>JARWLC010000001.1:28413362-29687737 GCA_033318265.1 Phyllotis vaccarum | reverse complement strand
GTGTGCTTCATTGCTATGCTGAATAATAAATGACTCTCATTTTTCAATAACTTATCTAAAAATGTTTATATTATACTTCACATTGATGAGACCAAGCTGAACCCTCCCTAAACTTTGGCTTATGCTGAGATCATCCTTGTCTTTCCTTAACAGGCCTGAGGTCATACGAAGTCAAAGAACTGCTATGAACTACCTTTTAAGACCTCAGTGTAAAACCAGCAGCAGCCACATCTAGGCTACACACCACTGACCAAAACTAATCTTATTGACAAAGCCTAAATTCAACAAATGAAAGAAAAAAAATACTACATCCTGCTCATATCAAGACAAGGAACTGAACTATAGAAAGATTATGGGTATTTTTTTAATTCATAAAAAGGGGGTCTTCTGTGATTCACTGGAATTTTCAACCAGATGATAAGTTTTGGGGTTTCTAGGAAATATCTAAAAGCTAAACAAAATGGGATGTTTTGCCAACCTCAACTATCCCTCAGTTTGGGGACATTCCTCTCTTTCCCACTCATTTTCCCCCTCCATTGTCCTCACCAAGTTTGACAAACCATTAATGTTTTAACATGGACCTTTATACTGCTACTGGCCATGGTTGAATACCAAGCTATCACATGATGGACTGGTCTGAGAGACAGCAGCTTTGTGCTGCCTGAGTTGACATATTTGCACAGCAGAGGTTGTTTATTCAGTTGTTTGGGTGTTTCTGTTACAATCATTACTTTCTGGAAATGAACTACCCTGGGAAGAATACAGCACTGTCATCAATAATGGCAAGCATAAATTTCATAAGCCTAAGACACTGGTGGCTGAAATGGAAATCATTAGGCATTTTTTCTGTTGGGGATCTGAAGCCTCAATTGGATCAACTTCACATTTAATTATGAAGGAAACACAAATTCAAAGAATATATCCCTGTTTCTAAAACTATATAGTTTAAGACTATTGTAAAGTGAGTCATATTTAAGGAATCCATTTTATTTTATCATCCTTTGGAATGAAGACTCTTTGGTGATAGGTAAAGGGCTGCTGTGAATTTCAGATATATTTGGAGGGGATCACATCAAATGAAAAAAGGGAGTTCTACATAGAATTATAAATCATTTAGCATGATTCTATTTTGTTACCTGCCAATTAGTGAACATAATTTAAGGTAGAATGTTAATCAAGGCATATATGTAAGCACAATATACTGTGATCTAGTTCTAAGCCTGACAGGGAACTGTGGGTAAAATCCTTCACCTCAGTTTTCCCCTCTATAATGCAGTGAGGTGATATCACTGAAATTAAATGATTGTAATTTCAACTGAAATACTAATAGGTTCAATGTTCTTCTTATAAATCAAATATAGACTGTAGATACAATGTAGTGGTTACTTTTCACTGATAGCTTCACTGGATTTAGAGTCACCTAGGAGACACACCTTTGAGCCTGTTTGTGAGGGCACTTCCAGCAAGGATTAGCTGAAGACAGAAAATTCACCTTGAATGTAAGTAGAACTATCCATGGACTGACACGCTACAGATTAAATAAAAAGTGAAAATGAGAAATTAGGCAGAGTCTTCACTCTTCCTTCTGTTTTCTGACCACTGAGATGTAAACAAGTAGCCAGATTGATACTTGTGGAGCTGTGCAGAGCTGTGCTTTCTCCACCATGATGAGCTGTAATTACTAAAACTGTGAGCCAAAAAAAAAAAAAAAAAAAAAAAAAAAAAAATCCTTCCTCCCGTATGTCGCTTCTCATCAGATATTTGCTCACAGTGATAACAGGATTAATATGCTATGTTAATTCATTGCTCACAGCACTCTGTGGGTGTCATTTGTCTTCTAAGGAGAAGGAAATGCAAACATGGGGAATGTAAGGGATATGTCAAAGTCACAAATGCTAGTGAGAAGGTTGTACACACCAGCCATTGGGTGCATAATGTATATTCCTATCCACTCTACCATTGTACCTCTTAGATGAAATAAGTATGCAAAATGAATAGATTCTCAGGACATACACACATCAGTTCTCTTCATCTCAAAGAGAACTTGAGTAATCTCTAGGCCTCTCATATATAGAGTTGTGTAATTTGTCTGTCTTTTTTTTAACCATACAGGTTGTATGGGGTGGGGTGGGCTGGGGTTGACATGCAGTCTTCTGGCCTTGTGACCCTGATCAAAGCATCAAGCTCCCCTACTTCCCAGCCCTTTTTCTGTGAAAGAGTACCAGTAATGTCCTTTCCAAATAGTCTACAAAGTTACTGTGAGGTGCAAATAATGAGAACAAATCCTCAGGACCTTTAAATCTTCAACAGATGCTAGGTTTCTTTTATTACTCCAAAAAGCTGTACAGGGTCTCTTAATGTGCTACCTAATCTCTCTGAAACACAGTCCCTTCAAAACTCCCTCCTTGTCTCCTAACAAGCCATAGCTCATTCTGGTGGGGTCATTTAGGCTCAAGATGCATATGGAATGTTTCTAGAAAATTGCCATCACAGTTGGCTTATAAATCAAGTGAGAAATTTGGTATTTGGGCCTCACTGACAGCCCTCTATATCATCATGGTGCTTCTGAGCTTGCTCCCCCATCTTATTCATAAGAAGCCATTCAGAATAAATTATGCCTATTTAAAAAAATCAAATCCACCTGGGCAGGTGGCTTGCCTCATGAACACTATCTGAGAAGTCTAATGTGGGAAATCGAAAGCAATATCATAATTTACAGTCACATCTTATGTACGTACACCTGAAACTCACTTGCTGGGTTGAGCAGCAATATCAGGAAATCTGTCTCTGCAATCATCTCTGACTTGAAAATTATCCTTGTAGTCATATCATCTAAGCCACTGGATCATCGTTCAATTCAGTCCATTAAAAACGCATTCACTGGATGGTTATGGTGGCTAATGTCACAAACACAGAACTCGGGAGGCTGAGACAAAAGGATGGCCATGTGTTAGAGACTAAATTGGGCTACATATCACACACCAGACCGAAAAGAAAGGGAAAGGAAAGAAGAAAAAAAAGGAAAGAGAAAACACTCTGCTCTCAAAACGTTCACAGTCTAACTAAAGGTCCAGAAGTGGACACACAAGGACAAGGAACGTGTGGCGCTTGCTCTAAGGGAACTGTGAGACCGTTGTGAGAGGTCAGAAGGACAGGCAACAGAGCCTGTTCAGGGAACTCTGGGTGAAAGGCACTGAACTGGGCTTTTAACAGACAGTGAAGACCCTGTGGAAAACTTTATGCGCATCCAGACCCCTTATGTGAAAGGGCATGGTACCTTTGAACAAGAATATAACTGTTAACACCGTGGAGGGTTTAGCTCTCATGGTATAGACCTACAGTATCAAATGCTAACACATGATAATATTCCAAGTTCAAGATCAAAGTACTCTTACAAAAAGTACTTAATCTTCAACTTCACTGGAAGAGTCTAGAAAACACCCCTGCATTTTTTAGGAGTGAGTTGCCTTCTAAGTCACATCTGTCAGCCAGGTCGTGTGGCTGCTAAGACCCTTAATCCTATAATGTCCTGCTCCTGTAATGTCCCTGCTTTTGCCTTTTCTGTCACTTTCTTTAGTCTTGTACTGGGTTGATTATCCTGCTTTTTAGCTACTTGGTGCCATGTGTGCTCCCAAGTACAGAAGTTCTTAAATTGGAATGTGTGCCTTCTTTGTAGGATTTCAGGAGGGATTCCTGAACTTGAAGGAAATATGTATATATGGAGAGAGATAGAATCCATAAAGAGGTAAAATATCCATCTTTTAAATGTGTGTATATACACCTATAATGTTTTATAGACACACACACATCACTATATATATATATATATAATTTTTAAAAATTAAGATGTGACAAATTGACATTTCTTTCACCCCACAGGGAAAGAGCAAACCACAGTGGACTTAGTGGTGTTTCCACCTATGATCTCATCACAGCAGGAGTATTTTGTGCTACTGGTGAGAGTTCTGTTACAGAATCTGAGAATGGTGTTTGCATTTCTTAGGGCTTTGAAATGCCAATCCTTATTTGACCTGCCATTGGATCCAACTATTTAGCACCTAACAAAACACACAATCTTTATTTCATATTTGAGGCTTGATTCTCATTTTTAGTAGCATTAATTTTTATAATCTTATTTAATTTATATACTTACACCATTACTTTGAAAAAAGGATTATAACACAATAAATACCAATAATCTACACATGGGTGCTATTCTCTGAGCTTTAAATATTAATTAGCATGCTTAATTCTTGCCATCACTTATGTAATTCATGATGTGACTATTTACAGATGAAGAATTTAATCAAAAAGATTAAGTGAACTTAATACCACATATCCAGTAAGAAGTGGAGCTGATTGTGTGGTTATGTTCTCAAGCTCTGGAATTGTCTTCCCTTCCACGGAAGCCTAGAAGGGATACAGAGCCAGCTGCCTAAGCCTGAATTTGGTCCTAGGGAAGAGCAGAAGAGTAATAACCCCATCTGTACTAGTCGAAGATAAGAGTTTTAGTCAAAGGATTCTATAGTCACAGTCCAAGTTGACCCAGCTATTTCTCAAACTGGCAGCAGAGGCTGGCATCATCCGCACATAACTACTTTTTCAGGGATACAAAATATAAGAGTTAAAAGGTCAAAGAGGCTTGCAGCAAAAGTAAAAAAAGGCTGCTAAAGGCAGGCAGGATGTAAGGGTCAGATTCTCAGCATGGAGTTCCGAAGTTGGTAATGTGTGAAGTTGGAAAGGTGAAGCAGTGAAAGCCCAGGCTAATACAACGACCAGAACATAAGACATCTATTTTGAAAAGTAGCTGGCACCAACTGGAACCAGCCCAAAGGAGGCTAGGCATACTGAAAGCTGCAGAGCTATGGCAGGGTTCCCCAGCCTGCTGGAGCCCAGATGGCTTCGCCAATGGCCACAGATGCTGAACACCAAGCTAAAGGGTGTGGTGTTCTTCCTACCTGGTTTTGCCCTCACTCTGGTCCACTCTCCCCTTGCTATACTTCTGTTCATCTATTTCAGAAGGGAATTTTTACTGTGTTTTATACTGCAAGCTGTAACTTGATTTTAGGCATTAAAAGGGCTCATTGTCAAAGGTGATCACTTTGAGTTCCAGAAGAGACTTTGAAGTTTTAAACAGTGTTGAACTATTAAAGTACAAGGACTTAAGAAGTTCACTTAAGGACACCATTTGCATTGAGATAGCCATGACCTATAGGGTCCAAGAATCAACGTTACAGTTTGAATGTGAAGTATCTCTCACAGATTCATGTATTTGAATATTTAATCCCCAACCTGTGATGCTGTTTTGAGGGGGGATGGTGCTGTACCTTGACAAGGTGAGGTCTAGCTAGGTTGTTAGCAAGTGAGCTTTGTGAGTTATTACCAAGCTCCAGTTACAGCTTGAGCTGTATGGTCCCTAAGGTGTGACCAAGTAGCTGCCACATGTTCTTGCAACCATAGACAAAGTCCAAAGTCCACCATGGTTTTTCACCACTGTGACTATACCCTAAAACCTTGAGTGAAGTGCTTGTCACACAACATGGAAAGTGACTCCTTTCAGGAAACATCTCCACAATGGGGACCAAAGATGGCACCCTACCTAATTTTTCTGTTGGTTGGACTGTCAAGGCAAGGTAGGGCCTTTACCCTGAACCCTGGGTATTAAATGCCTGATAATATTTAACCCATCATGATGACAATGGGAAAAAAGTATGTCTAGGTTTTTGAATCATCCCTACACACCAAAGTACCGCCTTATTGCTTACGAGCCTCTACAGTATAAAGAAAAACAAATATATGAGGTAGGGCTACCAATATGGGAGAGTTCCCACAATCCTATAGTAATGTTCTGTTGTTAATAATCTAATGACAGCCAGAGAGTCTTCCTAAGTGTGCTCATTTCAGTTCCTCTGTGCCCTCCTTCCATTGCCTACACCCCCTTCTTTTCTACTTGCCTGAAAGACTCTTAGTATCTGGCACAGGATCAGACATACAGAACTAATATATATTATACATTCTGCATGCTTGCTCTGCAAAGCCCAGCCAGCTTCCCTGGGGCCATAGTACCCACCTTTCATGTCTACTCTGCTTTACTTGAACTTCCGTACAGTAATGGCCATACTGTATCCTGATCATTTATTCCCACATAGATCACACATCTCTAGTTGATGCTCAGAAATACGCACTGGATTAATGAATAAATAATATCTTAATTTTCCCTAGGAACTATACTTACAAAGCCAGACCCTCAGAAAGCAATACTCCTCAAAGAGCCAGGTGGGGTGATATTTTGCTGAGGAGAAAAGTATCAGCCCACAAACCCACATGACCCCTGGAGGGGAATAGTACTTACTTATTCCTTGACTGATGTTTGGCAGTATACCCTCATTCTAAATACATTGCTTCACTTACTATCAAGTGTAAGAGGTTAAAGTAGATCTCCTGAGGTCAAGGACAAGCAGAGAGTGTGGAAAGGCTAATCTGTACACGTCATTAGGTATCCAGAAAAGCTTGTCTGAGGCACAGCAATTCAATGAAGCAGAAAGCACAACCAAAATGCACAGGTTAGAGTATATAAAGAAAAAATAAAAAGAATGGATCAGGGTGGAAATCGCTTTGCAAAAGCGTTTCAAGATGATACTGTTAAAAGCATCAGCTTTCCACATAGGTTAATCTTCCTGAGATCTTTCTTTCTCTCAGATTTGCAGGAAGCCACCTGTACTCCGGAGAGCCAGGAAATCAGCAACTGTCCTTAATATGTAGGTATAAAGGAGCTGCCATTTGCACTATGCATTGCCTCTTCCTCTAATTGCCTGAATCACACCTAAGAAAGGACCACCACACTAGGAGACCACAGGGCACGCTGGCAGCCAGCGAGAAACACTCACTTTCGGGCTGAGGTCAGGGGCTGTATTTTGCATTAGCCTCAATGCCTGGGTGGTCTTCAGGGCTGGTGCCAAGGAGCACATATTGTAGCAATTTAGCAGAGAGACCACAGACATGGTTAGAGCAGTAAAGCCTGGGGTGGGTTTTGAGATTGGCTCCAAGCCCCACCTCTGCCAACTACCCCCTGCCACCCACAAGATGAGAAGGTGATTCTGGCCCAGGACACAGGGCCTCTTCCTGTGGTCCTTCTCTCTACTAGTTAGCGAGCATCATTGCTCACCTCCTCTGGTCTCAGTTTACTCAGATATAAAATAAAGAGTGAGAATGCTTACCATTTAGCTCCCAGTGTCTTGTTTAGATCTCAGACTAATGAAGTCTGGGGCATAAAAAGAGAGTAATCGTGTTTCCCAAGAGTTCGAGAAAAACATTCTGTACAGTGACTATTTTATTTAATAGCTGTGCTGTTCCAGAAACTTCTGTAGATGCAGAATAAGATTGAACAGATAACAGCTGTTGTAACTCTGACATAAACCTGGTTTTCATTTTCTTTTAGTATACAAGAGGGAAAGAAAAGGTAATGGAGTTGTTACAGGAGAGTATCATCCTGTTTGAAGGGGGCAAAGACTTCACGAGCTGAGTCCAAAAGGCCTCCATCTCTAAAGGCTGAGGGCCTAGGTAGAATTAAACCTAAAGGCACCTTTCAGTTAGAACACTGTCATTGTGATGACATTCCACAATGAGAAGCAACTTGGGTTAGAAGGTATTTCAGCTTACAATTCTAGGTTATAGGTCACCAGAGTAGAAAAGTCATAACAAGATTTTTGAAGCAGTATTCACACAGTCAAGAGCAGAGAGGAAGGAATCCATGTATTCTTATTTATTCAACTCACTTTCTTTTTTTAAAACTCTTACATGGTCCAGGATCCAAACTAGTATATGATATTGCCCATAGTGGGTTAGACTTACACTTCATTTAACCCAATTAAAAAAAAAAAAATCCCTCACTTGCCTGCCCACAGGCAAACCACCTCATCTAGCTAGTTCCTCACCGAAGACTCTCTTCCTAGATGATTGTGTCAAGTTGACAGTTCAAACTATTACAAGCATCATGCAAACAAAGCTATCTTGTGCCAGGCCCCTGCTGAGCACATCAAATATATACCAGATTATCTTGAAAGTAAACTTAGACTGGATAACAATGACCTTTGACTCTATAAAAGGCATCACTGATCCCATTTGAGAAGCAAGTAGGAGATGCCACAGAAGCTGAGGATATGAACTTTGAAGTCAAACAGCTACCTGATGGTTTACCATGGGGCTCAGTTTATCCATCTGTAGGTGAGAACTTTACATGGCTCTCTCCCAGGTTAACTCAAGGAGTTGAAGATCAATGTGAATTAAACTGCTTAGTACAATGTTTTAACATCCACTAGGGTTTCTATTAAGGAATGGATTTAGATAATATATGATGTGTCTGGGATCCAGGATAGTTGTCAGATGTTTGCTTTCCGGGCCCCATAGCTCTCCATCCTGAGCTGCATCTGAGCCCTGTATTCCTAGGACTTGGCACAGAGTAAACCTTCCACAGTCTTTGGCTTACATGGGAAAAATGAAGATGTTGAGCTGGTACACTCACTCTTTGGTTTTGTAATCATTTTATACTGTAGACTCTTTCTGGAAACATGAGCCCAGCTCTATATACATCTCCCCCCACCCATTACATACACCCCACCACCACCATCAGCAGCAGCATCCTGGCAATCTCTGAGTTCCAGGAGAAAGTGTCAATCCTGAGGTGTACTCCTTTGACTGACCTTAGGAGAGAGATGAAGCCGAGCTGATAAGTAGAGCTGACACTGTCCAGGCTGCCCCCGCAGGCCATGCTTCCTTCTCCTTCACCTGATGGTGACCCGGTGATTTGGGCCCTGCTGTGCCTGTCCAGATACTGCTGCATCTCCAGGCAGAGCAGCAGCACTCTGGGAGTTAAAAGGAAAACATGAAGGACTCTAAACTGAGAAAGAATTTTTAATGGACTTATGCTTTCATATGGCAGCCGAACAAAGGCACAGGCAAAAATAGCTACTGCAAATTGCTTCCCCACAAAGCCTCCTTCCCAAGGAGATGCATATCTTCTGTCTGGGAAGAAAGGACAGTCAAGGAACGGGTCAAGGCAAAAGGCACATGGAGGGGGCTTATCTATGAGGAACAGCTGTTCTAGTTGGGAATGTGAAAACCTCAGAAGCTACCTCCATCCACACATCTGTACAGAACCCAGGTGGGAACAAACATCCTCCACTAGAAGAAAAACCAGTATTGGTTATCTCTCCTTTCCTTTTTTTTCAGGGTTAGATTTACTGCCCCGTGGATCTGTAACTGAGAGCCCATTGTTAATGATGGATGGTGGGGCCCTCTCTCCTTGCCAAGGAAATTAAGGCTTTGTTCCAATGCAGCACACACTTGAGTTCATCTAAAGTCAACAACCCTGTGCTCAAGGTTAGCTACAGGCCAGATCGGTTTGGAGATAGGGATGTGTCTTTGCATAGCCTGTGTTCTTAATACCTTTATTTACGAGTTGACTTCAGGAAAGACCAATGGTCACTGGGGGCAGTGACTCAAAACCTCCCCAAAGTCCATCTTAGGATGCTGGGTTTCATGAAAGGTAATATTGATGGTACCTCCCACCTAGGATCCAGATAATCACTCTCAACACCTTGCTTTCTTTTAGCAACTAATTAATACAGTTCCCAGCTGCTAAACCACTGAGAAACCCATTCCTTTCCACAGGGTCCCATCCTTCTCCACAGGGTCTTTTTGCTAATGCTCTGTCTTACTTTAATGATTTCTGGCCAACCTTCTGAACCTCCGTGTTGGACTCCTTGGCCTTCAGTTACTCTACTTCGTAATTCTCTATACTTTGTCTCTAGAACCATCTTTCTCTAATAGAATCGCATCGCATCCCAACTATCTTATGCACATTTTACTTGCACAATTTTCTCTAATACTTGGTCTTATACTTTTGTTTGTAATTCCAAAACTGGTAGCCAGTGACTAGCCAGTATCGAATAGAGTGAGAAAGCCAGGAGCCCTCGGGTATAAACGAAAATCTGGCCAGAAAGTTGTAGAAATAGGGGATTAATTACTCCTTCTCTACCAGCCATAGGTATGTTCCTAAAAAATAACATTTTTAAACTGTTATGTCCACGTGCTTAGAGAGTCATAAAGAAGCACCTTCACCAAGGAGCAGCACCTATCTTCACTATAGAATCATGAGAGGAAAGTACTCTCATCATGGAGAAGCACCCTCACCATGAACATCAGCCCCACTATGGAGAAGCATCCCTTACCCCAAAATGTGAAAGAGCCTCTTTTGCCAAACAGCCAAGAATGTGCACCAAAAACAAGAAAAAAAAGAAAGAAAAAGAAAGCTGATAAGATTCAGAGGTTGGCTGTTTCTACAGCGTATTTTATCACTTCTGCAATGTGACAACAAAGCAAGTCTGATATTCTTGTTAATTGTCTGCAGACACTGTACCTCCAACGACCTTACTGGACAACCACTTTCCACCACATTAGCATATCAGTGGCCTTGCTTTACTTATGAGTTCCAGTGGATAAATCCAAGTATTGCTAGAGAGGTGGAGTCCAGGACAGAGATTCTTTTATAATCGATCCCTGGATACTGCCTACTATGTGACTGCTGGTTTGTTTGTTTGTGTGTTTGTTCTCACCATGATGAATTCCATTCTCTTCTTTGACTAGTAAAGTCCTTCACAACTCAAGACCATGTTCACATATTACCTCCTGTGTAAACCTCTCCACAATAATCCTAGGCAAACTGAACTGCTATCTCAGCTATGATCCCAAGACCTAGTATTAATGCCACTGCTATGCTGTGACTATTGTAGGTTTATGCAACTTTCATTACCACAAGACTGTCCTCAGGGACAAATATGTGTCTCCTTTATGCCTGAAGGCCCATGCAGAGCACAGCGCCTATCACAAGGAAGATGTTCTGTGTATATTCACACCAACTTTGTAAATATGTCTCCTGTTCATATCATATGCCAGCCATTGCATTAAGGTTCTGTGGACACAAGGCCATATGGACCATGGAGCACTGAGTGTAAGAGACGTTTAGTGACATACCTCTTTCCTCAGTTCAGGAAACATTATTCTCTTTGCTCACCATCTTTCCTGCCTAGCAAAAGAAAGATTGCATCACTATACAGGCTGCTTTATGACCTATATTCTCTATTTTCTACGAGGTTGTTATAGGATCATTGGAGGATCTCCAATTATTAACTCTTTCAGGAGAAGAGAGGGCTGTGTGTGCTGGTAAGAATTGTTTCTTTCCATCTATTGGTCTATAAGACTGTAACTCCCTGCTCCATCAGCATCTACCTTGCTTCCTGACTGTCACAGATAAGACCTAAAGAGCTAAGGGAGCTGGAAAAGCTTTCATTTTTACTGAAATAATTACTGCAGGGAAAGAATGTGTTACGTTGCTTGTTTTGAACATTCTGGTAATAATGAGTACTAACTGCCTTGTGAGGTATCAGCACCTTAATTTATCACTGTTGTCAAATATCCAAGAAGAAGCAATATACAGGAGAGCTTGTTTTGACTCACATTATCAGAAGATGCAGCTAGCCAAGACAGAAAAGGTATGGGCAGCAGAGGGAGCATCATGGGGCAGCTGCTCACAGTGTATCTATAGTCAGATAGCATACAGGGATGAAGGCTATTGCCTCGATGGCTTTTTCTTTTCCATTTTTATTCTGTATGAAACCCAGTCCATGAGATGATTCTACCTACACGCATGGCAAGTCTTCCCTAAAAACACATTCACAGACACTCCTGTGTTTAGTAAACTCCCTAGACATTTCTTAATCAAGACAAGTTCACAGATGAAACTAATCCATAGGTAGAAAGTTAACTGGTCAGACAAGCCTCTTAGTTTAGCTTCACCTAACCATTCCACACAGCACAGTGGCATACATCGTTACCTGTGTATCCAATTTTACAGATAAAGAAGCTGTGACAAGCAGAGATTAGGCAACTTCAACAACCAGTAAATTCTATATTCAGAAACATCTGGTTCCTGTGCTGTCAAAGCCTAGACCCATGGGCTCTATTGTTCGGCCATCTTCAGCCAGCTCACTCTGGATGCAGAGAACTGATTTATACACATCTCTTCTCAGCCCCACAGGCAGTGGCTTCATGCCTATAGCTTGCAATTATCTATGCTGTGAATATTATGGCATAGAAAGTGGTAAGCAGGAATGAGGCTTCTCTTGTAGGCATAGTTGTTAAGCACTCAGCAGCACACCATTGGATAGGCGTGGCTTAGTAATTGGATGCATGGTGGGGGTCCAGAGGGAGGGTAAGGGAGGGAAGGACTAGAAATTTCTGATTTTCTTGAGGGTTTCAGTATATTGACCTTCTTAACAGAGAGACAATCCATCTTATGATAAAGTCATCAGGGACAGGCAGCTCAAAGGAAGACTGGAGGAGAAACTGTAAATTGAATCTTTCCCAAGGCTCAGGGATCTCCAAAACCAAGACTCATTTCAACATCCACATTAAAAATTTACTTGCCAGACCCTGTTCATAGGTCAAAATTCCACCATTCCAGGTGGAGCAGTGGGAGCTGAAGATCCGTGACTGAGACCCATGTGTGGAATCAGAGAAGATGTGGAGGGTACCAAGTTCTGCAGAAATCTCCCTTAGTGTACTAATTACTAATAACTCCACTAATCAAATCACTGAGGGAAGCCAGGGCAGGAACCTGGAGGTACAAACTAAAGTCCATACCATGGAGAAATGCTGCTCACTGGCTTGCTCCCAGGCTCACCTTCAGCTACATTTCCTAAGCATTAGTTTAACCGACTGGTCCTTCCAGCAAATCTAATGAGGTGAGTGGTGAGGCACAGGGTGATTACCTGACACAGTCATATAGCAAGAAATCACAACAAGGATTTTAAAAATGAGGATTCTGTTCTTTTCCTCCCATATACTTACTCAAATGCCCTTAACTTGCTTTCCTGCCCAACGTGTGGATTAAAAACAGTAACTGTATCTACCTCATAAAGATTTCATGGGAACTAAGAGAATTAACATGTTAATTTTTGTGTGTATAATACTAAAAAAGGTAACTATACATGACTCCTTCCTTTCTCAGTACAGACAATCCTCTAGCCAGACTCATCCATTCATTAATTCTCCCCCGGGGTCTATCTTCTCATGAGCCTGAGATAAGCATTGAGGATATCAATATGAATTAGAGCAAAGGGGACTTCTGGGAGCTCACAGTCCAGTCAGAAAGACAGGCATGCACAGACACGATAACAATATATGGTGTGCATTCAATGAAGCCAGAAGGATGAGAGCCAGAGCACAGATGGGGCTGGAGCTATGTCTAAGCGATGGGATGACTGTGGCAAGCCTATTATAGATGTGACCTTCAGGCAGCCCCTGAAGGTCCAGAAGAACACACCAGGGATGACAATGAGTGAAACACTGTCATTAAGGCAGAGGAAATAGCAAGCATTTTTTTTTTTTTTTTTTTTTTTTTTTTTAGGGCAAGAAAAATAAACGAGATCCTATGTGTTCAGAGAGGTGTGAAGAGCCTGCTGTCAGCAGAGCAGAGACTACTGAGAGATGGAATGGTCAGCAAGGACATGAACTGGTCAGCTTGTCAGAAGAGGGGCCAGTTTTCTTGATTCACTGTGCTAATCATAGTATGTGAGACTTGACTCGGAGAGGAATGAGACACCCCATGACCAGTGGATTATGGAGTATAGGATCTGTGTGTAGAAGGGCAGTCTGAATGGAAGACACTAAAGAACTGGACCAGGCATATGTACACCGGACAAGCTGAGAGCACACAGTAAGGCAGAGCATCCAGCTCCTCTCCCCGCCCTCTCTCTCTCTTGCCTGCATCTGGTATTAAATTGTTTAGAGCACAATGTGTATCTTGTTTTAGTTAGTTTTTCATTGCTATGATAAGAGGGTACACTGGTTAGTCTCAATTTCCAACTTGATACAACCTAAAATCACCTGGAGAGAACCATACTCAGGAACTATCTAGATTGGATGGTGGTCGTATCTGTGTGAGACAGTCTTGATTGTTTCAGGTGGACATAGCCCTTTGTGAGTGGCACCATCTTCTGAGCAGAGAGTCCAGAAGGGTCTAAGAAAGGAGAACACACACTGAGAACAAGCAAAAAAATAAATAAATAAACTTTAGAGGGATTGTGTTCTGTTACATTGTAAGTAATTGTCCTGCTTAATGGTTTAATAAAAATTAAACCATTCCTGATTGGCCGAAGGCAGACAGGAAGTGTGGCAGGGCTACCAGACTAAGAAAACTCTGGGAATAGGAAGAGCAGAGCAGAGATGCCAGGGAGATGCCACCAGAGGCACCAGCAGACCCAGAAGAAAGAAGCCGGGATGCTACTCTGAGAAAAAGCCACATGGCTAAGCAAGATAAAAATCATGAGTTAGCTTAAGAGTAAAGAGTTAGCAAGTTATATGCCTGGGCCCTGGGTCAATCAGCATAATATTAATATGTGTCTGATTGTTTCTTTGGGACTTTAAGACTCCTGGTCCAGATCTTGGGGCTAGTCTGGGCCAGAAACTTCATACTAAAGCAAACAAAGATGCACGCGTTTACTCTCTCTGCTCTTGACTATGGGTAATTAATGATTAATAATCAATTAATTATGGTTAATTAATATACACTATAATTGTAAGCCAAATAAGTCATTTCTTTCCTAGATTATTTTTGGTCGAGATATGTCATCACAGCAACAGAAATGAAATAAGGGCAAGAGGGAAAAACTTACTTTTGGCCCCCAGTTTCTGAGAGCTTCAGACCACCGAGATGGGGAAATACAGCCATGTAGTTTAGTCCAACAGAGCATGCACGCTGCTTACGTTTGGTAGAGGCTGCTTACATGCTGATAGCATGTCCAGGTTTTTGTAAAGGTTCTGGAATCCCAACTCAGGTCCTCACATTGTGAGCCAACCCTTTACTAGCCAAGCACTCTCCCTAGCCCCTATTTAAATATTTAAAGGACAAAGTTTATTTCACTGTCTCCAGGTAGCAGACACATTGGTGGCTCTGATACACATGGACCACAGAATAAGTTGGTGGGATCCTGGGATATTTTATATCACACATAGGAAAAGCCAGTGTAGTATAACAGAGAGACACGGAGGCTATTATTTGGATGTGTATAGGTTCTTAGCTACTTACTAAGATTTACTAGTGGGTCTGAACTGGAGGATCTCTGAAACTGGACCTTTTTCCTCCACTCAGTATTATACCTTTCTAGTTATTTCATGTCAAGTTTCTTCATGAAAATATCTCATTTCACACCCTCACATACTCTTAAGAAAAATTAATTACAATCCTCAGTTACTGCATGGACCTCATGATCAGTGCTGACCAATCATAGAATAGAATCCCTTCTCCCCAGTTTGGCAGGATACATTTCCATAAAATTTCTCCATATTGTCTCTGGACATACAGATCCTTTTATATTGCACCTTAAGCCAAAAAAAAAAATTTCTTCTCTTGTTGTATACCATAGTTTCTAACATGAACAAATAAACCTCAGTCTGGCCATGTAGAAATGGGATCCTTTAAGGAAGTAGCCAGGTTGAATAAAGTCATGAAGATGCTACTCTAATATAATCCATAAGTAAGTACATACGTACACACACACACACACACACGCACACGCACACGCACACGCACACACACACACACAGGCCATATGAGGGAAGCCATAAAGAAAGCCTTCATGAGGAACAGAAACAGCCAGAACCTTGATTTTCAACTTTGTGTGAATTGAAGATGTGTGATATATGGATGAAGTCCTGAGTGAGTATGTATTATTAACATGAGCACAGCCATGTAAAGGACCCCAATGCCTCACATTTTCTGGCTGCTTACTTGTATCTGTCAGAGCACACATTCTACCTGATTCCAGCCTTTTTTGTACATGTGTCTGCTTTCTTCATTTCCTTTTTGGTCCAGTCAGGCCAACTCCAAAGCTGTGTAAGTCACAGCAATTGTGACATCCTCTCAGGCTCATATGACTGTATATCTTGTCATTAGCTGAAGATACTGTTCTGGTAGTTGAAGAACCTTTAGGAAGTAGAGGCTTGCTGAAGAAAGTGAGATTTGGGGGCCTAGTTTTAAGATTTCTTGGCCTGCCATGCTTCCTAGCCAGTGTGTTTTCTGACTATCAATGCAATGCAACTAGCCACAGGACCACCCACTACAGGTGCTCTGCCTTCCTATAGTCTAACCCTTCTTCATGTAGATTGCCTTTGTTTTGAGTATTTGATCACAGCAATGGGAAAAGTTACTAATGCAGACCCCCTAGTCTCCAGAACCCTGGGAAAATTAATTTCTTTTGCTTAAGCCACCCAACATGACAGAATTTTTTTATGCCAGCCCAAGCAAACTCACACAGATGGTTTTTATTTTTAAGTCTTTTAATACATTGAAGTACATAGTTGGCTTCCTAATGCCATACCAACTTCCCATCTCTAGCATAAATATCACTTGGTTATGATGTAGTCTTTCTATATATTGGTAATTTTTAGTTGCTAACATTATTGAAGGTTTTTTTTCCATCTAGATTCATGAAGGCCATTGGTCTACAATTTCCTTTTCTTATAACGTCTTTGTCTTATTGGGGCACCTGGATAATATTGACCTCATGAAATGATTGACAAACTATTCATTCCTTTTCTATTTTCATAACACTTTTGTATAGAAGAAACTTTTCTTTTAAATGTTGACAGAATTTACCATTGATAGTCTCCAGATCTTTGGGAGAGGGGGTTTCTTTGTGGCGAGCTTTATTCTCTCTCAGAGGAAAAAAAGAAACGTTTTATTTTTGAGTCAACTTTCTGCACCCCAACTCCTACAGAGTGATACAATAGGAAAAGGTGACATTTGCATACATGTTGTGCTGTGCTAGAAAACAGAGCCTGCCTGGTGATCAGAGAACATGCTTCTTGTATAGCAAGCACAAAGGACACTTACCCTTTGCTGCAGTTAAAGGCATTATCTCAGTCTACAGCACCACAATCAGACCTGGCCTTAGCTCTAGTAAAGGAAGCTGTATTTTCTAAGACTGTCAGATACAAAGAGATCCTTGAAAACTGTCCAAAGCAAAAGCAGCCAGTGCCTCTCATTGCAAGGCATGCAGCAACTGGAGAGCCTGTGGAGAAATGCTGTGAGGAGTCTGGTCCTTGTAACAGCCCTGCCTGTTCACCATACAAGAAGAAAGGGGAGACTTACAGCACTTTCATTGCTTATGAACTTGGGGTTCTCTTGCCAAGTGCTTGTTGTATGGATTTGGGTCTAGTACTGACTGCATCCTCCACCATTCACCTGTCAGTTTGACATGAATCGCAGGGCTTTCTTTCAACTTCTCTGCTTCTGTTCATTCTTAATGCCTTTTTCAATACTTACCTGTCAAGTTTTCACAAGGATTAATCCTAGTAAGGGCTTCAGGAACCCAGTTGTTTTAAAACTGGAATGTTGCACCAACCTTGAAAATTGCAGCAATCACTTTGTAAATAAAATTTTAAGCCCTAGAAAAATGATTCTTCATACCACTAACAGTAAATACAATTTGGGGACTATCTATGTAAAATAAAAGCAAATTATTTCTGAATTGTGTTGCTCTGATAGTCACATTTCATTATAATTCATGAATGGAGTGAAAACATAAACAAATTGCAAGTGTAGAGGTATTTTTCTTATTTAGAATTAATTGTTGTGGAGAACAAAGTGGTTTTGATACAAAAGAATTTATATTTTGGGTTATTCATAGATGAGTGTACCCAGGTCTGCTCAATTGTTCAGTTAGATTTTCTGTTTCTTTGACCACACACTTTATAGAAAATTTTGAGGTACACTTAAAAAGTATATAATTTGAAAATATCTAATGCAATCGTGAGATATCCTGAAGATATAAGCCTGTTTTCACTTCCTTTCAGATCAGAGACTTTCTATAGCTGCTCTTTAGAAAGTGTACTGGCAGTGGATTCTCTTAGACGTCTTTCAACTAAGAATGTCTTTATTTTCCTCTCTTTATTCCTAAACAATGGTCCTTCGAGATAGAGTTTGAGATTGGCAGCAGCTTTTCTTCAATATTCAGAAGGAGCTGGGCCAGCAGCTCCCTCATTGCCTGCCTTACACCAAATGTAAGCCCTCTACTACTCGGCGAACTTTCTTCTTCCTCACTGGATTTTTCCAAGATTTGTTTCTTTCCCTTTTGTTTTTTGGCTTTGGGTTTTTTTTTGGGGGGGGGATTGGGAGTTTAATTCCCATTTCCTGTGTTCTCTTTGCATTTGTCTCACAGGATTTTCTTAGCTTTGTGCAATAGTGTTAATGCTCAAGTACGCATCTAGAAAGACCTATGGGCTTCCAGGCATGATTGCAAGGGTCAACACTGACTTCATGAATTGGGTGGAGAGACCACCCTGCTGTGGATGGCACTGTTCCCTAGCTGGGCTACTGGACTGTGTACGTGGAGAAAAGGTGCTGAGCAGTAGAATGAATTCAGCACTCTTGCCTTCTTGATTGTGGATATAAGAAAGTACCTGCCCCAAGCTCCAGCTGCTCTGATTTCCTTGTCACAGTAAACTGTGCCTTGAACTAGGCACTGAAGCAGAACAAATATTTAATCAATTAAGTGCTTACCTGCAGTGTACTTTATCACACAACAGAAAAAAACTAAGACAACCTGTAAGTTAATATATTTCACCCCAATTAGAATAAATTGGCTATTATTTTGTTGAAGATTTTAGGTTCCTTTCTCTCTCAAACTATGATGATACAAGTATGAGCTTTTTATGTTACTGTCCTATAAGCTCTAGCTACTTCATATATATATGATAGATGATAAATAGATAGACAGACAGACAGACAGACAGACAGACAGACAGACAGACAGACAGATAGATAGATAGATAGATAGATAGATAGATAGATAGATAGAATGTTCTGCTTTTGTGTAAATTATTTCAATTTCAAGGTTCATATGGTCACGGCTACTATTGCGATTCCCCCCCCCCCCCCCCCCCCCGGTGATTACACTCTTTAATTCTACTATTTCAATTGTCTCTTTTGAAATTATCTACACTTCTTCCTTGTACTTCCCTGTTACTTTCAGTGATGGGAAGCAAGCTCCAACCACTGTCCACCATCACCCTGCTCAGAGCCCCACTTGAGCTCCCAGGAATTTTTCTTCAAGACCCTTCCCTCATGGAACTAGGAATCATGACCCCAGACTTCCCTGCCTACATCTCTGTGTAGGCCTGCCAATACCTCTACTTAGGCCTGCCTATACCTCTGCTTAGGCTTGCCTGTACCTCTGCATAAGTGTACCTATACTGCCTAGGAGCCAAGCTTTACTCATTATTCGTGAGACTGGAATATAGCTCTGAGGAATTTTGCTCCAAGAGCCCATCATACCAGAGTAAGAAAAAGAAAAAAAGAAAGAAACATCTGATATCTACATTCCCCAAATTATTCCATAAAATAGAAAATGAAGGAGTTCTTATATATTCTTTTTACCACTCCAATATTAACCTGATACCAAGACCAGTTAAAAATCCAATAAAACAAAAGAAATATAGGACAATCTTCTTGATGAATACAAACACAAAATTCTCAATAAAATATTTGCAAACTGAATTTAAGAACAAATAAAAAAGATCATTTACCATGACTAGGTTGGCTTTAATCCAAAGATGCGAGATTGTTAAACATACATAAATCAATATATGTAATCCACCACATAAAGACTCAAGATTAAAAACAAGGTTAAACTTCATTATTCATATTGAGATGATTATTAGAAACAAACTTTGATAAAATCCAACATCTCATGGTAAAAGGTCTAGGAATACAGGTGATAATATATTAACATAATAATGGCAATATACAATAATCCCAGAGCCAGCATCATGATAAATGGGGGGAAAAATGCAAAGTTTTCTACAAACATCAGAAAGAGAGGTGACCATGGTTTTAACCTGTTCAATATAGTGCTTGAAGCCTTAGTTAACGTAAATAGACAAGGGAGGAGGAGACAGAGAGATACAAATAGAAAAGGAGAAAGTTAAAGTATCTTCACTTTCAGGTAGTGCTATTGGATATTGAAAAACAAAAAGCCCTAAAGATTCCACCAGAACACCCCATTGCTGACAAACATTCAGTACAGTAGCTGGATATATAGTCAGCCCCAAATAATAGCTTTCCTACATAGCAATGATAAATACATGTGGAAACAAGAAAAGAAATCAGGGAAACAATACCATAACCATTCATAATAGCCTCAAAAAAGGCACAATGAAAATTGGAATAAATATAACCATGGAGTTAATAATACCAAAAGAAGGAAAGATATCTCATGTTCATGGATTAGTGGATTTAATACCATGAAAATATCCATTCTACCAAAAGTGATCTATAGACTTGCTATAATCCTCATCAAAATTCCAATGTAATTAGTAAACACAAAAGACTCAGGAGATCCAAAAAAAAAGAAAAAGAAAAAAAAAACCTTGAAAATCAAAAGCATTGATGGGGGTATCACCATCCCTAATTTTGAATTTTATACAGAGTTATAGTAATGAAAAGAGCATGGTGTGTCTGCACTGGAACAATGAGACAAAGTTGAGGATTCGCATACAAGTCCACACTTCTATACCCATTTGATTTTTGACAAAGAGGTCAAAATCACACATTGAAGAAAAAAGTTTCTCTAACAAAGAATACTAATCAAAATGTATAGCTGCATGTAGAAAAATGAGAGCTGGTTCTTATCCCTCACCCTACACAAAACTCTAAAAGGATTAAGGACCTTGACATAAAATCTGATACCCTGACTCTGATAGAAAAAATTATAGGTAATTAATACATTTGAACTCAGACCCCATTAAGACCAATTATCTGACAAATAGGGCCACGTGTAACTAAAAAACTTCTATGCAATAAAAGACACCAACATTTGAGTGAAGAGGCAGCCTACACAGTGAGGAAAAGTTATTGCCAGTTATTCATCTGACAGAGGGTTGTTGTCTAGAATATAAAAAGAATGCAAAAAACCCTTAAAAAACAACACCAACAAAAAAGTGAACACTAAAATGACCACCCAACTTAAAAGTGGGCTGTGAGGTTGAACAGAGAGTTCTCAAAACAAGAAGTACAAATGTCTGAGATAATATTTTGTAAAATATTCAGCATCAAAAAAAATACAAATTAGATCTACTCTGAGATTTCATCTTATACCAGTAAGAATTGCTAAGATCAAAACAATAAATGACTAAGGAAAAAATGTGCTGACACTGATGTGGAGAAGGTGGACATTTATTTACTGTTGGTGAGAGTGCAAACTGATTCATCCACTGTGGATATCAATATGGAATAATTAGACATAGATCTACCATATACTTCAGACAAACCATTCCTGGGAGTATACCGAAGGTTGACATGTGCCTACGAGATACATGCTCATCCATGGTCTTTGATGGTCTATTCACTATGGCAAAGACATAGACACAGATGTGATGTCCATCATCTGATGAATAGTATATGACCTACTTTACTTCTTTGTGTAAAACTCTATGACCAAAGAACTTTGGAAGAAAGAGGTTTTTCTAGCTTATGGTTTCAAAGGGTTAGAGTCTGTAATGGAAGGGCAACAGAACAGCAAACAGCAGCCATGGACACAGGGGGCAGGAAACTGAGTGCTCTCAAGATGTACTGCCAGAATGAAGAAGAGAGCGCAAACTGGAAGGGGCAAGAGGATTTTGGCTTTCAATGCCCACATCCACTGATACACAACCCTCCATAAACGCTGCATGGCCTAAACCCCTCCAAACAGTGCCACTCATTGAGGACCAAGTATTCAAGTGCCTAAAACAACACAGTGGAATATTATTTAGCTGTAAAGAAAATGAAATTTTAAATGTACAGGTGAGTTGATGAAACTGAGAGATAACCCAGACCCCCAAAAAACAAATGCTGTATTTTCTCTTTTATAATGTGGGTGTCAGATTTGAATCCTTCAGTAACTGTGCTTGAATTAGGGAAATTACGGAAGTTAAAATAATAATAAGAGACCATGGGGGAGTTTCAAGAGAAGGGAGATAAAATGCAAATATTATGAAGAAGAAATGGTAATAATGGAACAGGAAGGGTTAAATATGCTGAGGAATGGGAAGTGCAGAGCAGTGAGTACAGGAGGGGATAACTAACTAGAGACCCTTGAAAGGGTCACATGAAATTCACTCTGTCAAAGCTTCCTAAACACACACACACCCCACATCACATCACATCACATCACACATACACATTATATATATATATATAATGATAGACATGCATATAGTATATATAAACATACTACATATACACTATAGGTTAGCAAATAGAAAGTCTAGTATCAGGTATGGGTTACTTCTTTTTGAGTTTTTGGTCAATGAGGTCCCATAGACTGCCCCCCAAATCACAGAATGTTTCTCTTGCTCTTGGTTACTCTCCAGAACTTTGTAATAAAACTGTGTTAAGATCTGTGGTGATATATTATATATTTAATAAAAAATAGTCTGAAATATCAGAGAGACAAGGAACAAACCACAGCCAGTTCTTATCCAGCCAACTAACTCATCAGGTCACACAGGATAGGTCTTATCTCCACAAGTCCTCAGACTGACTGGGTATGCAGACAAAGGGGAAGAACTTCTGCCTTATATTTCTTTTCCTTACCAGCTATTTTAATTCTTGAATCAACTTTCCTAGTGCTAGGATTAAAGGTGGATGTTACCACTGCCTAGCTCTGTTTGACCTTGAACTCAAAGAGATCCAGAGGATCTAAGCTTCCTGAATGATGAGATTGAAGGCATGGGTCACCACTCCCTGACCTTAATAACTTGGCTCTGGAGGTGGCTCTGTCATCTGATATTCCAGACTAATTTTACTGAATATATATCACCATGAAGACCCCAGATATTTGAATAATATGGTATGGATAAATCAACCTGATACAAACTTGAAAGCTTCATCCTTACTGGTAGTTACCATAATACCAGAAGGTTCTATGTATGCTGTGCACCTTATGAGCTATAATAATGACTGCTCAACAAGATGTGCCCACTGATACAATAGTGACATGAGTATAATAAGAGTCCCCCAGCCATTTTATAATTGGATTTAAGGATCACTCTCCAAGAAAGAACTCATAGCCAGTAATGTTAATGGGCTAAAGGCCCGAGTCTGTAGTAGTAGGGTTTCTCGGTCCCGGGCGCCAGAGGTCCGGACCCACAGATCTGCTGCCGCAGCAGATTCCTTAGCAGCCCAGCTGCCCACCGCTCAGACCCCCAGAAATGACTCAGACGCTTATATTAAGTTCATGCTGTTTGCCCTATGGCTTAGGCACTTTGCTAGCTAGCTCTTACATCTTAAATCAACCCATTTCTATTAATCTGTCTGCCACGTGGCCTGTGGCTCACGTGGCTCTTACATGTTGCTCCTTGGGCGGCTTCAGCTTGATCTGCCTGACTCCGCCCTGCTTCTCATACCTATGTTCTGATTTCTCCTCCTACTTTTTCTATGGTGCCTGCCATGGCCCAAAACAGCTCCTTTATTTAAAGATTGAGATTCACAGTATACATAAATGCATTCCCACATCACTTCCCCCTTTCTGTCTAATCAAAAAGGAAGGTTTCAATTTTAACATAGCAAAATTACATATAACAAAATAGCTATCAAGCAAGAATTACAGTTACAATATCTAGTCTATTTGTATTTAGCAAAATTAAAGAAAATACTCTATCATCTATCTTATCTTTATGAATCTAAAGTTTTATATGCAATATACCTTTCAAATGACTAAGGAAAACTATACCTGTAACTATCTAATCTTCAACTACATCAAAGACCACAGAAGGACATATTTACCCAAGTAAACCAGAAGCGCAAGCGACTTCTAAAATCTAGAAAGGACAGAGGTGACACTTATCCGCCTGGACAGTCACCCAAAGTTCCTTTATAAAGTTGGGGCATCCATCTTCAGCCTACAGGCCCAGTCTCTTTTCATTTCAGTGAAGCAGGAAATCTGCTCTGCCCATTCTGGCACAGTTCATCAGTTGCTTCTCCTCGTCCTGAAGAATGTCTGACAGTTTTCTTTGCAAAGCAGGAACCTGAATGACCATCTCGGCTTGTTCTGCCAAAGTTCAGAGGTCACCTTCCTATGGAACCTGCATTTCCACTTCTGACAGCATACTGTCAAGCAGTCAATGTAAGAACAGGTTCTTCTCCAGTGGCTTACCATTGCCACAAAGAGAGTAGACTCTATATGGAGTTTCTTCGATGCCCATTTTTCTGTTGAAGTAAATTAGTGCTGCCAGGAGCAGACCTGTCTCACTGTCCAGAAAAGTCTAAGCTCTTAAAACATTTTAAATGCCATATTCTGTAGGTCTTAAAAGTATTTGAAGATTACCTACCTAATTGAAATATATCTTTGTATATCTAAAAATCTTAACTAACCTAACTATAAGTTTGATTATCAAAGGTGACTATTAACCTTCATTTCTTAATTATACACTACAATTTTAAAACAGTTACATGAACATCATACCTTAAACAAGAATAGAAAAACACATACAGCATAACAAAATTGACCTTAAATTTGTATCAATAAACCAAAATCTATACCAATGTAAAGCATTTTGAGATTAACAGCTGATTTTCCATCTAAGTAAATTCAATAATCTAATTTTTTAAAAAAATCATTTATATACCATATCCCCTTTTTCTTCTTAGAAAGAGATTAACTATGACCATTAACCATTTATAATGAAAACAAACATTTAGAAACAATATTTGGGGGATTTGGGCGTAGTTATCCATTACTACTTCCTGCTGATTAAGGGGTGTTGAAAAACTCACGGATTGTTGAGACTGGATCATAATCTGCAGCCATGAAGCTGATCTGGCCATCTATTCCCATCAGAGGTTTTCTTCAGGGGGTCTTGTTTGATGAAACCATATTTGCCTGGAAGCAATCTACAGGTTCTCATCTTCTGTGGAAACAAAAGCAGAACTCTTCTGAAGCAATAAATCCTTAGACACAAATTTTGAAATCAAAATACCTTTAAAATATATATTTTTGTTTAACTTAGTAGCCTTTGCATTTGCAATTCATTGTCTTTCTGCAGTTGGCTCATTAACAGTTAAAAAATTAAAAGAAAACACAATAACAACCAAAATCCAGATTTTGTGTCTATTTTCCATCTTTACGTGGCTTATTATATTTTTATTACTCTATTTCTCTTTTTAAAGACCTTTTCTAACCTTTTTCTTTTCTCTCTGAAGCCTATGTACCTTTTACAAACATTGTAACCCGTTTACAGGTTTTTCTTTTTATCTGAATCTGTTTTATTGTGAATCTTTAATCGTCTTCTAATCATAAGAACTTTCAAAATACACTCTCTAAAAAAAAGCATAGTTTTTGCAAATTAGGCTGAATCACTAAGTTCTCTTAAAGGGACCTTGTCTCTATTCATGGCCAGTAAACAGAGCACACTCAAGAAAATGCTGCTACTAAGAAAATTTGTTTCCTTTTTGTTCAAAATAAACAGAAATCTAAAATCAATCACATGCTACTGAGTCTTCTGTGAGATTTCAAGAACCCGCCTGATTGTAGCTGCAGGTTGCACTGCCTGCCTCCAGTCCGCTGGCACCATTTTGAATGTGACCCAGAAGCCCCGCTTTCTTTGTACAAAGACCTGCTTTGTATACACAATTTGGAAGCTGCTTTTGCTCAGTTTCTGCTAAAACCCCTTGTAAACTTTCTCAGGCATTAAGTGGATAATCAACCCACGTTGGATGTGCCAGCTGTAGTAGTGAGGTTTCTCGGGTCCCAGGCGGCCGAGACCCACAGACCTGCTGCCTGAGACCTCTTAGCCACCCACCGCTCAGGCCCCCAGAAATGACTCAGACGCTTATATTGACTTTATGCTGTTTAGCCTATGGCTCAGGCACATTGCTAGCTAGCTCTTACATCTTAAATCAACCCATTTCTATTAATCTGTCTGCCACATGGCCTGTGGCTCACCTGTGCTCTTACATGTTGCTCCTTGGGCGGCTTCAGCTTGATCTGCCTGACTCCGCCCTGCTTCTCATACCTATGTTCTGATTTCTCCTCCTACTTCTTCTATGGTGCCTGCCATGGCCCAAAACAGCTCCTTTATTTAAGTATTGAGATTCACAGCATACATAAACACATTCCCACATCATGAGTCTGTCTAGATCATAGGTCCTAGGAAAGAATGTAATAATATTCTGTCATATAGACATAGTAATAAACTGAATCTAAGTTCTTATCTTCATATTTATAGATAAGTGCATCTATACCCTAATCCTCATCAGGGAAGGGTGATTTTAGTATACAGAAATTAACACAAACCCACAGTGTTCAATTTTCAGAAAATAAGAAACTGTTAAGTACTCAGCTCTAAATGAGACATGTATATCTCACCTCTTCACCAAAGGCACTGGGAACATCATGGAAAAATGGGTGGGAAACCAGTCATAGCCAGAGGTAGTGGAGGTCTGAAGCAATAAAAGTATTTGCTGAAATGATATTCTATTGCACTCATGAATTCACAGCATCTGTGGCTGTATGCACAAGATCTGTACAGGATCAATCTATCCAAAATCCCAGCATAAGGGGAAAATTGCTTAGGAGCAAAAGGAGACCTTTTTGACTAAAAAATATTATATACATATATGAAATTGTAAGACAATGAAAAATTAGAATTAGTAGTCATTTGTTTGAAAAAAACCACAAAAAACCTTGATAAAGTCCTTGTCAGATCATTGTAAAATCTGATTTGCCTCAGGATTGGAACATATTAGCTATCTTTCTCTTGAATGTTGCAATTTTCCCGACTAGTGCTATGACAAATAAATGATGTCATTGTACATCTTTTGGTAGTATCTTAAGAGACTCTGGATCATACTTCATCTTTTTTTAGCAGACAGTCCCCTGCTGTACTGTAGATTAAGAGAGCCTGGTGGATATATGCATGTTCAGATTCCTACTGGGCTCTATCTGGCTAACTCACACGACTTCACTGCAGAAGAGTAGAGTGGAAGTTCAACACTCTCAGCCCCCTTTGCATCTTCCAGAAGAGGATGGAACAACATCTTATACCACCTGGTTGCCTTCACTCAACTTCCTTGTAAACCTGGCATCTAACTTGTGAGTATATTGCTCACTCATTCTGCTTTTTTTTTTTTTTTTTCCTGCGGCAAGCTTTCCTTGCTAGCTCTCACTAACACCAGAGGAGAGGAGAAAGTGATAATGAGCCTCACTTCCTGCAACCTCACTCTGACTCATGGACACAGTTTCTAAGAGGAACTGTCTTAAGTGTAAGACAGTTAAACAGGGCAGTGTTAAGAGTAGGGCAGAAGAAATGCAGTCCTGGCTTGACCCACCTCACACTGTCTTGTTTGTGTAGTGTGAATAATACCAGTTTCCTATTTGTGAGCATTCTTTAAGATAATATTTATAAGAAAAACATCTTTTAAAGTGTATTAAACAGTAAACATTTGTGAAATAATAGTTGTTATGAGAACAGTTGGTCTGGAAAACTAGCCAATTAATTCATTGATAGAAACTGGAATAATAAATGAACAAGATGTCTGGTTGCCCTCTTAGAACATAGCTAACATTAATATGATGTGTTAAACAGGAGGCTTGCAATAAAAACAACATGCCATGAAAACATAGACAAAAATGTTTTAAGATAGAGGCCTTGGGAAATCAGTAATTTGTCAGGTGGCAATGTTGGTGTGAGAGTAAAGGAATATTATGGGCAGAAAGAATTTTAAGAACAAATCACAGAACTGCTATAGACATTTTAAAATATGGCTTCCAAAATGCTTTGTCACATCGAGAGGTGAAGCTGATGTTACCTATTCTGGAGTCTGAGTCATATGACTTCCTTAGCAATAGAAGCCTACAAAAATGAAGTTGGGCTTTTTTCCAAAGCCAGTCCATTTCCTGTATCTTTGAATGCATACTTGGAACTTGCTCGGTGCATTGTGAAAAAGCCAAGGAACCACAGAGAGAGGCTACATATAGCTATCCCAACAGACAGCCCCAGTGGAAATCTCAGCCAACATCTAGCATTGACTGCCAGAAACATGAATGTGCCATGTGAAGTGAAGCTTCAGTCTCAGGTCAGCAGCTTTGGCAGATGCTACATGAGACAGAGATAATCCTTCCCTGCTTAGCCCTGCCCCATGAGCTAAATGAATGAGTGCTGCTGTCTTAAGCCTTAAATTTTGTAATAGCTTGATAGGAAGAAGTAACTGAGAAAGTTAACAGACTGTTTATGAATTTCTGGTTAGTCTAACTTTGGAAGAGCAGACACAGAAATGGAAGACACCTTAGATGTGTCCCACACAGAAGCAGAAACAGTCATGAAGACCAAGTATGGAGTTACAATTTCAGATTGTCTCCATGCTCATATTTCTCTGGTGGCAATCTAAAGAAGTATCTTATAAGCATGATTACAAATAATATGTTAAAATATTAAAGAGTCTGTCCAAATATATGTTACCACTAACTTATACATTTGTCGTCTGTGGAATCCTAGTAGCATTCTGTGGAAGCTGTTTTCTATGTAAGATGCTTTTTTCCCCCTGGGGATGGAGAATTGGTTCAGTTGTTAAGAGCATTTCCTGCTCTCCTAGAGGACCCAATTTCAGTTCCCAGGACCCACATATGGTAGCTCAAAACTGCCTGTGACTTCAAGGGATCTGATAGCATTTTCTGGCCTTCATAAGTGCTCCCATATATTTGTCATATACCAGCCCCACCACAAACACACACACACACACACACACACACACACACACACACACACACACACACACACACACACGTAAATAAAAACAATTCTATCCAAGTGGCTTGAAGTTTCCAGAATTTACCCTTGTTTCTGCTGCTTGGAGAACTCCTAGTTGCTCTGAGAATTAATATACAACCCACAAAGCACTCTCTCTTCCGTTCTAACGATTATATTAGGAGAATCTGACTCAGGGGGAAAAGGGTTTATGTTTTCCAAGAACAAAAACAACACTTTGACTTCAAAGCTTCCACACTTTCCGTGAAGACTTGTCAGGCACAATCTGTTTGGTGGCTGGTTTATCCCAGGCTCAGCATCCCTCTAAGTACATGTACAAGATTGCTTTTCTTTACTTGGACCAGGTGGATTTCTATAGATTGAACCACCATAATTGTTTTTATAGAATCTGGTTGTATAAAACTGAGACTACAACTCCAGAAAAGGTCAATATTTGTTATCAAGGGGAGGGACAATGTCGCATATGGCTTCTACCCATTCAACAGACCCTTAACTGATCATGAGGCTGATTATAAAACACACAGCAGGAATCTGGTCAAGAGTGCCACATCTAACAGAAGGTTCTTGATCAAATTGCTTTATAGCATGAAGAGATAACAATGTCAAAGGCAGAGATATATTCAATAATTGAAGGCAGTGGCTCATGTCAGCAGGAAAACATCAAAACTTTATACTGCAGAAGGATGGTATGAGGTCTACTTCAGACATGGTCAGGAAGGTGATCTAAGAAGATGACAGTCAAAGATTCTAAGAGGAAAGGGTATCCTTAGGGGCCTCGGCACTTCCTAAAGTTTTGCCAGTTCAGTTGTATAATTTTACAAGGTCCTATCAATGGCCCACTAGAGTTAATAATCCTGATGGATAACTAACAACCAGAGTAGAAAAATCATCTTTCCATTTTTGTTGGAAAGAATTTTCATGGATTGAGCTCCTCAAAAGCATATTCTGACACAAAAGATACATGAGAGTGTTTATTAGAAAGACTTTTCCAGAACAAAAGCAGTAGAAATATGAGGACATGGGAAGGAACATGAGGGAAGACATACAAGTCTTATTCTGAAACCTAGTGGCAGAAGGAAAGCGGACCTCAATTTTGTAGGGAGTTGTGAAGACAGCACAGATCATACTCAAGTTGTCTCTCTCAGAAAACATGGGGGCTGCAGAACTGACATCCATCTAAAGATAACGCCAAGATGATACAAATGCCCAGGCACTCTGGTCTTCACAAGGACCAAGCTAAGTAGCTTGCAGCTGTCTAAAAGCACTTTCCTGGCAGAGAGTCAGGATCTAGCTGATGGAGATGGGAATACAGTGGTGTTAAGAGTCATCCAAAACATCCTTGGCTGCAAGTACAATTATCTATGTTTCAACTGAGGTTTTCAGTATTTATGGAAGTCATTACTGTCTGTTGGGAGGTGATCAAATGCCTAGTCGAACATCCAGGTATCTATTCCCCACCTCAGTCAATACTGTTTCAGAATTAAAGTTATTGTGAAAGCACTGGGCATTCTTTACACAGGGTAAGAAAGGATGACCCCCAGCAGAGTCATAAACAAAACCAAGGTGAACCCATGTCTATGCAGTAGACCGTTACTTATCGCTGAGTCCACATATGAGAAGAATCCCTATAGAATAATGAGTCTATATAAAAAATGTAAAACCCTATCGACCTTTAAAAACTACACTATACTTAAAAAGATCACGGAGAAATGACTTGCTGCAGAGGATGGCTACGTCCTCAGCATTCAGCTAGAGAGTACCGAGGAGAAGACATGACACTCTGGCTTCTCTGCTAACAGCTCCAGTGGGCAGTTCCAGGAAATGTATGTTTTGATTACCTTAAAACCTGCCTTAAATTTGGGGACATATAAATTATCTGAAGTCTAAAAATACATGTATTTGATATTTTGAGAACAGGTATTGCCATGTAACATGGGCTAGATCCAAACTCATGGTGATCCTCCTGCCTCAGCTTCCCAAGAGATGGATGGCTTATAGATAATATTAGGACCTGACCTGCTGTGTGGACCAGTCCAACTTTCTAAGAACCCCACAACTGTTTAATCTTGGTATCAGTGAGTGTCCTCTCTGAAACCCTTAGTATATAATACCCTTCTTTATCAGTTGCCAATGACTTGCAATAATATCTTATCTAATGCAAAAATAAATTCCATAAATTGTCTTTAAGTTATTCATAATCTGTGCTGCTTGTCTTTCGTTCACTTTGTCAAAATATCTTAGATAACCAAATTATAAGGAAGTGAGGCTTATTTGGCTCCCAGCTTAGGAGGTGCTCGCCTGTTACCTTTGGTCTGTCTTGGGGTAGCACATCATGGTGGGAAACTTGAGGAGAGAAGCTGTTCATTTCACTGTGTCTCAGAGGTGGAGAGAGACAGGATGAGGTTAAAGGCCTCAGTGACTCCAAGTAAGTTTTTCTCAGGGCTCTAATAGTGAGCTCTACCTCCTAAAACTACTTCTCAACCTCTTCCTTCCAGAGGACATTTAAGATCCAAGCTACAGAGTAGCAAGAAATGTCAACCAAAGTATGGTTTTTCATCCTAAACAAACAGGGAGCAAATCTACTTCTGTGACAATATGTTCTCGAATGTTCTAGAACACAAGGTCTTGTTTGAGGATGGAAGAGGCAGGATTAAGTGCTTGCGATGAATACAAAGCAGGGCAGTATAACATCCCCTGCCCTGAGGTGGGTAGGGAATGAGAGCAAATAGGGAAGAAATTCAGTGCAAATCCTACTACCTGAGCTCTGCCTATAACAAGAGACAGGGCCAAGCAACAGTAACAAAATGCAGTGTATCCTAACTGAAGCAGAAGGTTTGGGGAGCATATGGCAGAGCTATCCTTCTCCTGTTACATAGATGAATTGAGAGGAAAAGTATACTGGAAGGGCTTGGCCATAGAAAATGGAATCGCTATTTCAGGTAGAAAGCATAGCAAATGCAGGCTGAGAGTTTAGAAATCATGTCCACTGGCACTGGAAGGAAATCAGTCACGTGTAGCAGAAAAAAGGAATGTCCATAATGGTGGACAGTAATAATCAGGGAGACCAGGAGGTAGCCAGCGACCAACTTTTGATGATTCTTGATCAAAGTTCAGATTCTACCCTAAGCTTTGGAGGATTAATTTTATGACTATCTTGGGAGGAAGACTTCTTATTTTTATATTTAAGTAAACATTTTAAATGCATAGAAAGGAAACTCACTTGCTTTCAACATAGTGTCAGAAAATTTGCAGCTTAACCAGCTGGGAAGCTTCTGGAACTCTTAGGGGCATTTTATGGGAACACATCAACAGCATGGTCTGTGCCCACTAATCTTCCTGAAGGGGGAAAACCACGCAATAAATTAGGAATCTTAAAACCCTAAAGGACAGAGAGGCCCAATGTCAAACACTTCCCTGAGGTTTCGCTCTTCTGTCTCAGATTCTGGACAGGAAATCTAGCTTCCCACTGTTTAGTGAAACCCTGTAAATACCTTTAAGTGTTTATATGGGTCAGCCCAGATTTTATTACTAACATCTTCTAATGTGGATTCTGATGACCAAAGCCTTGGGGGCTATGACATATGCAGTATTTGTTAATCTCCTGCTATGTACCATACAACCACTATTCTAGGCCCTTGGAGTATGTTGATGAGCAAAATAGAATAATTCCATACCCCTGTGTTGAGCATATTTCCATGAGCTTGATATTTCTTTTCTTCCCAGATGCTGGGAAGAAAGCCAGAGAGGATGACATACATCTATGCCCACACTTTCATATATTTGTCTTTGGGATATTATTGTCTTGGATAAAATCTTTTGGAGCCTGTAAAGTTATGCAGGATCTCTAAAAATATAAACAAAGTGGATTTTATCCTCAGCATAATTTTTAGCCTTCTAGTTGGTTTCTAAACTTGCTCTTGAGACTTATCATAAAGTGTGAATAAATCCAGTCACAGCATTTAAAAAGCAATTAACAATATACTACCACAGTCTAACAGGAATGCATTATTGCAGCCTCTGAGACCTTCCCCTGCTCCAAACCCATAAAGTTTCTGATCTTGACTTGCTAACAGTAGATTCTGGCCAACAACTTTCTGGTCTACAGCCTGGTTCTAGTTACCTGTTGAATGGTGCAAAGGGCTGAGACATGAACAAATTTTAGGATCCTAGGGAATATGCTTTCCAAATGCTTCTCTCTGGCCAAAGCAATTGGAAAGAAAATTAGCAGTTTTTCTTCTGACTCTAGAAAACAATGATCATTAGCAAGAACTGGAGTTGATACTAATAATACGGAGGATGATGACAACAACAATGGTGATGAAATATTAAATACAGTGACCTTATTAGTACTTAACTTTGCCACAGTGTCTTACAGTTTACAGTGTCTATCATGTCCTCTGTTCTTACTCTGTGTGATGAGCTTGGCATAAATTGTCAGTAGGTTTATGGGTCCAATGCATGCCTTCCAGAAAGAATTCAGGGCTCAATGATTGGCTTTATCATTAAAAAAATATACAACACATGTTCATTCTTAAATTTATAATAAGCTAAAAGACAAATCTAATAAACTATGCAACAATAAAAAACTCCCTACCACCTAGAGATAAAATGTGTGATGAAATTTCTCTGAGGTCTTTCTCTATAAACAGAGTTTAAAACATGCACATCTAGAGCTATCAAAATGGTTGAGCAAGAAAAGAGGCCATGGAGCCTGTTGACCTGAGTTTGATCCCAGGACCTATAAGGTGGAAGGAGAGAATCAACTCCCTGAGGTTGTCCCCTGATTTTAATGCATGGTCTATGTGTGAATGTGTATGAATGCATACATGCACCAAATTAATTAGCACTATTAACTAATTTACACATCTATTCAAAGGGAGCACATAATATTTTCTCCTTGGTATGCTAATTCTATTTATTTATTATTGTATAGTTGACATTTTCTATGACAAAATATAAACCCATATAATCTTAATTTGACGCAATGTATTTATACATTTATACTGCATAGCCACTGAACATTCATTTTTAAATTCTGGCATATTATATATCATGTCACAATATATAACATTCTTCTATTCTCAACATTTTTAGAATTATCTGCTTATTTAAAACTATTAGAATGCCTGTATCAAAGTGTGTGTGTGTGTGTGTGTGTGTGCATATGTGTGTCTTTGTGTGTGTGTACACACATGTGGTCAGCTATATTGTCTATATAGGAATAATACGTCATTTATGACATGAAATTACACATATATAGGTTGTACTGACAATTTATGAGCATGCCTAACTCCTCATATCCACTCTCAAACTGAATTTATATTTGTCTTCCTGAATAATTTAGGCCAAAAGTCCATTTGGCAAGCTGAATGGAGGAGATGGTACTTTAGGGATTCAGATCAAGTGAGAAAGGTAGCCGAGAGGGATGTTGGCTCAGCAAAGTTTGGATAATGGCTATAATTGAGAGGGAGGAGGAAGGAGTATGAACAAATAAGTAAATAGTTGAAGACAATGGGGCCTGACATCTCACTGTCCTGAAGAAAGATATTAAAAGTAAACGCCAGACTGAAACACGGTGTTGAGTTAAAGACTGAGAGCCCGGAATGAAGGACACATGACTGACAATGAGCACACATCCCCCCATACCTTGGTTTCTAAACAGTAATCTCCATTCAGTAGAAGCAATGCCCCTTAAAGTTTGATCAGAAAACACAGAGGTACATCTAGAGTATCATACAGTAGCAAAGAAACCATACTAATGCTAATAATGCCCAAAATATTTAAAGAATTATGGGGGTGCACCAAAAAGACAGAAGTTCCAGCTTGAATCTATGGAAACTTGAATAAAAAAATAAAGACAGGTAACATTAATAATGAATGGCACTTTATTGTACAAAGTAAGAATTTATACTTTGTCGTTGGTAAGAACACATAAGTAAGTGTATCAGAGTGGTCTTTTTGATATGGTAATGGTAGATGATAATTTAGAAAGAATTGCAAAAATTGAAAGTCAGTACTTCCAATTTTGTGTAGAAGTTAACTCAGGGCAAAAAAAAAATGGCACTAATAGATGAGAGCAGAACATAGAATTTTAAAAAGAAATATATTTATATGGACTCAAGTTATCTCCCTACAAAAATAGTTACTAAGGCAAAGCATACGCTATATGTCTACAGTCCCAGAACTCTAGAGGTTAAGATAGAACGACAATGAGTTTAAGGTCAGCCTGGGCATCAGACTCTGTCTCAAAACTACAACAGCTGGACACCAAGACCAGGTACTCAGAGCTGACATAAACAGCCCTGAAGGCAGCAGCAGTTTTTACATGAGATATGGTACAAGAATCCCACCATCCCCCTGTAATTTCCTGCCCAAGATAGATAGTCTAAAGCCAATCAGTGGTCTTTTTCACACATGCGCAGACAGAAGGACACTCTCCAATGTAAATGTTCCATGATGTTTAGGTTTTTATAAACTTTCAGCATTCAAGATATTTTATCATTTTTCCTAAAAGATATGGAAAGTGGCCTTTTCCCTGTCACAACCTTACCCTAACTTGTACTTGAATACGATTTCTTTCATCACAGATAAACTTTATCACAGACTGGTATATTTGCTGCTATATACTTTGGTAAAGAAATGTTATATTTAAAAAGAAGAGTTATAAATTCCAAGGCCTGAAAAGCTCACCACCTCAAAGGTAGCTGGATCAGACCTGCAATCCCTGCAATAGTGATTTTACCAAATTGTCGCATACTGTTATGGTGAAAGTTGAGAATAGAATACGAAGATAATGCGGAGAGTTCATGCTAATTGTGTAAAAATTTGAAGTTATCTCATATAAAACATGAATAGCAAATAAACTTCATTTCAAATGTGTTGAGGCTGCGTGTTTGTTGAGGGGACATGGATCTTCTGTGGAGGAATCCTTAAGTCTTTTCTGCCAACTAGCCCAAAGAGAAGTCATGACTTGACAGTTTCACGATGTTCATGCTCAAGATTGCTCCTACCATTTCCTTTTCTCTACAAGAGTCTCCTTTCAAAGTGACCATAAATTTCTTTCACCTTGGGCTTGCCTCTCCCGGTAATTTCAGGGTAGAAGATCATGACTACAGTTAGTATAGATCAAAGAAACGTGGCTGTCTTTTCAATTTAACCTGAACCAGAGATCTGCTTTGTAGGCATTCATACTGGCACGTGGACAAAGTGGAACAAAGTGGAGATTCCTACCAGGGGACCTGGACTCATTTAAATAATTGCTGTGTGGAAAATCTGCCCAGAGCTGGCACAGCATCTGCTTCATTGGATCCTCATAAGCCTCATTTCCACTTCATAGATTAGAACGATTGTCTTAACAAAGTTAAAAAATAATGTTGAGCCTGAAAAGAATGCAGGGCGGGGATCTGATGAACATATAAAGTCAGCATGTTCATTTTCTCAGCAATGTCCAATTGACTGCTTTGTTTTGAAACCCAGGCCAAGGAATAGTCCAAAAGGTAACTACTACCTTCCTGAAAGCCACTGTCTTTGAGGAACCTACTGCTACAGACCAGTCGTGGTGTCAGGTTGGCAATAGCTACCACTGCTTAAGCACTGAACTATGTGTCAGGCCCAAAGAGAGAAATAGTTTAAGAGATTATCTAATTTACATAATGCTGATTTTAGCATCTACCAATACAATTTTTCTGTGCTTCTAGTCTGTTGCTACATTTGGATTATGGTCTTTCATGATATTTTAGCTACCTTTACTTGAATTTCTTCAGTAAGTCCAACTTGTTTGTGATCTATTCTCTGGACAATCCTGGACTCTATTCCTTAATTATCTCTTTAGATTATTTTTGTTTAATTTATAATAATTAAAATTTCTTGAGTAAATTATTTTAATGTAATATTGTTTTTAATATAAACTAATTTTAATCCTCACAGCCACTCTAAAAATTGTACACTTTCCTGATAGTAAGTTGTCCAGGGTCCACATAGTGAGTATCCTTGGGATTTGGACTCAAGTGTGATTCTCTGTACATTAGACAGATTCTGTTTCATACCATCCTTCACTTGAAAGACACAGCAAGAATCCTACTCAAAGAGTTAAGGCCATGTGCTGATGTGGATACAGAGTTTTGCTTAGTGCTACTTCCCAGTCAGAGAGGAGAGCAGGGTATCTCTGTCCCTGAGCTCTGTATTTTCCCTGTAAATTGAGATGTTAGTGTGGGTAATTTCAAAGATTTTTGTTCTAGATCTATGTTTTCTTTATAGACTTATTTTGTTAATGAGTCTTAGCCAGTAAGTTTTCTCTATAAGAATGAAAGCGTAACATTAACTTTATGTCTAGTGGGAGGGAGAAAAGAGGAAAGGGGGATTTTTATGCAAAGAGGCAATTTGTCTAACAGCCTTATTTCATTTTTACAAAAACCTACCATATGTCCATTCTATTCCTACCCTTTTTTATGTATTCTGCTTGTCTCAGCAACATACTCTCAAGCACATATAGAAGCCCAGCCTTAGGCAGAAAGTCTGTTGCTGATAATAATTGGACCATTGTCTTGTGCTTGCTAGAGCCTACTGGAATTTAACTTCATCTGTCCTACAGCACTGCAAACTGCCTAACTCACCAAATTCTGCAATTTTTAGAGCACAGTCCACTGGCTTTGCCCAAAGTATTTACTCTAGAACATGATCTAGTGTTTGTCTTGACTTCTATACGCCACTAGTTTGGAAAAGTGACTCGTGTGCCTTTCCCCCTAAACCAATTAGAAGTCTCTGCACTGATAGGATATATTACACACCGATACCTTCATTTGTTCTTTGCTGTTTTCTATAGTCTGGATGTCTGTATCCCCATAAAGATGTATGTTGAAACCTAGTCCCCAGGACAACTTATTAAAAAGTGGGGTCAATGGAAAAGAATAAAACCATGAGGATAAAGGTTGTTTGAATAAAATGGAATTAGTGCCCCCAGAAAAGGACGTCTTAATATTTCTGCTCTTGTGGGTGCAGCAAGAACATGTCATCTTAATTAACCAAAGACCCACAACTGGCCAGTGTACAAAGAGTAAGAGACTGTACAGTTCCCAGCTCTAAATGAAATATCTATACACATGCCTTCCTCCAAGGCACAGAGACCATGATGGAAGAAGGGGCTGCAAAGAGTGTGGGTGCTAAAGATAATAGGTACCTGTAGGAAAGCAGACAGGGCAGCTCCATTGCACACATAAACTTACAGCAGCTGTGAGTGAATGCATAAAATCAACCCAGCCACAGTTCCCAATGCATCAGGGAGGAGATCATGAAGTTCTACCCCTACTGTGGTGATTTGAATCCTCCCCCAAGGGAATAACACTATTAGGAGGTGTAGTCTTTTTGGAATAGGTATGATCTTGTTGGAGGAAGTGTGTCACTGTGGAGGCAGGTTTTGAGATCTCATATATGCTCAAGATGTCACCCAGTGTCTCAGTTCACTTCCTGTTGCCTTCAAGATGTAGGACAGCCTCTCCAACACCATGTCTGTCGGCATACCGTTTCTCACCATGATGATAATGGACTGAACCTCTAGCCTGTAAGCCACCCAATTAAATATTTTCCTTTGTAAGAGTTGCTGTACTCATGGTGTCTCTTCCCAACCATAGAAGCCCTAACTAAGACAAATGCCAAGGAGCTAGTGACAATTTATGGCTTCTGAGGGAGGTCAAGTCAGTTTATTTCAGAAAGGCTGCCCACACTCCAAACAACAACAAAAGTAGAGAAAGATGTATTATGTAAACAAAGGATGCACGAGGGTTATTTCCAAAACAGTGTTCTCAAATGAGAGAATTATGGGGATTTTATTTGGAGAGCCTATGCAAATTCTATAGAAAATCACTTTAGCTCTGGGGACATTCCTAAGCATGCTCAGTTAAGGAGCACATTCCTAGTCACCCTCAGCTTCAGTTCGTAGTTTAAGAAGGAAAGAGTAGATACTTTGGAGAGCATGTAAGCTCAAGGTCAATTAACACACATTGAAAAGTTTAAATTTACAGATGGGAATACTTCTGAGAATACTCAGCTTTGCTTGAAGCTTTAACAGGAAACAAAAAGAGAAAAGAAAGGTATTTTGAAAGTGTGTTAATATAGGAGTTTGTCCCTAAAGGTACCTGCCTTACTTGGCAGCTAACATCTTGGTCTTAGAAAGGGAAGCCTGTTGTGTTTATAAGCCATTAAGTCTTTGTACCTTTCCTATAGCAGCTGAATGGATGAAGACATTGTCTATATCCCTTTACTATGATGATAGTTTTAAAGAATAAATTGTCATGACTGATTTTGTATTCCCACCTTGGAACCCCAAGGATGAAAATATCACAAAAGTATGTCCATCTGACTAGTGGGTCAGATAATGACCCTTGTGGCTGTGGAAGGTCCTAGGGCTGCTGGTCTCTGGGGTTCTTCACTTCTTCTGGAGACTGTTTTCTCAGTTTGTTCCAGGACTGCAGGTATCCCAGGAGTCCTGGAAAGTATTAGAAAGTCCTTGCCTTGGAGGAATCCAAGAATCTCAATGTCTCTGCCTCAATAAGGCTGCTTCTCCTGTAAAGTGGGCATCTGAGTGCTTTGATTTGGTTTTGACATTTTTATTTGCCGTTCCAATATTTTCTTGTGTTTTTCTGGTTATGAGACCAATTTCCCTTTCAAAGAAATATCATCTACTCCCTCTGAAATTTCTACTATAGGCACTCTTAATCATACCTTTGGCTCTTCCAGACCACTGGGTTGGGCTTCTGCTATGGCTCTGATCACTCTTCGAATTTCATAAAGCTGGCAATGATGACTGGTGTAAAACAAAGTCACATCAGGTTGGATCAGATTTTCTTTCTGGGGTGCTTGCTGAAACCCAAGAATGAACGGTTCCTCCTTCAAAGGGGAGTTTCTAAATTGGAAAGAAGTTTGATGAGAACTACCTGCTGCCATCTTTCCCACTACATGGAGAGCTCTGATCCACAAAAGAGACAAGGGGGCACCTTTTTAGAGTTGAGAGAGGAGAAGGTGAGAAATACAGCAGAAAGGAAGTCTCTAAGAGAGTTAGACTCCTGGCTGAGGCTAGATTGTCTCTAATCCTCATTGCTAAAGGGACTTCATTTCTCTGTACTCACAATTCCGTGAGAAAAAATCCTAGCACAGAAACGTGTCTGACTCTGGGTCACTCTGTGCTTTCTTCTTGTCAGCATATGCCAGATAAGGTGGGAACAGACTGGCAGCCATTGTTCTGTGTCTACCTCATAGGCAGAATTGAAACATTATCAGTTATTACATAGCCTTTTTATACTTTCAGCCTCCTCCTCACAGGACAGACATCATTCCCTCATATTCTTGCTTCCACTAGTATATGAAACACACCCTCATCTGTCTTTTTTTACAGACCAGAGGCCCGTGAATCTCTGTCAGATGGATGGCTCCATGCGTAGGTGACCAATACATAATGGAGTCCATTAACAGACAGAAGAATCATGAGTTGCCTCCCAGTGCTCTCAAGAGAACACAACCACATTTTTGTGATTTTTTTTCTAGACTGAGCCCTTCATGGGCTTGTCTAAAAGCTGATCTCCTCTACCTGAAAAAGGATCAGAAACCAAGTTTCCCACAAGTATTAAAAAAAATACCTTACCAGTGCCCCCATCCCTTTAGCAAATACTGAGTTAACATGTTTCCTTGTGTGTCTGATGAACCAGAAATGCCAAAAGATCCCGGGCCCCTAGGAGGGTTTAAATTTTTTCTATAAAGCTCATGTCACCTTGAAATAAATTTACTCATCCTAATTAGCTAAGGCTTTCTGGACTGATGTGCTCCTTCCTTTGACGTGTTGAAGTTGCCCTTTTCACACACACACACACACACACACACACACACACACACACATAAAAGTCACAGTGCATTAGGAGCTTTTGGCTTGTTCATGCTTGATCCAATTTCTAGATATTTTCTTAGTCTGAGTATTACATTCTCAATCAACCACTGATTTATTATTATTTTTTAAACAACACACATTCAGCTTCCCCAGTCAGCATTTCTATAAGTCTCTCAACAGTTGGTCTGCTCTTCAAGTGAGTGCAACCAGCTTCAATAATGTCTGGGTTGTATGGAATGCTTGTTTACAAGACAGAATGTGAGATCCTTATCTGTACCTCATTGAGCAATAGGACTATCCAGTCTTGACCATAGTAAGACATGGGTTACAGAGGCCCAAAGATTACTTCCTTTCATCTGCAAGGTGAAGAAAACTCAAGGAAAGCAAAGCTTTTGTATTTTATGGACAGCTAACCAAGAGTTACATTAGCATACACTCCAACTGCTGTTTCAAGAAGCAAAGCAAGACTTTCTATAGCCTATAGCAGAAAAATCAAAAGCCTGGGAAACCATATAGATTCTGCTGATTGACAGTTTCACGCTTCTGAAACCACAGTCCTCGTTGGCCCTCTGTTTGCTCATATGCAAAGGATAAGAAGCTGGAAAAGAGGAAAAGTCCTATCAGATTATCATCTAAGTCTCTTCCTGGAGAAGCCATGACCATGTGCATGACATTGTTCTAGCCTCAAGCTTTCAGTGTGGTCTTTGCCCCCAAGGGAACTATTACCCCTCTATGTCCCTATGCCCCAAATTCTTTTCATGCCTCTCATGCTTGAACACCTTGGCCCACACATTAGCAGATAACCTGGCACCCACTGCTCACTGGATCAAGAAACTATCAAGTATGAATTTCCCAATGTCCTGATACTGTCTCCATAAAACCATCTCAACCCTTCCTATATTTGTTGTCTTTCCTCCTGGTCAGAAGACTAGTCACATGGTCTTTCTGATCTTAGACAAACCCAACCAAGGATCCAGGCTTCCAACTCCATGGATGCCATAAGATGTTAATGATGATCACTCCCCTCTACCCTCCTCTATTTTTTATTTCCATTCAGCCTTAAAATAGATCAGTATTCCCTGGAGGTCACAGCTCCCTCCTATGTTGCGTGAGGTTTGGGCTGGGACTTTCTAGCCTAGCCTCCTGGCCTGGACTTTCTGGCCTAGCCTGGTGGCCTAGACTTTTAGACCCACAGTCCCATAATCCCACTGAAACACACAGACACTTATATTAATTGTATGCTGATTGACCTGGGGCCCAGGCATATAACTTGCTAACTCTTTACCCTTAAACTAACCCATGATTCTTATCCTATTCAGTCATGTTGCTTGGCACCTTTTTTCAGAACAACATAGTTGTTCTCTGCATCTGTGGCATCTCTGCTCAGTTCTTCCTGTTCCCAGAGTTTTCCCAGTCTGGTAGCTCTGCCCACACTTCCTGTTTGCCTTCATACAATCAGTGTTTTTATTAAACTAGAAGGCAGAACAGTTATTTACAATGTAACATAATCCCATTACACTCCTAAATCCAGCATTATCTTTCTTTGCCCTTCAAGTCTAGCATTGAGCCACCTATATTTTCCATGGCTACCTCGTTAGTTAGACCTGCTGTCTCACCAGGAACCAGATTCTGTCATGTTATACGCTAAGGTAGGGACCAAGGGCTTCAAGTCATTGGCATGAGATTTTGGCAAGAAACTGAGAAAAGGTTAGTTTCTCCTCTTGAGATTGAAAGCATGGGAAAAGTCTATGTCCATCTTCCAGGGCAGTAAGACAAGAGGACTCTTCTCTTTTTATTCTGTTCAAGCTTTCAATTGGCTCCATGAGAAAGCAAAACTGTTTCATCAATCCAAAGACTAATCTCCTCTCAACATACTTTCCTAGGGATCTTCACAGTAAGGTTACCAAATATCTGGGTACCTTGTGATCCAATCGAGTAGACATATAAATTTAGTGGTCACCATGTTTATCTCTTGAATTTATCTTTTTTAAACTGTTTTTTTATCATCATTGATTGCTTCCTAGTATATTTCTATATTTCTCTTCTCAGAATCTGAAGGTCTTAAACAAAGTGAATATTTCCATTCACTTCACTATGTTTTTTGACTGGTGCCTGGTCTGTGGGTAAATGAAACATTTTGAAAGGCTTTGTTTAGTTTAGTCATTTTATTCCATTATTCTGATGTACTCAACATAATGACATTGATTGCTGTCTTCTGGTACTTTCATAAGTGATTTTATCTATTAATTCATTTAGTTGCAAGTCAGTCTTGTATATGAGAATTGCTGTTACCCTGAAATTGTAGCTAAAGAAACTGAGGCATAGTGAGGTTAAGTGAATTGTTTATAGTGAGTCAGCTAGTAAATGGCTGAGCTCTGCCTTATAAAAATCCATCTCGACAAAGGTCTGCTGCTCTTCCCAGGACTTACTTGGAATCCTTTCGTCTCAAGTCTTTTTCATTAGAAAGTTAGGCAGCTGAATGATCAGACTGAAAAAGCACAGCACATTAGTCATTCTTTATGTCCAACACAGAAAGCACACTGTAATTTCATGGGAACATTACTACACACCTCAGCTTGTACAATGGGGTGGTCCTTTTGATCCTTTTGATCCTTTCCTAGGAAGAAAGATTAGCAGATTTAAAACAAGAAGCACAGAACAATTTGGACCAGTACTCTCATAGTCTTATGCTCGCTCTCCTCCCCCAATAGCATTCTCTACCTAAAGCTAAAATGGGAACAGTCTTGCAGTAGCTCAGTCTGTAGACCAGTGTAGGCCATTAGAGTCCTGACTACAAGCTGCTTCCCTAGCGCAGTATCACCAGTGTTGGAGCTGTTTTTAACTCTTTTACTCTAGTGCCCATTTAATCACTGTATGAGCAGAGCACATGAATGTGATTGATAACTCCTGGACACGGGCAGATGGAATACAGTGCCTGTCTTCCACATCTAAGTCTAGAAGTCACGTTCTTATAAGCCTGCAGCTATCTGTCATTAATTCTCAACATTTCCTAATATAAAGAAGCCTTTTATATATTTTTTAAAAGTATGTGTGTGGGGTGAGGGTGGGGGACACAGAGATGATGCAGCACTTAAGAGGCCTTGCTACTCTTCCAGCAGACAAGAGTTTGGTTCCTAGAGCTCACATGGAGCAACTCACACCTTGCTTGTTTTTAATTTGTTTCACCAACCAGCCTCCTGGTTATAGATTCCCTACTTCTCAGACACAGCTTGTACCCAATGACCTCCTTTGTGTTCTTTAAGAATACACTGGTTTTCACTCTGCCCAAGTTTGAATCCAACCTCTACCACTACCACCATGACTGGTTAATTGAATAATGTTTCAGGATTCATTTGGTATGTATTTAATAAGATGGCCACTTCCCAGAGTGACTATAGCTCTCAATAATTGCCAGATTGCCTGAAATTATTGTATTACACTTGTGTGCTGGCTAATTTTATCTCAGCTTGACACAGGCTGAAGTTATCCAAGAAGAGGGAATCTCAATTAAGAAAATAGCCTCCCTAAGATTAGGTACATAAGATACATGGGCCTATAAGTCATTTTCTTATTTGGTGATTTATAGGAGGGGCAGCCCATTTTGGATGGTATGATCTCTGGGCTGATGGTCTTGGGCTCTATACAAAAGCAAGCTGAGCAAGCCATGTGGAGTAAGAAGCATCCTTCCATGGCCTCTGCATCAGCTCCTGCCTCAAGGTTCCTGTCCTGTTTGAGTTCCTATCCTGACTTCCTTCAGTGACAAACAGTGGAACCAAATAAGCCCCTTCCTCCCCATCTTGCTTCTGGCCATGGTGTTTTATTGCAGCAATGGTAACCCTAACTAAGACAACTTTCCTGATCACATTGCCTTTAACAAGGCCCATAAAATAGGCAGCCACAGGCACTAACAGATGCTTTGGATAAGAGACTACTGAGATGAGGTGGAAGAAATACTCACTGAGATCAGACAGATCAGTAGTGCTCATGGGCAGAACAGAGCCAGGCATAGGTCTGGAGATCAGAACAGTGAAAATCCAGTCTGTTGAGAAAGCCCCAGACAATCAATTGCCAAGAGCAGAGGAATGTTCTCTGAGGAGACGGCACAGATCTGGGTGTGGCAGTCCTGTTCCCAACCTCAGCTGTCTGTATGCCCCAGCTCTGTCCCATGTCTGAAGAATGCATGTTCAGAAAACCATGTCACATAGTTTTTATTCTGTTTGAGCATTTATGAATTAAGCATTAACAATAGTAATTACCATTGTGTTCATTAATTTTCTCCTCACAGTGGAAAATACCTGGCAGATGCAACTGAAGAGGAGAAGGAAGGGTTTATTTGGGCTCTAGATTCAGAGGGGTCAGTTTGCTATTGTCAGGAGGCCATGGTGGATAAAGAAGCAGAGAAAAATGCTGGTATATCTGGTTGGTTGTCTCCTTTTCCCTTTATTAGATCTGGGACTTCTAGCCCACAAGACAATGCCATCCACATTCAGAGTGAGTCGTTCCTCCCTCAGACAAGCCTTTCTGTAAATGACAGACATTTGCCTCACAAATCTAAACCTAGTGATTCCAAATCCAGACAAGTGACAATCAAAATTAACTACCTAACTATTATTATTATTGTGAGCATTCTGTAAAATAATGCAAAACACTTAGCTGAGCAACTAGCTTATGATAGCAGTTATTTTTATTTTTACATTGGATTGCTGCCCTATTGCTGGTATGACATTTATCACAGTGCAGTGGCTTCAAGCAATACAGATCCATTCTGCTATGTTCTAGAGACCAGAAGAATGGAATCCAAAATACTGGACTAAACGCATTAGTAGAATTGGCTTCTTCTGGAGGCTGTGAGCAGACAGAATTGGCCTCTTGGACTTTTGCAGCTATTAGTAGCCCTGTGTTTCTTGACTTGTTTCCCATCACCTCTAAAGCACAGCACTTCAGTCCATGTTTTCACCCTTGTTCACTTTCTCTATATCACTCTTATACACTCTGGTTACACTTAGGGCTCACCTTCACAATCTGAAGACCTTTAGGCCAATATTTAAATAGTCTTTTTGCTATTCATGCAAGAAATAGTCTAAGATTTGGTGTTTAGGAAATGGATGAGGAAGGAAGACCATTATTGATCCAGCCATATAAACTAATAACAGTGCCAGGCAGGTAGTGGATAATAGTACAGGAAATATGAGGTGTGTAATAGTTGAAGCTAGATTTGGTATTTATCAGGGAAAGTTCTACTCATGATGTTGGATCATTTTGAATTTCTACCTGACAGAGTCAATGCTCAAAAACCACCAGCTGAAATATTATGATAGTTTCTTAATCCTCAAAATCTCCACTCTGATAGTTGTCTGACCAACATTATCTCTGTTCTCATGTCCACCCGCCTTCTCCCCAACTGCCTAGCAGACACCTTGAGTAGCACTGGTCCTAGACTCACAGTGGGAAGAAAATAATTTGGTTGTAGGGGTTGACCCAGAGGTGGCTATGTTAGCCTGAAGGGTCTAGTCCAATATGACACAGGTTGGTTATGAGAACCCCCCCTACATGTGATAAATGAAAGACACCAGTTTAATGATGAAGGTGGCAAACACCATGGGATGGAGCTACTTATGCTAATAAGAGAACCACCCAACTGTCTCTGAAGTCCTGCCCTGGGCTTTTCCTTTGTCTGCTGCAATTCACCCTTCATTATGAAGTAACTTGGAATGAGGTCCTCCTTTCTTCTTTTTCATTTAAGTCACCTTGAAGATAAGTAGGATTTGTCAAATCCATTTGTAGATAAAGAAGCTGAGGTGCAATGAGATATGCAACTCATTAATATTAGAGAGTCAGCTGGGAATATGAAAAGAATTCAACCTAGATCTCAGAAACCCAATAAACAGTGTTACTTCGCCAACCAAGAATAATGTGTCTGGAGCTTTTTAGTCTGCTTGCTCCCTTGTTCTAACAATACTGAGAGCTATCTGGTGGATGTGGACAGCATATCAGATGGACTCCACTACAGAGAGAGCCATACAGAGGCTAGAGACCAAATCTACAATCCTTATCCTAAAGGAGGGACACAGGAGGCATCAGTCACCCAGAAGACTAAGTCACCTCCCATGTAGATATCCTTCTTCCTAGGTAAGCTCTCCTTCAGAGATAATTACTTGAGAAATATTGCCCTTGGTTTCTCATGAAAGCAATCTCAGCTGCACTTAAATTTTCTCCAATCAAGATGCTATAATAAAACCTCAAGAGGAGGGAAGTAAATTGACTTAAAAAAAAAAAAAAGAAAGAAAGAAAGAAAAAGGAATCTGAATTGCTCTAAATCAAATACTTTTCTTTCATTTAATCACCATAACTCTCTGGGTAGTATCAGTATGCTCATTGGACCCCTGTGAATCTGAGGTCCTTCAGGCTCAGGACATTTACCAAACTCATGAGCCCAAATCTGAATCCCAGGCATGAATACTGAACGCTAAGTACTATTTCCATAGCCTCACATGGCCTCTTCTAAAAATATCACAATGATCATTGTTCCTGGGATATTGCCTAATGCAATGACCTCAACACCATCAGGCAGGACTGTCTAGTCTAACAGATAATGAGGGAGAACATGCCAAAGACATAACCGAGGACAATGAGCAGGAAGTCAATGGGGTGCTCAGGTGAATTCACAAGGCAATCACAAAAGCCCACTGGGTACAAAAGTAACTTGGGAACATCTTGGGGACCAGATGGTTTGAGGCACACCCCAAGGACAGCTGTGCTCCCAGATTTAGTAATTACCATGTTCTTAAAACAGGGGACAATCACAAAAAGATCAATGACTCATGCCTGAAAAGGCATAGAAGTTTTTTGTCTGCCCTTCCTCCCCCAGAGGCCACCAGGCTTTGAAACTAAAGTAGAAGCTATTTCTTCTAGAAGTAAAGAGATTTTAAAAAAGGGCACTTTGCCACAGTCTTTGCTTTGCCTCAGCAATAAGCTAGCAGCCCGTACCACAAAACAGTTCTATAAGTCAGCTATAGACATCTTATACCAGCTCCCACAGCAAGTCACAATTGTGATATAGGAGCTAGAAAGAATGTTTGGTCACCTTATTGCCTGCCTGCCCACTGGGCTAGACTATAAGCTGGTATGTATGAAATATTCAAAGGTATTATCAGCGATAAAATCCACTTTATAGGGTTGTTGCAGCCAGGTAAAAAGGTTAACATCTCCAGGGTCCCATAAGGCACTTGGGCCCTTGGTTGGAAGAGAATACCAGGTTCATTTTCAGGACTAAGAAAGAAACTTCGTGTTTGAGGATGACAAAGCCAGAAATGAGACAAGGCAGAAGAAGATGGTCTCTAGCTTGATGTGGAGACAGACACAGACAAGAGCTCTTGGACCCAGCCAGTGAACAGAGGAGTGGGAAGTAGAAAGCAAAAAGCATGTCTGGGCTAAAAGAACATCTGAAATTCATATTTAAGTGTTTAAACAAGATAGTAGAATTTTCAAAATGGATTTTCCAGAGTGACAGATGTGATAGGTATGGGAGTGGACAATGGCAATGTTTGTAGTTGGAGGTGCTGGAGGAGGTGGTGGAAGTAATATCTATGACTGTGTGGTGGAAGTGGTTATGGTGGTGTCAGAGTGGTAGTGAAGGGGTAGAAGGGCTGGCTGTGGCAGTAGAAACAGACTTGTGTGTCCCAGTACTAGGCGATCAGAGGCTGGGGATGCTGGCATTCACAGGAAGGTTGAGATGATATCATCACCATCACCATCATCATCATCATGTGATGGCAATGGATTCTGTAGGTTATGGGATGATGTATCAACAGCCATGGGAGGCAGTAAAGGCAACAAGTGGTGGTGATAAGGCGAATTTCACATATGTGACATTAGACTTGGCTAAGTTTCTATCATTCTTTCTGGTCTCTTATTCTGCAAGAAACTCTCTAGGTCACGCTACATAATTAATTCAGTCTTTTAAACATGCCCAAGTCTTTATTTTAAGCTCTCTCCTGGTCAAACAGATGGAAGAGGGAATAGTCAGTGGAAGACTTGGTGTTTCTGTGTCCAATGAGGCCTTAAATAAAAAGATCTCAGGGCCCTTCACAGCTCCCTAGAATCACCACAACCATCTCCCAGGCACCTCAGCCTCATTCAGCCTTGTAACAAGCTGGCTCAGTGCAGGGATGAAGTCAGGCAGGCTAAGCTCTGCCCCAGGAACCAAGTCTGAACAGGGATAAAAGTATAGTCTTAGGTTCAAAGAAACCCCTTCTACATCCTAGCCTTGGCCCCAGGTAAGTCCTTTGAGTCTTTGATGAAGCAATTAAAGACAATAATATATGCAAAACACCTGGCTCCTGGGCATTTTTTCACTTTACTCAGTGAAAATGATCAGAAGTCATAGAATGGGACTTCAAGCAGCAGATTCATTGTAACTGTCATGACAGGAGTGACTATATTTTAAAAAGATGCCCCTGTGCCCTTCCTTTGGAAGATTTGTAAGATCTGGAGACACTAGTCTCCAAGTAACTGGAATTTCCCCAGGAACCTCATAAGAAGGAACAGGCTGAAAATTCATGCCAGTTGGATAGAGAACTTTCTCCCAGAAGGATTTTATGCGACTCTATTAATCTGTTAGACAACCATGCAGAACAGACTGGAGCTCAGACAACGAAGGCTCAGTGATGATACACAGGAGCATACCTGAAACAGAAACACTTAGTTACACTATTTAAACCTAAGCCTCACGTCAAGACCCTAAAGATGAACTTGGGCTGTGAGATGAATGGAGACTGTCACTGTATGTAATGAATCATTCCTCTTCCCAATGGTGCCACACTGAATGAATCCCCTTTCTCCCCATTTTACTGTCACATGACTTTCTATTGTGGTCAAGTGACTGAGCCTAGCTTCTTAGAGCTTCTAAGACCCAGCCTCTGCCCCTTTACAATCCTGGTGGCATTATCAGCTCACACTCTTGTTAGTGAGCTGATGTTAAAGTGGGGGAGGAGCTGGAACATCCTCTGGTTTTGACCTCACTGAATTCTTAAAAATAAATGTCACAGGGCAGTGGTGGTAACACATTTAGTCCCAGAACTCAGCTAGGCAGAAGCAGGTGGATTTCTATGAGTTTGAGGACAGCCTTGTCTACAGAGTGAGTTCCAGGACAGGACAGCCAAAGCTACACAGAGAAACCCTGCCTAATGTAAAAGAAGGAGGAGGAGGAGAGAGACAGAGAGAGAGAGAGAGAGAGAGAGAGAGAGAGAGAAGGAAAGAAAAGAAAAGCCCGAACAACCTCTAAATCAAATCTGAAACCATCCATTCTTCTTTGGCTATTATAGGGGATACAATGGAATCGGTTTTGTAATGATCACCACTACTGATCACTGAAGACCTGGTGTTTTGTACTTTGTATTTGGTATGTCTATGTGTTTATACATGCATGGAAAGGTACATGAATATGTTCTTGGATGTATAGACCTGAAATGGACACTGGGCAACTTCAATCACTCTCTACCTCATGTTTCTAAGACAGGGTCATACATTAAACCTGGAGCTCATCAACTGTCTTGAGTGGATGTCCAGCAAACCCCAGGATCTTCTTGTCTCCAGTGTAGGGATTACAAGGACAACACCACACCTAGTTTTAATTTGGGTTCTGTAGGTCAAACTCAGATTCTCAGTATTGTATATAAGAACTTTACTGACTGAGCCTTGTGCCTAGCCCCTGCTTTGGACTCTTGATGTGTAAATACCACTTATAACCCAATCCAAACCCATGAATTGCTTTGATCCTGGAGGTCACGTTGAGGCTTGACTTGGACCTTCCTACTGCAAGATGCTTTTCCTATAAATCAATGGTTCTCAACTCTCCTAATGCTGTGACCCACTAATACAGTTCTGCATGTTTTGGTGATCCCCAGCTATAAAATTATTTTCCTTGTTACTTCATAACTGTAATTTTGACACTGTTATGAATCATAATGTAAGTGTCTGTGTTTTCCAACAATCTTAGGAGACCCTTTAAAAGGGTTGTTTGACTCACCAAAGAGTCATAACCAGCAGGTTGAAAAGCAGGTTTAGAATGTATCCTATCCAATCAGAAGAAAAAGTTTAAACAACAACATGGAAAGATGATTAGAAGACATGGAGTGAAAAGCTCTGTTTAAGATGAGCTGTACACACATGGAGACACATTCTGAGTTTCTGTGGTAATGGGGAGTAAGGTAAGAGCAGGCCCTTGTCATAAACACTCCAGTGACATCATTCCCTGCATGATGGAAGCATCCAGAGCACATGGAGCTTTGTTCATTGGGCCACCAGGAAATTACGAAGACTCCACAGAAAAGGTGGCATAAAAATTAGGTTTGAGGGAGAAGGACATTTTATCACATAGTGAGCTACAGAGAAAAAAAAAAAACCAGTTAGACAAAAGTTCAAAGGATTTGCCACAGCAAGGAGACAAGTGCAGACAAGGAGATAGAAGGCCTTCTGGAGGGATGGTGGAGACCCGCTTACAAGGGGACTTGAGAATCTCACAGTTGACTCCATGACTCTCATAGAATCACTAAGCTCCCAAATACAGAGAGACCATAGAGAATGACAAATTCTGACTCCCATACCCCTCTTACCAATGAGAAAATATGGTTTAGAAAATGCAGGTGATCAAGGTCACATAGAGTCAGAAGCAGAGAGCTTGCCAAAGCACCTGGAAGACTTCATCTTCTTGGCTTGCTATATCACACGTGGTCCCTGAGAAGTTGAAAGTAGAGATTTATAGACCCTGGAGATCAGAAGCAGAAGAAACAACCCCCTCTCCATCATCCTTCCAATCCCAACATTACACTCGGTCTACTGGGTCATAAGAGGGGCCAGGAAAAACAGTTACCCCAATGATTTATGATGCAGGAACAGAGACCACCTACTGTGCCCAGGCCTGAAGCACATTTCACTTCAATCTTGAAAATAACACTGAGTGCCCCTGGTTTGCTGGCCATATGCTAGCATAGACTACTGCGTTGGTGTCAGGATACAATAGCACCTTCAACCCTGGATTCTCCTGATCTTGTTTTTGAGAAACCAACAGTTCAGGCTGATCATGAATAAGACACATTTTTTTTTTGGCTTTTATGTCTGGGAGAAAATGAATCCCAGATCATGCTGTCAGCATGGAGGGGTAGTTGCTGAGCTCTTGACTGAGAAACCAAGGGCAGCTGAAGACCCTGGAGAGGGTTCTAGAAAAATCAACCAAGACTGCTCTCTGGATTGGGGCCTCCTATTACAGATGGTATTCATTTCATGGGCCCAGCCTACCAGAGGTCAAAGGAAAGTCTCAGCCAAGCAGAATTAAAGAGGATATCTTGGCCATCTCTCCATTAAGATAAGGCAGAAAGAAAAAACATATATAAGGACCTGGCAGAACCAAATCCCCTGGCTCTCAAGATTGGTACTTTCTATACAGAATCTCATCATCTTCCTCAAGAAGAAGGAAGGTTGCACATCCATCACTTGTTATTTGAAAGGCAATGCAAGACCAACTCCCCCCATATACCATCTACCACCATTGCTCCAATAGAGGCAGCCTCCTCTTTTTCCTGGGACAAAGTTTTCAGCTAACATTTAGGTTTGTAAAACAGGTTATTATTGGCTCAGAAAGTGCTCAGGAAAGAAAAGTTGGCAGAAATAATGTCTGAAAACCTAGGACCTTGAGGAACCCAGGGAATAGCGAGCCATGAGGAAAAAGGAACAGGTAGAAATGATAAAGGAGGGCTCCAAGACAATGAAGCAGGAGCTTGGTTCTTCAGGTTGCCCTAAAGGAACTGAAAGAATTAGAAAGTAGGAGAAGGGCCATTGGAGGTGGGCTTGTAACACCTCACATTTGACAAGGCCATCCCCACCTGGGGAAGGGCATTTCATGCATATTGGAATCGTGAGAGGTAGCTAATAGAGAGTGGACTTAAACACCCAGTCTCACCATGTTTCCACTAATGCATCTACTACAATAGAGTCATAGCAGTTATACCATCACCCACCCGTTAGTTATAGAGAGGATGTCAAGATCCAGAAGCCAGAGAGCTAAGAAGGATGTCTCTTCACAAACTCCTGTGCTTTCCTAAGCTATGGGGAAGTACTGGACAATGGTGACAGGGTGAAAGCGTGCTTCCTGGAGACTCACCTGGAAGCAGCTGTGAAACTGGCATAGACACGGGAAGATGACTTAGAGGATAGTAGAGCCAGAGGCAGAAAGCTGTTAGCTAACAGCTGGAAATGTCTCAGGGAGAGGTCATTTTACTCAGCAGTTGGTTGGTGGTCTCACAGTATTCAGGCACAGTGATGCTTTGACAGCTCTGGCACTGTTTGCAGAATGAGAAGTAAAGGCACTCACTTCACATAAAAGCAGAAACCCAAGTTTTTGTCCAATGAATCCTGGAAGCTTCTGACTTTTGTTTCCGCCTTCAGCCCTGTTCATTTCTTGAATGACAATCCCCTCCCAACCTTTCTCACCACATTCTCCAACCTCTTACTCTTCTTCAGCTCTCCCCAGTCCACTGAAAAGGCTCTTATCTTAGGAGAATAGTGAGTAATTTTCTTAGCTATCTTTGTGTAACCACATTCACATGAACGCATGGACACAGGCATATACTGAAAACACCCAAGCCTGTTCCCTGCTCCTTTATCACTGAATTGATAAGACACGGTGTTTGATCATATGAGAGCAGGAGTGAGTTTGGAACAGTATGCTCCTTAAATGTATCCTTCTCAACCTTCCGCACAATTGGCAGTGACTTGCACTTCAAAATGCAGTCACTCTGTTCACACCCCTTCCTCTTGCTGTGCTTCAGACTTTTCAGTTTGTCAACTAGAACCTCACTCTAGATTACCTCAAAAGCCTCTTGCACTTGTGAGTGTTAACCTTGAATCGACTCCTTTGAGAGCTGAGGCATGAGGCTGATGAGGGCCAATGGTTCATCAGAGTGGCTCTTTCCCATTTCCCAATTTCATCTCCCACAGCACAGGACAGAATCATCAAGCATATTTACATCATCCAGAGCCCATCAAGCCCCAGGAGACCCACTCAGTTAGCTGAGTCATATCTCAGCTGACAGATGCTGTTTTAGCCCCTCAGATTTGCCTGGGGATGGAGAGCATTGGAGCAGGGACTCAAGGGTAAACCTCTCCAAGCCTCTAATGGAAGAAAGCTTCACCCGAAGGACCATTTCTCAGCAGGAAGTACAGTGCAGCCAGATACACCTCCTCATGGCATGCTAAGGTTCCAGAAGCCACTCTCAGATCAGATCCCTGCCTAGAGACTCAAGCCTGGATCATTGCACAGTCTTGAGAGCTGGCAGAGAGAGAGAGAGAGAGAGAGAGAGAGAGAGAGAGAGAGAGAGAGAGAGAGAGTTGTCCCCAGACAGGGATGGATTTTCCTTGCCAGCCCACCCAAATGCTACTCGGCTGTGATTTTCAGGAGTAAAAATGAGAGAGGGGGTAGAGGAAATCCTAGCAGGGTCAGGAACCTTTCTGATTTTTCAAGGACACAGAAGTAGGTCCAATAAGACTTTGCTTTTGAAAATTAAATGCCAGCACAGAGCAGATTCCTGAATCATGTGTCCCAGATGTTTCTGAACTATTTATTTTTGTTAATGGAAAGTGGCTGAGTTAACACCCCTCATAAAGCATTCCTATAGGGAGTTTGTGTCTACATGTATCATATTTGCTTGTGGGTTTAAGAGGAAAGAAAAAGACATAAGATGTAAGGGAAATCCTGAGAAACAACGTAGTAGTAGGTTTCTGGCCTGGACTTTCAGGCCTAACCTCAAGGTTTAGGACCCACAGACCCACAGTCCCCGCAGTCCCACAGTCCCGTAGTCCTGCAGTCCCACAGAGAGACACAGATGCTTATAATTAGTTTTAGGCTGATCAGTCTAAGGTCCAGGCATATCACTTGCTAGCTCTCTACCCTTCATCTAATCCATGACTCTTATCCTGTTCAGCCATGGGGCTCGGTACCTTTTCTTAAAGCAACATAGTTGTCCTCAGCTTCTTCCGACTTCTCTCTGGTATTCTGCCCTGTGCTTCCTGTTCTCAGAGTTTTCTTAGTCTGGTAGCCCCGCCCACACTTCCTGCCTGCCTTTGGCCAATCAGTGCTTTTTATTAAACCAGTGGGTGGAACAATTATTTACAATGTAACAACATAATCTCCCACAAAACAACCCTGTCCAAATGAGAGCTGGTGACAAAAACCTAAGACTATATTTTTTTAAAAAGTCCAATTTGTCTAATTATTGAATATTCACAAGGCACCAAAGATCTTATCATTATCTCATTTAAACCCTATGACAAAGGAGACGCCAAGCTCAGAGAAGACAGTGAGTATCCTGCCCAAGTAACCACATACCCAGGAACAGTGGGGCAGGGGTACAACATCAAGTTTTGAATTCCAGATCAAAATCCTCTCCAACACCCCATTTACCTTAGAAATGACAAACACATTGATGGATCACAAGGCACCTTGGGAGGGTCTGTAATACATGCACCTGCTTTTCTGTTAACACTTACCTTTCATGCCTTTAACTGGTTCAAATGCCAAGTTGGTATCTGCCCTATAAGAGCAGTGCTGTGCCCTGGACTGCAAGGTAAACACAAGCATTAACACCTGTGCTTCCCAACATCTCCTGGAGAGTGAGTCACTGAACTGTGGCTAAGTCTGTGGTCAGGGAAAGCAAGAAGGTCACTGATGCAGCCAGGGCCAAGGACAACTGCACACAAGCAAAGGGCCTAAGTTCTCTGTGTTTGTTTTCTAGTTCTCAGCCAAGACCAGAAGTATTGTGAGGACAGCTTTAGCACTGCCCTGGGCACAGTTGGCTCTCAGTAAGTGACGAAGGTTACTGGGTAACTATAGAATAATTGGTCAACTGAGAAGAGAATAGACCTCTCACCCTCTATGAGACTGAGACTCAGCAGTAACCAAGCTAAATATTCTGGTGGATTGGGTGAAAATACCCTCCTAGGCCCATAGGGAGTGTGGCCTTGTTGGAGGAAGTGTGTCACAGGGAATGGGCTTTTAAGGTTTCTGAAGCTCAAGCCAGGCCCAGGGTCACTCTCTCTTCCTGCTCCCTGCAGACCTCTCCAGCACCATGTCTGCCCACATACTGCTGTGCTCAATACCATGATAATAATGGACTAAATCTCTGTAAGCCATTCTCAATTCAATTAAATGTTTCCTTTCATACGAGTTGCTATGGTTATGGTATCTCTTTATAGGACTAGAACTCTAAGACAAATATGAAGGTCACATAACCTTCTTGGTATGTTTGTAGAACTGGAAATCAGTTACTTTGTAATATAGAAATGTGCAAATAACAGGAATTATAACTTGAGAAAAAGAAGCTGGTTATAACCTTTTATCTTCACATATTAAATCCTAGGACTAGACGGGATCTAGCACATTCATCTTGTTTAGAATCTACAACTAAGCATGGGAACTAAACCATCTCCAGGAACCAATGACTTCATAACAGACCTGCCAGGTGCTGGCCTAATGTGCACTCGAACACACACACACACACACACACACACACACACACACACACACACACACACACACACACACACACACATACACACACACACACATGCACTTCAGGTTTTTTTGGTCTCCTTCCACAGAGGCAGGGACACAGCAAGGAAGAAAACACAGATAGAGACTTGGATGAGATGGGTTCTAATTCTGGCTCAGTACTTTACTCTGTGTGATCTTGGGCAAGTGGCTCTTCTCAAAATCTCTGCAGAAAGAAGAAACGAGATCCACCTCACATGAGATGTTGTTCTATCTGATAAAATGCCTCCAGCACCTTTGATGCTCTTGGGTACTGAGAATGGATACAAGGAACAAACCCTAATTGTTATTTCTTATACAGACTTTTTTGCCAATTGCTGTCCAGGCCTTTCTATCCCTAAGTCACCATCCTGTCTCTCGTGGCCAATTCCACTGCTATCTATAAATCTCTTCAAAGCATACTTCTGTCTTCTACTTTGGTGTAGTGCTTCCACATAGCCTAGTTTACAGGTGAGAAAATTGAACCCAAAGATAGACGGGGACCTGCTCAAGATAATATCAGTAAGAAACAAGCTTGGAACTGACGTGGTTATCTTGCATCTAGCTCCATTTCTGCTTGAAAGTACAGTTGCAACAAGGTTTCTGACCCTGGCCAGCAGGAGGTCCAGACCCACAGACCTGTGGTCCCAGACTGCCTAGCCACCTGCCACTGCTTAGGCCTCCAAAAATGACTCAGACACTTATATTAAGTTCATGCTGTTTGGCCTATGGCTTAGGCACATTGCTAGCTAGCTCTTTCCTCTTAACCCGTTTTCATTAATCTGTCTGCCATGTGACCCATGGCTCACCTGTGTTCCTTACATGTTTCTTCTTTGGGTGTCTGGCTTGATCTGTCTCTGACTCTGCCCTTCTTTTCCTACCTATTCTGATTCCCCACCTCCTCCTTCTACGATGATTACCAAAGGTCAAAACAGCTACTTCATTTAAAGATTGATATTGAAAGCATACAGAAAGGCATTCCCATATCAAAGTACAATAATCATTCACTTAGCACTTAATTACACCCCACACAATGGGGCAAGGAGTTGATATTGCTCGACAGTTTCAAAGAACTTGCTGGAAGAAATGTGGTCCATATTGATTTCACAGTGTATGTTTAGTGCTGTGGAAAATAGTAGAAACACAAAGTGGGCCCGACAGACATGAAACCCCTTAGTGTGAACACTTTTGATGGCAAACATACATGTATGAAAATAAAATATAAAAATCACTCTGATGAGGGGATCCAGCAATATGATGCTCATCAAGAAAGTGGCAGTCAGCAATGCTGAGGCCTCAAGAGCAAGAGGCGAAGATTCACTTGGTGGACAGGGTTTCAAGGGACAGAAGAAGACTAAAGAATAGAGACCACAATTTCCTTGAAGAACCGGAGAAGATGAGTCTGGCTGAAGCAGCGTGGGAGGTGTTGGTGGGCTTCATTGAGTAGGGAGAAGAAAGGCTGGGTCATAAAGAGCCTCCAAGGCAGATTAAGAAAACACTAGACCTTCAACATATTTTGAAGAATAGGAAGATTTATATTTTAGGAAGATTACTCAGGCGTTAGTTTGGAGAAAGGATTGAGGGTGAGAGATACACAGACAAACGAGGTTCAGCTAAGTAAGGTAAATGTTACAGTGAAGGCAAGGAGATAATAGCAGTGTTAACAATGTTCAACCATTAATATCAAATGGTCATCAGCCAGATTAAATAGAAGAAAGTCCTGAAGGCTAAGCTGCTGTGTGGCAGGGAGGATGATCATAGGAGTGTTAAATGGAGACAATGGCTCTTAACCAGTTCACACAGACTTATTTCAACATTAAGACTATCCTGTATGCACACTTTCTCTCTTTCTCGGTCTCTTCTCTCTCTTCTCTCTCTCTCTCTCTCTCTCTCTCTCTCTCTCTCTCTCTCTCTCTCTCTCTCTCTGTGTGTGTGTGTGTGTGTGTGTTTGTGTGTGTGAATATGAAGTATGGTGAGGTTTAAAATGGAGTGTTTATAAACCTAGAGGATGAATATGAAGGCTTCCATGAATGTCACCTAATAGCCATAGAGCAAACAAAGGGCTTTCCTGTTCATGGTCTAAATCTTGGACTCCTGGTGAGACAATATGGCTATTAGAGGATCTATCTCTTGGAAGAATGAGGTCACTGTTGCTTGAAAAGGACACCCTGCTGTGAACTGACCACTGATCACAGCCAGAGCTGAAGGTCAAGTTCAGAAACACCTGCTGGGACAGCCAGACTTTGTCTTGGAATCAGCCACAATGACTTTTACTCCTGAGTTCTTGTATATCTTTCTTTTTTACTAAGGCCTTGGTGAACAGATTTTCAATTCTTCTTGATTCTTTGTTTTGCATTCTCTGCAAGAGTCAAATCTCCCCAGGTCCTTCTAAATTTCCATCTGCACTTTGGTGTTTCCTTTCAGGGACTCCAAGCTCTCTCTGTAGGTAGTGGTGCCCACAGGGAGACCTTAACTTTGAGTGTCCTCTTTACTAATTTACTAATGAAAATAATCAAATCAGCAAAGCAGCCACTCAGTCAGTTATTCAATTTTCCTACCAAGGTAGAGTAAATGCATGCATCATTAATTCCTTTAATTTCATACTCTTTCTTTAACCTAGTTTTCAATTAGCCTGATTAATGTAAGTATTAATTATTTTTCAGTTGTTGTAATAATATGCCATGACCAAGGCAATTTATGAAAGAAAACATTTGATTTTATAGTTTCATAAGATTAGAGTCTAGGCTGGTAGAAGAAAGGGGTACCTGAAACCATGACCCACAAGCATGAGGCAGAGAGCACATACTGGAAATCACACCCATCTTTTGAAACTTCAAAGTTCACCCCCAGTGGAACACATCTTCCTATGAGGTCACATCTCTTCATCCTTCCAAACAGTTCCACCAGCTAGGCTCCACATATTCAAGTAAATGAGCCTCTGGTGGCCATTCTCTCAAGCCACCATGAGAACCTAGCATCTGCCATTTTTATTCAAAAGAGATGTGTTGAGCCCTTACGGATGTCAGGTACTGTGTTGGGGTTTCAGTATATAGTGATGAGATATAGTCCATACTATATTACACGTAGCATTCAAATTAATCCATGCACATATATGGAAATTGAGATACTGAAAAGTGACTCCCAATAGTGTACTATTAGTAAAGGAAGAACTGTCCCAGTGCCCTCATATGCTACAGCACATCTCTAAAAGAATACAGAAGTTTTGATTGCTAATACCATCAACTTGATGGAATTTAAAAGCGCATAGAAGACAGAACTCTGGGAATGTGAGGAAGTTTCCACAGAGGAATAATTTAGATGGGAAGACCCCCCCCCCTTTGTATGAGTGGCACTATCCCCTAGGCTGGGGTCCCAGATTAAATTTAAAAAAAAATATGGATGTGTATGAGTATTTATCTCTCTCTCTTCCTGCCTGTAGGTGCAACATGACCAGTTCCTTCATACTCCTACTATGGTGATATCCCCATACTGAGAGTCTCTCAAGCCATGAGCTAAAATAAACATTTAAGTCACTTTTGACAGATGTTTTGTCCCAGCAAAAAGACAAGTAACTAAGAGTCAACCAAACATCAACAGCCACAGTTGAACAAAGGGGAAAAGCCATAGAACAAAGAGCAGGCAGGGGAGAAGAGAAATTCAGACAGAGACCAGGAAAGGCAACAATTAAAAGATCGATCAAACTAAATATGTAGGATGGAAGCAGTCACCTACAGACTGAGATGAGGAAGAGCAACCCAGGCTCAAGTTCCATGATACTCAGGGACCAAGTGACAAGGGGCCAGAGAATAAGAACAGGGGCATATGGGGGCTGTGGATAAAGTCAATGCCAAATCAGGCCTTGTACGTGAAATAAGGGGTGTAGGGCTGGGCCAAGATGAGTATTCAGCAAATATCAGGGGAGATGTGTGAAAACCTCATAACAAGGTGAACATCATTAAGCTGTCATGGCTGCAAAGGAAGGAAGCATTCATACTGAGGATGGGCAGCCTGGGTTCAGAGCCATGCTTCCCTCTATTGTGCAAATTCTTTACCTTTTCCAGGTGTCAGCATTCTTCTTATATGAGTAATGGATAATAATGTCTCCCCATAAGATTGAATTTAATATATAAAGAAAAATCTATTGCAAAGTGCTTAAAATAGCCCCAGGCTCATCGTCAGGGTGTGCAAATATTAGCCATTACCTCCTCATCACTCTCTTCGCTTGCTGCTAAGTACAGCTCATGGTAAGAGCATTTTGGCAGCTCCTGTAATTAAAAGTAATAAATGCTCAGTGGAGGAAATTTGGAAAACAGAGGAAAGCACAAAAAAAAGGCAGTTATGCATATTCACACGACCAAAAGCAAACCGCAATCAATATTTAATAGTTGCCATTTCTCTTTGATGTACCCCTATAACGTTCAATGACTTTATTGTGTTTATGTATAGTTTTATAGATTGCTTTAAAAAAACTCAGCAGCCATCACAGGCTAGGTGGTTTTCCAGAGGTAAACATTGGCATGGTTTTTGAAATGTAGATTATAGAACAACACCCAAGAAAAGAGAGAGGGAAAAAGTCGGGGGAGAGTAGCCAAACTAATACGGATACTACGCATATATATATATATGAGATATACGTACAAACAGACCTAATGAGTCTGTCCACTACACAGACAAGGAATGGAAATAGGACTGAAAAGAAGGAGGCTCGTGTTAATAGGAGTTGTGAAATCTCAGGTTCAAAGGACAGACCACTTGTATTCCTTTTATTAAATTATTTTTTATTGGAAATAGGTTCTTCTGTCAAACGTCCTGACTGGAGTTCCCTCTCCCTCCACTCTTCCCACCTTCTCTGACCCAGATTCACTCCCCTTTATTTCCTCTCCAGAAAAGAACAGGCCTCCAAGAGATAACAGCCGAACAGGACAGAACAAGATATGATAAGAGGGGGTGGAAGCCCTCCTATCGAGGCTGGACAAGGCAAGCCAACAGGAGGAAAAGGGTCCCGAGAGTGGGAAAAAGAGTCAGATACGCCCACTCTCACAATTAAGAGTCTCACAAAATTTCCAAGCTAACATCCATAACATATACACAAAGAACTTGGTGCAGACACCCATGCAGGTCCTATGCTGGCTGCTTCAGTCTCTGTGAGCCTATGTGAGTCCTACTTAGTTAATTTGATGGACCATGTTCTCCTGGTGCCCTCCACACTCTCTGACTCTTACAATCAATCACAGATCATATTAGCATTAGTTGTCTACACGGACACCTTCAATAAAGCCAGATGTTACCCTATGCATTCAGCAAGGCTGCACTATAGTTTACAATCCCTAAATCATCAAACTGAGCACATACAGTGACTGCCACATTCGTCCATTTGCTCCTCTGAAGAGAGATCTTTAGTCTGGAATGGAAATGTGTGTTTTTGCAGGACATAGAAAAGGATCTTTCGATTTATTACTCTAGAATACAAGTGTCATAAATGAATCTACAGCAAGATGCATCTCTAAATCTCTTTGACACAATACACACAGTCTAATCTGCTAGTCCTGTTAATAATTCATCTTTTTCATCAACTGTGCCAGCATTCTCTACTTGTAATTCTTGTATTCTTCAATATACATAAAAAATACTCATAGAGGGCTGTCCTGAGCAGAGAATTTGTCACAACATGGGCCATCTTCATGGGAAGCTTTAGTCTGGGGCATACATGGCATTTTAGAATGTTCTGCCCATGGTAGACATGATAGAGCTTATAAGCCCATACCTTCATAATCACTTACTAGAGTAAATCAGAAAACAGCACTTGATCATAAGGCTATTCAATCTTTTCATATTGGATCAGGATTGCCATTATATTTACAAAACCTAACTCATTTACAATCTCAAGGAGGAGGCCTTTATTTTTCCATAGTTGTGAGTCCTAAAGAACACAACACGCACAGTAGCAAGTCCTTCTTTAAAGAATGACCTATGAAGCATATCTCCACATCTGCCCCAGAAACACAAGGAGAACATTTGTCACACCAGAACCTTCTAATGTTGCATATTGTGCTATTGTTTTGATAATCATAAATAATAAATCCCCTGTTATTAATGGCTAGTTTGTTACCAGATTTCACTGTTGTAAGCAAGGCTGTCATGAATCCCCTGGTATATTATATTTCTGAATACTTCCATGGCTTTTTAGGGTAAATTCCTAAAAAATGGGATTCTAGATTAATGTGTTTAGATATAAAACTCTTTGATACATGGTGATCAAACCATCTAGCATTAAGATGAGGACTATGTATATGCTCTCCCTTAGGTACGCCAACGTGGATTGTTACAACTCATTTGTCTCATTGTTACCGTGATGGGAACATAAAAATATCGCTTGTTTTTAAATACTGTGAGTGAACATCTTGCACGTTTGGTGATTTTTTATTTATTTTCTATTGACCCTGATTACAAACATTCTTCATTTTCTAATGGAGCTTTTTTTTTCTCTTCCTTATTGATTAGGAAGAATTCTCGAGTATTCAGTCCTCTCTTGCTGTCATATGCGGCCATTATTCGAACCTGTTTTCAGCTTTTCTCTCCATCCAGTTGGTCATGCATTTGGCATGTGTGTCTTATAGTCTATTCAAGCCTAATTAATCAATCTTTTCATGTTGAACCGCGGTTTTGTTGTTATGTGTATAGAGCTTGATTCATTTTATAATCTCCAGAGAGGGCCGTGATTTTTTTCTTCCTATTAAGTTTAGCATGCTTCGCTTCAACCCATGATGACAAGCTTCCTGAACATTTAGAGTCTTCATTACTACACTCAGAGTTTCAGCAGTTCGTCTGGGCCCTGAGTCAGATGCAAATGGGAGCAGCGATTTCATTTAAGTCATCCATCACCCATCCCTTCTATATTTCTCTAATGGTGTTCATTCAGCTCCTCTGCAGTGTGGAGCCTAATGGAGCCTTCTCCATCACTGCTGCAGCAGCCAAGAGGCTCAGGGATTACGGGAGATAAGGTCTCTGCCAACTGGATGTCAGACTTGATCTAAAAAGACTGCTGGACCAGTGTTTTCCCAGAACCATTCACTTTAAGAACCTTCTCTTCATAGCTTCAGAGTTGTAATTATTTAACTGTGAAGCAAACTCCTCATGAAATGATAAAGGGCATAAATAAATAGAACATGATTATATGGATTGACCAGGCACGGACTAGCAATGCCAACTGCTCAGACACCTTAGATGCCCAATTCATCTTCTTGGATTATTGGACAAAACATTTAAAATAATCTGACCTCTATCTTCCCACTTTCACCCATGCAAACAAAGTCCTTTTTTGTTTTGGTTGGTTTTCATTGTTGTTTTCAACCTATGGGTTCATTGTAATATTACAATAGATACCATCTAGAAACCATTGTATTTATTTAAAAAAAATACTTTGGAAATAAATGCTGTTATTTTCTTTTAAGTGCTAGAAAACAGAAACAGACAACTAAAGTTATAAATCCAAGATTGCGCAGCTTGAAATAATCAAAAGCTGGATTTGAACTCATACCTGTCTATGCTCAAATCCCAAACAGATTGTATCCCTAAGCTGGTGGCTGATCACCCTGAATTCTTGAGAACTCTCAGAAATGAGAAGTGACTCCTAAGATGGCCCAGGAGCACTTGCTGGGGAGTTCTGAACGATGCCTTTCATTTACATTTCTGTATCTTTTCCTCCTGAACACACATAAACTACCTTTCCTAGGGATCCATTTTCTTAGGATCACACTCTGTCATCTCTTCTCCTTAGGTCCATAAATAGTTCTTCACACAACCTTACCTTCTGACTTGCCTTATCTGATTCTGCTTATTCCAATACCTTCCCAAGTTTGTGTTTTCTGTTTGATGAATATAGGTCAATACTGGTGGACAATCTCACAGCTGGCTCTGTCTCTCCAGGCAGAGAGCTGGTCTTTGCCTTTATCTGGGCAGTCCTTCATTCTTTCACCCAGTGACAAAGTCATGGTGCTTCCTGTGAGCTAGTACTTAGCTGTACATCCTGTGGTGGCTTGAATGATAATGATTCCCATAGGTTCATATATTATGATGCTTAATCTCCAGTTGACAAAACTATTTGGGAAGGATTGGGAGGAGGGGTGGCCTTGTTACAGAAAGTGTGTCACTGGGGAACCAGGTGAGGGCTTTGAGCTTTCAAAGTCCATGCTATTCTGTTAGCTCTCCTTACCTCTGTTTGGGCATCAAAATATAAGCTCTCAACTATAATCTCTACACTATGCCAATATGTCTGCTTCCATTCTCCCTGCTATGATGTTCATAGAATTCCCCTTTGAACTGTAAGCCTCCAATAAATGCCTCTGTATGTTGTCTTGGTTATGGCATCTTATCACACTAATAGAAAGGTAACAAGATATATTCTAAACATCGTGGGACAGTCTTCACAGCATCATAAGACTAGCTACCTTGAGCTGATCTTCCTTAAGGTCCCATTGTTCCCCCAGCATATTACACACACACTGGCTTTCTCTAGGAAGTTCATGTCTTGGGATCTTTCCTATGAAAAAAATTCAGAGCTAAGCAAAATAGATTTTTTATAAGAATTAACAGCAATCCCCAAAATAGTGTCTTGTTCAATGTACTTTGCTTAAAAGCTTAGTTCAACTTCTGAGTGATATAATATGAATCCTTAGGTAACCTGAACCAAGGGATGAAAAATATGGCTCAGAAGTTAAGAGCACTTACTGCTATTGCAGAGGACTGAGTTCTGTTCCCAGCATCCATATGGTGGCTAACACAACATGCAATTCTAGCATCAGAGAACATGATACCTTCTTCTGGCCTCTACAGACAACAGACACACACTGTACACTTGTGTGCAGACAAAACAACCAAAACACATAAAATGACTTATTTATTAAAAATAAATAACAATATTGAATTTCCAATTCAATAGTAGAGAACTCTTGAAGCACATTTTTTAGAAGTATTTAAATTATGTCCAAAATATAGAAAGTAACGAAAAACCATTTCATTAATTGAAACAATTTTTAAAAACCTGGTCTCCTAAAGCTTAGTACATATACCTGAGACTATATTAATAAAACATATGAAGATCTTTACACTGAGAATAACAAAATACTGTGAAAAAATAGAAAAAAGTAAAGATACTCTGCTACCAAAAGAGTATATGTATAGACCTCTAACTTGATGGACTGTCAGAGGAAGAGAAAGCCAATGAATAAACTGACAGAGACATAAAACTATTTCAGTGAGAATGTGGCTTCCATTCTCATGGGACTATAAATTGGGGGTAATGGTGGGCAATTTAACATATACTCACTCAGCAATTGCTATGTCCAAGTCACTATATTCCCTAAATATGTGTGTGTGTGTGTGTGTGTGTGTGTGTGTGTGTGTGTGTGTGTGTACAAGTACATGTCAAGATATAGGTCTACAAAATGGCTCTTATAAACGTGCTCATAGATGTTTTATTAAATTTGTCCAGAACTGGAGACAAACATCTATCAATAGGAAAAATAATCAGTTCAGTTGTAGAATATTCATCCAGCTCAGTGCCCTTTTTAACAAAGTGAAATGAACTATAATGTTTGGGATTAAAGAGGGATGAAAGACCATGCCACTAAGCTGTGATATTTAACTCATAAACTAAACTTACCATAGTGTATAAGAATAAATTAATAAGATGTAACTCAGTTGGTAAAGTGAGCTACACCCAAATAAACCTGGGTGTGGTGTTGCCCACCTATATTCCCCAGAACTTGAGAAATGAAGTTGGAAGAATCAGAAATTCAAGGCCATCCTTTACTTAGAGAATTAGGGGTCAGCCTAGAATATATCAGACCCTGTCTTAATATGAATGAATTGATTTCTTTAAATATATGGAGATCTTATCACTGTAAGTGAACTGTAAAAAGTGAAGTCTATATAATTCAACAAGATGCAAAAGCTTGCAATAAGGAAAATAAGAAATCACAAAAGAATATACATTGTATGCCCCAATGTAAGGCAATATCAGGAGACAAGGGTGGTTTGGATGGAAAAGGGCTGGAGATCCCCCATGGTAACCATGGTAACAGAATATCTCATAGATGGTATAGATTGTGGTCATATGAGACTAAGTGTCATTAGTCATTAACTAAAGATTTGCCCATTCTACTGCACAGAAATTGCACTGCAATAAATATAGAAGAAAAATTGTATATAATGGTACAGGAAAATGTCTGTGACATGGAATAGTATTTTTTTTTAAGGAAATAGCTACTTAATAGCATACTAAGCTTGCAATTTAGTCAAGCACCCAACAAACAGGCATTTTATATATATATATATATATATATATATATATATATATATATATATATATAGTGTGTGTGTGTGTATTGTCTTTCTTCCACCCTAGAAACAATGAGAGGTAAAAAAATATATTCTCAAACAATAAGAAAAAGAAGAAAATGAAGGCGAGGGAGGTAATAAGTGAGAAGGTGGAGATCACAGCTAGTGTCCGGGCTCGAGTGAGACTTACAGAAACTGACAAAGAAATGACCCCAAGAAAATGCAATCATTGCCTTACCATTTGGAGAAGCTCAGTTTTGAACAGTTGTTATTCAATTCTTTCCTGATGATGTGTGGTTGTTCTTAAGGGCCTTCTCTACAAATTTAAGTACAACAGAAAAAAAAAAAAAGGCATGGGGAAGTGTCTGGAAATCTACCCATGCTACATTTTCTCTTTCAAGTGCCTATGAGAACCTATGAATCCTCCAGGGAAGCATCTAGAGTCAGAGTCTGCCACCAGTGACCATAGGCTTCTTGCTTTCATTTCTCCTTGATTGCTGCTCAGAGGAGCCCCATCACCCATCTTTAAAAGGTACCACTCTACACATGCCAGATGCCTCCCTGTCAGGGTTAAACATGGTCCCCAAACCAAAATCAGAAAAAATGGGGATTCTAGGCTCCCTGATCCAGATTAACATTGACAGATCATCTCTTTTTTATTACAAAGTTCAAGAGCAGAAGTTTACTTACAGAAGATCTTGTATCTTCTGCTCTCTCCAGACATCTAGGTTCAAATTCTTTCATAGTTCCATTTAATTCCAGCTTCAGATCCCACTGCTGCCAAGAGGTTTGCATCTAATTCTGGCTATATCGACTTTCTCCCTGCCTGCCTGTCCAAAGAAATTATAAATACATTTATGAGAAAGCACCATAGTGGTCTTCATCCCAATCTTTCTCCAACTCCAGAAACTTCATCACTGAAGCATCACCAGAAACATAAATACATTTGCTCGCTAATCTCTAAGCAGGTCTGAGTACCAGCCAGAACAATCCCATTTCCAAGCAAGGGTACAGAGGCTTAGAAATTTCATTGACTTGCCCAAGGCTGCACCACTCCAGGGCTGACATTTAAGGCCTGCCAATTCATGACAACTATCATTTGTCATGGAGTACTTTTATCCTGACACTGTTGACTTCTATGCCTGTCTCTTATTAGAACCCTAAATTCTAGAGGATAAGAACTGAATTGTGTGTGTGTTCAACTTCCTGATACAGAACAGGCACTTGTCAGCTGTAAATAATCTGACCTGAATTCAGTCAGTGGTTGTCCACATTCAGCAATTCCCTATTATCTCTGAGGGATACCATTCCTGAGTGGACAGATCCACATGCTGTTAGACAGCTTAACTCCTAGTTATCCAGATTTAAGAACCACTCCAAGAGAGTGTGAGCAGTGGGTCTTCTCATAAAATATGAACATCAGTCACCTTGGGATCTTGATAAAATGCAAATTTGGGAAGATGGTAGACTTCTCACTACCTCTATGTGACAGAGGAAAAATTCAGAACAAGAACCTACCACCCTGGAGACAGAAAGAGAAAGCCCCTCAGAAATTCTTAGAGGGAATCTAGAAGAAATGCAAAATGCTGGATACACAATAAACAAGTAATTCAACAGGATGGAATTCAGGCTGTAGTGAGTTCCAACCACTCAGCTCCTGGCTTCAGGAAGAGAAGCAGAAACCTCATCCAAAATGTCAGCCAGGCACTGGTGGGGGAAAAATGGCAGTTCTGCCCTTGGGAAAAAACTCACAACCTTCATAAGCTTCAAGTTCTCTACATGACTCAGTGGAGGCAGAGATTCCTCTAACAGGTCATCAACTTGGCAAATTAAACTTATTTTGTCATTCTTTGTGACTTAGAGAGGTGATGACTGTGCACTGTGTTGAAATTGGAACTCTATTGTGTAAAAATGAGCTACCCCAGGGACCTGAGGATAGGGACAATCATAAATCAGGGACCCTGAATCTAATATGCCATAACACCAGAATGAGAGACAACCCTGGAACGCAGTTGTGAACAGCAAACTCTTGTTCCTAACTTCAACTTTCACGATCCCTTCCAAGCTGAGGGGTTATAGGCAGCAGGAGGCTGGGCTCAATCAGTGAGCCCTCCTACAGAGAAATGTAGCCCCACCTCTCTAATCAACTGAAAATAATATTGGAATTTGACAGCCCAGAGCCAAAACTCAGTGGGTAAATCAACCTCTGGAGCTACCTACCTGCCTTTCACACTGTAGAGTTGAAAATTCTAAAGCTCTATGAGATACTTTACATGAATCCTCCAACAGGTTGATCAATATATAATCTCTTATAGTCAATGTATCAAAAATATCAACCAAATAAATAACATTAAAAGCTGAAAGAGAAAAAAAAGCAACTCACCTGCAAAGGTGACACATTAAAATATATCAGATCTACAAACCTAAAAACCATGGATTGATATATTTCAAGCCCTAAAACTAGGTAACATATAATCAATATTCATATATGTAGAAGTTTATCTTTTAAGATTAATGGGGAAATAGGGTCATTCCATCACAACCACAAACTGACTCAGTATATAAGTACCGTGGTAGCACTGCAGAAGATAATAAAAGTAATGCTATGCACAAAGTAGGAAGAAAGACCAACTCAATCAACAGCATATAGAAGAATAAATTTTATAATAATAATAATTAAACAAAGGACAGCTTGAAGGAATCAACCATGCCCAATACAGTAAACTAGAAAATCTCTGGCACTAATAGTGGAAGAAAAAAAGAATAAACCACTAAGAATATACCTAAACAAATTATTGTGATTAGTAAGTGCCAATTAATAATAACCTTAAGTATAAATTATTTCAATTCTCTAATAAAAAGCAATGACTAGCTGACTAGATTAAAATACAAGATACAACTACCTGTTGTCTGCATGAAACACACCACATGGGCAAAGATACCCACAGTCTAAGAATGAAAAGATGGAAGTCAATCTACCAAGTAAAAGACACAAAGAAACTAAAAAACTCATGAAGATTGAAAATATGCTACTGCAAGATGAGTGGGTCATTGAATACATGGGGGTAATTTTTTATTCCTAGGATTAAATGAAATGAAAATAATTCACCAAAACCTATGACTTATAATGGAAGCCATGCTAAGTCAAACATATAGCCATTTATATATAGTTATAGTCAAATACACACACACACAAAGAGACAGACAGACAGATAGACAGACAGACAGACAGACAGACATGAAACTATCATTTGTCAGATATAAGCCAAACCCAGAATCACTAAATGGAAAGATATGCAGCAGTACCATGTTCTGTTACATTGTAAATAATTGTCCTGCCCACTTGTTTAAATAAAAATGCTGATTGGCCAAAGGAAGACAGGAAGTGTGGGTGGGGCTACGAGACTAAGAAAACTCGGGGAATAGGAAGAGCAAAACAGGGATTCCGGAGAGACACCACCAGAGACGCCAGCAGACACAGGAAAGATATTTAAATGCTGCTCTAAAAAAAGATACTAAACTGCATGGTTAAACAGATTAATGGAAATAGATTGAGATAAGATGAAAGTGCTAGCTAGCAATATGTCTGAACCTTAGGTCAATCAGCATAAAACTAACATAAGCTTTTATGTGTGTTTTGTGGGACTGTGGGTCTGTGGGTCTGGACCACAGGCCAGACAGGCCAGAAACTTCATACTGCTAAGAAATGATAAGGATCTGAGCAGAAACTAATGAGGTGTAAATGAGAAGAGCAATATACCAAGAATCAATGGAGCAAAGAGGTGTTTTCATTAAAAGGATAAACAGAATTGACAAGGCCTTAGCTAAAACAAAGAAAATAAGAGAAGATACAAATTAATAAAATTAGAGTTGAAAAGAGAGGCTGTGAAACCAACATTAATGAAATTTGGAGAATCACCAGGGAATAGTTTGGAAACATATATTCAAAAACTTTCAGCATCTCGAAGAATATGGATAAATTCCTAGACATATAGCACTTGCAAAATTAAACCAACTCAGACTTGAGTTAAGCAATGAGATTAAAGCAGTAATTTAGAAAAATAAATCCCAACCAAAAAATATCTAGGCCCAGAAGGATTCACTACTGAATTCTACAAGACCTTCAAAGAATAACCAAGTTAATCTCCTCAGACTGTTCCATAAAAAGAAAAGAGATATTCTCTAATTTGTTTTATGGATCCAGATAAAGACACAACAGCAAAAGTGAAAGCAATAACCCCGATGAATATGAACATGAAGATTCTCTGTGAAATAGGCAAACTGAATCCAGTGGTGCATGAAAAAGACCATTCCCATACCGTGGGTGACTTCATTTCAAGATCTGGGGATGGTTGGACACTACAAGTCAATAAATGTAGTAAATCAAATAAATAGACTCAAGGGCAATAATCACTGTGATCATGTCAATAGATAAAGTTGACAAAGTCTGACATCCCTTCAGTCTAAAAGTCCTAGAGAAACTAGAAATAAGAGGAACATAACTCACCATCATAAAATTTACTTATGACAAAGCTATTGCCAATATTATGAATGGGGAAAACCTGAAAGTATTTTCTCCAAAATCAGGAATGGGACAGGGTACCCATTCTCATGAGTCTTATTTGAAATAGTAATCAAAGATTTAACCATAGTACTAAGACAATAGAAAGAAACAGAAGGGGTACAGATAGAAAAGGAAGAAATTAATCATCCCTATTTGTAGACAATATGATTTTATTTTTAATAGCCTCCATCAAGTCCACCAAATTACTCCTAAAGTAGCAGGATACAAAATCAACATACAAAAAATCTGTAGTTTTCTGAATAGTAATAATGAACATAATGAGGGGAAAAAGTCAAGAAAGTAATTCCATTTAAAAACAGCTTTCAAAAATAAATGGCTTGTAGTAAACATGACCATGACCGAGGAAGTGCCAAGCTGTTTCATGTTCTAAGTCATGGAGAGGTTCCCTAGAATTAAAAACATGCAAGAGTGTAGACTTCAGAAAATCTGCTGCCTTTAGGATGAGTATAAACTCAAGGCTACAGATTGGAAAAGTCATTCTTGTGGAATGTAGAGGTGAATTCAGTACTACAGTGGTTTGATCCAATACTTCAGGAAACAGGAGATAAAGACCTGCTTCTAATACCTAATCTCTTGCCTGCTTTTTACAGGGCATACTCCATAATATAGTCTCTAGTCTCTATGGTATATTGAAGGTGCTGGCTTCCATGGTACATAAAATGAGTTCAGAGTGGGCCAGGTGAGAGTCCTGGCTATTGTGTGCACACTGATATATGCTCTCAAGTGAATTATGAATCACTAAATCCATTCTATTCAGAAGACAGTGGGTATCATTTAAGTTTTTCGACCTATTCACGTTATTTTCCCCCTTCATTTTGTATTTTTTATTAAAAAACTTCTATTTAAAAGAAGTCTTTTTATCCATGTATCCCCTGCTCCCCCTCCCTTACCCCTTACCTCCTCCCAATCTCTCCCAGTCAGCCTTCAGCCCTCCCCCTCCCCACTCACCCTTCTCCTCCCACAAAAGGGCAAGAAGTCCCAAGGTAGGTCAGCTCAGTATGGCACATCCATTTCAGGCAAGTCCAATTTCCTCTTCCCAAAATTAAAACTGGGTTAGGTGTTCCTCTGCAGGGAATGGACTCCAAGGTACCAACCCACACACAGGAACACAGTCTGATCCCACTCCTGAGGCTCAATATACTGTCCATGCCAATAGACAGTTCCTTACCTTTAGAGAGCCTAACTCCTTTTCCTGATGGATCTCCAGTTGCTATCCTTGATTCAGTGAGCTCCCCAGAGCTCCAGATAGCCATCACAGTGGGAATTTTCCTCATAATCTCTATCCCCCTGCTCATAGAGAGTCTCCTCTGCTCTCAGATGTACCAGGAACTCAGCCCAGTGCTCAGCCATGGATCTCTGCCTCCACCTCTGTTCATTGTTGGATATAGGTTCTGTGATGACACTTAGGGTGGTTATTCATTTGATTATAGGGGAAGTTCCATTTAGGTACCCCGTACATTATTGGTTGAAGAACTAGCCAGGGACATCCTGTGAGTTCTTGAAGGTTTCCCTAGCAACTGGTTTCTTTCCAACTCCACATCGGCTAGCTCTATCAAAATATCCATCTCTTTCTTTCTCCATCTTTGTTGCTCTTCTCATTCAACCATCCCCTTCTCATGATTTGTTCCCAGCTCTTTTTGGTTGCAACCCATTATGGCCCCAATTTGCTAAGATGATCTTCTCTATTTTCTCTTCTTAGAACAATTTCTTGATGTCTCTCTTAAGTTCCTTCTGATCCCAAGCTGTTCAGGGGTTTTGGTTTACAGCTTGAGTACTCTTTGCTTTTTGTCTAAAACTCACTTCTCTTTCTGGACTTGTGATATCTCACTAAGGAGGGTAGTTTCCAAATCCATCCATTTGTCTGCCTTTCTTGCTGCTGGGTAGTGCTACATTGTGTAGATGTACAGTTAGTTAATCCATTCTTCAATTGAAGGGCATCTATGTTGTTTCCAGGTTTTTTCTATTACGAATAATGCTGCTATTAACATAGTTAAGCTAACATCTTTGGGGTGTGAATGTGCATCCTTTGGGTATATGTCCAATAGTGGTATTGCTGGATCCTTGGAGAGAATGATTCCCAGTTTTCTGAGGAACTACCATACTGCATTCCAGAATGGCTGTACAAGTTTACATTCCCATCAAAAAGGGAGGAGTGTTCCCCTTGCTCCACATCCTCTCCAGCATAGGCTGCCATCTGTGTTTTTGATCTTAGCCATTTTCTGATAGGTGTAAGATGGTATCTCAAAGTTGTTTTTGTTTGCATTTCTCTGATGGCTAAGGACATTGAACAATTCTTTAAGTGTCTTCAGCCATTTGAAAGTATTTTGTTGAGAATTCCCTTTTTAGCTCTGAACCCCATTTTTAAATCGGGTCATTTAAGTTTGAGGCTCTAGTTTCTTGAGTTCTCTACCTATTTTAGAGATCAGTCTTCTGTCAGATGGAGGGTTGGTGAAGATCTTTTCCCATTCTATAGGCTGTCATTTCGTCTTATTGACTGTGTGCTTTGCCTTACAGAAGCTTCTCAGTTTCAGGAGGTCCTATTTATTGATTGTTTTTCTTAGTGTGTGTGCTACTGGTGTTATATGTAGGAAGTGGTCATCTGTGCCAATGTGTTAGAAAGTATTTCCCACTTTCTTTTCTATTAAATTCAGTGTAGCTGGGTTCATGTTGAGATCTTTGATCCACTTGGATTTGAGTTTTGTGCAGGGTAATAGGTTTGGGTCTATTTGCTTCTTCTACAAACTACCATCCAGTTATACCAACACCATTTGTTGAAAATACTATCTTTTTTTATATAGAATATTTTTTGGACTTTGTCAAAAATCAGGTGTTCATATGTGTGTGGGTTAATGTCAGGGTCTTTGATTCAATTCCACTGATCCACAAGTCTGTTTTTATGCCAGTACCAGGCTGTTCTTATTACTATGGCTCTATAGTATAGCTTTAAGTCAGGGATAGTGATTCCTCCTGAAGTTCTTCTATCAAGCAGGATTCTTTTGGCAATCCTGGGTTTCCTGTTATTCCATATGAAGTTGAGTACTGTTCTTTCAAGGCCTGTAAAAATTGTGTTAGGATTTTTATGGTGCATTGAATCTTTAGATTGCTTTTGGTAAAATTTTCAATTTTACTATGTTGATCCTACATATCCAGGAGCATGGGAGTTCTTTCCATTTTCTGTTATCCTCTTCAATTTCTTTCTTTAGTGTCTTAAACTTCAAGAACTATATTGAATAGATAAGGAGAGAGGACAGCCTTGTTTTGTTCCTGATTTTAGTGGGATTTCTTTGAGTTCTTCTGCATTTAGTTTGATGTTGGCTGTCAGCTTGCTGTATATCACCTTTATTATATTTAGGTATTTTCCCTGTACTGCTGATCTCTCCAGGACTTTTATCATGAAGGAATGTTGGATTTTGTCAAAGGCTTTTTCAGCATCTAAGATGATCATGTGGTTGGTTTTTTTCTTTCAATTCGTTTATATGATGGATGACATTCACAGTTGTTCATATGTTGATGAAGCCTACTTGATCATGGTGGATGATTTTTTTTGTTGTTGAATTTGGTTTGCCTGAAAAGTCTCCAATCAAAACGGATGGCCCAGATGATTCAGCATTTCAGAGCACCTCTGTTGAAGTTTCCTCTGTGCTCTATATCCAAAACTAGTGAATAGCTGAGATTACTTAGGCTTAGAGACTACTCCACCAAAAACTTGTCCATAGTCCTAAATTTTTCTTTGGGTCCCTATGGGATTGCTATTGTCCCTATTCAGCAGAAAGTAGCCTAGAGCACAATGCCCACATTCCAAAAAAATGGATTATGGATGTTTGTCTTTGTTTACAGTGTTGATTACAAGTTGTTATAGATAATAGTGAAAAAATTATACAAAGAAAGTTAGATTTGTGGTTCTTGTTTGAAAAAGAGAAAAGGGGAAATATAGTGAAATTATGGTGTTACATTGTAAATAATTGTCCCACCTGCTGGCTTAATAAAAACACTGATTGACCAAAGGCAGACAGGAAGTGTGGGTGGGGCTAGTAGCCTAAGAAAACTCTGGGAACAGGGCAGAAATGCCACAGAGTTCCCAGACAAATCAGAAGATTCAGAGGACAACTATGCTGCTCTGAGAAAAGGTACCAAGCCGCATGGCTGAACAAGATAAGAGAGTCACGGTTTAGTTTAAGAGCAAGAGCTAGCAAGTTATATGTCTTGGGCCCCAGCTCAGTCAGCGCAAAATTACTGTAAGCATCTGTGTGTCTCTGTGGGACTGGGCATCTGTGGATCTGAAAGTAGGGGCCACCACACTAGGCCAGAAAGTCTGGACCAAAAACCTAATACTACATTTCCTTCTTTAGGTTAGAAAACATTTCTTCTATAATTTTGTTAAATATATTTTCTGTGCCTTTGAGCTGGTATCTTCTTCCATTCCAATTATTCTCAGGTTTGGTCTTTTTATGATTTCCCAGACATTTTGTGTTATGACTTTTTTGGTTTTGGTGTTCTCTCTAACTGTCATATCTATTTCCACTATTGAATCTTCCATTCCAGAGATTCTCTCTTCTATCTCTTGCATTCTCTTGGTTATGTTTACATCTGTAGGTTTGGTTCATTTCTTCAGGTTTCTATTTCTAGCTTTGCCTAGGTTTGTGCCTTTATTGCTTTTATTTCAATTTTTAATTCCTGGAATGTTTCCTTTACCTGTCTGTTTTCTTCTTTTCTTGCTTCTCTTTATTTTCTTTCAGGAATTTGTTCATCTCTTCCGATTTTTTGTTTGTATTTTCTATTTCTTTAATGGAGTTTTTTAATATCCTCTTTAAAAGCTTCTGTTATCTTCATGAAGTTGTTTTTAAGGTAATTTCCTTCAGTTTCTCTTTATTATTATGCTCAGGTCTTGATGTTGTAAAACCACCAGCTTCTGGTGGTGTCTTGTTCTTTATATTGTGGTATGTATTCTTGCACTTATGTCTGCCCATTGCTTCCTTAGTTCACTCTTAGTCAGCTCTTGGTCCGCTCTTAGTCAGTTGTGAGCCTGTGGGCTGAGTAAGTATCTCCAGTAATTGCAGGGGCTGCTCTTATTCGGCTCTTAGTTGGCTATAGGCCAAAGAGCTGTGCGTCTCCAGTTGTCACAGGAGTTGTTCTTAGTGGGCTCTTAGTTGGCTCTTAGTTAGCTGTGGACCAGGAGGCTTCAGGGTTTCCAGTTGTCGGTGTATGATGACGATGACGTAGACTGCAGTTTGGGTCGGTTTTAGCCCATGGGATGTCCCTCAAGCTGTGTTTTTCAGGGAATTTGGCTTGGAAGGGGGGCTCTCCCTTCTGTCTTTGGCTTAGGTCAAAGCTGGGTGTGGTTGAGGTGCTGGGGGCAGTGTCCCTGGGCCAGGCTTTGGAGACCACAGTCTCCGTTTGGCTTGAGGGTGGGGCTGCCATTCACTTCTTAGCTGTGGACCTGCCCTATTCACATTCTTGTGACTGACATTTACCAAGCTTCAAATATGCTTAGTAAATGTCAGTGTGTACCTGGAGAGCTGTATCAGGAAGTACTTAGAATTGAGCACCATTTCCATCCTGATTATTGTGACCTCAGACTTGTGTACCTCTATTGTTCAGAGTCAGAAGAGTAGTCCACATGTCTCTAGAGTAGTTGCTTCTAAATGATGCCAATGATGCCAGAGGTCCCCAAGACCTTCAGAGTGCCTACAGTGGTATTCCCATCACTGTATTGCATTTGTGTTTACACTGATGTTATGAAATCAGCAATAGTTCAAACTGCTGAAACCTTAAATAGGAACCTAACAGGAGCCCAAAGCTTTTAAGTGGTTATTGTGCTCTTCACTAAAATAATCATAAATATAAACTTTTGAACATTTAAAAGCTACTTGTGTGGCTGGGGAGATGGCTCAGTAGTAAATAGCACCAGCTGCTCTTCCTGAGAACCTAAGTTTAATTTCCAGCACTCACCCGGCAGCTCACAATTATCTGTAACCCTAGTTTCAAGGGGATCTGTCACCCCCTCGAGGCATCCTTGGGCCTAAGCACTCAAGTAGTTCATGGATACACATATAGCCAAAACACCTGTACACATTTAAAAACACTGTTGAAGGCTATTTGAATATTTGACCACACATTTTATTATGTGTGTTTAAGTGTCTGTATGCTGGTCATTTCCTTCTGTTTCTCTTAATTACTCTGAGTGTCATATGCATAAAGGCAGTCCACCCTCTTCGAGACAATGGTCTCTTATTGGTCAATAATTAGGCTAGACTGATGTCCACTGAGTCTCAGACATTCTCCTGGCTTGGCATCCCCAGCACTGGAATTATAAGCATGTGACATTACACTTAGCATTATTTTATATTTTGTGAAACAAGTTGGCAAGTGACAGTAAAGCATTCTGTTCCTAGTACTGTCCTGTGCTGTCTCAGGGAAAGTGCTTGTGAAATCATTTGAGTTGCCAGCTGAAATAACTGTGTTTTTCATGGGACACCAGTTTTAGTTGAATGAACATCAACAGATTATGATTATTCCTAGCTGGGTATTTGGCAGACATTTTACTGAAGATGAATGAAGTAAGCCAGTCATTTCCAGAAAAGCAGCTGTCAGTAATCTCTGCCAACAGTGAAATTCAATTTTCTGAGTGGAGATTAAATTTTCAGACAGGCTCCTCATGGATAGTGACTCATGAGCAGATCAGTGCTGTTTGTGGTAATGATTGCATTTTTTTTTTTTTTGGAAAAGTTCAATTTTTATAAAAAAGTCAACAATTAGGAGATCTGCATTAACTTCGTAAAGTAATGTTTTCCAAAGGACCAATACATGTTGTTCAAAACCATCCATTAGTTTAAATATATAATTTTTTTTTCTGCCTCTCAGCGAAATCCATGTGTCCCCCATAGTCCCTTCCTCTGTACCTCTGGGCTATGCTTCATTTTGTCATGTTTGATTGACATCTCTCTGAAGCCTCTTCTTCTCAGAGAGACAGAAGGGAGTGGATCTGGATGGGAGGAAAGGGGAGGAATTGGGAGGAGGAGAGGGGAGGGAACCTGTAATCAGGATACATTGCATGAGAAAATAATCTACTTTCAATGAAAGGAAAAAAATCTGTTAAAATTGTGAGGTGAAAAAAATTAATAGAACCAAATATAAAAGGGGTTTTTTTTTCTTCCTGCAAAGTAGCTGAGTTTTCTATGTGCTATTGGGCACAGTGGGATGTAACTTTAAGCTGTTAACTCTGGGTAAAGCTAAAGTGATTGTCTCCAATTTTACCCTGAGTATGGGGCCAAGACAGCAATTATACAGGAACTAAATTTGGATCTACGTGGCATGCTCACAAATCCAAAAGTCACGCTCTATCATGTGCCCTGAAATTGGATTGAGACAATTTAATTATATGTGAAGAATAAATCATCCCTAAGAAGTAGTTTCTTTAGACAGAGCCACTCTGAGATCTCACTGGAATGTTGACTGACAAAGATCACCTGGTACTGACCTGGGTTTGGTTTTCCTAACCATTTATTCCTCGCATCTGTACTAAATTGTAAGGATCTGGGACTTATTTTAATCATTCATTTGTTGTTGAAAATAAATTCTTTCTCATACAATATACCGTGATTATAGCTTCCTACCCCTCCACTTCCCTGTTTCCTCCCATTTCACCTCCCTCTAGACCCACTCCCTTTCTGTCTTTCATTAGGAAAACAGGTTTGTAGTCAGAGTCTCACTAAAAACTAAGGTAATAGCTCTACTATAAATGCAAAGGACATGGTGTGAACCCATGAAGGTCCTGTGTTTGCTGCTTGAATCTCCGTGAGCTCATATGTGCAATATTCAGTTCATTCAGAGGGCCATGTTCTCCTGGTGTCCTCCATCCCCTCTGGCTTTTACATCACTTCACCCTCTCATTAACTGAATTCCCTGAACTCTGAGGGGAGGGATTTGATGGAAACCTCCAATTAGACTCTCTCTCTGCATAATGTCTGGCTGTGGGTCTCTGCACCTGTTCCCATCTTCTGCCAGAAAAAGCCTCAATGAGAATGATGGGATAAGGGACTGATAATCAGGATATCATTAGGAATCATTTTATTGATTTTTTTTTAGACCAATCATGTTTGGTTTTGCCATACATCTCTGGGCTATCTAGTTTCTGGTTCTTGGCTACCCAAGCAGTGTTAAATATGAGTTGTTTATCATGGGATAGGCCTTAAGTAAAATCTAATATTGGTTGGCTACTCCCACAAGTTCTGTGCCCTGTTGCCCTAGCATACTTTGCCCATAGGTCATAGTATAAGTTAGAGTGTTTGTGGCTGGGTTGGTGTCCATGTTTCTCTTTTGGTAACCTGTAGAGTACCTTCCTGCTCCAAAGAGAGTAGAACATATGAGTGAAAGAAAATAAAACATAGGACTCCATGTAGACACCACCTCTGCTTCCCCAAGTCCAATGAGCAGTGTAGGTGTTGTCCTTGGCAGTGGGGCCCTGCTATGAAGAGCAATCCATTGTCTTGACAACACCTGGATTGCTTGAGGATTTCCGTGGAATACCTTGGCCAAGAACTCAAATCAATTCAATCCAGTACTCTATTGAAAGCCTTGCTGGCTGTAAGAGATGGCCAGTTGAGAGTAATATCCTCCATTACTAGGAGTCCTCATTAGAATCACCTGCATAGATCTCAGGAATTCTCACTACTCTAGGTTTTCATATTATCCCTCAAGTGCTCCCCAACTCCAGCCATCTCTCCTTGAACTCTCTACTTCCATCCCATCTAGACCCCACATCTGATTCTTCCTGCTCCTATCCCTGCCCACCTTCAGTTCACCAGTAAAAGTTAATTTTATTTTCCTTTTCCAGAAAGATCCATGTGTTCACACACACACACACACACACAGAGAGAGAGAGAGAGAGAGAGAGAGAGAGAGAGAGAGAGAGAGAGAGAGAGAGAGAGAGAGAGAGAGAGAGACCCCTCCTCTTTACCATACTTCTCTGAGTCTACAAACTATAGCTTGGTTATCATTTCTTTAACAGCTAATATCCACCTTTAAGTAAATACATAACATATTTTTTTTTCTTCCTTGGTCTTGGTCACCACAGTCAGAATATTTTTTTAGTTCCATCCATTTGCCTGCACATTTTATCATGTCATTATTTTTAACAGCTGAGTAATACTCCATTGTATAAATGTACCACATTTTTTCCCATTCCTCAGTTGAGGAAATTTAGGTTGTTTCCAGTTTCTGTCTATGAACACAGTTCAGCAATTGTCCTTGTGGTATGGTGGATGGGTCTTCAGGTATATGCCTAAGAGTGGTATACCTGGGTATTGAGGCATATTGATTCCCAATTTTCTGAGAAACCACCATATTGATTTCCAAAACAAGCTTGCCCTCCACCAGTAGTGGAGGAGTGTTGCTTCACATCCTCACCACATGAGCTGTCACTTGTACTTTTGATCTTATCTATTCTGGCATGAATAGTATAGAATCTCAGTTGTTTGAATGGTATTACCCTGGTGGCTAAGGACGTTGAACACTTCCCTAAGTATTTCTCAGCTATTTGAGTCTCCTCTATAGAGAATTCTGTTTAGATATGCACCCCACTTTTAAGTTGTATTATTTAGTTTGATGATGTTTACTTCCTGAAGTTCTTTATATATTTTAGATATTAACCGTCTGTCAGATGTGCAGTTGGTAAAAATCCAATTTATGTGGGCTGCCTTTTCTGTCCTATTGAGAGTGCCTTTTGCCCTACAAATGATTTTTAGTTTCATGAAGTCCCATTTATCAGTTGTTGATCTTAGTGTCTGTGGGATTGGTGTTCTGTTCAGGAAGCTGTATCCTGGGCCAGTAAGTTCAGGCTATTCCCCACTTTCTCTTCTGTCAGGTTTAGTGTATCTAGGTCTATGTTGAGATCTTTGATCTACTTGGACATGAGCTTTATGAATAGTGATGGATACCAATCTATTTTCAGACTTCCATAGGCAGATATCCAATTTGACCATTTGAAGAAGATTTCCTTTTCCATTGTATATTTATGGATTCTTTATCAAAAAGTCAAATGTCCATAAGTGTGTGGATTTACATTTGAGTCTTTAATTTGATTCCATTGATCCACCTTTCTGCTTTTATGCCAATACCCTGTGGGTTTTACTAATATAGCTCTGTAGTAGAGCTTAACATCAGGAGTAGTGATACCTCTGGAAGGTCTTTTATTGTATAGGATTATTATAGTTTACCTGGTTTTTTGTTTGTTTGCTTGTTTTTCTATATGAAGTTGAGTATTGTTCTTTCATGGTCTGTAAAAAAATGTTAGAATTTTGATGAAGAATGCATTGAACCTGTAGGTTGCTTTTGTTAGGATGACCATTTTTACTACATTAATTCTACCATCCATAAACATAGGATATATTTCCATCCTCTGATATCTTCTTTGGTTTGTTTCTTCAAAGACTTGAAATTTTTATTGCACAGGCCTTTCACTTTCTTGGTTAGATTTACCCAAATATACTTTATACTATTTGAAGTTATTATGAAAGGTTGTTTCCATGACTTTTTTTTTTGGTAGTCGGTTTGTCATTTGTATACAGGAGGGATAGTGATTGTTTTTAGTTAATCTTGTACTGTCACTTCACTGAAAGTGTGTATCCGGTATAGGACTTCCCTGCTAGGGTTTTGAATGTCACTTATGTATACAATGATATCATTTGCAAATAACAACACTTTTCCTTCTTCCTTTCAAATTTGCATCACCTTGATTTCTTTCTGTCGTCTTACTGCTCTAGCTAAAATTTCAAGTACTAGATTGAATAAATATGAAAAAAGTAAACAACCTTGTCTTGTTCCTAATTTTAGTGGAATTGCTTTGAGTCTCTCTTTATTTAATTTGGTATTGACACTATTACGTTTAAGCATGTCCCTTGTATCAAATCTCTCCAGGAATTTTGTCATGAAAGGCTTTTGGATTTTGTCAAAGGCCTTCTCTGCATCTAATGAAATGATCATGGGAGTCACAAGTTTTTCAGTCCTACACAGCCAGTCCTGCAGACATTTAGTACCAAATAATTACACAAATGTTTATATTAATTATGTACTGTTTGGCCCATAGCTCCGGCTTATTACTTACTAACTTTTACTTTTAAACTAACTCAAGATTTTTATCCATGTTTAGTGATATATCTCGGTACCTTTTTCTCAGAGCAGCATTCTCGTCTTCCTTCCTCTGTGTCTGTGGTGTCTGCTCTGTTCTTCTCCTTCCCAGAATTCTCCTTCTCTGGTAGCCCTGCCTGTACTTCCTATCTGCCTAACTTCTGGCCAATCAGCATTTTAATAAAACAATGTTTACAGTGACAAATACTTACAGTGTACAAGAGCATAATCCCATAACAATCATGTGAGCTTTCTTCACTCCATTTGTTTTTATGGTAGATTACATTTACTGAATTTTGAGTACTGAACCATACCTAAATCTCTTAGATTAAAGCCTAATTGATCATGGTGGATGATCTTTTTCTTGAATGGAGTTTAAAATCTTTATTGAATATTTTTGCATTTACAGTCATAAGAGAAATTGGTCTATAATTTTATTCATGAGTCATTATGTGATTTGAGTACATGAGATTTTTTTCACTGTGTAAAGATGTATTTCTATGTTTGGTTTAGTGAAGAGTTGAGCAGCCAATAGCTAGGCAGGAGGCATTGGTGGAATTTCGGAGGAGAGAAAGAAAGAGCAGGAGGAACAGAGGAAAAAAAAGCCAGGAGACATGGAGAGGAAATAAGAGGTGCAAGAGGAAAGAGAGGTAATGCCAGGCGGCAGAGCATAGATGAATATAAATTGATTAATTTAAGTTATAACAGCTAGCTGAAACAAGCCTAAAGTAAAGACTGAGCTTTCATAATTAATAAGAAGTCTTTGTGTCATTATTTGTGGGCTGTCAGTCTTGCTAAAAAACTTTAATTATGGGCAACTGTGGCTTCATAAAATGAATTGGCAATGTTTCTTCTATTTCTAGGCTGTGGAATAAATTAAGGAGTATTAGCATTAACTCTTTGAAAGTCTGGTAAGTTTCTGTACTAAAACCATCTGTACCTGGTATTTTTTTAGTTGAGAGACTTTCAATGACTGATTCAATTTCACTGGGGGTTATAGATCTATAAATTGTTTATTTGATCTTAATTTAAGTTTGGTAAGTGGTACCTACTGAGAAACTTACTCATTTGTTTTAGATTTTTCCAATTTGGTGGAGTACATGTTTTTAAAGTATGTCCTTATGATTATCTGGATTACCTTGGGGTGTGTTGTTATGCCCCCTTTTCATTTCTGATTTTGTTAATTTGTGTATGCTCTCTCTGACTTTTAGTTAGTTGGTATAAGAGTTTATCAATCTTATTAATTTTATCAAAGAACTCTGTTTCATTGAGTCTTTGTATTGTTCTCTTTGTTTCTGTTTTATTGATTTCAGCTCTGTTTGATCACTTCTTGCCATCTACTCATCTTGGGTGTGATTACTCCTTTTTGTTCTAGAGGTATTACTGGTTTTGCTTCAAGTTTGCTATTAAGTTGCTAGTCTGAGATCTCTCCAGTTATTTATGTGGGCACTTACTTCTTAAGTTTGGGGTATGCTTGTATATTCTTTTTTTTTTTTTAGTTCTAGAAAGTCCTTAATTTTTCTTTATTTTTGACTTGACCCCCCAGTCATTTAATAGAGAGTTATTGAGTTACAGTCTGTAAGTGTCTGTTGTTTCTGTTATTGATGATATTTGTCTTTAATCTGGAATTGTCTAATAGAATACAGGGGTTTTATTTCAATTTTCTGTCTATTGAGACTTGCTTTGTAACAGAGTATGTGATCAGTTTTGGAGAAAGTTTCATGAGGTGCTGAGAAAAAGGTATATTCCTTTGTGTTTGGATGAAATATTCCATAAATATCTGTTAGGTCCGTTTGGTTATAATGTCTCTTAGATATAATATTTCTCTGCTTAGTTTTTGTCTAATGATCTGTCCAATGTTGAGAGTAGAATATTGAAGTCTCCCACTCTCAATGCATGGAGATCTATATGAGATTTAAGCTGTAGTAGTGTTTCTTTTACAAACTTAGATGCTCTTGTGCTTGAGGCATAGATATTAAGAATTAAAACATCATCTTGGTAAATTTCTCCCTTGATAAATATGTAGTGTCATTCTCCATCTTTTATTATTAGTTTGGGTTGAAGCTACTTTGTTAGATATTAAAATGGCTCTGCTGGCTTGCTCCCATCTGTTTGGCATATCATTTTCCAACCCTTTCCCCTGAGATCATGTTTATCCTTGATGTTGAGTTGTGTTTCTTGGATGCAGAAGGATAGGTCCTGTTTTTCAATCCATTCTGTTAGTCTGTGTCTTTTTATTGGGTAATTGAAACCATTGATAGTGAGATTTATCAATGACCAATGGTTATTGGTTTCTGTTCTTTGTTGGTTTTGGTGGAGGAGGTGGTGGTGATGTGTGTGTGTGTGTGAGAGAGAGAGAGAGAGAGAGAGAGAGAGAGAGAGAGAGAGAGAGAGAGAGAGAGAAGGAGGGAGGGAGGGAAGGAGAGGGAGAGGAAAGAGAGAGAGTGTGTGTTTCCCTTCTTTTGGTTTTGCTTGTGTGAGATTATTTATATATCCCATGTATTTCCTGTGTTTTTGTGGACTTAGCTAACCTCTTTAGGTTGAAGTTTCCCTTTCTGTAGGGTGGATTTTTAGATAGATATGGTTTAAATTTGACTTTATCATGGAATATCTTATTTTCTCCATCTATGGTAATGGAAATATTTTCTGGGGATAATAGTCTGGGCTGGTATCTCTGGTCTCCTAGATTCTGTTTCACATCTGTCTAGGTCCTTCTGTCTTTTAGAGTCTCCATGGAGAAGTCAGATGTTATTCTATTAGCTCTGTCTATATATGTTACTTGGTCTTTTTCCCTTAAAGCTTTCAATGATTTTCTTTGTTCTGTATATTTAGTGTCGTAATTATTATGTGAGGAGGGAACTTTCTTTTCTGGTCAGATCTATTTGATGCTCTGTATTCTTCTTGTACCTTTATTGGCATCTCTTTCTTTAAGTCAAGAAAATGGTTCTGTTGAAAATACTTTCTGGGTCTTTCAGCTGATATTCTTCTCATTATTCTATTCATATTGTTCTTATATTTTGTCTTTTAATAGTACCCCAGGTTCCCTGTGGCTTTGAGTGAGGAATTTTTCTTATTTAACATTTTCTTTGAGTGATGTATCAATGTCTTCTAAATTTTTAAATCTCCAATGCCTCTCTTCCATCTCTTATATTCTGTTGGCGAAGCCCCTGTGGTTCCTGTTTGAAGTCCTAAGATTTTTATCTCCATAGTTTTCCCAGTTTTGTTTTCTTCGTTGCTTCTATTTCCTTTTTCAGTTCTTGAACAGTTTTGTTCAATTTCTTCAACTGTTTGTATTTTCTTGGCTTTCTTTGAGGGGCTTATTCATTTCTTCTATAAAGACCTCTATCATCTTAATACATTTGGCTTTCATATCTTTTTCTTGTGCTTTAGCTTTCTTAGAATATTCAGGGTCTACTATGGTAGGACAGCTCTGGTGGAGACATATTGCCCTGGCTGCTATTAATTGTGTTCTTATGCTGCTGTCTAGGTATCTGGGTTTGTGTGATTATATGGGTCTATTGGGTTTGTCTTTGTCGGGTGGGTGTCTTGTTCTTTGGTTTCTGTTGCTTTTACAGATTTTTCAGAAAGTGTGATGTTGCCTGTATGCCTGGCCAGCTAAGCCGGTATGTTCACAGGGAGCGCCAGCTGGAGTTGGGAACTGTATTACAGTGATAAGTAGAGGGAGGAAGCTTAGGAGAGGATGACAAGTGGGTTCCATAGGAGATGTGGGCTGAGGGAATGGAAGCTGCAGCTGGTAATTTGTTGTAGTGAAAGAGATGAGACTTAAGGATTAGGTCTATGAGAACAGAAAGAGAGAGAGGAGGGCTGCAAGCAGCCTACCTGGTTGTCTGTCTGGTGTGGTCTGTGGTTGATCAGGAGGTTCCTGCTAGGGTTGGTGTCAATAATTCATTTTGAACAAATATTCATGGACTTCCACTATGTGCCAGAAAAAGTCAGATTTTTCCGGAAACTAATCAAGTATAACTATCAGGACTTCTCATTTTCACAATCCTTATCCACAGGCTACTATGTGTGCTAAATAAGGTATTTTCTCCTTGTTAGCTAAAATTATTATGTCTTCCACTTTAACCTCCTTCATGCTGTTCTTAGGTGTGAAGGAATGTAGGTGCTGGGTTTTAGAGAGTCATCTTAAGTTGAGATGATGATTCATGCATCATGGGTTTGGTGCAATGAGATCCTGTGGTTGCATGCTTATATTACTGTAAGCCCTGCCCAAAAGGAAAAACTCTGCGGATATTCTTATTGTCCAGGATGCTATTAAGGTTTGGATCTGAAGTAACCACAGGCTTGTCCCAGCTTGAGAAGTTACTTTAAAGGCCGTGGAGCTTTTAATGACTTGGGTCTGGCTAGCAGACAGAGGTCCCTGTGTAGACCTTTGAAAATTATTCCTAGGCCTAGTTCCCCCAATGTTTTCTCTGTTTCTTGCTCTACAGAGGGGTGAATGAGCCTCTGAAGCATGATGCCATCACCGTGATGGATTGGAATCTCTTTGAGATCAGAAGTCAAGATTAATCTTCCCTCTCTCAATTCCTTTGTTTTAGGTATTTCTCACAGTGCTGGGAAATGTATCTAAAGTGTATGCCCGCCTACATAATCATAATATACTGTTCCCAGCAGGATAGTGTTTCTCAGGCTACTTTCTGTGGAACCTTGGCATAAAAAGTGTGGAGACAAAACAATGGTCAAAGCAAGCCCATAGAAAATCTTTCCTGATTCTGTTTACTCATTCATTCTCTCAAAAGAACTTTCATAAAGATGTTGGATGTTACTAGTAACAGACTTTCATAATTTCCATGGCATTCAACATGTCACTTACATATGAGGAAGTGGCATCAAAGTAACCTGTAAGAGAAAGTGCATGTTTCCTTTAGAAGGTTAAGTGTATGAAACTGATTGGTTCCAATGACTGAGTTAGATTTTATTTATTTATTTTTACCACTCCATTCATTTTTGCAATAATGTCTCAAAAAGAAAGACTATCTAGACATTACCTATAAGCATTGTTGAGCTTATAAAAAGCCACCATCACACTTTTAAAAGGGAGAACTCTCCCACCCAAAATACTGACCTCATTGGAAAACATTTCTGCAAAAGAAAGTTACTGGAGGCAACTTATCTAGCTGGAAGATATTATTACCAGCAATGCTCAGTGGGGTTTATTTGGGTTTTAATATTGAGTTAGAGAGAGAGAGAGAGAGAGAGAGAGAGAGAGAGAGAGAGAGAGATTTATTGCTTTCAGTTCAATGGATTACCACATTCACACTGTTTCCATTATCTGAACAGTTAAGGAGTATCTTATGCTTTCTTTGAACAGTCTTCTGCACATGAACTTGTCTACAAAGACAGGAAGAAAACTCCTGGGCAGAAGTACCAAGTACACCTTCCTGAGGCCACAACTGAAGTCATAGCAGGCAATGTCCCTCTACCTAATGTCCATCTTCTATTCTCTTTCAATGATTATTTCCATGCCATGGCATCCATTACTATTCAGGCAGTAAAGATTTAATTAGATATGTCCTTACCTTTTGGAAGCTCTTAGTTAAATGTAGCAGATTCCAATAAGTCTGAAAAAGTATCTCCATCACATCTATTTTATGTATATTGAATACAACTATGTGTTATAGTGATACAAAATTTCTCATCCCAGAATATATTATGAATAATTATATATTTTAATATATTTAAATTAATGTGTTGAATATGCTACTTTATCTTTAAAATGTTTGTTGCAACAGAGCTATCTGTGAATCCATGCTTACTTTGGCACTATTCACATTACCTAAGCTATAGAACCAGCCTAAATATTTACTAGCCAGCAACTGGTTAAAGTGCTTTATCAAACCACAAAGAAAAAGAAATTTATATTATTTTCAAAGAAATTGATGGAATTTGACGTCCAGTTAAGCAAAATAAACCAGAAACAGAAAGACAAACTTTACATTTTCTCTTATTTGCAAAATCTACTTTTTTGTTTGTGTTGTGATGCGTGTATGTATGTGGGGTATGGAGGGGATGAGTGTGTATGTGTATGTATATGTATGTATGTGTGTATGTGTGTGTATGACTTGTGAGTGTATATGTGTATGTGTGTGATTGTGTATTTGTGTGAGTGTGTGTGTGTGTGTATGTGTGTGAGTGTGTGTGTGTGTGTGTGTGTGTGTGTGTGTGTGTGTGTGTGTGTGTGTGACATTAAAGAACAAGGGAGACCATTTGTGAGAAACAAGAGTCTGGCAGAAGAGAGAACAAGAGAAAAGTAATGAAATATGTGTATGAAAATGTCATAAGATTCATATTTTTATATGTTGACTAAAAAATTAAATTAAAAAACTAATTGATCCTCAAATTAAAATTATATGTTTTACTTTGTAATATAATATCTATGAGGTTTTGTTTTAAACACAATTTGCGGGTTTATTTTTATTCTTCTCTCATATGTTATATCCTGACCATAATTCCCCTTCCTCCTATTCTCTCTTCCAACATCTCTCCTGTCCCCCAAATCTACTTCTCCTTCATTTCCCTTCAGAAAATAGCAAGCTTCCCAGGGATATCAACATAATACAGCATAACAAGTTATAATAAGACTAGAAACAAGCTCTCAGATCAAAACTGGATGAGGGATCCCAAGAGTAGGCAAAAATAGTCAGAGATAACCCCCATTCCCACTGTTAGGAGTTCCACAAGAACACCAAGTTACACAAGCATACATATATGCAGAGGACCTATCTCAGACCTTAAAAGTCTCTCTGAACTCCTATGAGCACCACTTAGTTGAGTCTGTGGACAGTGTTCTTGTGGTCAACTCCTTTGGCCCTTAAAAGTCTTCTGTCTGTTTTTTGCTGTGCTCCCAGTGCTTCACCTAATGTTTGCCTGTGAGTCTCTACATCTGCTCTCATTAGTTGTTAGATTAAGCCTCTCTGATGATGATTGGACTATGTTCCAGTCCTTTGAGTATAACAGAATATCACTAGAAATCATTTAATTGACCTTTTTTTCCCAGTCATGTTTGGTTCTATCCTAGGTCTCTGGGATAACCATCCTCTGGTTCCTGGCCAACAACACAGAATCAAGTGTAGACATGGGCTCCTTCTCATGGGGTGGGCATCAAGTTAGACTAGTCTTTGGTTGGCCAGTCTCACACATTCTATGCCACCATTATCCAGCACATCTTGTTGATTAACTGTTAAGGATAATAATACAGTCCCAGAATGCTAAGTAACAATGAGGGCTAAAGGGGGGGGGTGCATGGATATTTCTGGGAGGGAGAAATAGAATATATTTTTCAGGTGGATTGGAGCAGGTGGCGATGGGAACAGGAGGTGCAATTGCTCCCAGTATATATGCATGGTGATTGATTCTTACTGTCAATTGAAAAGGATTCAGAATTTTTGGAATCAGTGATGCACACTTCAGGATGTATCTATGAGGATGAAAGAAAAATTCTCCCTCTGAATAATATGGTACCATCCCATGTGCTGAGTGGCCTGATCAGTTAGTAGGGGAAATAAAAAATAAATACCCATTTCTCCCATCTTTTCTTGGCTTCCTGGTTAGCCATATAATGCTCAGCTCTCTTTTGGCCATATGTTTAGGACAACCTGATATTCTACTCAAGTAGGTTATAAGAATATTTTATCGTAGGACCAAGAAAACATGAACCAAATCCTTTGAGTCTATAAATTGAAATAAATAATTCCTCCCTTTAAATTGTTCTTAAGCATTTTGGTTACAAAGTATTTTATCTACAACAGCAGATAAAACAGAATAACTACTTATGAAAATGAATGGCAGGTTCCTAATATGGTTAAAAAAATTTCACCCCTATAGTCAAGGGATACATTGAACATGCTTTATTATTATTATTATTATTATTATTATTATTATTATTATTATCATTATTAGCATTGAGTAGGTTGTAGATGATGATAGGCCATTATCACAGATCATCCGCAAACACACCACACATGCATTGCATGAAGGAAAAAATGCAGCTTGCCATTAAACATGGTTGTTTATGCGTTGACATGAGATGACAGGTCTGTTACTGTGTGTCACTACATTACAAAATGTTGCTGAAATACACTTTTTAATTTGCTATAATTCATAGAGCTACTTTATTGGCACATGTTACTATTGCAATGCTAATATGCTGAAAAAGACAGGTGACCAGTCTGCATTTGCAACTGACATTTTCAAATATCGAAATATAAACCAAATAAAGGTTATTATTTCTTATTTGTTCCCATGTTTGTCTCCATGCAGATTATCTGATACATAAATATTCCACTTTGGAAAAACTTTAGCTTAGTGAGTAAAAGCAACTCAGATTTCCTGAAGCAACTTAAGACAACGCTTTCATGTGCGTTGTAACATTTACATGGGATAGTTACGTAATATTTTCCCGGTAATATACAGTACTATAGGGAATATTTTATGCATCCTCCTTTTTTATTTGGGTATTCAGTCCCTATTCCATGATCTCGGGAGTAAAGTAGAGAATTGTTGTCACTCTCATTTACAGATGAGGACAGGTCTGTTGTAGAACAGTATGTTAAGATGTATTACTTTCGTTTAAGCTGTGGAACATTTGTTTAATGATGTGAAGATGTGTAGCTTTTGTTTATACTACATTTGTTTGAACTCAGTAAAGCTGTGTTACTTGCCTGTCTGAAACACCTGATGTCCTAATAAAGCACTGAATGGCCAATAGCAAGACAGGAGAGAAAAATAGGTGGGGCTGGCAGGCAGAAAGGAGAAATCTAGGAGAAGAGGAAGAAGGAGGGAGAGAAAGAGAGGAGATGATCAGAGGCCAGCCACCGAGCTACACAGCCAGCCACGGACTTAAGGTGAAAGTAAGATTACAGAAGTAAGGAAAGGTAGATAAGACAATTGAAGTGAAGAAAAACTGATAAGAAACAAGCTGGGAATTTATAATTAAGAATAGCCTCTGTATATGATTTATTTGGGAGCTGGATAGTAGGGCCCCAAAAGAATAAAAGAATCAAGAACACAGGTCTGAGCTTCAGTGAATAAATTATTACTGGTTACTTAATATTATAACTCATGTCTGTGACCTTTGCCTCCACCTTTCATGATTAAAACATTTTACCAGACTGATATTTTGCCTCTATTACATGGTGGACAAGTGTATAAGCCAAAGAGATAAAGAGACTACCACAGTACATCTTGGGCTGGGAAATATTTTTTTTCAATAATCTCTCTTCAAACTTTCAATCAGTTTCGCAATTTGGAATAAAGACAGCATAGGTTCAGTTGGTACAAACCTGTGGTGGAGAATTTTAAAGTACGAAATCACAATATTTTCCAGCTGGGAGGTGGTGGCACACACCTTTAATTCCAGCACTTGGGAGGCAGGGGCAGGTGATCTCTGTGAATTTAAGGCTAATCTAGTCTACAGAGCAAATTTCAGGACAGCCAAAGAAACGCTGTCTCGAAAAACAAAACAACAGTAAGAACAAAAAACAATATTTTCCTCATAAGGAAGTTATTTGAAAGTCTCTATGGTAACCTAGTGTCAGCACATGAGAGTGAGATCCAAGGTGGTGTGAGATAGAAGATGGACCAGGATTGCATGGAGTTCAATTTATTGGAGACCTGACAGAAATGTCACCCTGCATGGCAGCAGAACTTATAAATCCCTGTGATCTGAATGAAGAGAAGTGACTGATAGGGTCGTCAATACAAATTGTATTCTAAACCAGAATGCACTCATGATGTATCTGGGTTATCCCAACCTAAGATAAAGACATCAAGCTCAATGCCAGTGTCCATGGTGCCACAGCACAGGTAAAAACCCAGACACATCACTCTATGATTTTCCTGCCTACAGCATGCTGAAAGACTCTTCAGGAAAAACCAACCAGAACAACTCAGAGGTACTCATGGTGCTTATGAGCCAAGAGGACTGTAATGAGGACTAAGTCCACACATAAAAGAAGAGGATATATAAAGTGTTCCCTACGGTACTATACATCACAAGGAAACTATTACCTAAACTTCAAATACCTTCAATCCTAAGCAAGCAGTAAATGAAACTCAACTCTGTTTACTTGACTTGGCCATTAGATTTGTTAAACGCAACCATTAGACAGGGTCAGTGAAAGCATGTGTTCATATATGCATATATATCCATGTTCTCAAACCTAGAGATACCTCAGAATCACTATGACATGCTCAAATTCACTCTTGCAGATTCCTTATGATAGATCCTGACATTTATCATTTTAAAAGCTACCCTGAGATTTCTGATGTAAAACTCATAATAGGAGCCATTGTCTGGTACTATAACCCTTCAGACCATGATGAGAGATAAGAGTAGCATAAGATATGAAAAAATTAAAGTCCCATTGACTTAGTAGAGTACTGGCAAAACATAATATAGTCATCCCTCCATGTTGAGTATGAGTTTCTCCAGGACTCCTGCATATAGAAGATGAGGTTGCTCAAACCAGAGATGATGCAGTGTTTGCATATGACCTGTACAATACATCCTTGTGTATACTTTAAGTTATGTCTAGGTTATTTGCATAATACAATATAAATGCCAGATAAATATTTATAAAGTAATATAATGTAAAGAACGCGACAAAGATGTCTGCATGGTACAATACTAGCATAATTTTTTAAAGTATTTTGTATCTGACATTGGTTTAATCCATAGCTGTAGAACTCACAGACATATAAAACCAACTATAACAATTATTTCCTTTTTAATCTAATATTATATGCTATATAATAATAGCTGGTACAGAAGCAAGAGGACCTGGCATGTATTTCCCTTTTCTTACATTTTCTATGAAGAACTCTGTCTCCTTTTTTTAAGACGCAACACTGATGCTTTTACAGCTCATTGCAAGACTGGGAAAAATCAATAATCCATTAGCTCTGTTTAAAAAGTTCTGTGCAGGCTACGTTTGACCATCATAAATATTAAGTTTCAGTCCTTAAGTGGCCACAGAAGAAAGGCCATGGGCTGCTGCTTTGCTGAGGTCCCTGTTATACAAGGCTGAATAGCAGTTTCAGACTGCTTTTAAGCAGGCCCTATGTGAAGATGATAAGGCTGGGGTCATTAGATAGATCACCACCACATGGCTATATTCTAACTGGAGAATGTGGATCTTACCACACATCTGTCTCTGATGTGTGGTACTGATGGAATGAAGTACTCATGAAATACACCAGACCTTGATCCCTTGCACTTTTCTATCATTTCATATAAGCAGTCGATTACACACTGAAAATCTTAAATGGAAAATTCCAGAAATAAATAATCCACACCATTTAAATTGTGCAATGCAGTGTTCTGATTAACATGATAAAATTTCACTGTGCTCCACTCTTACCCAGAATGTGAATCCTCCTTGTGTCCACTGTGTCCACACTATACATTCTACCTGTCTATTAGTCATCTCACATCCCTCTTGGTTACCATTATCATATCACAGGACTTCTTTCCTTGTAATCCTTGTTTTACTTAAAAAAAAAAAATCCCCCAAACATAGGAGTGGCAATACTGGCAAGTTCCATATACCAAAGATATCCAGAAAATACTGCGTTCAAGTGGAAAAGTGAACATGCTGTATTAATAAAAAAGAAGAAAGAGTATATATTGATGTTGCTAAGATTTGTGACAAGAGGGATCATACCCATAAACATGTGGTGAAGAAAAAGAGTCATGCTCATATCTTTGTCTTACCTTAAATTACAAAGGCAATGACCACAGTGCATAAGGAGTGTTTGGTTAGGGTATACGTTACTAAGTGTAACTAAGTGTAACTTAGTCCAAGCACTTCTATAACAAAATGGGAGCAGATAGAGGAATTGCCCAGAGATTCCCAAGCCAGCACAGCAACACCAGCAATAGAGAGACCTGTCTCAGTAAGGCAAAAGGAGATGATTTACTCCTACAGAGAGAGAGAGAGAGAGAGAGAGAGAGAGAGAGAGAGAGAGAGAGAGAGAGAGAGAGAGAGAGAGAGAACAATCAAAGCTTTTTTAAAACTGCACTATTCACATTAGCCAAGAACTGTAACTAGTCTAGGTGTTCATTGGTGGATACATAGACAAATAAAATGTAGTATTGGGCTGGGGCTACAGCTAAGTGGTAGAGTGTCAGTATATAGGAAGCATTATGTCTAATCCCAAGTATGGGAGAGAAAGAGAGAGAAGAGAGACAGACAAACTGGAATTTTATTCCTTCATAAATAAAAGTGAAATTATGAAGTTTTCAGGAAAATGGATGAAACTCACTATACTAAACAAAATACACCAAACAGGAAAAAAAAATTACATTGTTTTCTTGTGTGGCATCTAGATTTAAATTTATATATGCATACTTACATGCAAACATGATACATGAACATAGACAGGAGACTATTAAGAGAAGAAACCATCTTAAGAAAATTCAGAGGAGGAAATAAGAGAGAGTTTACATGGCATTAAAACAGTGTGACTATTTGGGGGAAAGGTAACCACCAAGAGGGGAAAATGAGATTGTAGGGTAGGGGAGCAAGAAGAAGACCTGAGTAAGTGAAGTTCTGTGAAGGCATATGTTGACATGAGCCCAGCCATGTCAAGGACTCCAAAGCCTCTGGCCCATGAGAAATAGTAGTTTCCCTCACACTGTGAGATTCAGAGAGATGGCAAAGCTTTCCTTTAGTCCTTGTACACATGCTGATAGTGTGTGTAGAAAAAATGTTCATCATAGCTATCTGCTTCTCTCCCACCTATGTATGGTCTAAAAACTGATACCCTGTAGAACTGCTCTTGACTGGGTTAGCTAAACCTGTCTCCTGGGTCCAGCTAAAAGCCAGAAACCCTGCCTCTCTCTTTGTGTGTGTAGTAACTCTATCTCCTTATTCAGCTGTATATAATAACCCCACCTCTCTGTTCAACTGTATATAATAAAGACCCTGAACTTCCAGGGTACTATTGCTGCTCAAACAGAGAAGCCAGTCCACTTGATTCTTAGTTTTTCTGTATTTTTATACATATGTCTGTCTGTCTGTCATCTGTCTGTCTTTCCTTCATTCTCTCTCTGCCCAAGTCAGGTGAAGTCCCTGGGGCCATGCAAAGACTCAGCAGTGGGTGAGGAGCACAAATAGGTATGAAGTATGATGTAAATATGTCATTATGAAACCCATTGTTTTATTCATAAACTAGAATTAATTTTTAAATGATAAATGCAGTTAACTTTTTTTTAAGTGTCAAGAAGAAAACATCAGCCTAAAATGGTGGCTAATATGGTAATTCTTACGATCACTGATGAAAAAACCTTTATGTACTATGTCCTCAAGGTAGCTCTCATTTTCTTAGATTTTAGCAGAGTACAACCCAATATATTTTTATGCTCAAAAGAGAACTTTTGTCCACTTTATATATTGATGTCACATTCCTATTCTCGGCTGATCATTCTAAAATGAGTATTGAGGAGTCTCCAAAATATCTCCTTCTGTCAGTGACACTTGATGGCTGTTGCAATTAATCTTAATCATCAACTTGACAGGACCTGGTATCATGTAGAAGACCTCTGGTGTGTCTATAGGGCAATACCAGAGAGATTTAATAAGATTTAATAAGATTTAAAGATAAAAGATGTGCTCTGAAAGTCAGAGGTATCATCCTCTGAACTTTGGTCATAGAATGGAGAAAAGGAGGAAAGAGAACTGAGCCAAACTGTTTCTCTCTCTCTCTGCTTCCTGACTACAGATTCAATGTGACCAGTTGCTGCAAAGTAGACCAGTTGTTTCCTGATCCCACTATCACTCATTCCTGACTGGGAAGCACTATACCCTGAAACTTTTCTGCCCTACATTTCTTCTGGGAGGCATTTTGCCACTGCAACAAGAGAAGTAACCAAGACAATGGACAATCCTTAGCTAAAAGCAGAAGAAGCATCTAGAAAGTCAGACCTCAGCGACACACTCTAATCTTTGCCACCAAAATTCCAGTGAAGTTTCCAGTTCCTATCATCAACACCTACTTTTTCTGGTTTTCGTTTAACATGAGCTACACGTTCATGTTAACATAACTAACATAAGCTTAGTTCACAATGATACAGTGGTGCAGTTAGTCTCTAATTCTATCTAGGAAAATTAAAAGGCTAGAATTATATGTCTGCCCCAGGGTCCCTTGCAGTTAAGACACTGTCTACAAATTAGTTACACCAGTTCATTGCCTCCTTCCACCTTCTGGGAAGCAAATCACCTGACCTCCCTTGGCTGTTGCTGTCAAGCAAGAACACAGAAAAGTGATGTTTGCCTGGAGCATCACTAACTGTCCCTTCTCCTGCTTTCTGCAGGTTCAGCCTGGGTGGCATCAGGACCCATGGAGTGGAGGCAGGAGGTTCTTGGTTTCCTCTTAGCTCTGATGGCAGCCTCAAAGGGAACAGCTTCTCTGTTCTAGTGTATGTTTTACTATGATTATTCTGGTTTATCCTAAAGCCTTCTCTCTGGCCCATCTAACAAATTTCTTAGCATCCCACTCTCTACGTTAATCTAACAAAAATAACTATGCAAGGTTTTCTCGTTGTGTTTTGATTTTTCACTAAACCCTTGGGGATACATTTTGGACAAATTCGTTTTATGCTTGTATGTGCCAAAGCCACTGCTGTTGCTTGAAATCCCAAACCTGTGTTGAGCACCTGAGGTGACATTTTCAGAAGCTAATGTACTTTAAGGGAAAAACTCAAGACTTATTTAGAACCAGAATGTATAATTTCTGTTACATAACTTTAGATACCTGATATGCATATTTGGGTTCATTTCTCTTGCAAACCAAGGATAGTAACACCCAACTCATGGGACAATTAGAAAGATTAAATATGATAAAAAGTAAACTGTGTTCAAAAATAATAAGCACTGGGGAGTAGAGCAATGGTTTAGTGAGTAAACAGCTTGTTATGCCAACATAAGGACCCAAGTTTAGATCGACTGCACTCATGGGGGAAGGGAGGGGCAGCCACAGGGATACGTATTTTAAACCCAGCACTGGAAGGCAGAGATAGGCAAATTCTATGCACCTGCTGGTGCTGGCCAGCCAACCCAGTCAAAATGGCAAGGTACAGGGCTCAGCGAAAGACAGAGGAAATGAAGTGGAGAGCAATTGAGGAAACCATTCAGAGTCAACCTTGGTTTTACACACACACACACACACACACACACACACACACACACACTGTAGGGGAAGCATACAAAGGCACAAAATACACAAAGAAATAACTTTTTAAAGGGGTTTAGGAGCTGGGTGAGACAGCTCAACAGTAAAGGTGTTTGTTGCAGGAAACTACCAGCCTGAATTCAACCCCTAGAGCCTGCAGACACTGGGGATAACTGAGTCTATATAGTTTACATCTGCCCACCATACATGCTGTGCCATAGACACTTCCTGTACATACACGGTACTAATAAAAATAATATTTTTTAAAAAAAATTTTTTAAATATCTTGTCATTATTGTGCCTACACCAACTTCACTACCAATTATGTAGGAACTTGAAGTACCACCTCCATCCTTTTCTTTTGAAACAGGGTTTTGATGGGTAGCCTAGGCTGATCTTGAACGAACATGTAATTGTGATTGTGATGGCTAATATTAGGTTGATGCCCAACTTTATGCTTAAAACTGCTAAATTACTACACTTAAGAGAACTATAAGGGGGAAAAAAGACTTCCAAATGTTAAGGGCTGCTAGGGGTTAATTTTTATAATTGCCTGGTTTTATACAATTGTAACAAAACTTCTGGCTCTGCTTCTGTAAACAGAGCTTGCTTTTCACAGGAGGACATTCTGCTTGCACATAGACAGAATGTAACTTTGTATTCTTTGCTTTTGCAAACCCCTGACTGGGGTGTCTATATTTGGGAATCCCAAGGGCTGAGTGTAAAGCTGGCGCCAGTATGTGAATAAAAGCCTCTTCTTTGTTAATATTTATTAATGGTCAGACTGGTGAATCTTTGAACAACCCTGGACCCACAACAATGATCTTCCTGCCTCCTTTTCTGTTGTTGGATTTATAGGCTTGTACCATCATGAACCACTTTAATTAATTTTTTATTTTAAAAAAATTTTGAGGAAAAAAATCAGGGTTATGAAGCTAGCTTTAGAGCCATTGGTTTATATACTCCTCTTACTTTTCTTCCTAGTGATAATAGTGAAAAGTAGAACACCTCCTGGACCACTGACGATGCTCCTGAGATAGTACCGTAACCAAGATTGATGCTCCATTATTTAACCTACTTGTTACTTGGCTAGGTATTGCTTAATGATGAAGCCAACTTAATGATGGCTCTTAGCTTGCGATTCCTGGGAAATAGACACCAAGATGGTCACTGACTGGGAGCTTCTTCAGGATCAGCACCTTTGAGAAAGGGACCCAAGAGGGCAAGGCAGGAGAAAGCACTTAAATGTAAGATAGTTTGGAAAGAGTTCATATCCCACCCTTAGGGAACTCTGGAGCAGAGTCAAATGGAAGCCAAGAGGACAACATTCTGACACTTGCTTACCTATCTTTCTGCACAGACTCCTCCTGAAAGAGGCCATGGCCTTGAGTCAAAGTATCTCCCGGCTGGGGATAATTCTTGAGCCGGGACCTCAGCTATGACCAATCACAATATTTTTGTAACACCTGGCAAAATACCATGTCATTTGGAAGGGAAATAGCAACATCCAGAGCATTCACCACACATAAAACCTTTAGCACAGGTTACTGTGAAAACAGGACTCGGGTGGGAGCATGTAATAGTTAGACCTCTTATTATATCAAAAAAGTTCAAAAAGTAAGAATATGGGGAGGGTCCAAGAAGACGGTTCAGCGGATAAGGTGCTTTCACCAAACCTTACACCTTGAGTTCTATCTTTGTTATTCACATATTAGAAAGAGAACTGTTGCCCACAAATTGCCTTCTTACTTCCATGTGTGCACTATGGCATGTGAATGCCTGTACACATATCACATACATATACACACAGAAATGAATGAATGAATAAATAAATAAATATGAAAAGAAACCCTCACTCTGGAAGGAGATTTTGCAGCTCATCCCCCTCTTTGTAAAAATGAGGTAACTGGGATCCTAAGGTAGTAAGTATTCTCTTGGGATTTCAGAGTCATTCTGTGGATCTGGACATTTTCTGTTTTTACTTAATTCATGGCATGATGCCAACCTTTCATTTGTTTGGCAGAAGTGTTTAGCTAGTTGTCTATTGTGCAAAAGTTGTATAATCTGTATTTACGATGTTTAAATCATTCAGAAAAAGTGCCCTTGAGAGTTTAGTTGCTAAGCTTTTTGCATATATATATTCAATTACCTAATTGATTAAGCTATAAATATCTCTACAAAATTAAACATAGTCCTTTGTTGTTCAAGTACATGCATAACAGATAGACAGGAAATCTATGCAGCCTAATACTCAGTTCCAAGGACAATAACCACTTATAATATAAGACCTCATATGGAGAACCAGCTTATTGTCATTATTACATCACAACCTCCCAGTTTTATATCTTCTACACATGTGTGGACTCAGTTAACCTTCCCAAAAGCTGTGATGTGGATGGGAAGCAAATTATTAGATGGTATTTACAGATGAATGATATTGAGAAAAGAAAATATGGTTCACTGAAATCCCTATACCAAGTAAAAGGTGGGGTCAGAGGAAAGCCCAAGAGGAGGAGGAGGAGGAAGAAGAAGCCCTAATATGACCAAGATCTTTGTACATTCAGCCCCTGGAGTTCAGGTAGAACTCACTGAAGCTTAGAATGTGCAAAAAGATGAAATCGTATCATTGGATACATCTAACAACACAAAAGTCTGTAAGTGACGAAAATACTCATACTGTCTGTGATGAAATCATCAGCCATTGCTGTGAAGCACTTATATATAGGCCATATGGCAGGGATTGTAGGCAGCCTCCAGGGCCTAAGTATGGTACCCCACTAACAGCCAACAAAATGCTGGGTTATATTCTGATCACAACCTGGATGAGCATGCTATTCTACATTCAAGCTTCAGATGACAACATAGCCTAGTTGAGACCTCAGGTGCACCATGGTAAGGCCCTGAGCATTCAGTTTCTAGGTTTCCATTTGCAAATTATAGATATTAATTATCCTGACCAACAGAAACATATTATTTTAAGCTATCTAGTATGTGGTGATTTGTTATATGACTAGAGAAAACTATTGTTGAAATCAATCATAAAGTTATTTATATCTCCATCTTCCTCACTCAAGACTCCCCCCCCCATGACAAGCTCATGTGCAGGTAGACCATCAGTAGTTAAGATTTCCTATAAGCAATCCATTAGCAGAAATGCTCCAAAAGCCATGCTAATCATGTGAAGGAATCTGCAGAACCACAAGACAGAAGAATGTGATTCTTCAAATGTCAAACTTCCTTTCCACTTTTAGGCCATTATCAGAGAAAGAAAGGTACCTCCATGCAGTTTATGAAGGCAGCATCAGAATCTGCAGAAACAGCCTTCGTCAACATACCATTACTTAAAGATTCATCATGAGACTGAAACCAGGGCTATTTCATAAAGTTCTCAAACATCATTTATATATGAGTGGATCCTAAGGCTCAGCATCAAATCAGGTTGCTAAAAGCAGCTCCAGGATTATAGACTGATAATTTATATGTACATAGTGATTCACCTGGAAAATCTCACAGAGAATCTTTAATCAGGAAAAATATATCTCTAGAAAGAGATGCAGATAATTGAAACAAAAGTCACAATATTCTTTCAGAAGACTGAAACAGACCATGCTATTGAAGGGTGAAATGCTGATTTAACATTTGTTTGTGGAGCTTTCCATCTTAAGAATACATACCCCAACATAGTCTTGGTGAGACTCCATTGCTCCCATACTGCGGCTGCAACAACTCTAGCACTCTGTCACAAGACAGATGTGAGCTCAATAAATGAGGTCAACTCAAGTCATTTTCTAGTTCATCCCAGCTATCCTAAAAAGCCATTGTCCTGTAGCTTAGAATAGTTAGTGTGAATTTTACCGCCAGCTACAGATGCCATAGGGACACCTCTTTTCATCTTAGAGTTAAAAGGCTCATAGAGGTAAATACTTAGATCTTTAAGTCACTATATTTAAATATTGAATATCTGTTGAAGAGTTAGGCTTACCTGATTTTCTTAAAGGTTTTGATATAACTATGCCTATGGGTCTTAAATATAGTAGCAAGGAGTCCTTTACAATATTTAAATACAGTTACTTGTACAAGGCACAATCCATGTGTTAACAGTGGTTTTTATCCAGAATTCCTTCCCCATGGCTGGCCTCCAGGCTGGAATGATTGGCTTGGCATGGCATCCAGCACTGTGCTGGCAGACCACACATAAGATAGGAAGGAATTGGAATTGAAATCTGTCTTGGACCAAGAGACTAATGTGTCCTCCAGGGGTCGGAATCATCAAAGCTGTCCCCTAATGGTGTCATCTGGTCTGAAGCAAGTAGATTCTTTGAACTGTAGCCCTCATATTCATTACGGCAATTGGAAGGGCCTCTGGCCACTTGAGGCTTCCTTTTTGTTGCAATTGGCTTCATGTACTAAGGGAGATGTGGAAGCAGGCAGCCTAGATTACTTATGAATGTTAATATCATTTCTTCCAGAACTTAAAAAGAACAACAGCAGCCTAATTCTCACAAAGCATTACCAAATTCTTCCATTACCAAAAGCCCGAAGCCCCCACTCTAGCTACTGAGTTCCCCTGTACACAAATGTTTTTCTCCATAGAATTTTATTTAGGGATGCCCTAAGAAATGGAGTTCAAACTCTGAGAGCTGATGAATCTACATTCTTTCATTTTCATGAGAATATACGGTTTTTATAAAATAGTTAATACATTCATCTAAATTGTGCATATTTTGTACTGCTTTGTCTACCTTGGAATCACAGTGTATAGAGCCCTCCTTATATTCGTGTTGTGTGAAAATGCTCTTTTCATAACTAGATGTATCAAGAAATAAATTGTCTTGGAAACTTTCCTTACATGACTATTATATCTTCTTAAACTTTTAAAAGTGTATATGATAACTACAAAAAAAAACCTGATTGATTCTGGCAGCTGAGATTTTCAGTTTGTACATGAAAGATATTTGAGAACACAATTGTAAAAGGGTAAAAGATAAAAGGACCTTCCAGATGCATTCAGAAGTGGTACAGTTCTGGTTCTAAGTAGAGTGTAAAATGTTAATGGTAAATAACGCAATTCTAGAATAACTACTAAGGGTGGAAAACACAGAAACTATTATACTGTCTACTCAGGCTACTTAAATAAAATACCACAGACTAGAGGCATTTTGCACAGTTCTGAAGAATATCCAAGATGAGGAAGCAAATGGGGTTGGTAAGGGTATTTATATTGTGCTGTGAATGACTATCTTCTCTTTATATCTTTGCATGGCTTCCCCTTAGTGTGCAGAGGCTGGAGAAGAAGGAGTATCACCCCCCACCCATACCTTATCTTATAAAGGCCCTATTCCCATCAGGAAGGCCCCACAATCAGTTTCATATAAGCCAAAGTGCATCTCAAAGGTGTCATCTCCAAATGTCATGCTAGAATTTAACATTCCAGCATATGAATTTAAGTGACATAAGTACAGAAGTTAAAATAAGCAAACAAACCAATGTAATACAGGGCTAGGTAGCTCAGTAGTACAGTGCTTGCCTTAGTAATAGAGTACAAGGCCCTGAGCTCTAGGGGAAAAAATAGAGAAAAAATATGTAAACTATTCAAAAGACGGCAAAAATGAAAATGAAAGAATGAAAGCAAATGTCAAAATGATAGAGCCATATTCAAACACATTCAAGATTTACATGAAAGAAGGTGATTTAGAGATAAAGATGCTCAGGCTCAAAGACTGTAACTTAACCAGATGTAAGAGGCATAGCGAAATTTCAGCTCAGCTTGACCCAGACTCCCAGGTTTTCTAAAATGTGAACAGTTCTTATCACAGTCTTCAAGTAGTCAGAGACTCAGGTCTACTCACAGAAGGGGTACTAGTGGCCACAGTCAGAATGCAGAAGTCAATAGCCAATAGGTTCCCATGCTCCAAATATCTAAATCCCTGAGGCTCTTGGCCAAGTCCATCTCCTGGCTCTTACCTGGAACACAGAAGTGTTTATATCCCTAAAAGCCAGCTTTTAAATGTGAGGAGATTGTGGTGTCCTACTGATAATACAGCCCTAGAGGTCTAAATTCACCACCAGATTGCCTTCAGAGGAGTAAGTTTCAGGAGTTGTTATCAAGACCCAGTCAGGAAGTCTCAACAGAACTTCACAACACCTTCTGGCAACTACAAAGCTGCCTTCAGCACTTATTCCACTCCACCCTGAAATTCCCATGGATGCCCAGGCTCTTTCTTCATCTTTCAGGTGGATGGGAGGAAAAAAAAAAAAATCCCAAGCTCTTCAAACATGTAATGGGTTGCACTCTGCCTGAGGCACTACCTACAAAAGCTGATGTCCTGGGCATGACATTCTGCTAGGATGATCTCCCCGGCCCTAGTTCAGGAAGAATCAGTCAACCCTGGTCCACCTCCAAAAATCAGGAGGCGGGTGTGCTTCCCAGAACTGGCTACACTTCCTTAAGTCCCCAGAGAATAGCTTCCAGCCAACCATCCCCAGAGTGATGACAATAAAACCCCAGCATTCCTTTATAATTGTTAATAATAATAAATGCAACTGCCATCTGTCATGTATTTAATTGTCAGGCAAGGTAGCTTTTATTATTGTTTCAATAATACTAATAATGACTAGCTTATTGTGCCAGCCTCTCTGCTAAGAACCTTTTGTAAAGTCATTCAGTTCTCCCATTAAACCTGTGTGGCAGGTAATATGATTCCCATTTTCCTAGTAAAAGATATAAGGCCCAAAGAAGTGAGCCAACCCAACACAAGTAAGTAGGAGAGAGGCCAGGATTAGGGACTAATTATGTCTCACTGAAAAGAATTTTCTGGTATCAACATCTTTAAAAGATAGCAATAATATGATGGCATCTTTTAAATGAGGATACTTTTATTTATTCTTTGACAGCGTTATACCCGTATGCAATATATCTTGTTCATTTCTCCTCCAGACCCTAGGGCCCCCTGACAGAATGCCTTTTCTCCCATCTTTGTGTTTTCCTCTTAGCTCTTTTAATATGAAAAAAACATTGTTGTAGTGGTTTAAAGAAAATGGCCCCGAAGAGAATAACACTATTAGGAGATATAACCTTGTTGGAGGAAGTGTGTCACTGTGGGGGTGAGCTTTGCTCGAACTTTTACTTAAACATACACCAACTGGTACACAGAATGTGAATAAACAGAGAGCAAAAGAACCTTTGTTTGCACATGCATATTCCCCCAGGGGAGAGATGTTGGACACTGTGTGACATTTCCTCTGTGGATTCCTTCACGGGTTCAGCTTCTGCACTGTGTGTTTATCTCAGGGCTCGTGGTCAAGGTGGGATTCTTTCAGGGGCAAAGCCAAGTTGGAATGTGGGATAAAGATGAAGCTGCAGTTAGATTCTGGGAGAACTAGAGCATCCAACAAAGTGAGGACAAAGTTAAGGGGCAGAAGAGTAGACCTAGAGCGCATGTGCAGACACAGTCACACATGGACACAGGAGACTCTGAAAACAAGAGCCCAGGATCCCCAAATGGATTGGAGTGGAGAAAATAATAGGGAAAAAGACATAAGATAAGAAATTTAATAATAATAAAAAGATTCCTATGAAAATAGAAAAAAAACAAAAAGAAACTGAGGAAGGCGGGGGCAGTGCCAAGAATACAAGATTTGATGGGGTTTAAGGACCTTGAACATAAGCAAAGAGAGGGATAAACTAATCCAAAAACTGGATTAGAGTCACCAGAACTTGCTTGGGTTTTCTTTTGTGCTTTGTGTTTTGGAAGTTTGTTTTGTTTTTATAGCGACAGAATCTCAAACTCCTGTGTTATGGAGGATGACCTTAAACTTGATTCTCAAGCTGAAATCAGAGGCCAGTCCCGCCATGCCTGGCTCATGCTGTGCTGCCAGCCAAACAGTAAACAAGCACTCTAGCCACTGAGCTATATCCTCAGCATGTTTTCTATTTCTGAAATGTCTTTGCTGAAACATAACTCACATGCCACGCAATACACCTATCAACTGTGTACAATTTAATGTGATTTTATTATTATTATATTCACAGAATTGTCTGGTCATGCATATCAATTTTAAAACATTTCTTTCATTGCCTCAGAATGAAACCCAATATCTTCTAGCTATTGTGCTCCATGCCCATCCTTTCCAACTGTAGGAAACCACTAATCTACTTTCCATATCCACGGATGACTCGCCCATTCTGGGTATTTCATATAAATGGAATCATGCAGTATGTGGTCTTTAGTGACTCACTTATTTTTCTTAGTGTAATGCTTCCAAGTTTGACTCATGTTGTAGCATCTGCTAGCATGCCATTCCTTTCTATTTCTAAGTAATATTCTCCTGTACAGTTCCACATATTTAATGCATTAAGAAGGAGGTAGAAACCTACATCTCTCACATGTACTGTTGATAATCTGGGAGCCCATCATGCAATATGGCTGTACCACTTGCTATCATTAGGAATTTCTCCTCGCTTGTGTGACTAATCCAAATGTACAGCCTACTGAGTTGTACATGCTCCTCACAGTTCATGTCCCCCATCCTTCTGAACCTCCAGAAATACACCCTATTCTCAGGTGCCTCTATAATGATTTCCCCAGGAAGTACCATAAGACCAGAGTCATCTTTGCTAGCTTTTCCTATTAACGCATTCCAAACACCTAGAAGAATGTCTACAACCAAGTAGTTGCTCAGTAAATACCTGTGCCTGTAAATGTTTTTATTTAAGTGCGTAGAGTTCCAAAGCTAAATTCAAATGATCTTCTCTCTCTCTGCTATTCAGACCTTTAGGCAACTCTCTCACCTTGAGTGTGATGTGGACTAATGACATGCTTGTTTATTTAGTTTTGGTTTTTCAGAAAGGTCACCTTTAACCTGGAATGCTCTTGAAACTTATTAGGTAGTTTATGATAACCTCAGACCAGTTCTCCTGCCTTCACCTCCAAAGTTCTACAGTACAAACATTCCCAATTTCATCTGGCTTCACTATGCAGTCCAGGTTAGCCCAGATAACTGGCTAGGTTTGCTGCAGCTTAAGTGCTTGGATCATATGTATGAAGCAGCACACCCATATTAACTCACTTCTGACTAAATCTAAGCTAAGGGATGTCACATCTAAAACAACATTCTAAACTGTCTTGTTCTCTCTTAATTGTTAAGTCTAAAATAATCATATTTCTGTCCTGTGTAGAGACCTGTATGCTTCAGTGAAGAACTAAGGCTCCCATTCAGTAGCCAACGAAAAGGTCTCAACTCAATGGCCTGTGAAAGGCTGTGATCTTCCCTCTGTCACATACACGATCTTACAAGGAGATCTCCCAGATCTGGTTGAGTCTTGTTTGAGATGTGACTGAGGCCTGGCTGACAACCTGACTGCATTCTCATGAATGATCTGGAGCCAGAAACATCTGCTAATCTGCAGGGATTTTTTACCCCCAGAAACTGTAAGAAATGCTTGTCTTAAGCTATACAAAAATAGACAACTAGCACAGATTTGGGTGTATGTAAGGAGTGATTACCTAACAAAATCTATAATGTGGAATTGACCTTAGAACCAAGCAACCATCTTTAAACAATGTTAATGAAAGTTTAAATCACCTTTAGGGCTGCTGAGAAGAATACTCTGGTAAGTAAAGTGCTTGTCACACAAGCATTAAGAACCTAAGTTCCAATCACTGGAACCTATTGCATGAATTGTATTTGGCATTATAATAAAAACCCATAATCTGATATTAGGGAAAAGCTGAAATATCAGAAAGATAGAGAAACAAACCACAGCCACTTCTCACCCAGCCAACTCCTCAGGCCTGTCTTCAGGAATCCTTCCCCAAACCTCTCTGTTCTCAGCTGAAAAGGGAAATACCAGAAAACACCTCCCTCTTCTGTTTTTGTCTAGCTAAGTCACTTACTAGTTCAAATTCCCTAGAGCTAGGATTAAAGATGTGTGTCATCACCACTTGGCTCTGTTAGGCCTGGAACTAGAATCAGAGAATCAGACAGATCTCTGGGGATTAAAGGGTCACCTACTCTCTGACCTTCATGGCTTTGCTCCATGGGTGGTTCTGTCCTCTGATATTCCAGACTGTTTTATTAAATATACAATATATCACTACAGGAACCATGAAAAAAAAAATGTGCTTTGCAACACATGCCTGTCATCCCAGCACTGGAACAAGAGGATCCCTGGGTCTTACTAGCAATCAGTGAGCACCAGGTTCGGTGAAGGACCCTTTCTCAAAAAGTGAGATAGAATGTAATAGCAGAAGGCATCCAACATTGACTTCTAGTCTCCACACACATTCACACACATACAAAAACACATAAACAAACAATACCTTCAAGTGCACAGAGTTTGGGGATTGGAGAAGATAGGAAATCAAAGAAGATGTCACTCAAAGCTGAAAGGAGATATTTGCTAGGGCTCAGCAGACGTCTTGTCAACACTTTCACCTGTGGTTGTGTGGAAAGGTCACAGTACAGCTAGTAAGTTGCATTGTCTCCTTAAGAAACTTTCCAAGAAAAGTATTGAGGACTGAACCCAGTTTCTTCCCACTACTATAAGAAAATATGAGAGAAAAGAAACAAACTGGAGAATGGGTCATTAATAAAAATGGAGCTGGGTCTTGATGGTTCTCTAATCTCTCATCCTCCCTAGACTGCAAACAGTCTTAAAGGACAGAAAAGGTTTACAAGCAATGCTCAAATCCAGAGCAATGCTTAGAAAACATGGCCTATAAATAGAACAAGAGTGTGGGCCTGCCTCAGCTTGAGCTGGCAGCCTCGTGAACAACAGGATCCCAGCTGGTGGCTCCATGATTTCTGTGACCCACAGGACTGTGTGATTGGGGAGCACTGAATACCATGCTCAGTGCTAGTATTGGGGCAATTCATTACATAGCAATGACACACAAATGACAAGCTTCTACATCAGATGGAGATCACTGCGGCAAAACATGTTTTAAAGCAAAAAATGCTAAAGCCTGAGCTAATATTAACAAAAGTCAACCTTTCTTTCCGCAATACATGTTAGATATCTGGACTGTGTAGGTAGTGGCACAGAAGAGAGAGAATTCAAGGAAATAGGCCTGGTGTCTAGTGGCTAAACTCAAGGGATCCTTCTTCCTATGGGATCACAACTTGTTGGCACTAAAACAGGACTGGACTCATCTTGCTTCTTGACTTCAGCCTTTTGTATTCTGTTCTGGACGAGATGGTGAGAGTACCAGGTTCCTTCTATGCCTGTGCTATGGCTTTGAAACTAGCAAAATGGCTCTTTTTCTAACCTCCTAAACCAATAGAGCCCTTAGTGGTCAAGCTTGGGTCACCTGCCAGAAATAAAGTTGTTTTGAGTTGTGAAATAGAAGAAAATCTCTCCTCACTGATCTCTCCCAACACCTGGGTGAAGGTCATGGTTACACTGGCACAAATGTACCCTGGAAATCCTTCACAGAGACGTGCAAAAGGGAACCTAGAAGGATTGTGACTTAGGAAAAACCATAAGAGCTGATCTCACTCAGCTTTGCTCCAGCCCTGGTATCAGATCCCCTCACTGCTAAGCTAGATCCACTTCTGCTTCTCTTTCTCACGTCCATATAGGTCTTACTGACACATTAAATGTCCCTTACCACTTCCCCTTCTTCGGCAGATGGCAAGCCCTGGCAAACCATTTTGGAAGCAGCTCACACATTCTGAGAAACAGGCAGCCTACATTTTCCAAGAAAAGACATGAAAGGGGGTGGAGGGACATCCATGTGTCCCACATGTTAGTTGATGATTGTCACAGTGCAGTACCAAACAGCAGCAGCAGCAATGATAAGCTGAGCAAGAAAGAGACAACACAGCCCCCCTGTAGCTTCCTCCTTTGCCCTTTGCCCCTTTTCTTGGCCCTCAGAGTTAGCACATCCATGCTGCAATGTGAAACACACTAGAACACATGCTGCAGCTCAAAGGAATATCATCTGAGCTTCTCACCAGGCCTGAGAGGGACCAAAATTTTCTCACATGAACCTCAGGGTCATTCTCTATCCCTCTGGAAGCAAAGAAGCCAAGCAGGGACTGGGTGTGTAAAACATGCAGTCCATAAAAACCAGCAATCAGGAAGTGAGGTTCATGGTAGACAGAGGGCATGACATATAGAAGGCTTGTTCCCCTATTTCTCATCTAACCTAGATTTCTAAAGAACAGCCTTTGATGTCATGCTGAACTCCAGTCCCACTAATGTGATTTCACTCTGTGAGTTTCATGTGTAAACAAGGGTGGGGATCTTCCCTTGTTGATTTTTCACAGGCCTCAATGACATTTTTTTTATCTAAAGTCCCTACCAGAGCCAAAGTCTCATAGCAACCTACAAAAATGTACTCTATTATTGGCTATTGTTGTCTGGTCTTTGTGAGCCTATCGTAGCGTAGAAAATTACAATAATCATCCTTGATGGGGTGGTATTTGTCATTTCCCATCCTGTCACATGTGTTCAGCCATCTGAAGATGATTTTATTACTAGCATTGATGTCCCCTTTGAAAAGGAAATAGAAAAAGATGTTCAGACAGTGAAGTGTGAGGGAAGAGATGGGAGGGAAATTTGTACTGATTTTTATCTACTTGGAAGTGGGCAGGTGCTGTGTGATCTTTTCTTTGGGAGCTCACTAAGCACCTATTTACCCCAGGTAGAATACTATGACAAGCAAAAAATAATAACAAAAACAATAACAATCCTACTCAAGTCTATCTTTGTGAAATAATGAGTTTATTAGGATTATTTACCAGAGAGTGGGTGAGGGCATACTTACAGAAGACAGTGGACACTGTTAAAGAAAAGAATCTCTTGAAGACTCTAGCAACTATTCAGGATCTACAAATCTCTGTGGGGGAAGGGATCTTGGGAAGCCAGGGTCCCCACCATGATGGAAAGTTAATGAGTTCAGTCTTGTGCAGATTTCCTTTGGGTAATTACCACTGCTAACAGTTCGGGAGGGCAATGCCCAAGCTGTGCTTGGAGGACAGCATTGTATAACCTCAGAGAAAATACATCAAAAAATACAGACCAGACATGTCCATATCTTCCTTCAAATTCTAGAAAAAGTAAGCAAAACACCCAGACAGAGGGGACTGTGGTGGAGGGAGGGCACTGGGGTCAAAAGTTCCGGGTTCACACAACAGCCTCTGGAACATTAGTTTCCTGGACATCAGTTTCTTCAGCCGCAAAATGGATTTAGTACAGAAGTCTACATGGTGCTGGTGCTCTGGAGATCAAGTTGGTAGAGGTAAAAAGACATATCCATGCTTACTGTTATTGTGAAGAACTATCTAGAAAGCTGTCTTCAATCTTCATTACCATCTTGGAAAATCTCAAACTACAGATTTCTCTTTTCCTATGCTCTCTATGGTAGTTTACACTTCTTCCTAAGAGATCTTATCTAGTCAGACTGCTGCCCCCCAACCTGTTAAGTCATCTGCTCCTGCTCAAGGGTCAGGACCATACCTTATACAGGGCTTTTCAAGAACTAGTATACAGTAGGCATTCCATCACATAAAGTAGGCACTCAGTAACATACAGAAGGCATTCAATAGCATAGGTTGGCATTCAGTATGTGCTTATTGCAGAGACATGGCACCTCTAATTTTTTCAATCTAACACCAGTCCAGACAGATGAAAAGAACACCAAGAAAAATGTGAGCATCTTTCTTTGTGCCTTCAGCCTTTTGCTACACCACCAGGGTCATCTGGATTTAGAATAAGAATAATGCAAAACAAACTTTGAAACTAGTATTTAGAAGGATGCCTTGCATTTTTAGAGGCCAGAGGAAAACACATCATAGTAATTTGGGGCTAAGAGCAGCTGGTGATGTTTCAACATGTGGAAATAACCAAAGGCAAGGAATTGGACAGCTACCATGGAATCCATCCACAGGCCAGGGGACAGAATCCAGATGCTGAGCTGACCACATGGCCTTGCCCTGCTGCAGACCCTGTCATCACAATACTAGCCTGGCATGACCACCTGGGGTTTAGCTGGCCAACTAGAGGTCAGTATCATTCCAACTGGAATAAATAAGCCTCGACAGTACACTCTAACCCAAAATTTGGATGAAGCATTTTATCTGGCCAAACTAACTACCCTGTAAGTGTATTTAAAAAAAAAAAACTCTTGATAGAAAATCTTTATGTGGTGATATATATTTAATAAACACATTGTGCTGAGAAAACTGAGTAGCCATTTTGAAAAAGTTAAAATTAGATACACACTTCATATACAAAAACAGAAAAGATCTAAATACTACTAACAGTGAAGTTCTACAAGTTTGAGAGGGGACAAAGTGTGTTCTTTTCTAGTCTGGGAATAGGTAAAGGCTTTCTGATTGCAGCTGAAAATTCAGAAACAATAAGATTATTCTAGTTTGATTTTTATTGCTGCGATAAAACACTGACCAAAACAACCAACTGAAGAATATTTTTGACTTGTACATCCTGATTACAGTCCATCCTTAAGGGAAGCCAAGGCAGGAACTCAAACAGGGCAGGAACCTAGAGGAAGGAACTGAAGTAGAGGCCATGGAGGAATGCTGCTCACTAACTTGCTCCCCGTGGCTTGCTAAACCTACTAAAATCTTCCTTTCCTTCTTTCCTTCCTTCCTTCCTTCTTTCCTTCCTTCCTTCATTTTTTCCTTCCTTCCTTCCTTCATTCTTTCCTTCCTTCCTTCATTATTTCCTTCCTTCATTCTTTCCTTCCTTCTTTCTTTCTTGCTTTCTTCTCTCTCCCTCTCCCTCTCCCTTTCCCTCTCCCTCCCTCCCTCCCTCCCTCCCTCCCCCCTTTCTCTCATTAAAACATAGTTATATCACTTCCCCTTTCCTTTTCTTCCCTCCAATGTACCCTCTATTTGTTCCCTCTTGACATCATCATATCCTTTTCTTTTTTATTGTTACTCTTTCTCCAGGGTAGCACTTGCTCCAGTGAGCTGTGCACTCCTATTCTCTGTTCTCAGCCTCTGTTTCAGAAGTGGGCCTGCTGTTTACTGACCATTGCTGTCCAATGAGTCACAGAGGTGCCTGCATGTATTTCCCAACATGGATGAATTGTGATATTTGCCATGCATCTTATTCATGAAGAATAGAAGACTTCAGACATCTGTCTTCTATTACTTCAAACTCCAGTGATGACCCTTGTCTCTATGTCATGTCACACATGGGTATACACACCTGTAGTTCTTTCTTGAGCTTATTCCCCTCTGTGGTATAGTTTTCCTGTTGCTGTGTGTTGGATAATCATGTATCTCTAGTCTCCAAATAAACTGTTGTAGGTATCTGACCCAGGTCTGCTCAATTATAAATTTTCAATTTCTTCATCAACACGATTGTCTAGAGAAGATGTGGAATATAAATTTAAATAATTCTAGGTCTGTGAAAAAGAAGCTTTATTTCCTCTCCCTGGTTTACCTGGCTGATAGAAGGTGGAATAATAGATGGTCGTTTTTACCACTTCACAGTGAAAGCTGTATGGGATGCTGTCTGAGGACACTAGACAGTTGTCCATGGTGTGTCAGCACCAAGGCCACTTGCCCAGGTAAGCTTGCTCAGTGAGTATGCACATTGCCTCCAATATACCAGCATGATGCCCCGGATACAAACTCAGCCAATCAGGCAGAACTGAGGGTTGCTGTCATCACATCAATAGATACATTCTCAGGTACCAAGTCTTATAATTCTTCCCATCTGTTGATATTTTTAATATTTTATATTTTTGAGACCATACAATTAGATAATCTTATTCCCTCTCTTTCCTCTCTTAAACTCTTCCCATATATCTCCTGAGATTCTGGGCAGGATCAACACCTGGTTTCCCAGAAAAATCACTTCAACAGTATGTTTCTACTGACTGTTCTTCTTTATCCCCTCCATCCCTCCTTTTATTCCTCCCCTGCAATGATTTTCCCAAATCTATGTTCTCAGTGGTTAAGAGCACGTTTTGCACTTGCAGAGCACCCAAGTTCAGTTCCCAGCACCAATACGGCAGCTCACAAACATCTGTAACTACAGCTCTAAAGAATACAGTACCTTTTTCTGGCCTCAAGACACTACATATACATACATATGTGCATCCAGGCAAACAGTCTTACACATAAAACAAAGAAATCTTAAAGTATCCATCAAATGTATGTGTGTGTACAAACAAATATATATAATAAAATATATATACATAAATATATATATTAAATAAGCCACAGACCACATAACAAAACAAATTAATAAAAATAAATTAAGTTAAAATAAAAGGGCTTAACTAACAATAAGCCCTAGCCATAGGCCAAATAACATATAATTAATATAAATGTCTAAGTCATTTATAAAGGGCTAAACAGCTACAGACAAGTCTAGACCATGAGGCTAGACAGGACCAAAAACTCTTACTACAGCAAAAAAATATATATATTTTTATAGAAAGAGGAGAAGATAAGGAAGAGAACAAGAAATGATTATAGGGCGTGACTAGAATAAACCTAAATTAAATTGTTGCAGTGAACTCCAAGATTCTGTGTAATTACTTTAGTCCAAAATTAAAACAGTACAAACATTATTGTAAGTCCAGTAAGAATGATCAGAATCCATAGAGAAGTCAATGGTCTTTCTAAGAATTCAGTAAGTTTTTGATATTTTGGAAAGACACAAGCACATTCACCTCACAGTGTTTACATGTACTCCTGAATTATCACCAAATGTGCACACGCTTGTTTATTCCCCTGTCCAGTTATGAAGTAGAGAGAAGGGAGACATGAAGAGATAGATACCCAGGAGGACAGGAGACTCCAGTTCTCTCCTTCGGATTTGATGACTATTGTTCTATTTGTATTCTGCATTCTTAGTGGTGAAAATGGGTGGCTGTTTTGAGAACTAAGGCCATGTGGGTGTGGTTATCCATGAAGTGCCTTTCTAGCCATCAAGCCCAGTGCCGTCTCCCCAATTCTCTCACTAGAAATTATGTGTAGTAAAGAATGAATAGAAAGTTCCTTGCATACAAAAGACATTTAGTTTTATCTTTGTGTACAACAGACTGCAGCTAGACTAAGGCTCTTTGTAGCTCAACTTGGTCTGCCTCTAAAAGACCCAGCTGTCCTCATACAATGTTTACCATATGTTGATCCTCCAATAAAGAAGAGATGTATCACACTATTTCAAAGTCCCCCTCCACCGTCATGTCCACCCTAATGATTCACTTGTTTCTTGATGAATCTTGGTCAATTTGTTATCATAAGGCCCTTTGATGTCACCTCAAAGAGAAATCCCATCAGATGATCGGCTGGAAGTGTCCCAAGTGCAAGCTGTGTGATGCACAGTATTAATAAGTGCTTCTTACAAGGATAAATTGTTGACTTTAAAAAATAAGTAAACAATTCCCACATTTGCAGTCCCTCGTGTCATGGTTCATTTGTTCTCCAGACTTCTCACGTGAGTAGAACTACATAGTTTCTCTGATGTATCCCCAACGTAGCATCTTCAAGAATTTCCATTTTTTTCAAGATAATATTCCATTGTAAGGATCTATCTCTTTTTAGTTACCCATACATTCTAGCTTCATTTCCATTGCTGTAATAAAACACAGCTCCTTAAGAAAGAAAGGCTTTATTTTATCTCACAATTCCAGGTAATAGTCCATCATTTCAAGGAAGTCAAGGCAGGAACTTGAAGGAACTAGTCACATCACATCTTCAATCAAAAGCAAAGAGAAATGCAATGTATCAGTGTTCAGCTCACTCTATGCTTATATGGCTCGGGATCCCCAAACCTAGGAAATGGTGATGCCCAATGTACCTGTATCTTCCCACATTATTAACAAAATCAAGACAACTCCACCCCTTAACAGACATGGCCATAGGCCAATCTGATGTAGGTAAGCTCACATTGAGACTCCTTTCCAAGATAACTCTAGATTGGGTCAAGTTAACTAAAGAATAGTCAATGTATCATATATTTGCTGATGGATTGCTGGGGTTATTCCTACCCTTTGACTATTGTGGTAGTGCCATTATGAACTTGGAATGTACCCATACCAAGTTGCTGCTTTACGCCCAGAATTGGAGGCTGTACCATGTGGTCATTTTGGCTTTAGTTTGTTGCTAAACCATGCTAATATTTTCCATTATAGCTACATTATTTTATGTTCTCATTCACCATGCACTTGTGAAACAAATTTCTTCCATCTGCAGAGGGACCTGATTTGATGCTTTCAAATCTGGTAAGAAGACAGAACAACAGAGTAGAGTACTCAGAAGACAGCCATAACTCAGGTTTCAGGATGCCACAGCAGACAGATTCAGAATGGATCCAGTAAGAAATGAGTGACAGTGTTTGTGGACTCAGGGGACCAATGGTGATGATGAAGCCTAGGGAACCAGCCATTGGAATGGAACATTGCTTCACACAGAATAATGACTAACTGCTCTTTTTTTCTTAAACCTCATTCTGTAAATCAAGCACTGTTCTGCAGCCCCTAGATTTACTTAACAAATTATTTGCCTATTAAAAATATATACTCACTTACTTCCTATGAACTTATCAAAAGCCAAAGTTAGAGGATTCGGGTTTAATTAACATCTATGGGCTTGGGATTCAGTTACAATATATTCAACTCCTATTTCAACACTTTGGGTAGACATTATTATGCTTTATGTGGTCCAGAGTCCAGAAGGGCGGAACGAAAATCTTCGGACCTCAGTGTTCACTCCCACACAGAGGTACTCAGATGGGCATATCTCAGACACTAAATATGGCCCATGTACTCATAGGCATGGACACAGGACGTTAAAAGTGCATGTACAGGCTGTCGAAGTTAGAGGGTGATGGGAAGCTTGGATAGGGGAGTGACTGGGATTTGAGGATAATTGATAAATGTCTGCCATTAAAACTTGCCAAGACCCTCGAAATTAATGTCATCAAGAGTGAACACTGTTATTATTGTTTGTGTGTAAGCTGCCCCCATAGAGCCGTGTATTTAATCTCTGCCTGGTACTACTGTTTTAGGAGGTCTTGGAACCTTTGTGAAGTAGGAAGTGGATCTCTTGGGTTTTATAGCCCTAACGTGTTTCCGGTCCTGCCTCCCCACTCCCATCTGCCCAGATGTGATCAAACAGCTTCAAACCCGCGCCACCACAACAAAGACCTACTCCAACCACAGTGCTTTCCTTACCCTGAGGAAATATAGATAGCCTTAGCGTCAAACCATGGGCATCAATAAACACTTCTTCCCTTAAGCTGTTTTTTCTTAGTTATTTAGTGACAGGGATGAGAAAAATAAGTAATGGAAACATTAATAGATAGTATGATGTCAGCGAGTCATAACAGATCAACACTGGCTCATCAATTATAACAAATGTGCCACACTAACCCAGGAAGCTAGTAACAGCGTAAACCTGAGACTAGGGTAGAGTGATGGGGGAGGGCCTCTTAGCCTTTCCATTTAATTTTTTTTGTAAACCTAAATGTTTCACAATAAAACCAGCTTTTAAAATGTGTCCATATAATCATGGCTTTCTTGCGGCTCCCTTCCTCCTAAGCTGAAGAGACAGGCCCAGTAAAGGCTCTGGAAGCCCTCTCCTTTCTTCAAGGACTTTCTTGGAGGAAACCCTGGTATCTTGCAGTTTTCTTCTCTGCCACGTCTTCTGCTGATAGCAGATGGGACTCTCAGTTCCCATTAGCTCATCTTAGAATCAGAGCAAGTGTGCTCTCTCCATATCTCTACCCCTCTCCCAGCAGATCCCGCCATGTGCCAGTTAATGTGGGCTTGAATCTATTTAGCTATAAAAACCTTCTGGGTAGATGCAAGTTTCCTGAGCTGAGCTCACATGGTCTAGATCTCTACATAGAAAGTGGTAGTTGTTTTTTCTGCCCTCACAATTTCCAAGGGATCTTCTTTGGGAGTCTTCTTGGAAGAAGTTCCAGCTAAGGCATAGCACAAGTCTCAAGTTCCTGATCCCCTGATAAAACACCAAGAGAAAGCATTCTAAAATTCTTCATAACTTCTAATAACTGTATCCATTTTACAGATAAGGAAACTAAGCCTTAAGTAACAGAAGTAACAGGTTAAAGATCCTCAACTGAAGGAATCCCTTGATCAGGTTGCCCTATAATCATGTCTTTGAGATATGTTTATTCTTTTCTTAATGATATATTTTCTTAATTAATAATTGATGTAGGAGGATGTCTTAGTTACTCTTCGACTGCATGACAAAACCATCATGACCAAAGCAATATATAAAATAAAGTATTTCAGACCCACAGACAAACATTAGGTGGAACATGGAGAATCCTGCAGAAGAGGGAGAAAGGATTCTAGGAGCCAGAGGGGTCAAGGACACCACAAGAAAACCTGTAGAATCATCTGGGGAGTGGTGGTACATGCTTTTAATCCCAGCACTCAGGAGACAGAGGCAGGTGAATCTCTGTGATTTCGAGGCCACCTAGTCTACAGAGTGAGTTCCACAATAGCCAAGGCTACACAAAGAAACCCTGTGTTTGAAAGAAAGAGAAGAAGAAGGAGAAGGAGAAGAAGAAGGAGGAGGAGGAGGAGGAGGAGGAGGAGGAGGAGGAGGAGAAGAAGAAGAAGAAGAAGAAGAAGAAGAAGGGGAACCTGAGTTGGACTGACATGGACACGTTGCATGTCTGTTATAGTTGTGTAGCTTGGTCCTTTTGTGGGACTCCTAACAGTGGGAGCAGAGGATTACTCTAACTCTTTTACTGGATTTTGGAACCCTGCTCCTCATACTGAGTCACCTTGCCCAGCCTTAGTACATGGGGAGTTGCTTAGTCTTACTGCAACTTAATATGCCATGTTGTATTGATACTGATGGGATGCCTACCCTTTCCTGAACAGAAGCAGAAGAGGAGTTAAGTTGAGGGAAGGGAATAGAGAGGGGACAGGGGAGGGAATGGGGAGGCTGGAATGAGAGAAGGGAGGGGAAATCTAATTAATTAATTGATCATATTTTTAGAAGAAAGCATTTAATTGGGGGCTTGTTCACAGTTTCAGTAGGTGAGCCTGCAACCATCATGCAAACAGGCAGGCTTGGAGCAGACACTGAGTGCTTACTCAGTTCCAGAATCATGAGACAGAGAGAAAGGAAGAGTTATGTGAGAACAGTAGGGGCTTTTAGAATGTCAAAGCCTACCTCCTCCGACAAGGCCACCTCTCCTAATGCTTCCCCAGATGTTCCTCCAGCTACGGACCAAATAGATGAGCCTATGGGAGCCATTCTCATTCAAATCACCACAGAGGGCCACATATGTCAGGTCACATTCATAGCTCTCTTCCACCAAACATGGCCACCTCATGGGCTTCAGGTTGGCCATGCCTAAGCCGTGATGTAACAGGGCCTCTACAGAGATGCATTAAATAATTAATTCCCTCCTTCTGAAAAAGCTCTGCCTGTAATGTCAGAGCTTCATCTTTGGCTATTGGCCTTGTAAATAACAGAAGCTAGAAAAGCTGGTGCATAGGTCCTGGTTTTCTTTCGGTTGCTGGTGCTTAACACCATGAGTCAAAACAATTTGGGGGAAGAAGGAGATTATTTCTATGTCACCGTCAACTACTGAGAGATTTTAGGACACGAGCTGAAGCAGAGTATAGAGGAGTGCCGCCTAATGGTTTGCTCCCTCTGGCTTGCCCAACTATTTCTCCTATACAGCCCAGGCCCATCTGCCTAGGGATAGCACTGCCCATAGGGGCCTGGGCCCTTCTACATCAATCGTTAATGCGGATAATGTTCTACAGATAGACCCATGGGACTATCAAAGGGAGGCAACTCCTCAATTGTGTTTCTGTCTTCCCAGTCCACACCAGCACAGCATGTGCAGACATTGAAATGAAAGAATCAAGCTAATTCTCCAAATGGTGATAGTGCCCAGTGAACCTTCATGGGGTAAAGGGGAACAATTGATTTCTTCTTTATGTTGTTCTTATCTTTTCTCTTTTCAGTTGTCCATTTCCTAGTTATGAAAGCAGCCACCGAGATGTTTTCACAGTAACATCTAGGCAAAGGATCTGTAAGCCCAAAGGAAACAGAAATGTACCTGTATCCTTTTCCTTCTTTCATTTCAGTACATGAGCTGGGAAATGAAAAGGCAGCGGGTATTCACTATTGTCCCGAGGTGAGATCAGAGAAGAATGACACAGAAGTGGCTTCTTTTACCCAGACAGGAAAGTGTGCATGAGAGCCAACAGCCACCCAGCCCTGCTCAGCAGGGAACCCTCAGTTCCAAAGAAATGTGGGACCAGGCTGCAAAGTTATGAAGGCTGGCAGCGTGCTCTGTCCCTGAACTTCACACGGACAGAGTCTTCTAATTAGTCAAAGCAATGACCAAGAGCTCAAGGCAAACAGGTGAAGCCAACATATTGTGGACTAGAGAATATCCACATTTAGAAGCCACAGACCCACCTCAGCCCAGCTTCCTGATGCTGTTCCTGTAGTAAAGATCAGAAACATTGTGATAAAGAATTCTCTTGAGCAAAGCTAGGATCCATGGTGCTTTACCTTAGCAATATCTCTTATAGTCCTTGGCCAGCGTCTATTGCTCCTTGTCCTGGTCGCTGTATCTCGGTTTTCTTTTCACACTCTTCATGGAATTGTCAAATTAAAGGACATTCCTTTCCCTGACCCGACAGTTGGCACTGAGGTCAAGTAGAGTCAATTAGATATCCCTTTTGTGGGGACACAATAGATGCCCCACGAGACTCTTCTACAGACCTTGTAGAGCCAAAATGGTCCAGTTTCTTTCAGAGGAAGATTTCTGCAGCATTCACCGCTTAGAAGCTCCCTGGCATTATTTTAATAAAACCTTCTTTCTTTATGGAAAGCAGAGTCCTGTTTCTGTGGCTTGTATCTTACAGCAACCGAGCTACAACAGGGTTCACTGACTTACCTAAGCACCAAACCAGGTTCAGGTTCAAATGAGCTTTCACCTAAGTCTTTAGGCTCCTGGATCAAAGCTTTTCATCATGGAGAGAACCCTCTATAAAATCACCTCTCCTGCTGATCTCTCTCTTTCTCTCTCTCTCTCTCTCTCTCTCTCTCTCTCTCTCTCTCTCTCTCTACAAGTGGAACTAGAATAGAAAATAGGCAGACTTATCCAACTGTACGACTTCTTTGAAGACAGAAAGAAAACATTTTTCTTTCTATCTGTGCTTTTCTGGGTCAGAACTCAACTAGAAATGTAGGCATAAGCTTCTTCCAAGTTCTCCTCACTAAAGCCTCCTAAAGACACACAACAGGAGCAAGTGGGCAAAGTTAAACATCTACAGCCACTCTGCATGATGGTAAAAATCACTACCCTAGGTGCTGAGATACTGTGAGAATGAGGCAAACATAGCTTCAACCTTTCTGAAACACACTTGTTAGTGAAAAAGGTCTTCTATAGGTGGTTGAATGAATATTGACAAGACAACCAGGCAGTGATAAAGGCCATGAAAGTAAATCAGAATAAAGATCTGAAGGGCATCTGTATAGGGATATTGTGTTGCTTCATTGTAAATAATTGTCACACCCACTAGTCAAATAAAAAGCGCTGATTGGCCAAAGGCAGGCAGGAAGTATGGGCGGGGCTACCAGACTAAGAAAACTTTGAGAACAGGAATCACAAAGAAGAATGCCAGAGAGAAGCCAGAAGAAGCAGAAGATAACCATGCTGCTCTGAGAAAAGGTACCAAGCCCCATGGCTGAACAAGATAAGAGACATGGGTTAGATGAAGGGTAGAGAGCTAGCCAGTTATATGCCTGGGCCTTAGGTCGATCAGCCTAAAACTATTGAAAGCATCTGTGTGTTTCTGTGGGACTGTGGGTCTGTGGACCAAAACCCAGAGGCTAGGCCCTACAGAAACCTCGTACTACAAATGGCGCCCAACGTGGGGCAAACATACCCACATAAAACCATAGAAATCTTAAAAATGGTCTAGCCCATTTGGGTCTAGCCCAAAGCAGCCTCTGAATTGTGTCTCTGACATGAGCCGTGGTAAAGAGATGCTCTGGTGAGACACATGGGCTTGAGCTACAATGGTGGGCCTTTGGAGTGCAGCTTAAAGTGTAAAATGGCTGGTTCCTGAAGTCTCACAGGAGCCTAAATATAAGCAAAAAGTTGTAAATGATGTATTTGGGGTTTCTGTTCATAAGGACAAAAAGAGAACAGAATCAAAGATGGCTTTCTAATGTCGATGTTTTCTTAGATCAGCTTTGTTTGCCGGAGGCAAAATGAGACTTGGCTTTTCAAAGAGAAACTTCCTGATTCAGTCTTAGAGGCAAAACACTTGTGGTTTTTTTAAGAGGCCCTGCTGCCTAATACTTAAATGGAGTTAATGAGCAGCAGATGGCAAAGCTTTACTTGGTAATTATATGGACCCTAAAATTCCCCCAGAGTACCTGGGATAAAAAGATAAATTCTATGAAATTAGAACTAGGAGCTGGGTGGAGCCATCCACCCATCCTACCAACCTTGAATCCTGGCAGATTAAAGGTGTGTTCAGAAACAGAAAGAAATAGAAGAATCTGGGTGGAGTCAATCACCCTAGCCAAGCAAAGGTGTGGTCAGAGACAGAAAAAGTTAAGAAATAAATATTCAGTAAAGACAGTTTTTTGTAAAAAGTCTAAGTGGTTTAGAGTGTGTTAAAATATATATACATAGGCTTAGAGAAAGAAAAGAAAAGGTAGAGAAATAAAAAGGAAATAGAATAAAGAAATAAAAAATAAGCCACGTAAAGATGGAAAGAATAAAGAATGTCTGGATACTGTATATTATTATCTTATCTTTAAGCTTCTTGACTGAAAATAACTTAGTAAAAGCTACTAAAAGACAATTGATTATAAATGCTGTTGGACTAATTCAACCTATATATTTTGTAAATGAGTTGACTTTGAAACTAAAATCCAAAGATATGCTACTTTGGAGAAGAGGTTTTCGTTTCATTTTCACAGAAAATGAGAGGCTGTGGATTTATTCCTGGATAAAGAACATAAAGTTTGATAGAGGAAGACCCCCTGAAAAATCTCCAATGGAAATGGATGGCCCAGATGATTCATCATTTCAGAGAACCTCTGTTGAAGTTTCCAGAGCTCTGTATTCAGAACAACTTCAAGGAGACTGGCTGAGACGACCCAGCCTTAGAGAGTACTCCACTAAAGACTTGTCCATAATCCTAAATTTTTCTTTGGATTCCCATGGGTTGCCAGCATCCCCATTCAGCAGGAAGTAGCCTAGAGAACGATGCCCACATTCCCAAAACATGGATTATGGATGTTTGGTTTATTTACAGTGTTGTTTAAAAGTTGTTATACACAAGGGGGGAAAGAATATTAGATTTGGAGTTCTTTTTGTTTTAAAAAGAGAAAAGGGGATATATAAGGATATTGTGTTGCTTCATTGTAAATAATTGTCACACCCACTGGTCAAATAAAAAGCGCTGATTGGCCAAAGGCAGGCAGGAAGTGTGGGTGGGGCTACCAGACTAAGAAAACTCTGAGAACAGGAAGCAAAGAGCAGAATGCCAGAGAGAAGCCAGAAGAAGCAGAGGACAACTATGCTGCTCTAAGAAAAGGTACTGAGCCGCATGGCTGAACAGGAAGAATCATGGGTTAGATGAAGGATGGAGAGCTAGCAAGTTGTATGCCTGGGCCTTAGGCCGATCAGCCTAAAACTATTGAAAGCATCTGTGTGTCTCTGTGGGAGTGTGGGACTGCGGGTCTGTGGGTCTGTGGGCCTAAACCCAGAGGCTAGGCCTAAAAGTCCTGGCCAGAAACCTTGTACTACACATCTGGGAGGAAAGTGTTAGACAGAAATGGAGAGCACATTTTATCAAATTGGAATGAGATAATGAACATACCAGGAGGTTATCTGGGAAAAAACTTGAAGACCAGACGAGTACAGACACTATAGGGACTTCAAGTGTGCCCAAGGAACAACCTGAGGCCAGAGCTGGATAAGGAATGCTGTGACAGTCAGGAAGAGGATGCAAGTCAATAGGACCACAGCAGGAACTTCATGCTTGGTCCCAAGTGTGATGGAAGAACTGTGGGAGAGGTGGAGGAAGAGACAAGGATACAATCTGACTTCTCTTTTTAAAAGTTGTTCTCACTGGTGGAAGTGACCCAAATGCCCAACAAATAGTGATAGAAGAAACAAATGTAATATATTCATACAATGGGATATCCTGTCAAAAATAATAAAATAAAGCTATAGCATCAAAATAGAATGGCACTGCCATAAAGATAAACATGTATCCTAATGAAGAGAGGTCCAAGACATAGACTTATGTATGGCCAACAGCTGGAAAAAAAGAAGTCTTCTCATTAAAGGAGACCATGAAACATTCCCAGAACCCATTTGATGAAAATGAAGAACAAATTCCCACAAATTGCCCTCCGACATCCATTTGTGTGCTGTGGCATGCACATACCCACATGCAGGTACATAGACATACATGAGTGTTCACACACATATCTTCACACTAATACATGCGCACACTATAAATAAATACATGTAATGAAATAAAATCAATTAAAAACAATTTTAACAAGAAAAATATGTAAAATTGGGATCCCTGTGCATTGTGGGAAGGATGTAAAATTATGTAGCAATGAATAACAGTATGATGACTTATCTGAATATTATTAAAAAGAAATTATCAAGGCATGCAATGGTTCTACTTCTGACCTACACAGAAATGAAAACACCATCTTGAAGAGATTCCCATGCCCTACTGACATCAGCACAATTCACAATGGCCAAATAGTTGCAGTCATCAATTGTTCATCAGTAGATGGGTTGGTAAACAATATGTGAATGCACAAAGTTCTGTAGTATTCAGTTTTCAAAATAAACTCTGACATATGCTGCAACATGGAGAAAGCTAGATGCCATCATGCTAAGAGGCATAAATCAGTCACAAAAAAAGACAGCTGTGTGGTTGTGCTTCCCTAAGATATTTAGAGTTCTCAAGCTCCTAGAAACAAAAGTAAACATTATCAAGGCTGGGAAGTTGCTTGTGGGGTGCAAAGTTTCTGTCCTGTAAAATGAAGAGTTCTAGTGATATTGGGGACATTGTTTGGATGAGTCTGAATTTACTTAGTATTACAACTATACACCGAACATAGAAAATTCATGTTATAAGTATCTTTTGACAACAAAATCTTGATAGAGAAGCAATGTATAATAAATATTATAGTGCAGATGAGTCTCTAAAGCATTCTGATAAGTAATGAAAAAAACAAGACACATAAAAATATTTTTTATTGCATTTGTATGACATACTCAGAATAAGAAAGCCCATAAAGACAGAAAGTAACTAGCTACATGGTGCCTGGGATGGGAGGCAGGAGAAGTGAGGAATACCTACTGAGGAATATCTACTTTGTATATGTGAGGCTTCCAATAGGAACAGGGAAAGAGTTCTTAAGAACCAGTGATGATTTCACAGTACTGGGCTTCTAAATATCACTGACTATCCACTTTAAATTATTATGCTTATGGAGCTTATGTCTCTCATATTTACAAGGCTCAAATATTAAACACAAATAACAATATTTCTTAAAACTAGAATGTTCTTCTAGCTGGTACCTGCAGAGGGGAGTAAGGAAGCAACACAGAGTCCATCTTCCTTTCCTAACACCTATGGAAAATATGCAGGCAGTATGTTAGTTGTTTATCTGTCTTCATTTAACCTGTGCATTTTTTCTATGGCACATTATTATAGCTAGTGACTTAAGACAGCAGAACTGGCTTCACAGTCCAGAAGGTGAAATATTGAGCTCATTGTCACTAGGGCAGTTCGCCACAGGCTCCAGTTCCTCAAGTTTCTAGATCACAGCAGCCCTTGGGGTTCCTTGGTTTGTGGCTCCATCACACCAGGCTCTGCCTCCATTGTGACAGGGCTTTACTCCTTCTGTGTGTGGCCATGTCACTGCATCCAATTGTCTCAAAGCACCAGTCACTGAACTTATGGTCAATCCTAGCCCAGAACATTATGCTGGAATCTAAAAGGACTGTGTTTCCAAATGAAGTCACATTTATGGATATTAAGAGTTAGGACTTCCACATACTTTTTATGGGCATGCCTAGATGTATTATGATCATCCAGTGGGGATCCAGTCATTATCTTGTTTAATGGTTGAGAAACTTGATTATCCAGAAAGCTAAAGGTGTTCCTGTGGACTTTTGCTCCAAAGGGAAGCTATTTGATTAATGAAACATTAATCAAAGGCTGTCTTGAGCATCTAAAGACCTTGCATGTGAAGTGCTTTTTGCAATGCCTAATTCATATTAGGTGTTTCACACACCAGACTCTGGAGACTAAACAAGACAACAGCACACATATATTGGGGGAAAAATATTACAAAAAAAAAAAAAAAACCACCAAGCACTAAGAATTAATTACAAGAGAGAGTAAACAAAATGTTGAAACTTAGGAGGAAGAAATACAGTGGGGTGGACTGTCCATCACAGATGTCTCAAAGGTAGTTCTCCCAGGTGAATCTAGATGCTATCAGTTTGACAATTAAAAATGACCATCACAGTCTAGAGAAGTGAAAAGCTAGACCACACTCCTAGGGCAAGGGAGTTCCAGGAATCCTTGAGTAAGTGGAGAGGATGTATCTGTTTGCTTTGGTTTTCTCTTATTGTGTAGCAGGAGGGATTCCTCATCCTTAAGGTGTTTCCATCTCCAGCAGCTTGTCCTTGGGAAATCAGCTCCACCCAGATGGACAAGAGCCATGTTTCGACTTTCTGCTTTGTTTGTTATTGCTGTTTGAGCAATAACGAATACATCGAGACTGCTTATTATTATTACCTTAATTGTCTATCGCCTAAAAGTCCAAGTATCTCCTTTGCCAAAAAATCCACCTACATACATCTCGTACCGATGATAGCCAAGTTGGTGGATTTAGAATCTATTATACCCATAGACGATCAGTGGCCTAGATTTCTTAGTGAGTTCAAGGCTAGTTGCGGAGCCAACAAGATGGGTACCATTTCAAGCCAATGGCAAAACCTTGAAGCCCAGCTTCATCTACTCAATGATAACTTCTAAAAGACAAAAAAGTTAAGCAGTAAGACAGACATGGATTCCAATGTGCACTCTAAATGGACCAGCTTCGTCAACCTGTTCCTTCTTTTGTTCACTGACCCTTAATCACCCCATCTCAAAATGTAAATGATAGTAAAACATCTCCCTCACAGATGGCTCAGAGATTTCAAATAAACTATGATGTAAAGTTCTTAGCCCTATGCTGGCTCCCAGCAAGACTTAACTGCTATTAGGTGCATTCAAGTGTTGTTGGCAACATGTGAGAACTTTGTACTGGTTCCAGCAAATAATTATGCAAGAGGTAGGCAGGTAAGAGTCTGGGAAAGCTTTGAGGAGACTGTGGTGCCTGAATAGTTTTGGAAAAATAGATGTCTGCCAAGAAGAGAAGGAAGGACCAGGTGATGCATTAAGAAAGTGATAGAATATCTGAGCACCAGGGGTGTGGAGCATGGGACAGAGCAGATGAACAGAATGGATGTAGCATAGCAGTAATGGGGAATAAAGGCAGTGAAAACTAGGCAGGAGCCAAACACAGCGTCTTCAATGCATTTCTAAGAAGCTCAGACTTTATTCAAATGGGCATAAAGAAACACCAGGAACCAGAGCAGGCAAACTGGGCTATTAGATGATCAACTTCGATAGGGTCTTCCTACAGGTTAGAAGATGAACCAGAGTCTACTTACAAGATGTCCATACCACCCAGAAAGGACAAGAAAGAGCTGCAGCAGGTGAGCAGTGGGATGTTAGCAGCTGGAGTAGAGAAGAGAACTGTTGCTGTCCCCCCAGGAGACTTTGCATTGTGCTTTGTTTGTCATAGAAAAGACTTTAATCCCTTCTCCCTTTCTCTGACATGGTGTGGGATGTTTTTCTGTACACTGTGAATTACCATTGGCTAATAAAGTAACTGTTTTTGGCCTAGAGCAAAGCAGCTTAGAGGCGGGTGGGAATTCCAAGTGTATAGATAAAGGAGAAGAAGGACAGAGTCAGAAGAGATGCCAGTTGACTTCCCGTTGCCTGCAAGATGTAGGACATTCAGCTATTTCTCTAGCACCGTGCTTACCTGCATGCAGCCATGTTCTCCACCGTGAATAGAAACTCTGAACTATAAGCGAGACACCTCAATTAAATGTTTCCTTTATAAGAGTTGCCATGGCTGTGTGTCTCTTCACAGCAATAAAAACCCTACTAAGCGAAGCACATAAAATCATCCATGTATTCATGGTGCTCAGAACCTGTGCAAGAGGAACCTCATCTATGGGCTTTAATGCACCAGTATAAAGTACATTAATCTAGAAGAGTTGTGTTCAGAGTCTTCAAGGCAATGATCGGAATAACCAATTTACTAGCCAGACATGGTAGTGCATGTCTGCAATACCAGCATAAGACGGCAGAAGTCAAATAATCACAAGTTCAAAACCAGCCTATACTATATAGCCTGACTTGTCTTGAAACAATTCAAAAGAGCCAATTTACTGGGTACCTACTGGTACAAGGCACAGTGCTGGATGCTGTGCATAAATAGCTTCATCAAAGCCTCAGAGAGGCCCTCCCCACAACTCCTGCATTGTCGTCATTGTATTCTCAATTTAAGGCATGAAGTCTAACACACAGTAGGTGCCCTGAATCATTCACCCAAGAAGAACTGTCCTGGGGATAGGTCCTGACCTGTGCAGTATATGTTCTGGGGCTGTAATGAGCATGATGACAAATAGCAATTTGAAGAAGAAAGGGTTAATTTCAACTTGCATCTTAGAGGCCACCAAGAAAGGGCAGTAACTCAAATCAGGAACCTAGAGGTAAGAACTGAGAAAAGCAATGGAGAGATGCTGCTTAATAGCTAGCTTATCATGGCTTTTTAGGCTTCCCAGGATCACTTGTCCCTGGGTGTTACCTCCCACAGAGGACTATACCTTCCCATATCAATCATTAATGAAGAAACTGTGCCACAGATTTGCCTACAGGTCAATGTTATGGTGGAAACTGAAGGAATTGTGTCAAGTAGATAGGACACTAAGTAGTACAATGTGTTATCAAATATATCACTATAAATACTGACAAGCAAATAATTGAGGTCAAAGTTCACACAGAGATTTACAAAGCTTGAAGTCCTGCTCGGTCTGGCACAGGCCAATGTCTTAATCCCTGAGTCCCTGGGTAGATCATAGGAAAGGGGATTTGAGTTAAAGAAGCATGTCCTGGGTGGGGTGGGAGTTCTTGATCAGGAACTTAAAGGATAACTTGCAGAGAAAACATTAGAGTGGACCAGAGCCAGTGGGGACACAGTTCATGGTACTGGACATAATCTCAGCTGGAAAAGCCAGAGCAGTAGATGATGCTGGAAAATCCATGGAGGCCAGGTAGTGAGAAGAGAGCTGAGATTTTACAATATCGTTGCTTCCTGTACACTACTCTGGTCTCGCGGGTTCTGGGGAACAGCATAACACAGGTGATTCTACTCTTGAATTTGATTTTGATTTTCTTTTAAATATCTGGAATTCTGCAGTTTTTGAGCTGTCTGCAAGGAGAATGTGGCATTTCCCTCCCGAGAACTGCTTTCTCCTTGGCAGCTCACTGGAGTGTGGGTGATTTGGGCACACTCTGTGACGTGGCAGGACTCAGATGCTGTGAGCCAGGGCACCCCATGACTGTGCCAGCTGCTCAACACAGGAAGGTGTCAGGGCTCCTGCCAGAGAGACCAAACCTGTCATCATGCCCAGTGATGACGTCAACAAAGTTCTCTCTTCATTTACTGCATTTATATCTTTGGTTGAGAGGAAAGAGGGGAATCATCCATGTTTGTGTCTGTGTTTCCATGCCTCCTGGTACAGCTGTGTCTCTCTAGAACACATTATTTCCTACATGAAGGTCATGAAAAGGTCACAGACTTCATAATCGAAATTCCTGGAACTCTCACGATGACTTGCCACATGACTGAAAATGGGAGATATTTGACCTTCTCCGGTACCAGATTCCTCTTCTGAAAATGGTACCCTCAGAGGGACATTATGGTTTTAACAATAATGTGTGCAAGTACATGTCACACAGCCTGTACTTAATAATCACTAAACAAATGTCATACATTGAGTCTAAGATCCAGCTTAAACCTTTACCCCCATAAAGCCAAGCAGAAGCAAATCAGCGGTTCTCTGAGAATTAGCAAATGGGGAGATGTGCAAGCAAATGTGTGAGTGAGTGAATAAATGAATAAGCAAATGAATGACAAGCAAGGAAGTGAATCTCAGCACTTGCCCACAGAATCCACCAATCAGTGCCACAGCATTCACATCCTACTCCCTCCCTGCTCTCAGAAGGATCTAGGATAGCCTGAATTGCATGCAGCTTCACTCCTTCCTTAAACAGCAACTGTAAGATCCCAAGATTCCCCCCACCCCCAAATATAAACCAAGAATATTCATCACATGCTTTCAGAAACCAAGTCTCAATGAAAGACAAATCAAAGCATCAGATCAGCATAGTGGTTATTAATTATAAGTCTGAAAAGGCCCTGGGTCTTAGGCTCACTCACAACCATGCCAGTCAGAACATTGATATCAAGTCCTGGGTATTATGGTTTAATTTTTTAAATGCCTTTGCTTCTTGGTTCCCACATATGATATATGATTCCTCTCCCTCCCCTCCTCTTCTCTAGTTGTTTTTTTTTTTTTTTTTTTTTTTTTGGAAAAAAAAAAAAGCTTTTATAGGATCATGGGAGCCAGTCTCCCAACCCTGGCACCAAGCCAGAAAATGAGGTAATTGTGCAATTAGAACTTAATTTCTGGACTTAATTTCAATTTCTTTTTTTCTTTGCAATTCAATTGTTTTTTTTTAAAAAAAAAATACGGTCACCACCCTCATCTAGCTCTTAAATGTCTGAGGGGTTGCTTGTATCTGCTTCAAACCCTAAGGGTGGGCTTGGGTTGAGGTGAAGGCCAAAAGAGCTGCAAGATTTTTGCATCTCAAATGGAATCTACTGGCTCAGTTTTTAGATAGGTCAGTAAAAGTTTTTGCCTAGCAGGCATGAAGCCTTGGCTGGCATCTCCAAAACCGTCTAAAATAAGCCTGCTGGCTCACATCTGTAACTTCAGTATTTAGAATTAGAGTAAAAAGGATTAGAAGTTCTAAGATATCTTAGGCCGTATATGTAGTGTAAGGGTGCCTGGACTATTTGTTAACTAAAGAGAGACAGTGGGAGAGAGAAAAGTGAGATCCTTGAATGAAGATATTAAGGGAGAAGCTGTAGCTGTCATACTGTGGTCAGTCTGAGAGTCTGACCATCAAGATTATGAGAGGAAATAATCAATTTGCAAAGAAAGACTAAAAGCTCCCTCACCTGGGCTTCATCTAACAAACTCTCTCTCTGTCTCTCTCTCTCTCTCTCTCTCTCTCTCTCTCTCTCTCTCTCTCTCTCTCTCTCTCTCTCTCTCTCTCTCTCTCTCTCAGAAAACCATTTCTATTTCTATTTGTAACTATGTGTCCCTGGTACAGTCCCTAGTCCTGGGATTCAAGAGCCTAGAATAGGGTCCCCTCTGAAATCAGATTCCTGACCAAGCACTAAGAATGTTTTCTTTCTCTTTATCATTTTTTTAGCTGCTAGTCCAAAGTTTCCAAAGTATCAGCATGCTTTTCTGATACTCTGGGCTTTCTCTATGTTTTCTCTGTAAGCCCACCCCCCCACACACACACACACAGCTGCTGGCCAGTCTCCACAGCTGAGGATGTCTATTTTCTCAGGCCTTACTCAAAAAGCATAACTTACTCTCATCTTTCTTCTATCTTTCCTCCCGGCAACTGTGGAGATTTACAGTTTGTCTACCCTGTGGGTTTTCTCTCAGACTTACTGAGGTAAAGAAACAGCCAACACATTAAATAATACAAGACATTGTTTATTCTGAAACCGAGTGAATGCCATGGCTCAAGAACATAGAATTAGATCTTCCCAAATGTCATGTTCCAATGAGGGAGCAATTTTACAGCCTTTTTATAGGAAAAGAACAAAGAAAGCAGTAAATCAAGACATCGGTGGGCACACAGGCTAGGCAGGATTTAGCAAAATGGAGAGAAAGCCTTGGATGGTATCAAACAAGATTGTAGTTCTTTGTTTGATGGATTTGGGATATGTTCATGCATTTCTATGGATTTTTATTGGTTAACTCACAAAAAGCAGAGAATGGCTTTTTAGGAGGCTAAAAATAGCCCAGGATAAATTGTAATTGGGCTCTTGACCTACAACATTCAAACCTCTCCATATTAATCAGCCTTTGCTGACACAGCTTCTTTCTAGGAATTGTTGTTCACAAATTCTAAGTCCTCACATTTCCTTCGGATTCTGTTCTTAAATTCTATTATTAATAGGACCAAGAACCTAGTAACAACATGCTTGAAAGCAAAATTCTGAGAACAAATGTAGAGGTGGAAAGGGTGAGACTGTATCCAGATGAAGGAACGGGCAGGTGGTTAGACAGCAAGTCCAAATGGGTAAACGGACAACAGCAACTGAAGAGGCCACATCTCAGCAGAATGGCTAGGAGTTCTCCACCTGTTACTCCTTGGTGCATGCACAGAGGGGAAGCCATTCCAACACAGTGATACATGTCTACCTCTTTATGGGGTCCAGGTGAGGCAGTTACACTCTTGCCTTAGTCTGATGTGTTCAATATATTCATGTGTCTGGCTGCCTGGTATGACTTTAACCTACAGCCTGATAAATTTATAAGGTGGCACCCACCCTACTTCTATTAATGAGTTATTTGTCAGTCTGAGTGGCATGTGTGCCCTTCACCACTAGGTAGACAGGCATCCTCTCAAAACAGAGTCTAAATATGTTTTGAAATAGAGTCTCTCTAATGGAAGCACAATTTGAACAGTGAGCACTTCTTAAATATTTATTAGCCATTTACATTTCTTTATTAGTAACTGTGCCTATAGTTCATTGGCACATTTATTGGGTTGTTTACTTAGGGACTTAACTTTTATAATTCTTTATATATTGTAACAATTAATTCTCTGTCTAACGGATGGTTAACCTGAACATTTCTCCTACTACGTGGAGTGTCTCTTTACTTTGTTCACAGTCCCTGTTCTGTTCATAAAGCCTTTAATTTCACATAATTCTATTTTCCAGTTCTTGGGACTTTTCCTCCTACATTTATTGAGAGGGTTGTGAGATTTCTAACTCAGAATTTAATAACTTACTGCATAACATATTTCTGATTTGAGTGTGTTAAGATATCTTTGCATCCTTGGAATGAAACCAAATTGAAGTGATATATGATCTCTTTGATATGGTGTTGAACTCAGTTTGCAAGTGTTTTATTAAGAACTTTTTTTGTGCTATGTTTATCAAAGAAATTAGTCACTAGTTTTCTCAGGCGGGTCCTTATCTGCTTTTGGTCCCAGGGTAACACTGGCCTCACAGAATGAATATGCTAGTGTTCACTTCCTTTTCTGTTATGGAATCATTATTGGGGGAGTTAGGTATTCATTAAAGGTTTGGAATTTAGGCAGTGAATCCATCTGACACAGAGCATTTCTTCCCTAGAAACACTATTAATCCATGAGGTGATTTTAATGAGAATGCCACCTATAGGCTCATATATCAGAATGCTTGGTTCCCAGTTGATGAAGCTGAGAAGAATTAGGAGGGATGGGGTTAGGCTCTGAGGTCTCAGAATTCCATGCCATTCCAGTTAGCCCTCCCCCTTCCCTCCCCTTCTCCCTCTCTCTACTTCTTGTGGATCAGGATGTTAAGTTCTATGCTACTGCTCCAGCGCCATGCCTACTTGCTGTCTGCCATGCTTCCCGCCATGATGGTCATGAACTCACCTTCTGAAGCTGCAAGCCCTCAATAAAGAACTCTTCTATAAGTTGCATGGTGACTCATCACAGCAGCAAAAATGTAACTAAGACACTGTTTTTGTCTAGTTGCTCATTAGAGAGCTGTGGTGGGATTCAGGTGTTAGCTGATAAAGTTAAGAGGTGTGTCTCTAGAGTCTGGGAGTCTGAACAGAGCATCCCAGCCCCATTGAAAAGGGGCTGCTGGGATCTTGAGTGCCCTGTTTTGTTCCTGCCTTCTTAGAGATTAGATCAGCATCTTATCGTTTGGATTGTCCTATCTTCAAGTGTCATCCTAAGGTTTAACTTGTGTCTGTAAGTGTTAAAATACCCTCCAATAAATATTTACCCTGTATTTGATATATTACAAGTAAGATTTATTGCAATAGCTGGTGTCCCTGGGTGGTCCTCTAGCCCGTCGGTATATAGAGTGCTGTTTAGGTTGTTCATATTGTCTTAATATAATCCTTGCTATACCATTTGAATCTAGGAATCTATGCATTGCATCTGTGCTCCCAGCCTTTAAGAATGTAAGTCTTCAAAGTATCCCTTAGTGATCCTCTGACGGTCATTAACGTCAATTGTAATGCCTTGCTTTCATTTCTAATTTCATTAAGCTGGTTCTTCATCTTTCTGTTGTTTAGTTTGACTAAAAGTTTATCAATATTGTTTATTTATTTAAAGAACCAAGCATTTATTTTATTGATTCTTTTTCTTTTTACCTTTGTTCCATTTATTTCTTTCCGATCTTAATATTTCTCCTTATTCAATGCTTTCAGTTTTGACCTGTCTTTGTTTTTTATGACCTTGTTGCTTATTATTTAACTATTTATTTCAATTTTCTGTGATATTTTTAATGTTTGCTTTTATGTGTATGTCTGTGTTTCTATATGAGTGCATTTGTGCTACATGTGTTTAAATTCCTATGAAGGCTAAAAAGCACTGAGTGCCCCTGAAAACAGAGTTACAGGTTGTTGTGAGCCATCTGCTATGGGTTCCAGAAGCCACACCCAGGTTATCTACAATAGCAATAAGCACTGTTAACCATCAAGCCCTCTCTGTTACAATAAGGTTTCTTGGCCCCAGGAGGCCTGAGGTCTAGACCCACAGACCTGCAGCCCCAGCTGCCTGCAGCTGCTCAGGCCCCAGAAATGACTCAAACACTTATATTAGCTTCATGCTGTTTGGCCTATGACTTAGGCACATTGCTAGCTAGCTCTTATATCTTAACTCAACCCACTTTCATTAATCTGTCTGCCACGTGGCCCGTGGCTCACCTGTGTTCCTTACATGTTTCTTCTTTGATTGTTGGCTCTGTCTGTCTCTGACTCTGCCCTTCTTTTCCTACCTATTCTGATTCCCCCGCTTACTTTTTCTATGGTGCCTGTCATGGGCCAAAACAACTCCTTTATTTAAAGATTGATATTCACAGCATACAGAAAGACATTCCCACATCACCTCTCTCCAGCCGGCTTCTAATATTTTAGTATAGGCACTGGTAGCTATAATATTTGCTCTTAAAATTGTCCTCATAACTTTTCAAAGATTCTGGTAACTTGTGTTTTCCTTTTCATTTGATTCCAGGAATTATTTTTAATCCCCTCCTTATTTCTTTGATGTTCCATCAATTGTTCAAGAATGTGCTGTTCAATTTCAATGTATTGCACAGTTTTACTAGTTTTTCCTGCTATTAATATCTAGCTTCCATCCACCACAGCCTCCTTTATCAGACACAAGAGTCACACTGCCTAGTTTCCAATTTCCAATTCCTCATTACACTGACTCCTATGCTGCAATTCTAAATCTCTGTGACTTTGCACATGAAATGTACTTCCTCAGGACAACAATTAGTCAAGTCTTGTTTTCTAGTCTAAGCATTTAATGTGTGTGTGTGTGTGTGTGTGTGTGTGTGTGTGTGTGTGTGTGTGTGTGTGTGTGTATAATTAGAGAAGAATATTTACATCTAGTATTTTTATTGAGAGGGTTTGCTAATGCCTTTGATTTTGTTGGTTACTTTCCTGAATGAATAAATTGGTCTTTATTTACCTTTTCTCTCTTATTTGTACCAGAGGTTAAAGGTTTTCTATTTACTGAGTTTGGCATGGTGGATTCCCACATAGTTCATTTTTTTTATCTATGACTCTCATGAAATCTTTTCTTTTGAGTGTTTCCATGGTTGACACTATCCTTTCTCCTCTGGGGATAATGATTTCTCTAAATATCTTCGTTATTACTGGCTTAATGATGGTCATGAATTGCTTTAGTTTTTGCTTTGTCTAAACTGTCTTTCTCTATTTACTTATCGTGTGTGTGTGTGTGTGTGTGTGTGTGTGTGTGTGTGTGTGTGTGTTCATATGTGCATGAGTGCACATGTGTATGGCCCAGGATCATGTGGAAGTCAGAGGACAACTTGAAAAGATTGATCCTTTCCATCTACAATGTGGGTCTTGAGACTTAAACTCAGGTCTTCAGACTTGGCAGCAAACACCCTTACCCACTGAGCCATTTTTCCCGTCTTCTCCACTTGTTTTAAAAAGAAAATTTGCAGTATACAGCAATCTTGATCAGAAGGTATTTGTTTTTCACAGCTTGAAATACATAATATTATGCTTTCCTGACTTTGGGGCGTTTTGTCAAGAGGTCAAATGTGATTCTCATGGGTTCGCTTTATGGGTGTTTTTCCTTGTACAGCTCTTTCCTTGTACAGCTCTTAATATCGTTTCTTTGGTTTTATATTTTTTGACAACTTTACCACAAAGTACTGTGGAAAGGCTCTTCTCTTGTTACTTCTATTTGAGGGTATCTGCTCTCATTCTTGGTAGCACTAATCATTACTTTCAATGACTAGGCCAGCTCCATGCCCAGTTTCATGAACTATGGAGCACACTATATCATACCTGTCTTAGTTAGGGTTTCTATCACTGTGAAGAGACATTAAGACCACAGCAATCTTTATAAAAGAAAACATTTAATTAGGGCTAACTTATGGTTTCAGAGATTTACTCCATTATCATCATGGTGGCAACAGGCAGACATGGTGCTGGAGAAGGGGCTGAGAGTTCTACATCTTAATCTACAGGCAGCAAAGGAGTTTGTCTTTCTGGATGTGGTTCAAGCATATATGAGACCTCAAAGCCCACCTCCACAGTAACACACTTCCTTCAACAAGGCCACAACTCCAAATGGTGCCACCCCCTAGGGCTACGCATTCCAACACACAAGTCTATGGAAACCAAGACTATTTAAAGCATCACAATACTCCATGACATCTCAAGCTCACCATACTTTTCTTTATGTGGCAGTCACAGGCATTATGCTACCTTGTGACCTCATCACAGCAAGTGCCAGGCAGTACAGTTGCTGACATCAACAAGCATAATGCTGGGTTTGTGTTTGAACAGGACTTCCTTTCAGGTGGATGCCATTTGGTGGTAAAGGATATAAACAGAAACAAAGCCATAATAATTAGTCGTAAATCTGCATAACAGTATCCGTCCTCATTAAATCTTGCTAGAAATGAAAGCAAAGTCTGATTTCTCCGGAGTTGAGGTGCATATGTTACTAGCACTCACTAAAAATATGTAACTCAGGGGACTGAGACCCAGACTTCAGTTTTCTGGGTTTTTTTTTTTTTTTAATGATACATTATTTGTTTTGTTTTAATTAAATTTATTTATTGCCTATTTTCATGTATGAATATAATTTAATTCTTTCTGGTATCACTCCATATCACCCCATAATCTCTCTTTTAAAAAAAAATGATAAAATAGTAATACTAAGAAGCTGGAAAGATAGCTCAGTGCTTAAGAATATGTGTTATTATTGTAAAGAATCAACAGTTGGTTCCAAGCACTCACATGATGGCTTACAACTAGCTGTAATTCTAGTTCCATAGAATCTGACACCTTCTAGCCGAGTAAGTAAGCCACTGGTGAGCTACTCCCCATCCCCAGCTCCAATAGGTTCTTCCATGTCCGTGCTCAAATGGATGACCCTGGTTAAACTCAGTAGTTTGAAAAATAAAACAAAAAGGCGTGAACGTGGGAAAGAGACTTGTAGAGAGGAGGTAAGGGTTCCTGGGGTGGAAGGGAGTAACGAAGGCTATGGGAATTGGGGTCAATAAGTTACTTCCAGTCTTCTTCAGCCAGTCTGTAAAAGTAATCCATGATTTCATTTGTAAAACTCTGCACTAACAACTCAGCAACTATTTACCAAGTACCAGTTCAGGTGTCAGTCTGTATTCTACACAACTATAATTCATCAGGACTTATGACATGTCAGTCACTGCTTTTACAGAGACAGTGGTGTAATGCAAGATAATCAATAAACATCAGATAGAACACATACTGATTAGTGTTTAGTAGGAAGCCCTACTACCATCTATGTATACCCAAAAAGGTTGAGATGTTGGGAAACTCAAGCAAGGGGCTCCTACACCATATGAGCAACCAGGATTAAAAACATATGAATTACTAATCCTCTTGTTCTCTTGAAGTGATTGTCATCTCATATCTGCATGTAGATTTCAATACCTTGCCATCTATTTGTAATAATATTCTGTTGGGCCCCGTTGTAAGAACCAGTAACCTAGGTGGTATGACAGTCTTTCTCCACATCTTTCTCATCATGTTCTGTCCCTCTGAATCCATCCAGTACCCTCTGCTCCACATACTTTTCCCTTCATAAATATCTGTGTATGTTTTAGCATCATCTTCAACAGCTCCAACTTCTACCATGCCTGATAAACAGATTCATGCACCCTCCTCCATCAGACTATGGACCAGGCAAATACTCAGAGGGATTCTTAGAGTGAACTTTCATTATTAAATAAGTGAACTCAAGTCTATAAAAGTTCTATAATTTAAAAAGTATAATACACTCAGTATTGCTAGTTTATTTCCTGTTATAATAAACTGTTAAGTATTAGTCATCAGGCCTAGACATGGTTCTTGCAGAGGGTCCAGGTTTGTTCCCAGCATCCACATGGCAGCTTACCACTGCTTCTAAAACACTCTCTTGTGGGGATTCAATAAGCTTCAGAAGTTTTGGAGATCTACCCACAGTCTATGTGGGGGATTAGTAAAAGCTCAAGAAGTCCTAGAGCTCTAACCACAGTCAGTCTAAGAAAATCAGAGAATGGAGATTCAAACCTTTAACCCCAGCACAGGGAGTATCCTGGGAGTGGTGACCTACACCCTTAATCTTAACTGAGTCAAGGTCACTTCAGATTATAGAAGGAATTCCAGGCTCCCAAGCAGGTGTGGTGGGGCCACGCCTTAATTACCAAAAGAGTACTTAAGACAGGATAAAAACACAGAGGGAGCCATTCCAAGGGAAGCGAGGCTGAGGAAGCTAGAAGACAGCTGGATAAGATCTGACTGTGGTGTTTATTCCCTCTAGTATCTCCAACTTCTTCAGAGATCTATCCCCAGTCTCATTCAATCATGCGACAGTCTCTTCTCACTTCCACAGGTAATTGCAAGCACATGGTGCACATACAAACAGGCATACATACATATAAATAAATAAGTAAATAAATGAAATTTTAAGTAGTCATTATTTACTTACAAAGATAATTTTTATGTCCTCAGGAATTCTCATATATATGTGTTTTACAAGAGCCATCTCATTCAAATTTTATTTTAACTGTTTACGTTATCATGTGCCATTTTTAGAGTTGAGAAACAACGGCTTTAAAAAGTTGTCAATGAGAACTATGTTTTATGCAAATGACAAATCGTTCAGCCCAAACTAGCTTTAAAGAAAGGAATTTGTGAACCTTCATAATTGAAACCATCAGACCTAGAGAAGAACCATTTATAAGTTACATTTTGCTTCCTGTGACCAAACACCTGACAAAACACAACTTGAGGGAAGAAAGATTTGTTTGCTCTGACTTGAGAGATTTCACACCATCAATCCATGGTAAAAAAGGACAAAATGGAGCTAATGATGCCAGGAAGATATAACTCTGGGACTCCTTGCGTCTGGAAGAACCTAATAATAGAGAAAAGAGAATGTTGGCAGGCCAATGACTGTCTCCATCTCCTCTTTAGATTCGGTGTGGGATGCCACCAATCATCTGGCATTTTCTCTGGCATCAGTAGGAAACGGATGCACCATACTTCTCTGGCCGGAACCTGTAAGACACTTTCCTGCTACCATTGAATCTTAGTCTCAGCATAAAGAAAGCATGGATTTTCCTGGAAACGTATTTCCTATCTTAGGCAATCAAGTCAAAAGTTACCACACTCAAGAGTTATTGTACAGCACAAAAAAAAAAAAAAAAAATACAGCACCAAATGAAAATGCAAACCCAACTCCCCTTACTCTGTGTCTGATGCGCCAGATTCTCTCAGCTACTCAGACACTTTCAAAAGACTTGCAAGGGAGGAAGGCAAGACTGAAAAGGATCCACAGTCTTAACAATCGCAGGACAAACTACTTCCTTTTGAAGATTTTATATTTAAAAAAAAAAAAAGTGAGCATGTGAAGATGTCACTAGGGCCACTCCCAGAACTTTGCAAGAAGTTCTGTGAGCTTCCTCTCTCGAAAGGCCTTAAAAGATGTCATTCTGACTAACAAATCAGACTTCAGACAGCAAGGGTAGAAACAAGCTCTGTAAGGAGACCCCAGAGGATATACAGTGGAGGTTGAGACTAGCCAGGCTCAAGCATATGGCAGGGAGACACGGCCTGGTTGGGTTTTGGGTGTATATTGAAGATAGAAACCAATATGACTTCCAGTTAGATCAAATGTGGGGTATGAGATAAAGACAGGAGTCAAGTATGACCCCATATATTTAATCTCTGAACTGAAATGTTGATGCTTCTCTGATGAGGATTATGGTCTAAGGCTATGCACTGTCCTTGCATTCTGGTAACACAGAAAATCCACCCTGCGTTCTGATGCCCGCTGGAGTATATCATCTAAACAATCCCTCTTTCTTTTTCTTTGGCTCTTCATTTTTCTACCTCCCTTCCCCTGGCTTCTTCTGTTTTCCAAGAAAGCACTTGTTGCTCCCCAGTAGGGATTCTCTTAGCTCATGTTCAGTCCCTATCTTGATATCCACATCACCTTCAAGCTCTGGTTTGACTACTACCGACAGGCCTCTTCTTGCAGGGCAATGGTGCAGGTGAACCCTGGAGGAGGCTTTCAGCTCCATGCAACTATGCTAATTAGAAGCTCAGACTGCACCTACTACTTCGCCCCCCTCCTTCTGTGCCTTTGAAAGCCTGCTCCTCCCACAGAATTCTGGGAAAGAGAACTGAATTCTTAGGAATCTTAAATGCCAAAATCTGCACTCTTCCAAGCAATGTCTGGGTGTGAGATCCTCCATCCACAGCCCAAATCCAGTACAGGTGAGAGGAAGAGAATATGAGAGTGGGTCTAACGCCATCATGAATTTCAAATCCTAACTTGTGTTCTTCATCGCCGACTTTGCTTCCTGGAGCAGATAAAATTACCTTCTTAAGCAAAGTTCCTTCTGAGTTGGAAAATCACAACCTCAACTACAGCTGCAGGCTCTGAAATAGGTGCCCCTGCCACCATTTCCCAGCTGTGGAAGCAGGTTGAGATTCTCTTCCCTAGATCACCATGGACTTTTCCTCGTGACCCCTTGGGGTACTATATTGAATAGCCTGCAATCCAATATTAACATTATGAGACATAACAGTAGCAAAATTACAATTATGAAGTAGCAACAAAATAATTTGGTGGCTGAGGATTGCCACGACCTGAGGCACTGTGGTAAAGGGTAGTAGTAGTATTAGGAAAGTTGAGAAGCATTGAACTAGAAGAAAGCCAGGGAGGCGGAACAAAGACTTTGGGTCCACAGATGACAATTCACCAAACACTCTTCAGGAGCTATACCAATTGTTCAAAATGGGACTCACTTCCAAATTGTTGATAAATTTAGCCTTATCTCTGCAGATTCACCCCCAGATGCCCCAGGGTGGACCAAATGGTCCATCAGCTAGGAGACAACCTTGCTCAAGAGTTAAAAATGTTGGAACCCTGCATGGGTTAACAAGCAAGGAGGGCAGTGGAAGGCAAGCATAAAGAGGCTTGAGTAGGATATCATCCCAGCTCTTTGAACCTGTAGGCTCACTCCTGAAGGGGCAATGCAAGCTTCAGTGTGAAGGATGTATTGGGTCCAGCTTCAAGGAAAGGAAAGTGTCAAAAATTAAGACCCAAGGTCTGGGCAAGAGGGTACAAATCGTGCCCCCCATACCCATCACAGCTCCAGCTGCAGGTAAGCAAGAAGGACCCCTGCTTGCAAGCACTGCATGTCAAAAATCCTCATTGGACCCTATTACCCCATAAGCCTCAATTCATTCCCCAACCCACCCATCCCCCAACCTCTACTGCTTACTGAGACAGAGTCTCTGGAGAGCCCTATCACAAGAGTGGCTTCTGAGACACAGAACCTGGAGAGTTCTATCACAGGAGCTCTAGCTACAGATCTCAACTGCTCCCTGAGACACATACTCCATTGGCTCTGATTTCTCCAAGAGTTCCAATTGCACCAAGAGCACCTAGTGGACCAAAAACAGTTCCCTGAAACACAGATAACATTTGCACTGATTGGAGGAAGAGATGGATAGATGCCAGTGCAAAAATACATTCAACAACATAAAGAACAATATAGAACTACTGGAATCTAGTGTGTCTACAACAGCAAAACCAATATAAAAGAAGCAGAGGAAAATGACCTTAAAATATCTTTTAAAAGATGATAGAAGCCTTTAAAGAAGAAATAAAAAAATCTTCCTTAAGGAAATAGACAAAAAGACAAGCAAAAAATTGGGGTGGTGGACCAATAAATCTCTTAAAACAAAACAAGCAAAAAATCCTTGAACCAAAAAAAAAAAGCATTCAAACTGGTAAAGGAAACAGTTCAAGACTTAAAAACTGAAATATAAACAATAAAGAGACACAAACTGAGGGAACACTGGAAATGGAAAGTCTGAGGAATGAACAGGAACTACATGTGCAAGTATTCAAGCATAACTAACAGAATACAAAAGATGCAAGAAAGAATCTCTGGTGAGAAATATACAATAGAATAAATAGATTCATCAGTCAAAGAAAACTTTAAAGTTAAAAAAAATCATAACATGACACATCCAAGAAATCTGGGACACCATGAAAAGACCAAATCTAAGAATAATAGGAATAGAAGAAGGAGAATACCACTCAAAGGCACAGGAAAATATTCAACAAAATCATAGAAGAAAACTTTCCAAACCTAAAAAAAGGAAATGCCTATGAAGATACAAGAAGCATACAGAACACCATATACACTAGACGCTCAAAAGTCTGTTTGCCACATAATAATCAAAACACTAAACATGCAGAACAAAGAAAGAATATTAGACCTGCAAAGGAGGAAAAGCCAAGTAACTTATAAATGCAGACCCATCAGAATAACACCCAACTTCTCAATGGAGACTATGAAAGCCAAAAGGTCCTGGACAGATGTTATAAGGACACTAAGAGACCATGGATGCCAGCCCAGACTACTACACCCAACAAAACTCTCAATCACCAAAGATAGAGTAAACAAGTTATTTCACGACAAAACCAGATTTAAATAATATCTATCCAAAAGTTTAGCCCTACAGAAAGTACCAGAAGAAAAACTCCAGTCCAAAGAAGCTATGACACCCATGAAGCCACAAGCAATAGATAATCCTACAGAAGGAAACCCCAAAGAAAGGAAACACACACACACTACCACCAAAAATAACAGTAAATAACCATCACTGGTCATTTATATCCCTTAGTATCAATGGACTCAATTCATCTATAAAAAGATACACCCAAACACAATGTATATAGAAACAAAATCCATCCTTCTGCTGCATACAAGAGACAAAACTCAACTTGAAATACAGACACTGGTTCAGAGTAAAGGTTTGGGAAAAGACTTTCCAATCAAATGGACTTAAGAAACAAGCTGGTATAGCCATCCTAATATCCAGCAAAATAGACTTCAAACTAAATTCAATCAAAAGAGATCAGAAAGAACATGATTTATTCATCTCAGGAAAAATCCATCAAGATAAAAATCTCAACCCTGAACACTTATGCCCTCAATATAAGGGCACCCATATCTGTAAAAGAAACATTACTAAAGCTTAAACCGAACATCTAATAGTAGGAGATTTCAATATCCCACCAATGGACACGTCTACCAGGCAAAAACTAAACAGAGAAATAGGGAAGCTGACAGATATTATGACTCAAGTGGACTTAACATATATATATATATATATATATATATATATATATATATATATATATATAAATAATCCCACCCAAACAACAAAGAATAAATCTTCTCAGCACCCCATGGAACATTCTCTAAAATCGATCACATACTATGTCATAAAACAATTATGAATAGATACAAAAAAAAATGGGAATGATCCCTTGTATTTTATCAGATCACCATGGACTAAAGTTAGAGTTCATCAACAACACAAACCACAGAAAGCCTATACACTCATAGAAACTCAACATCTCTCAGTTGAACGACCTCTGAGTCAAGGAAGAAGTAACGAAAGAAATTAAATACTTCCTAGAATTCAATAAAAATGAATCCACAACATACCCAAACTTATGGGACACAATAAAGACAGTGCTTAGAGGAAAGCTCATAGCACTAGATGCCTACTTAAATAATTTGGGGAAATCTCACACAAGAGACTTAAAAGCACAGTTGAAAGTTCTAGCACAATTAGACGCAAACTCATCTAGAAGAAGTAGACAGATGGAAATAATCAAACTCAGGACTGAAATCAATACAATTGAAACAAAGAGAACAATAGAAAGAATCAATGAAACAACGAGTTGGTTCTTTGAGAAAACCAACAAGATGGACAAACCCTTATCCAAACTAGTCAAAAGGCAGAGAGAGAATCTTGAAAATAATAAAATCAGAAATGAAAAGGACATAAGGACAGGCACCGAGGAAATCTAGAGAACCATTCAGTCATACTTCAAAAACCCATACTCAACAAAACTAAAAAACCTAAAAGAAATGGACAGCTTTATGGACAGGTACCACTTACCAAAATTAAATCAAGACCAGATAAATGACCTAAATGACCTAAAAAAAAAAAATGCCCAGGGCCAAATGGTTTCAGTGCAGAATTCTACCAGAATTTCAAAGAAGAACTAATACCAATACTCCTCATATTTTTTCACACAGTAAAACAGAAGGAATATTGCCAAACTCTTTTTATGAGGCTACAGTCACCCTGATACCCAAAAAACACAAAGATGTGACAAAGAAAGAGAATTACAGACCAATCTCCCTCATGAACATTGAAATTGTCAATGTCATCATTCATATAAACAACCTGAAAGAAAAAAAACCCACAGGGTCATCTCATTAGATGCTGGAAAAGCCTTTGACAAAATTCAACACTTTTCATGTTGGTCCTGGAGAGAACTAAGATACAGAGAAAACATCTAAACATAATGAAGGCGATATACTGCAAGCTGACAGCCAGCATCAAACTGAATGGACAGAAAGTCAAAGCAATCCCACTAAAGTCAAAAAAAAAAAAAAAAAAAAAAAAAAAAGACAAGGCTGTCCACTCTCCCCTTATCTATTCAACATAGTTCTTGAAGTTTTAAGTAAAGCAATGAGACAACAAAAGGAGATCAAGAGGATATGAAATGAAAAGGAAGAAGTCAAACTATGTCTGTTTGCAGATGATATCATAGTGTACATAAGTGACCTCCAAGATTCTACCAGGGAGCTTTTACGGCTGATAAACATCTTCAGCAATGTAGCAGGATACAAGATTAACTCAAAGAAGTCAATATCTCTCCTATACACAAATGATAAAATAGCTGAAAAGGAAATCAGGGAAGCATCACCCTTTACAATAGCTGCACATAACATCAAATATTTTGAGTAACTCTTACCAAAGAAGTGAAAGACATGAATGACAAGAACTTTAAGTCATGAAGAAAGAAATTAAAGAAGATATCGGAAAATGGAAAGATCTCCCATGCTCTTGGATAGGTAGCATCAACATGGTAAAAATGGTAATCTTACCCAAAGCAATCTATAGATTCAATGCGATCCCCATCAAAATACCAACACAATTCTTTATAGTCTTCAAAGGAACAATATACAACTTCATATGGAAAAACAAAAAACCTACGATTGCCAAAATATTCCTCTTCAATAATAGATCTTCAGGAGGCATCACCATCCCTGACTTCAAGCTCTACTATAGAGCTACAGTAATAAAACCAGCTTGGTACTGGCATAAAAGCAGACTTGTGGATCAATGGAATCAAACTGAAGACACCAGCATTAATCCACACACCTATGACATCTATGAACACCTTATTTTTGGCAGAAAGATAAAAAAATATACAATGTAAAAAATATTATCTTCAACAAATGGTGCTGGCATAACTTAATAGTGGTATGTAGAAGAATGTGAATAGATTCATATTACCCTACTCAAAACTCAAGGTCAAGTGGGTCAAAGACCTTAACATAAACCCAATTGTATAGAACATAACAGAAAATAAAGTGGGCAATATCCATGAATGAAAGGCACAGGAGACCACTTTCTAAATATAACACCAGTAGCACAGACACTAAGAACAACAATTAATAAATGGAACCTCCTGAAACTAAGAAGTTTTGTAAGGCAAAGAACTTGGTCAAAAAGAAAAAATGACAGCCTACAAAATGGAATAAGATCTTCACCAATCCTACATCAGACAGAGGACTGATCTCTAAAGTCTATAGAGACTCAAAAAACTTGAGGTCATAAAACCAAAATAATCCAATGTAAAAATGGGGTTCAGAGCTAACTATGAAATTCTCAACAGAAGACTTTCAAATGGCTGAAACATGCTTAAATAATTATTCAATGTCCTTAGCCATCAGAGAAATGCAAATCAAAATAACTCTGAGATACCATCTTACACCTATCAGAAAATGGCTAAGATCAAAAACACAGATGACAGCCTATGCTGGAGAGGATGAAGACCAAAGGGAACACTCCTTCATTGCTGTTTGGAATGTAAACTTGCACAATCCCTTTGGAAATTGGTATGGCAGTTCCTCAGAAAACTGAGAATTAATTCATCCAATGATCCTGCAATACCACTATTAGGCATATACCCAAAGTATGCACATTTCTACTCCAAGGACATTAGCTCAGCTATGTTCATAGCAGCATTATTCATAATAGAAAGAACCTGGAAACAACCTAGATGCCCCTCAACTAAAAAAAAATGGATTTAAAAATGTGATTCATTTATACAATGGAGTACTACTCAGCAGGAAAAAAAAAGTCATCCTGAAATTTAAACAAGTTGGATGGATCTGGAGACTATCCTCCTGACTGAGGAATCACAGACCCAGAAAGATATGGTGTGTACTCACTCATAAGTGAATTTTAGATGTAAAGCAAAGAATAACCAGGCTACAATCCAAAATCTCCTAGCAGCTAGGTAACAGGAGGAACTTAAGAGAGGCATCCATGAATCACCTGATAATGGGAAATAGAGAAGATCCCCTGAGAAAATTGAGATCATATAGGACACGGGAGGAGCAAGAGGAGATAAGAAGAGAACATAAGAGAATGGGATGGTTGAGTGAGGGGAGCAACAGAGAGGGAGAACAAAGAAATTGATATCTTGATACAGGGAGCCATTGTGGGGTTGGAGAGAAACCTGGTGCTAGGGCAACTCCCAAGAACCTACAAGAAAACCCTGGATAAAACTCCAAGTAATAGTGGAGAGAGTACCTAAACAGGACTTCCCCTATAATGGCAGGAATGACCACCCTAAGTGTCATTACAGACCCTTTATTCAATAACTGATGGAAGCAAATGCAGAGATTCAGAGCTAAGCATCAGATTGAGTTCCTGTTCCAACTGAAGAGAGAGAGAGAAGAGATTATATGAGCAAAGCAATCAGAATTGTGAGGAGACCTGTAGAGATGGCTGGCTCCAGCTATTGAGAGCTCACTGACTCTGAAATGACAGCTGAGCAACCTTAATTGATTGGAACTAAACCCTCTAAATGTAGGAATGTAGATGACAGTCAAACAGCATAGACAATTTATTAAGCCTCTTGTAGTTGGACCAGAGATTATTTCTGGTGCATGAACTGACTTGATGTCAGGGCTCAGAGGAGGGTGTGACTTGGTATCAGAGTTCAGAGGACATGGCTCAGCGGCCAACTCTAAACTCTAACACTTTCAGTATGTAAATCTTAGGGTTGCATTTCTGCCCATATAGGTGGGGCCTAGCACAGCCCCAAAGGTCTTGGGGAAAAAAATTCTAAATTGACCTGAGGCCAGCAGAGAAACAACATAGATTTTCCAAAAGACTCTCTTAGCTGATGTGATGGTTAGTGTCCAAGGAAGTCTTGTCTCAATTAAAGAAGAGGTCTCAGGAGCAGACAGCAGTAAAGGTAAAGGTGTATGATGGGGTACTATTGGTAAGAAAATGGCTGGTATTTGGAATATGAAAATAGAAATGGCATTCCAGGCTGATGGGAAGTTAGACACAGAATGTGAGAGAAAGAAATGACCAAGGTCACATAACTCCAGCACACTCCCCGACTCAGTGGCTTTGGGGATGGTACTTTATGTCTTTGGGAAGAAGCAGGGCATTCCAAGAAGAAGGAGGAGGACAAGACGGAGATGGAGACAATGGAGACAAAATGAAGAAGAAGAACCAAGGACCAGTCACAATAATGTTTAAAAGATAAACTTATCAAATGGGCAAACGGCAAGCACAGGTTGAATCTGTTGAGGTTGAGATAGAAGAACCAAAGCAGAGTGTCAACTTTGATAGCACTTCAAGAATGCCTATGTCTCCTCATAAACTAGTGGAGCTGCCATCAAAATCTGCTAATAGCCTCCTCTAAATGGGGACAAATCAAGTTTTTTGTGCCTCCAACAGACACTCATAACTCTACTTAGTAAGCTGTCTCCCCTAAAATTCAAATATAAGAATTAAATCTTTAAACATTACATATAAAGTCTCACAATCATGCTAATTATGTCAAATATCAACTATTTTGAGTAAATAATTATACTAATTTTTTAAGGAATTAAAAGTACAGAATAATTGGTTTCTTTGAAACTAATTCAATTGTTTTATAATCTCTGTGTGGTCCCAAACAGAATAAAATTTAACAAAATACATTTTTTCCAACATAATATTTTTATTAATTATTTGGGAGTTTCATACACTGTATCCCATCACACTCACTTTCCAGTCCTGCCATGTTCCCCCCCCTCAAAAAAAGTCTAATTTATGTTGCCCATATACTCACTGAGCCCTGATAAAACTCCCAGTGTCCAGCCCCTTAAATAGAACTGAGTCTTTCACCCCCATCCCCATTCCTCCCAGAAGCCATCAGCTGTGAAGGGTTATACTTCATCATCTTCACAGCTTCAATAGCTTCATGTCTGAACTCTGTCTTTTGGAGGGGGTGGAGGTTGACACAGAAGCCTTCAAAGTCTCTCCTTCTCAGATATGAGTCTCCAGTCATCTACCACTGCAAAAGATGCCTCCCCTCCCTGCCCATAGCAACTGACAATAGCTCAGATCATGGACATCAATCTGGTTCCCTGCAGCAGCCTGGATTATGGAAATCAACATGATTTCCGGTAACAGTACCAAAAAAGATACTTTTTTTTTTTTCCGATCTGAAAAGGGATCCGCTTCTGAACAGAATTATTCCTTACTCTTGCCAAAATTGTCACACTTGCCATCAAAATAGTTTCTAACTTGCTCAAAATTCAGTTGAACCTACAGATTCAGTCTCCCCATGCCCAACACCCAAATTCCAACCCTGGCCCACCATCCTGGACTCCAAGATTGAACCACTCTCCCGGGAAGCATTCTCTCTCCATACTCTGACCTTGTAGAGGAGGCTGCCTTAGCCTGGAACATCACCCTGTCTTGGCATTAGAAAATGATAATAGCTCATTTTCTCTGCTCATGAAAAAGCAGAGAAAAGTAGAGACACAAGTGTCAATTTAAGAAAATTCAGTCAACAGACGCTACAGAACTGAGACTTCATCGCAATGGCCAACATCTTCATAGGCCTTTACGTCCAGTGCTCCTGGCTGTGTTTCTAGGACTAATTGGAGTCTTATTTATCTATACTTTTTCAGGATGTGTAGGGATGGAGAGATGGCCAGAGGTTTAGAGTACTGGCTGTTCTTCCAGAGGTTCTGAGTTCAATTCCCAGCAACCACACAGATGTTGTCAGAGAATATGGATATCTTATTCTATTCTCTGTTAATAACAATACAATATAAGTAACTGGGTGAGTTATGAAGGTGGTCTCATCTTGACTCATGGTTTTGGTCTCAGGTCTACAGGAAACAACTAGCGATAGCAGTTACCTTGATAGCAGTGTAGCAGAGCCCAAGATAGTGTAAAATATGTGCGAGACCTAGCCAAACTGGCTTTTAAAACAACCCACTCACAAGGTGATTCATTAACCTGTTAATTCATTAATTAAATAAGTGAATTAATCCATTGATCTTAAATATGTGAGTTGTTGAGACAAACTGTCTTCAAGCCAAAGCAATGAGCAATGGCTTTCTCTACTTCATAATTTGATCCAGGGTAGATTCCCTACCAGTTGGGAAATTGCTTAAAGCTGCACTTACAGCCCTGTGTTTGGGGGAGACCCCTGCCCGAGATCCATCTGTTTCTACATGCCCTGTTGTTGAATCCCAGCATCATGCATATTGCAGGACATCTGGCCAAACCCATTTCCTGGCATGTGAAGTATTTTGCACATGATCAAGACTCAATAAATATCAGCTTAATTGATTTAAGTGTATGTGTACCTACAAATACATATGCATGTATACATGTAAGCCTATTTATGAAACGATCCCTGCCAAAACAGCATATGGGAAGCAGTGATATACATTAAGGATGTAAAACAAGGAAAGACTCAGCCCAACCATTTCCACTGGGAAAGTCAGCCCTTCTAATTAAGATGGAAGGAAAAGGACTGTCTGTCCCAAGAGAACACTATCTGGTGGCAGACAGAAGGAATGTGAGAAATCCTAGCCAAACTAGCTTTTAGAAGCGGACCCACTCTGAAGATGACTCGTTAGCCTGTCAATTCACTAATCAATAAGTGATCAATCCATTTGGAAGGTCGTCATGGTAGGATATTTGTGCCACAGTCTTGCTGACATTTTCTGGCTCTCTATGTCCTTTGCCTTGACATCTCTTCATCTTCCTGGTCCATAGTGATGCCCTCAGGTTTCCAGCTCCACCTCCTACTTTCCCCAAAACACACAATATCCCTGGTAAGATCCATTCCATTCCATGATCTTTATAACCTCTGTTCTGGGTGTGTTCCTATCCCCAGGTTGGTTAGACTTTGACATCACAGTCACCAGCACCTCCAGAAACAATTTTTGAAAGAAAAGATTCCCTCTGGTCTGTGGTTTCAGAAGTTTCATTCCATAGCTTTATGACTCTCATGTGTAAGCAGGGCACTCTGCAGCAGGAAAGGCATGAAAGAACAGTCAGTCACCTTGTGACAGTCTGGAGAGAGAGAGAGGTGGGGGGAGAGGGAGAGGGAGAGGGAGAGAGAGAGAGAGAGAATAGTCACATAGGGCATACTGTAGTAACCAACATCCAACTAGTCCCAACCTCTTTCTACCACTTCTCAGTAATGTCATCTGATTATGAATCCATCAAAGGATTAATCCACTGGTTAGGTATAAGCCTTCAGGACTCAATTCTTTACCAATAATATTCTAGCTGAGAACCAAGCCCCCAGAATGAGACTCCCATGAGCTTTTCCTGTTCAAGTCCCAGTATACATCATAAACCCTGATGACATCTCCTGAGTTCCACTTATGAATCTACAGCTGCCCATGACCGTGTCCAAGGTGGAGAAATCTTTCTGTATCAAAGTTTCCCCTCTTTGGGAGACCTACTCCTCCAGTATAGTCTCTGTAGAATCCTTGACCCTTCATTCTCTTCAAGTTGTTTGTTTCTGGGGTTTAATCGCATTTGAGAAATGTCTCAAGTTCTGCATCCACTAGGCTCATGGAGAACCAATGCATTATTGGTGCCCCATAGGCTGTTCCCCTGCCCACCTTCTCTATTCAGATAAATGAAAGACTGTGACACAAAACCTTCTTTATTGAGCAAAATGTTCAACTGGAGGAGGGTGAAGGCCTTTGATGCCCTGGGAGAGTCGGGCTTTTATACACTCCTCCCTCAAATCCTTGAAGAGAAATACTGTTCCTTCCAGCAGTTACTTGACACCTCTTTACTCTCCATCTGATGTCTGCATGCCAGATCCATGACATAGGAAAAGTACTGTTACAGTGTCCCTTGCTCACCCCACAGCACATTCTGGCAAAAGTCAGTAAGCTGTAGAATTCCAGAGTTCTGTTACTGAGTATCATTTCCAGGCCTTTCTTTTCTGGCTCCATGTGTTGTGATTTGTGATGAGCCAGTGTCTCCCACTCCCTATCCCATCAGCCCCTGGAGCTGCACTGCATTTCCCTGTCCTCGCTTTTTACTCTATCTCTAGAAGTAAAATATTCTTAACTAAGAGCACGAAAGAAGGAAACACCCTTTATTGACAAAAGCAATTCCTGACAATTCTTTCTTCTCTGTCCTTCCTAAAATGCTCTGTGCATTCACACAGAGGTTTCTCTCTCTCCTCTCTCTCTCTCCCCTCTCTCTCTCTCTCTCTCTCTCTCTCTCTCTCTCTCTCTCTCTCTCTCTCTCTCTCTCTCTCTCCCCTCTCTCCCCCCCTCTCTCCCCTCCTCTCTCTCTCATATACAGATACAATTACACATACACACACACACTAGTGTTAAGTCCAAAAGCAGCCCCCCTCCCACAGATAGCAGCCCTAGTTACAATGTCCTTGACAGAAAGATTGTTACTGGCTGCTTTCTATTTACCAGGAAAACCATCCCCTCTCTTAACCTGCCCCCAAAGATCAACTTCAGCACCTAGTTCCTTGTTAATCTGAATAGACTGTATCAGAACAAAGACCTCCATCTTGCTGACTAACAAAATCAGTTTGTTCTTCAGCCATTTTGCTTCTTTCTGGCCCCTCCTCCAAAGCAGTGGCAGTTTCATCCCCAGTAAACCTATCTTGTCTACCCAAGGAGTGGTTTAGTTATTTCAGTGCGCCTTCACTTACACATAGTACACTTTATTTTATTTACATAATACATCTTGGAAGCTTTCCATGTGAGCACATGAATTCTATCCTGCCTGCTTTTTAAATGGACATATTACCAGCTTTTGTATTAATATATTATAAATTAATTTTCCCATTATCCTTCAGAATTTTATAAAGCTATACAATGAAATATGATCATATGAACACCTGATTTACTAGTTTTTAACTAGTCCTTAAGGTGTATCTAATCGGCCCAAACATGACAAACATGGTACCAGCAGGTATTGCCCTTCCCCCTTCCTCTACCTTACTGAACTGTTTAAATTAATTCCTAATTCTAGCCACCATGGTCTATTCCCTTATCTGGCCAGTTCCTTATACCTGACTAAACCATTTAAGTCTAGCTATCAAAACACCAAGGTCAAGCAATCAAAATTCATCATTGGCTTAACATCCAGTCAGGACTTACAACTCATCCTAGCACAGACTACCCCATTTTATCCTTAAAAATCACTCCTGTAGAAACACCTGCTCCTGTCTTTGTCTGATCCAGAGGCAGCCCCTCATCCCACTTGCCTCTTTCTTGTCCCCCTTAATAACTCTCCTTTGTGCTGAGAATGTGGTGTCTGGGTATATTCTGTGTCAACTCTGAGGACCACTTCAAGTTCCTTTTAGAGGCTACCTAGATAATAAAACACTATAGTTAGTTCATCCATGGTAATATTGATTCTACTCATCATCTTGGCCAGGCTGGAGCACCCAGTTATTTAATCAAATGCTTAACTAGAGGCTGCCCTATAGATATTTTATATATAAGACTAACATCCACAACTAGTTCTTCCAATAGCATGACCTAGCCTCATCCAATCAGCTGAAGGCAGGAAGAACACGAATTGTAGTTTCCCGGACAGAAGGAAATTCTGCAGCATCAGTTTCTACCTGGGTTTCCAGCATGCTCCCATGCCCTGCAGATTTCAGATTGGTTGGTCCCACTCCAAATCCTGTTAAGTTGAATGAGGATTCCCCTTCCTAATCCTAAGGGCAATGAGAGAAACATCTAACAGGCATCCAGACCAGGATAACTTTGTCTCTCAGAAAGACTGACTGCGCTGAATGATTCATGCTTGAGAGAACCGCATGGGACCAGCCTGGAGCTAACTGCAGTTGAGATTCACCTCATCCTTTCCTGGTTCCTCCTCTCCCCTGAACTGCTCCTTTTCTCTGTCTCCAGAGAGTGTCTCAGTGAAATACCACTTCCACATCACAATCTACTGTTGGAGAAAGTCAGGACAAGAATTCAAGCAAAGAGGATCTGTTACAATGTGCTTTTTTGGCCTGGGGCTGCCAGAGGCCCAGACTCACAGATCTTGTAGCCCCAGACCCCTTAGCCACCCACTGCTGTTCAGGCCCCCAGAAATGACTCAGACGTTTATATTAACTTTATGCTGTTTGGCCTATGGCTCAGGCACATTGTTAGCTAGCTCTTACATCTTAAATCAACCCATTTCTATTGATCTGTCAGCCACATGGCCCGTGGCTCACCTGTGTTCTTTATATGTTGATCCTTTGGGCTTCTGGATCCTTCTGTCTCTGACTCCACCCTGCTCCTCCTACCTATTCTGATTTCTCCTCCTACTTTTTCTATGGTGCCCGTCATGGGCCAAAACATCTTCTTTATTTAAAGATTGTTACTCACAACATACAGAAAGGCATTCCCACATCAAGGATCCTGGAGACAAGAACTAATGCAGAGGCCATTAAAAAGTGCTGCTTACTGGCTTGTATGGCTTGCATAGCCTGCTCTAAAAAAAAAAAAAAAAAAATAGAACCCAAGGCCACTAGTTCAGGAATGGAACCACCTAAAGTGGGTTGGGCCCTGATCCATCAATAACCAATTTAAAAACGTCTTACAATTGGGTCATCTGATGGTGTTTTATAAAGTGGGATTTTCTCCTTTCAGATAACTTGTGTGTCAAGTTGACGTGAGACTAGCCAGCACAGAGAGCATGGCCTTGATAAACCACATGCACAGATTCCTGCTTTAGCTTCTGTCTTCAGGACGCTGATCTTGGAAACTGTGTGCCAGGGTTTTTGAAGAGATTAAATGATTTAGTTAGTACACATAAGTACTTAGAAGAGAGCCTATGTTTTCATTAATGTTGACTTTAAATATCCAGATTTTGACACATGGTGCTGGTATGTGCCTTTGATCCAAGCACTTGGGAGACAGAGGCAGGTGGATCTCTATGAGTTTAAGACCAGCCTGGTGTACAGAGCAGAGTTTCAGGACAGCTAGGGCTACACAGAGAAACCCTGTTTCAAAAAAAAAACAAAATAAACAAACAAATCTAGATTATTTTAAAGTCAGAATCCAACAGCCACACCCAAGAAGCAGTTTGACATTCATATTTTACATTTGAATGTGTCTTGTTAATCTCTATACTAGTAACCCTATAGGAGCCTAATAAATGTGTTTTTTTTTTCTAATAATGTTCCTTTTCCTTGGGTAGTAAGAGTTTCTGGGCCAGCCTAGCCCCATGGTTTGAGACCCACAGCTCACATGCTCAGGCATATTTCTTGCTAGCTCTTACAACTTAGTCCATTTTTATTCATCTGTATCTTGCCACATGACTCATGGCTTACCTGAATTATTTTACATCTTTCTCTCTCAGCAGCAGTGCACAGCATCTCTGTCTGACTCTGCCCTCCTTCCCCTTGAATTTCCTGCCTGTTTCTAGGCAAAACAGTCCCTTTATTAACCAATATATTCACAGAATATAGAAAGATATTTCACATCACTTCCCTTTTCTGTCTAGTCAAAAAGGAAGGTTTTGATTCAACATATCAAAATTATATATAACAAAACAGCTATCAAGCAAGAATTGCAATTATAATATCTAGTATATTTATATTTAGCATCATTAAAGAAAATATTCTATTATCTATCTTATCCTTGTGAGTCCAGATTTTCATATCTAATTTACTTTTATTATAACTAAAGAAAACTATAATTATAACTATCTGATCTTCAACTACCTCAAAGATCACAGAAGGTTATAATATTTCCCGAGTAAACAGTAAACATTGTAAGCAACTTCCAAATTCTGGAAATGACAGAAATATCTGGCTATCTGGATAATCACCCAAAGTTCCTCTGTAACATTGGGGCATCCATCTTCAGCCTATAGGCCTACAGTCTCTGGCAAACTTTTCAGTGAAGCAAGAAATTTGAAGGACTATTCCATCCATTTTAGCATAGTTTGTCAGTTGCTTCTTCCTGCGGCTTGTATAATGTCTGGTAGTCTCTGTGAAGCAGGAATCTGAAGGATTATCTAGGCTTGTTCTGGCAAAGTTCAGAGGTCACTTTCCTATGGGTCCTGCATGTTCAGTTTATACAGCATACTGTCAGGCAGTTGAAGCAAGAATAGTTTTTTGTCCAGTGGCTAACTTTTGCCACAAAGAGAGTAAATTCCATGTAGAGTTTCCTTGATGACCATCATCCTCTTGAAGTAGATTTATGCTGCCTGGAGCAGACCTGTCTCACTGTCCAGAAAGTCTAAGTTCTTAAAATATTTTAAATGCCATATTCTTTAGGTCTTTGAAGTGTTTGAGGATTACCTATTTAATTGAAATATATCTTTATATACCTAAAAAAACACTAAAATGACTATGTTTTATTATCATAAATGATTAACTATTAATTTGTATTTCTTAATTATTCATTACATTTTGAAGGAATTAGATAAATATGTCATCTTAAACAAAATAGAATTATAGATACACTATAACAAAATTGACCTTAAATTTGTATCAGTAAATCAAAATCCATAACAATGTAAAGTATTTTGAGATTAATAAGTGTTTTTCATCAAAGTAGATTCAGTAATTTATCTTTTTATCATTTCTGTATCATATCTTCCTTTTTTTCTATAGAAAGATCATTAACAATTTATAATAAAAACAAACATTTGTGAATAATATTTTGGGAATTTGAGTGTAGCTTTCCATAAACTACTTCCTGCTGACTGGGGTCCTGGCAGCCTTAGGGGGTCCTGAGCCTGGATCATTTTAGTTGGCAGCCTTGAAGCTAAGGAGGCCATCTCTTCCCAACAGAGATCTTTCAGGGGGTCTTCCTTGATCAAACTTTACTTTCTTTAACTGGGAATAAATCAACAACCTCTCATTTTCTGTGGAAACTTAAAAAAACAGACAAAAAAAAACCCCTTCTCTAAAGTAGCATATCTTTTCATTTCAATTTTAATGTCAACTCCCAATAGCTCAGGCAATCTGTGAGTTTCCTCATAATGCTCTTGACCCCTTTGCTCATATCTTTCTTCACCCTCTCTTCAGCTATACTAGGAGCTCGACCCAGTTCTTACCTGTAGATCTCTGCATCTGCTTCCAACAGTTGCTGGATGAAAGTCCTACCTATAATGACAATTAAGGTGACCATCAATTTGATTATAGAAGAAGGCCAGTTTAGGATCCCTATCCACTATTGCTCAGAGGCTTAGTTGGGGTCATCTTTGAGAGTTCTTGAGTATTTTTCTAGCACAGGTTTCTCTCTAACCCCAAAATGGATTTCTCTATCAAGCTATTTTGTTATTCTCCCTCGCTGTCCTCTCCAAACTCTACCATTTCATTCCCTCATGTTTTCCCATCTCCTCTTACCCCTACTCCCCTATGATCCTAAATTTTACTCAGGAGATCTTATCTATTTCCTCTTCCCAGGGAGATCCATAGATGTCTCTTTAAGTTCCTCACTGTTACCTAGCTGCTCAGGGATTGTGAATTGTATTTTAGTTATCCTTTGTTTTACATCTAAAATCCATTTATGAGTGAGTATATTCCATGTTCATTTTCTGGGTCTGTGTTCCCTCACTCAGGATGATACTCCAGATCCATCCATTTGCCTGTAAATTTCAGGATGTAATTTTTTTTTTAACTGATGAGTAGTACTCCCTTGTATAAATGTACCACATATCTTTAATTCATTTTTCAGTTGAGGGGCATGTAGGTTGTTTCCAGGTTCTGGCTATTATGAACAATGGTGCTATGAACATAGTCCTTATGGTAAGAATGTGCATCTTTTGGGTATAATAAATTACATTTTAAAAGAGTTGTATAAGCATAGTAACCCAAACAAGAGTAGAAACATACAGGTAGTATAGCAAAATTAACTTTAAGTTTGTATCAATAAACCAAAATACATACCAATGTAACATATTTGGAAATTAATAGTTGGTTTTTGGATTAAAGTAGATTCAATAATCTACCCTTTTATACCATAATTTATATACCATATTCTCCTTTTTTCTTTAAAGGAATATTTGAATTTAACTCATTTTTAGCTTTTTTTTCTGACTATGGCCAATAACAACTTGTAACTAACCCCCCTTAATGGATATCCATAACCCATCTTTTGAGAATGTGAATATAGTTCTCTAGACTGCTTCCTGTTGTTTGTGGGTACTTTTATCTTATCTTTGGGGGACTCTGAGAAAATTGTTGATTATGATCAAGTCCTGACTTCAGTATTCTTTGAGGCTGTATCATCTCAGCCAGTAGCCTTGAAACTGTTCTGGATGTAAAATTCTGAGGACAACATTAACAGGTGCATTTTATAATGTTGGTTCACTTGGGTCATCCATTTGCGTTGGTGCTTTGTACTTTGGTCTGAAAATACATAAACTTTTCAAAGTAACATATATATTTTAATCAGTGTATACTGTGCATTATATACAAGTCAGCCAAAGATAATTTTTGTTATGTGTTTGGTCTGGTAAAATATATATCATTTATTTTGTAGTTCTTTTAGGTTTATTTCTTTATGTCTGCAGGCAGGATTTTAGGGGTCTTCCTTGATCAAACCTTATTTTCCTTAACCTAGAATGAATCCACAACATCTCGTTTTCTACGTAAATAAAAGCATAACCTGTCCAATTTGAAATCAAGATACTTTAAAATATATAGATTGATTGAATATAGCAGTTTTCATAATCTAGTGTCTCTTAGCAGCCAAAAAATTCAAAGACAACTCAATTACATACAAAATCAAGACTCTCTGTGTATTTTCTAACATTATGTGGCTTTTTTCTATTTTATTACTTTACTCTCTTTTAAGGACATTATTATTATAAAACTAGATATTTTTATGACTCTATACCCTCTCTTTTTCTCTTCCAAGCCTATGTATATTTTTAAAGACACTGTAACACATTTAGAGGGGGTTTTTTTTGTCAGTCTGTCTTTACTTCATATCAGTAATCCTTTACTGTCTGTAAAAGCAAAACCCCAAACCCTACCATGCAGTGCACTGGCTCCAGCCTACAGGCAGTGGCTGAGAAATGCTTCTCTGTACTGCTGCTGCCCATGTGAGAAACTACAGGTACCTACCATACAGCTTAGCTCAAGGTGTACTGGCAGCTGCCAGGAGATTCATCCCTATACTGTTGTTGGCATGAGAAACGCAAGACTGGAGCTGCTCCCAAACAATCAACTCAGAGACTTAATATTATTTATAAATGCTTGGCCAATACCTCAGGCTTGTTATCAGCTAATTCTTACACTTAAATTAACTCATTTTTTTATCTATGCTTTGACACATGGCTAGGTACATTTTCTCAGTATTGCACACACATCTTGCTCTCTCTGCATATGTTGGTGACTCCACTGACTCCACCCTTCTTCCTCCTAGTATTCTCCTGGTCTGTCTCTCCTGCCTAACCTCATTTTGTTTAGCAGCTTTGTTATCAAACCAATCACAGAGACAATATTTACATAGTGTAAAAGAATACTCCACAGCACTTCACCCTGGGAAAACTGCCACTAAGAAGCCCTACAGGTAAGTCCTGTACCTGTTCATTAGGGAACTTCTTTTTTCCACCCTGACAGAAGAAGCCACTCTTCTGTATTCTTCCATGCTGATAAATTTCTTGAATGAGGTTTAGATGAGACTTTCTGCCCTCATCCTATCTTGGAGCAGAGCAAATAAGTAACAATTTTCGCTAGAGCAGAGCAGAGATGTAACAACTTTCACTGGGGGAAACTCTCCCCTGCTGGAGCATAATTGTTACACTGGAGCAGGGCTGTAAGCTTACCACACTTAAGGTGACTGTGGTGTTCCTTGGTTTCTGACTGCCAAGATTCCTTTCCATCTGCATAGCAATGCTTACAACATCCACTTCTGATATAGAAGTTCAGACATGTTCTATTGAGAGTCTGAGGCTTCTAATCAACCTGAGAAGATGCAAGAGTTTTCCACAAAGCAAGATTTATTACTGGGTAGCACTATTGATTGATCAGGGAGACCAGTATATGCTTGGGAGCTGACTGTGTCCAAAAATGTTCATTTTAGCACATATTTAAGCACAAACCCCACAAACATCTGTGCTGAGGTATAGTTACATTTTCCCACCAATCATTGTCAATAGATATAGAATGTAAACTTAACAGTCCAAGCAATCAGATTGATTTCTTAGCAATAGCCATGATGTTATTTAGAAAACTGAAGACATATAACAGACTATTGTTTAAAGAGGAGGTTGATCAGCTATTGGAAGGTCAGCAGCTCCCCCAGTGCTTGGAAATCTACACGTAAATGGAGTCTAAAATCAAAATGTCACTACTTAGGACAAGGTGCTTTTGCTTATTCCCAACAGTTCTTTAAATCAAGCCATTTTATAACCACCCCTCTGAAGCCTATCTTCTTGACCCATCAACATAGGGGGCAAGACCCATCTGTCCCTACCCTGGGAGCATTTGTGAAAGAAGTCAATGATGGAAGGTATGACTCTTCCCTCAGGAGACCACTGAGCCTACGTTCTCAGTTCTAGCCTGGGGCTCTACAAGCTGGTGGTTCTCAACATTGTCACACTGAATTTCACCACCTTCCTTGTCTTGTCTCATAATTCAATCTGCCCTAGTAGATAGGGGCTACTGGACATTGACTCAGTGAGAAACTGGAATAGACAAAAGGCCAGAGCTATAGAATTTAATATATGGGTATTAACATATCCCAGACAAGGAAAAACGATCCGGGGAATTAAGCAGTTTAGACACTGCTATGGAGATGGATCCCAGCTCTGTTGCCTGCCTGTTTCTATGTATCTTGGGTATGCATTTTTAAAGTATCTGGTTTGGAGGTGGAGCAGCAGGAAAAATAATTCAAGGTCATTCTCAACAGTAGTCTTAGCTTAAAGTCAGACTACATGAAATCTTGCCTTGAAAAATCAAACCTAATCAATAAAAAAGTAATCAAGTGCTAGTAGTACAGCTCAGTTAGTAAAATTCTTACCTAGTATATATGAGTCAACTCATAAACCAGGCCTGGTATGTAGGATGACTAATCTTTGTTGTCAACTTGACTACATCTGGAATCAACTAAAACCCAAGCATCTGGGACTGTCTGTGAAAGATTTTTCCATAAGAAGACCCATCCTGTACCTGGACCTTGCCTTCTGGTTGCCTGCTTTCCCTCACTCTCATGGCAAGTTCATCTACCCTGTTGTAGGAGCATCCCTTCTCCAGTGTTAGAACCCAATTCCTCAGGATTTCAACATACACTGAAGCCCTCTTAGGACACCCTTGGCATTGCATCACTAGATTGGAATTGCTGAGACATCTAGTTTCATGGATCTCTGGACAACTGAACAACTACAGGATCTTTGGCCTTTTCATCAGAAGACATCCATTCTTGGACTACTGCAGGCCCAACATATTCAAATATATGAGCCTATGGGAGCCATTATTATTCAAACCACCACATTTCCAAATGGAATAAGGAAGAGGAGGATTATGAGGAGGAGAAGATAGTAATATGCCTGCAGTTCCATCAGAAGGTGGAAATAAGAGGATCAAAAGTTCAAAAACACCCTCTGCTACAAAGAGAGTTCAAGACTTTTTAGGCCAGCCTAAAATACATGAGAATTTGTCAAAAAAAAAATAGCAATGCCTATGGTTTAAGTTTTTAATCAAATATTACAAAAATGCCTACAGCAAAATTTAGTATCACTCTTCCCATAATACTTAGCTACCCATTTCTTTGATAACAGTTCCTCGTTGCTAATGTCTAGTTGCTAATATCCACTATGTCTAAGCACACAGAGTTCTGTAGGCCTTTCCTGATACATAGTATGCACCACCTTTTACTTACGTTAGCTGTAACAAATGTAGATCAGAGTTTGTAAGTTCTGGATTGTGCTTTATCCATAGGTCATAAAATGAATCTAGTTGATCAGGGTAGGCATAATTTTGTTGCCTGGGATTATAAGCAGTATCGCCATGAACAGACCTACCCTTTTAAATACAATATAAAATACATCAAGACTTAGCAGTCTATTTAAATATACCAGGACCCATCATAGTGGACCTACTGAGTATTTCTGTGACCCTGGGGAGGACCCTGGTGTTCCATGATGTCAAATGTCTTCTCTCATCTTCAGTCTGCTAAACCATGTGTTTTTCTCCTATCACTAGAGTTGAACTTATTTCATTAATAAATACTTTCTCTCTGTGTCTCTCTGTCTCTCTCTTCTTCTGTGTCTCTGTCCATCTCTCACTCTCTGTCTGTGTGTGTTTGTGTATGTACAATAATATGCATGAACAAAGGGGACCTGGGAGGATGGAACTCGGGTCTTTAGGCTACCTTAGCAAGTGTTTTCTACTCCTAAGCTGCTCATCAGACTACCTCGCAAGTTTTTATAGGCCACGGTCATATATTCCTATGTACTTGGGACTTCGTCCTTGTCCTTTGGGTTTTCATCAAGCTGTTTGCCTTATTTCTGAGACCCTGTAGGACTTTATGCAAACATTGAAAAAGTCACTGTTTTGGGGCTCTGACCTTTTGGGAACATTTTTCCAGCCACATTCACTGTTATCCTTTGACTTACTAGTAATTTTTACAATGCAGAAAATTTTAATTTTATAATATTATTTTATTGAATCTTCTCTTATGAATCTGGAGACTGTTGTGTTTAAGAAGGCAAATCCCTTCCACATTTTAGTATTATTTAAATAAAACCTCTCATGTTTTCTTTTAATACTTTCATGGATTTTTTTTTATTTATTTAGAACTTTCCTTCACCTGGAATTGATTTTTGTGTAGAAACGAAGAAAAACTTCTTTTTAGATGGCTTCCATTTGTCTAAACAAAAACCAGTTATTAAGTAATAACCCTTTCTTCCACTATCTGAAGAATATTCTCTTAACTATATTTCTGATCCATCTGCGCCTTTTCCTAGACTCTGCACACTTTTTACTGGTGTGTCTGTTCAGTCACCATTAGCAAACCTCTTACTTGGTTCTAGCTTTACTGTGTACTTCATTATCTTTCAGACCGTCTTATGTTATATACTTTCTTAATGGGTTCCTTTTCACACATGCTTTATTATGTGTAATTTCACCAAAAATTGTATTATTTAATCTTATTATGTTCAACTTAAGTATTAATTTAGGTCAATTAGACATTGTATAGTAACAGAATGGTGCCACCTTCTTACAATTACAAATATTTCTTGCCATATATTTGTACATTTGTACATACTCTTCAATGGTTTCTTTAAAATATATGTATTTATATTATATATTATATATTATATATATATATTATTTTATTAGAGTGGATGTGTATATTTAGAATAGAACCCAGTGCCTTGTATGTGTCAAACATGCACAGGATTGTATATCTATTTCTCTCATACACATGGTAATATAACTTGATATGGAATGTAGTTTATTTGTCCATAGTTATAAATCATTTCCCACACTTTATTTATTATATTGGAGGAGACTAATTTTGTAACCAGACATCATCATGCTGTATTTGATTACCGAAGATGACTCCTAGGTTAGTGAATATGAAACCATGCTTATACCTAGTAATCTTTGGGTCGTTATTAGTTCCTACATCATTTTTACACCCCCTCCCTTCAATGACACTGGCTATTATAGGCTTATGCCATGCTAAAATATAAGTGGAATTTTTTATAGGGTTCCAGGATTAAGTGCACACACATTCTCTCTCCTTCCCTTTATCTCTCTCCCCTTCCCTCTCTCTCTCCCTCTCTCCCTCCTTTTCCATCCCCCTCTCTGTGTGTGTGTGTGTGTGTGTGTGTGTTAACACCTAGAATATGGATAGAAAATGATGCTAGGGAACACAGGGAAACAGAACTGGCCCAGAAAAATTAAAAAGGCAGGTGAATTCAATGCATACCCGCAGACACCTCCCCTCACACCTCCTTATTCTTCAGTTCTAGGATAGCTCCCTTCCCCAAGGACTCCCTGAGCCCAGGCTGTCTCTTCCTTCACCAAAAATGCTCAGTGGAGCTCAGATACTACCCCTAGTTTTCTCATTGACACTCTACTTTCTCATGTTCAAAGTAAGCCATTGATACTGGCTCAGTGCACCCCCTGGAGTGGAAACCACTTCATGCAGACATCAACAGCAGCCATAAGGAATTGCCATCATCAAGGACCTTCAAGCAGCCACACAAATTGTCCTTGCAATGAGGACTACAGATCACTAGCCAAGTGGAAACTACACACCCGGATCGTTTGTCGTTAAATCCCATTCAGGGGTGATGCAATACTCTCCTGGAACCTGGATGACTCTGACTTACTCTTGGCCTCTGCAGCAATGCCCTGTACTTCCCAGGAAAGGAAAATAAATAGTCAAAATCATTTATAACTGAAATGCTGGAGCCTTTGAGGACAAGCCTGTTTTTTAGGTCAAGCTGGGCAAGAAGAACCTTGACAGCTCTAGACAAGAACTTGCTGAAATCAGTGTTGAGGTTTGTCAGCCTGCCACTGGCCGTCAGCAGCCCCATACTGTGATGAGATATCTGCAGGGCAAAAACCAGGCTGTTCAGACCTAGGAAGCCACTGCTAGCAACAAAACCACTGTGTAAGATGTGAAACCAAAGAAGAAACTGGAAAGTCAAGAAGATAGCTGCCATTGCTGTTCTTAAGCAAGTGGACAAACCATCAAAATCATCAGTGGGTAAGCAGGCAAGGTCATGTGCAATCTCCAAAAGAAACATTCAGGCCCTTGTTTTCTACCTTCTTTCTGTTTATTTAGAGTCTCTCAGCATTCTGCAGACAACATCCATATTACATTGGCAATCAAAGCAGAACTCTCCTATTAATCAGACAGCTATTTTGAAAAATGCCCTGGGCTTCTTTCCTGCTGTCTTGTTCTACAACAAGATGTGCATTTAAACATCAGAAGCTGACAGAGATTTGGAGCCGCTGTGGACACAGAGGGGAGGGCCAGTGAGTGGGGTCATTCGAGGAAGCAGCAAAACCTCCAAAATTGTAGGAGTGGAGTGAGAATTTCTTGGGACTAGGTTTCCTGCCAGATGTTTAAAAAGACCAACAATTGGATTTTGGCCAATATGATCATTACCTTACTTATAAACCAGAGGTGCTATGTATACCTTCAAGGACTGGGAAGCAACAAGGTCATATGTGGAAAAGAATTAGTGCTGAGCCTGATACATGGTAAATATTCAGAAAGTCAAGATACAAAAACAGCACAGCTGATTACAGAAAGAAGAAAGGAAGGGAGGGAGGGAGGGAGGGAGGAAGGGAGGGAGAGATGTTTTGTATCAGTGGAAGGTTCACAAGATAAGACTTTGGTCCTATCCTATAGGACATTCTACATGTTCTAGACAAGTCATGTCACTTTCAGATCCCAAATGATCTCAAATATTCCAAGTCTTGTTCTGGGTTGCCATGGGTGACATCTAACTCCCTTGGCCACTGGCATTTTCATATAGAACCTGGTGACATAGAGCCTCATGGATGTACCTCAGCTCAGAGCAGAGACACTAGTAGCCGGCATCCCAATGCCATGGTTGGCCTATTCTTCCCCCCAAGGAAGCTGACCTTCTGTTTGGGCCTCTGGCATTTCCATGGATACGAGGGATTTGGCAGAGAGGCACTGGTAGTTCTTCCTTCAGGAAAGGCTCCTCCCTTCCCCAGGGAGACCCAGCTTCCTGGAGCAACTGAAACTCAGGGTACCTCTCATCCAGGCTGCCTTTGGAGGTTCAGGCACTCCTTTCAAGATGACACCCAAGGGAGCCAGCTGAACCCAGCTCTGCCTATGCCCACTTAGCTTCTGGTTACAGGGCAGAGTCCTTGTCTAGGCAACTGCTTGCCATTCAGATGCAAGACGAATTCCCACCATCTTGTTCTGGCAATTGAACCCTTAGCAGAAGGGCAGTGGGAGTGGGAGGGGGGCTGAACAAAAGCTCAGACTGTCTCCTCAGTGGCAGAGCTTGTTGCTAGCAGAGCACACCCTGAGAAAGGTCCCCAGGACCAGCCTCTGAGGCTTTTAAGCCCATTGGCCTGTGATCTGAGCAAACAGTAACTTCTGTGGGGTCCCTTTCTCCTGAATCTTCTCTGTGCTAAGGAGATCCTTGCTATGCCTCATGCTTCATATTTATGGCTATTACCATTGCTGAAACTGGCCTGCATACTATACTAAATGGAGTGTTTGCTCTATTTTAGTGTATCACAAGTGCTTATTTTAATTAGTATTACACGTGTTCTACCACTGAGCTACATTCCAAGCCTTTTTGTGTGCCTTCTCGGAGGCTTGCAAAGCTGCTCACAGCATCTCCCCCTCCTGTCATAAAAGTGAACCTTTAGCCGCTTTCTCTGCTCAACATCAATTCTTCAATAAGCATGTGGGAAGACATAGTGTTATCCTATTTTACAAGTGGGGAAACTGAAGCCCAGAGAATATTCTGGAGCTTTCCAGAGTCCCCAAAGTTAGCAAGCACCTGAATTGGCAGAGAATAAAGCCTTGAATCAATGATGAGAAACTTTATGACTCATTATCAGTGCTATACAGAATCACCCCTGGGCCCAGAAGCCATGAGGAGGGACTCAGCAGCTCATTCACTTCACCTTAGAGAGACAACTCCAAATTTGCAGATATTTAGCAACTTAAAAAAATTATATAAAATATTGCTTTATAATATTTCACTTATATAGCACAAGTTGGCCTCAAACTCACTATGTATCCCAGGGTAGCCTCAAACTCACTATATAGCCCAGGCTGGCCTTAAACTCACAAAATCTTCTTTTGTTCTCCCAATTACTGGAATTGCAAGCATTTGCCACCACACCCACTACTAGAAATAATTTGAGAAAAATTTTATCTCTAAGGATGGGATTTGAACCCAGAACCACTTAGTGCCATAGCCTATGACTCCATCAATCACATTACCACCCCACACACAAGGTCACCCTGTGATGGGAAACCGTCTTTGGATGGGAACTGTATTCCAAAGCCTGGTACTTCCTATATGGGACCTTGCACATTGGCTGAAATGCAGAAATTCCTGAGGATGAGGAAGATATAGAGGGAGCACCCAAGTCCCAAGGTCCAGAAAGAAAACATGGTCAGTCTACCAGTCATGTGAACTGATAATCAGTTCAGCACCCCTTCCATGCAAGGCACTTGGGAAAGGCTGATTTGAGTTATGGTTGAAAAAGAAATTGGTTCCTATGATGAGAAGAAGCCAAAGGGGACACAGGAGAAGAACTTGGTCTTCAAATGTTCTTCAGTGATGAGACAGTGATCAAAGCAAGATTGTGAAGCATCAATGAAATGCCAAATTGTGTGCATTTGTTTAAGTACCATGCATGCATTGCACACCTACTATAGACAGAGCACTCAGGGAACTGTACCTTGAAGGAACCCACTGAAGCATTCTTTTCTGATGTAGATGTCCCTGTGTTCTAGTACTAAAACAAGCAATCACCCTTACTCTATAGCTAGGGCAAGAATAGTGGCCAAGTGAAGTAGCACACACCCACAATATCAGCACTCAGGAGACTGAGGCAGGACCATGAGTTTGAAAACAGTCTGGAAATATAAGTCCTATCTTTAAAAAAAAAAAAAAAAACCATGGTTGAGAAGAATGGCAAGAAGCATCTTTATTAGAAGGTGCCAATTGGGATCCACTCACTTGCCAAAAAGAGTCACGGCTCGGAGGAGAAAAAGAGAAACACAGTCATTCTGTATTAGCCATACATGTGTCCTTGACTCTTCCCAGGATAGTTGCAATACATAGAGTTCCAGGACACTGTGTACACTAGAATGTATTCATTTGTAACTAAGAAAAGCCAGCAGGATGTGCTAAAACATGAGTGAGCCCATTGTTTACCTCAGATGAGACTTTTTCCTCCAGAAGTCTCCTCCCAAGAGGTGTTCTATTGCACAGGAGTATCCAGAACTGAGTTCCAAGGTCACTGCAGGCAGTAAGAATAGTAGTGAAGGTGATAACATTCAAGATCATTGAAGTAGTAAACCATGGAGAAAGGGGTTGCTAGACATAATGCTTAGAGGGCTGGGAGAAATGGGTGCTGAGGTCCTGACTAGAGTCACATTCTATTTCTGGATTTCTGGCGTGAGGCCTGGTACCAAATAATTTGAACTCAGAATTGGGATTTAAGAGGGGATGGGAGGAGGTAAGTCTGCCATGAGCTAAGCTAGATCTTGAATGTTGCGTATGTACTTCTCAGACCATTTTCTCTTCAGAGAAAACAGGCAGAGGGGGCACCAAAGAGCCCCTTGATTAAACAATCATCCTCTATGCAGGGTCCCTGGGTGGCATTCCTCTCAGGACTCTGTGCAGTGTCTTTCCAGTCAGCAAAGGCTTCATCCCTCTACCACCCCTGTCCTCTCTACAACCACCTTTCCTTACTGTGTCCCCAGGAGGCTGCTCATACACAGCTGTGAGTAGCAGCCATATAGACACCAGTAAGGATGAATCTAGACTCTAAGGGAGTTAAGTTACAGGCTCTCAGGGTCCTGTGCTCTCAGAGATGCTGATGGGTAAGGCATCTCTCATTCTATCAGGAGGAAGCTTGAAGGTCCCAGCATTTCTGTATCTAATGCAGATGGGTGTGAAATGATTATGTGTGGCTCTTTGCATCTGTGCCAAGACAGCCAGTATCTGGAATGTGCATTTCTTTCTGATTATGCAAAGGGCGCACTGGTCACCCATGGGTTCTTTTGACCCAGCCCCAGAATGGCCCCCACAGGCATGTCCTAAACATAACTTTCACAAACCCTAAGTGTATTCACACTTGTCTCCCTGAGCCCCTTCTCACCTCATCTTCCAGGACTAATTCCTCATCCTCTAATTCAACACACTCAGCTTTTTATTTTTCGTTTTTCTTGAGCCTACAGTCAGTTCCAATTCCTTCCATACTACAAGCACCTTGCACACTCTCTGGCCTGCCTCACCTGCTTCAGCTCAATCTGCTTCCACCCCACCTTCCCTGCACTGCATGACGAGCACCCAACCATCAGTTCTGCCCTAAGACCTTTGCATGTGCATCTACTTCTACCCCAAACACTGTTCCTCCAAATCCTTACAGCATGACAGCTGTTTTTCTTCAGGCTTGTTCTGACTATTAACTATGTGGTACCCCCATCAACCTCTCCACATCAATCTGCTTGATTTCTTTCATTATATATATCTTATTTTTTCCTTATCATTGGTTCTCTTATATTTTAATCCGTCTTCCTCCTCCTGGCTAGGACACAAACTCCACAGAAACATGCATGTTGTCATCTTTCACATTATCAATACATTTCTAATATATAAAATTCTTATCCCTAATCCAGTTTAATTTATGAGGTTAACTTTTGGCCACTCAGTTTCGGTAGGACCATCCTGACTCCCTGGACCTCTGAATCTCAACGTCACACTCTCTGAAGGTCCTCAGCATGCCTGTCCAAATCATAATTATCTACATTTTTCTATCCCCTGCCAACGCAGCTTCCATTGGCTGCCCACTAGCCCATTCATTTTTTTCCCTCATTCTCTACCTTCACAAAAAGCCCTGGACCACGTCCTTCTTCCGGTCAGCACAGATACCCGGGAATAATTTAGAATTCCAAGTCTGTGCATAACTGGTACTGTGCTTGTCACTCTGTCCAAAGTGACTGTGAATTTATGCAAACGTCACTTCCAAAGATGAATATTGCCGAGGCTACAGAACTGAGTAAACATAGCCTTTGCTGGCAGGCTGCTATACTGATGACTCTTCCTTGGGTTCAACATAATTAACTGAATGGTTGTAGCTGGGGTGGGATATACCAGCCATCCTCAGAGCATGATGACTCACAGACAATGAGCATATTAAGTGAATGGGGAAATGACAAATGTCCTAGAGTCTCTGTGCAGAAACAGGCCGAAGAGAAGTTCTTGCAGCACTGCTTGGACCTGGGTGCCAGGGGCTTCCAGGGATCGACTTCATCTGTTTTCTGTCTTGGGTGTTTACACCCATAGCCTAAAGACTCCACTAGCTAGATTGCTCTTTGCTGGAGTCCTGCTACACTTTCTCAGCCCATGAATGAGTACCTTACCTGGTAAGGTACTGGTAAGGTTACCTGGTAGTGAATGGATTTGAGAATGGGAATGATCTTACAGCCGTTTCAAACACAGTGTCCTCTGCAGCTGTGTTCTTCTGAGATCTCTATTCTAATTTTTCCTGCCAGACTCTATGATCCCTGTATATACCAATTTGTTCCATCTGGGCCTGCCTCCCTAGTCTACTGCTTACCACTTACACACATCCTTCTGATTGATCCCCATTAAAGCCAACTTCAGCCACCCCTCCTGGGGAAGATCTTGCTGAATCCGTCAGCCCTCTACTGACTATCACTTTTGTCATGATCATGGAGATTGCTACATGAGTTAAATATGTCCATTCTCCTTGACTGTCATACTCTGCTATTGCAGAGGCTAGGAACCCTATCTGTTTTATCTCTGTTGCCCCTGTGTCTATGCACAGTGCCTAGAAAACAATAGACATTCAATAAATGTTTTAACCTTGCAGGGCACAGGTCAGAGGCCTAATGACTACCCAGGAGAGCATACTTGCTGATTACACAGATTTTGCTGTCAAACAACTTGAGTTCAAATCTTAGACCTCCATTTGCTAGATGGGTGATGGCCCAGTTACATAAAGTTAGGAGTACCAGTCCCTGTCTCCTGGAGATGTAAAAAGGATAATCCAAGAGTGGAGTATATATATGCTTCCTAGCCAGAGCTTAGTTCATGGGGCAAGCTGCTGTTACCAGTACCGACGATGTGTTAAGAGGTAAGTCTTTCACATCTCTCTATTAGTAATTTTCCTAACCACTGCAACCAAACACCCAATAGAAGCAAGCAAAGGTATGATTCATTTTGACACATTTCAGGGGACACAGAAAACCATGGTAGGGAAGTCATGCACAGCACCCCATAGTGGTGGAAGCATGTGGCTAAGGCTTGTTTATATATGGGTGACCAGGAAGCAGAGTTTAGTCTGGAATCAGGGCTGGGCTATCAACACCTTCATAGGGCACCTCCTACTTGTTAGGATTCTCTTCTAGCCTCTGAAGCCACACCCTGCCCTGAGTTCTGACATCAATCCCCATTTAAGAAGAAATTCCCATCACTTGACTCTCTCTTTTGATTCCTCCCTCCCAGGAACACTCTCTATCCCTCCCTCTTCCCTCCCTCCCCTCCCCCTTCCACCCTCCCCCTCCCCATCCCCATCCCCCTCTCTCTTCTTATGGCTCTATCAGCCTCTCCAAATACATTAGAGAATGTGAAAACATCAAACTGTTTAGGTAAAAACTAAATTATTATTTATAATTAGGCCAAGAACATTAGAATTCAATACTCATCTGACCCAGCTGCCATTGGTATCTGATAGCGAGATACACCGTGTGTCTCGTTCTGTATTAGCTATTTGTTTTGCCACACTGGCAATTTAACTAGGGCCTCAAAAATGTCAAGTAAGCTCTCCACTATTGAACTCATCTTCAGTCTACGCCTTTGAGTAAACGTAAGCTGAGGACGCAGCTCAGGCAGTAGAATAGTAAAAGCCCTGAGTTCAATCCCCAGCACTACAGAAACAGTGTATGATGTCATAAACATATAACCCTAGCACTTGGGGGGGTGGAGTCAGGAGGATGCGACGCTAAAGATCATTCTCAGTTATATATTGAGTTCCAGGTTAACTTATAAAACAAACAAGCAAACTTTCAATAAATAAACCTATTTTACAAAAATGACTTAATATAAAATGGGCAGTGTGACCTTTAGGGTATTTGTTCTGCTCAAAAAGAAGATCAGAAGAAATCAGGCAGGCGACACACTATGAAACACAAACTGAAATATGCTATCACATGAAGGAAGAAAGAAACAAAGAAACATTCCTGTCTTCCTCATGTTGTGTGTTACAGAGATTCCATATGTGTGCACCAATTTACTGGTCTCTGTGCCCAGAAGATGCTGAAGGACCCAGAAGGATCCAGGGTGGCTCTGCAAGGTCCACTTATTTACTGGAAAACTACCATCAGTGACCTGGTGACACTTGACACCAACCACAGCCAACCCAGGGGGATACAGATTAGACTCCTTCCCTCTCACTCGAAGCAAATCTAGACACTTTGTGTCCGTTTTTCTAAATTCAGTGTCAGCATGGTTTAGGTCTTCACCAGTTCCATTGGATCAGCATGACATCCTCCTCTGACATCTCTCTGTCCCTTAGAGCCTATACTAATCTCCAACCATATGCTTGTTCTTTAAAAAAATCAAGAATCCAATGCAAGTTTGCCAGGTAAATGAGCACAAGTCTCCATTTGAATGCATCGTTGACATACCTTGGAGGCAAATTGAGTGCAAATGAGGTCTGAAATTTGGAGAAATATGAAATGTATCAATTGACAGCGTGGATTAACTAACAAGAGGTCTGAAAAACTGAGATAGGAGCAGGAAGACTTTTGCTCTACCAGAGACATAATAGACATAATGGCTTTGTCAAGCAAGCATCCTGCCTCCTTGACCTTACTCCTTCATGTTCCTTCTTGGGCTTCAGCTCCAAAGACCTGCATACGCTGTTCTGCATGACTTTGTGACTTTGAACTCCATCTGTCTCTGTATCTATTTATATCTGTCTCTGATCTCTCTCTCTCTCTCTCTCTCTCTCTCTCTCTCTCTCTCTCTCTCTCTCTCTCTCTCTCTCTCTCTCCACACACACACACACACACACACACACACACACACACACGCACATACATAACTGTGGATTCCTAGAGAAACTCTTCTTGATCATACTATATAACACACACACACACACACACACACACACACACACACACACACACACCATGCTCATACATGACTGTGGGTTCCTAGAGTGTAGGAACCACGTCTTGATCATGCTACATAACTCTCATGCTTAGCACATCAAAGGAGAGTTTGAATGCGTGTTGGTTGAGTTCCTGGAGTCAGTGCTTAGCATTTTGGCTTCATTTGTCCTCAGTCAAAGCCCTGTCTGCCAAAGCCAACAGGATTCTTGTCAGACATCCAAGGTTGAACATATTCCTGAGTGCTTTGTAAGCGGGATAATTTGTCTCTTTTGGGAAGATCATGTCAGTTCTCTTTGGAAGTGGCGTTATTTTTAGAAATCTTGGCAGGAAACAATTCCAATTGGAAAATGACTTGGAGTGAGGTGAAGAAAGAAGCCAGGTGTCTCTTCCAACAACATCTTACTATATCTTTGAACATGAAGGGTAAGAACGATGGTCACCAGCATCTTCCCTGCCAACAGTATAATTAAGTCATCCTCACTGTGCTGCAGGTATCCCAGAGGCTGAAGATGGTGCCATTCATCCAGTAGGTGGTTCAGTGAAGGATCCATTCTACACTACCATTGATTTAGCCTGTGCCTACACCATGAGCTTTGGTAACCCCCATTTTAAAGCTGTAGGATTGAGGCTCAGAGACAGTAAACAGAACACTCAAAGTCCTGCAGCATCACACATCCATAGCAACAGCCTCTAACCACTGTACACACCTTTCCTTCCTTTCATTCTCTGTCTCTCTTCCTGGGGGGAAGTTTCTAGAACAATTCCCAGACCATGGTCTTCGGGGAAAGGTATGAGGAAGCAGTTTCTAAATCTTTGAATATGTAAGTAATACAACAGGTGGAATTTGTTAGAATTCTGTCCTAGCCCCTGAAGCCACACCTGGCCAATGACAATTAGCCTGGCACCACCCTGAGTTCTGACATCATGCTCCATTTAAGAAGGATTCCCACCTTTGACCCCTCCATTTTTATGTCTCCTTCTCCCCACCCTGCCAGAGGGTGTGCTCCTCAACCCTTAACCCCCCCTTTCTCTCTTCTCTTTCTCTCTTTGTCTCTCTATCCACTCTTCTCCTCTCCCTTTCCATAATAATAAAAGTCTCTCCACTTGGGCCCAGTCTAAGTGTCTCACTGCGACACATTCCACTGTGCCAACATGGGGGATGGGGCAAACATCCATCATCATCTGTTAGCCACATAGGTATATGCAATATCACAACATAACAGGATTAAAAGGAGTTTTTCTTGGTCATTACTAAAGAAGGCGTGAAAACACAGATCAGGCACTATTTATTATTCTCAGTAATTACATTAGGTAGTGAATGTCATCATCACCCACCCCTTATTTAGGTGAGGGAACATGGGAATGTTAAGTGGCTTTTCCAAAGTCAAATGCAATAAATAAAGGAAAAACCCATCCTCAAAAAAAAAAAAAAAAAAAAAAAAAACAAAAAACAAAAAAACCTTCACTGAGGGCCTCAATGTGCAGGCACTACTCTCAAGTACTGGGAAACAGCAGCAAACCAGGCAGCAGCTACCCACCTGTTTGTGTCTTCCTCACATCAGTACAAAGGGCTGGGATGCTGAGGGTGATGATAATAGCTACATTGATAACACTAATGTTGTCGTGTCCTAAGGACCTACTATGTGCCAGGCCTCAGAGTGTTCAACTTCTGAACAGAGCCCAATTCCCTGCTTCATGGTGCAGCAAGAAGATATGCTCCCACTTAGTCCCCCAGCTCTGGAAAATCACAGAGAGGCTCTTTCCTATGCTTCATTTGCATATCAAGTGATTCCCAGCCTCACCTAACAATTTCTGCTTGCTTCCCCTTCATGTTTATAATAATTATCCCAATGAGCAGGAGCTAAGATCTGAACCAAGGACAATCCCGAGCATGTGCATTTTTCATTGCCCGCCACTTTCATGGTCTGCTATTTTGACCTGCCTCGAGAAGTTTCTACAGAACTAACTTTCCATGGTAGAAATGCAGAGCCAACCCCAGTGGAGTCAGAGACGGTCACTTCACCAAGTGCTATTGTTCTTCCTCACAAAGTCACTGGATGCCCTGCCACTGAGAGCGCTGTTCACCAAGAAGCACTTTGGATCATGTCTGTCCACCACTGAAACAGAGAGCCAGTGATCACGATAATAGATGGGACAGCACCCAGCTTGAGAAATTGTACTGTGGTGATATATTTTATATTTAATAAAATCATCCTGGAATATCAGAGAGAGGAAACAGACAACAGCCAGTTCTCATCCAGCCAACTTCTCAGGCCAAACAGGGTAAATGCTGTCTTCAGGAGTCCTCAACCTGAGTGGTCCCTCCTACAGAGTGCCTGAATGTCTGCCCACGCCTTCCTTAAATATCTTCCCCATCCAATTGTTTCACTTTCGGCTTCAGCTCTGTATCTTAGTCCTAGAGTTAGAATTAAAGGTGTGAGCTACCACTGTTTGGTTGTTAGGGCTTGAACTCACAGAAATACAGAAGGATCTCTGTCGCCAAGTGATGGGACTAAAGGCGTGGGTCACCACTATCTGACCTTCATAGCTTGACTGTGGATGACACTGTTCTCTAATATTCCAGGCTGATTTTATTAAAAATAAAATTTATCATCACATTGTACCCACAGGACCAAAAGACTGGGGCCTCTCTAAGGCTGTATTACAATGTTCTCTCTATCTGGAATCTGATGTCCCACCTCACAGTCTTTACCTGGAGAACTGTATACATCCTATAGACACAGATTATTACCTGCCTCCACCAACCTGGAGACAGGTAGCCAAAATCCCCCAGCTTGGTTTTCTTTTTGGTATTCTCTCTTCTCCTGATCTGGCCCCATCCTTTATTGTGGAGAGAGCTTTCCACCATGTCACCTGTAAACAGCTCTTGAAAGCAGATTCAACCCCTCCTTACTCTGTGCTAACAGTGCATCTTATCTGAATGTTCATTAGATAAACCTCATGCCATGTGCTACTATTAATTTGCATATAGACACATACTCATATTTTATTTTTGGTTGTGAGTGCCATAAAGACTTTTTCCCTTCTGGGCCCAGCTCAGATGTGCTTCTTCAATGAAGGCATGGAAGATTCTGTCAAGAGCGTTTTTGCATATGTCTATAACTATTTAAGTCTATCTCTGATTACTCACTCAGTTCCTACCATGTGGTGAATGCTCATTAGCTGGAACTCATTAGCTTGTAAATTTTGGGTCCTGTGGGGCTTGTTTCTGGGCACAGATGAATAGAAAGATGCATGGACCAGCAGCTAACATAATGACAAAGCAATCCCAATTCTGTCTTTGTTTCTCCAGGAAAGAGACTGGATATGCAACTCACTGGCACATTCTCCCCAAGGTACTCCACTCCCTCATCCCCAAATTCTCTCAGGCTCTGTAAGTGTCCTGGAGTGCAGCTCACCAACCTGGAGACAGGTAGCCAAAATCCTCCAGCTTGGTTTTCTTCTTGGTATCCTCTCTTCTCCTGATCTGGCCCCATCTTTTATTGTGGAGAGAGCTTTCCACCTGTCCTTTTCCCCTCCACTTCTAGTGGGAGGCCCTTCCTCTTACCTTCCCCCATGGCTGACATTCTGCCTCTTAAAACCCATTCTCTTCAGAGAGACAAAGGGCTTTATATGAGCAGGCTGAGAGTATCTTTTGGCTAAGAAGTCTTGTCTAGGTCACATGTGTCTAATAAATGGATGCATAGACAAATGCAAGATTTCCTCTGTTTGCTTTTTCATTCGTAGATGCTAAACTAAACAACACCTACCATGCATCCATCATGGGCACTGAGGAGTAGGGGGAGGGGGCCTTGACAAGAACAGTAAGGAAATCCTAGCAGTGTGCCCTAGAACATTCCTTTTCCTGAGAATACAGATCCAATGTTTATTCCTGATTCTCGTCTACATCATGAGTTATTCTGTTGAAGGCAAGGGAATCTGTTTTGAGAACCTCCAATTCTGATAACTAGGTAGGAAATTGACCCAGAAAGAACAACAACAGAACCTGACTGGGCCTTTACACTTGACCTTGGATTTTAAGGAGAGGTCATTGCACTTAGAAATCCATGATAGGATCTTTTCACTTACTAACTGCTCTTGTTATTATTTTAAAGATTTTAAAACTGAGTCCTAATACAAATAAATATGTTAGTGCAATTATCACAGCAATGACAAGCAACTGTTCACTATGCATTTGCTGTGTAACGCTGCACTCTCTGATATAGGTGGTAGGGGTGAGGCTCAGGCCTAACACAATGAAATTAAGATCATATCCTGCTTAATTCTGTCAACAATTCTACAAAATAGATGTAGATCAGGACACTGAATTTGTACAAGGTCACATGCTAAACAGTAAATTTCCCCAAGGTTATGTGGGCCAGTAGGCCAGTGCCAAAAATCTAGATCCAACCAAAAGCCTGTTGGATTCCTAGTCATTGCCATCTCTTTACCAAGGATCCTGTTTTACTCATTAGCATCCAGGAAGCTGCTGAGCCAAGATATCTTTTGTGTCGGTATGCTGCTCCTTCTCTATCTCTTGTCCATATTTCAAACAAAACACACACATACACCTATGCAGACATGTACATATGTGTGTGTGTGTGTGTGTGTGTGTGTGTGTGTGTGTGTGTGTGTGTGTGTGTGTGTGTTCCCATGGTAAAGGGAGTGACTTGGACAATTGGTCACAAAAAAAAAAAAAAAAAGATAATCCACCACTTGACCATAGGAAGTTCTGCATTCTGGGACATGGATATAATCCAGTATTGTGGGGCAGGAGGCCACATGTGCATGACCTTTGCAGGGGGCTCTACCATTTGCTATCTCCTACTCTGTTTCAAACTCATCTGTTCTGCTCTGGGACTCAGGTGGCTCTGAATCTGCAGCCTCTTTCAGCTCAGCCTCTGTCATCTCTTGAATACCAGTGGCTCTGGCAGTTGCTTCTGGACACTGTCTTTCAGTCAGGGCTGGAAAGAAATTGTTGGTCTCCCAGACAGGGAAACAGCTTCATTCTTCTTAAATATATATTCATTAAAAGTCCATTCTGAATTTATTAAAAGGAGAGAGGTTGGGCTGGAAAAGAACCTGCTGATAACCAACTGTCTTTCATGATTGCAATAATCTGGCCTATTACACATTACGCTTTATGAAACCTCACCTGGTCCCCAAACAAGTTAGCTACCTATCTTCATATTTGTTATATTGCTGTGAAGAGACACTATAAAGGCAACTCTTACAAAAGAAAGTATTTAACTTGTGTTTTGCTTACGGTCTCAGTGAGTTCATAGTTACAATGGTAGAGAGAATGACAGCTAGCACAAGGCTTGGTGCTGGAGAAGTAGCTGAGAGCTGTATCTTGATCTACAGGGGAAGAGAGAGGAAAGAGGAGAGAGAGAGAAGAGAGAAGAGAGAAGAGAGAGAGAGAGACTTGGTCTGGCATGGAGTTCTAAAACCTCAAATCAGAGCCCATCACCAGCAGCACATCTTCTTAACAAGGATGCCCCTATTTTAACAAGGCCACACCTCCTAATCCTTCCAAGCAGTTTACCAACTGGGAAGTGAAGTACAAAAATATATGAGCTTATGGCGGCCACTCTTATTCAAACCACCACTCAGCCTGTGGAGGCTTTTAGGAGCTCTTTCCATCCCCACACCACAATAAGCATCTAATAGAGATATTTCTTAAACATTTCTCACAGCTATGGCTACATCCCCTTGGAAGACATTCTTGGGGTACCTCCTCCAGTCTCCTGGGGTACCTCCTCCATTCTTCATTGTGGATTACTTATGTTTTACTCCCTTCCTTTCCACAGATGTCTCTAAGCTCTGAATGGGATCCTTAAGACAGTACCACCAATCACTGATGCTGAGACAGACATTCCCAGAATCCTCTACCCCAGGTATAGGAATCCCCAAATAAAAAAAGGCAGTTTTAGCCATGCATTTTCATATTCTATAATTGAAATTCAAGTGCTGTGACCATTTGCCATGGCTGTATCTTTTATTGTTTGTTCAAAAGCTAATTGTTCTGTGGACTAGTTTGTTTCTCCATTGCTATTACAAAACACAGACTAAAACTGACTTATGGAAGAAAGGATTTATTTTGGTGTACAGTTCCAAAGGGTTACAAGTCTGTTATGGTCAAGAGGCATGGCACGAAGTAGCCATAGCATCTGGAGCAGGAAGCCAAGAGCCCACATCCTTTACTGCAAGCATGAAGCAGAACAGGCAAACTAAGTAGGGTGCAGCTATATAATCTCAAAGTCCTTCTCAAGTGATGCACTTCTTCTAAGGAGGTTGTGCCACTTAAACCTCCCGAAAGAGTGTCACCATCTGAGAAACAGGCATTCAAATACGTAAGTCTATGTGGGACATTTCTCATTCAAACTACAATGCTCTAGTTAGGTTTATGTTGCTGGGATAAAAACCATGACCAAAAACAACTTGGGAGGCAACAGGTTTACTTGACTTCTAGGTTACAGCCCATCACAGGAGGGAAACCAAGGCAGGAACTGAAACCATGACTATGAAGAACACTGTTTACTGGCTTGTTTCCTCTGACTTACTTTCTTATACATCCAAGGACCTCTTGCCCAAGGACAGCACCACCTACAGAGGGCTCAGCAATTAAAATGCCCTACAGACATATCCACGGGCCAATCTGCTAGAGGCGTTTCCTCGATTAAAGTTCCTTCTTTCCAGGTGTATCAAGCTAACAGCTGACACTCTCTATAACATTGATAATAAATCAGAGAGCAACTTATAGTCAATGGTATCTTGCAACATTAGCAGCCCTTACTAATTTACAGACACCATCACACAGCACACACTGAGGGAGTGATCGTGTCTTAGCTGCATTCCCATACCACTTCATGCCTCCCTCTTTCATAACCCTTGTCAGGGAGCATCATTATCATTTGTATGTGTGTCTCACCCAGCAGACAGCAAGTTCCTCAAGGGCAAGGGATCTGTTCATTCCAGCTTTATACTCCAATAGCTAGCACCCCATCAAATGCTTAGTGGCCATTTCTTAGTTTGATCGAACTGGAAAGAAACTGAGTTAAGATACTTCTCTGAAAGAGACATTGCAATATTAAAACCTCAGAGGCTTCTTTTGAGTGTTTTGGGTTGTCCCTCCATCCCCCATCATCATCTGCAGCTACATATCACTCCAAGGGGTTAAATGCATTGTTTTGAGATGAGGTGACCCAAACACCTGTGTTGAAGTTGATGATTCCAGGAAACTCCAGTGTCCAGAATTAGGGACTTTCTCTAATAGTTTGAAGCTTCCTCTCTGGGTCTTGCTTTCAGCTCAGGGTAAAGAAATTCATTCTGCAACACTGTGACAATTGGTGGGACCAGTGTCTTTGGTCTCTGTGTTCTTACTGGCCATTGTGCTGTTGATTATTTCATTTCAAGTTTTCTGCAAACTATTCAGGGGCTTCATTCTAGATAATGAGCAAGTGAACATTGTGGACTCTTCATGGCAAGTAAGATTATGAGGTGACAAAGAAAACAATGATCTACACTTACCCATGAACTGATATCATTTCCTTTGTCCCCAGTGAATCAAGCCCAGGTCCTGGCAGCTACTATTAGGGCAGTGTTAAAAGTATAACTGCCAATATCTCTCTTTGTCTCTCTCTATTGTCATAATCCTTCTACTTCAGACTTCTAAGTGCTAGTACTACAGATGTGATGGTTAGTATTAATAACCAATGTAATAGAATCTAAAATCACCTGGAAGATGGACCCCCTGAACCGGTGGGGAATTATCTATATTGTGTCAGTGGAAGGACCAGCCCACAGTGTGTAGAATCACTCCTTGGGCAGGATCCTGAACTATATAAAATGGAGAGAGTGAGCTAAGCACAAGCATCCATCACTCTCTGCTTTCCAGTTATAGATGCAATGTGACCAACTGCCTTGACCTCCCTGTACTGGTGGACTTCACTCTTAAATTATGAGTCAAAATAAACACTTTCTGCCTTAACTACTTTTGTCAGGTGTTTTTACCAAGAGGCAAAGAAACTAAGACTATATACCAATACTATCAGTTCAATTTACCTCCTTTAAATACTTGTAACACAGCCTAATATGTGCATTTCTATGTGCTAGGTACAGTTGGTGGTATTTAAATTTACTATGGGAAACATAAACTAATCTGGATTCTCCTTGCACTTATGATCTCTTCTAATATGTACAATTGTTTGAGGTGAGTACCTCAACAGTTCATAGGGGAAACTGAGGTAGAGAAGTTAATGATTTGCCCAAGTAACATGTCTCCATTCAGTAGTCAGCAAATTAGAGATTTCTGATGGTCTATAAGGTCCCTCCATGACTTGACCTTCTTAGACACATCATAGAAACAATCCTATCTTAAATTACAATAGCTCTCAATGTTTTACTGATTGACTATTTTTCACTGAACTAAATACAAAAAATAATATATATTTTCCTTTTTTCTGTCTAGTTATGGTCTGCTTGCTATGGGGAGAATATAAGTTAAGGTATTAAAAATCATCTAGTTGAGTTTCCTTCTAGAGAAATGTCTAGATGGTGAGTATTATGAACTGATGAATGACTAAATGGGTGAAAAGACTAAGCTGGAAGCCTTGAACCACTGTCACTACAGGGTTTATTTCATACCTAGTTATCTTCAAGACCTATCCATTAATCTCCCCTTTAACCAGCATTTTCCTCTCCTTCACATGTAAGTCAGAATTGGCCAAGCTGATCTGGACTATATTGCAAAACACGCTGAATAGGAAAGTAGAAAGAGCTAGCATTTCTATCTAAATGGTAGAGATGTTTCCATGCTTTTGAGAAGGTCAAGGTAATTTTTCAAAGTAAAACAGGTGAAAAGAGAGAAGGCAGGATTATGTGAGTAGTTAATCAGAAAGATGAAGAGTGAGACTGTTGCCCCCACTCTAACGGGTAGTTTTTCAGCTGTGTTAGAGCTGAAATATACCATTCTCTAGAGGCCACCAAAGCCAATAGGGATAGCATATAAAAAAGAAGACTTGAGTCTCTGCTGTGGGATTATGCTCTTGTGCATTGTAAATGTTTGGCACTCCTATTGGTTTAATAAAATGCTGATTGGTCAGAAGGCAGACAGGAAGTATGGGTGGGGCTACCAGATCAAGAAAACTCTAGAAAGAGGAAGAAGAGACACAGACATCAGGAGATGCAGAGGAAAGAAGATGAGAATACTGATTGAAAAAAAGGTACAAATCCATGTGGCTAAACAAGATTCAAATCATGGGTTAGTTTAAGAGTAAGAGTTAGCAAGTAATAAGCCTGTGTCATAGACTAAACAGCTTGTAATTAATTTAAGCCTTTGTATAATAATTTTGAACCACAAATCTGAACTTTGGGGTTAGGCAGGCCAGAAACTTCTTACTACAAGCCTCAAAAACTAAATAAACTCATGGGTTAGTTTATTTCAAAACAGTATGCCTCCATTTAAAATCAAATTTGGCAAATCACTGATCTATGAAACTCTCAATGAAATATGTTAAGAGCACAATGGAGGAAGAAAGAGGGTCTTCACAAAGAGGCTGTGATGGCTAGTCTTCACTGTCACCTTGGCAATGACCAATAATAGTTTCAAGATACAAGATAATTGTTTCTTCCAATTCCTACCATAGTGTAGCCTGAGTTACTTTATTGTAGTATGGGATCCTGAGCTAGAGTCAAGGGCCCAAGAGGAAACTTCAGGTCATTAGAGAAGAGTCCCGTCATGTTCTGGCTGCTCTTCTGTAAACTCAACACACAAACTAGAGGTATCTGAAAGGAGAAAACTTCAATTGAAAAAAATGCCTCCATAAGACCAACCTGTATGGCATTTTCTTAATTAGTGACTGATGGGGAGTGATCAGCTCATTGTGGGTGGTACCATTCCAGGGCCGGTGGTCCTGGGTTCTATAAGAAAGCAGACTGTGCAAGCCATGGGAAGCAAGCAGGTGAGCAGCACGCTTCCATGGCCTCTGCATAAGCTCTGACCTCCAGGTTCCCACCGTGTTTGAATTCCTGTCCTGACCTCCTTCAATGATAAACAGCAATGTGAAAGTATAAAACAAACTAGCATGTTCCTCTCCAGCTTGCTTCCGGTCATAGTGTTTCACTGCAGCAATAGAAATTCTAACTAAGACACTTTATGATAGTGTGGAATGAAGTTTCTCTTGATCATTAAATCCAACATGTGTTTGGTCATTTCATTCTAAAACAATCACAACTGGGTATATCTGCTTTGTTACTAGCCACACCAATAACATAAGAGGCAAGACATTGAACCACCCCAAAGCATTCCTTCTCTTGAGCCACCAGTACAAATCCCTTACTCTAGATACTGTACCTATCTTTTCCTTGTTTACAATCTCCAACTTTGCCTTTATCTAAAATTCACTTGATTTTTAAATTACAATTGGCTGACCATTCAGATTATCTCTTTGGTTTAGAACAAGGAAAAGAGATAGACCTCAAACACCATTGTGTTTGTTGCTTTTCTCTTTCTTCCTTCCTTCCTTTCTTTCTTTTTTTATTTTAGACATGGCCTTAATATAGCACAGGGTAGCCTCTAACTCGCTATATAGTCAAAATTTGCCCTGAATTCCTGACCCTCCTGCTTCTGCCTTCCAAGTGGATACTACTATGCTAGGTGAAGTTTGGAATACAAATAAGGCTGGCTTGTTGGACAGGTAATCACTAAAGACAGCCTATATCATATGGAGTCAGATAGCAGCTTACAGGAGTTGGTTCTCTCCTTTCACACTGTTGGCCAAGGGAATGAACACAAATCATCTCACTTATGACAAAGTGACTTTAAGTACAGAACCTCCTGTTAATACCTGGAAGTTCTAAGTCGTTTTTGAACAAGTTTGATGTATTTATTTTGTCCCAGGGCCAGATGATCTATCCAATACTGATTTTGCTTTCCCACTAGTCATTGTGCTTAGAGACCATTGCTGCTGTCATTTCTCATCAAGATAAAGAGAATTAAACACTATATTGACGACAAGATTCTGGAGCTTGGGGTGAAGCTAAGTCATTAGAATGGCCTTGCCTAGCGTGCGTGAGGCCCTTGGGATTCAGTATCGCAAAATAAAACAAAAAACCGAGGGTGATGAAGAGCCTTCATTGAGGAATTATAAGTTGAATGAGTTGGGCCATTTGTAAAACTGTACCAAATGCACAATATATGAATTGACTATTTCTTGCATGAGCAAAGATAGTGAGCGAAAAGGAGGGGAGAGACATCTGTTCAGATCCTAGAGTGAAAGGGTCAGTCCAAGATCCTGACACTGAAACAGCAAGTGAGAAACAGTCTGCCCTGTAGGTAAAAGCCATCCGAGATGGCCCAGCACTTGTATGAGTGGCTCCTTTATACACTGTCAATGTAGCCACTAAGAAACTCCAGAGTTCCCAGATTAGAGTGGAACGTGAGTTCTTTGGGTCACCAGACTTAGGAAAACAGTGAACAAAGACCAGAAAAGCAACCAGTACCATGAATGCTAATGTTTCAACATAAAAGGAGATGTTTGTAGACATCAGTTTATTAACTAATCAAAGCTAGTTGTCTGAGAACAAAAAAACATCAATGTCTCATTAATATATTTCATTGAAAATGCCAGGGAGAGAGAGGTGTTGTATTTGCTACTTGTGGAATTTATTGCTTTCCATGTTTAAATTGAAGTATCTAATTACACAATCATGAACACTCTGATGCAGAGAACGTTCACCAAAACCATTTCCTTATGTAACATTATCTTCCCATCTACCTGCTATCGTCATTTCATTATGTGCTTTTATTCTGCTAGACTCTAAAGAACTAATTGCAATTTCAAAGTGTCCCATTAAGCCAAAAATAATGATTCTGCTACAATGAACATCACGGCGTAGTTGGTCCTAACTTGTATACATTTTTGAAATACCATGCTTTTCTTCTCTCTCTTTTTGCTGGTTGTTTCCCAAGGCAGTTACAGCTTTTGCAGCTAGGCAGCGTTGGAAAGCATCATTTTAACTGCTGTTGATGTTTCGGACCAGCTGAGCATTTCATGCACCAATTTCCTTGGCCTTTTAAAAACAAATAGTAATGTCTTTCACGTGTTCTGTTTCTTTCCGATGTACAAAACACAATCACGTTTGCTGTTCGATTTGACCCTCCTTCGCAGAGATGACACGCCAAGCTTGAGAGCGCCAGCAAAACAGGCGCTGGTGAAGAGAATAACAGTGGTGAGAAGGAACAGACACACAGGGGGAGCAATTTAATAATTTTAATGAAACAACTCAATATGAACTTAAATTTAGTGATTTTTTCCTAAAAGCTCTGACGTGGGCTTTCTAATAACAGATCCCAACAGAATTGTCTCATGATCATACTATGACAGGTATGATGACAATGACGCTTTCCAAAATTAAAAAATGTCTTGAAGTTGGCCAGCTTTCTAGTGAGTTGTTGAGAAACCACAGTTCAGAGCTGGGTCGATCTAGCCCTCACCCGGCCCTCTGTTCATCCTTCATGTGGCAGTTGGGAGACGTGATTGCAAACACAGACTGGCTCGGGCCAATATGAGCATGCAAAGAATTTACTGGCAAGAATGCAAGCAGGCTGTTCAGGAGTCAGCAGCCAGGCTGGGAAAACTGGCGCCCACTGCAACTAAGGGCCAAGTGAGGCTGGGCTATGGAAAACATAGCCAAGAGCATGTCACAGCAATAGCCTAATTAGGGTGCAGCTGCCAGGGCTGTCAATCTGGACTCCTCAATGCTACCAGACTTTGCTTCTTTTTTTATTAAGGTGCAGCTAATGATAGTTACATGTACAGGGGCTGGGGGTAAAACTTCATTGATGTGATGCTTGCCTAGTATGCGTGAGCCCCTGGGCCCCATGCTTAGCACTACATAAATCCAGTCATGGTGGCACATCCCTGTAATACTAATACCTGGGAGGGGAGACCAGAAGAATCACAAGTCCAAAGTTATCCTTGACTACATAATAAGCTTGATTACAGCCTTGATACATGAGACCTCCTCTCAAATTTTAGAAAGAAAGGAGTTATTTGTACAAATTTTACATGTGTGTAAAATATAGCTAGATCTTGGTAAACTCCTTGTTCAAAAACACAGAATTCTTAACACCTCATTTGGCTTCTGTCTGGTTAACATGTTATCATTTTTCCAGCTTCTATTACTATAGATCAGCTTGTTATTAGTGTTAATGAATCTCACAAAAATAGAAATAATATTTCTTTTGTACCTGAGGAATTTTCTTTGCATTACATTTTCACTATCTGTGTATACGGTTGCTTATTGTACTAGTAGTTTATAGTTCATCTCCCCTTCCTTTCTCCCTCCCTCCTTCCCTCCCTTCTTCCCTCCTTCCTTCCATTCCTCCCTCCCTTCCTTTCTTGTTCTGTTTATGTTACTATGAAAATGTGTAGACAGAGTTTTCATTGGGTCTCCAGTTTATAAAAACGACACAGACATTGTTAATTATAAAAGCTTGGCCTTGGCTTAGGCCTGTCCCTAACTAGTTCTTATAACTTAAATTAACCCATATCTTTTAATCTATGTTCTTTTACATGGCTTGGTTACCTTTTTACTCTGTATTTCCCATCCCACTTCTCCATCATCTGACTGGCCACTCCACCTTTCTTCCTCTCTGAGTCCTTTCTATCCCCAGAAGTCCTGCCTAACTTCTTCCTTTTTAAGTATTGGCCATTCAACTCTTTATTAGACCAATCACAGGGATACATCTTCACAGACTGTAAGGGAATATTCCACAAAAAAAAAATGTACTACCCAGTCTATTTTTTATGACATCTGAGTTATTTCTACCTGGGGGCTAAGATGAATGACACTGCTGTGAGAATGCTGATACATGTCTCTTGGAAGATGACTCTACTGGGTTTTCTTATGTATAGATATTTCAGAATCACTAGTAGATATTTACTGAGGATCTTTTGAATTTCATGAAGCCACTGCATATAATCTCTCCTGTCCCGCAGCTTGGTATCACTGCAAACACATGTGAAATCCTGCAAGCACGTACTGCGTACAGCCCAATCTCCTGCTCCCATCTAGTGGACATGGGAAGGGCTATGTCAGCTTCCATATGATGAGAGGAATACTGCTTTCTGAAAAAAAAAAATGTATTTACATTTTCTGGTATTGTCCTCTGAAGGACAGTGGGAAATTTACCATTCTAAATGGCATATACCATCTTCCAGTGTGTGTGTGTGTGTGTGTGTGTGTGTGTGTGTGTGTGCGTGTGCGTGTGCGTGTGCGTGTGCGTGTGCGTGTGCGTGTGTGTGTGTGTGTGTGTGTGTGTGTGTGTTGCTGGAGATCATCTATGAATCCTTTAAGATGCTAAGGCAAGTACTCTACAGGGTAAGTCTACACTGAAGGAAGACAATCCAAGTTCCAGCTGACAGATTGTTATTCTCACATGTGTATCTATATAGCATATCCATATATCACATGCATCATCATTGGCTATTTTCCTTAGGCTTGTTTTTAAAATTACAAATAAATTTATTTTCAGGGGAATTGTTATATCAGGTCTGTAAGGACTATCACTTGTCATAAGTGAAAAGGCAATTATACAAAATTAGCACAATGAAAAAGAAGCAATGATATTAAACTGTAATTATGCAATATGAGGTGCTGAACCTCTGAACCTATTACTGCTGAAACATTCATCAAAAAGAAGGCAAGATCAGCCAGTGTTCAAGAGATTTTAGCAGCTTAGGAAACGGGCTTTCTATGAAATAAACAGAGTAACTGGGATAATTAAAAGAAGGGGGCTGGGAATGTTTTGCAGTTGGTAGAGCACTCACCTAGCATGCACCCAAGACTTGTGTTTGATTCCAAGAACAGCATACATATATCATACATATCTAAAATTCCAGCACTTGAGAGGTGTAGTTGAGAGGATCAGAGTTTAAGGTCATACTCAACTACCCAGAAAGTTCGAGGCCCATCTGGCTACATAAGACCTTGTCTGAAAAAAAAAATTAAAAATTGGATGACTTCTCACTGTGATTTTTTTGACATTTTATCTCTGTATGAGATGAATGTGAACAATTTTGCACATGTGAGATGAGCAGTTTAAGATGAAGTGACTTTTTAAGGTCAGCCAGAAGTACAGTGACAAAGACAGAAAGCTCCTCCATAGGCTGCATATTTTGTATTGCTCATTCATTCATTCAACACACACACAATGACAATTTAATGAATGGCAGGCACAGGAGACAAGTTCTTATGAAGAGGCTCTGGTCACAATTTAAAAGGAGCATAGAGCCTGCTCTTTTCTGCTTTGAAGTGGAAGGTTTCTCTTTCAGGAACAAAGATGGAACCCAGACACAGCATCCCACATGCATTGAGAAAAAGGACCTCTTATTTTCTGTTGTATCTGTGAGGTCACTGTCGCCTGCTCTGCCTAGGGCTTTTCTGAGTATGCTTCTGGAGGGTAGATGCATCTGCCTTGTGATGCTGAAATTCCCATTATTCTTATGTCTCCAGGCCTTGCCATAACCAGTTGTGAGGATGCTGATGATACCTGGGAAATGTTTCAGATTTATACTTCTCTAAATAGTTATTGTGTATTTACTGCATCAACTCTGCTTTCTAGTAATACACAGCAGTGATGCTAGATTGGGGTTTGAAAACATTGTGAGTTGCTGGTCTTCACATCCTGAAAACTGTGAGTTAAGCCATATGCCCAGACTCTAAATACATTAATAATTACACTGGATATATCTATTAAATACTCAAATGAAAAGAGAAAGATGATCAGATTGTACTTTTAAAATAAAATGGGTTATATGTTGCTTATAAAAGATACCTATCAAAGGTTCAGAAACAAGGAAACAAGACAAGAACAATATGTACTATAAATTTTGACCAAAAGGAAAAATGCATATTTCTACTGGTGTCAGAAAATAGAGCATTTAGGCCAAAAAAGCATTATAAAAGGTGGAAAACTCATATTGAAAACAAAAGTTAAATCCATCAGAAGATATTATAAATCATAAGCATCATATATACCACCCCACGTATTTATGTATGTGTATAAATATATGTATGTATACATAATGTGCACAAGTTTTGCCACACACACAGTGGAAGTTGACAGAATTAAAAGAGAAATAAGCAAATTCATAATTATTATGGAAGCCTTTTGTATAATGTACACATATATCTCTATGGCCCTTTCTCATTTTCTAAAGGATTTCTCTATTATTTGCATTTCAAATGTGATTCTGAAGTTTGAAAACCAACTAGAAATAGCATTTACCCTATATCTGATAAAACGGATAAAAAATGAATTCATTATAATTTGCCATCGTCTAATGGCTGGAAAAGGTTATTCTGTTTTTTAATTGGAAATAAAATTAGCCTAAATGGAAAATGGTACCCAGTAAACCAGGAGACAGGATCATTGTATCTTATGCAACAACTGTGTGACAGGCGCTGTTCTTGGTACTTAGTAAATGTCAGTAAAGAAAAGTAACAAAGGAAAGAGAGAGAAAATCCTTACCTTTTTGGAGCTTACACTCCATGAAGAAACTATAACATAAGCAAAGTAACAAATGGTACAAAATATTAGCAAAAAAACAAAACAACAACAACAACAAAAAAAAAAAAAACAAAAGGACACAAAGAGAGGAAAAGTAGAGATCAGAACTGGAATGAGGCAGATGTAAGTCTGCCTTTTTAAAAGTTGTAGCAACACACACACACACACACACACACACATTAGCATGACTATATAGGGGTAACCAAGTGTTTGCTGATTGGATTTGAGGTCCATGTCATAGACAAAAATTTGTATTTGGTATGGTTAACCTGCTCAAAATCCCATGATGAGGGAAGTCATAGGTCCTGGGTAGGAGGGACAGCTCCATACCGTTGTTTAAGTAAACGTACTTGATTGTCAAACCCTCTTTTAAACACACACACACACACACACACAATCAACACTTTCAGCCTTCATCATTGGAGCCCTGCTTTCCAGTGAACTGCAGTGAATGCAGATATTCTTGACTGCACAAGATGCTAAAGGTAAGCTAATTGTTCACCCTTAAAAAAAGACTTTTACAGCATACCCTCTAAGGCACAGGATCATTATAGAAGAGAAAGTAAAAAGAATGTAAGAAGTGGAAGACGGTGAGAAAGAAGTGAGATGATACAGCCGTTGTAATCATAAACTCTCAACAACTGTAGGTGATGACACTGGGTCTCCATAGGAACGGGAGCATCAACAGCAAGACATGGACCATGTGCTCTACTCCATACTGCTGAACTATTATTTCCTACTAACAAAAACTCTCAACAACTGTAGGTGATGACACTGGGTCTCCATAGGAACGGGAGCATCAACAGCAAGACATGGACCATGTGCTCTACTCCATACTGCTGAACTATTTCCCACTAACAGATTCAGGGAAAGGGATAGTAATTACACTCAGTCATTTACCCATCAGGCTCCAGTGGAAAGCTCTAATCCAATGGTCACACATGAAACAAAGCCAAAAAGCATGAATCTGGGAAAAGGGACTGTTGGCAGGTCCTTTGGGGTAGATAGGTTAACAACAAGATCACCCACCCTTTTTTCAGGTGTCACAATGACACTGTGAAGTTCACGAGCTCTTCACCTCTCAATGGGAAATTGGTCTTATTTATTTTCACCACCTCCTCCTGGCTGAAAATAGACAAAGGTTGTCTAGGTGCCTCACCCTATCCACAGCACTGTCCACCTCCTACTTGACACTTACCCATTCCCCAGACAGCTAAGCATCCTTGTCCTGGGGCGGAGTCCAGCTCCATTATCTGCTGCCCTCAGAGAAGCAGAAGAGCAGAAATGTTTCTCTACTTGCTAAGGATAGACCAGCAGTGCACTTGGCCCTTTCCATGAGCGTGTAAGTATACTTGGTATCCTTGGTGAATACATGAAAGCTCTTGCCCAAGCCTCCCCTACCCTCAACTTGTCACTGAACTCACAACGTAACAATAGCATAGCCTCCATGTTTTGTTCAGTGATTTTCTATGTGTCAAGAACAGTGTCTTTCATTAATAGTAGTTTTGAGAAGCTGCTGCTCATAAGTTCTTGCGGGTGCAGTGAAGCTAGAAGCTGCTACATATACCTTCAGGAACCCAGGAATGGAGAAAAGGATTCAGCCACCACAGTCTTCCATTTAGAGGTCCATTCCTCTCATGAGTAAACTGAGTCATGGGTAGGAATGTCAATTTTTCCATGATTCAGAAACCCCATGCAGAGAAAGGAAGTATAATTGGAAAACAAAACAAAACAAACCAAACAAAATGACATCAACTACTTCCTCCCATCCACCCCCACCCCACCCCCAGGAAAAAAAATTGTTTAATTTACAGTTTTGGTTTTTTAATTCATTTGCTCTAGCAATGTCTGCTGTATTTTTGTCAAAATTCTTCTAACTGAAACCTGACCGTTGCCTAATTAAAACAGAAAAAGGAAAGACCTGGCTGAATTAGATGAGCTGGTGTGGACTTATCTCAAAATATAATTTCTCAAGAGTGTCTTTAGAAATGTCTTTCAGTTTTCAGCTATACACCATTCAGGCACTTATCATTGTTAGGAATTTGCTTGTTTTGTTTTGGGCATGCTTTCCTGGAGATTGCAGGAGGGTGGGATTGGCTCTTAGTATTAATATTTATTCCTCAGTGTATGCAGCTTTCTCGGCTGTGTCTCAGTTTGAGGTGTGAACAAAATGGGGTAGGGGGAGCCCTAGGAAATACATCAGGTGGTCTTTATGGTTTCAGAGTCATGATAACAAGCTTACTTTGTCAAAAAAAAAAAAATAGCTGAGTTCTCCAGATCAATCTTTGCTTTTCATGCTATGTTAAGTTTAGGGTGACTGATAGAGGGAGCAGGACTTCCTTCAATGTTCCAGCCTTCCTGTGGAAGAGACTCTAGGCAGAGAAGAATTTACAGAGAATGGACCAGAACAGAACACCCACAGGAGTGGGGACAAGAGGTGCCAGTTGAGAGAAATTTGAATTGATTGAGAGAATGAGAGAGTTTGTAGATGAGAAATCTGGGAGATGCCATCTGGACAGATTTGATATTCTCATAGTTCATGAGAGGACTTTCAGGGCAGCTAGCCTGGAGCAGAAGAGCAAGACAGGCCTGTATAGAACCAGCATGGGACCATGTTGAGTGTCTCAAAATAACTGGGTCAGATTCAGAGGGAAAGAAAGTGAACTTCTGCTAAGGCGAACAGTACAAGAAGTATGTGCTGGCTGAGTCATGATTATGAATGAATAAGGACCAGAGGAGCACTGGCTGATATGAAAATTGCTCAACTTCTCAAACCTATTAATGAAAAGATATTAAAGCAATGGAAATGGCTCAAAGAACACTAAAGATGTGGTGTGGAGATCACAGACAACTTAGGCCTTTCACTTAGAGCTGTGAAAAATGTATAGTTAAAGAAGCAGGCACTGAGTCCATAGTTATGTTAAAAGGCCTAATTGGTTCATTTGAGTCAGCAAATTCGGCCCCACAACATGAAAGAATTAGTTCACTTCTGAGAGCCATGTCTTTAGAGGATATGATTCAGCAGTTGTGAGGTCCAGCAAGGACAGCTGGGTAGAGAGAGAATCTAACATTCTCTCATGTTAGAATCCAATGGCCAGGAGAGGAACCCACTTGGGGAGGATCATAAGAGCTACATTTGAGTGTCTGAGGAGTGGTTGTGTGGAGATAAGGCTGGACGTTAATACCACGATCACCAATATCACCCTCCAGGACCTCATTGCTGACCCAGAGTGAAAGAAATGGGAAGGGGGTTTACGAATATGGCAGAGAAGTAAGCCAATAGTAGTAATATATTTAATATGGAAAGAGGTCAATGCACTGACTGGGCATGGTGATGCATGTCTGGGAATCTAAGGCAGAAAAACCATGAGTTAAAGGTCAGCTTCAGTAATGGTAGCAACATAGTTAGACCCTGGGTAAAAAAAAGAAGAAAATAATAATCTGTCATGGAGTCCAGGATATAGTGGGTTCACAGTAAAGGTAGACATTCATTCTGAGGGTGGTGAAGAGGGGGAGAGAAGAACATTTCTCAGAGACATCCAAGCCTAAGCTGGTGAGATCAACAATGTAAAGTTTGCACCTGGATTCCCTTGCAGTCAGTGGCTTCAGAGCTGACTCAATTGCCTCTAACTCTTTCGGACAACTCATCATTGAACCTCATCCAGCAAATTATGGAAACACGCAGAGACCCACAGACACGCACCAAGCTGAGCTCCAGGAGTCCAGAGAGAGAGAGAGATTATAGAAGCAAGGGGGTCAAGATGGGGAAACACACAGAGACAAATGACCTGAGCTAGTGGGAGCTCATGGACTCTGAATTGACAGCTGGGAAATCTGCATAGGGCAGAATTAGGCCCTCTGAATGTAGGTGATAGTTATGTCGCTTGATCTGTTTCTGGGGCCCCTGGCAGTAGGACCAGGATTTATTCCTAGTGCATGAAGTGGCTTTTTAGAGCTCATTCCTTATGGAGGGATACCTTGTTCGGCTTGATACAGGGGGAAGAGTCCAGCATTAACTTTGTATGCCAGACTTTGTTGACTCCCCATGGGAAGCTTTACCTTCTCAGAGGAATGGATGGAGATTGGGGTAGGAGGTGGGGGGAGGGGAGGGAGAAGAAACTATGGACAATCTCTACAAAATTTAAAAAATTAAAAAATCACCAAGTATAAAACAAACAAGCATAGCTGTACCCCAGCTCTCCAGACTGAAATTTGGATTCAGTGGTTCTAGAATAGAGGTCAGAGTTCAGATTTTTAACAGGCTTGCCTAGTGATTCTGAAGAGTAACCAGGCTTGGCAGCATCGGGCAGTATTAAAAGTTAGGTTAATATTTTTTAAATATTTATTTGTTGTTTACTTACTTGTATAGGTGTGTGGGTACCAATGTGAGCTTCTGTGCATAATATACAGTAAGTGCTCTTAACTATTCAGACATTTCTCTAGCCCTCCCCCCTGGGGGGTGATATTTTAGATTAACCTCCCCAGCCTCACTGAATAGAGGGAAGTATACAGAGTAACAGAAAACTCTAGGAAGAAGGACCAGTCCTAGTCTCATCTGAAAAGCATTTCCTCAGTTGCACATGCTAAGAGCATCCTGCGCTGTCTGTCTCTCTGTTCAGTACACACCTACTGTTTGTACCTGGATTTATGCACAGCGCAAATCTTTTCCATAGTTCTAGGGATCAAATCCATATGCTAGGGTAAGCTAGAACAAGCATTCTGCCATTGAGCTGTATCTCTAGCACCTTCTTCATTTCCAAGACTCTGTATCTTAATTGTTCTTTTGAAAAGAGGTATCGACCAATAGAATGTGGTGGAAATGAACGTGCATTCTAAGCTCAGGCTGTGAACATCCTGGTAACTTCCTTTTATGATTCTCTCAGAACCCTGTTTTTGGTTTTTGTTTTTGTTTTTTTAATCAACAACCTGAACTATCCTGCCAGAGGAAAAGCAGTCCATAACAGGTATGTGCCATACCACCCATGCTGGCCTGGGAGATGACCACAATTGTATGAGTGTATAAATTATTTTTCTGTTGTTGTGATAAAAACACCACAACCAAAAGAAACATAAGGAGAAAGTTCATTTTGACGTATGCTTCCAGAAGGAATCCATGATGGCCGAATAGAAGATTGGCCCCAAGGAGTAGGCATGGTGGCGGGCAAGAAGCAGTATCCTCAACTGCAAGCACAGAGCAGAGAAAGTGACTGGAAATGTGTGGATCTTGTCACTCTGAAAGCCTGCTTCCAGTGACAGCACCACCAACTGGGGACCAAGTGTTCAAATGCATGAGCCTATGAAGATCAAGCTCATCCAAACCACCACAATGAGTAAGCCTGCAGCAAGTCAGAGAAAGACCACGCAGCTGATTCTGCCCAAACTACCAAGCCATAGAAACAAGGGCTCAGCAAGGTTTCAGATCGTTTGTTACATACCAAAAACTAACTGATACACTCCCCTTGAGCTCCAGGGTCTTTGTAAGAAGGGCTGTTCTCTGCATGAAACAGTCCTCTCTCTTCCTCTGCTTGGTCAGTTCTTATTCATCTCAGCTCAGAGAAGTTTTCTCTGGTTTATGATTCACCCCTCCGTCAGAGGCTCTCTTAACTGTAGACTGCTCTGGCAGCGTTGATGTTATAGTGATTCTGCATTTCTTTGTTTTCATTATTTACACCATTCTAGTCTCTTTCCCCCCAAGTTGACAATAAGTTCCCAGAATCGGGGGACACCTCCCAGCACATCATAGATACTCGCTGAATACTTATTAAAGCTTGTATTTTAGTCTTGGAGAAAGCAAGACTTGAGGTTCCTTAAAAATGAAATTCGTCATACCTGGCTTTCCCTCCCAAATAGCATGAGAATAAAAAAAAAAAAAATGAAAACAAATTTAAAAAAAAACAAAACAAGCAAGATATTGTCAAGCAATGTGTTTCATAATTTTTAAAGCACTATGTAAATGTTAACTCATAATTGTTAATTCTAGTGTGGCAACAGTTGGTTTTCAGGGGAATTCTCCATCTCCATCCCTGAAATGACCCCAGGCAGTTTCCTAGCAGCTACAATTATAGTGGAATAAGTAATTCACAGACTGAAAGCCCTGTCTAGAGTTAAAGCATGGGTATGTAAACATCTCTCCAACAGCTACCTAGCAAGCAATCTCCAGCCTGGATAGATGCAGAACACTGGTAATGACACCAGTGCTGGGTTCAATTAAATGCTATTTACAAAAGCAATAGGGAGCTATTTTCTGAAACAGTCTACTTAGACTACAGGACTCTGTTATTTTCATTATATGTCTAAGGCTCTGATATATCTCTTTCTTTCTTTCTTTCTTTCTTTCTTTCTTTCTTTCTTTCTTTCTTTCTTTCTTTCTTTCTTTCTCTTCTTCTTCCTCCTCCTCCTCCTGACAGGTTTCACATATAGCTCATGCTAACCTCAGACTCACAGCAGTCTTCTTTAGCTTTCCAAGTGTTAAGATTATACTGAGGCCTGACCTGCATCTTTTTTTTTCTTCCTTCCTTCCTTCCCCAATCTCTCTCTCTCTCTCTCTCTCTCTCTCTCTCTCTCTCTCTCTCTCTCTCTCTCTCTCTCTCTCTCTCTCTCTCTCTCTCTCTCTCTCATTAATCTTGGGGCTGGAGAGATGGGTCAATGGTTAAAAGTACTTACTGCTTTTTCAGAGAACCTGAGTTTAGTTCCCATCATCCACATGGCAGCTCACAACCCTCTCTAAATCTACTTCCAGGAGATCAGATGGCCTTTGTAGGCTTATGCATAGTGCACATAAATTCATGCAGACACACACACACACACACACACACACACACACACACACACACACACACACACACGCACACACACAAAATCAATCAACCAGTCAATCAACAATCTCTAAAATAAATAAATCTGAGGCTCATGTTCCTAAGATTTCCTTATAGGTGGGGCCTGCAATTTTCAGCCTCAGTTTTGATCCCCGAAGCTCAGCTTTCAGAAGACTCTGTAGAAAATGGGAACACAAACACAGATACACCCTCATCACAACTTTCCTAAGCCTCACTGTTCTTGACTGATAACTGTATTAAGACTCCAGCTTCGGAAATTTGAGATTAAATGAGGTAATCATTGGAAAAGGACATTAGAGTCATTAGGATGGTACAAGGCATAGGGTAAGCACACACAAGTCTCAGTATTCATATCGTCATGGTCACCATCACTGTCATCATCCACCTTCAATCATCATCACCATCATCTTCATTATCAGCACAGTCTCCCTCTCTCTAACGAGTCAGCAAGAGAGGCCTGCTCTCAGGCCTCCTATGTCTATTATCTGCTGACTCAGGATGTGAGAGTTTCTCTCAAATAGCTCGTGAAGGTGATGCTTTGAAAAGCATGTATTTAATTCCTGCTCCACAGGCTGAGAGCACCCTGTGGACCAGGCACTCTAATAAATGCTGAGACCCACAGATGAATGGCAGAGTCTCTGCCTTTGGAGGCTACAGGGGACAGATGATCTGTCCCTGGGGTACAGGTCGACCAACACTGACTCCAGAGAGCTATGGAAATACCCAAGAGGGGATGACTTTTTTTTTTTTTTTTTAAGGTCAGAGATGGTTTTCTCTGGGCCAACAGAGGTTCCCAGGTGAAGCACTTACTAATTTCACACAAAATGGAAAAGGGCTTTGCTTGCTTAAGTGATTGCTACAATGACCCATTTGCTTAATCCTTTTATCACAAGAGTCCATTATAGCCGTAAATGAAGCTTTTAAAATTAACAGCCTAAGAACAGAGAGTATTTTTCCAATGCTGAGCAGCTCCGAAGGAAATGCCAGTGAGAGTCCAGGGCCCTTGCAGCGGGAGCTTCAGCAGAGGGTATTGCAATTATGGAATGATGGAGAAGACAATCTTATGATCCAGGCTTTGTTTTGGCTATGGCAGTTACATGTGTGTGTCTGGGCTCTCGTCATTAGCCTAACTCAAGGATGTATAACAGAGGTAACTCATTGTTCTTTACATAGTTCTGACCATCCCCACTTTTCTGGACTCCTTTCTTGCTCTTCCAACAGGGAGAAATGGAAAGAAAACCAAACTTACCTTAGGTTCTCTCTGAGCAGTTACTGTTCTGCCTCCTGCCCTTATTACTCAGTAACTTGAAAAGTAATTTTTAAAATGCTGATACTTAGTGTGTTTTGTGTTACTGTAACAAAATGCTTCATTCATGCTGGAGCCTGGGTGATTTACAAAGATTATTTGAGGGTTAGGAATGTAGCTCAGTTGATAGACTGATGATGGCCTAGCATATATGAAGTCCTAGGTTCAGTTCCCATCAGTTTGTGAAACCAGGCATTTGGCACATGTCTATAAACCCAATACTTGGGAAGTAGAGACAAGAAATGGGAAACTCAAGGTTATATTACACATAAATTTGAAAGCTGGCCATGGAGGGAGGAAAAAAAGAAAAATTTTTAAAAACTGAAAACTGAGAACTGATCGCACCCTTTTATTGGGGAACCATTTTTATAATAACAGCATTAATCTAGTCTCAAGGTCACAGTTCTCCTGATCCCATCACCTCTTAATGGGCCCATATCTTAACCATTCTTTTTATTGGCAATTAAGTTTCAAACCTATACACTTTGGTAGACACATCCGAACTATAGGAACCACAGCTATAAAATGAGGGGAAAAGTTGAACAAGTATGGCGGCACCTGCCAGTCACGCCAGAAAATAAATGAGGACAGGGAAGCTGGAGGCTAAGGAGCCAAGGTCAGCCTCTAGTCCATAGCAAGTTGGAAACAAGTCTGTGCTAAATGAGACACTTTAATCTTCCTGGCAACCTTATGAGAGGAATGTTTCTGTTGTTCCTGTCTTTTATTCAGGAACTAAGATTCAGTACTTCAAGTAACAATGTAGAAATCACACCGCTCACAGGTAGTTGAGTCAGAACTTTAACCTAGATTACCAACATCTGTGCAGGTTTTCAACCCACTTGGTTCTGTTGGTTGGTGTGGGCTAACCCACTTCCTTCCTCTCCTCACTTCCCACACAGTGTTTGCTCTGCAATCTCCAGCTGGCCTCAAGTAGAATCTCTTGTAGTGGACATTTGTTAGGGTTTTGATGTTTAATTTTCTTGGCCTGGAAATCCTTAGATTCTCATGGAATTAATGTTCCCCATTGCTTTGGATCCTGTGGGGCTAAGATAAGAATCTTTGCTTTTGCCATATCTGAAAGATAAGGGTAGAAATAAAATCCTAAACAATATGGTCAAGTAAGCTGGAAGAATCTGGCATTCTGTTTGATACACCCCAAAGGTTGCCAACAGAGGCAGTAATTAAATGACTGCCTTTTCATATTGCTGTGGGGAGAAAAAAAAACCTGAACAGAAGCGGGAAGGAAGAAAAGATATTTTGGTTGAGTTTGAGGGCTCAGTCATGATGGTGGCTTTAGGAGGCAGCTTGTCACATTGAATCTGTAGTTAAGAAGGCAAGAGAGGAGAACCACAGTGCTTATCTCACTTTCTCATCTTTATTTGGTCCAGGATCCCAGCCTATGGGATGGGGTTATCCAAAACCAAAGTAGATCTCTCCACCTCGGTTAACCTAATCCAGACACAGTTCTTCATAAATATGTCTAAGGTTTGTCTCCTAGGTGACTCTAGATCCTGCCAAGTTGACAATATCAACCATCACAGTCATCAAGATTTAAAAAAAAAAAAAAAAAAAAAAAAAAAAAGCCGGTGCAACTTTTTAAATGAAAAATTCACACGAAAACTCTAGGACCCACAAAACAGTGATGTTTTAAATAGGAAGTCAGTATAAATGACTGTGTTATCCTTTTGCCTTAGGCTCTGGCAAAGCATGGTTAGGGGTAGGTACATCCCTTCCCTAAAGGAATGCCATACCATGTCCATGTTTTACATTTTGTGTAATCCTTACATTGTTTTGTTTCTTTAGACATGGTCTTGATACACAGCTCAACCTGGCTTCAAATTTACCATATAGCCAGGTAGGCCTCTCCAGTGCTGGGATTTACAGGCATTTGCTACCACCCCACTCTATATCACATTCTTGAACTAAAGATTTCTTTGGACCTTTCTTCATTGTCTCATATTTGTCTGTCTTTGTGAAAGGCCATTTGTGATGGGCGATGTTAACTTGACAGAATCTAGAATCACCTGATAGTTCTATGAGCATGCCTATAAGATATTATCCTACAAGAATTGAGGTGGAAACACAATCCACTGTGGCTGACACCAATCTCTAGCTGAGATCCTGGACTCCCCATGTGAAGAGGAGAGCTGCAGCGTGAGTCCGTCATTCTCTTTTCTGACTTTGGATGTGATGTGAGCAGCTGCCATAACCCCCTACCGTGTCTTCCCCACTCTAGCAGATGCACCATGAACTGGGAGCTAAAATGACCTTTTCACCAAGTTGCTTGTGTCAATGTATCACTGCAACAGGAAAGAAAACTAAGGCCTTGGCTCAACTTCAATCCCACCTAATAAGCTCACCCTCCCTTTTTATAATGTTTCAGTGGGACAAGTGGTCCCTGCATTACAGCTTTGTTGTGAGCATTACATGATGGTCAATCTAAAAAAATATAGGTTCTAACTAAAAGTGAGCACCCAGTGACAGCTAGTACCTTTATCAATGGTATCATGATTCCACAAGGTGACAATCACTTAATATACTTCACACATATTGTCCAAAGGTCAGGGGTACTTTTTTTCCTTTGTCAGGAAGAAAAGAACTCACTCCCACTTTGTTCCTTATCCATGTTCTTAATCACCCGTGCTCCACACAGACTCTATGTCATCCACCTGCTTGGCAAATGTAGATGTTCCTTGGGGTTCTGGCTCCAATCTCTCTCCTTTCTACAGTGTATATGCAAATTCCCATTATCTCCAGGATGCTTTCTTGTTTTTGACATGTCTGTGTGGTCCATATCTACAGGCCTCAATTTCAAACTGTTTACTGGATGCACCAAAGCATAAGTACTTCTAAAAGTGATGACTGAATGCCAACTAGACACTCTGTCTGAAGCCAGCACTTACACAGATTGTTTATTTCATTCTAAAAAACTTCATTTTACAGATAAAAACCTAACCCCAAAATGTAAGCCCAGGAAAGGAATACAGACTTGCGACATCATGAGACCAGAAGATAATAAAGTTGGGATTCAAACTGGAAACAAATGATTGTATCCAAAGGTTTGTTTTTCTGGAGGGATGGAGCAGGGTCTTTTGAAGTAGTTCTCAGGTAGCCTAAGATGATGTTGAACTCTGACCACTCTGTCTTCACCTCTCACGTGCTGGGATTACAGGCATGTGGTACCACATCTGGGGATTACAGGCGTGTGGTACCACATCTGGGGATTACAGGCGTGTGGTACCACATCTGGGGATTACAGGCATGTGGTACCACATCTGGGGATTACAGGCATGTGGTACCACATCTGGTTTTTGCTTTTCTTTAACACAAGGTCTTCCTACGTAGCTCAAGTTGGCTTCAAACCTATAATCTTCCTGCCTCAGCCTGTAGAGTAATCAGAGTACAGGCATGTGCTACCACACCCAGCTCATGCTCTCTCTCTCTCTTTCTCTCTCTCTCTCTCTCTCTCTCTCTCTCTCTCTCTCTCTCTCTCTCTCTCTGTGTGTGTGTGTGTGTGTGTATGAACCAGAGGTTGTGTGTCAGTCTTTCTACATCATTACCATTATTGTTGTTAATGCAGATTCTTTTACTGAACCTGGAGGTCACTAGTTATGCCAGGAATCTCCCTGTCTCCGCCTCCTTTTGGATAACAAGAAGGCTAAAAAGTTAAAGGCTAAAAGGTAAAAACATGGGTGCTGGAGATCAAACTTAGGTCCTTGTGTTGAGGTAGCAAACACTGTATTGACAAAACCATCTCTCCAGCCCCCATAGTGTTCACTTTATAACAATTCTAAGGTTATCTGAGGAGGGAAACTAAGATAGAACAGGGCTTCTGACTGGGAAGCAATTTTGCTGCCAGGAGACATTGGGTAATGTCTAGTGATAGCTTTGCTTCTTCCCGCTAGGTTTGTTGCTGACATCCAGTAGGTTGCAGCCAGGAATGTTGTTGAACATCCTACAATTCGTAAGATGCCCCTTTCAACTGGGAATGAACTGGTCCAGCAGCTCCAAGAATGAGAGACTCAGCACTGGAGAAATCAGTGCAAATTGAGACAGTGAGAAGCTGGCACAGGGTGTTGCCTTTTTAGCTGCAAACTCCCCCTCTTACCAACTGTGCAGGCTCCTATACCTCCCCCTCCCTCCACCCTCAAGCCTGGCCCCTACTCCAGCTCAGCAAAGCCTCAGACTCTTACCCACACCCACACTGCCTTTTCTGCACTAAGCACAAACAGGAACTCATTATCTTCCTCCTTCCGTCTCCTTCATGCACTTTATGATGGTTAAAAATACCACTCCCTCCTCCTCCTCCTTTACAGGTGAGCACCATTGTCCCTCCTAGGATGTCCTGCACCCCCTTCAGGCAACACACAGTGCCAGCTGTCTCCTAACTCTGTGCCCAGCCTTACTGCTCCTGCTTCACTAACATACTTGGGGCCAAAATAGCTTCTTATTCTTTTTTTCCCAGTCATGAGGCTGAAGGCACTTTATATCATCTACATTTAATTGTCCAGATCATGAATTTCATAAGGAATTCAACTAGGGGAACATTAAGGACCCACCTAGTCAATGAATCTAGGATAATTCATGATGCTTTGGACCTTACCAGCTGTTCTTCCCCTCCATTGGACAAAGTGGCTCTCCAATAATCCAGAGCCTGCTCCCATCCCCCTCTTCTTCATAAGGGCTCAGTTCTGCCTCTGCAACTGCTACCACTTGAATAAAACCTTCCCATCACCCACAGATGCTGGCACGCCTGGCCATCTTTGAGAAGCCTCCACCCTTGCCTCCCACTTGCTAGACAGCCACATTTCTCAAAAGAGCTGTCTACACTTGCAGTCTCCCACTCGATCCTCAACCCACTGCAAGCTGGCTTCCGATCCCTTCAGTCCCTCCACACAGCCTTGGTAAAAGTTACTAGCCTTGCAATTGTCCACTGCAATGGATATCCACCTTCCAATTATCACCAAATTGAATTTTCTGGGATACTGAGTGTTAGCCATCCCCTTTCTTTTGGATTAATTTTTTCCCCTCAACCCCTGATCCTTTTCTGTTTCTCTCTTCCCTCTCTTTAAGGAAATTCCGCCACAGTTTGTACCCACAGCTTCAATCATCATGAAAGGCAATATAGGGTAGCAAAGAGTATGTAGTCCAAAGTGCCTCCATTCTCTAAACTGCTGGTTCTGGGCAAGTTACTCAATGTTCAGGTGCCTCCATTTTCTTAACTATAAAACAGTCCAAAAGAGTTTTAGTCTTATCAATTTCTGTTCTGAACATGCACCATTTTGTTTGATGATGCAGAACATTATAGAATCACCCAGCTGTGAAGCCTGTTCATGTTGTCTTGAATCAGGCACATAGGAGTGCTCCACCAGTTAGTATCCATAAATACATGGATGAATGCTGTTCTGAACTAAGTTTTCCAAGAGGCAAACCTGGAGACAAGGAGTTAGATGTGCTTACTTTATCTGGGAGGTGATCCCAGGAAGAACAGAGGAAGTGAGAAAGGGAAGTGAGTAAAGGAATGGGTTAAGGCAGTTACTGATTGGGACTGCTGAACTCAGTCCCATGATGGATGATCCCCTGAGAAGTAATCTTGAGAAAATTTTACATCTTTTCCCCATTGGAGAACAGAGGCCTTTATCCCCTTATGGGTTTGCGAGACTGTCTTAGAGTTATTGGGTACTTACTTCTAGGTAGGGTAAGATTCTACTGCCTTGGAGAAACTCCAAGATAAGAAATGTGTGTCTGAGAGGGACAGAGGGCACCATATTGTAGATGCAGATGAGAGGTAGACCCAGGTATTAGAGATAACCTAGACATAGATTCATTGTACTGCTTACTTTAAAGGCTCCCATAACTTCCTGAAAGTGCCTGAAAGTGCTTCCTTTGTACTGCTCCCCAACCCATGGTCTATACAGTCCCATGATATACCCTGATGAGATCTTACCTCTTAGTCCTCTCAATGGCAATTCTTGTCCTTTTTTTTTTTCTTTTTTTTTTTCTTTTTTTTTTTTTTTTTTGAGAGTAAGAACATCTGTCCAGAAATAGTGCCCAGAAACTATTGAGCCCCCTGACCAATGTTAAATGAACTAACTTCACCTTGCTCTCAAGGTCTTGCTTAGATTAAGTGGTCATCCAGTTTCCACTTATAAGAGGTTTATTCTTACTTATAAATGTCTGGTCTCAGCTTGGCTTATTTCTAGCCAACATTCCATAACTATCCCATCTACCTTTTGCCTCTGTCCTTCCTTTTTTTACTTCTGTACATCTTATTTCCACTCTTACTCCGTGGCTGGCTATGTGGCTGTGTGACTGGCTGTGTGACTGGCTGTGTGGCTATGTGGCTGTGTGGCTGTGTGGCTGCTTTACTATTGGCCATTTAGCTCTTTAGTAAACCATTCAGGTGTTTTAGACAGGCAAAGTAACACAGCTTTGTTACAATAAGGTCTTCTGGCCCCAGGCACCAGAGGTCCAGACCCACAGACCTGCCACCCCAGACCCCTTAACCACCCACCGCTGCTTAGACTCCTCCCAAAAAATGATTCAGATGCTTATATTAATTTCATACTGTTTGGCCTATGGCTCAGGCACATTGCTAGCTAGCGCCTTCATCTTAACTCAACCCATTTCCATTAATCTGTCTGCCACGTGGCCCGTGGCTCACCTGTATTCCTTACTTGTTTCTTCTTGGGCAGCTGGCTCAATCTGTCTGACTCCACCCTGCTTCTCCTACTTATGCTGATTCCCCACCTACTTTTTCTATGGTGCCTGTCATGGGCCAAAACAGCTCCTTTACTTAAAGATTGATATTCACAGCATACAGAAAGACATTCCCACATCATAGCTTCACAAAATTAAACAAAAGTAACATAAAAAAATACAACGTATCTTTGTATCATCAAACAAATGTAACACATCTTAAAATAATATTGTACAACACCCTTCCCTTCATTTCACTGAAGAAGGGTTAGCCATCTATTGTGAACATCTAATGCAACAAGTAAAGTCTCCTTTACTGAGTCTCATGTATCTCAGGCTAGGCTCAAGTTCCCTATATATTGAAACATGACTTTGAATTCCTCATCCTCCTAAATGCTGGGATTACAGGCGTGTTCCACCATGCTCTGGCCCAATCAGTAAGACCTTTAATGAACAGAAGTGCTGGGGAAGCACAGAGAAGGGAATAATTAACTGGTAACACACTAATGAAACTATAGGACCTCAGCTGACAGTCTTTATTACTCATAGGTTCACTTCCCCTGACTATTAGCAGAGCTCACTGGCACTTCTTCCATTACACTGAACATCCCATGTTAAGTCTCTGAGGGAAAGATTCATGGAGCTAAGGGACAGAGTGGATTGCCTTGTTTGGATGGGAGATGGAGTTAGAGCTCTAGTCTTTGCCCTGTTCACCCCTGGCTTCAGCATGTGTTCACTGAGGGGCTCCTGTGTGCTAGTATAGTTCTCAGCAATGGAACATGGAACAAAAGAGGCAGTCAAGTATCCCGCAGTTACATAGCTTAGTCATGGAGAAATGATAAGTAAGCATTGGGAAGGATAGTGATAAGAATTACAAAGCAGTAGAACCAGGGATGGGATGCTGGGAGGGGGGGGCGGTGAAAGTGTGGGGGCCAGATACATGTAGATCAAATGGTTAGGGGAAAACTCTCAGGCCCTGACTTCTGCACTATAATTTGTCTGCCAACCCCAGATGAGTAGAGGTTCTTTCCAAAAGAATGGTAGGTCGAAAGGCAGGACCCTGGGCTCCTGATCCAGCCTGGAGTTACTCCTGTGACCTGTGACCACAGAACGAATTGGAGAAAAGACATGGATTTGGGGTGCAAAGCATATGTCTGTTCTTCCCTTGGCAACAAGCTGGTACCCAAGTTTCACTTCCAAGCATGTTCCTTTTGGTTCTCACTTATCCACATGTGGGTCCTTCCTGTAAGTCTAGGTTTCAGAGGAATTTAAAACACTTAAGCAAAACCACCAAACTGCAGCCTCCAGGTTTAAAAAAAAAAAAAAAAAGTGGCATTTCCTTGGGAAACCACAATGAATCACTCCCAATGCAGGCTGGGTTTCCTAAACTTCCTGGAGCTGGAGCATCTCAAGGCTTATTAACATGCCCTCCCTAAGTATCCTGCCCTCAGGTTAAGAACAAAACCTCAAATTTTGTGCGGCCTGGTGAGTTTCAGATTTCACCAGAAGGGGGTCTGGACAGCAGCTGACCTTTTCTTCAGGCAGCAGTTTCTGGAAGACTCAAAGATCAACCACCGGTGATCAATGGGAGACTGATTTCCTAAGGCTAGACCTGTCACCAGGACTGTGAGTCTATATAGATACAGAACACACATCCCCTAAGTAAGAAGCCTTGTTTTTGTGAGGTCTTTAGACTGCAGTAAGGCAATGGGTACCATTGATGTTTCCAATGTGCCAGTGTAAGTATCTGGTTTCCAAATTAAGTCTACAAACACTAGCTTTTATTTGAGAAACTGAGACTCAAGGAAGCATCATTTGCAGGAAAAAGGAAAAGACCATTCTCAAACCTGCATTCAGACGTCGAAATCCACTTAGGCTAGCCAGACCATCCCTGTGCTATCCTGACCCAAAAGGTTCTGCCTCCAGGCACTGGGCAAAAAGAGAGAAATCGACGGAAAGGAATCGGTGAAAGTAGAGTGAGTAAAAGTCAGAAGAGATTGCAAGGTCATCCTGGGCAGGATGGGAGACAGGCCACAGTCCTCTCCGAGTGTCCCAGCTTAAGCAAGCCCCACTTCAAGGCCAAGGTTTCCTGCTGACCAGCCCCACCCCTGCCTTCTGTGCGCAAGGACGAGGCCCACCCCACGCATCCCCTGCGGTGTCCAACTCGGCGACCTGCAGTATACCGGCCGGCCAAGGGTTAAGCGGGGCGGGAGCCCCCGGCGCGGGGCAGCCGCGGGCCGGGAGTGCTTAGTCAGGATTCCGATTTCCTGCCGAAGTGTTTGGATTTCCTGCAGCCCGCGCCCGCCGCCGCCGAGCGGGATCGAGCGAGCAGCTCGCGTCGCCGGCCTCCTCCCCCCTCGGCACATGGTCGCCCGCCCCTTCCTGCGCCGCTCCTGACTCCCGCGCCTCGCCTGGCCCCGCCGCGCCCGCGATGGAATAATGCCCAGCGGCCCGCCCGGTCCCGGTGAGTGGCAAGGCGGCGGGGCGGCGGGACAGGCGCGGCGGGGCGCTGCAAGGCCACCCTCACCCTTGAGGGCTCCGGGTGTCCCTTTCCTCCCGGAGAGCACCAGCCCCGGCTCTGGGGGCGTGTGGGGCGCACAGCGGGTCCTGCGGGGCTGGCCAGGCCGCCCAGGGGCTCCGCATCCGCAGCGCTGGAGCGCGCGTTCCCCTGCTCTGCGGTGGCGACAGAGGTTGGGGGGATGCGCCCGGGGCGCAACGCTCCCGTTCCTGGACGAGGCCAGGACAGCCACCGGAGCGATCTTCCCGTCCGTGAGGGCGCTCTCCCGGTTCGCAGGCGTTTCCCGGGGCCGCGGGGGCGCTCTCTCGGTCCGCGGGGGACCCTTTCCCGGTCCTCCTGGGCACTCTCCCTTGCCACTGGGGCTCTGTCCTTCACCTCCCCTGCGCTCTCCGGACCCGCTGGGGCGCTCTCTTTCTCCTCCCCGGCACTTTCCCGGTTCTCCCGGGCTCTTTCTCCCCGCCGCTTGAAGGCGCCGGCACTTGCCCGCCGCATTGTCTCCGGCGCAGTGGAGGAAAGTTCCCCTCTGTGCGGGACCCGGCCTGGACATGGCGCTGCCAGGCAGGCCCCAGACCACTTACTTAAAGCAAAAGAAATCAAGGGGGGGTTGGTAAGCCCACTTTGGGAATTGATAAGTGCTTTGTTTCTTCCGTTTGTACCATTTGGGAACCTACTAATACTTATGAGAGCAACAGTAAGTTTAAAAGAAAAAAAAAAAAAAAAGAAACTCGCTGGTATCTGATTTTCTGCTGTTTGATTCATCTCGAGACATCATCTGGGCTCGTAAGGCGAGTTCTTTCTTATTTATCCTGGAGAGAGGTAGCTAAGTTTAGACCACCATTAACTTGACCTTAGCCTTAGCTGTATACTTCCAAAAAAAAGACCACTTTTTTCTTCTTGTTTATCTACTCCATCAGGTTGTCTTAGCAGAATTGATTCTGGGAGAGCAGTGGCATGGGATTGCTGAGTAATGTTTTGAGATTGCAAAACACAGAATTTAATTTTTAGGCTAGTTTCATGTCTGTTCTGAATGGCCAAGTCTTCTTGCTGAGGGAAGGACCCTGGGCAGGGCCGGGGGGGGGGGGTCTTCAGAAAACAACTGTTTCTACTTTTTGTTAACTTGTAATGGAAGCGGTTCAAACAGGTTACCTGCCTTGTCAAAGGGCACATGACCCCTTGGTGGCCTAGCCAGGAATAGCTAGCTTCCAATTCTTTATAAACTCTGGGGCCCGGCTGCGCTGACTCTGTCAGATTATGATCTGCCAGCCATGAACCAGATGTGTAATTGTGTCTTTCAACCCTAGCCACTTCAATACCTTCTCTTGTTCGCTTATCTGTTATTGCCACTGTTTTTGAGATATGCAGTTATTTAAAAGAACATTTTGTGATAAAGCATTTTTAAATTATCCTATTCAAATATATAATGATTTTAGTACCTTGTGTGCTGGCTTAAAAACTAAAAAAAAAAATAAATAAATAAAATAATGCCCAACTTCTGCTCACTGACCCTGCTCACTGATCTGGGATTCAACTATCAAATGGATTTGTAATATACAATTGTAGTTTTTATGTTGGGGGTTGCTTTCTTCTATTTTCTCCTTTTTTTTGAAAACATACAAACTCCCAAGACTCCAAAAGGGCAGTGTTCTAACACATAATGTGCTGTGAGATTTTCAGAAGCCTTGATTTTGAATCCTCCTCTTTTAGTGAGCGGGGCAGCCCACCTATTTTCCTCCTCATGAAAGCTGAGTGGCTGGCTTTTCATTTTTAGTATGTGATAATGTCGGAGAGAAAGAACTTTCTCACAGTCTTGCCATTTGGTAAAGGAAATTGAAATTCCTTCCACCTCTCCAGTCCTCCCCACCCACTGCAAGCCAGATTTTCAAAACCAATGCAAGCCCTGCAGGCCCAGAGATGAATGTGTGCATTCAAGCTGAGCCCTCCTGGTCTAGACCCTCCTCCTAGCTGGCTGCTCCATGTTGTACCCAGGTGGCTGGTGTCTAGAAGAAAAGAAACACTCCCCTCTTATCTATGCCATTTGTGCATTTTCCCCAAGATGGTCTCAGCGGTGCCTGATGGGGTCTTCCCAGCCCCATTTCCTCCTTCCCCGTTCTTTCTCTCTCATTAGTGTATATCACACAGGTCCCTGATGTCTTTTCTAGAAGTCTGCACAAATGATTCCTACTTAGGCAATGCTTACAGTGACGTCTATCACCTTTTGAGAGTTTGTATGCTCTAGACTTGTTATCTCCTATGAAGGATCAAGGAAGCATTGGGGAGATGGTTCAATTGGAAAGATTGTTTGCTGTATACACATAAAGACCCGAGTTCAAATCCCCAGAACTCATGTAAAAAGCCAGGCTCCCTGATTCAGCACTGTGATTGCGTGAGCTTGCTGGCATGCATTGGCCTAGCTCTAGGTACAGTGAGAGACCTTGACTGACCCCAGTGTTCACTCATGGGTATGTGCACGCAGGCAGAGAGAGAGAGAGAGAGAGAGAGAGAGAGAGAGAGAGAGAGAGAGAGAGAGAGTTCTCCCAAAGAGGGGACTCCTTGGGAGCCTTTCCCAGAAAGGACAGCCTTTCTCAAATTCATCAGGATTGAGTCATTCTTTCTTGTATGCAGTAAACATTTGCTAAGTGGCTCCATTGTGGGAGGTACTAATCATGCAAAGATGAATAGCACCCTGTTCTCAAGGCCTCTTATTTTCAGCCTCATCTTTCCTTGTCAGGATTATATTCTTTCATTTAATTAATCAGTTCCACAACCATATATTGAGCACCTGTTCTATGCTAAGCCTTTTAGTGAGTCCCTGTGATACAGTGATGGACAAGATAGATGGGGCCCCACCCTTCTGCAGCTTGCATTCCACTAGAGGACATAGGCATCTGGGAAAAAACTCGAACTTCAAAGGCATGACAACTTGTAGGATGTAAATTCCCCCAGGAAATCAGGGAGAGAAGCTTGGGAGGAGAATGGGAACACAGCGGAGGCTCTTGGTTTACGGGAAAGTAGAGAAGGAAGTAGCTAGACTGAGAAGATGTGAAGGAAGGACGTTCTGAGGAAATGGGTAGGAATATACAAAGTCTTCCCTGCACAGGAGGACTCCAAGTCTTCCAGGGAGCGAGCAGAGTCAGGAGCAATGAGGACACTGCAAGGTGAGGTTGAAGAAGATTTTTGAGCTTGGAAACCCCCTACCAAGTGTAACGGGAGCATTACTGAGTTGAGGCTCAGGAGTAGAGTCTGTTTGACATTGTGAAGAGGCCGCTTCATGAAGAGAACAAAGAGTGGATGTAGCAAAGCCGTGTAAGAATACAATTTGCTATTCCAGGAAGTTGATGGTGGTATAGACCAGAGTGGTGCCAGTGGCGGAGAGGGGTGTAGGAAGGAGCTGGAGGGTCCTAGTCTGGGCTTGGAGATAGATTTTATACATGATAGATTATGTAGAGATGATGTGGGATATTTGGGGGGCAGGGAGAAAACTAAAACTTGAGTCTTTGGATTCTTTCTCAAGCAGCTTGGGGACATGGTAGCATCATACTAGAGACAGGAAAGAACACAGGAGAAGTTAAGTTTGTGGAGAAAAAGCTGGGTATAGAGTGTACCGAGGCTGGCATCCATAGGAAGGACTCAGGCAGATAGGAGGGTACCAGACCTTAAACCAAGAGAAGACAAGATGCTAGGGCTGGGGACATTGTTATCAGCCTGAAGCCAAGCCACTGGATGGCTAACTATCACCCCCTGCTGTGTCAGGTGTCTCTGAGCATCTTTTATGTTATTCCCTGCCTGGTGTGTTCTTCCCCTCTCCAATAGCGGACTCCTATTTATTTTTTAAAATGCATCCATGTCTTTATCTTCTGGTAGATGCCTCGGACTTCATGGCCCGTTCTTGCATTCTTAAGAACTCTCCATGTCCCTGCTCAACTGAACTTACCTTTTCTTCATACCTTATGCCTATGAAACATTGGGATTGGACCTATGGCATCGTAAATTCTAAAAGCAAATGGGAAATCAAGAAATGCCAGCTGTTCTTATTGACTAGAGCGATAGGCATGTAAACAAAAATGGTATTTTTGGTATAAGGTCAGTATATTTGTCTGTTGCTGCAGCAATAAAAGAAATGTCATTATTTAGCCAACAGAAGTGTACCATCTTACAGCTCTGCGGGTCTGCCTCGGCGTTCTCAAATCAAGGCATTGTCCTTTTGGAAGCTTTAAAGCCATGGTTCTCAACCTGTGAGTCTCAAACCCTTTGGAGTTGCAGCCTTAGGAAGGTTGAGAACCACTGCTCTAAAGAGAATTTTTTTGTCTTTTTCCCCCAGCCATAGAAGCCTCCTGTGTACTTGGGCGCATGCCTTCAAGTCAGTGGCGTCCATGTTAGTTTTCCTGCTCCCATCCTGATTCCTTCTTTTGATTCTCTCATCAGTTTTAAGGACCCTTTAAGTGTCTGCATTGGGCTGCCTGTATAATCTCAGCTGCTGTACCTGGGTTATTTTTCCCCTAGCCAAGGCCAGCCTTGAACCCCTATGTAGCTGAGACTGACCTTGGACTTCTGATGGTCCTGCATCTATCTTACAAACTTGAGGATTACAACTGAGATTACTAGTGTTCATCACCATATCTAGTTTACAGGGTGGTGTGAGTAGAACCCAGGACTAAATGCCTGTTAGGCAAGCATCAACATCCCCAGCCTCACTGTCCTTCTGAGATGGGCTGATTGGTGGCCTTGCTTCTGTGCTCAGCTTTCAGTCCTTATTGTCATGTAACTGAGCATGTTCTCGTGCTTCTGGGGTTGGTAGAGGATGTAGACCACTGTGGGTGGTCAGGGAAGAGGCTGCTAATCCAGCAAGTAAGGCAGGCCAGGGACATTTCCTGTGACACTGGTGATAAATGCTTAGTCCTTCCTCTGTACTCTGTTGTGGGGAGTTAGTCCTGATTTCCTTTCAGCCCTTTTTTCTTATCCTGCCTCAACAGTGAATTAAATTGTTAGCTATAAGATTCTTCCCAGCTCACCTATCTTCACACCCTCTCCCCAAAATGGGTAGCTGTGGGTAGGAGACTGTTCCTCTCATTGGAACTTGGTTTATGATTCATTTCTCAAAACTTCATGAAGCTCCTTTTTACAGCTAAAACCTTGGTTTCCAAAGACGTAGCTAATGTCCCCAACATGAGCCAGCCCTGTTCCCAAAGGCACAGAGAGGTCAGGAGAGATCCTGTGTTGGATCAGAACAAATATGTCTAAAGCCTCAGGGAAAACGCTAAGTGAGTCCCAGCCTGCTAGTGGTACATGGGTGGGTGGCCTCATTTTCTGAGAGCAGGGGACTCGGCCATGATGTGTTGTGCAGCCACGTTGCTGTTAGAGGGTAATTAGGACCAGATTTCAGCAGGCTTTCAGTTAGAGAAAATGGGCTCCTTTCCCAAATACTCCTGTAAACCAGACACTTTCCTGAGACCGTGTAAGCACTTTGGAGATCCACATTAGCTCCGTTGGCCTCCAGCATGCTGGGCTGCAGAGCTGGGGTTGTTGGCTATCTGAGGTTCTCCTTCATCTCTGATAGTTCCATCCCCTTACCACCACCCCCCCCCCCCAAACACCAGGAGTCTTGTAGTAATATTTCTGGTGTTACTCTTCTTCCTCTGCCTCAAGCCAGGAAGTGTGAAGGTGCATGAAGACTGGAAAACAGTCTTCAGCTTTGCCTAGGGGCCCAGTTGGAGTCTGGTTTGGGATGAAGAAGAGACATCTCCCGGTACTTCCTCCAGAAGTGACAGGAGGAGTTCTGAAGAGGCAGACTCTCATGGATCTCCATGAACAGAACAGGATGAGGGATGGCAAGAGGGCAACTGTACCCGTTCTGGGGATGCCCACACTTCTCTATTCAAAGCTGAACGTGAAGTTTTGGTTAGAGCTCCTCTGCCTTTATAAAATCCTGCTTGTGTGGAATATCCCATGTGCATGTTTCACTGAGGCTTTGTTTTTCTTTGGGGGCAGACTGTAAAAAGAATGCTTAGTCAGGCTTTGTAATTATCCCCTTGGTTCTGTCACCATCACTGAAGCAGGATGCCAAGAGGGAATGGTTGGCAGTAGACCTGCTCTGTTCCTGACCTTGCTACCGCTTCTTTTATGCACTAACTATACAGACTTGACGGGCATAACATAGAAAGAGCGTGGGGAAACCCTCTACTGCTTTTGTTGCAAGCATCTTTAGGAGAACTCTTCATTTGGTTCTTTCCTGCAACTTGGACCATTTTGAAGGGGACTGGTTGTATGTGACTCCATTACTCTGTGCAGTGCTAGGCAGTAGGTAGAACTGGTTGCAATGGCTCACACTGGTCAGCTGTGATTTGTTTGTAAAATAATTCCATCCTTAAGTTTTCAGTTTTAATGATTGTTCATGTCACCTTTAGAAACTATTTTTTGGTTCTTTTTCAGGTCATCCTTGAAGGGCTAGGGAGATGGCCCAGGCGAAAGGTGCTTACTGTTCAAATTATCCTTGCCTTTTATCCTTGGAGCCTACCCCTTCCTAGAGCTTCTCATCTCTGTTTTGTATCATTTCAAACATGCTGACATCCATTTTCAGACTTACCTGTGATGCTTGCTCTGGATTATCTACTTCTCCTATTTATTGTGTGTTCTTGTTTGGGGCCATGGTAGTTTGTGCCCAAGAGTCCCTCACCTGTCTTGTGTATCAGAAGTGTTTATCTCTACAGGGTGGCTTTATACTTCTGCAGCAACTCTAAAGCTTTTTTGGGTCCTTTACTATTTTTTGCCAGAACTTTGGGGATGAAAATTTGATTACTAGACTTCTGGTTTAAGAATCTTTCCATACCCAGAGTGTTTAGTATTTGTGTGGGAACCACACCCCCTTGCCCCAGATCCTAAGGCAATGGGCCTCAGCCTGTGAGTTGTGACCTATCTGGGAGGGGGTGTTGTCGAACAACCTGTTCACAGGTGTTGAATATCAGATATCCTGCATATCAGATATTAACATTATTATTTATAACAGTAACAGAATTACAGTTATGAAATAGCTATGGAAATAATCTTATAGTTGGGGTGGGTCACCACAACATGAGGAACTGTATTAAAGAGTCACAGCATTAGAAAGATGGAGAACTATTGCCCCAAGGCTTTCTTGCCATTTCTCTGGACAGATGGAAAGAATCGTTCAAGCCTTCTTTCCAGAGAAGATTTTGACCTTTATGGGGCCCTGCCTTTGTAAAGAGATCTCAGCTTTCTTTTCCTTGTGGTAGGTACCAAGTTGGAACCAGATGGCATAGATCATTCAGGCTTCTTAAGAGGACTAGAGAAGAAAACATTCATGAAAATATAAATATTGCTATTGGAAAAAAAAAAGAGAAACAGGATCTGCATTAGCACATTTAGCAATGAAAGACTGGCTTCCGGGATGAGAATGCCACTGATGGGGTGTTTGTCTAGCATGGATAAAGCCCTGGATTAAATCTGTAGTGTTCTATAAACTTGGTGTGATGGTGTACACACGTAATATCATTGGATACAAAGATACAAACAGGAACAGCCCAAGGTCATCCTCAGCGACATATCAAGTTTGAAGATAGCCTGAGCTACATGCAAACCTATATCAAAAAGGGGAGATTGAATTCTGATAGGAATCATTTACTGAGCTTGCTCTTATATTCATCTGCTATAGGTACTTAACACTGGTTAAGGAGAGAACTTGGTTCAGGGACCATAAAGCTTTTAGTATCTAGCATTGCCTATGGTAAGGAATAAAACTGTCTCAGAAGAAAGAAGGGGTAAAGGACAGAAGACAAATATGAAGGTCATAAGATAACAAAAATTATTAAATTAAGACTAGAAATTCTGACTTCTAGTCTAGGGATTGATTAAGGACAGTAGCTCTTATCTGGATTCACCTTCTCTGCTAGATTATTGGGGGTTGGGCAGCAGGTATGGAGAAAGTGGGACTGCCTTGGTTAGTTTCAGATTGTGTTCAATCAAGCAAGGGCCATTCTCTGGAATACTGTCAGCAGCTGCATTTGGGGGAGCTGAGCCAGCCTCTGTGGCTTACTTCCTCTTTAACTCCCACAGGGATTCCACAAATGAGTGCTGAGTGGCCACTGAGAGCCATTTCCGGAGTGGAATCAATGCATTTGGGAAGCCCTGGCCCACTATTCTTGGCTTGTTCCTCTTAGTGGTGGGTCTTCATGACCTTCAGGCAGGTCATTGCTCTTGCCTAAGGTAATTGGGTGCGTGAAGAACATTATTCATGATGCCACGGGAAGCCCCTGGACTTGGAGGCAATGATGATAGATGACATTCCTTATGTGTGGATGTTTGTCCGGCAGTATCCTAAGCAGTTTCTCTCTATAATTCATTCGCTCTCCATTATAACCCTTTGAAGAGATAAAGGGTTCAAAACATAGGATAACTGAGATATGCTAGCTTCTTCAAGGTCATATGGGTAGTAAGTGGCAAGCCTTCAAGCAGGCAATCTGAACTCAGTACCCATACTCTGTATGATGCGTCTCTGCCTTTGAAGATGTGAATCATGTCCTGATTCCTCATATGACCCTGAAGGGTCCATTCTTCGTCTTTCTCATAGTCTCCCTGGGCTTTCATTTCCCCTTCTCTAAATAGAAAGAAAGAAAAAAAAACAACTCACAAGTTTTTTGGTTTTAAATAAGCACTATATAAGGAAAGTGCCTGAGCTCCAGGCGCATTATTGGTTCAAGACAGAAGTGAGACAAGAGTCTTCATGTGCATGACCAATAGGGAGAGGAGGCATAGGGAAGCTACATCAATTTGAAGAATTTTCCTGTGTGTTTTGCTTTGTGCCAGATCAGGACAAGTACTTGGCAGGCAGGCAGAAGAAAAAGGTGTAATGTTGTAATGTTGAATCCATGTCCCTCCCCCACAGAAGAGCTGGCAGAAAGGAGCCCTGAGTTTGCAGGGCCCAAGCTATCATTCCAGGCACATGATCAGAGAGAGCTTAGTAAATGGAGAGGTGCCATCTGAGCACAGAGCAGGATTTCCATTAGTGGCTAGTGAAGAAGGAAGAGTCCAGTCTGGGAAATGGTGGATCAAATCCTGTGGTAGGAATATGCAGGTGATTTGGAGAAAGGTCTAAGTGTAGCATTATTTGCTCATGGAGAAAGGTAAACCTCTTAGTAGAAATGACACTGCATTCAGGGCTGCCTCTGGAATTCAGTTGTCCCCACTGTTTCCTGTGTCCGACCATCACGGAACTCTTCATGTGGAAACTCAAACAGCAGCATCTTTATATACCTTCCTGTAATAGCCTTTAGCAAGCTTCCCCTCCTAGGACAGTTACTTCCTCAGGCCTAAAATAGACTGGCAGAGGGGTGGAGGTGTGGGAGCTCTGCGGACTGCACTGTGTGCTGTGGTTTGGACGTGCTTTAGTTGTGTGCCCCTGGGTTTGATCTGCTCAGTGGTTTTCTTGACAGGTGATGGAACTTTTAGGAGATGGGAAGTTGTAGGGGCGATCGGTGGGGTGGGATAAGGTAAGGAAGTGGGATGGGAAGCTGCCCTAGGAAGGTTCTTCTGCCACGTCTCAAGAGAGTTGTTCCACCCGGTTCTCTTTGCTTCCTGGCTCAGAAATGAGACTACTTGCTCTGACACATGCTGTCACCATTGCTAGCCAGCATGTGCCACCCACCACAAGCCCTCACCAGACATGAGATGATACAAGTGTCTTTATATACACAAGCATTCTGTTGTAGTAATGAAATTTGTATTAATTAATTCTTTTTTGCTGTAACCAGTGCTTAACAAGAAGTAACTTTTAATTCCAGCACTCGAGAGGCAGACACAAGTGAATTTATGTGAGTTCAAAGCCAGCCTGGTCTACAGAGTGAGTTTCAGGACAAAAAAAGCTAGAGAGAGAAAAACCCTGTCTTGCAAAAACAAACAAACAAAGAGTAAGTAACTTATTTAGGCCATTTGTTTGTTTGTTTGTTTAGTTGGGAGTTGTATTCATGTTTTAGGCCATGGTTTCAGAGGACAGTCCACTGGAGCAAGGAAAGCAACACAGGAACTTTGAGGTAGCTGACGATGTTGCACATACAGTTACAAAACAAGAGAGAGTTGAATGCTCAGCTACTTTCTCCTTTTTATTAAATCCAAGACTGTAGCCCATGAAATGGTTCTGTGCAGATTTAGTGTCTGTTTTCTCACCTAAGTTAACTTAAAATAGAAACTCCCTCAATAGCATGATTAGAAGATTATAGATCTTGTTGAGCTGGCAGTTCATATTAACTGTCCCAAAAGTCTTAAGATGTACTCTGGATGCAGATGTCTCGAAGGTGAGTGAGTGGGAATACACAGCAGACACCAGGGCATGCTCGGCATCATTTCCCCTTCTTTCTTTTTCAAAAAAGTCCACATCCCAAGTACTACTCAGGAGTCGAGTGAAGCTCCCATAATCACCATGATCTTGTTCCCTTGGCGGTGAGTAGTTTAGGCATGGGCTTATGAAATAGTTCTGGACAATGCCTCATGATGGAAAATTGGCAAGATGTGAGATTGGGGAAAGAAAGATCTTTTTCCATTTAAAAAAAAAAATAAAAGAAAGAAATTTAGCACTGGGGATAAACCAGTCCTGTAGAGTACTCCTTAACATGCATGAAAGCCAGTGTCATTCTCCAACAGGGTGTCGAATCCCAGTACAGGGAGATGGAGACTCAAGGGTGAGGAGTTCTAGGTCATCCTTGTCTACACAGTGATCTTAAGGTCAGTAAAGAAAGAAAACAAGTTAACAAAAGTTGGATTACTGTGAACTGTTGCATACAGCCATTGAGACAACAAGAAGGGTACCCAGCTTAGGGAGACCATTTGAGGATGTCAAAGCAGAAGGATGGAAGAAATGAGACACTGAATATTTTATTCATTGTGTAATAGTTTGCTATGTTATCTCCCCTTCCTCAAATCTTAACCAATTGGATATGCTGATACATGCCTTTATTCCCTGCATTTGAAATCTCTACGATTCTGAGACCAACCAGGACTATATAGTGAGATCATGTCTCAAAACAAAACAAAACAAAACAGCCAAACTTAACTAACAACTTGATGGGATAGCCATGTCACATGACATTTAGGTGTCCTGTCCACTTTACCCTTGGCTGCCACTCTGCAGGTCTCCCCTGCACCAGTCCATCTGTGTTTTCACTGTCTCACTTTTCCTTTGGAAGTTTCCTTTCTGTCCCTTTGCCTTCCCCAGATGCTGCTGCCTCTCTAAGGATGACTGTGGTGATATGTTGTATATTTAATAAAATTGGTGTGGAATACCAGAGCACAGAACCATCTCTCCAGCATTTTTGTTTGTTTGTTTTCAATTTTTAGTTTTGTTTTTGAGAGAGGGTTTTCTGTGTAACTGTCCTGGATGTCCGGAAGTTGCTTGGTAGGCCAGGCTAGCCTTGAACTCACAGAGATCCTCCTGCCTCTGCCTCCCAAATGCTGGGACTAACGGTTTTCATCTGGTCACTTCTACAGAATGCATGAATGTCTGCTTCCTCCCACCTTAAATATCTTCCCTGCCCAGTTGTTACACTTCTGGGTTCAACTCTGCATCATAACCCTAGAATTAGGATTAAAGGTGTGAGCTACTACTGTTTTGTTCTTAGGCTTTGAGCTCACAGAAACACAGAAAGATCTCCGTGCCTGAGTGATGGGATTAAAGGCATGAGTTACCACTCTCGATCTTTTTGGCTTGACTAAACGGTGATTCTGGTCTCTGATATTTAAGGCTGATTTTTATTAAATATACAATACATCACCACAGATGACTCAAATGCACTTTCTCTGTGAAGACTTCTCTGATCCTCTGGCTGCAGTTGTCCTCTTGAATACCTTCACACTTGACACCCTCTCCCTCCCTTTCTCTCCCTCCCTTTTTCTTTATTATGTGCCTACTGAATGTAGCTGTTGTGCATTAGCACAATCTCTGCCCACCAGAGACCTCCATGTCAGTGCAGATATGCATGCACAAAGAGTAATGGCCAGTGTGCTCTGTGCTGCCATGCAGGCACATACAGTACCATGGAATGCTTATAAAGGGGTACCTGGCTCTTCCTTGCAGGAAAGTTCAGAGAATCATTGCTAGGTATTATTTTTTGTACTGTGTGTGTGTGTGTGTGTGTGTGTGTGTGTGTGTGTGTGTGTGTGTAAGAGAGAGAGAGATGTATGTGGCATAGGCATATATGACTAGTTGGTGTACATGTGGAGGCCAAATCAGGGCATCAAGTATCGTTTTATTTGTTCTTTTATTTCTTTGAGGCAGAGTCTCTCATGAAACTGGAGATTGCATTTTTTTTAAAGCTAGGCTGGCAGCCAATAGGCCCCATCAGTTCTCTCATCTCTGTCCCCCTTAATGATATAGGTGTGTGTGTGTCTGTATGTAGGCACACACACATAGAACCATGTCCAGCTTGTTTCAAGGATGCTGGGATCTCAACCCTTATCTTTACATTTAAGCAGCCCATAATTTCCAAACCTGGAGATAAATCTTTAACAAGGAAAGGGAGTTGCTACGGAATGGCAGAAGGAAGGGAAGAAACTTCTAGGCATAGGGATTAGCTGAAGGATGTTGATGGTACAAATTGGTGGTATGACCTAGAAACTGTAGGGACTTAGGGTGGTTGTAGTCTGATGTTTTGAGCACACTGCCTTGGGGTTGGAGAGGTTGAGAGGAGCCACATCTGAAACGTTATGTTTATCTTGAAGACACTGAAGCTTTATGATGTAAGAGTGCAGCATCACCTTTGGAAAAAAGGCTCTGGCTATCTGCAATTGAATGGGTCAGGTGGGCAAGGACAGGATCTAGAAGAGACCATACTGCTTAGGATTCCCTGGTAGATTGTGGATCGGAAGAGAGAGAGGGAAGAAGAATAGATAAGCAACAAGGTTGGATGTCATGTGAACGGATTGGACGGGGGTGTGAGGAGGGAAGGGGAGCCATGATTGAACGTTTTGACTTGGTGAGATGGCATCATGCCTGTGTCTAAGACCTAAGACACAGGTTCTGGCCCCACCAATGTCTGCATCCCTGGGTGTGCGTGTGTGTGTGTGTGTGTGGGGGGGTGGTCCTGGCCTCAGCAGAAGCAAGCCTGTGTTTTCTCTACCTACACTGTAAGCTCTGACGGTCCAGTGACAGAAACTAGAGCTGTGACATTGTTTTTCTGGTTTTCTTTCTGATTTTCTTGGCTGAGGATAAAGGTGACTTGCAGAATGCTCATTACTTTTTCTCTGTTGTTCTGTATACCCAGCCACCAAAGAAGAAGTGGACTTAAGACCCACTGCCCAGACCCTCTATCTGTCCCACAGTTCCTGGGCCAGGCTTCTATGTAGCTTTCCCAAATTGTCCAGCCATTTCCTACAACTCAGTGTTCGCCTCTTAGTCCATCCTTCAAACCACCCACTGTTGTTGGAGATTCAAGCTTCACAGGGGGTAGAGAGAGGATACACCTTCCTACCTAATGAGGATTGGTTTCTATCTCATGCTTAGGGAGGGAGAAGGTCAGGTAAAGAGGAAGCAGTTGGGTCTTCTGACCTTTAGACCCAGGGCCATTAGCATGCACTCAGCGAAGTTCTCACCCCAGAGTACGGCAAATAGCTACTTTATCTTTTATGACTCCCTTCTCTGTTCCTCTTTGGCTTAGATTCTGAAAAGCTGTGTTTTGTTAAAGTAGAAGAGCTTAGGAGTTGTCATTGAGGACTTGAAGGACCTTGTACAGCCTGATGCTCAGGGATTTTCACAAAGAAAGGGAAGGTAAACCTGTGTTTCCAGTGTCCTTCTCATGTCCACCAGACTTGTAACCAGACAAACACATGCTACCTCTCAGGGCTGGTTGCTTGGGTTCTGGTACCTAGTGTATCATGCTGAAGATAAGAGTCCCCAGAGGCTGCTGTCAGTGGAGAGAGTCAAAGCAGGTGTTTGTATAAGCGGAGCTGCATGAGTTAGGCAGTGAAAAGACAGGTGTTGCTCTTCCAAATTCCTTTCTTCCCAAAGCATCTTAATGGACAGAACATGAATGTGTGGGAGGTTCTTATCTTAGAACAAGTTTCCGGTTGGGGTAAGCTGAGTTCAGTGGGGATATTTTAAACTTCCAGTGTGAGGAAAGGAACATGTGAAGCATTTGCAGAAGGCAGCCATTGTCAGCACAGAGAGCAGCAGAAACAAAGTTTCTTGAGTGATGGATGGCTGGGCTCACATGAGTCTATAGGGTATATTCTTAATGTTGATGTGAGAGAGCCCAGCTCATTATAGGTGTTGCTTCACCCTTGGTAAGGGACCTTGGGGTATATAAGAAGATAAACTGAGCAAGCCAGGAGGAGCAACCTAGTCAGCAACATTTCTTCCAAGACTTCTGCTTCAGTTCCCGCCTCCAGCTTCTTGCTGCAACTTCGTTCATTGATGGACTGTTACCTGGACGTATAAATGAAATAAACCCTTCTCTTTCTAAGTTGCTTTTGGTTACAGTGTTTTCAGAGCAATAGAACTCTACCTAAGACATTGCATTGGATGTTATGACTGACGAGGGGTGGGGTGGAGGGAGAAGGAGCATTGGAAGAAGACAATAGAGAAAAGGAATCTTCAGGCATCAGAAGCTGGGGTGATGTGACTCTCAGGTAGGACTTCTGGTAGCTATCACAAGCTAGGAAAGACAAGGGACGTGTCCCTCCCCCCCCCCCCCCCGAAGGCATCAAAGAGATCATGGCCCTGCTCACATCTTAAAGTTGGAATTCTGGCCTCTAGAATTATGAAGGAATACATTTCTGTTGTTGCTGTTGTGAAACACCTGATCTTTGGTGATTTATTATGACACACTTAGAAAACTTATATGGTGGTGACAGTGATGATGTATGATGTGATATTGGTGGTGATGATGGTGGCGGCAGTGGTGGTGATAACAAAGACAATGATAGTGATGATGGTAATGCTGCTTCTGATGAAGGTGATAAGGACAACCATAAGGATGATAACAACCATGATGACAATGATGATGGTGATGAGGACAGCCATGGCAATGGTGATGTTAAAAATGATCATGATGACTGGGCATCTGACCTAAGCACAAGAGAATTATCACATGTCTAACTGCAACTGCCTTGTGACACTAATCCTACTGGTATTTCTGTGGACATTGTGTGTGGAAGCACTTGGTTGGAACTTTCTTGGTGCTCTAGGAAGAGGTAAGATATCTGCATCACCTAGTCTGCAGGGTTAGGACATATGAATTGCTGCTTACAAGCCAAAGTGACTTCTGATGTGCCTGAACTTTCTCAAAGATGATGATGGCTTTTGACTAGGAATGAGAGGCGTTTTGTGGCCAAAGGCAAAAACTTCCCAGGTACAGGGGAGTCACCAGGGCCAGTGTGTACAGACATTGGGGAAGAAGTTGGTAGTGGGGGATGAGAACAGTAAGGAGGGCTTGGAAGACAGAGCCAGCGTGGATCTGAACCGCTGGGCAGGGACAGGCCTGAGGGGACTCAACTTTATTCTGTACCACAGCTGTGAGTTGAACCTTGGAGAAGCCTTTTTCAGGCACTGTGCTACATCCTTTGGCACAGTGGGAGAACACAGGAACCCAATGGGAAGAATACTGATTCTATCTATTTTTTTCTTTGATTGTATTTGTATGTGTGTGCACATTTGGTACAAGGTAGGAGGTTAATGTCACTGTGGTTTCTATACCTTTTTTGTTTGTTTGTTTGTTTGTTTGAGACAAAGCTACTCACTGAACTCAAAGCTTACTGACTGGTTATACTGGCTGACCAGCCAACTCCATTGAATCTTCTGTTTCTGCCTGCCCAGTGCCAGGGTTTCAGACACATACCACCAAACCCAACTTTTTACATGGACATTGATGGTTTAAACTCAGGCCCTAAATCTTTCCCAGCAGGCATATTGCTGGTGAACCTTCTCTGAGGCCCCAAACACAAATTTTAAATGATGGGAGAGTAGCCTTGTGAGTCATGGAGACTATGTGATGTTGAAACACAGAATATAGATCCAGCCATCAGAGTCCTGGCTGGCAGGCTGAGTCTTTCTCTTGCTTTGTAATGATAGGCAGCTTCTCTTCTCAGACACTGTTTCCCTTCTATCTATTCATTCCCCCTTACTTCCACTGCAGAGTATTCTGGAGCCAGCTGAAAGAATACGTATGTGGCCCCTGGAAGACTCTGGATAAAATTGCCTATTTTCTCCCAACTCCACCTAGACACAAGGCTCTAAACAAAGGTGTCCCAGTGTGCAAAATCTAGTTGTTAGAGACAAAAAGAATGAATAGAATTGCAAAGATCTGAATTTCATGGTTTGTAGGTGGACTATTCTGTCCCATCAGCCGCTTTCCCAAATAACCACACAGAGACTTAATATGATGAGTTATAATGCCCAGTTAATAGCTTAAGCTTTTTTTTTTTTTTTTTTCCTATTTAGCTATCTCTTATAACTTAAAGCATTTCTATTAATGCATGTGCTACCCTGGGCTCATTTACCTCATGTGTATACTTCCCATCCTGCTTGTTCTCAGTCTCATGATGTTTCCTCCGACCCTTCCCTTCTCCCCAGAGTTCTCTCTGCCCTGAAAATCTTGCCTATGCATCGGCCAATCAGCTTTTTATTAACACTGAGAGCGGCATGTCTTCACAGCGTACAAAAGGACTCTTCCCCAGCAGTGGGGAGCAAATATGTCACTAATACGGAAAGAGTTTGGGTACCTGGAGAAGTTCTAGAAGGCCTGGGTGGCTCTTATTGAAGGAAAACTCCCAAGTTCCCGTTGTTCTCTGGATTTTTGAGATTATCATGAAGAAACTGGTACAAGGCAGAAGAAAATGGCTTCTGTGGTCTGGATGGCTTAAACACGGCCCTTAGGCAGAGCAGCAAAGCTCTTTTCTCTTGACCTGGTGAGCTGAAATGTTCCTTTCCTGGCTCCTCTGCTGTTCTCCTCTGTCCAGTGGTCCCTTGTCTTCTTTCTTATGTGCTCTTACACCTGGCTTGGTGTGAAGCACTGATGACAGCCTTCTTACTGTTTATTATGTGGCTGATCAGGCTGCCATTTGCTGATCTCTAAGACGGAATTTGGACCTCATCAAAACATCTGCCATGTTGATGTGTTCACTGTCTCTTCCCCCGTTCCGGCCTGTGGTCTCTATGAGGCTGATATTTTTCCATCAGCTCTCGGTGCCCACCACCTGCTAGGTCTTTAAGAAGTGACTGAGTGAATCCACCTGGTCCCTTTCATCACCTGCTGAGCAGGCCATGGCATCCTTCCCAGGTAGTGTCAGTGCTGATCCTAGCACATCCCTGGAAAGATCACATTGTAAAAATCCTTTAGCTACAAGGTGGGCCCTGGGCATTTTAAAGGAAAGAACAAATGCAGAGATGTGTGTGGTCCAAGACAGCCATGTTGAAGGGCTCTTTGAGAGTGGGGTGCTCTCTAGAACTTTCTGGTGTGGTAGAGACATGCATATGACTAACAGGAGAGGGGACACTTTGCTGTTGACTGGCAGGCTGCAAAATGAAGCCTTGGACTTCCTGGGCTGGAGATCTAGAGAGAGATCCAGCGTCTGTAGTCATTACTCAGTTGGGTTGGCTGTCTAGAGCAGAGAATGCATGGACAGGAGAATGCATAGTGATACGAGACAATATACAACCTTTCACTTACACCTCAGACCATACTTATTACTACCGTCATTTATCATATGACACAGGGACTTCTCTGTCACAGGATGGCCTCCAGCTGCCCAGTCATCCTGCCTCTTCCCAAGTGCTGAGATTACAGGCATGAACCCCCCACACTCAAATACTCTTTATGATGGATGCACAGCTTGTTTGCTTTTTTCATTTATATCCTTGTCTAAATTCTTATTTCTGATGAGTTGTTGGAGGTGTAATTGATGGGTCAAAGGGTAGGCACATTTTCAGGTGCGATGCTTGCTTCTAAGTTGCTATTCAGAGACGGTGACCATCTCATGTTATTAGAGCAGGGATTTGAGGAGATACACATCTTCAAGTTCTTGTCAGCCTAAGGCACAATCAGGTACACTTTTCTTTGTATAGACCACAGATATGTTTTTTATTTGCATTTTGAAATTTAATGGTTTCCTAGGAAGTAGTACATTTATGTATTTATGAACTTCAATCATGCTTGCAAACTTACTTAAGCCAACTGAAGCAATTTACTTCCTTCTACTGTTTGCTACCATGGTTTTACAGAGATGTGGCTTCTAGAGCTGACTTTGCTATTAGCTGTGACCTCAACCAACATACTTAACCTCTGAGACCCTCAGTGTCCTCATCTAGAAAATGGTTGTGGGGAAGTGGCGACTCCATTTTATTATTATTATTATTATTATTATTATTATTATTATTATTATTATTGTTAACTATGAATAGTAGAAGCCATTTTGGAGAAACTAGGCTTCATCCTTTCTCCTAAATGTTAAAATCCCCAAATCAAAGGAAATGGCTTATTCAAACCCAAGGCCCATGCATGTCTCTAGCTCTCATTCTCTCCCAGAGTCTAGGCACTTTTGTGTGACTTGACATCCTGACAGTCAGTTTCCAAGGCTTCTTCAGGGTAATGTGGATCCTCCCTAGGAGGCTGACTCATGGAAGAGTGCTTCGAGGACATGGAGGAGGAGGAAGGCTTTAGGGGGAATGACTATGTTTCTAAGGACCAGGCAGTGAGTCTGGACAGAGTTTGAGAGAGGCAGCAGAGACGCCCAGATCAGGGAAGGAACAGGAAAACACCCTGTGGGAATCACACAGGCCAGAGATCAGCAACTGGAAAAGATTGGCAAATGGAATCTTCAGACAGGCCTTCCTTGGAATGTGCTGGTTCAAATCATTCAGCTTTTTTTCTATGACACAGCTACATGCCCGGGAACTGCCCCGGGTGTCTATCAAAGACTGCCTCACATTCTTCCTGGGCTTCCTCTTCCTCCTTTCCTGCTTTCTTCCTTCCCTTTCTCCACCTGGAAGCTGGTGCGCCATCGTTCTATCCCATCAGCCTCCACCTCTGCTCTCAGGTTGATTCCCCTGCCCTTAATGCCTTTCATATTGGTCTAGTTGGGATGAGGGAAGGATGCTCCTTCTCCTGCTCTGGCATACCTACCTTGTGGGAGCTGTTCCTGACCAGCCTGGTTCCTGTAGAGTGGCCCTCACCCTGTCTGCTCCTCGGTGTACCTTTTTTGGCCAAGTTTTTCTTCATACGTCTGACACACTATCATGGATGTTTTTGTTGCTCGTGATGCTTCTCTCTCCCTTAGTGTGCTGTGGCCTTGTCGGAGCAAATCCTAATGCCGTGATATTTGAATGTACAGGCTTTGACATTAGTAGACATTCAGATAGAGTATTTGGGGGAGGGACATTCATGATACCCTGAATAATTCAGTTCAGTCAACTAAGATGATGCCATAGTTATAAAGCAACAGTATCTGCGGCAACAGAAAGTCCCTACAGTGTTTATAAAATGTGAGGGTTGTTGGTGGTGGTGTTTCTTCTTCTTCTCCTCCTCCTCCTCCTCCTCTTCCTCCTCCTTTCTCCTTCTTCTTCTTCTTCTTCTTCTTCTTCTTCTTCTTCTTCTTCTTCTTCTTCTTCTTCTTCTTCTTCTTCTTCTTCTTCTTCAAAACGAGTATTTCTGATTCCTTTAGTGTTCATACTTGACCACAGGCCTCTTCTGCCTTTGCGTCCCTGAAGCGTCTGATATTGTTCATTCCTTGGCAGAGGAGGAGGAACTAGAGGAGACACCCACTTCTTAAAAGCCTGTTAATAACTCGGATCGTGCCCGCCCTCCTCCTTAGCTAGACCTCTTACCCATTTTCACCCTCACTTTTCACATTTTTAAAATTTTGTTTTGTTTTTGTTTTTTTTTTTGGAGCAAGGTTCCTCTGTGTAGCCTTGTCCTGGAACTCACTCTGTAGACCACATTGGTCTTGGACTCACAGAGATCCTCGGGCCTCTGCCTCCTGAGTGCTGGTATTAAAAGCATGCACTACCACTGCCCTGCTCTCCTTTAGTTCAAAGGAGTTTGGGAAATGGAGTCTGGTGATATGCCCAGGAAACCAGTTGGCTGTAAAACCCAGTAGGTAAGGTCTGGTTGAAAGAGTGGGGACATTTGGTGTAGAACTTCTTGGAAGTGATGCTTGTGATCAGGGTCGTAGATGTTCAAGTCCCGGTCTGGAGGAGCTAGCATCCTGCCTGATACAAGACTCGGTGATGCTACTTGGTGATGAGGGCACTCCCTAAGCAGTTGCTGGTGGGAAGGAAGGAGGAAGCCACGGACAAAGTAAATTTGAACTCTGTTGTGCCAGTGACTAGCCCCGTATTTATATTCTGTGGCAATAGCAACTTACATGTTCCCGGTACTGATATGTTTCATCCTTCCTTATAATTATCTCTATTTCATAGGCGAGTGAACTAAATCCCTGAGCAGCATTTTCCCCAAGGTCATAGTTGGGAGACAGAGTTCAAGTTTAGGTTTCATCAAGCTTGTGACACAGCTGTCATTCGTGTTGATATGAGCCCAAGACCAGTTCTGCCACATGGATAATACTGCCACTAAGACAGAGTCATAATTTACAGTACAAGGAATAAATGACGTCACCCTGGGGACTCCACCTAATATTCCCATAGGATCTCTAGTAATAACCTGAAACCAAGCAAATGAATCAGGTATTATCAGCCATGTTTACTGAGATGATGAAGAACTGAAGAAGACTCAGAAGTAAAGCACTTCTTTGAGGTCACACAGTAAAGAAGCCATCGAGGGTGTTACCCATTCAAAAGCTTTTGGTTGCAAAGAACAAGACTGGCTTGAAGGACACAGGAGGAAAGTGTACTGGGTCACAGTTGTAATTTCATAGGCCAGGCAATAGACTGTTTTGTTCCAGTCGGAAACAGGTTAACTCCCTTGAATTAAGATGGCTTTGTGAACACACACGCAATTGACGTAGAGTTGACATAAAACCAACCATTAGTCTTATGAAAGCACACAGCTCAATGACATTGAGTCCATTCACAATGAGCTACTATCATCTCTGTATAGTTCCAAGATGTTTTCATTACCCTGAAAGAAGCCATGTACTCAGTCAACAAGCCTCATGGTCTCCTCGCCTTCTTCCAGCCCCTGACAACCACAAGTCAGTCTCTCATCTCTATGTATATACCTCAGCTGGAGATTTCACATGTTTGGAATTGTCCATGTAAGATTTCATGTATGGCTTTCACTTAGCATCTTTTAGTATTAAGATTTTAAAGATCTACCCAATGGTATAGTATACACCAAAATTTCTTTTGTTTGAATGTTTCTTTTGGTTTTTATTTCTTTGAAACTGGTTCCTGCTAGGTAACCTTGGCTGCCTTGAATCACCATGTCCTCTTTATATTCAATAATTCCATTGTGTGGGTAGATTGTGATGTTTATTCATTTACCAGTTGACAGACATCTAAGCTGTTGCCACTTTGTGGCCGTCATGGCAAGTGCTGCTGTGAGCATTCATTTACAAGTGTTTATTTGAGTTCATGTTTTCAATTCCTCGGGGCATATCCCTGGGGTGGAATGGCTCAGTCATCAGGTAACTATTTTTAACTTTTGAAGAGCTGTCAGACCTTTGTAAAGTGGCTGAGCGATTTTACATTCCCACCAGACAGCAGACCTTTGCCAAGACTTGCTAGTTGCCCATTTTCTTGTCTTTGGACAACCTAATGGATGTGAAGTGGTGTGTCAGTGTGGCCTTGCTGGCTAGGTCCCAATGACTCATGCCTTTGAGCTGCTTCTCCTGTGCTTGCTGGCCCTGGCCACTTAAGGCAAGCTTGACAGAAAACTCTCCCCTGTCCTTCCAGGAACACAGATCACACACATAGATCACACACACCCCCACACTCCCCCCCCACACACATATATACACACATACACACACAGAGGGAGAGAGAGAGGGAGGGAGAGAGAGATTGAGAGAGAGAGAAAGAGATTATTTTCCCTTGACCACATCCGATGTGTTCTGGAATGGAGCCATGACTGAAGCGCCACTCTTTCCCACTTCCTACAGGTCAGTTTTGTCAAGCTATAAGTTCCACATCTTTTTTCCAATAAGACAATGCTTGTTGATTCTATTTTCCAAGAGATGTCTAGGTACACTTTCTGCAAAGCTGGATTTCCAGGCTTGCTCCTTGCCAGGCCACTCCTTTTCACAGCAGTCACGGCATGGAGGTGGGAGGGATGGGGAAGGGCAGTACTTCCAGCCTGTATCTCCTGCCAGACTGAGCCAGGAAAACTGCTCTGCAGAGGAAGCAGGCTGACACTGGAATGTCCTGATCCAGCACACGAAGTCCTCAGTCAGGGCCCCTAAGGGAATCTGGAAACTGCCCAACTGCTTCTCTGCAGCTGGCCATGGAGAAAGGCTCTGCCACATCTGTGTACCATCCTTTGCACTTCATGTTGGGGTGCACATATGCATGGTAGCCTTTAGTTTCTGCATGTTCTCTCTCTCTCTCTCTCTCTCTCTCTCTCTCTCTCTCTCTCTCTCTCTCTCTCTCTGAAAAAGGCAGTTTCATGTAGCCCATGCTGTCTTCCATCTTGCTAGATAGCCCAGAATAATCATCAGCCCCTTGTCCTCCTGACTCTGTCTCTGAAGTGCTGGGATTTCAGGTGTGTGACACCACACCCAGAACTTCAGGAATGCTCAGCCATTCTTTACTAACTGAACTACTTTTCTGGCCAGGTTTCTCCCAATTTTGATATACAGTGATGCATTTGAGTCATAGTCTTTCAAGATTTTGTGAGAGCAGGGAACCCCATCAGGCCAGGCTGCTAAGGTACCAGAATTGGGTTTCCCTGATGCGCTTTCTGGTCCCAGGAATCCTTACAGTGCTTGTGAGGTGTAGGTGGCATGACAGAGCCTTGTTTCTCCGCTGGCACCTGAGGTCCTAAGGAGATAGTAGCCCTTCCTTGGCTAGTAGCCAAGACCATTAGACCCTCAGGGGACTAATACATCTTGATTAGATCCTTTTAATTCTTTGTCATTTGTGATATGATCTTAGGGAAAGTGAAGAGACTAAGTTAATGTTTAAGAACACTTTGGTTTGCAGTGGGCTCTAGAAGATGGGGGTCTTCCAGGCCATCCCACACCACACATTACTGCCAAGAAAGCGGCTTGCAGGAACCAGTGTCGTAATAACAGGTTGCTAATCCTTTGGCAACTAAGAGTTAGACTCTGCTAGGAAAGTCTTGGCATGGGGTATTTGTTTGGCTTATTAATTCATCGATTCATCAAACATCTACTGGGACAGGTACGATCCTGGCTGCAGGGGCTTCTTGTTCCTTGACAATTTCTCGGGGGAGGGGGCGGTGATGGGTGGTTTACCTGTAATTCTGTCTTGCTCACTGAAGAGTTTTCCATTCCGGATAACACCCTGAAGTCAACAGCTTTTCCTCCTGTGTAGGTGACCCTGACTATAGTTTCAGGGAGTCGTCCTGAGACTACATTGAGTCAGTGAACATCCAACTCAGTGTCCTGTCACAGTGTTACCACGCCCATTGCACTTGGAGACAAACAGCTGCTGGGATGGAAAATATTTGGAACCTCGTTAAAAGCAAAGAATCTAAGATAATGCTATTTTGAAACTGAGAGAACCCTCTTCTGTTGACAGGCAGCAACATTTCTGAGAAAAAGATTTTCAGTGAAGTGTTTAAAGATTAAGTTGCCTGGTCCTGGTGTTCCTGGGTCACATAGCTCCCTCAGTATGGCAGGAAGATAATTTGTTGCTGGGCTTCCTAGAGAAAGTAACACGCAAAGCTATTTGTATGTATGAGTGAATACACACACAGAGAAAGAGAGAGAGAGAATTGCCTGAACCTTCCCATTTTGACAGTTCATGTAGAAGTGTTTCTGCCTGCCCATTTTAATTGATTCAAGGAATGTATTCTGGCAAAATAGGCACTTCTAATGATTACCTGCTATGCAGCAGGCATTCTTCAGGCTATGAAAATGGATAGTAATCCTAGCCACAGCACCAGAACATTCTGATATACTATCCAGAAACTTTAAAACAGCCTGGGAAATAGTCGGCTTATCTTGGCTTATCCCTGGAAGACCAAGTTTGTACTGTTTTGAGACTAGAAGGAAAAAAAAAAAAAAAAGAAAAACTACCCATGCTTTTCTAGAAGATCTAACTCACACCAGTCCCCTGAAGTTACTCTTTTGTAAATGTATTTATTTATTTATTTTTGAGACAAGGTTTCCTGTACCAGTCTATCCACAAACTGGCTACACAGCTGTGACTTTCAACTTCTGATACTCATTCTTCTCCTTCCTAAGTGCTAGGTGCAGAGGTACCATGCTAGCTTAAGGCTACTTTTATTATGCAAGCAAGCTTTAAAAAAAAAAGAGAGAATAGTCAGGTTCAGAAAGGTGAGAAGCTTCCCTGAGGCTGACAAGGGAAGAGGAAGGACTCTGGTGGATTGCACTTGACTTTCAGGTAGAGAGCCTTCTAAATGCAAACTTTCACATTTGCATCTGGTCACAGCTACAGATGGACACAGACTCAGTGCCTTGAAATAATTTGCAGTTGCTGCCATACACTTCTGAATGTAGCAACTCTGCCAGATAAAGCAACACACATTTCCACAATGAGTAGTTTCCTTAGGCTGTGGCATTGCACCTACCATGTTAGAATTCCCTCTTCCTTCCTATTTGTCTGGTACCCTCCTATTCCACCTCAAAACATGAGGCCGCCTTCCTCTAGCCCTGTGAAGCTACTCCATCCAGTCACTTGCATCATTTTTTTCTGCTCTATAGTAACTTCTCCTTTTGTGTGTGCCCACAGCTATCCACCCATGTGATTTGCACCAGAAAACAGTGCCCACCTTGGCTCAGTATCTTGTTAATTAATCTGCCGCCTATTGTAGGAATGAACCGATCTGTCAAGAGAAAAGATGTCTAGTCCATGTTTTTCCAGTGTGATAGGTACTCATTAGCATGTTATATGTGAACAATCAGGATGAGGGGTTGGGATTCTTTTCTCATTAGCCCGGCAGATATGCAAGGCTGCCAAGCCTAGGATGTATGAACTAGACAAGGGGCTGAGTGCGTGAGTCTTCATGTGGGACCAGGTGTGCTTTGAAGGATTCTTTGGAAGATCTGATGGAGGGATTTGGCTCCTTGTTTTTCACATTGACAGTCCTGTGAGGTCTGTGCTCGGCTTTAAGTAGATGATATTTGAATGTTGCTTAGACATACATTGTTTCTTTTGATTCTGGGATTCCTTTGATTCCAAGATGCATTATTGATGTCCTAACAGCCCTGGCAGAGAAAGCAGAAGTTGAAGTGCATTGACAGGAATACACTTTCCGTGGCAGATGTGCTAGCCTGTGAAAATATGGCCATCAGAGAAGGAAGAAATGAAATGGCTGAGAAAAACATAGCCGAGGTGGGTGGCTGGGTGGTGGCTGCTGATGGGACAAAGGGTAAGCATGAGTAAGGCTGTTCTGGATAGCTTCTTAAAAGTCTTTTTTTACTTCTGATATCTTAAGTGGTAGGTGCATGCAATACAGGAGGTCTTGCCTCCTCTGAAAGGCTGGCGAGATTTAAAGGAAAGAAAAGGATTTAGACATATCTAGGTGTTCTAGTTTTATTTCTATTGGGATAAAAACACTGACAGAAATCAACTTAGGGAAGTAAAGGGTTTATCTCACCTTACAGTTTCAGATCACCACTCTTTGTTGAGAGAAGTTGAGGCAAGAACTTGAAGGCAGGCAGGCCTACTTGTTCTTCCACATAGCATTACCACTGACCAAGCAACTCACTTCACAGCTAATGAAATGCAGCAGGAGCCATGGAGCCAGCTCCATACTCAACTAGCTTTCATATATCATTTAAGACCACCTGCCTAGGGAATGGTTCTGCCCACAGTGGGCTGGGCCTTCCTACATCAATTAACAATCATGATAGTTTCTTACAGACTGCCATTCTGACCTGAGCAGTGCTTCAGTGGAGATTCTCCTCTTGGAGGATTCTAGACTATGTCAGATTGTCCACTAATCAGGACACCAGGTTTCATTTGCTAGTCACAAAAACTCTTAACAAGGTGCTTATCCTGTATTAGCCCATTCCCTTCCCTGTGAGATGGAGCAACAACAAGGCCTATTCTCAGGTTGTTATGAAATTGAAGAAGTTAATTTTTGTTGTGGGTGATACACATACTTGCCACACAAAACACACTGGCTTTGCTATTAAAAAAAAAAAAAAAAAAAAAAAAAAAAAAAAAAAAAAAAAAAAAAAACCAACTTATTTAGGCTAGGAGTGTTATTGTTGCCTCCTTAAGATGGAATAATAATGGTGCTTCTCACTGCCCTGGTCTTGGTGAGGACTCATGATTGCAAGTGACAGAGAAGCTGACATTAGGCCTGCATGCTGCAAGGAAACACTCAGCCCCAAGTTTTCCAGGGGAACTAAAATTCCCATGCAGGTTCTTCCCACACTGTTTTTCCTGTCCTTGGACTGAATGGAGGCTGAGATACTGAGGTGTTATTCCTGGAAGGTGACTTGCAGACCTTGGAGGGACAGGGGTCCCCGGACACTCAGCAGGATAAGCAGGCACATGAAACATGTCCATGCTTCTGATCTTGATGACAGGCTTCTAAGTCTGGACTCCAGGCTGCAGGTATCATTTCTACTTTGAAGTTATTTGTTCCGTCACCTATTGGCTATGGGTCATTTGCTCTGTTTAGATGGAGACTCCTTTAATGTCAGCATTTCTAAGCCCACCTTGGCAGGACCCTCTGCATTCAATGTTACAGTGCTGAGTTAATTACCTAACACTCAGAAGGTGCTACTATAAAACTGAGCTTTGAGTTGGAACCCTCAGTGCACAGTGTTACAGCTCCTTAGTAGCAGGAATCGCTAGTTTTTGGTGACTTTTTGGAATTCTGTAGTCTCAGTTCTTCAGAGTGCCTGTCCACAGCTTCTAGAACTATTCTAGTGCTGTGGATGTGCTTGGGGCTGGCAACCCTGGGAGTTGTCTGTTCTTTATACTTTCAACTTAGATTGCTCTTCATGTGGTAAAGACCACAAGTCGGCAAATAAACCCGTCAATGATGCCTTATTAGATTTTTGAACTGCTACATGAATGGAGGCACCATAGTGAGGTGAACAGAAGGATACTCCATTTGACTGATCTCAGGATTGCCACTTCTTGTAAACAGTTGTTCATAGCTCTAGATGTCCTGGGTAGGGACATTTCCCTATCAGATTGAAGATTGTTGTGAGGATGTTGGATGTCTGTGGTGAAATCGCAATGAGTCATTTGAAGCTGCCATGACAAAGCCAAGTCTTCCTCAGTCATTAAATCATGTCTAGAGATGCTGTGATAGGCAGTGTCTCCCAGAGCAGAGCCAGGTTAGGTTGGAATAGCCGCCATGACAGTTTCAATACTGTCTGCGACTAGAACAGTGTCACTCTGGGGTATCTGGGGCTAATTCAAGGTCTTATCTGGGTATCAGTCACTGTGTCAGTGTCCCCGAACATTCTCAAGGCATTTAAAGCTCCCTCAGCTGTCCTGATGAAAGCCCCAGGAACTATCAAGGAAGTGTCTATTTGGACAGCTTCTGTGCTTCCTGTGAAAACAGTGGGGTGAGGTTTAGTTGTCGCTGCCCTGACAGGCCTTCAGGAGTGGCATCAATGTCATTCACAGCCTTGAAGGATTCGGGAAGTGTGAGGAAAACACTAGTGGTTTTGATCTAACTGATATTCATGTTCAGCCTGGGGCTGCTACCGCTTATGCCCTAAATAGCTACCAATTGTAGCCAGGCATGAAGACTGACAGCTATCAATCAAGGGAGGGAACTGCCTGCGACCGACAGCTTCAGTCATTTAGGGAAACAAACAAAAAAATAAAGAAAGAAAGAACTCTTGAGGAGTACCGACATAAAAGATTAAACATAGACTTAGCATTCTTCTATCACAGACCTAATTTAACTGTGCCTAAACCTCAGCCAAGAACTTTAGCAAAGAATGAGGCTTCCTCTTCTCACACACCTCTGCCCACACAGGCAGTTCTCACACTTTTTGATCCTTTCCTTTCCTGACATTGGTGCATCTTAAGTGTCTTCTTTCCTCTCCAGGCATGTGCTGCTTGAAGCCAAAGGCAGAGGAAATGTGAGACAATAAATATGACGGATGAAGGCAAGAAGCAGAGAGATAGAGTGCCCAGTAAAGGGACTCTCACCCAGTGTGCCTCATTCTCCTAGGGGTCTCTCTGTTGAGGGAGGTGCAGGGGCGGGGGGGGGGGTGGCTGTGTCTTTGTTCCCTCATCCTGGTCTGAGGGCTTTATCTTGGCTGGATACCTCTAAGCTTTCCTCTTGGGGGCCAACAGGAGAGAGAGGAAGGTGTTGCTTGCCGCAGGGCATGCTGTCCTTTAATGCCATCTGCAAGTTGGTAAGTCAAGAAGGTCAGTGATGTGGTTCAGTTTGAGTCTGGAAACTTGAGGACCAGAAGACCTAAGGTGTTGGTCCTAGCCTGAATCAGAAGACCCAAGAGCAAGGAATCCCAGCTTTCAAAGACAGAAGATGGATTCTGTAGTTCAAGAGGAGAGGAAATTCACTTCTGCTCTTTTGCTTCCATTCAGGTTCTTGGACAGACTGGATGAGGCCCACTCACCCAAAAAATACCCTCAGCAGACATATCCACTACATACAATGTTTTTTCAGCTGCCTGGGCAGCTCTTAGTCAAGTCAAGCAGACCATGAGATTGACCATCACACTGCTCATTAAGGGGTCATTTTCATTATTACTGATGCACAAGAGTTCAGAAATGGGTAAATTATTGGGCTAGGAAATTTTGGGAATGCTTTCCTAGAAGGGGTGGAGCTTTGCCCCAAAGACACAAGTCAAACTGCTAAGAGGTGGAAAGGAATAATTACAAATCAATGTGTTTAGTGTATTTTCTTTAGGCACCTGGTTTTGTCTAAGTACAGCTCCCAGTGCACAGGAAAAATCACGTTGGTAAATAGGAAAAGTGTCTGACATGGTTTTACGAGAGGAAGCAATTGTCTAGGCCGTAGCCAGCTGCAGATGACTCCAGAGTTCATAACATCCTTTCTGGAAGGATATGAATTGAAAAGTCTGTGAGGTGCCCATGAAATAAATCTCAGCTTTTCTGTGAGGATTGGTACTTGAGAGAGTACATTTGTAAGAAATATAAATAAAAATTACTTAGGTTGTGTTTATGACAGAACATTTGGTATAAGCAACTTAAAGATGGAGGATTTATTTTTTTGTTCACGGTTTCAGAGAGTTTATTCCCTGGTTGCTTGATCCTTTGTACTCTGACAGATCATTGTGGTAGAGGAGTTTCTGCACCTCATGATGAACAGGAAACAGAGAAGAAAAAAGGAAGTCCTGGGATTAAGTATGAACCTCAAAATTGAGTCTACAGCAACCTACTTTTTCCAATTAGGCCCCACCTTGTAAAGTTTCTACCACTTCCCAAACATTGCCAACAACCTGAGTTCAAATGTTCAACACATGAGTGTGTGTGTGTGTGTGTGTGTGTGTGTGTGTGTGTGTGTGTGTGTGTCTACAATGAATATATATGTGTCAGTCAGAAATTCTAACAACCCAATTTGGGAGCTGGAGAGAGATGGCTCAGTGGTTAAAAATGCTTATTCCTCTTACAGAGGACCCAGGCTCAGGCTCAGTTTCCACCACCTTTTTCCAGCAATTTACAACTGCTTGTGACTGTAGTTCTAAAGAATTTGATGCCCTCTCCTGGTCTCTATGGGTACCAGCATGAATGTGCTGCACATAGATTCATGCATGTGTATACACACATACACATTAAAAGATCTTTTAAAAAGCCAACCAGTTTGTTAAACAGTATGATTTTTTTTTTTTTACTTATTTGTGGCTCTCAGCCTTTAAGAAAATCATTTTAATTGAAATGCATTATTTATCTCACCTTTATAAAAGCTAGCTCCAGAGAAAAAACAGCCTTAAAATTAAAAGTTTTATCTTCAAGTGCTATAATGATAAATCATTTTCATTTTATGCCTTAGTAGCTTTCCTGATCCCTCTGGAAAGAAATATTCTCTAAAAAAAGAAAAAAAAAGAAAAAAATCAGTCCCAGAGGATAAAGTGGAAAGACTTTATGTGTATGCTTAGCTTAGAGTGCTGTGGGAGACATCTTGGCCTTGTATGGATGCTGACCTCATCTTCAAGGCATCATCAAGGCAGCAGAGTGTCACATCTCACACTGTTCTCTCACACACATCTCTCTGAAGATTCATAGTGTATACCGATATGGGCCAGGCTAGAATTAGGGCCTCATATAACAAACGAGGACCCGAGAGCCTGAGAGGCCGACTAATGACTGGGGGCTTCTCAGAACACATCAAAGGACGAGGCTGAGGTAGCTGAGTGGACCAGGACTCAGCTACCTGTAGCAGCATGCAGAAGACAGTTTTATGCACAGGAAATAGGGTTGCAGTTTGCTTTTTTACGTATTTTATTATTATTATCAATTTTTGAAACACAATTTCATGTATCCCAGGCTAGCTTCAAAGGATGACCTTGAATTTTCTAGTCTGTGCCGTGTAACAGTGTGGTTTCTTGGTCTAGGGCGTCCTGAGGTCCCGGATCCACAGACCTGCAGCGCCTGACCCCTTAGCCACCTGCCACTGCTTAGGCCCCCAGAAATGACTCAGACACTTATATTAAGTTCATGCTGTTTGGCCTATGGCTCAGGCACATTCCTAGCTAGCTCTTACATCTTAACTCAACACATTTTCATTAATCTGTCTGCCACATGGCCCGTGGCTCACCTGTGTTCCTTACATGTTGATCCTTTGGGCCTCGGGCTTGGACTGACATGACTCCGCCCTGATTCTCCTACCCATGTCGTGATTTCTCCTCCTACTTCTTCTATGGTGCCTGTCATGGGCCAAAACAGCTCCTTTATTTAAAGATCGATATTCACAGCATACAGAAAGACATCCCCATATCAGTGCCGCTATTCACAAAGTGCTAGGATTATAGGTGTGCATGATATATGCAGAGCCAAAGATCAGACATAGTGTCTTGTGCATGATAGGCAAGTACTTTACAACAGAACTGCATTCTTGGTCCAAGTCTTTGAGCCTGGATCCAGAACCTGGTTCTTCCACGCACTGTCTCAAGCATGCAATTTTTTGTTTTGTTTTTGTTTTTGTTTGTTTGTTTGTTTTTGAGTCTTGATTTTCTCTTCTGTAAAGATGACTAACTAACCATTTGTCTTGAGGACTTTTGTGAGGGTCAAATTGTCACCAGGTAGCAGGAAATGCTGCAAGAATAGCTCTGTCAGTTGTCATCCTGGCTGTCTGTGTGCAGGGTTTCATTTTTTCCCCTAACTTGTATTCATGCTCCTTGGTGTTCATAAATTAACATTCCCATGCTGAGTTAGTATTAAAAGTTCATACATGTATTCATTTATCTTTGTATGTGTGCACTCAAAATGTCATTTTACATGAGGACAGCTTATGAGAGTTGGTTTGCTTTTTCCATGTTGGTCCCCTGAATTCAGATTGTCAGATTTGGTGGCAAAATGAGGCCGGCGAGCATTGCAATCGTGATTTACCTTCTTGTCATGGATTCATAAACTTTGTACATCCCTTACTCTCTTTCATTTGAACAATTTTAAAGCAACTTATGCTATATAAGTTTATAAAGTGTGTATCCAAATAAAACCATATGTTTATTTTTAGATGATTATTAAAGAGGAAGTCAATTATGTACACTAATGAGATGAATGCACTTGATTATTTTTACATGAATTAAGTCTTGGCTGAATGCTTGAGACCGAAAGGCCTAGAAAATTTTAAGGCTTTTTCAAAGCTGATCCATATTTCAATTTTATAATCATCAACTCAAAGAATAATGCTTCTCATAGATACATAGTACAAAATAGAAGAAGTACATGTAAGGCTGCTTCAGAAGTCATTGGACATTCTATCCTGATTCTAAGTCAAATTTCATGTAACCTGTTCTATGAAACTCAGGTCAGCAGTTTGAGCAAGTTTTTTTGAAATCAAAATTCTGATGTAATGTAGTCAAAAGACAGACTAATTTAATGCCTTGATGCTGGGAGATGACCATAGGAAAGCAGTGAAAGTCCTTGTTTTCTATAATTAAATCACTGTACTTCCGTAAGAGCACTATAATACATAGCATACACAGTAGCCTCAAATGTGAGCTGAGGGGTTTTAAGTAGCCTTTGTCAGTGTGAGGGCTTGCACAGTGCAAAGTGTGCATGCTGTATGATCAAAGCTAAGGATGAAGAAAAATCATGCAAGGAGACAAGGGTGAGTGAGTGAAGGTTCTCAGAAGCACCCCCAGTTCACCATGCACTTAATTTTGAATTCACTTTTGGTAATTAGGTATTCAGAAACTTAGCTGTTGCTAGATGATTTTTTTCCCCTACCTCCACCCCTTAGGGATGGCCCACATTTAAACAGCTTTTGTTCCAGAGCAACAAAAAGCCATTGAGAGGTGGTTAGCCTAGAGGTGGGGGATGACACCATCAGATTTTCATGAATTTTATCTTGCACATCAACTTGATTATAAGACGAATCTTGGGGCTGGAGAGATGGCTGCTTAGCAATTAAAGAGTACTTACTGCTCTTGCAGAGGACCGAAGCTCACTTCCCAGCATCCACATCTGGAAGTTCACAACAACCTATAGCTAGCTCCTGCTCCAGGCAGGGATCTGTGGTCTTCTTTGGGTTGGATTACACAAGCATATGTATTCGTGTGCATATATTACATAGACACGCTCATATACACATAATTGAAACCTTAAAAATGTGAGTCTTATTTGAATATGAGTAATAAAAGATAAATGCTATGTTTTACTATTAGGAAATTGAACAGTGGGTGGAAGTCTGATGCCATCAACAATACTTGATGCTGTCTGGGGCTGGCTGATAGATATGTGGATGTTATGTTACTCTCCTGTATTCTATATTATACAAAATGGGAGAAAGGGAGTGAGCTGCTTCATTGTGGGAGACATGATTTACTACTGAGGTTAGGACAGTTGCAGTGGTCCTGATGAGAATGCGTCAGAGGAGACAGAGGCAGCTTGAGTGGAGACAGAGGCAGCTTGAGTGGACAGGTTTTTAAGAAGTAAGGTAGACATGACTTGAGGATGGATTGGATATAGTGCTGAGGGTGGCGTGGGGTCTAGAGTTTCTGGTCTTGGATGGAGATATCACTCTGAGCTAGAAATTTCTGGAGAAGGCACTAATCAGGCCCCAGGGCTTATGGTAGTTTCCAGCCCCTCCCCCTTTCTTCCCTTTCTGTCTTACAAATAGTGAAGCTACTTCTTATGCAAAGTCTTTCATTCCAGACTTCTTACATTCATTGCACTCAGTAATTAATTAAGCTTTGGTATGCATGCATTAATTAAAGTCTTTTCCCAGATTCACATGGGCTGTCCTGAAATATGTAGGTTCATCCTCATCTGCTTTCTTCCTGGGACAAGTTCCTCTGCTTTCCAGTAAGCATGTGTCTGTCTGTCTGTCTGTCTGTCTGACCATCATATCTGCCATACACTGTTAGTTCTTGTTTAAGGAGCCTGGGCCTAGAGAAGTTAATGACTTGTAAATTGCTCTCCAAGGCTGAGCCAGAAATAGAAGGCAAGAAAGTTCCTGAACAGTCTTGCACAGAGCTGCTCTGATGGAGGTGTCATCCCCACTGTGGGGGAGTGACACATGCTAGCTGTCCACCCTCACACATTGACTGGCCACCCTGGGGAGCCAGAGCACTCCTAATGAGGGCCCAGCCTCTATGGGCTGAGTACAGGCTTTCACACCCAGCTCCCCTGACTGTCTGTGTCACCTTTTCTCCCCACATTATTCAGGTCGTTTTCGGATGTGACGGCTGAGACATGAGATCTTCAGCCTCCCGGCTCTCCAGTTTTTCCTCAAGAGATTCACTATGGAATCGGTGAGTGATTCCTGGTCCACCATGTCTGGGAAGCATGCTGATGCTTTGGGGGTTCAGCAGCAACAATGGCTAAAAGGCAAGGGCAGGGTGGGCTAGAAACAGCACAGTGCAAAGGTGCCCACTGCTCTCCCAGTATTTGATGGACTTCCAAAATTCATTGTTTATTATTTATGTATCTCTCTTGTTTGTTTTATGTTTATTTATTTGTGCACGTGTGGGTTTGGCGGCGGGGGGGGGGGGGGGAGTTGGCATACACATGGAGGTCAAAGGACAAGTTTCTGGAGTTGGTTTTCTCTATTCCATCATGTAGGTTCTTGGGATCCAACTTAGGTTCTCAGACTCAGTGACAAATAACCGACTGAGCCAACCTGAGTGTCTTTTCTTGTTGAGATAGAATTTCATGTAGTCCCGGGCTGGTTTTGATTGTACCACATAACTGAGGGTGATCTTGAACTTCTGATGTCCTTTCTTCACCTCCTCAGGGATTACAGGTATACAACACCATGCCTGGTTTCTGTGGTACATGGGATAGAAGCCTGCCTTTGTACATGATAGGCAAACACTCTACAAACTGAACTACATCTCCAGCCCTTTCACACAGTTTTCTGCCACATTTGTTACCTGTTGAATTAATCTTTAAAAAAAAATGCACAGAGTGTGGCAGGGTGAGATGGAGGGATGTATCAGGATGTGGTCAAGAATTACTGGTGGTGTTACTTTACTCAGTTGAAGTTCATTGGAGATGGTTGCATCCTGTTCACCCATCTGAACTGCTGTGTAGGAATGACTGCATTGGTAAATAACTCTCCTAGCTGAATTTGAAGTCATTTTCCCTGGCCTTGTGGCCCCTATGTATTCTCCATGGCTTCTGCATCATTCTTTCATGAAAGTAGATTTATCCCATTTGGCAGCTGGAAATACTGAGTCCTAGAATTGTGACAGATAAAGGAGAGGCTGAGAAGTTCAACTTCAGGGTCAGTTAGAAATCTGACTGCTCAGGAAGAACCCCAAAAAACCTGCAACATCATGAGAGTTGATGAGCACGGGTTGATTTGCTGTGGCTGGTGTCTGGAAATCAGTGTAGCGTGATGAATGCATGCTGCTGGTGGTGGGGGGGGGGGGGTGGCTGTTCTTGGCCCAGGTTCAGATTTGTGTGATCTCAGTTGGGCCATTGACCTTATCTCTTATTTCTGTTGCCTTATCTAGGAAAGGGGTGTGTGTGTGTGAGAGAGAGAGAGATAAATATTTATGTTTCAAAATTTTTGGCACAGGTCAGAAAAGTTATGCAGTCAAGTGTTTGGATATAGTAGGTAAACAGAATGCAGTAATTATTTTATTTTCAGGCTGAAAATAAATTTTAAGGATAACTGATAAACAAAAGTATTCTGAATAGGGAGCTGGAATGACAGCTCATTTAATAAAATGCTTGTTGTACACACATGAAGCCCTGAGTTCAGACCTTCAGCATCCATACAAAAACTGGGCAGTGTGAGTTTGTAAATCCAGTCCTTGGGGATTGGGGGTGGGGGTGGAGCTTTTGAAGCTTTCCAACCAGTCAGTATAGGCAATTAAACTTAATACACAGAAGTAATTGAGGAAGATGTCTGGGCATAAAGCTGTGGCAGAATCTGCAGGTGCATACACGAACATGGTTAACACACACACATGCATACACACGCACATGCATGCACACTCACACACACATATACCGAGTGGGTAGGTGGGAAAAGTGGGAGAGGAATCAAAACTGAGGCTTTGATGTGACCCAGACATGAGCTGACAAGAAACAGTTTCCAAGGAAACAAGGCTGTAGGTGTCTGCTTTCATAGTTTGTCTATTACAAGACTTTTAAAATCCTGTTATGTTTTATGATGTTTTGTTTTTTAAATCAAGAGTACCATCCAAAGTGGCATTTATTCTGTAGGTATCTTTTTAGGGTATATGAATTGAACCATAATTGTTAGAACTCATGGCATTATTAGAATTAGGTTTTACTACAGATGACGTAACCTAAGAGACCCTTGACTTTAAGAATATAGGAAGTAGGAGCTGGGAGTTGACTCCATTGTTAAAGCATTTGTTGCGAGAGCATTAGGATTAGAATTCAGATCCCAGAACTCAGGTTAATGCTTAGTGCTTGTGGTGTCCTGCTGGTAATTCCAGCCTAGGAAGATGGAGACAGGATCCTTGGAGTAAGCTGATTATCAACACTAACCACTTGGTGAGTTAAGTTCAGTTGAGAAACTCTATTAATGAATAGGGCTTAAAGAAGGATTCCTAACATTAAATCTCTCTCTCTCTCTCTCTCTCTCTCTCTCTCTCTCTCTCTCTCTCTCTCTCTCTCCCTCCCTCTCTCTCTCTCTCTTACACACACACACACACACAAACCTGCTCATATATGTGCACATACATGTGAACACTCATGTACATTTACACATTACACACATGCACATGAAAAAATACAGATAGTATGTATATATTCTCCTTTCTAAAAGTTGAGAAACTGATGATGGGGAGGTGCTGTGGTAATCTGTAAGGCCCTCAGGCCTTTTCTATTGTTTCTCTGCCATGTGGCTTCTGTTCTCCATGCTAGCTGCTTTTTGTCCTGGCCATCACATTTACCAGAGGTTAAAAACAAAACATACAAAAAAAAAAAAAAAAAAAAAGGAAGGTAGGGTGGGTGTGAGGTGCTTCCAGAAAAAAGAAAGAAAGAAGGAGAGAAAGAAGGAAAAGAAAAGAGAAAGGAAAAAGATTGGTTAAAATATAATCTTTATTAAGTGAGAATATGCTTGCCATCTTCTTTAGGCATGCTAACTATTTACTGAGTGAATACTGTTGAGAAGATAAGCTTTGCACCCAGACTGCTGGAGCTCTAATTGCTGGACATTAGTCAGGCGACCTTAAAAAAATCTAACCTCTCTGAGCCTTGAGATTTTCATCTGTGAAAACCCATTCTTCCCAGGTAATCAAATTGATGACCACACTAATTGCCATCATAGAACCTTTCTCCAGCAACCAATGGAAGCAGGAGCAGAGATCCACAGCTAAGCACTGGGCCAAGCTCCCAGTCCAGTCCAAGAGAGGATGGAGGGATTGTATGAGCAAAATAAAGATCACCATGGGGAAACCCAGAGAGACAGCTGATGTAGGCTACTGGGACTCCACTGACTCTGGATTGACAGCTGGGAACCTACATGGGACTGAACTAGGTCCTCTGAATGTGGATGACAGTTGGGTGACTTGGGCAGTTTGTGGAACCTCTGACAGTGGAACCAGAATTTATCCCTAGTGCAGGAGCTGGCTTTTCCAAGCCCATTCCCTATAGAGGGACACCTTGCTCACCATCCATGTGCCATGTGTGTGTGTGTGGGGGGGGGGCCTTGGTCTTGCTTCAACTTGACATGCCAGACTTTGTTGACTCCCCATGGGAGGCCTTACTCTCTCTGAGGAGTGGATGTGGGGGGTGGGGGAAGCTGAAGGGTGAGTGGAAGGAGGGGAGGGAGGGGGAACTGGTTGGTATATAAAATAATAATATAAAAGAACTTTTAAAAGCAAAAAGGGAGAAAGAAAAAGAAATGAAACCCGTTCCATACAGCGGCACTAAGTGTTCTTGTGAGCAGTGGCTAAGCCGAGTCAATGCTCTAACCCAGTGCCCTGCTTACCGTATGGCTTACTATTCCATTCCTGCTTCCACCACGCATGCTCACCTTATCCTGCCTCCCTACTCTGTTATCACTGCTATTGCTTCTGTTTCTGTGGCGTCTATGGCTCTGATTGCTTCCACTATTCCCAGCCCCACAGCCCTGCTAGTCCTAACGCTTCCACACTGTGACTCCTCTCTCCGTGTCTTCCCCTTCCTGTTGCAGCTTACTTGTAATACCCTGTACTCACTGACATACTCCCTGCCTTTGAGCCTAAGTACTTCCCTCCATTTTGCAGATGAGAGCTGGGCAGTAGTGGAAAGGGAGCAGATGTGATGGGGCATCTGAGGTTCTGCTGACCTCTTTCCTGACGTAGGTGCTGTACAATTTTCTTTGTGTGTAAAATTCCCTGAATGTACCACTTCAGACATAGAGTTCTGTGTGTTTATTTTATGCTTCAGAAAAACGTGCCCTTTAGGGGTAGAGAGATAGCTTAGACGCTAAAGTGTGTAAGCATAAGGACCCGCATTCAAGCCCATGAAGCCTTGAGAAACAGCAAGAATGGTGTCTCATGTCTGTAACCCCAGTGCTTAGTAGGGAAAGACAGAAAGATCCCTGGATTTGCTGGCCAGTCTACCTAAATCACTGACTTCCAAATTCAGTAGGGACTTGCCTCAAAAATTTGGTGGAGAAGAATTGAGGAAGGCTCCCAACATGAGCCTTTGGCCTCCATACACACACACATACACACACACACACACACACACACACACGCACACGCACACGCACACGCACACGCACACGCATATGCATATGCATGCACGCATGCACACACGCATGCGGGCACGTGTGCGTGCTTGCGCCATAGCTGGCTGGCATGACTGGTGTCCTACCCAGCTGATGGCAAAGCCTGTGTTCTGAACTGTAACCCGAAGACTTTCATTCCTGTCACTCAGTTCCTTAATTCTCTCACTGAAGGGACAGTAATCCATGGGCTATTTCTTAGGTGCTAGAAACTGGAAAGCAGGGTCCATGCAGATGATCCAGCCTCTTGTAGAGCTATATCTTGAAGAAGTGAACACCACAGGACCATCAGATTAGATTCAGCATGGGATGTACTGGGGCCACAGAATGGAAGGATCTGGAAGCCAGCCTAACCACTCCACTGAGTGACTGATGGGAAAAAGTTCCCACATGGGTGGGCAATCCAGCCACATGTGGCCCATATTCAGCCGTATACAGTGGTGCTCTCCACCTCTGCCAACAAATAGTAAGAAGGGGTCAGCTTTTCTTGTCTGTCACTGTCACAGTTATGTGCTGCCTGGCACTCCAAGCAGCAGGCCACACTGGAGCTGTGAATTCAGGGAAGGAAAAGGAAAGAATAGAAGTGGAGACTTCCCACACTGTTAGTCAAGATAATGTGAATGATTGAGTGAAATGGATAAGACCATAATCCACGGCAGTGCCCATGCCATGCACTCAAGTGTGGTGGGGAATGAGAAAGGGCCTTTTTTTTTTTTTTTTTTTTTTTGACACCATGCAGAACACCAGGAAGGCGGGGAATCAGAAACCAGCTGGCATTGTTTTTAGGGGTTTTCTTCACATCTACAAATGAGCTAACCTGAGCCTGCAGCCCTCCTACACCAAGCCCTGGGAAAATCCTCTGCTTTCCAAATGTCAAGGCAGACTCTGTGGTTATCACGCTGCCGGCTGTTAGCCCAAATTGAATTTCCCTGCATCCAGTTGATGTCCCTTTTTGGCCACAGGGCAGAGGTCAGGAATGTGTGCTGCACATGGACAGGAAATGTGTCCCAGAAACCAAACACAGAAGGCTAACCTTTCAACTCTGCATTTCTAATGTAGCCCAAAGGGTCAGGATGCCTTAGGGGTCTGGACGAGAAAGAAAAAGAAATGCATGATAGAAAAATAGTTAAGTTCCATCGTGAAAGGCCTTTTGATATAACTTGAGTAACCTATAATTCCTGAGGCCACTTTCCAGCTCTGTCTGTTCTTCAGTTTATGTAGGTTCAAGCTGGAGGGTTCTCTCCAAACTGAGAGCCTAGAAAGTGTTATCCTGTCCCTCCCTCCCTCCCTCCCCTCCCTCCCTCCCTCCCTCCCTCCCTCCCTCCCTCCCTCCCTCCCTCCCTCCCTCCCTCCCTCCCTTAGTAAGAGTAAGGAGAAATTGCCACATACTGGGTCCTGTGCAGAACCTTGGGAATAAGTAAGAAGCTCTGACGTCCAGTCCTTTGTGAGCATCATTCACGTTCGGTTGTTGTTTTAAAAGCTGTATTCATTCTACAGATGCCTGCATTTTCTTTAAGTTTATTTTTAAATTAACATTTTTGTTAATGTAAATTATGGGTTTCATTATAACATTTTCATATACAGGTCTCCTGTATCTTGTTCATGTTCATACTCAGTACTACCCCCTCCCTTATTCTTCCTCATTTCTCTCCACAGTGATCCTCTTCCTCCCACAACAAGGTTCCCCTTCTGCTTCCATGGTGTGTGTGTGTGTGTGTGTGTGTGTGTGTGTGTGTGTGTGTGTGTGTGTGTGTGTGTAAAATATGCTCAGCCCTATTTTCTCAAGGATCTTTGTAGCAAAGACATGGGTTCTATCTCTTAGGTTCTTGTTGTTAATTGTTCCCAGGGCTTTAAACATACCAGGCAAGCGTTATATCACTGAGCTACCTCCTAACTTCCTTTGGAAAGTACTTCAGCGCTAAAGAGATGGCTCAGTGATTAAGAGCACTGCCTGCTCTACCAGAAGACCTGGGTTCAATTTCCAGCACCCATGTGGTATCTCATAATCATCTATTACTTCAGTTTAAGGGCATCTAAACCTTCACATAGACATACAAGCGGCAAAATGGCAAAACCCACAAATGCATATAAAATGAAGAAATCAATTTTTTAAAAAATGTTTTGCAAATAAAATAAGAAAGCACTTCAAAAATAAAGAACTAGAAAAATGAAAGTTCTTTGTACTTCATTTTTTCTCACCAACTCACACAACACAGCACTTTCTGAAACCCATTATGAAGTTACCAGATGTTGTAAAACCAAGATGGCAAACACATACTTTCCATTTTTTGGAACTCATTGGATAGCATGGTGGGAATGTCCTGGGGCTCCTATAGCTTGCAGGCTGGTGGTTTAACCCAACAGAGGTGGTCTTGTTCTACATTTCAGGAGGGATTTAGAGCCAGGTGTTAGTGGGTCACACTCTCCAAGGCTTACAGGTAGATGCCCACTTCAGTTCACCTACAGCTTCTGTCCTTGCTGTCTGTCTGTTCTTGGTGCTTCTGAACTGACAGTCTTGCTACCTGTTTCTGCAGTGATGTGTGTTTCTTTTCTCCTTTCCTCTAAGAATTCCAGTCATCCTAGATTTAGTGTCTGTCTGAATCCCCATGACCTCATCTAAATGTATACCTGATTATACCCGAAAATATTCTGTTTTTCTGTGTTTGTTTTTGAGATGGGATCTTGTTAGCCCAGGATGCCCCTTTGTTATGGAACTGAAGTTTGGCCTTTAACTCCTGATCATTCTGATTGTACTTCCCAGACATTAGGATTATAAGTGAATGCCAACATGACCATTTTATAGATCCTGTTTTCAAATGAATGGCCACATTCATGATTGCTGGTAGTTGAGATCTGATATCTTTTATCTTTTGGGAGGCAATACCACACATTATAAGTGTAGACCATGAAGATTCATAAGGCCCCGAATCTGGGTTACCACCTCTTCCAGTGTTATCTTTTCAGTAAAGGGTACACGTCTAGAGAATGGCACTCTTGATCACTTAAATGGGTGTTTTCTATTTCTAGCTAAGAAACTCAACTGGTGAACATTCTCTTGTGCATCAGCTGGGACATTCTTGTGGGATTCCCCATTGGTAAGGCATTTTTGTTTTGTTTTGGTTTTTGAGTCAAGGTTTCTCTGTGTAGTGCTGGCTGTCCTGGAACTAACTCTGGAGATAAGGCTGGCCTTGAACTCACAACGATCCACCTACTTTTCCTTCTTGTGGCTGTCACCAGTTTTTCCTGGGCTGGTAGGTGAGGTGGTTGAGTTCTGGGGAAAGACCTAGACAAGGAATCAATTCCCCACTGACAGTGTAGGCTGGTTGTGTGGCCTGGGTACATTTCTTGCCAGTCTGCCCTTGGCTTCTTGATGCTAGAGGTCTTTGTGAGGACAGCTAGAATCAAATAATGTTGGCAGGGTTACCTGGCTCATAGTAAACATTGGGTGACTGTACTGAGGTATGGCAAGACATATTATTCCTCTGGGAAGAGTCATTTGCCAGGCTCACAAACCACATTTCACATAGTAAAGGCCCTAGTTCACTGTGTAAGGCTGTTGTTCATACTCGAAGCATTTTGCCATCACTTCCCTCAGCAGAGTGTTTTAGTTACTTTTCTTGTTGCTGTGACAAACACCCTGATAAAAGCAGCTTCAGGAAGGAAGGGTTTATTTTAAGTCACTGTCCCAGGGCACTGATCATCACTGTGGGAAGCCATGGCAGCAGGGGTGTGAAGCTGTGGACACATTGCATCAGCAGTCAGGAAGCAGAGAGGTGAATGCTGGTTCTCAGCTCTCTTTCTCTCTCTGTTAAGTCCAGGACCTCAGCCCATGGGATGATTCTGAAGCCCATAGTTAGGGAGGTCTTTCCTCCACAGTTAACCTGCTCTGGAAATGCACTCACAGACACACCTAGAAGTTTGTCTCCTACTGATTTGAAATCACGGCAAGTTGACAATCAAGACTGACCATCACGAGTTTTTTTAGAAACATGGAAAGCTGCCTCTCACAGAAATGTCTGAGGGAGGCAGCGGTATTTCAAATGGGATACAGTTACAAACCAGACACATCACTGGGATAGCCTCAAGGAAGAAAGGCAGGTAGAGCTTTGAGTTCAAGGTCAGCCTGGTCTGCAAAGTTAGTTCCAGGACAGCCAGGACACAGAGAAACCCTGTCTCAAAAAACAAAAGAAAACACAAAGTAGCGTTAGAAGATGATGGTCAGTTTTTAAAGTTATATGAATAATTATGATATCTGACTGTCATGTAAAGATAAGTTTTATTCTGAGGGATGCGACTTAGTTCCTTTGCATCTCGGGGTCCTCCTTTATCAGATGGGGACCGGATAGTTGCATTCTGTCTTGTCCTCATCCATAGGATTGTTCTAAGAAATAAATGGGAACCAGCCTGGCATGTATTTGGTGCTCACTAAATGCTAGTGGTTACTGCTGATCATCTGGTCTAAACCATGGCACACTGTTCATAGGAAAAGATTGTGATTAAGCATACAGGCGAACACCCTTTTCCCCATTCAATACCTTATTCAAAGGGACTTGCTTTTCGTCACTCAGCAAAGGCTGCATGGCTCTGAAAAGCCAGGTGGGACAGGTAGCCACAGGAATCAGCATACAAATCTTGTGGATTGGGATGGCCAACATAGGCTTCTCCTGCATAACCTTGTGTAAACACAGGTAACCGTGACCTGGCTCTGAGAACCCCCACCGTGGGAGACCTTTCTGGAGAGGGGGTCTTGGTGATCAGCTAACTTGAGTGCCACTGGGCAAGACTAGAAGAGACAAAGGAGTCAAGAAAATGACAAAGACTAGGGTTATGACAACACTTCTATCTTGGCATTGTCTTCTTCCTATTCCAGTACCTACCTAAGGTATGACAGGACAAGTATGGAACCAAAAGCCTTTCACATCGCTGTGACACGAACATGTTTTCTCTGGTTGGTAACTTGTGAATGCTTTTTTAAAAAAAATTTTATTCAAGTATTTAAATTGTGGTAAAGTATACATAACAAAATTATCACTTGCTTTTAAGTGCGTAGTTCTATGGTAGTAAGTACAATCACACTGTTGTGTAAGTATCGCCACGCCCCATTTCCAGAATGTTTGTAGTTTGCAAAACTGAACTTTAGGGCTGAGGTGTGGCTCAGTGAGAAAGCTCTTTCCTGGCATGTGTAAGGTCCTGAGTTTGGTGGCACAGTTGCAAAACAGTAAAGAGCAGACAGACAAAGCCTTCTGACCTTCGCAACTCCATATCCATCAAATATTAGCTCCATATTCCTTTTCCCCTCAGTGTGTCAACCTTCAGTCTGCTTTCTACCTGTGACTCTGGGCATTCACAGTAGCTTACATAAACAGAATTATACAATATTTTCTCTGTTGTGACCAATGTCACTTAAAACACTGTTTTCAAGGCTCATCAGTGTTGCAGTTGCAGCATGGTTAGAGCTGCCTTTTCAGGCCGAGTAACATTAATGGGTCTCGGTCTCTCTCTCTCTCTCTCTCTCTCTCTCTCTCTCTCTCTCTCTCTCTCTTTCTCTCTCTCTCTCTCTCTCTCTCTCTCTCTCTCTCTCTCTCTGTGTGTGTGTGTGTGTGTGTGTGTGTGTGTATGTGTGTGTGTGTGTGATTGTTTCCTTTTCTTTATCAACCATTCATCCTTTCATGGACAGTGAGTTGTTTGCACCCATCATGAGGAATTTTGCTGTGAACCCAAGTATATAAATATCTGTTGAAGTCTCCAGTTCTAGTTCTTTTGGGTGTATCCACAGAAGTGGAATTGCTGGGCTGTATAGAAATTCTATGCTAATTGTCTTGGGAGCCACTGTGCTGCTTTTTATTGCAACTACCCAAATTACGTTTTCACCAGTATAGGCACGAGTCCTGGTCTTCATTGCCATTACTTGACATTTTTCTGCGTTCACTGTAGTAGCCATTCTCAGAGGTATGGAGGCTTTTAGCCAGTTTCAACCAGAACAAAACATGAGCAGCTTCACATTTTTCTTACATTGTCTAGACCAATTAAGTAATTCTGGGCTTTTATTTAAAGCCCTAGGCATAGAGAATAACAGACCTAAGTAATTGTTATATGCTTCCTGCCTTCAAGACATTCCGGGAATGCTGGGGAAAATAAATACTCAAATAGGTTATTTCAAGCCAATATAATAGGGCTGACAATCTATCCTAGTGGGCTAATAATTTATATACCCTTATGTCGTGAATGCAGATAAGAAAAAAAAAAAGCAGCAAAATGACTGAATTTTGTGGCTTGGCCTGAAGCATGTGAAGTTCTTAATTTTTACTGACTTAAGAGTCCCAGAATGCTTAGGCTGGAAGAAACTTCCCAGCATTTCCTATGACAATAGACATGTTTGTCTGTTGCATCTGCTAGCCATGTGTCCTTAAGAGGCATCTAGTGGATAGAGAAATTGCATTTTTAATGTCTGTTTAATTTTAATGAATTTACATTTACATTCAAATCAACCGTACTCACGGCTGCTGTGTTGGATGCTACAGAAAACAGACACATCATCCACCTCTTCCCAAGCTTGGATTTCGTTCAAACCACCTGGGGAGCTTGTCACCGAAAGGCTTCCCTGTGCCTTCCCTCTAGCCATTCAGTTTTCTTCAGTTTGGAATGGAGCCAGGAGTCTATATTTAACCACTACATGTGATTCTGATACAACGGCATCTAAAAAGTGCCTCCTAACTACCATGTTCCTCAACCTTCGTACCTTCTTGTGAAATACAGAGTAAGATTTGTTTTTTCACTAGCTGTCATCATATGCATAGCAATATTATGAGCAATGACACACCAGATATGGAACAGTGTGGTCCTGTAAGAGCAGGACACTTAATGTTGTTATATGATGTCATTGTACTGTGCATGCGTTCGTTGGTGGTGATGCCGAAAGCAGATCCACTGCACAGTCGGTTGTGCAAAAGAACAGCACATACTATAATACACATCATACCAGACAGTGATGATGAAGATTTTCATTAGGAGTTTACGTGTTTGCTATATGCTTTTTAACGTTAGAGAGTATGACTATTAAAAAGAAAAGCATCCTGCCTGCAGCAGGCTTGCACATTTCATATTGACTACACCTCTTGACTGTTCCCAGAGGCCATGTTCAGTGGTTACTACCCATACCACCTGAGTCTGTGTGAACTTGATGTTGAAAAAACAGCAAAATGGCCTTACGTCACACTACATACCCATCCATCCCTTCCAGACACACCAGCTCTAATATAAAAGCAATGATTACCTGTGGGAATGTGGGGTGGAGCACAATTAGTGTATTAGTCAGCCAGTTTCCTTACACAGGACCTTAACCAGACATCTTGGCATCAAAAAGTGGTATTTCACAGCAATAATTAAAGGCGCACGGTGTCTGACCTGGTTGTGAATGCTGAGTTCACTGAGATCTTACTCTCTGGTCCTAGACACTTTTCCTCATCTGTAAAATGTTGCACTGTCCTCACCTAAGTCAACACATGTGAGACCTGAACTTGGTACTTTGCATAAATTAGAACAACAAAAACACAGTGGCAGATATCCCTGAGTACTTAAATGAGGCAAACTTTGATCCCTCTAATTTTCAACCAGACAGCAACCTTGTGAGAAGTCAGAATTGCTATTTGCACATGTTGAAGTTTTTGGAGGTCTGGAAAACTGCTTAAGAACACTGTGCTGGTAGACAGGCATAAGTAGAACTCGGTTGTGGGCAGTTGGCCCCAGAGGCTGTGGTTCTCACTTGTTTCCCAGGCTCTTAGAAAAGCCCTTTGAAGGTGAGCCTCATGTCTCCTGTGGCTTTTACCTGGCGTTGAATAGCCCGGCTTTAGAATTAATCTTCAAGTAAGCTTAGCTTCCAAGAAGTACTTGACCCAGATGCCCCTCCCTCATGCTGAAATTCCACAGCCCACACCTGCTCAGATGTCCTCTGGTTCCTGTACCTTCTTTCTCAGTGTACCTTGTTCCAGCCAATCTTGGTATGCATGGTGACTTCCACATTATATCTCCAAGTTCCAGACTTAGTAGCCTAAATGCCCATATTAACTCTCAACAGGCCCTTCAAACTTGATGTAGATTGAACATCTCCTTCCAAACATCTGAAATCTAAAATACTTCAAAATCAGAAAATCTTTGGGCCTTGAACATGATGCCACAAGCAGAAAATTCCACATCATGGGACTTTATTTTGTGCAGGTATTAAGAATATTTGAAATTACCTTCTGGCTATGTTTATGAAGTGTTGATGAGACATAAATGAATTTCATGTTTAGACTTGAGTCTCTCCCCAAGATACTTCCTTATGTATGTGCAAATATCAAAATCGATAAAATTTCAAAATTCAAAGAAATCTGGCCCCGAGCATTTCAGATAAGGAATGCTCAGATCTCATGTGCACCATGGCTAGCTCTTCCTGTTTCTACATGACTCTGAATTGTGCTGTGTTGTATGTTAGGTCAATGGCTACAGAACGTCTTGCCCATTACCCAGAGCCTCTCCCTACCCATTTCTGCCTGGACCCTCCCATCCCTAGCCTGCTTCAAATCATACTCACTGACCTCCTCTGTGTTTCTCACAGTGCTGTCCTGTCTAAAGATTCTGTTTCATGTCATTTCTCTGCCTTTCAGGCCCTTTGCTCTGTATCCCCTGACAATGTGCTCCTGGCATTCAGATGCCCACACCTCAGGTGATGTGAAAGTTCCTCAAATAGTTCTTTACCTCCTGTATGATCTATCTTTTCTGTGGCTGCTCCCTCTATATGTCCTTCATTTTTCTTCCATTTTCTTCCTCTTAGTGTGTTTGTGTGTATATTCATGTATGTGTTCGCACATACATGTGGAGGCCAGAAGACAGTGATGGGTATCTTCTTCAGTCACTTACCACCTTCTTTTTTTGAGGCATGGTCTCTCACTAAGCCTTAAACTCACATGCAGTTATCCTTGCTGGCCAGTGAAGTCTAGAGAGCCTCTTGTCTCTGCCTCCCTCCCACCCCCAGCACTAGTAGATGTGCACCGAGCTTTTTACAAAAGCAGATGATCTGAACTCATGTCTTCATGCTTGCACAGTAAGTTTACCAGATGATCCATCTCCCCAGCTCCCTCTTTGTGGTTTTCCCCTAGCAATTTGCATTTTCTCTGGATATGTCTGCCATTCCCCACAATATGATAATCCATGGTGGCTGCTTATGGGACTTACTAGGATAGACACATTTAATAAATACACATTTGGTGACCCCTGCTTAGTTGAGCACGAACATAAAGTGCCAGATGCAGGCCTGTCCTTTGTAGAATCCCTCTCAGGTGAGGCGATACTCATATATTATTCAAGAGATTGACAGTTAGGTGGGATTTGACCCTTTTTAATGGACCTTGGTCTCTATTTTCCTTGCTGATCATCCGTAGTATTAGAACCTTTGCCAAGATACCTCAAAAGGAAATAGCAGTCTTAGGTAGCCATTCCATATCAAAGTTATTCAATGGATTGTGCAGATTTGAATAGGAAATTTTTGTTGTTGTTTATTAAAACAAACAAACTATATTGTGTCCTCCTTAAAGAGGTCTTTGGTGCCAATAAGCAAGTATATGGGGTTTCATGCAAATTGATAACTCAAGCCAGTGACATTATCTCCAGAATCAAAATGTGCTTGCCAATGGAGAGTGACAGTTTTGGCGAAGCCACAAACTTTTGAAAAGGGAGGTTTGAAAGTTTACAAAGGAGCTGCAGATGGGTTGTTAACAGGCTGGCTGAAGTGAGCTGGGCCACAGTTCAGGGCTTCTTCCTTCATTAACAGCAAGATAATTAACCATTAGGCTCAGGAACTGCAGTTTGTTGCTGAGGTGAGCTGGCTTTGAATTGTGTTAGAAACTTCCAGAGAATGGAAATGGAGTTTTCTTCAATGCAGTGATGAGTGGGTCTGCCAGACTCCAGGCATAGGTCTCAGCTCAGTGTTCCCAAGGCTGTCGCAAGATTGTTGTCAGAATTTCCACATGCCCCACTCCATTCTGAGGATGGAGTGATCCAGTTGAGGTCTACAGAGTGGCAAACTTGGTTGGAAAAGAGCTTGTAGCTTATGTGTATGAGCAGTTTTAGTTCTGGAGGACAGAAACCCAGCTTTTTTCTTCATTGTGGCAAACATTCGACAAGAGTGGTGTAAGGAAGGCATGGTAGCAAGAACTGAAGGCAGCTGGTGGCACCGTCCACCTTCGGGAAGCAGAGAGCGGTGAATTCTAGTGTTTATTTCACTTTCTCCTCAGCGCAGGTGTGGTACCATTCATTTGGGATTGGTCTTCCCCAGTTATGTCTCTCTGGAAGGCTCACAGACATGTCCAGATACCAAATCCAGCTCATTAAGTGCCATACTATCTCAGGTCAGCATATGCAATGAAGGGATCTCGTTGCTTGTGTGACACTTAAGGGTAAAACTTAGCCCTGGCGGCCATCAGATTCCAAAGTTTGTTTTCTCTTTTCTTTCTGCTTCCCCTTCATCTCTGTACTAATGACTTTTGTGCCACTGTGCCCTGTTTGTGTTGGTTTATGATTTAATACCCAAGTAAGATTAAATCAGGTTGGTTTATGATTTCAGGAATTTGGTCCTATCGTGGCAGGGAAGGTATGCAGGAGCAGTTTAACCCATGATGGATGCAGCAAGTGATGGAGGCTGTTCACATCATGGTGGACCAGGGAGACAAGAAATTGGGGGATAGGCATAAGCTTCATGTGCCCACCCCCTGCAACCTATTTCTGCCAGGCAGCCTGTAAAGGTTCCTATAGTATCCCTGAGACCACAAAACAGCAATGGCTTAATTCTCTGGTTCTCCATGTTAGAGACTTCCAGAGGTACATGCCTTATAGCAACTAGGCTAGCAATCCCATAAGACAGAGAGCTTTGCTTTCCCAGGTGCTTTCTTAGACTCTCTCAATTGGTTTCCCCAATTTGGGTCTCATATCCAGCTTTGTTTCAATCATTATAGACCAGATGACGCAAGATTCTGATAGGACAGGCCCATGTCACCTGACCATTCTTGGAGTTGAGGGAGAGGTTGAGGGTCAGCCTCATAAGGAACAATAGGGAGGGATGTCTTCCTCTATGGGGACTTGGAATATATGACAAGAACAAGTCCTGGGTGTTAGTTAGGCAAAAGTACAGATGTTAGGGTTTAATTAGCATGTGTGCAGGAGTCTTGGCCTGCTTGGTTCTTTAAATAAGCTCACACATATGTCCGTCAGTGGAGGGCCGCCTGGCTCCGTTCTGGAATTGCTCAAGTGCATGTGTGCATGTGGTCAGAGGCTATGGCTGTTACCCTTTCCTGCTGAGGCTCTTCTGTTCCACCAATTACATGGGATCAAAGACAGAATTTGAGCCTATTGTTTACTACCAGGCTCCTCTAACATGTGGGTTAAGGTCTCTGCCCCTTCATGTCTGGCACCCTGTTAGTGAGAATGGACAGGAGTTTGATGTGACAAGCTGCAGATCCAAGGGACAGGGGGCATGTGGAAGCAGGGCAGGCACTGAGCACTAAGGAACTTCTTCCAATGCCCCCGATAGGCTCTCTGTTCTGTTTTCTGCCCTGCTTGTGCTTACTTGTATCTCCTTCACTAGCCTCTTTGTTTATCTAAGCTTTAGATGAAACAGAGTTCTCTTGGCTTACTAAAGTTTATTCTTTCCATTCCTGAGGCTTCTTAGATGCTGACCTTTAGCAAGAATACCCAGAGACTATGCTCTTTGCTTTGTATGACTCCATCAAGACTCAGGTAAAGTTCCAAAGTGTGTGTACAAACATGACACTATCTTGCTCCCAACATTCACCTTTTGTCTCTGTTTTTATGACCCCTGGAAGGGTGGAGAATCACCTGCCTTACTTAACTGCTATGAATAGGTTCTGAACCAATGCCATTTGGTCTTTGAAATTAATGAATGGATACTTCCGACCATAGGGAGTCATTCAGATATGCATGACTTGCCCAGATTTCCCCAGTCAGAGGCACCACCTTCTCTGTAACTCACACCCAACTTCCTGTGTCCTGCTTGTTCCCTCTACTACGAACTGTGGTTCTCTGAATAGTAGCTGGAAGAGACGAATTATAACACATGATGAACACTTATCTACAGTGGCCATAAATTCCATAGCAACACTGATAACTTTGATGCTGTATCTAAGTAGTTGTCATTGCTGCTTGCTAAGAGAAGGTCTGCCTCCTGCAGAGGGGAAGGCATTAGTGTTTATCCTTATCAGAGAAACCCCTCCTTGCTAGAGGCATTTCATCTGACCTCTATGTCTGTCTGGTCAGAGGTTGTCACTTCTGAACTGCTATAATTTTCTGTGGCCGTAAGTAAAGGATGAAGTGTTGACTTGTCACATCAATAGCATGGTTAACTCCAGAGGACTCTGACTTCCTGTCTCAGGGTTCAAAGAAGAGAATTCATGTTCATGTCACAAAGGATAGCTTTCACTCTGAGCTGTATGCAGAAAAGAAGCTATGTCTGGAGAGTAGTCAGGAGATCTGGGGTTTTACCTGTGGAACCAACTGCTGAGGGGCTTTAGGGGAGTCTTTTACCACACAAGGATGCATCATGGTGCTGTTCTGTAGCCATTGGATGTCTCTCAGATGGATGCTGGCTTCAGATTCTCCTGGATGCAGGGATACCATCGAAGTCCTTGGATACTGGGTCCTCTTTTGATTGTGGTACCTATATGCCTATTAGGAAGATTCTTCAGCTCCTGCTGTGCTATTCAGCTGTGAACAAGCTACTATCCTGTGAGCTCTGATTGAATCACCTGGGGTTAAATTAATAATCTCACATGTGGCTGCAAATCAACCACTTCAAAGAAGTGTTTTCTGTACCTGGCACATAGTAGGTCCCTGTGCTCTGTCCTATATTCTTCTGGCTCTATTCTCAGGGAGGCCAGTTCTCCATGTTGGCTCCTGATGGATTGGTGCTCCCAGCCTTCTGATTTCCAATGTGATGACAAGTGTCCTTTTTCCCCATAGAAGGTTTGGGATAAAGATGAGTCTCACGGACTGGCTATGAGCATCTCCTCTCAACTTTCAGAGTTCATGAGAAGTCAAGTCTGAGAAGTGAGCAGTCTGCCTACCAGGTTGGGAAGGAAATGAATTATGGACCAGACTGAATAGGCAATGACTTCACTATACAGAAGAGCAAGTAAAGAGCCTTACAAGCCTCTTTGTGTGTGTGTGTTAATAGATAGGGGAAGCTGGTACCATGCTCCTCTCTGCCTGTGCCTCTGCACATACATTTCCCTCTTCTACCTAGCACATACTCATATCCCCAAGACTTGGCTCCACTCTCAAGTTCTCTCTGGCTAAGGTAGCCACTTCCTCTCCCCTCCAGTCCCATTTCCTTGTTGTCTCCGCTTTCCATTTTTGAGCAATCCTCTATTGGGCGATAGCACCGTGTGATGGGATACCACTGAGAATCTATCAGAGTGCTGCTGTCAGAACTGCTTTTATTGGTCCTCTTTGCTGCGGCATTCTCCAGAGCCGCTACTTGTTTATTCATTTATTCAGCAAATATTTATAAAGCACCTGCTATTTTGCCAGGCATTGCTGCAGAAGCTGGGGATTCAGTTCACAGCAAGAAAGTCCAGAAAATCAATAAATAACATTAAAGAACAAGATAATTTTCAATGGTATGTAACCTAAGAAAGTAAACCAGAGCAAAGACAGAGCCAAAGATCTGAAGTGAGAAAGACGGATCATGTGGAGTCAGACATGAAGGATAATGGGGTCAAATTGCAGAGATCTGGGTGCAGGATATTCTGGGGTGGCATGTGCAAATGCTCAAGGTGTGTGTGATCCAGAAGTGACAAAAACCAGGGCTATGATGTCACAAAAGTCAAAGGCTTGGAAAAGTGAGGTCAGGGGTTGACCATATGTGGGCTTAGACTTTATTCTGAGTGCTTTAGGTCACTGCTCTTGAGTCTTCTCCAATGGTCCTTTAACACTCTCGCCTGATGCCCCAAGTGCCTGTTAAGAACTTGAAGTGTGACTTGTCCAACTTGAGATGTGAGTATAAAATGTATTAGTTTCCTAGAGTTGACATGACAAAACAAATGCAGACATGTTCCGCTGGTGACATGCAGATGAGATACCATTAGAAGTAATCTCTCCTGTTTATTTTGATGTTTCTGCTATGGCTTCTGTGATCTGCCTGACATGGTCTGACTTCCACTACTGTTCCAAGCACAGTCTTGGGGGTACCCTGAGTTAGTTTTTTTTTTTTTTTTTTTTTTTTTTTTACTTGCTTGATTACAGCTAACTCTTGACTAGCCCATACTTCTCCTTGAAACCCAGTACCTCATCTGGTAGATAGTCCTTGGGTACCAGGAGCTTAACTTGGACAACCAGAGCTCACATTGCTTCTTGCATCCAAGGCTGCCACAGCTACTGTCCCCGGGAGATTGTCTTGGTGACCTCAGGCTGCATATGATCCTTGTCAGGGATATGTAGGGCTAACTCTCCAGGAGCAATCCTTAGCCAACTAGGGACTAGAGTGGGAGATTAAGTATTCCAGTCTCCATGTCCTTAGAGGCCTTACTTTAAAGTATGCTTCATAGCATCGTCCAAGGCCTCCAGTGGGATGATTTCTTGTTGCCATATGTTTACCCTGCTCCTTAATACATCCAAGACTGGCTTCCTTCTTATCTTTGTCTTACTTCCCTGTCTTCTGTTGGGGATCAACTCCCAAATATGATCTTGTATCCAGAGCCTTGTCTCAGGCTATGCTTCTGGGTGGACTCAGTCCTAGACTAGTGTCCAGTAAACTGGTGTTCAGTAGAGAAGAAGAAGAGAAGAAGAAGGGCCATCAACTCTAGTATATTACTGTGCACAGGCTGGTTGCCCATGTTTAGGGTATGGGTGTGGGGTGAGCAGAACAACAGATTCCTTGGCTAGTCTTCTTGGGTCTCTAGACCTCTGAACCTGAGGACAAAGATCGGGGACAATGAGTGTGCCAGCTTTGGGGTGTGTCATCTTTCTGTGCACACACCCAGAAGATCAGTTGAGTCAGAAGCTGAGTCAGTGGGGCAGAGCCACTCAGGGGAGCATAGTCCTCTTGGATTACCCAGGTCACGGGGCTCGGGGAATGTTTCTCGGCAGGAACAGGGCAGGTAGTGTTTCTCACATACAATGCAGAAGAGTTCCTATGGATGCCAAACATTTTTTTTTCTAAAAATAACCATGTCTAGCTCCTAATATATGACGTTTTGTGGGTTTTTGTTTATTTATTTTCATACCAGATATTTCTCCAATTCTCTAAGCCAACAGGTACACTGCAATTCATTCTAATTTTCTCTCTCCCTCTCTCTGTGTATGTGTGTTTCAAAGACTTGTTTATTTTATATCTCTGTGTACTGTGCTGGATAGTCTTATGTTAACTTGACACAAGCTAGTGTCACTGGAGAGGAGGGACCCTCAATTGAGAAAATATCGCCATAAGATCCAGGTGTAGGCAAGCCTGTAGGGCATTTTCTTAACTAGTGATTGATTTGGGGAGGTACTATCTTTGGGTTGGTGGTTTTGCGTTCTATAAGAAGGCAGGCTGATCAAGCCAGTAAGCAGCCCTCTTCCATGGCCTCTGCACCAGCTCCTGTCTCCAGGTTCCAGTCCTGCTTGAGTTTCTTTCCTGACTTCCTTCAATGATGGACTACATTGTGCATGTGTAAGCCAAATAAACTCTGTGGTAGTTTTAATGTAATTGACCTCCATAAGTTCATAGAGAGTGGCACTATTAGTAGATGCTGCTTTGTTGGAGTAGGTATGCCTTGTTGAAGAAAGTGTGTCACTGTGGAGGCAGGTTTTGAGGTTTCCTATGCTCAAGATACCACCTTGGAGTCACAGACCCCTTCCTGTTGTCTTCTGAACAAAATGTAGCCAAAACTGTCTGCTGTACATTCCAGCAGAATATACACATTGTTTTCATGCATACCGCCATGATGTTAATGTACTAAATCTCGGAAACTGTAAGCTACCACCTCAATTAAATTTTTTTCTTTATAAGACTTGCCATGGTCATGGTGTCTTTTCACAGCAATAGAAACCATGACTTTTGTTCCTCCCCAAGTTTTTGTCACGTTGTTTCATCATGGAAATAGAACCCTTAACTAAGACAAATGTTTCACCTAAATGTATATATATGAACTATGTGTGTAGAAGTCAGAAAAGGTCATTGGATTGCCTGGAACTGAAGTCACAGGTGGTTATGGGCTACTTTGGTGATGTTACTATGGGTAACCAAACCTAGTCCTCTGCCATGCTATTCTGTCCAAGCACACAGGGCCGTGTGACCATGGATTGAACCCTCTGAATCTGTAAGTGCAAATAAACCCTTCCTGCCTCAGGTTGTACTGTCAGGAATTTTCGTCACATCAGTGTAAGAGTGACTAGTACAAGATGGACTGAATCATTGGCTGCTGGTGATTAGGGCCTTTCTGCAGCCCATTTCCTCCTTAGAGCTCCTGGAGACAACCCTGAAGGAATTTTTCCTCCAGTGATTCACCTTGTCAACACATAAAAGTCACTCATCACTCAGGATTCAAGGGATCTTAGGAGACCTAAGACAGGAATGAGGGACAAAGGCTAGATATATATCTTTTATTATAGCATATCAATTTGTTTGATAATGGATGAGAACTCATGGAAATATCCATGCCTAGTGAATTGTCTAGATCATGCTATTATGTATATTGGCATGGGTGTTGGAAGGAAGCAGGGAAGTGGCAGATCTTGGTTTGCAGAACTGCTGGTATGAATCTGATCATCAACAAATGTGCAGAACAAGCCCATTTTATTCACATTATGTCCTGGCCAGAGCCAGGCTGAACCATCTCGGCATCAAACTTCGTTGTGCTCGCTGCCAACTTAAATGCTCCCCTGGCTTTTAGAACAGAGACATGCTTCTTTGCAACAACATTCAAGGCCTTCCCCCAGTACCCCTGCCTAACCTCTAACCTCTTCTCTTCCCTCCTTCTTGACCCTTTGCTGTCCTTACACTGACTTGTCTGCAGTACTTCATGTCTGATATGCTTTCACTCCCCTGTGTACTTGTATCTGCTGTGCATATATAGTTAATACTATACAATGTGAAGCTGGTCAAGAGCCAGCTCCTTTCTACTGAAGGCAGCTTGGCATCATCTGCTCTGTGCAGTCCTGCGTTCTCATGCCCTCTGCTATTGCTTCTTTCTCTGTGTCCCATGTACCTAATTTTCCTAGCATTCCAGAGGCAACCTCTCTGAAGGAACTGCATAGTTAATGGAAGGTTTCCTACTGGGTGTTTCCTTTCATTGACACAGACCTCTTCCTGGTGCCAGATACCCTGTGTGCATTTTTACTTCACTTCTTATACTGTTATGTATCCCATAATCTTGTTTCTTGGAGGCACAAAGCAAGGCTTAGAGAGGTACCAGCACATAGACTTCTAGCAATCAGACTTCAGTGTTATTAGGTTGCTGAGAACAATATTATCTTTTATTGTTCTATATTATACCATAATTGTCTGTTTATGGGGCTGCCTCCTGGTATCAGTCAGGGTCCCAGCAGGAAACAGATGGCATACTCAAAATAGGAATGATTGAGAAGAATTGGATGCAGGAAGAGAGGGGGCAGGAGACAGGGAAGCTGTAAGGGAAAATGAGGGCATTCCTGGCTTTATGGAGGTCTCAAGAAGGAAGAGGCATCTCTGGGAAATGGGACCTAGTGAGGGGTTGTTTTTCGGAGTGGGGCTCAGACAGTGCTCTCATGGCTGGATCCTGCAGAGGACAGGAAAACAAACCTCCTGGAATGTTCCTCCTCTAGTCATGTGTTAGCATGTCGTATGTCTGAACCAAAGCAATACTAAAGAGCTAGAGACCTGAAAGGGTAGAGTGTGTCTGGCCAGCTATGTGCTCTGACTCAGTGGCTACTGAAGTAGATCTTGGGCTTTTCCTGTCCTAAGCTTTTACACCTGTAGCATGCTGTGCTCCAACCAGCAGGTGGGAGGGGCTTGGGCAGGGTGAGGAAAGGGAGAGGGAACTAGCTTTAGTAAATAGATAGTCCTTGGGGTCTGCTTGTTGCTCACACACAGGCATGCTCATGGGAATTCTTAGTGTGGATGTTTGTGCCTGTCTCTCTGTGCACTGCTTATGGGGAGGATGCTAACGGAATCCTCCAACTCTCAGCCTGTCTTTTCAGTGGCATTCAGAAAACTTTTTATAAGTACTTGTTCCATTTCAGTTTGAATGTGAATGTGGAGAACAAGGCTTCCTCCTCTTCCTCCTCCTCTTCCGCCTCTTCTTTCTCTTCTTCCTCCTCCTCTTCTTTTAATTTAAGAAGCAAGTAGGAAGATGCTGTATTGTTTTTACACAGGCTACAAGAAACAGCACAGTTTCTGACTTCATTGAGCCTCATTCAGCTGCCTTTACCTGAATTTCTCAGATAAAGACTGGAAAATCAGCTGTAGGCCACTTGGGCTGTTCCTAGGGGACCCCGCCTTTCCCGGTCCAAACCAAATGTGTGGACATGTCTCCAGTCTGAAGGACAATGTTTATGTCTGTGATTCCACATTTGCTGGTTGAAGGACTGGAAATGAATGAAATTCCTAACTGATGATAATTCCTTTTTCAAAAATTCGGTACATGAATTTGGGTGTGCCGGTACATACCTGCTAGATGGGGTAGAAATGTGTGTCTTCCCACATATTGTTCTATACAGATAACAACAACAAAAAAATCGCTGTGGCTATGACATCATAGACACTTTTAAGAACATAAACATTTTAACCTTATATTTGAATGTCTTCATCTGTTGCCTGGGGACCGTGTCATAGTCTCACAGGATTGCATAAGAATGGAAGGAACTTTAACAGAAGGAAAGCCCTGAGAAGTGGGCTGTAATGGGAGTGTCCTTCCTTTCCCTCTGATTAATGCAGTAGGAGCCACTTGCCTATAGGTTATTTACTCCTCCTCACTTTCCCCTGTGTGCGTGCGCGCGTGTGTGTGTGCATGTGTGCATGCGTGTGCGTGCGTGTGTGCGTGTGCATACATGTGTGTGCACGAGCGTGTGTGCGCGCGCGCGTGTGCGTGTTTGTGCGTGTGTGCATGCGTGTGCATGCGTGTGCATGTGTGTGCATGTGTGCATGCGTGTGCATGTGTGCATGCGTGTGCATGTGTGTGCGTGTGTGCATGTGTGTGCGTGTGTGTGTGCGTGTGTATGCATGTGCGTGTGTGCATGCGTGTGCGTGTGTGCGTGTGTGTGTGCATGTGTGTGCGTGCTCTCCCTTTTCTTTCCCTCCATCTTGCTTGCTACTTCCCACTTGCCATTTTCTTCCCTTCTATTATTTTCCTGCATCCTCTTCTGTTCTCCTGCCCTTAGCAGCAGTCAGGTACCCTGAGGTACCTTTCCAGCCAACTCTCCAGGTTTTCTTCACTCATGATCTGTTTTTGCAGCAGGTTGTTAATCAGAGAGAGTGTGTTATGGCCCAAGTCAGTAACCATAACCACGCTTGACAATGCCTGAGGTTCTTTGAGGCCAGTATATGGAACAGTTAGGAAATGTGAATTGCAGTTGGAAAAGGTACATGGCAGCTGGCACAGTTTGAGTTCTTAAGCTAAGTCATAGATTTTGGAAAGGGACTTTGTAGATGGATATTCTGAACAGTTATCCCTCTGTCATTGGGGTTAATTCATTTCTTCTTCGTATGAAAATCTGTCAGGATGCATGCTGCACTTTGAATTCCCAGGGCTGGAGGTCAGGCCCCAGCACCATGTAAAGAGTAGGATTTAGACTGTGCTTGTCCTGGCTTTAATGAGTGCTCTACTTCCCTGGCATGAGTCAAGTGCTGAAGAGCTCCACCTGCTTTCTGGGTAGAGCAAAGCTTGCACTCATGAAATGCAACAGGTACAGAAACTTGTTGAAAGGTGATTGTGCAAAACAATATAGCACTTTGCAGCAGAATCATGGCCCTGGCCATATGCCTTCCTGAATTCTGAAGTGGGGCTGGGGAGGCTGGATGTATTCTGTGGGATTGTGATTTGGCAGTTTCACTGTTCATAATGGGAAGATCTGGGGTTTAAACCTAGAGTACATTGTGCTGCCCAGATCAAGTCTATTCCAGATCTACAGGGAATCTTAATCATCTCCTCTGTGGGCCAATTGTTTTATAGCTCAGGTAGAATTGAACCTGGTGCCAGAAAGAGTATTCCAATATGGACAGAAGTGCTTGGTAGCTGGCTGAGGATGAGCAGGCTCAGCCCCTCAGAACTGTTTCTCCTTCCAGGGCTGAGCAGAGGAAGGAATGAGAGAAACTGTGTAGTGGGATTATGTTGTTACATTGTAAATAATTGTCCCACCTTCTAGTTTAATAAAAATACTCATTGGCCAAAGGCAGACAGGAAGTGTGGGCGGGGCTACCAGACTAAGAAAACTCTGGGAACAAGAAGAACAGGGCAGAGATGCCACAGTGAAGCCACTGGAGACACCACGATGAGATTCCAACAGATGCAGAGGAAAGAAGTTGAAATGCTGCTCTGAGAAAAGGTACCGAGCCTCATGGCTGAACAAGATAAGAGGCATGGGTTAGTTTAAGAGCAAGAGCTAGCAAGCTATACGCCTGGGCCTTAGGCCGATCAGCATAAAATTAATGTAAGCATCTGTGTGTCTCTGTGGGACTGTGGGACTGTGGATCTGTGGATCTATGGGTCTGCAGATCCAAACCTTGAGGTTAGGCCCAAAAGGCCAGGCCAGAAACCTATTACAATAACCTTGGAAAGAGTTCTTGTCTTGCTAGATGAACTAAGTACATTAATTTATTTCCACTTTAGCTTCTTTCAGCTGAAGACCAAGTGGTAGTAGTTGGCCATTGCTGTAAATGGATATGTGTTAGAATCAAGTCAACTTTTGCATAGGCCTGATATTTAAAGGTACAGAGGTCACATAGTGTCTCAGGGTATGGGGCTGTTTTTTGGCTAAAATATTTCACCTTGTTTTATAATAAAAAAAAAAAAATAGAAGAGATCTGTGTGTGTTTCTGTCTCCCTCTCTCCCTCTCTCTCCACCTCACTCTGTGTGTGAATCTGTGAATTTATTCTTTAGAAAACAGAGCAAGTTATATTATTTAAATACACTTGAAAGACATACATAAGATGTGTAAAATTCAGGACCACAGGGAGTCTGGAACATAAAACCCGGAGTGAATTTGTAGCTGGGCCAACCACAGAGTCTTAAAGAGTTTTCACATTGAAACTGCTCTCTCTCTTTCTTCTCTCGTGTGTGCATATGTGTGCACCTGTGCACCTGTTTCTAGAGGCCGCAGGTAAATCTTATTCATATCTTATTCACTGTGTGTTCTGATTTTCTTATACAGGGTTTCTCATTGGTCTGGGGTTTTTTGTTTTAGTTAGACTGGCAGGCAAGTGAGCCCTGGAGAGCCTCTGGTCTATGCCTCTCCAGTGCTTGGTTTATGTGTATATGCCACTATGCCTGACTTTTTTACATGGTTCTAGGAATCATACTTGGGTCCTGATGCTTGTATATCAAGTGTTTTTACCAACTGATCATCTTCCCAGCCCTCTGAAGCTGGATATTTTTTCTTAAGCCCTCACAAAATTGTGCATGTGTGTTCATGATTGCGCTCTCATGCATGGATATGCATAGAGTACTGTTGTGAACATTATCAGACATGCCTCTTGGTGTTGAATGTGTGCCTAAGTGTCTTTAGCCACATTTTAGCAACGAGGAATTCATGTCTGAACCAAATTAAGCTGTGTGTTCCATGCCAGACAATCTCTCAGTAGCCACGATACAGTTATCTCATATCTACTTTATGTTATTCTTGGTTCTAAAAGATCTACACATGTAGCATGGTACCGTAACCATCTCACCACAATGCAGATTCTTCTTTATAAATCAGAAAAACTTGTCTTTTTTTTTTTTTTTTTTTTTTTTATTCATGTGGTCATTGGCACCAGGATTTGATGAGTAGAATGAGTTGTCTTCATGAGCATGCCCATTTCCTTTTGTAGGGTCATGTATTAGCAAGTTCCTAGTTTGCAGTTGGTATTTTTTCTTCATTGTAGCTGCTTCTTACTACTCACAGAATGACTGCTGTGTCCACTTTGCTGCGAATCTAAAATCCAGCAAACCAGACTTCTGCCAGTGAGGAAATTAAGAAGGAAGAATTAATCTTGGCTCAAGTTTGAAGATGCAGTCTCATCATGACAAGGAGGACAGACCCAGCTGTGAATGCAAATGGCTGGCAAGCCAGTGCCAGAGAGCCTCCTACCTCACTTTCCAGGGCTGGTCGCTTGGACTCCACAATCGGGGAGCAGAGAGTGATGAATGCTTATACTGTGTCAGCTCTTCTTTTCTGTTCAGTTCAGGAGAGCCCAGGAGCTAGCGCCATCCACGTACAGGGTGGGTTTTCTCTCCTCACTTAGGCCTCTCTAGAAATGTACTCATACATGCAGAGGTACTTATCTTCGGTGACTCCAAATTGGGTTGTGGACGTCACCATCATAGAACAAGAAGAAAGGGAGAATTGGGAACACCTGAGGGGTGCTATAACAGCCTGTAAGCACTTAGGTCTCAGAGTGTGAGCTTTGTCTAAAAAATTTGCTGTCCAAGGACCTGTGCGATATTCTTTCTGGTTCCTATGTTCTAGAAGAGGAGCATCCACTCCCACAGGGTTGTGTGTGTGTGTGTGTGTGTGTGTGTGTGTGTGTGTGTGTGTGTGTGTGTGTGTGTGTGTGTGTGTGTGTTTGTCCTACAAGCAGAGATTAAACATTCCACTCAAGATCTGGAGACAGGATAAAGTCATCTGATCAGAATTCTTCCTCTCAGACATCTGCCCAAAATCCCAGAGAAAACCAGGCTTTACTTGGGTTACCAGCTCTAGTCTTGTAATATGCACAGAATTAGATGCATCACACCACAGGGGGTTGGGGGATCTGATGCAAAAACCTTTCCTTTCTACAAACACTTCATCCTCACTTATGTCACCCTGGGCTGAATTCTAAAGAACACAAGAAGGCAAGCAAGGGAAAGCTGTTCTTGACCCACTAATACCCTACCAGCCTGCTGCTGTATTATAAATAACACGCTGACTGATAAATAGCACATGAGCCTTAAGTAAACAGATAAACAAATAACCGAGTTAGGATTCTATTTCAGCAGTTGCTATTTTTCTGAGCTCTGACCTGATTGTACTGGAAATGCTGGGACAACATTGATTTTTAAACCATAGAAGTCTTTGAGCTTAATCATCTTACTGTGTTTGGAACCAGCCCTACCTCCGCTCCCTTAACCAACGGTGCAAAGGTCGTGTAAATACATTTGCTTCTTCAGAACTCGACTCTGTGGCAGCTCATCGGCTCCTCAGAGACTGGTTTTCTAAAGCAATTGCAAAGATGGAATTTAAGCGCATACCAAATGTAATGTGTGTGCATGGTGAATTGAGACCAGTCCTTTTAGCAATTCTATAACTCCACAAAATAGGCCTTGGTGAGTGTCTTCAAAATAATCTAGTAGAATCCCAAGGCCTCCAACATAGTTTCTACTGTAGAACACAAACATGAGCTGTTTTTATTCTAGTTTGACTCAGCATGTATTTAGGCCTAGCTTTTACAAAGTAGGATTATGTTTCAACTGCGTGTAGATAAAGTCCCAAATAACAGTAGTAATTAGGTAAATAACACCACACACACACACACACACTCACACACACACACACCACACACACACACATACACACACACCACACACACACACACACACACCACACACATACACATACACACACTCACACACACACACACACACACACACACACACACACACACACACACACAAGCACTGAGCTAGAGAAATATGGAGAGACTCTGTCAGCAGGTACCAGAAAACTCAGCCTTTTCTACTCCCTGAGCCCATTGCCTCATGATCTAAAATGGCTACCAAAGTGTCAGCCATCACTTCTGCATTATAGGCAGTATGCTGGAGGAAAGAGGGAAGGATGGTAGGGTTCCTTCTCCAGCCAAAGTAACTCTTTAAAAAAGAGAGAGAGAATTTCTAATTACCATACAAAGGCTCAGGTATCCTTGAGTCATTCCCCCACCTCAGTGCCTTCCTGTGCCCTTTCCTGCCACTTGTGTTCTGTTGCCCCCCACCCCATACCCTTGTAGCCCTCCATTGTTCCCTTTCTAGTTTATATCCATACTCACATACACATGTACGCATAAATATAAACATTTCATGTGAGGCTCTGCATATGAGAGAGAACATGGGGTATTTGTCATTCTGACTTTGAGATACTTCGCCTAATACTTATCCAGATTTAATACTTCTCCGCTTTCCCTCAAATTTCATAGCTCCATTTGTCTTTCCTGCTACACAAAGTTTCACTCTGTTTATGCCCCACATGTTCATGATCCATCTGTCTGCTGACTGCTATTTAGCTGGCTCCATTGCCTTGCGATTGAGACTAGAGCAGCAATGAACATGTGTTGATGAGCAGGTATCTATCTCTGTGGTAGGCTGTAGAGTTCTTTGGACATGTGGTATAGCTTCGTCATAAGGTATCTCTAATTTCAATCTTTTCAGAAACCTTCACAACAATTTCTATAGTGACTATACTAGTTGATACTCCAGGCTATTCACACATGTTCCCCTTTACCACACCCTCAGCAACACTGGCTGTTTTCGCTATAACAGACTTTCAGGCTGCAGTGAGATGGAATTGCACAGTGTCCCCCGATGGGCAAGGATGTTGAATTGTGTGTGTGTGTTGGGCATTTGTATCATTTCTTTTGAAAATAGTTTACTAGCCCATTTATTGTCAATTGTCTTTTGGTGTTTAATTCTAACAGTTCTTATGTGTTCTAGATAATAACACTCTGGAGTATAGCTCTTTAAAAAGGACTTTCCCCAGAGTCCTACATAGCACTTAACTCTCACTGGCTAGCCACAGAAGACACAAGAGAGGCTGGGACATACATCTTTTTGTTGACTCTGCTACTTCCTTGGATCCGATTGGAGCCTTGTTATTGAAGAAAGAGAGACCAGGCAGAGGTTATGTAGCCAATCCTCCCTGGAACACCCAGTGGTGTTCTGTTGCTGCAGTGGTTGAACATGTGGATTTAGAGTGTATGTACAGCATCATGTCCATACACTGGGGATTGTTGGGTCCTCTGGTAAAGAATTCCAGGTTGCTCCCAAGCTGTGTCAGCTCGTGTCTCAGCAACCTGTGTCAGTCCCAGGTTCTCATCCTCAGCAGCATTTAACACTCTCCTTCTTTCTGACTGGCCATCTTGGTGAGTGGGGCCCATGTGGTTCTGATTGGCGGTTCCCCAATGACTCATATGTGACATCTCCTTGTGGGTACTATCTGTCTGGAGTACGTCTATTCAACTGCATAACCTGTTTTGAAATTAGCTATTTGTCTTTTTGCTTGGGGTTGTGAGAGATTATTATGTATTTGGAGATTCTACCCTTGTCAGAGATATGATTTACAGCTGTTTTCTTTTATCTCTTGTTAGTTCTTTTCTAGTTGCTGATGAAAAGCACCTTAGAGGGAGATTTACTTAGCTTCCAGCTTCATGGCAGGGAAGGCCTTTTGAGTCACATGGGATCAGAGAGAGGTGATTCTTAAAGAAAAGGGTGTAGATAGAGCAAGATGGGGATGCAAGCAATGTTTTAAGCTTTGTCTGAACCGCTGGTAATTTTAAGATGCTAAAATTAGTTGAGAGTAAATAAAAGCTAATTCTTAAACCTTTGGAGAAAATGTCAATTTACACACACACACACACACACCAAAACAAACCCTAAGAGATTGAAATCAGCGTCTGGAATCATTCAACAATAAGTAAGATCTTTTAAGACAGCATTTTTTGAATGAAGGTGTTGGCTATGCAAAGATGGATACCTGAGTCTGATCCACAGAACTTGTGTAAAGGCTAGGTATAATTGTGTGTGCTTGTAATTCAGGGCTAGAAAGGCAAAGCAGGAAGAGGCTCATTGAGGCTTGCTGGCCACCCAGTCTAGCCAAATCGGTAAGCTCCAGGTCCCACTGTTTCAAAAATTAAGGTGGCTAGTTCTCAAGGAGCTATATGCCCAAGGTTAACTACAGGCCTCTATGCACATCTCTAACCCCCCCCCCCCAGCACATACACTCAAACACTTCCAGAGCATACATACAAACCAGCTCTCTAGCCCTAGCAATTTTATAAGTTAGTATATATGATACTTCTCCACCTTTAAGGCCAGAACTAAAGACTAATTTTTAGAACACAAAGCCTTATAAATTTTTAAAAAATATATAGAATATAAGCTAGATGTACCTGTCAAAGGTTTGCTAACAATTAGAAAGGTTTTATTTATTTTTTTTAATTAGCACCCTGAGTGTGATTTAGAATGTTCATATTTGTGAAGGTTGCTAACTAGTAACGTGCTAAGAAAACTCTGCAGTGGTGAGCAATTTTTCTTTTTCAAATGAATTAAAACCCTACATTTCTCAAGACTGCTTCTGATATGATATAGGTCATTTCACGTGGGTTTAAATATGTTGCAGGTAAAAGTCTTGTTTCTGAAAACAATAACGAGAAACTAACTAATAGAAAACGTCCCTGAGAAGGACCTGCTGCCCAGGGCTGATGATGGTCTTCCGGCAGCTCTTGGCTTCACAGCTGGTAGCATCCTGATTTTTAGGTCTAGTTGTCACGTGCTTTTAAGAAAAATCACCGAATTATGGGATGTTATGGCCATAGGGACCTCAGAAAACATCTCTCCTAGGCTTCTGGTTTCAACTACAGGGCAGGGCAGGGGGGGGTGGAGCAAAAGGAGGTGGAATATTTTGGCCAAGAGAAAGGAGCCAGCCTCCCTGGTATTCCATGGCAAACATCTCTATGCTACTTGTTATTGAGTTGTTTCTTCTCAAGTCATGTTTCAGGTGAGCAGTAGCTCATAAAAGACAATTTATAAAAACAGGGCTCAGGTAGGGAACTAGCTCAGTGGATAAAGGCTCTTGCCTTGTATACCTGGCAACCTGAGTTCAGATTCCAGAGCCGAGGTGGAAAAGTTGGATGCGGTAGCGTGCATCTCCAGTCCCAGTGCTCCTATGGCAAGAAGGGAGAGAGAGAGAGACAAGAGCATTGACCTGCCCAGAAGCTCAGGGGCCACAGTAAGCAGCACCTACATAGACACAAAGGAGACAGACTCTGACTCAAACATGGTAGATGAGGATAGACTCCAGGAAGTCGTTCTCTGACCTCTACTCTGACATGAGTGCCCAAAGTGTCTCTCTCTCACACACACATACACATGCCACATGTCAACTAGACACAGTAATTCAAGTCACCTTTGCCTGAACTTAGGTCACACTTTAAAATGGTCTTTTTTGTGTCTATTTGAACAGTTCCTTAATTAGTCTCCGTGTACACAGAACCTCTTGTTGATGTCTCTGTTTTATGTATGCTTTTAACCCCTGAACAATCTAACTTAGCACCTGTTTAGAATTTCAATAATGATAGTGGTAGCCACGTGTTAGGGATGGCACTAATCGCCTTGCAACATTAAGCTTGTTTAAACTTTTCTGCAACATTTACAAAAGAGGTCTTGACATAATCCTCCTTTTTAAGGTTAAAAAAAAAAAAAATCTGAAATGAAGTAACTTGCCTAAGGTAACAAGCCCTGTGAAGTGGCAGCTTTGGCACCAACCCAGGTGATCTGAATCCAGGTCACACAGTATAAAGATTAGGGACTGCTTGAGAATAGGGGCCAAAAATGGGCCCTACTGAGATTCAACCTAATACCACCAGACCCGCTGGAAAAATGTACTGGGGACATTGGGAGGCAGTAATCTCCTCTTTGAAAATGGCCACACATTGGATGCTAATTACAGGGCAAAGGAGAAATGTGACCTGCACTCTGTGTGTGTTGGAGGGCCGCCTTGGGATGGGAGAAGACGGAGTATGGTTATGAAAAGGTTCCAGTTTATTTACTCACTGGCTGATAAGGAAGGTGGCTTTACATGTACTGGCTTTGGAGGGGGCAGGTAGTGGAAGTAAGACGAGGAAGTGAATAAGAATAGGAGGTGGGTGCTGATGCTTAGAGTTCGGCTTCAAATTACAGTGATAGCATGCCATGTTTATACTGGTACTGTTTGTGTGTATGCGTGCATGTGGGTTTCTTACTTTCAAACCCAGAGCCTTACATAGTTTGGAAGAGCCTACCCCTGAGCTATAATCCCAGCCCTCATGACAGTTATTAATAGCAGAAACATGCTTTATAGACATTCCTTGGTACTTTGGTGCTGTGATTAACTTTCTACATTAGAGATGGGAATTTCTTATCACAGGGTCTTAGAGGAAGAAAACACATAACTGGAAAAGATGAAGAAGTGAGAAAGTTGGGAGGCAGGACATCTGGCCCTGGCTCCCACACACCTGCCAGGAAATACCAGGCCTGTCACCTGGCTGCCTTGTCTGGAAAATGAAAGTACTGGAAGGCACATTATCCTGTAAATTCTCTCTGTCACCTGCTGTGTGTGATGACAAAGCCTGGAAACAACACTCTACCCTCTTCCTTTCTCCTGTCCTAAGTCTCCTAACACCCCTCCCCTGGCAACATTTTTTCATTCTTTCATCTATCTGCTGTGGCTCATCTTCCCATCCCTCCAGTAAATAGCTCATAAGCATGTGGACCCCGGGAGCTTTAACAGTGAGGGCATGTCCCGCCTCTGCCTTCTCAAGGAGTTCACAGAGTGACTGGAAAAATAAAAATATTTGAAAAGGGGCCCGGGAAGGGGTCCTTAAAAGAGGTGTATTCTGTCTTGAGATAACACAGACATGAGCATGATTAAGTGTGATCAATTGCATTTAAAATAAAACCTGCTCATCCAAAAAAGACAAAGCTGGATATCATGTAAATATTCCACCATTTTTTAGGGGTATGTTTCTTTTGCAGAAACAAAATGTGACTTAAAAAAGGCTTCTATAGATCACAGGTTTTTAGGAATCCTATAAAAACATCACAATTTTTCTTTTCTGGAGGTTGTTTTGTTTATATTGGAAATGATGTATCTCATAAACAAAGGAATCAGTACAGTTCTAAACACATTTATGGGGAGCCTGCAGGGGCCTGTACTAGGCAGAGTCTTTTGTAGGGAAAGAAAAGCCTGCAGGGTTTGAAGTCAGACAGAGTGAATAGCATCACTCAGCGTAGTACCTATTGACCTTGAACGGGCTGTGTGTCTCCAGTTCTTAGAGCTGGAAATGTGCCCGCTTTCTAGGCTCTGGGAAGGTGTCAGGAGACAGTGCATATACAACATCAAGCCCACAATGCCAGTAGCCTCTGCCCTTCCTTTAATTCCCAGGGGATATAGGGGAGACAGAATTGGACAAGGCTTCTAAGTGCCCTCGAGAATTGACAATCTGGAACATGGTAGTGCAGAAACTCAGGAGGAAGCTGAGTTCTCGGCCAAGCCTTGACATTAACAGGCTACTTGTCACTGTAGGAAGTTCACACTTTGCCATGTGTATCTGGATCTGAAGTCTGTTGGAACTGTGCTAGTATTGCTCTGTGGTTTGTGACAGAGGGAGAAGGCTGTTATTGAGAATATCCACGTGCAGACTAATCCCCAACCAATAGAGCCCAGGGACTGCTCCAAGACTAGTCAAGCTTCCATTTAAAACTGAACTCACAGAAGAGGGGAAAAGGCATGTATGAAATGTGGCAGGAGAGTTTTCTGGGACTTTAGGACTTTTCACTGTCTCTGGTCCTTCGGTTGCGCTTTCAGAACACTGACTAACCATTACACTGGCCTGCTTCACAAGCCAACAGGGTGACCTTTGAGCTTCAGGTTCCCTTCATGTATAGTAGGGATAACCTCATACCCACTGTATCCAGTTGCTGAGTGTTAAGAGAGGTCATGACTACAATGACTCAGCAGCCCAAGGTGCATAGTAAACATCACAGTTACTGATTGCTACTCTTGGACAAAACAGCAATATACTCCTCAGGTCATCCACTTGACATTTCTGGGTTCCCAGCATTCTGCCTGCTTCCCCCTCCCAACTCCTTTAGAGGGAACAGTAGGAAACAGAAAGGTAGAATAGAAGGCCTTTTGTGTCTCCAAACAAACCATGTTCCCTTCTTACTGAGAACACCCTACTGGTTTTATGTGATGTATTTAAATTAAATTAAGTACAATTGGGACTAGAACAGGCTTTTAAAAAAATATTACATGAAATTGTATGAATACACTTGGGAAGCCCCTGTACTAAGAACATGAAGAAAGCAACCTTTATTTCATGGAGAGTAGGGTTACATGAGCCTAATAGAATAACACATGGAGTCAGATACGTGACTCTTGTCCCGAGAGGGCTTTTCCTTTCTGCAGTATTTCATTAAACTGACAGAAAGCAAATTCACAGGTTAACAATGAAATGCATAAGGAAGCATTCCTGTTGCCTGTGTTGGGGAACATTGCATCCAGGATAGCAGTACTGTACAGCTCCATACAGTGAAGAGACCAGTGTTGGAGGTTTTCCCCAGGTCAGTGAGAGAAACCTGGAGTGATAGTTCATTGTCTCAGCTCATGTTAACTGTGGTGGCCGTACTTCAGACCTCAGGACTAAGCAGTGGTTTCAAGTACTGCATACACAACTGTCATTGCAGAGCCTGGCCAAGGTAGGTGCTCACGTAATAGGGTCCTGTTCTGTACTCCAGGCTTGGTTTTCTCTGTGGTAAACTTTGTGTAATTACAACTTGCATATGAAGTTGCTATAAGGATTAAAAATGAGAACATCAGTTAGAAAGATTAGAATTTCTATCCCCACATAAGGGTTTCAACTTTCCATGATAATATCCAAAAGATGGAGTCTACTTAGGTTGTTTTAGGCCCTGCTAAGTAATTTATATTCCCTAGCTAGTTGATTCCTGTACATAGGCACTATCATTGTGTCATGCCCCCCTACTCCAACCCCCACCAATCCCACTTAAAGATATGAAAACTGAGACTCGGAGGAGCAAATCACTTTAATATGGTCTGGTAGCTCTGTGTGGCAAAGATGTGAGCCCAGGTCATTCTCATTTGAAATCCACTCATAAATCAATGCTCCTTCCTGAGAATAGAATCCTGTTATATCTCCTAGACGGCTGGCTTAGACTAGTCTTCTTAATAAGATCTTTTGTAGTATTCCGTTTCTGGCCTGGCCTTTCCATCCTAGACCTGAGGTTTGGATCTGCTGACCCACTAACCCACAGACCTGCAGACTCGCAGACCCACAGTCCCACAGAAACACACAGACGCTTGTATTAATTTTATGTGGATCAGCCTAAGGCTCTGGCATATTGCTTTCTAGCTCTTGCTCTTAAACTAACTCATGATTCTTTATCCTGTTCAGCCATGTGGCTTCATACCTTTTCTCTGAGCAGCATAGTTGTCCTCTGCATCTACTGGTTTCTCTGGCATCTTTGTGGCATCTCTGCCCTGTTCTTCCTGTTCCCAGAGTTTTCTTATTCCGGTAACCCCACATACACTTCCTGTTTGCCTTCAGCCAAGCAGTGTTTTTATTAAGCCAGTAGGCAGGACAATTATTTACAATAGAACAGTACACAATCCCACTGTAATTTTGGGTTCTAAGAGATTGTCTGTGTCTTGATACATATGTGCCGGGTACACATATGGTTAGAGAAGATGTTTGCTCCTCCAACCATGGTTTCCATATAAATCCAGGCTGTCAGAGATGGTGGCAAGTATTTCACTTTCTGAGCCATCTTATGCTGGCCCTCACAATTCATTTCTGATCCTGATGGAATTCATCCTATATGACATTCAATTGTCTTCATTTACTTCCAAAATCCTGAACCGTCACTAAGAGGTCCGGCCTCTTGCAAGAATAAGCAAATCGGCTGGGTGGTAGTGGTGGTACATGCCTTTATTCTGAGTACTTAGGAAGCAGAGACAGGTGGATCTCTGAATTCAAGGCCATCCTGGTCTACAGAGCAAATTCCAGGACAGCTAAGGCTTTACAGGGATACCCTGTCTCAGAAACAAAAATAAAACCAACCAACAAACAAAAGAAGTCTTCCAATGACTACCTATTCCCAGATTCTTGGAATTAGTGTAACCCTTCCTCCCTCTCAACCTTTTCCATCCTCTCGTGATTAATGTCACGATATCCGAGTTGTGGGATGGAAGGAGACATATTCTGAATCATGTTTCACACAAGAACCTTTCAAAGAAAATCCACTATGTGTCAACATCTTTGTTCACATCTATTCTCATTTCTAGTAACAATTTGATTTCCCTAATTTTACAGATGCAAAACAAGGTCAGGGACAGAGTGGGCAGACTCAAAGTCCCAGGAACTTGAAGCATTTTCTCTTTGCTAAACCCCAGGAGGGATTTTATGAGTTCTGTGACCTGCTAACCTTGTAGCTTGGAGTAGCAGTGGGTTTTCAGGTTTAAAGAGCACCCTTGAATATTCACCTCCAGTTCCCTATCTTCCAGTCATCATCAGACATCTTACATTGAGGCCCTTTGGTTCCAAAGTAGATGGGAGAGTGAGGCTTGTGACTGGAAATGTGATACTGAGTCAATTCCCAGGTGACAGTGGTCAGCAGAGCTGTTCCCACCCAGAAGGACAAGCTACTACTGTTCTTGCTGTCAAAGACACAAAGCATCCTTGCAGGAGAGCTCCCTTGCTGCTGTGAGCAGGGCTTAGCAGAATGAGAGACCAAGGGGGTAAGGACAGTCTTTGAGGGGGATTATAATGATAAACATAGATGATGCTTGCTTTATATAAAGCTGAGTGCACAGAAGCCCAAGTCTATCCGAACGTGTTATTTTCTGGTTTTGAAGAGTATAGTGTGTATTTCTGGGTATCTCCCTGTAAAGAAACCCAGCCTTTCAGTTCTGCCTACGTCAGATATCCAGCAATGGTGTTCAGGGTATTTGAGAAAATGGGAGGTACAGATGGTTTGCACTAGGGCATGGTTTCAAATTTAAAGAGGATTATGATCCATGAACCCCAGAAATGGTGGGCTGAGGTGTGAAGCTTTGAAATTCTAATTGCAGACCAGTCTAAGGAGGTATATACTTACCAGAGCACAATATCTCATTGTTCATATATTCCTTTCTTGGCTGGAGGAGGCAGGGGAGGAATAGATCCATAACATAATCTTATGAGGAAACTGAAACAGCAATTGATGGCAGCAGTTTGGGCTCTCTGGTGAATTCAGTCAAGAAAGAAATCCCTGGCTGCTTACAATTGCTGAGCTTAACTTGCTGAAATAATCTTTCTTTCATCTGCAGAGACTAGGGTAGGAACAAATCAGCCCCAGCTGAGAGAGCTCTGTGTGGTCACCGTGACACACCTACCCTCTTCTTTTAAGCCATGGCACCCAAACACAAGGTGACAGCATCTGTTTTAGGAGAGAAAGCTGTGGACTCCAAGGCCTCTGGGAAGAGAAACACTTATTCACCAATTCTAGGCTTGGAATAACAGTTCATATGTACTGTTTATGCCAGATATGGAGGGGTGCTACCAGCAGCTCTGGAGAAATGGCAGTTCCTAGATGGCAACTCAGAAGAAAAGAGGGAGAGAGACAATAATTGCAAATTTCAAGGCCCAGATTCACTTCCAGCCCAGGGGAAAACAAATCCTTTTGGAAGGAAGTCCTCCTCATTGATTCTCTCAGTGCTCTGTGGGGAGCACGGGTCCAGGGAGCTTAGTTAGTCCAAGCTAGTAAGGGTCATATTTGTTCCAACTTACAGAATTTTGCAGATGCTGTGGGAAATGAGGTGGGATTTCCTTCTGGGTGGCTCATACTTTCAGAAGCTACATTTTGCATCCATGGCACACAAATTCATCCAGTGACCCTCAAGGGTCACTGACCCTCTTTAGCTGTCAGTCTTCTATCTATTTCCCCCACTAAGAGCTTCACCTGGAAGCTCCCAAACCAAACTTTTAAAGTACTAAGGGAAGAAAGTACCTCTTGCTTATTTTTGCTTCTTTATTTACTAGTGTTTTAAAAGGTGAATTTCTCACACTTCCCTCTGCCAGGGAAACGTTTATTTGTCCACATTTCCTTAGAAAGTCCTTGCCTTAGTAGGCTGAAACACTTGCCTGCATTGGAGAGCACTGATAAGAATCTCAATAGAGGCTCCGTACAGACTTAATTTGGCCAAGTCAGGGAGATAGACAGCACACATTTAAAGCTGTTTTGTTTTGTTTTGTTTTGCCCTCTATGCAGGAAGCAAGCCTTTCCTATGCTCCTATAAACCTTACCTCAGCCGCCTCCACATCATTTTCATACTTACATCTACCCACTCCACTGGACTGTGTTTCTTAGTTGTCTCATCCTCTGGTGAAGAACAAGCTCCAGGTCAGCAGGAACGTTACCTCACTGACCTCCCTCACCTCAGAATTTGTTGGCCATTTATGAGGTGAACCATTTCATTTTGACATGAAATCTTCTTCTACTGCCGGTCTCCACACAAGACAAGCCCCCAACCATGGGTTGCTGGGCTGTGGGCAAAGGGCCGGAGAGCACAGCCCCTAGCCTTATAGGATGGTAAGTAGGCAGGCTGAGGTGGGCCACGGTGACTGCCTTCCAAAGAAAGCATGCATCAAGACAAACAAGCTTTCAAGGGCTCCTGTAGGCCAACCCCGAGACACCTCTCAAGGCCTAGGTTGTTCTTGTTACTGTTTTTAACAACTTCATCCAGTCATGGTGACAATGGTGATGGGTATTTTGGATAGTGGGCATCTGCTAGGGCTCAACTGGTACTTTTCTCAGAGGAAATTTAATTTCTGCGTAACAGTAAAGAGCATTTGCACCTGAGAAATACTTTTGCAGATCCCGATCCTCGCCGTTCCTCTGGGTTAAGAAAAAAAAAAAAAAAAAAGAAAACTGCATACGGACAGGTGAAAAGTATTTTAAAACAACCCTTCTTGTCTCCTCTTTACACAAGGCACATCATTGGCGTTCTGAGGGCAGCGGGGCTAGCCCCGGTCCTCCGGCCTCGGCCGGCACAGCGCAGGACGAGGCTTTCCGGTCCTTGCTTCCTGCACCCACTCGAGACTAAAAAAGAACACGTACAACTTTTTTTTTTTTTTTATTCCTTTCTTGCAAAAAAGCTCGCTGAAGTAACCACTCCGGGGGCGTCTGGGTGTGTGCTGAGTGTGTGCGGGGGGGGGGGGGGCGGGAACGGGGGGGGCGCGGTTCCGGAGCCCCACGGGCACGAGCACCAGCGCGTGTGGCAGCGAGATGGGAGCCGCGCACGAGCCCGGGGGGGGGGCGGGGGCGGGGCGATGCAGCGCGTGCGCAGACCACTTCCGTGTTTGTTCCCGTGACCGGCGCGGGGCGCGCCTCCCGCCGCACCACCCGAGCGAGCGTCCGGAGTCAGCCGGGCCCTACGGCCTGTGAGCTCGCCGAGTCGTCCGCCCCGCCCCGTCCCGCCCCGCCGCCCTCCCCTGCGTGCGCTGGGGGAGGCGCGTCCCCGGCTGCCCGCGCGCGCGCGCGCCGCTCGCAGTTTGAAGGGCGCCGTACGGCTCGTTCAGCTCGTCCTCCTCTCCGCTCCGCTCCTCGCGCGCCAGGCCGGGCGCCGCGGCGGGTCGGGCTGCGCGCGTGGCGTTCATGAGCCGCCCGACGGCCCCGGGAGCCTGCGCTGTGACTCACGCCCGCCCCCGCTTGTGTCTCGTCCCTCCCGCGGCAGGATGCCGGACCAGATCTCCGTGTCCGAGTTCATCGCCGAGACCACCGAGGACTACAACTCGCCCACCACGTCCAGCTTCACCACGCGGCTGCACAACTGCAGGAACACCGTCACGCTGCTGGAGGAGGTAGGCGGCGGCCTGGGAGCCGGGTGGGCTGGGGCCCTGGGGGATCCCGGTGACTGGGGGAGCCACACCCCCTCCGACAGCCACCCCTCTCCTCCCCCCACAGCCCCTGCTGTCCCCGTTGGCTGCCCTTTCAGGGTCCTGATGGCTTGAAAGCCTGGGGACCAAAGTGGTGGAAAACTGAGCTAGCTCTGGACTCCTGAGTAGAAGAGAGATCCTCTCTCTGTCTGCACCCTATCTGGGTGCCAGGCAGTCTGCTCTGCGCTTCCACATCATTTTGACCGCTTTCTAACCCGCGAAGTACATGGCGTCAGGCCACCGAGGGCAGAAAGGCGAGGCTGCTTGGCCAAGGTCACTAGCTAGAGACTTGGAGATGGGCCGTGAATGCACTTCTCCGCAGCCCAATGGAACCAGGCAGGCTTAACTGCAGAGATAAGGGCTGGTGGAAAAACCCAAAGGAATAAAAAGGAACTCCGATTTGAGACTGTTGCCACCCCTGGGCCAGTGTCTGCTAGTCCCTTGTGCCTAAAGTAAGCAAAAGCCCAGGTAGAAAAGAGGTCTGTACAAACATGTCTCCACCCCGCTCCCCTTGCTCCAGTGGCTTTCTAGAGCTCAGGGCTGCTGTACCAGATCTGCAGGACACTCCTAAGGTTGTAAAGAGAGAGCTGAATCCAATGCATTCTGCAGAGGTGATCTGCCTAGTAGATGGGATTAAAGCTGCAGAACGAAGGTCTCTGCTATCTGAACCCTCCAGCAAAACCTTGTGGATGGACGTTCATGGGCAGGGACAAGGGCAAAGCTATTTCTTTTAGAATTTTCGATGAATTAATGATAGAGTTGGTGTGGGCAGGGAGAAACCTGTAAACCTGGTTTGCAACTACATAAACCTGTGTAATCTCAGTGAAAATAAGGCATTTATTTTCTCAGAAACTCAGCACAATATCGCAGCGCCACTAACCATCACTTTCATCCAAACCACCCAGGCCTATACTGGCTGAAAAAAAAAAAAGCGTAGGCAGGAAGAGGGTTTTCCCCGAGGGGATTTTATGTTTGGTTTATTTGAGGTTCAAGGATCTCTTTTAAATAAGGCCACAAGGGCCAACCCTCAGTAATATGGGGAATCATGAGTTTCTGTCTGAAGCTAGCTTTGATACTCATGTTGTCTAATATTTGAAGTATTGGATGCATAAAGGATAGAAATTTTGGCTGGAGACTTTTGTTACCGGAGGGTCCCATCTTGCCTGGCTGCCAGGTACTATGATCTAGTCTGTTTTATTCCAGTTAGGGTTGTTTCTAGAGTTTTCTCTGCATTGTTGAGTAATGGAAGTGGATATTGAAATGGCTGGGAAAATATCACTTAACTAGATGTATTTGAAAGTCAGAAGTAATGCGCCCCACCCCCCTTGGGACTGTCCGTTGCTTCATGGCTAGTATCAAAGATTGAACAGAGTTGCCAGGCACTCAGCCTCCCTATGAGTCTGTCCTTCCTGTAATAGTAAGAACACGCTCATCTAGGAGTGTGTGGTCACCTTTTCCCATTTCTAATTGGGTATGCCTCTAATGGGTTTAATGTTGATTAGACTGTCGGGTTATTTTCCTTCCAGTTAACTGTAATGCCTGCTAATAGAGCTGTCAGTTACTGTAACTTTCTGTACACCCAGATAGTGTTTCTGTATCCTGTTTGTGCAGCAGATGATAAGGGTGCTTGGGGTGCTATTGTGGGGGTATTTGTGCATGCTGAAGCAACATTTTAGAATAGGATTAATGTCACAGAAACATCTGCCTTGGTATTAGTTTAAGGTAACTACACTTAAATGCAAATGCAATAAATAAGGTTTTGTTGTTTGTGTGTCACCCCCTTGCGCCCCCCCCCCCGTGTTTGTTTGTTACAAAATTAGGTAGATTATTGAACTATTGGAATTGGAACCAGTCTAGACAGTTCAAAAGCGACACATTAGAATACAATGATATACTTTTTGTCTCTAAAACATAACAGTAAATGTTGCATTTGTATCAGTTATATAATGATTGGTAACAAAATTTTGTCATTTTTCTAAACTTGTGTATAATATTGGTTAAGGAGTCATTTTCTTAAATGTGTATCTTCTAACTCTTGAATCATACTGTTCTCTCTGTGTGTGGTGATATGTGTGTGTGTGTGTGTGTGTGTGAAACATGTTTAGCTTCTTATTGTTGGATAATCACATTGGATTTTTATTCCCCCCCACCCCTGAGTTTATCTATATGGGGAGAAGGTACATTTTTATGGACATCTTGAATAGATCATAACCTGCCTCTTTAGAAATAGAAGGCTGGATGTAGTGGGCTAGAGGCAGGAGGATTCTCCTTAAGCCCGATGCTAGCTTGGTCTACCTAATGAGTTCCAGCTAGGGCTGCACAGTAAGACCTTATATCCGAAAATGCTGGGGTGGAGGACCTTAGACACGGCAGTACATATTATGACATACTATGTACATACTAGACAGGGCAGTATGGCGCTAGCACCAGAGACTGGCTAGATTGTGAGTTCCTAGCCAAGAATACATATTTTCCTGCATATACTTCATAAATTTCTTGCATAAGAAAATTGCAAGAATTTAGCTTGTGTCATCCTGTGGTTATTCTTAGGAATAGAATTTTTTGCTTACTTTTTTTTTTTTTTTTTTTTTCATATTGGAAACTCCAAAATAGGGAGTAAAATTTGGGTAGCGTGGAATTCTGTTTGAAAACAAGTGTTTTCCTACTTGTGGTAGTTATGAATTTCCTGTTTATTTGTGACTTTGTTTTTCCTATTACCAATTAATACACATGGAACTCAACTAAAATGTTGAAATGTCAAGGTTGGAACCCCATATTAATCTCCATTTCCCCTTTTGTTGTATATCCTTGTCAAACAGTATACCATGTGCAGATGCTGCTGTGTATGTGTAAACCCTCTTGGGACATGCACTTTAGGAAATGAATCAGATGTTCATAAGAAGAGGCTAAGACTTCCTTCAAGGCTTCCCCTTTAATGCTGAAGGACACACACATGGCTGGGAGAGTTATGCTTTGGCCAGGACACAAATGCCTGCCTTTGAGAGGCAAGAATGGATCAACTGGGATTCTGCTAAGGTTTCTGGCGTGTAAGTGTTTTCTAAGCACAAAGCCCAATACCTTGCTTATTCAGGAACCTGAGCATATTAGTGTATGCCGTTCTACTTCCAACCCTTTGTAAGCTGTGCGTCTAATTGAGAATGGAGCAAGCAGGCATTTTAGGAGCAGAGACCAAGACATTGGGATGCATTCTTCCTTTGAAGACTTGGAGTGATCAGTACTTAGGGTCTCAGATAAGAGGGAGAGTGCATCCTAGTCCTTGGGGCTTTGCTTGGTTACTTGATATAAGACCAGCATTTTACTTTGGTGTGATGGAAGGGAAATGCTTTGCCCAAGTCTCTAGCTACCTGCCACCCCATATAAGACCGTTTGCAAGATTACCTGTAGTTGGCTATGTAGAGTTAATGCATCCTCAAGGTAGAGTCTACATGTAGAACTCCATGAAGGAAGAAGGGCCGCTCTTATCTTCACTTTCCTGAGAAGAAATTGAGGCCCAAAGAGATTACTTATCTCCAAGATTTCATTAATAAATAAAGGAGTTAGAGAACTTTTTTACAGTTACCACATAAAATACCCATTCTAAATGTCTGCAAAGTTGTTTTTCAGTGACTTTATAGGGCATAAATGAGGCTTCACATTTGTGTACTTTGCAGTTTTGATCTTATAAAGAGGTGTGTAGTGTCCTTAGCAGTTTGGCTTTTTTTCATGCCCGTGTTCCCGGGAAATTCTTAACAGTGATATTTAAACACAATATTTCTTCAAAGATGTAACTGTGGGTTTCAGATTGAAATGTGAGAACTTATGTAAGTGACCTATGAGCAGCATCTGCTCAGCATGTCTTTGAGGAGCATCTGTGTGATAGTCTCATTGTCAAGCTCTGGTGAGGTTCTGGGGCTATTACTTGGATTGTTTATGGAAGCTAATGGTGTTGAAGAAAATTAAAAAAAAAAAATTGCCCATAACTCTTAATAGGACAGAAAGGTTAAGTTCATAGATGGAAGAATTAATGTAGAACATTCATCACAGCAATATAAGCTATATACTGCAGTCTGCCATTCAGTCAGAACACACACTGTTAAGTGCATTCTATTGCTAGGCTTGGGGATTCAGAGATGAGTAATTGTGTCTACAAGGTACCCTCTAAAAGCCTTTCTAAGGGAGCTGAATGTCAGGTATGGTTCTGGCTTGAAGACTTGTCTTGATTCAGAATTTTTTGAAGGCTTAAAATCATTTGATTAAAGCTTGCCAAAGATCTCTTTGATATTTTATTTTGTGTGTATTAGTGTTTGCCTGTATATATGTACACACATACACTATGCATGTGCTTGCTTCCTGAAAAAGCCTGAAGAGGGCTTTTGGTCCCTTGTTACTAAAGCTACAGTGGGTTGTGAACCACCATGTGGATGCTGGGAACCAAATCCAGGTCCTTTGCAAGAGCAAGTGCTCTTAACCACTGAGCCATTTCTCTAGCCCCTCCCCCCAATATATACATACTGTTAGTTAATTAGTTAATGCTTGCTTTATTATTGTCAATAGTCCCATTTTAACAGATAACTGTAGTGTGTGTGTGTTTGGTTCACAGCTAGTCAGAAATGAATTTGGTACTTAACATCAGCTGTAGAGTATTCTTGCATGCCTGTAAGTGTTCATCTACTCTTTGTCCATTTGAATCATGTTATTGGATGTTACCTTTTATGTTGATTACTGGAGATCTAGTCTTTGATAAGTGAGGTTAGGTCTCTAGTGCTAATCTGTGGCCTCTCACACCTAGAATTCTAAAACCAGGTCTTTATTCCAGAGCTAGTTACCTACCTTCGAAGATTATGCAGTGAGCTAGTTAGTTACCTTCAAAGATTATTCAGTTTTAGACAACAAACAACATCACCAAAGCCCATCTCTTGGGGATTTAGATAAAGTCCCTGTGGACCCTTTAGCATAAAGTAGAGAAAATGTATTTGGGTCTGTTCCTGACCTCTTAAAGATAAACCAACAAAAGACAATTCTCCTTGTGATACTAGTATCCTTTGTAGATGTCTAAGGTCTGGAGGCCAAGCCTCTGATTCAGTCTGGGGGTGATTAGGGTGCGTGCGTTTTCCCAAAACCTAGCAAAGGTTAATGACTGTTTGCTTACAGACAGAGATGGGGAAAATAGCTTCCTTGTGTGCCAGAACTCATGCTCCTTAGAGCAAGGTGTGAACTTGTCAGTTTTATATTTCACACCATGTGCCCTCATAGATATCTTTGGTATTTTTTTTAATTGTTTTCATCTTTAGGTAACAAAAGGCCAAGTGGATGATATTCTTAGCATTATCTGTTCTTATGTGCATAAAAGCTCACTGGTTAAATGTCCAAGATCTTCTGATAGAGTAGGTAACAGACTTGGACTTTGAATACAGAATATCTGCTTAAAATTGAATTTATTTTTTATAAATTTCACAACTTTTAAATAAAATTTGAAGAGAGAAGAAAAGGCAAGCCAATTGCTTAATTCTGCCTAGGCCTCTCTCTAAATGCTTGTATGGTCATACATGGTACTGCCAACAATCCTCAATCCTCCGTTAGGGTGCTCAACTATAGAAAGGCCACATGGCTTCCAGCTCCACCCTGGTCTATGTATTCTGGAACTGTTGACCAGCCTTTTGCCCATGAACCTTCACAGATGTGGCTAAAGAAATATGGTGGCTGCAGGTAGGCTTCTTAGATCCTGTCTGTCCTTGACCTGCATGGCCATCCATAGCCCCATAGCCCCTCTTTTTTCAGGATACTTGTTGCTAAGGAATCACTGAATATATATATATATATATATATATATATATATATATATATATATATATATATGAGTTAAAGGGACCTTGAGTAATATCCAGTCTGGAGTTGTCAGTGTGGAGGTTTTGTCTCTGAGAGGTCCATCAAAGCTGTGGTAAGTATCTAATAACTAGTTTCAATATTACAGAAAGATTGGTGGACACCTCTGTTAGTATAACTCTCATGCCATTTGTGCATTTGATTTGGACTCTTACCTGATCAACTGATAGTCTTCCACAGATCACATGATTGGATCACCAGTTACAGCTTCCTAAAAGTGGAGAAGCAAAGTGTTTTCAAGAAGAAACTTCAAGCTTTGTATCCTTAAAACTGAGTTACCAGGCCGGCACAGGTTTTGACAGTCTTGTTGCTTTCAACGTGGAGACCAAGGTCTAAAAGATGAGAAGGAATTTAGGCAGGAGTTTGGATTCAGGTCTTTTCACTCTTTATAGAGAGCTCCTTGTACTTTGTCTTGGAAAGTCTTCTCCAGCCCTGCTCTCTGGATCTAACTCCTAGAAAGACTGGAATAAGTCTGTAATTGGGAAGCTCATTTTGCACGTACTGGTTGGCTGGGTTAAGTGCTGATCTTTAAAAACGTTATGTGAGGCCATGACATCTGATTCTGTGCTAAGAAGCTTCAAACAAAAGCAGTTGTGTTGGATGTTCTGACTGTCCAGACATTTATAAAGTGCTTTGTGGGTGGGTCTGACACCTAAAGTGTTGGTTTCCGTATCTGTCTCCTAGTCATTTGAGGATTTTTTTGGCACATCCATTCTTACATGTGTTGTTTAAACATAAGTGACTGATGGGGCTAGAGATGATGCATCAGTCTCTGTTTCTTCATTTGATAAATGGTGTCCTTTTGAATAGCAAAGGAGATAATGTCCATGAGGCACTCATCAAATGATTTTATGACCTGATAAAGGTGGCCAATGAGTGTCAAAATCTTATAGTCAGTACTTCTCCCATAGGGCCAGAGAGAGGTCAGAGCATTGGACCAGTAAGGACACATGCTTTGATGAGGGTGAAGCTCCTGCAGGGTTAACTCCAGCCCTGCGATTCCCAGGATGTGTTTACTGGGCAGGTTACTGAAACTTTCTCTGTCTCTATTTTCTTAGGAAAAGCAAGTTAGTGTATGTGAAGCGCTAAGTACTGCCTGGCATGGTGATTACTGAAGAATGGTGGCTTTTATCCTCGATACCATTGTAGTTTTACTATGGGTACAATCTAATGTTGTTGCCATGGAATTGAGATGACAGTTGGCAGATGTGTTTTGGAAAAGTAGGTGATGATGAGGAGATCAGGTGACAGTCCTGACTCTGTGTGCTTCATATACCTTGATTGTGGAAGCATAGATTCGACCAAGAGGAGGGCCAGGAAAGCACCAAAGACTTGAACCATTTCTGGCACATGATCATAGCCATTTCGAGCTGAAATAAGCTGCTAGCTCAGTATAGCTGTATACTTATCCCTTAATTGAAGGAACCAGGGCCCAATGTTGCTTTCTGACTCAGACTAGCTTGATGGGCTCTCTGTGCATCCTCACGGTCCATGCTTTCTCCAGTCACTACTAATTTATTGTTTACTTCCACATATTCAAAGGGTTCTTTCCACTGATGAATCAAATTCTGGGTAACACTATTATTTTGATTTTGGTGGGGTTTAGGACAGTGAGCTCTTTTGTTAAATAATGAATTCAGGTATTTGATTTTGCCCATTTTGGGGGAAGTATGTATGCCTTGGTCCTACCTGGAATGCGGTGTGCTTTGCTGATTATAGCTTGAAGCACTGAGACCACAAGGGATTCTATTTTGGTTTGGCGGCAGGAGCTTTAAAGTGAAAATGATCATTCAGCTTAGTCGAGACATAGCGCATGCTGCAGTCTCTTTTTGGACACAGTGGTATCTGGAGTAGGAGTGGGTCAACTTAGGAGCCACATGACTCTACTTTAACTAAATGTATGAGTTCACAGTGGACTCCTCTTGAGCACCATCTGAGCAGCCCTGTGCCATGGTGCTGTTTGCGGTCAGTTACATAAGAACTGAATTTTAATGCTGAGGCTACGGTATAATTTTCCTCAAAGAACTGGAATATGTGTCCTTTTGATAAGACAGTACCCAATTTAGCCACCCAGAAGCTAGGAAAACAAAATCAAAATCAGAACCTTATGGCCCACAAAACAGTTGGCATTTTGTGCCAACTATTGCAGAAAGCGAAGAGTTGGCTAAGTTAATGGAAGCCATTTCTTCCCTTGCCAGATGTGAAGAAAATATAAGCTCTTCCAAACTCTGTTATTAGCACAGCAGCGTTGCCTTGTATTCATGACCATGGTGAACATACCCAGCATGCAGTGGGCTGTAGTAAACTTGGCCGTCATTCTGTTGTTATGGTGTGAGTTCAGCAGAGCTGGAGAAATAATTAGAGATCATCTAGTCCTTTTGGAGATGAGGATGTTGGGGCCCAGAAAACGGGTGCATATGGTCCTTTTTGTAAATTACAGATTTCTACTACGCCTTCCGCCCCAAGACATCCATATATAAAGCAAAGCAAAATGAAGCTAATACCAGTTAAAGAGTATTTGGATTTATTGAGAAGACTCACAGAATAATTTATGGAACAGGAGAAGACTTCTATATTACTGGCAGATAGCCTAAAACTGGCCCTATATATCCTCCTAATACCAGCTGGTATCTTTGTGCCCTACTGTGGAAAAGCACATCACATAGAAAAGAAGTTCAGCTTGGCTCAGCAGATCACCTGATTTGGTCAGCTTTGGGCAGGATGATGGGCCTGTGATTGTTACGGTTAAGCCTTCTCTCTCACTCCTTCATGATGGTACTTATAGAACAGGAAGAGACCAGGAACACATACTTTGCAGCTGACACAGCAAAGCTGGGACAGAGATCCAAGTTTTCTGCCTCCTGTTTATGCTTTTATCGAAGTAAGAGTTGGATGTAGACAGTAAGGCCTTATGTTGGAAGAAGTGGGTAATGTAAGGCAAGTAAAGTGCCTGGTGTCTGGTGATGCTTGGGAGATAGTAGTTCTTGCACTTCCTCTGCAAGTCTCACCTCTCACTGACCCATCTACCCTGTGTTCATTAGGACACTGTGAAGGGCTGTGGTCAGAGAACTGTGCTGCCCAGTTCTGCAGATATGGTCAAAACAGACCAACCGTCTAATCCAAAGTGATGGCGTAGTGCTCTTTCAGTAATCTTTCCATAGGTGCCCAGGGTGTGTGGAAGACTAGACAGTGCAACAGGGTTCTCGGTGGCTTGATTGGTTTCCTCCTGGTGTAAGAGGAGTTAACAAGGGTTAACGCTTTGCTTCTGTGGAATGGCTTCTTCACTGCCCAGTTACACATGAAAAATAACTCTCTCTCTTTCTCTTTTAAGAAATTAGTGGGATGGGTGTTTCTTTATGTTTCATTAATCATTTTTTTAATATAAATCCTACTTTCTTTTTCTTGTGATTTTTTTATCCACATTAGTAGCGTTTACATAAAATTAGATATTTCTTATTTCCATAAAGTGCAGATCAAAAGAGCTGCTCAATGCTGGACCAGCAGCTGCTCCTACTTTAATAGTAGTAATATTTTTCACAGCAAAGCAAGCAAGCACATTATCTCCCAGAGCATGAAACATTTCCAAGTCAAATAACACTGTCACTGCCCCAAGGCTTCTGCATTTTGTATATAAGCATTGGAACAAAATCAGATTCAGTGACCACTATAATTAAGCATCTAGTCTGTGGTGGGTATTGTGTTGGGTGCTCTACAGACGTCCTCTACTCACTTAATACTTTCAGCAGCTCCAAGGCTCTGTTTTACAGATGACTGAACTAGACTTAGATGATGCAGCTAGTTCATGTCCTTCCCACCTCGGAGTCCTCTTAAAGACGTGTTTTGCATGTGTTAGCCATGTGAAATAGAGCCAAGAGAAAATGGGCTTCTGTGAGTCGAGCTATTTAGGTTCAACTTGTTTGTTGTTGCTGTAATTGTCCTCATAGGGCAGTAAATGAGAACGACTGGATAGTCACAGATTTTCTTCTGATTTTAGAGCGACCTAAACAGTGATGTGCTGATGAAGTGCAGTGATGTTTTTGCTTGTGTTCATATTTGTCTTTACCTTTTTCTTCTTTTAGTCATTCTTACTGCATTTTTAAATATCTCTCTATGTATACATACATCTAAATATGACCTGTTGTGTCCACTTAGTGTTGCTTCTATTTCTGTGTGTTTTGGGCTGACCTGTTGGGTTTGGTTAATAAGTTAGGGGCCTCACCTTTGAAGACTGATACTCCCTCTCTCGGTAGCCATTGTCTATAGCTCTTCCTCTAAGAGTGGGACCTCCTGAGATTTCCCTCATTCACTTGGTCAGCTGGCAGTGCCATTGTTCAGGTCTTGTTAAGGCGACCATATCGTTCGGATTTCTTGCTGTAGCATCCCTGTCATATTGAAGGCACACTTTGTACCTCTTTTCTCTCTGATGTTCTTTGAATCTTAAGTATAAGGATAGTGTTACAGATGTATCCATTGGGACTGTTCTCTGCATTTTGACTAGTTGTAGCTTTCTGTTGTGGTCTACACTTACTGGGGGAAAAAAGCTTTTTTGATGAGGGCTGAGAACTATACTTATCTGTGGGTAGAATGGTATTTAGAATGAAATTGGAAATTATACTGGCTTAGAAAAGTGGCAGTACTAGATTCTCCTTTTAGGTTCCATGACCTCCTATCTTTACTTTTAAAGATTGCAAATACTTCAACTCTAGTGACTCTCCCACGGCCAGCCCTGCCTCCTTCTAACCTTCTTGGCACTCAGATGTTTGATTAGAATTATGGCTGTGATCATTTGATTTTTAATTCTTGAAAGCAGATCTGGTAAAGGATTTTGAATGTAGCCAAGTTTTTCTTTTTGGACTTGGACTATATACCTATCACTTTCATGGTGCACTTGAATTTTTCAAAGGTTGTGCCACAGCCAACTTGAACACCATGTTAAATTCCTTGTGTGTCCTTTGGTCTAAGTTAATTATGGTTAAATATCCCACCAGTAATGGTGACAGTTGTCACTTTCCGAATGCCAGCTCTGTTCTAAGGGTCTTGGGATTGCTATTTCCCAGTCCTCTCACATCATCTAGAATGTGATGGAGTTAGTGATCCAGCCTGGCTTCTGTGGCCCAAGCCTCACTGTCCTTTGCCAACCTGGTTGATGATACATTAGCCGAGGACCAGTGACCCAAAGATTCTGCTTAGCATTTATTTTCTTAGTGGAGACTCACGCACATGCATATGCAGCATATAAACACGCAGCACAACACGCACACACCCTGTGTCTGTGAGTGGAAAAAGAAGCACAATTTGTTTTCTTTGAGTGGGAAGTGTTGACGTGTGGACAGTTGACATCAGTCTTCTGAGGTATCCAGTTCAGATGTGACCCGAAAGGGACTAATGCGGGAATTGATATTTTCAGAACAAGCTGGACTCCGATTTTGAATCTCCCTTGCTGTCTAAACAGTTTTGCTTCTGATTATTAAGTCAACAAGACATTTCTCTGGCTGAAACCTCCTTTATAGTAAAATAGCACTTAGAACTAAAATAAAGTACATGAGGCTACGTTTCTAGAGTTTGAGCCCAGTATTACGTGTGTTCAGCAAGTGCTACACTGCTGCTCTTCATCAGAATCTAAGTATCTTGAAAAGGGAAAGGGGTTTATTAAGCTCACAGTTCTGGAAAGTGAAGCATGTGGTGACAGCATCGGCATGGCTCTGGTAGAAACTGAAACTGGATGCATCACAGTGGGCAGGATTTACTAACTGGTGGATTGTAGTGGGATTTGATGTTACATTGTAAATAATTGCCCTGCATACTAGTTTAATAAAAACACTGATTGGCTGAATACAGACAGGAAGTGTGGGTGGGCTATCAGATTAAGAAAACTCTGGGAACAGGAAGAACACAGCAGAAATGCCACAGAGTTGCCAGACAAACCAGAAGATGTAGAAGACAACTATGCTGCTCTGAGAAAAGGTACGGAGCCCCATGGCTGAACAGGATAAGAATCATGGGTTAGTTTAAGAGCAAGAACCAGCAAGTTGTATGCCTGAGCCCAGGTCAATCAGCGTACAATTAATCTAAGCGGCCGTGCATTTCAGTGGGACTATGGGACTGTAGGCCGGAAAGTCCAGGTCACGAGGCAAGACCAAAAATTCTGGGCCAGAAACAGTGAATAACATCAGCAGAAGCCAAGGGAGCATCCATTGACCATCCAATGAGAACTAAGGGTCCGGGGAGAAGCCCCTCCAAGGGCTGCATTGCTGCTGATCTAAGTCCTACCTTTGAAAATTGTCACTTGACCACCACTATGCTGAGGACTTAGTTTCCAACATGTGAACCCCCGAAAAGCACTTACCCATACCAGAACCATGCAGTGAGTGACTTCTACAGTCACGCTGGATCTGCCATATATCACCTACATATGCTTCTGTTAGTACCACCAGGCACTTAGTGAAAAATGAAAGGTGTGTTGGGGATGGGGCTGATAGACTTAGAAAGCAGGACAGGAAAAGGGAAGGGAGGTGACTTTAACTTGTCTTTCTGAAGGCTGACTCAGCATTTTTTTAAAGCTAAGTTGCAATTCAGATTTTGTTTGAGCTTTGGCTCTTGCATAGGGAACCCTATCTACCTTGTCAGTGATTTGGTAACATTTAAGTTTTTATCATTTGGAGTATTTTTTTATATTGTGTACTTTCTTCATTCCAAAAATTTCAGAGAATCACTCTTAAGATACAACCTCTGAAAATGTTGGGCCTTTCTGAATATGCTTTCAGGAGTGCCTTTCCTGTTGGGATATTAGCCAAAGGGTACATCTTTAAGTCAAGGCACACTTTTGTTAGAATGTGTTCAGTTCCACACTCAGGTTTCATGCAGCCCAGCCTCACCTTGGACCAGCTGTGTAGCCAAGGATGACCTTGCACATTGTCTTCCATCCTCTGCCTGTTGGGAACACAGCAGTTTATCTCAGCACCACCTGAAAACAGTACAGAGCTCCCTGGGGCTCCTTGTTTGCTTCTAGAATCTTGCTGCCCCTCTGCTTTATATTTGGAATAAATAGCTACATAAGTCAATGCTTTTCCTGTTTCTCTTCTTGATGCTAGAACTTTCTGTAAAGTTTGTAAAATCAGTCATCCACGAAAGAGTTGTGTGTCTGGCACTGAACCACACAGTAAGCTAAAGACCCTGCACTATTTAATCTACCAGCTCCCTCTGTTCATTTTGACCAATTATAGAAATAGACTTGCAAATCACACATCTGCAGTGAAGACTTGAATTTTTCAGAGGATGAGTGACCTGAAGCCTGGCAGTGGGCAGCTTCCTTTCTCCCACAGTTGGTGCTCAGACAAGCACACTTAAGACACCATGGGTGCTTGCTGTGGGCTTACTGGGAATGAGCATGAGTAATGGACAAGTCTGTTGATACTGACAGCCCCCATTTGGAGAAATAAAGTAGACTCATATGTGTCCTGTGCCCACCAAGCATCCTGTTACTATATGTCTGCTTCACTCTGGAGCTGTGTGGTAGGAGATTAGTGTCCACTTCACTCTCTATGTAACATGTGATGTCACTTGACATAGAGACTTAATTTGATTTGTTAGATCCTAACACACATCATGACCAAAGTCACATTAAATATTGATCAACTGTAAAACACAAGCAACCATGAAATCTCTCATGAAAGGGAAAAATGAAGTATATAGCTTTTCTTGCTGTGAAGGTTTCTGGCAGTGTTGAAATGATCCATTGGAGTGATTGAGCAGTGTCTAGCCTTCAGGAACTGTTACGTCTTAATAGCCAATGTTTATTTATTAAGCTTTTCTTTGGAACTCATGCTGTGTTAAGTTCTTTCTGTAAATACTGAACACTCCTTTAGGTTGTATAAGCAGAGACTAGATGCTCAGTCTGTCCAAGTTAACAACTCTTGTATGATAGAGGTGGGATTCAAAACAAATCTTTTGACTCCTTGATAGCATATTGTTGCTTTAGGCATCATAGCAGGCTACAAAAGTGGCTGTGGAACAAACATGTTTAACCTTACAGTTTAAATATATGCATGTGTGCTTTTTATGTACTAGGTATAATAGTATGAATGCAGAAACACCTACTAATGAGGTCATTACCTTCTACTTCTGCCCTTTCTCCTAGAACGCTTCTGGTTTGAAGGCAGCAAGGGGGGGGGTGCTTTCCACCCACAGAAATTGTTACCCGGTGTGAATTAATGTGTGTTTATTTCTGAAGCTGCAGCCCTTGGCTCCCTGCAGCCTAACCTTGTTTGACTTTTTGCTAAATTGCTATGTTAGTCTGTCTTCTGCCTCTCAGGACCTGGTAGCTTTTCATTCCCTGGGAAGTAGCCTTTTGCTGTACTGACCAGTTTTCCATTACAGTTGTGTAGGAGCAAACTCTAAGTGGTCTCCAGGTTTTTCTCATGTGGGACCCATGAAACTGAACTATTGTCTTCAGGTTTATCCAGTTACTGTTTAAAGAAGAATTTACTATTTCTGTTTTCTCCAAAGGCCCACAACACACACGCACATGCACACGCACACGCACACACTGTGCACACATGCACACTGGGGGTTATGAGCCTTGAGCAGGATGGGAGAGTCTAGAGAAGCTGCTTGGAAAATTGAGAAGATGTAAGGTGGAGCTTCTGAGTTCAGAGGAAATAATGCAGTCCTGGAGTTGTAGAGCCAGCCATGGGGGAGTCTTTAGAGGTCATAATGTCAACTACCTCATTTTCCAGATCACTGAGGTTACTCATCAGTCCTGCGTTCACAGCCATCACCTGCTGACCTTCAGGGCACAGAGCCAAACTAAAACTCAATTTAGAGCTTTCATTGAATTAAATTCTTACCCCCTTGCTGTGTATATTCTGTGTTTTAAGTGTTTGGCTTTGTTTTGTCTTTGAGCGTTGGGATGGCTTTTGTCACAAACAAAGCTATTTTAGAAAGTTCTAGGAGTCAGTGAAATGGGACTTTTTCAACAGAAAAGAGCATTATGTTGAACCTTGTGGTTCACATCGGTCCCTTCCTGCCCAACTCCCTCCTGTATTAGTCCCTCACTGGTGCTCTTAGATCTGCTCAAAATTACTACCCCTTTGCTTATGTTAATACCTGTTCACCACAAGGCACATCTGTGACTTGGTTTTATTTGTTTTGTTTTTTAAGGTTGAAAAGGTTTCCATCACTTTTATGTGACATCTTTTAGTTTATGAAGAACCTTCATGTGTATCATCTTACCGTTGAGATGATAGTTCAGAGAAGTCAGTTTACAGTCTAAATGAGTATCATACAACAGGAGTTCTCTTCAGGTTCCACTCATTTTGTTACACTGGAGACAGTACTGGAGAAGCTGAAATGTTATATTGATTATCTATGAGAACCAGGCAGGTGGCTGTGTTACAGGACATCAGCAGAATTGCCATTTTCATCAGTTGGTGTTTTATAATCTTATTCATTCAGAGTTGAGATGGTAGTTTAAATTTGTAAACCAAACTATTAGAAAGTAAATACTGTAACTTAAAAATTGTATAAACACCTTTAAAATACTTTGGAATTGATCACATCTTTGTACTAGCCTGTGCCATTATTTTCTCTGTTGATGTACCAACCCATTCCTTATTTACAAACACAAGTTCTGGTTTGAACTTCTCTGGTAACTTCAGCTGTTTGTCACTGCCCCTATTGAAGTATTGAAGGCATGGTCTGGGGATCCCTCTTAAGTGTGGACATGCTCTAGGGGCTCAGAAAAGTCAGTGGTGCCTTCATAGTAACATCAAGGTGTCAATTACTCATTTTCCTCTTATTCTCAATGGAGTTTCCCCAGGGGATGTGTGATGAGTGATGGTGTCTTCTCTGACAGCTTGTTAAATGTGTTTGGATTTAAAACATTTTTTTCTTGCACAAAATATCAGTAATGTAAAAAGCAACAACAGTGCCAGCATGATTGCTCATTGCGTAAAGGCACTAGTTTGCCGTCAAGCTTGACGACCTGTACTTGATTCCCACATGGTAGGAAGAGAGCACTGACTCCCTAATGGAGTCTTAATGATTGTCCTCAGAACTCTCTCTCTCTCTCTTTCTCTTTCTGTGTGTGTGCATGTGTGTACTGGTTTTTAGGCCTCTCTTTGTCTAGACCAAACCAAAAGCTACATAATCATGTCTTGCAGATTCTTGCTTGTGCTGGTTACTTGTAATGATACTTATCTAATGAGCATGCACACTCGCTAAATATTTGTTGAATGAATGTGTTAGTCACTCACTTGCTTTTTTTCTGTTACAGATCAGCCTGAGAGTCAGGGAGAAGCCCTGCCATTGTAGGAGTCTGTTTCCCCTCTCTTGTCTCAAGATATTCTGCTTTGGTCCAGGATTGAATTTATTCCACTCAGCACGACTGACAGGGGTTGTATTATCTTTTCTTGGAGAAGGCAGCTATGTGACATACTCTAAAATCTGACAAGCGTCACACCACTTTCCCTGCACTTATCCCTGTGTTCCTTCCAGGGACATTTAGGACTTCTGTCAGGGAGAAAACCAACACATATTTGCACCATTTTAGTTATGTTACGAGCTATTTTGGTCTGTTCTTGCATTTATTTTCTGAGTGTGGCCTGGCTGTCTTACTTCTGGCTCTTTGTCAGTTCCAGTTATTGACAACAGGGTATATACACTGCAGTGAGTGAGTTTCATCATTATATCTGTTTTGGGCAATGAGGAATATCTTATCTTTCCATTAGTCACATAAATAGATCACAGAAAGGATCTCCAGTGGCAGAGAATCCTTTAGTGACAGCTCAGATTGGTACATTTTATTGCAGTCTGATGACTAATATTGAAATGATTGCTGTTTTCTCCTTACAGATGGGTCTGCATTGCTGGAAAACATTGACCTGACATCTGAGTTTTCATACTAGCATATCACTGCGGAAGAATTGATATTATTTTTGTAGCCCCCTGGCCCCTCTCCTTTCAGGGGACCTTGACCTAGAAAGAAGAGACAGAATTCAGAGAAGAGTTCTTTAGCAGTCCTCATTTGATTTCAGTGAGAGGGTGGGGCCAGAATGTCTTGAAGCAGTGGAAAGGGATAATCTTGCATTTCTGCAGTGGCTTCTCATTTATAGGGTCAGTGAAGTGTCTTTGTCTCTAATTTTTGGTCTTGGATACCATTGCTATGTGAACTGATAAGTGGGACCATAGTGGCTGCCCAGGCATCTTGAATACAGATTGAAGCGGACATTAACCCTCGGACTGTCAAGCATTGTTCCCTTTCTTTGACTCTTGAACCGAAGGTCAGAGAGAGCAGAAACACTGTGGTCCTATCTCCCCCGAGTCAGTCTTTAGTGTCATCCTACCCTGCAGCAGGAGAACCTGCTGTCGTGCAGTGACCACTGATTCTCTGACCATCTCTTTGGAGCTGAGTGAATGAGTTACTTACCATCATGTACAGTTGATGGTAGTGTCTATGTGGGTTGGTGTTGATGGATTAAGAGCCATTTTTGTTTGGTTTTAATAGCCAATAACTTGATAGAAGAAACATTGTGGATTTATTTTCCTGCTGTGCTGCCAAATTATGACTTTTGATAGATAATCCGTGTATTTTGTGTTTGCCTTGACTCCAATAAACCATTGTCCTTGATAACATTTTCGGGCTACCTTGGGGCAGCTTTCAAAGCTCTCACAGCAATATTAGGGGCACCTCCCCATAATAATCTGTTTATTGTACTGTTAATTTTCAGTTGTGATGTTAATGATTGATGCTTATTGAAGGTACCGGGACCAGGAAGTAGTCCTTTGGCTCCTGTTCTATGGCCAGAGCCTCAGTGCACTGTTAACTTTGAATTCAGAAACTATCCCCTAGAGTCAGCAAGTGGCTTGTAATAGTCTCTCTGAAATGTTCTCTTGCGTTTTCATTTGGAGTTTAACATCCTTCCAGCTTTTCTCCGGGGTCTCATGATGGTTATAGGGTCCTTCAGTGATAATGTAGATTGGTATGTTTTGACGCTTTTGAATGACTGATATCAAAATGATTACTCTTTTTCTTTTCAGATGGGTTTGTTCAGCTCTTCTCGGATCTCTTGGCTGACAGATGTCGAGGACCCTCAGTCCTGCTGCCCTTTTACTTCCTTTGCCCACATTAGTTATCTAAGTAGATGTTGTCACCTGTTCATTCTTCTGGTACATGACCTTGTCTTTGGTCCAGCTTGCTTTCAGTATATTTCATTGACTTAGGTGGTGGTTCTTTTAAGACTTTCACACGGGCCACTAAAGGGGCTTGTTCATGCTAATTATGATTTATAGGTTTTGGATGGGACTCAGTATTCTGCACTTCCAAAAAGATTCTTAACTGATGCTTCTATTGGTTCTGCATTATAAAATAGAAGGAGTGAGGACAAGAGATTGGCAGCCTTAAAAACGTGCATCCTCCCTCCCCTGGCTTTGCTTTCTTTCCTACTGTGCTAGAATAGAAAACAAGAGTAATTGCCTTGGGTTGGTGGATCATTGAGTAAGCACTGATATTGAGCCATCTGATTGCTCACAGAAGACTGTTTCTCAGCCTTCACTTGCAGTACCTTAGCCCCAGATGGTGGCTCCGTGGCAGTGACTGGACAGCATTTAGAGTAGGAGAGCCTCCTTTCCATACAGGTTTGCCCTGACCTGTATTTCATAGCCAACTATTTCTATTTTGTAATTATTAAGGCGTCTTTGAGAATATACTTACATAAAACAAATCCTAAAACTTGTTGCAGTCATGTGACTAACTAGTACCATAGAGCGTATGTTTCCACAGAAGTTTGCTACCTTCTTCAGGCACAAGCCAGCAGACTAGACAATATGTTCACAAGTTTTTCTGATCTCCAACCTGTCTGTACCTAACCAAGAAGCTCAGAAGTCATCTGGAGTATATGGTGTACATTTTACCTTTAAAGGACATGGCCTCCACGGCATAGGATGCTGTAGCTTTAATCAACATTAATAATAAGAGGCAAAGCCAGGCCCAAAACATGTCCTTAAATGACTTCATTTCTCTTTTTCCTACTGGAGTGATTGTGCACTCTCCAGACATAGTTGATTTCTTACTTAAACCAGCTTCTCCATAGTCTACTTTGCGTGAATACAGTGATGTTTTCTGTCCACTTTTGCTAGTACCGGTGGATGGGAATAGAGGCTGTACACTAACACATTACTGAATGATAGAATGAAATGAATTAATATATTTAAATGCCTAATTAGGGTCTTCTGTACCATGGATGTCTAGATAATGGTCATCCATACAGTGATGAAAATGATCTGTGTTGTCAAACGAAAAGGAATGGATCATCATCCAAGGTACTAGAGAGGGGAAGACAGTGCTTTTGGTGTGTGTGCCAGCTCTCTGGACCTCGGAGTCGGAGGCTACAGTAAAGCATCATTTTACTTCTCATATCAGTGACAGCTATGAGCAGGAAGCAAAGGAAACTAGGGGAAAAAGCAAGGGACTCTTGATACTGTAGCTGGGAAGTTGGATGGGCAGATACATATTTGGATAATCTAGGGGGAGTGCTTATTTGTGACAAAGGCACTGTGTTAGTGAGGTGATGCCTCTCAATTACATTTCTCTTTTGTATTACTAAACAGACAACTGTATTTGAGTAAGATTCCAAATTTTTTACAAAGTGTGAGAGGAAATTTTTTTAATATTGGTATTATGGCATAAAAAGTACTCTGTGTTACGGTTTATGGCTGCAGAAATATGAAAGAAACAGGAAATCTCTACACACTGAAACTATAACAGTTGCTTTTATTGATTTTGGTTTTGATTCTTCTGCATTATCAGATAAAAGTTTATTTTGGTCCCATGTTACAGCAAAAATAATTTTTAAGCCCTCAGATTAATTGTGAGAAACTGTAGAATGAGCATGTTGATAATGCTTTGCTTTACACCATGAAATCCTTTGTGGATTTGGTTACTGGCATCCTATTATTTAAAGGTAAAAAGTAGACCATATTTATCTCTTAGACCTTGGCTGGATTTGAGTTCAATGCAGGTCAGGTTTCTGCAAGGCTGGAAACTGGTAAAAGACTTCAGTAACAAAGCTGCTTTAGTGATTGCATTTTATATGTTCTTTTCCCATGACCCAGGAACATATTCCATATACTGGATATTTCTTCCTTGGGAATGAATGTGTTCCTCCTTTTATGTGAGTCTTAGTATCCTTCTGCAGGTTGTGGAATAATGTTCATTCCCCTTAATAGCTGCACATAGAGCCTCCTGCTTTTCTTTCTCTCTTACATGAAGGACCCTCAGAGCAAATTGTAGGCACCTGCTTTTCGTGTATCCCTGCCTCCTCTATACCAAGTAAACACAGATCCATCTTTCTGTACCGAGGTTAGACATCACCTTGATGTTAACATTGTCCCTTGCAGCCCTTACTGGTCATGTACCCAAGATGCTGCACACCATTGCCTGTAGGGCAGGCATTGCATCCTTCTTAGTATTGTGCATAGTGAGCCTTCCAGAAATCTCCATGAATGTATAATAAATCTCATAGTTGTAGTTCAATTTTTTTATTCAGTTTGTGAGACTGATAACCTTTTTAATATTATGTCCATCAGCCATAAGCTTTTTTTGTTTCTTAATGAGAAATGTCCTACATTAAATTTTTATTTTTATAGATGTGACAGTTTACTATAGAAATAAAGAAGAAAATGTAAAGCATGATCTTTTGATCCAAAGGTGATCAGAGATAACATTCTGCACAACTCATTGGAAAGTAACTGTTTTAGTAATCCCCCTACTTTGAGTTAAGGTGGGTGTTTAGGAAATGAGGAGACAGTAAGATGGTCTAGACTACATAAATAGTTCTGATTTCCCCCTCAAGTTTTTCAAGTCACTTGGTGAAACAATATGGTATGGAGAATGAACAAAAAGTTCAACGTTAAATGTTGAACCAGTTTGAATTTGTCACAATAGCACTTTCTGCTCTGTGAATGTTTCCTGAGATGAGTCTCCACCATGCTGGCACTGAACTCAAAGCTGAGTTCACTCAACTCAGCCAGTTGAGTGCTAAGGTTATAGGTATGCCACCATACCCAACTATTTTCTTTTTAAAAACCACTTTCTAGGTTTGGTGATTTATAGTTCAGTGACAGGGCACTTTTGGTTCTTGGGTTCATACCTTAACACAGGCAGAAAAAGAAAAACACTTTTTGCCTACTAAAGATTTAAATTTTTTAATGAACATATTTCCTTTCTTAATTAATTTTTACTGCCAACTTGATACAACCATCTGAAAGCCTTGATTGAGAAATTTCTCAAATGAGATTGTCCTGTGGATATGTCTGGGGAGGGATAGTCATAGTTATTAATTGGAGGGTTCAGGCCACTGTGTGTGGTAGCATCTCTAGGCAAGTGGTTTGGAGCTTACCTAGAAAGCTAGCTAGGGATAAATAAGCCTGAGAGCAGGCCAACACGGAGACTTCCAGCATGGTTTCTACGGTCCACAGCTGCAAGTTCCCTGGTTGAAAATGTGTGGAATAGTCAGTAGTGCTTGCCTTCTGCCTCCTATCCTGATAGCCCTCAGGACTGTGACCTGGGAGTTTATATAGGACAAGTAAACTCTTTCTGAGTGTTTATCACAGCAACCGAGACAAAACCAAAACACTTGGCAAAGTAATTTAATGACGTGGAAACTCCCTGTCCACCTTTATGTGTGTTCCCATATGAGCAGCTCTGAGTATGCTAGTAGGCTTCTCCTTCCAGGTAGGGAAATATTTAAGAAAGGTCGTTTGAAAGAAGTGTTTAGAAACCTAGGAAGCAAATAAGCCTGGCCTGAGCTAGGGAAGTCAGCTTTTTATTCTACTTCTTAGAAGAAGAGGGAAAAAAAATCAGTTTTTTAAATAAGAAAAATGAAGCTTCTTTTGCAGTCTGGAGTATTTCCAGAAGTGGTCCTATTGATGCTTTTCTAAATCTTGAAGTGAAATTGTGTATTTTTTAATTTGACACTGAATAATAATGATACCGTAAACTAGAATCACATAACCATAGAAATCAAAATAAAAGCATATGTTTCATTTGAAATGGGATTGGATATTAACATGTAGGTAGTGTGGATGGATTTGAGCAAAGTTGGGGTTCTTTCCCCAGCATTGGTGAAGAAAGAATTTTTACTTCCCTGTGTGATGGGCTGTGGACCCATGGTGGCACAAGTGTTGGTATCCTGGGTGGAAAATGGCACACAAATTCAAAGTATAGCAGTACATTTCACGAGGAGTATGGCCAAATCAACCTGTGTCATGCCAACAAGGGCTGAATGTCAGATTTCAGGTATTAGCCTTAGAGTTTTACTGTGATCTTAAACAGCCTGTTGTCTTCCTGACCTCTGACATTGTATGTACTCTGTCTCTGTCTCTAGACTCAGTGATTCTGGTTAAGGAAACCCAGGCTAGAACTAAGCACCGAAAGAATCCTCCCAGTGAGATTCTAATTGGACCTGTTTTCTGGTGTTCCAGCTTTTGTGGGTTCTTGATCATCCCTTGCTTGATGAACTCTGTGTGTGTGTATGTTTGTGTAGTACATGTGGGTGTATGTTTAAATGCTGTGCTCGGGCTGTTGATTGGCTTCAGAATCTTGACAGTTTGACATATTTTCGCTAGGTTCTAATCACTAATGCTCATCATTCCACGTATTGGTTTTATAGTTTTCTCATTAAAAACTAATAGTGGCTGAGCTGTTTTGTTGTAAATGGGGAAACTGAGGCTCAATAATCGAGTAACTTCCAGTGATAAAGGCAAGAAGTAAGATCAAATCTGGTGCCTGGAAGCCTTTGCAGACTCACCTAAACTACCATATTTGAAAGTTTAATTTCTAAAGCTTGAGTTCACATTCTTACAGAGGGGGTTTACTGGCAAATTGAGCATTTTGAGTCAGCAGTTGGAATGAAGGCTGTAAGTGCTAGGCAGCCTTATGACTACTTAGTACTCTGGACCCATTTTCTTCAGCCGGTTCCAAGGAAAGAGGAAAGAACACGCTGACCAAGTTGACAGGTGAGTCAGGATTGCTCAGAGGTCGTGTTCTCTCTCTGCAGGCTGCCTTTTGACAGCTTGCCTGGTTTATATTTTTATCACAGCTCAGAGGGATGAACCTAAGAGCAAAATGACCTTGTGGAGTCAGCTGACCTTTTAGGGTGTGTTCCAAGGCTGATGGGTCAGTCTTCCTTACTCTTGAAACAGGTACAGTCCTCTTCTCTTCGAGAACCCCAAAGCACTGAGAGTAAGATTAGCTGACATTGCATGTATGCCTCCTTAGATTCCATTTCTTCTGTCTGTCCACGTGGGGACTATTACCCCTGTTCTGTAACAAGGAGGAATGAGCATTAGAAAGACTTATGTGCAGAGGCAGGTTGTGAACCCAGGTCTCGATGATATTATAGTCCATTTGGGGTACATGATATCATCTGCCATGAAAAAAATATAAAGTTAGAAGTAGAAGTAGGTTCTTTATACTGTCAGTACCCTAGAAGGCTGTTCAATCAAATTCAGTGTTCTTCCTCACTTTTGGTAAAAATTCCCATTTGGAGTACTTTAACAGGCTCAAGCAGGATTGTGTGTAGAAAGCAGAATTTCATTAAGAGAGCCTATAGTAAAATGTCCATGTTGAAATCCTGTCTTACTGCCTTCCCATGTTGCAGACGCACATCAGTTTATCTTGGTAATAGAAAGAGTGATTTGTCATAAAGCTTACCCAGAAGGCAGACTCCCTTTGGCAGGATGTGTCTTAAATGCTTGGAAAGGCCTCATGTTGGACACAGTTGGGGCTAATTGATGTGACATTGAGTACTCAGTCTATCGTAGGTGCTAAAGAAAGAGACAGATGAAGGACTAAGGCTGATCTCTGCTCTCAAGGTGTTCACAGGTAAATAGGGCAGATATGGAGTTAGCTGTACAGTGTAGACTGGTTGGCACTGAGGTGGAGGTTCAGATTTTTCTGGGAGAAAATGATGAACTACCACCGATTCTAGCTGAGGAGACTTTTCGAGGTCCTTTCTGACCTGGACTCTGAAGTAGAGCATCCCAGGTTGGATACAATGTGAGCAAAGGCTAGATGGATATGTCTTATGTGGGGATATTTTCAAATGTAATAAAACAGTTGGAGATATCAGAGGACAGATCCTCCTCCTCCAGTCTTTCTTCTTCTTCTTGTTTTCTGGGAAAGGCGGAGATGTCAGAGAGAGGAAACACCACAGTCAGATCTCACCCAGCTGTCTTCCAGCTTCCTCAGCCTCGCTCCTCCTGGCTTCTTCTGCCTGCTCTGACTGCATAGATGAACAGTAAGGGTTAGTGTTGCAGAACAGTATTTTAAGATGTGTTACTTTTGTTTATGTTGCGCTTGTATAACTCTCTGAAGCTGTGTTGCTGTGCCTGTCTAAAACCTCTGATGGTCTAATAAAGAACTGAACGGCCAATAGCAAGACAGGAGAAAGGATAGGCAGGGCTGGCAAGCAGAGAGAATCTATAGAAGGAGAAATTTGAGAGGAGAGAAGTAGCAGCCAGAGAAGGAGGAAGGCATCGGGCCAGCCACCCAGCTACTCAGTAAGACATCGAATAAGAAGAAAAGAAAAGAAATACAGAAATAGAGAAAGGTAAATGCCCAGAGGCATAAGACAGCCGGGACAATGTGAAGTTAAGAAAAGCTGCCAAGCAGTACGCCAAGGTAAGTCTGGGCATTTATAAGTAAGAATAAGTCTCCCTGTGGCCAGTATCTTCATGGTGGTCCTGTTGATTTCATTCACTTGTTCAGTTTAGTTTCATAAAACTAAATAGTCCCTGTCCTGTGTATGTGCATTTTCCTGCACTTTCCTTCATTAAATTCCTGTTATGCTTTATGTTTTGTTGGGAATGTGTATGGGAGGAATTAATTTAGCTGTAATGAAAATGATCTGTTTGAATAATTGAGGGATTAGATTATACCCGTCCCTCCCTGGGCACCAGGACTCTAGCTGTAACACCAAACAGCCCTCCCTTGTGGTGCAGGGTGGGATTTAAGGCTGCTGGGTGTGTTGACTAAAATTATTTTCTCTACATGGTTAAGAAGACTTCTGACTGAACAGTATGAATTTTCCTCCATGGAGAATAGAGGCTGACACTGTGGCTGCCCCAGGAAAGAAACATGGGAATGGTCAGAACCTTAGCATTGGAACAGTCACTGTTTGTGTATTGTGCTATTGGTTTCTATTTCAGAGCTTTTGTGTTCTTAAAATATGAAGAACCCTGGGCTTTCAAAAAGATTGATACTATTTGGAGTTTTTGATTTGTTGGAAATTTATGGTGGGCTAAAAACATGCTTAATAAGAGCACATGAAAGAGGAGACATTGACATTTGTGGAACTTTAACAAGGTGTGTATCTTGTCTCTCAGGCCATTTTCCACAATATATGGGTGATAGAGTTGAAACAGCTGACTTAACCTCTTACACAGTAGCCCTTCCAAAATGAAATAAAGAATTACAAAGTTGAGGATATTCACCCTAAACTCAGACAGTTCCTGGAGCATAAGGCATGTATGTAGTAGATTCAGTCTTAGGGGAAAGTACCACGTCAGAACTATGACTTCTGTAGCATCCTTGGCAAGGGAGGCTCTATCCTGTACTTCAGTACAACTGAGTGTTAGGTTTTGAGCAAAGGGGAGACCAGGGTTGTAATAGAGCTGGACGTCTTGTTGTGCCATTCAGAAGCAGCAATTGTAGTTTAGTCCAAAGCTAAACTTTGGGCAGTTGGAAGGCTCCCATCCAAGTAAGAGACAGCCATGAACTGACCACCGATGGGCAGGAGATAATTGGGGCATTCCTGAGTATAGTGAGGGCCTCATTCACTGGAACTTAGATCTGTCAAGGAAAATAGCTCCTGGAGCTCTATTAGTCTATAGAAGACTCTTCTAGGTGCCCTGTCTACATATACTGAGCTGTACCTCATCAATCATTGTTTTTAAGAGCATTGTGTATTAACATTGACCATATTGCCAGTGGAAATAACTGAGTGCGGTATTGTGTGACCAAAGAATTATTATGCATCAGAGGGCAGACACTAGGCACGTCTTTCATTTGGCAAAATTACAATAATTACTCCTCCGTTGTTCCCTAAATTAATTTACATTTTTGTAGCAAATAGTGTGAATGTTGCCATATGTGCCGTCACTGTTTTTAGTATTTGTTGTCTACTGTAGTAAACACATAGCTAAGATCATAGGCTTTGGCTATTTAGTCTCTGCTTGTAATTATCTGCTGTGGCACGTATTGATTGTATGAAGTTGGCCAAGGCGTGATGTTGTCTTATTTGTAAAAGTAAAAGACTCAGACTCAGTTCTTTATTTATTTTATGTGTATGGGTGTTTTGTCAGCATACTACAGGCATGCCTGGCACTTGGGAGATCGGAAAACAGTTTTAGATCCCCTAGAACTGAATTTAATGGACAGTTGTGAGCTACCATGCTGGGAACCAGCATAGGTCCCTCTGGAAGAGTAGCCAGTGCTTTTAAAATGCTGATCTGTCTATCCTGCATCCAGATTCAGAGTTTTTTAATGAAGCTATACTAGATTATAGTTGAAATCCTGTGAGTGCCTGAGTTGAAGTACACAGCAAATGTTTCCACTGTGGATATAGCCGGTAGAATTAGAAGGTAACAAACATCTGTGTACTTTGTTCCGCTCTGCAAAACTGGCATCATATTAAGTAGTTTAAAGCCTTAGTCTTCCAGTGACTTCAGTGATAGTTTTGCTGTTTAATTTGCAATTTGATTTGAATCCATTCAGAGCACAGAATTTGGTGGTTTGGTTTCTTTTTTGCATATTGCAGAGTTGCACAGTTAATTTGAGGACATTTTATCACCTGATCAAAAACATCATACCCACCAGCAGTCAGTGTCAGTTTTCTTCCAATCCCTTAGGCATCATTCCTCCCCAGCTCTAGTCTGCTTGGCATGTCTATGGAGTGATGCGTTTAGCTACACCTTTTAATGATTACACAGTACTCTGTTATGAGAGGTAGCTTAATTTAGTAGTTCCCCCACTACTGATGATTTTCAAGTTACTTCAGCACTTTAGGCGATGTTCATATTGGCTCTCGTGAAATCTTAACTGCTCTCTCCCCTGTTACACATTGTGCTATGCAGTGATTTGTGGGAGGCTGTGATGTTCAGGAGAAGCAAGCACCTGATCTAACAGCCGTGATGCTGCAGTGAGAGCCAGTAAGGATATTGAACAAAGCTGTTGGAAGAAGGTTTTACCAGCTGGAGAATTAGGGTTAGTCACATGCCTAAGTACAAATAATAGTAGATCCATAGTACATGGGAAATTATTCATCACATCTGCCCTGGAAGATGCAGCACACACCAGCTTCAGTGTCATTGCCTGAGTCTGAAGGGCTTAAATAGTAGACTTAGGGGAAAGGAATCTGGAAGAAACAGACTGCTCATCATCTCTGGAGATCTTCTGTGTGATCATTTTCCAGTTCCAAGGCTGGGAGACATGCTGCGGAGAAACACATTAAATTTATGCTTTGCTTTTAAATGTTGAGATTATCCCGAGAGAATCTTTGAGCTCTCATGCTGATCAAATGTAGAATATTTGCATTTACTTGTTTTGGGTGTTCACCCTTTGCTGCACTCAGCAAGGACACAAGGTTAATTCACTGTGATTAGTATCCAGTAGGCTGTGCCAGCCTCTTTGAGGAAAGATAGAAAATGAAAGTCATGTAGAGTGTAATGACTAGCATTTGCATATACTAGGCTCTTTATGGTTTGTACCAAAACATGTGTTTTATATATGGGGAAAATTGCTTAAATCATGTCAGCATCTTTATATTTAAGATACAGAACTGATTGGTTTTTTTTATATATATATATAAAAATGAAATGGAGAAAAGATAGACAGAGCAGGTTTTGCAAGTAGGCACATGAATGCTAGACTCCTGATAGTGAGCTTGTCAAAGCCACTGTACTGGGGCTTTCTCGGTCCTCAGTTGTGAAGGATGAGCTCTGGGAGGTGACACTGAGACATTGTAACACTGTCATGTCACCCCCCACCCCATTTTTCTGGCTTCTAGCAGCACTACTTAGTAATTTAGCTAGCTAGTTATTTGAACCCATAAAATGCATAGCTTAAGGACAAGCATCTTTTACTTTGCCTGTAGGGTAAGGATACCAACATCTTTCGCTTAACACAGGTGTTTGTGATGTGACTACCCAGTTCTCAAGCCAGTTATGCTCGTAGTAGTGGTGGTCTTTTTTCACTGAGGGCTGTCTGAAGTTGATCTCACTTCTTACAGTCCATGTTATCTGAGCTCTTATTGTGGCATTACGTTTGTCTTTGGATACTTCACAAATTCATTATCCAGTTTGCCAGTTCTTTTCCCATTTAAAGAGAAATCTCAGATTAGGCCCGAGAAGAAGCTAGATGCAAAGTCCAGAGTTTTTAGAAAATTGAGGAATGCAAACCCGCTCATTAATTACTATTGCTGCTGTTTTCTCTCCCCCCACACCACCCATCCTGTCTGGTGGTACCATTTCCTAACTGGATGTGAGTATTTGAGTTAGTGTAAGAAATAGTGTTTCTCCAAGGACCTGTGAGCAGAGTTGTCAGAGGGCAGCTGGAGTCTCAGCTGGGGTTCATTCGCTTTTGCTTGGCTCTTGCAGAACTCCCGCTACACAGCAGGCAATTTAGAACCCTCTTTTGCTTCTCACAGTAGACACAATGCCAGCATTGCACTGCCACTTCCCTAAGAAGCAAGGATATGCTTTTGTTTTTCAAAGTAGCTTTTATAAAAATGAAGTGATTAATGTATTGGCCATCCAGTTGATCATTACAAGACCTTTTGTTTTGTTTTTGTGTCTTAAGTCAGAACTCACTCTGTAGACCAGGCTGGCCTTGAATTTAGAGATCCACTTCCTCTGCCTCCCAAGTGCTGGGATTAAAGGCATGTTCCACCATGTCAGTAGTATGCCAGCCTGAGGTAGAGCTAAGTAGTGATCTTTCCTTCAAGACCTGGGAGTATTGTGCCCAAACTGGTCCTGCTGTTCCTAACTGGAGGCATAAGCTTAAGGCCCTTGTAGGATGTTGACTTCTTGTCTGATGTTTGACTCAGAGGATTTGGCTAATTGATACCTAACAGAGCTAGTGAGGTAGCCAGAAAGGGTTGATCTAATATACTTGAGGCTCTGAATGAATAAGGTTATAACAGGGAAATGGAATCCTCATGAGGGCCCAGACAGCTCTGAAGGGGAAGCAGGGAAGTAGACACACTCTCATACCCACTATCCTGTGCAGCAGATCAAAGATGTGCTTCTGTGCCTCATTCTCCATTAATCAGAAGGCCTCACAGGAAGGAAAGAATGGAGCTTGCCCACTGCTTACCAAGCATTTGCTTAGTGTCCAACCTAGTGTCAGGTGCTTTGTATGTATATATGTAGGTGTCTGGTATTAGCACAGCCTGGTGAATACTTTACAAGTTATGTTTGCAAAAAAAGGGAAAACACACACACATAAACACACACACGGGCAACTTATGGTTAGACATAGAAAGTAGGGAGAATAGAAGGAAGTAGAAAGCATTTTACACAGCATGAATCTTAGTACGTGGCTCTACTTGGCTCCCCGAGATGGCTTAGAACCGGGTCAGTTGAACACTGCCTTTCCCCACTTGGTGCTAGTTTTGGCCTTAGAACATGCTGCCCCTCCACACTGGTGAGGCATCTTTCTGCTCCTCTTTCTCAGCCACATCCCCCAGAGTGCCAGGGTATAATGCTCCTGTCAGAGCAGAACAGCAGAGCAGCTCCTTTCTGTGGCGCTGTGGTCGTTAAATCATAGGACCAACCAGAAGATATTGCCTCCTGACACTGCCAGAGCATCAAGAGCTGTAGTTCTGTGGTGTTTAGAGCCATGGCAGTGTTTTCTCATGTCTGTGTATTTGTCCTTAACACCAGCACTGATATTGATATTTCCTATATTTTTGCCCATTCGGGTCTTGAGTTTCTCATGGAGTTTGACTATACAAAAAACTACCTGTGAAGCTATGTAGAGGTGATCCTATGAACATTTTGCAGTAATGTCCCAGCTCATGGGCTGCCTTGGTTTTAAAATGTTCTGTTTTCCTGTCCTGAAAGTGATCTTTTTCTGTTTCTAGAGCACTATCTTTGAGTCTCTGACTTGTTGCACATTCTCCAGTAGTATTTATTATAGGAACATCTGTCTTTTTTTTAACCAGATTGTAAACTCTCTTAGACAAGGACTCTTCTATGTTCACAGGCTTAGGGTGATGGTTTACTATAGCAAGTGTTCAATAAATATCAGTTGGATTAAACAGAGTCCAAAAAACATTGTTTATTTCTAGTTGAATCTTCATCAAGTACAGAAGAAGATATTTTTAGAAAGGATTATAATACTTTTCCTGAGATTTCTTACCTCCAGCTCTATATTTACATATATGGCATGTGTCTGAGAAGTATCAGGAAAGGTATGTGTGACAACCTAAAGATAATAAGTAAAGATCAGAGGTATCATGGAATTGGTTGTTGTATCTCTTTAGTAAGGAGAAAACAACAGCATTTAGCAGATGCTGTAACTCTATAACTTACCCACATGTAAGACAAAGAATCACAGTTATATGCAGAATTTTCATCTTACCCCAGATGCCATAAAATGCATACATAAATGTAGAGGCTTCCTGGCACTAACTTCAAAGTATTCGTTTTTGTCTCTACATTTTTTAAAAATTGCATTATTTGTTGAGACTTGAGGGTACCAGAGAACAACTTGGAGGTGTTGGTTCCCTTTCTGCCATGTGTGCTCCAGAGATGGAACTCAAGTCATCAGCCTTGGTAGCAAGGTCTTCACCTGCCAGCCCCTCAGGTGTCCATACACTGTCATTGTCAGTCTGCCAGGTCTCTTTACCTGGATTGATAGTCGCTGCTGCTTTCGTTCTCCCAGTCTCACTTGGTTAAAGCAGATATTGAAGAGATGAAAAGCTGTGTTCAGTTGTATCCTCAGGAATATTTACAGTTTCTCTTCCTGTGCTGCTTTTCTGGATCTTGCTTTATTTTCCCCATTATTAATACGGAAACCTAGACACTCTGGGATGCTAGACAAGTTCTGCACCACTGGTCTATACTAGTATGTATATACAGCCCTGCTTTTACTTTTGCTGAGGAGTCAGTCTAAATTTTTCAGACTGGCCTTGAACTCACACTATAGTCCATGCTAATCTGGAAATTGTGATTATCCTAGTGTAGCTTCCTGAGCAGCTATTGTGAGCCAAGCACAGTACTAGATGGTTTGCATTGTTAACTTAATTTTACCTACCAGGTCATTGGGATAAGTTTTGTGATAATTAAAGCCTTACATCTCTCAGTAAAGGGATGAGTTCTCTCGAGTTTATGAGATGATGGGAGATTATTGTTTCCTTAAGATTTATTTGTATTACTTTGTAATTATGTCTATAGGTAAGTCTGTGTGAGGTTATAAGTAGGTGAATGTGCCACTGGAGTCCAAAAAAGGGTGTTGGAGGGTGTTGGGTCTCCTTGAGCTGAAGCTTTCAGAGCTGCCCAGCATGGATGCTGAGCAGTGAACTAGAGCCCTCTACAAAAGCAGTATGCTCTCCTCACCACTAAGCTGTTTCTACAGCCTAGGATAAAAATTATTGATGTGTAGGTAGATATGCTATATCCTCCTAGTTTTACCTAGATTTAGGTTGGAGTGGTTGATATACTGAAACCATTTAAGTGAGTAGTAATTGTTTCTTATATTTAAACAATCATAAAAATATTAGAAAATTATACCAAAAAATGGGCAAAGTATAGATGATTAAAAAAAACACTAAAGTTTTAAGTATTTAGAGGTGGGTAAAGTGCCTGCTGTGCAAGTATAAGGACCTGAACATGCTCCTCAGAACCCAAATTTTTAAAGGCAGATAGAGTGACTTTCATTTATACTCAGTACTGCAGAGACAGAGGCAGGGAGATTCTTGGGGCTTGCTGGTTATCCTGCCTAGCTAAATTGGTGACAAGGTGAATTGCAGGTGGATTGCACCTGAGGAATGATGGTTGAGCTTATCTTTTGCACATGCACATAACACACCTGAACATGTGCACGCACAAAAATATATACTTAGAATATGTCTTTTAGGCTGTGTCCTCTGACTTCCGGGGGTGCTTTATGGCACAGATAAAAAAGACACCTTTCTGTAAAGTCCATTTTCTCTTTGCAGTTGTAGAAACTGAGCTTCCACAACTCACGTCTCTATTGATTGGGATTTGATTTTCTAATTCAGTGACTGTCCTTTTGACCTTTCCACAGGCCTGCTTCTCCTTATCTATGAGATGCCTTAGTGCTGGATCAGACATTTTTAAGCCCAAATGGATAGATAGAGCTGAAAATGAGTAGTATTGACAGGGGTGCATGATAGCATGCAAATGACGGCAGTGGCTTGTGGATGGTAGGCTTGCCTCTTCACCAGCCCCGTCTGTAGCCACTTGAGCTTGCTCTGCACTGCAGTATAGCAGATGTGTATTTCCAGGGCGTTGACTACCCTTTAAGGTTTTACAGAGGCTCTTATGGAACAAAATGGAACAGCATACTAGAGATTCAAGCTATTGTCTTGGAGTGAACAGAATTTTGAAATTTTGAATTACATTTTTCTAAATTAGTACTCTTGCTTCATCGTATATGAAGTGGTTTTGTTGTTTATTTTTAAGGTTTCCTTTTAGAATTATATAGTTCACCTTTTGCCTAGTTACCTATTGTTGTTCCAGTGCCCTAAACCAAAGCCTGTGTGTATTGCATGCTCTACTAAAGTGAACTAGGGCAATGGTGTTGATATCTACTGACCCGGACAGTGGTTTGGGGAGATAATTTACTCTTTTCCATAGGTGAGTCTACTCTCAGAGTAGTCTAGTAGTAACTGAGAAGTCCTGTGTTTCTGTCACTGTGTATTAGGGGACATTAAAAACAAATGGCCCATGCCCTAGAGAAAGCTAGTTCTAGCTTGACTAAATTTTTTTGTTGTTTGCTTGGGGTTTTGTTTTAAGCTCAGTTTTCTCTCTTATTTCTTCCTGCTGCATAATGACCTACTTGTCTTTTCAGATTTTAAATCCAAGTGTCAGGCATTAGATCTCTATGCTTTACACCCCTTTCTTTGAGAGAGAGAACCTTGCAATATTGTCCAGATAGTCTTGAACTCATGGACGCATAAGACTCTTCTATGTTGCTGGCACTGTAGATGTGTACCATAGCATCTTGCTCTCTTAGCTCTCCTTACGTTTTTCATGATCACTAACTCTAGATATCTGTGACATGCACTCAATAATGCTTTTTTTTTTTTTTTGGATATAGGGCCTCTACATAGTACTGACTGTCCTGGAACTCACTGTGTAATCCAGGCTGACCTGAAAATCACAGAGATCTACCTGCCTCTGTCTCCTGAGTGCTGGACTTAAAGGCATGTACCACCACACTGAGCTAATATTTTACTTTTGCAATTAAACCTTTTGAAAAGCATGATAAATTTAGTGCTGTATTTATGTAATTGCTTTCTGGTTGTGAAATAATGCCTCATTTTTTTTTAATTCCACAACATAGTTGAATTTTGTATGAGATGAGAGCATATCTTTTTATAAATTACATAGTAACAACTGATTCTTAATGCATTACATATAAAGGATATATGGAGTAAAGCATGCCTCATAGAGCTGTGTATTCTACATACATCACTAGTCATGTGGCTGTCTCCTCAATTGTTAAAAACATTTACCTTCTGCTTGTGCCACTGTATTCATTTCTATTCTAGTTGTTAGTGTTTCTCCATTCCTTTTTTGTCCTTTTTAAGACAAAAGTGTGTGTGTGTGTGTGTGTGTGTGTGTGTGTGTGTGTGTGTGTGTGTGTGTACATGAGTTTATGTGTACCACATACATGCCTGATCCATTGGAACTGGAATTACAGGCAATTATGAGCTATTTGATATGAATGCTGGGAACAGGACTCCAATGCTCGTAACTGCTGAGCCATTTCTTCAGCCCTCCTATCTTAAATATACATGCTTTTCTACTCATCTTTTCTAGTAATTTTTAAAAACCTTGGAAATTGAGTTTCTGCAGCTAAGACTTTCACACAAGCCATGTTCCATGTTCTATGAGTTAATCTTCCCACTGGTGGGTAGCTTGCCTTGAGAGGGAGGGTAAGCTATGACTTCCCATGCCCAGAGTTTGTAGAATATTTGTTCATTTCTAGACTATTTAGTGTTCTCAAATCCCACGTGGAAAACACCCACTACCTCCCCAGGGCCTACGGCAAGAACTCACTACGTCTTGATCTGGGTTCTTGCTGACATTTGTTCATTACCTTTCATTCACTGGGAACACAGTCTGTTAGATAAGTGCTAGGGATTTTTTTTTTCCAACATCTTTTATTCCTTTTTAGTCTTATAGGACAGACGGGCTGTCTTAAAATTAGCAGCAGCTGTAGGCTGCTCCTGGGTATGTGAGTCAATGCCACACTGACTTAAGTGAAGGTACCATTCTATTTCTGGCTGCACAGGTTTTGCTTGCCATCTTTTGAACATTTCTACTAAGGCATTGAGTTTCCTTTGCTGTTTCTTCTCCAAGTACTCTTCCTACAGTGCTTGCTACAGAGGAAGCGAACATTGTAAAACACTTGGGCAGACCACAGTGGCACTGATTGTGGGAATGACTTTCATAAGATCTAAGGAATGATGTTCATTTTTTTTCTCTTACAATTTTTATTCAAATGATCCAGCTTTCAGTTGAGAGCCCAGCTTTCAATTCTATGTCTAGGTTTCAGAGCTCCTCTTTCAACTTTCTGGATAGCTAGTGCCAGGACCAGGGAATATTGTATGTTGTTGGCCTTGTTTCTTGGGTGGTTTTTTTTTTTTTCCTCGTCTTGCCTGGTATTTTTCCCATACTGACATCACATTTCCCATTTCTGTAAACATTTTTTTTTTTTTCTGAGATGGGGGGGAAGGTTCTCTAGCGTAAGTCAGTTTTAACGTCTCAGTTTTGAAGGTGGGTGATAATACACCCTTCCTGGCTATTGAGGTGATTAACTGGGATAGTTTGCTGAAAAGACAGAAGCTCAGTCAAAGGGAACCCTGAGAGTTTTATTTTGTCATGTGGATTTCCCTGGGCTAGGTTATTCACCTGCTGACACAGACACACCATTGCAGTGAACACAAGGGGATCTTCCTGGAAATGTAAGTGGTGGAATCCTCCCTGTGTTTCCCTCTAACCCACAGCACAACAAATGCTCATCTCCAGAAAACACCATCTGCTCCACGCTGCCATCAAACTATTAGAAAGTGCTTTTCCATTTTTGTCTTGTCATGGAAACTACCAGTGGGTGATTTTTATGCAACCATTTGTAAAGAGTTTCCTGTTCCCTATTTTAGCATTTCCGTAGGCATGACCTAGGACTGCAACACCCATTTCTTCAGCTCTTCCTCAGCAGCGCCAATGTGCCTTCTATTGTCATCTCAGTTTTTCTTGCTGCCTATGTCAATACAGCTCACCGTCAGAAAGTAACCTCTGACTCTTCTGCATCCCTGCAGCCAGTATGACCTGGCTTCATGGTTGTCAGTGTGAACCAATAAATGGTGCTTTAAAGGATAGGGATAAAGTCCTAGGAGTATGTACATCTCCATGGGTGGCTGCCTGACGTACTTTAATGAATTTATATTGGGGGCATTTGTGGACATCCTTTATATTCCAGAAAGTATTAGCTCCAGTGGCAGAAAAACAGTGTGACAGCAGGGCCCCAGGCCCCAAAGCTCACAAGCGAAATTAGCTGATTTCCAATGGAGCATAATAGATAGTAGTGGGAGGTGCCCTGTCAGTGCCTGTATTAGGCCTGTAGAGGCATCAGTATTAGGCCTCATGTGATTTGGGCATAAGACTACAAAACGTCTTCACAGAGGACATGGGCCCATTCAGATTCAGATTCATTTCAGGGTGGAATCTTGTATTGAGAGAGGAGACCAAGAGAATCAGAGTTCAGCCCTCTTACTACAACTCCAGCACACTGTGATGGAGTATCAATGGGCATTATCATTGCCATATTGAGATATAACAGTTTGGTTTCCCCTCCAAGAGCCATTTCCTCTCAGCAGATGTTGGTTGTAACGTGGAGAATACAGCAACATTTTGACTCTGCGGCATTTGCTGATGTGGAAACAGATCGAGGAATAAAATAACCCTCATTCTTCTGAATTAGTCTGATGAAGGAACAGCTATATACTGTTCTTTAATTTCCATTTTTCTTTTTTGAAGTACTTGTGATACTTTCTTAAGGGTTATATTATAGACAATTATGGAGGCTTAGCTGCTGGGAAGCCAGAGGCAGTTAGTTGTCACTTGTCTGGAAGTATATGATGAACCAAACGATGGCAGGACCCCGGAGGCATCTATGCTGATAGCGCTTTAGAAGCACTCACCATCCGATCACTTTGGCCACTAATGAGTTGTACTTATGTACCTCCATTTATTGTTTGCTATCCATTATTTTATTCTTGGCTTGATTAAATTGGGGTTACTTAGAGGTACATATTACAGGAAGGAAGAGCCTCAAATGAACAGAAGCCTTATGTGTTTTTCTCTGTCATTTCTCCATCAGCCCAAATGAATGTGTATGTAAACCTAGAACCTTAGTCTGTGCTGCTGTTTGAGATTCAGACTTTGTTTTGTCTCCCTATCTTTTTTGGCGCATAGCTTCCATCCCCATTGCCACATGTGGGCTTAGGGTTACTCAAGAGCTCCAGCTATCACTTATGACAAGCAGATTCTAGGAAGAAGAGAAAAGCCACCCCGGCACTCAGTAGGCTGAGATCCAAATATTGGATTACAGTGTAAGAACCTGTCCCAGGAAAATGAATAAAAATAAATAAATAAATAGATAAATAGGACAAGCAAAACTGGACCATCTTAGCAAAGTCATTTAATGCAGGAACTGATTACATCTGGCTGCAAGAAAGGCTAAGAGATACTGTTTTGTGTTTTCAGTGATAAATATCCTTCTAGAAGCAGAATGCTGTTGTCAAGGAGAAAAGGAGACTGGATTTCAGGATGGGAGTCAACAGAGACTGACAAAGCCAGTCAGTTTGTGGAGAAGAGAAGAGCTAAGCTCAGTCCCACTCTACTAAGGGGGGGGGGGGGGGGAGTCAAGTCAAGACTGCCTGCTCCTGGTACAGATCCCAGAATTAACAGTTGTGGGCTAGATAGAAAAGTCATTCTAGCGTTGGTGTGTCCTGGAACTCAGTAGGGAAGGGTGGTTGTCAGGAAGCTTCTCTTCCTCTCAGAAGATACTGTTAGGCAGTCCCAGTGACACAGGCCTGTAGTCTCACCTACTAAGGAGGCTAAAGCAACAGGATCACAAAGTCATGTCCTGTATAGGCTGGAGGGTGAGTGCAAGCCAGCCTGGGCAACTTAGTAAGCCTGTGACTGAAAATCATGCCAAAAGCACAGTGGAGACTAGCAAGGTAATGGGGATGGTGGGTGCTAATGCTAAGATTGCTGCCCTGAGACCAGCCTTGTAACTGTAAGAGCAGAAGACCAACAACAGTAGTGAATTGGTTTTCAGACAGAAGACACAGACAGGCACAGGAGTACTGACCACAGCCAGAGGAAGGTGAAGCTTCAAGCCCTGGAGGGGAAGGTAAGTGGAGTTAGGTGGAGGCTTTGTAGCTGTCTCGCTAGGAAAGGAAGGAAGCTGGAAGTTAGGGAGCTTGACAAGCGTGGAGGGAGAAGCATCAGTGAATTAGTTTGGATGCTGAGTGGGATTTTTGTTTATTTGGGGCCTTATCCTATAATAGTTATCCATTTAAGTTCCCAAGTAGATAGGTGAAATGTTATCTGGAGACAGAGATATATCTGTATGTATCATTCATCACTGGAAGGAGGAGACCCTGCCTTTCTCTGGGAAACCTCAAGGCAGCCCTGTTTCTGGGTGTGGCCTAACCTAGAGTTCTACCTTCTCTGAAGCAAGGAAAAGGAAAAGCCTTTCCCCTGCTCTGTGTTTGGCTTGTGTAGTATCCCTTTTCTTCTGTTAGTACTGTCTCTAGTGCTTAAGACTGGGTGTCATCAGCAGCACTGTTAGCACAAGACCATTGTACAAGTAATGTCAAAACACAGCACTGGGCCACTTGCTACTTTTGCATGACTCGGTTCGTCTATAAGATGAGCCTGACAGACTGTGTAGTGTGAGAATTACGTAAACTGCTATAAAGAAGGAGGCTCAGCCCCATTGTGACAGTACAGCTGGTGCTGAACAAATGATCAGTCCTTTCAGTGTGTTGAGAACCTCATAAAGCTTGGTGTGGAGGCTAAGAAATGGTGAAGGGTATTGTAATGTGAATTGTTTTGCTCACTTAGAAAAATTAATGTGTAAAACTGAGTGGAGGAGTGTGCTTGCTTACCTTTATGACTCAGAGGGCCTCTTCTGAAAAATGACCTTCTCTGACCACATTGAGGGTGACTCATTCTGCTTTTCCATTGACAAGGATCATTTGCCTGCAGTACTTCTATTTCCAAGTTGGCATTCTGTGACACTGATTAGTGTCTAGTGGGCTGTCAGCTGATCTAAGGGCAGATTGTAGAAATGTTTGTGCAAAGGAAGCCAATGCTCTTTGGAGCCAGCCTGAAAGGAAGAGAGAAGAACAAAGAATGTCATAACTGGGGAGTGTGTACCTTCTACAGGCGGGATGTCTTCCCCTGAGACTGTTAAAATAGTCATTCTGAGCTGTTAGTTTTAGGCATTGAAGGTTTTTTCTTTAGCTGAAACCTCTTGATATCTTGTTAGGAAGTAGAGTTCAATTGTTCTGGTTCCTTGTGTCTAGATTATGCTGCCTACTTTGACTGTATAACTGGAGCTCCAGAATGCAAGGCCAGTCTGTGACTGTAGATAACTCTACAAAAACTGCACAAAAGTTGTTACTTTGAAACAGTTATTTTCTCTGACCCAGTATTCCAAATCAGAGTAGCAATTTCTTTTTAATGCAAGAGATGGGAAAGGAGAGCTAAATTTACATCTGATCTCATTGAGTGAGATCAGCAAAGACAGAGAAGGAAATAGTCCTTTAAAAAAATTCAGTATAAGGTCACTTGGTTTTGGTGAAGACAGGGGATGTGTTTTGGCATGGCATTTCATAAAAAAAATACCTAAAATTTTTCTGTCGGCCATAGGGAGTTTTGCTTATGGGATTGCTATGGAATTTAGCCACTTGGTCCGTCTGCCCACCGACTTCCTCTTCCAAAGTGCACTACAGCTCCAAGAGAATTCAGTTAATGAAGATGCAGCCTTTTATGAAAACTTAATAAGAAACTCTTAAAGGAGGCTGGACATGGTGGCGCATGTTTAATTCCAGCACTCCAGAGGCAGAGGCAAGTTCTAGGCCAAGACTGGTCTACAGAGAGAGTTTCAGGACAACTAGGAATACACAGAAACCCTGTCTCAACAAACAAACTGTAAAAGAGAAGATTGGGAACAGTGTTCATACCTGCCGGGAAACAGTGGCTCTAAGTCGGATCAGATGTGCTGAACACCTAACATTTGATGTTTTCCTGTGGTGCTCCTTCCCTAATTTTTTTGGTTGAGTCACAGAGGCAATCTCAAGTTCAAAATTCTAGGATCTGACTAAAAATCTAGACAACTGTATCACAGGGAGGATGTCTGTACTGGGCCTTGTCTCCAGTGTCTCTGGACATCTGCTCTAGGCATAGATAGAGATTCAGACCCTCACTTGCATCAGAAATGTGTCACCAGGATTCCTTTGGCCTTATTTTCCTAACCTTCAAGTTGAGAGCACAGTATCATCTGGAATGGTTGGCTACCATGATCAATGACTCATGAGTGCCTGACACAGTTGACACCCACATGGTACTCAGCCCTTCTCAATTTTTGGTTCTCTGTAGTATTTCTCTAGCGAGCCCTTCCATTATACTCAAATCTAGAAAGCCTTTTTGAAGAGGCAGAATAACCCAGTGCTCCTCAGACTGTGCTGTGCTTTATTAGACTTACCTGAAGGGCTTGTTTGCACAGGTTACTGGGCCCCACCCAGGGACTGATTGAGTCCACAGGCCAGGTATACAGTCTGATAATCTAGTTCTTTGCTGCTTCTAGGCGTTAAGATTCAATCTTTTCAACCTTCCACAGTGCTAGCTTCACAACTAGGAGAACACTTCTGAACTTAGCATGACGTATCTCTGTGGCCCTCCAAATCCGGTTAGATGACTTAGCAGGTAATGCGGTTAAGACCAATGAGCCATGTTCCATCTCCAGGACCCACATGGTGGAAGGATGGGGGGGAGTGTCTGGGGTGGGTTATAATAGTTCTGCACAAGAGGTCACAGTTTTCTCATCTTTATAAGACCACGAGGCCCTTGCCTGTTACTGATCTATTTCTTTTTCATTCCCTTGGTGACTTTTGCAGAGCCTGTACACTTGCTGACAAATACTGACGTTTTGTTAAAGTTGATTTCTTCATTTTCTTTATTCAGTGCTGGGATTGAAACAATACTGCATCAGAAATTTTCCAAACATAAATGGCAGGAGGATTAGTAAGCCTCCGTTTTTAGCTCCCGGCTTCAGTAGTCATCAACTTATTGTTTCCCTTACTCACATGCTTCTTCATGTTCATGCTGTTATTTGAAGTAATTCCCATCATACAACTTCATTGTTAAGAGTTTGTTGTGCATCTGTAAGGATAAGAGCTCTTAAAAGTACAGTGCCACTACCACAGTTAAACTAACAATAATTCATTAACATCTTTAAATATCCAGTCAAAGTCCCCAATAGTTTTCAAATGTTGGTTTGTTCAAATCAGTACCAAAATAAAACTCCCAAGTTTTCCTTACTATACTTCTATATGTCTCTGCTTCCCTGCCATTTCCCCTAAGAAATTATTAAAGCATTTGTCACATAGTTTCCGCGTTCTCAGCAGAGACTTTGATGCTTAACTTGATCCACTGTTCCTCTGCTTCCCGCAAGCAGACCTCGAGGCTTCTCAAGGTTAATTTGTCTTTTCCTCTTGCATTGGAAAAGTGGAGCTGTGTTTATTTGTTTCAAGAAGCATGTGATGGACAAATGGTCTTCGTTCTCTATTTTTGATGTTCAGGCCAGCCAGTGGGTTCAGGTGTTGAAACCAGTTCTTTTGTTGCCCCACCCCCCAACATAACATCTGCTGAGGAACTTCTAGAAGGAAAAATAAATGGGGAAATACAAGCTGCGTCATCTAATAATTTAGTATTTGGAGAAGCATTTGATACAGTAATCTACTGTTCCCACTGGACAGTGTTACTTCATCTATACTGATGTGTTTAATTTGATGGAAGCCTTACACTCCAATCCCCTTCCTAATCTCCCTAGTATTGGGAATATGGGCTTATACTCCCATGCCTGGAGTATTCTGACTTACTTAGTAGTAATCTACCCCTGACAGCTTCTTTAAAGTGACTTTACTTCCATTATATCAGTGTACCACTGCAAACTCTCTATTCTATGTCTAAGACCCTGCTTTGGGGGTGGCTGTGAGGCACAGCATAAAGTCAGGAACCTACAGATTAAGTGATCCTTGGCTGCCATTTTTCACATATAACTCAGATGATCTAGGGTTACAGCTGCTTAAGACTGTTGTACTCAATACAGTAGTATTTTCAGGAATAATGGAGTGAGCATCCATGTTCAGTCTAAACTGAAGACTACATAGTAATGCTTATTTCTGTGAAGAATCTGAATTACTTTCTAATACATATTTTGCTAACACAGGACCTTGATTTTTTTATGATATGATAGAGTTTTATTTCAGAAAGGGCTTTTAATGACATGAATTAGTGGCTTTAATATTGAGAGGAGGTGGCTTCCACATGGTCACATTAGTTTACTGTGCAGAGCTCGCAGTAGTAGCAGTGGATGGGCTGGTGTCTTCTGTCAAGAAAAAGGCTGCTTCATTTTCTACAGGGACGGGAAGGTCCTGCCCTTATTCAGAGTCCCAAAAGTCTATAGATTGGCCTTCTAAAGCCATCTCAATTTGACTTATACAATTGAAAAGTAAGTCATTTGGCAGTAAAGACTATCTGGTGTTGGCATCCAGAATATTATGAAAAACCTACAGTGGTGTATAGTCCTGAAGGTCATGAAGAAAAGTCTACATGACTCTATCCCTCAGCTCAGGGTGGCTAGCAAGGAACTCAGGATTCCGTGTCCTCATCTCAACTAAGATAGAAGGAAACACTGTGAACTAAATTGTGAAATACATCAAAAATAGGACGATGGAGGCCATCCAGACTGTTCACTTTACACTTTGAGCTTATTCTGCACGCAGTAGGCTTCCTAATCCTGAACTCCAGGACTGAAACACACTTCTGCGGAACAGAACTGGAGCAGAGTAGCATACTCCCTAAGGGAGGGATAGTGGGTCACTGGAGTTCTGCTCTCTTAGGACTGAGTAGGTTCAAGAGAGCAACTGAAAAGCACAAGCGTCCCTCAACTAGATCACCTACTGGACAAAGTGGAGAAGAAGCATTCTTGGCATTGCTCATGTAAAAATAGATCTTTCTTCCTTTATAGATGTCTTTTCACAAGCGCGAGGAAGAATAACAACACAGAAGCTTGGTGGTCACACGAGTACTGAAATTTAGGAACGCCACATCATCTAATTCCATTTTTAAACAGATTACATTTATGCTGCCCTATGTGATCTGATAACTTATTTATCCAGGATAGTTAGACTAGCATCATGGTTGAGGAAAAACTTTACCTCCTTAGACAAGAGAGGCAGAGTCAAAGAAGATACTCCGAAAGTATCAATGTCAGCTTTATCTCAGAATGTAGCTTATTTTTGAATGTACTAAACTAAGACGTTAACATTGATACTGCTTACTAATGGACTTTCCAAGTGCTGGGTGTTTTGTGTGGTGGTCTCCTAGACCCATCAACACAAGAATCACCTCAATAGAGACAGGTGCAAAGTGTAAGCTGTTGTTACAAGACCCTCTTTATTTATGCTTAAGCTTCTAACTCTATCTTTGGGAGACCTCGTGGACATGCATTCAGGACACTTAAGCCAAAACACTGTTTAGCATGGTCAGTTAAGTAAACCTGTGTGTTTTAGTATTTGAAACAGCTCTAACAAAGAGGGCATTGGCTGAATAGGAAGAGAGACATTTCCTAGGAGTGGGTGCGAGTTGCAGTGCCTCTTTTTAAACCAAAATTTCAACCCACACCCTTCATTTAGTATTCCTGTGTTCTGCTTAGGTGTGTTGAGTGAAATATAGTTGGTGTTTGAGTTATATTCCAGCTCTTTTAAAGGGACCGTTGGTATCCAGGTAAGGAGAAGTCCTACAGCAGTGACAGCCACCCCGTTAGGCACACTACTTGGCTTCTTTGCACTGAGTAGTGTTCATTTAGAGTTTAGCAAGGTAAAGAGCAAGTGTGTGCTTCCACTCACCCCACTGCAAGTTCATGACTGTTTTGGAACCTGTTCATTGAAAGGAGTACAGAGTATATTCTTGTGGTTTGAATTTAGATTGCCATTGTTTTAACAGTTTGCTGTTATCTGAGGATGTTTGGACTTCCATTAAAATAAATTTTAATCATTGAGTTTGTCTTATGATTCCTTGCCAATAAGGAGCTTGTTCTCTCCAATAGTTAGAAACTGGTAATGTATATTGTATTTTCAAAATAACGCTTTAACAAATGGAAAATTCATATGCATTAGAAAATGACGAGGAAGCATAGAGAGTGTCAATGTAGCTTCTCTGGAAGAAGGGATATTTTTTCTCATTTCTCTTTCTCCTAGCCTTCATCTCTCTATCACTGTCTCTATCTTATTTAAAATTTTTATTACATTTAGTTCTTGTATGTATGTATACGAGAACGTGTGCCACAGCTCATGGTTACCTACGAGAGTGAGTTCTTTTTATTTTATTTTACTTTTTTAGATCTATTTATTTATTTTGTATACAGTGTTCTGCCTGCATGAAGAGGGCACCAGATCTCATTACAGATGGTTGTGAGCCACCATGTGGTTTCTGGGAATTGAACCCGGGTCCTCTGGAAGAGCAGTCAGTTCTCTTAACCTCTGAGCCATCTCTCCAGCCTCAAGAATGAGCTCTTTTCTAATATGGATCACAGACTTCAACTCTGACTTTGCATACTGAGCACCAGCCCCCTTTGAGACAGGCTGACCAGGAACTCATTATATATGCCAGGCTGGCCTTGAAACTCTCAGTGATAACCTGCCTCTTGTCTTCCAAGTGCTGGGATTTAAGGGTTCGCCATCACTCTTGGCTGTTTCTCTCAGTTTTGAGACAAGATCTCACTATATAGTCCAGGCTCACCTACAACTTGAAATCCTCTACTTCAACCCCCCAAATTCTGAGATTACAACCATGCTTGTGCCTGTACGTTCTAAAATTTTAATCTATGTGGATATCTTTATCTAGTTGTATAAAACATCATTGAATCTTGATTTTAAATTGTGTGTGTGTGTTTATTGACCATAAAGCTAAAAAGAGAACTATGAGTAGGGAGAAGAGTCTTAAGGAGGGAGGAAAGAGAGGGTAATGGCATACACTTGACATGAAATCAGAAGGGCCTCTTCCCTCTGAGGAGAAAGGGAAACAGCTAGAGTTGAGTGGCGCATAGTGGAGAGCAGTAGGGAAGGGGTGAATGAGAACAGTCTAATAAAACATACACGTGTATACATGTATACACATATATGCATAAGTGCACTTATATGTAAATGCCTTAGTGAAACCCATTACTGTACAATTTAAGTAAGAATAAGTAAAAATTTAAAATCCATTTGAACATAGGGTAGAATACAGGAATTTGATCTAAATGTGACTCCATCACTCAGATCACAGCTGGTACTCTGGTGGATTGTGTATAAGAACGGGCTCATTTTCCAGTTCTGCAGTTTATATCTCCAGCAGACATTTCTGACATTCTGCCCTGGCATCCCCTCCCTCAGAATGACTGTTTTCTCAGCAGCAGCCTATACTAAGTATAGTAACTTAATAAGGAAGTTATTATCTTAATATCAAAGAGATAATATCCCTTTCTTGATTTTAGCTCAAGGTGGTGTTCCAACCCAAACTTTATGGTGTATTCTCAACTAACGTGTAATCTAAGTTGTTGGTTTGTATATAGCTCAAATATATAGGAAGAAGGGGATAGTGTTACTAAGAAACCATCCTGCCAGTTATGGGCAGGCAGAACATAGGCTTTTCTTTTAACAGGCATCCAGTGGTCCTACTAAAGAAAGCTTGCAGACTTTTTTTTTTCTTTTAAATTAAAGAAAATGTGATTTTATAATGTGACTGACCCATTTTTTCATGAGATTGTGGATGTGTTCTTAGCAGGATTTTGTGGTTTGACTAATAAAATCTTTTCAGAGCTGATCGCTGAGCTTCTGTCTGGCTAATATATCTACTACTGCTTTTATGACTTAATTGCCTTTGTGGTTAATTCACTTCATGACACATCCATCACCATGAAGTTTACACACCACCCGTCTGTCCTATCTACTTGATGACTCCTGGGGTCAAGGAGAGGTTGGTGGGTGGTTGGATGTTATTAGATAGGCAATGTGGCTAATTGGTCTTGTTTAATTAAAACAATTCTTTTAATTAATACACGGAAGCCACTACTTCCTGATGATTTTCTATTCCACAGTATCTCACCTGAACCTGTGAGAAGTTGTCTTAGCACTTACAGGGAGTAAGCTTCCAAAGGCCTGTCCTTTAGTTGTCCTCAGCACCTCTCCCACTGGTCAGCAGTCAGATCTCGTTCAGCAGTGGAGGGGCTGACAGAAAGCAGTTACTGCAGCCGTGCTGTGTCACTGTGGCCAGGAACATGGGAAAGCTGGGATCTCAGCTACAGGATCGAGCAGCTGCTTTACGGCAGTTTAGAGTAATAAAGGTTTCACTCTTGTCCTTTCCCAAGATCATCCTGTAGCTCTCTTTCCATGGCAACGCCCATTCTCATTTCACACCCACTGCTTATTAATTAATCGATTTAGGGGATTATAATTTCATCCTGTGTTTGTCAAAAGTCTATTTAAAAACTAAAGCTTTGCTAGGAAGACTACTACTGGGCTATGTTAAAGAGTCCCTTTGTTGCTAAACTTAGCAAAATTGACACTATGTTGCTTACCAAAAGACCCTGCTCTGGTGACACTCTTCTAGATCCCACTGTGAGGATATGGTGTGGGTTCAGTTCCTCTGGTTTATATTTTGTTATGTAACCTACTCCATCCCTGCTGTCTGCCAGTAATCAGAAGTCTCATCTTAATCAGTAATGTGGGTTACTTTTTAATTTGAGGCTAAATGTTTAATAATTCAAGAGGAAAACATTCTTTTAACTTTTTAAGGACTTATTTTTTATGCATATTAATTTTTTTGTTTGGGGGTTTTTTACCCGCATATGCACCTCCTGTCCACTGAAGTCAGAAGAGGGTATGGGATCCCCTGGAGTTAGGAATGGTTTTCATTCTAACCTGAATCCTCTGCAAGAGCAGCAAGTGCTCTTAACCATTAAAACATCTCTACAGTCCCTAATATCTTATATTTTGAACTAGACAACTGAAAACCTTGGTGGAATATCCTCCATCTTTGGAATACGGTTTTGAAGCCAGGAGTTGTAGCTACTAACTTGATGACATGGATGGGCTTCATTGGTAGAATTGTCACACAACCCTGGGATTGGTAAGCAACACTGAGAGAAGAATAGATAATTGATATATTCAGATTTTATCTCACTATTGGAAAGTGCTTGTGGTTGTAGTTATATTCATGGATGTTACATGTGAAGGGCAAATTTGTGCTATTTGTTTTAAAATGTAACTGTTTCCTCAATTTTACTCCAGGAAGTGGAGACAACTGTAAAGGAGGAAGCTGCTCACTGAAGCTGTACTGTGCAAAAGTTTTTTTTTTTTTTTCAGGTGTCTTAATGCAAAAGGCTAAATTGTTTTAGGAAAATCAGCTTACTGCAGCAGAAAGGAAGAGCTTTGGAGCCATAAAACTTGTCCTCAAATTTGAGTACCACAGTCCTAGTCCTTTGGGATTTCCAGGTGTTGTTTTGACTTTTCTGAGTCATTTGGTGTCATGTCAGGAAAGTCAGAGCATGAGAATTGAGACTAGCGATGCTTGGCCTTGTGCTTCTATTAGAAGGGCAGTGAGAGGTGAGAAACATGCACATTACAAGGGAAAGGTATCCTTTTGCAGGGAAGAAAAAGTTTCCTGTTGAGAGAGGGGGGGGGGAGGAGAGAGGAGAGAGAGGGAGAGGGAGAGAGAGAGAATAACCGCAGCCGTGTGACTGTGACAGGTCAGATTTTGCCAACAGGGAAGATTGATAAATCAGGGAAGGGATTGCCCAGAGAATACCTTGCAAAGAAAATGACTTTTGAGCTTCATCCTGAGGTGTGAGGAGGGCAAAAATTAACCTAGCCTGGGGTGCTATGATCTAAGGAGACCACTGGTGCAGAGGCTGAGGAGTTCCCATTCCATTTGGCTCTCTATTTTGACCCCCAAAGATCTCAATTTTTAAATAGGACCACAGAGATAAAAAGCAGTTGGCAAATATAAATAAATGTTAAGCTACACATGGCTGCTAAGGCTTTCTATGCTTCATTGGAATTGATTATGCACACACCCTGAATATATAAATCAAATGGTTTCCCAGGTCTTTTCATCATTGCAGCTGCTAATTTAATCTTGAGGAAAAGCTGGTTGTTCCCTTTGTGTCCTAAAACTATTGACCTCTCTGTCTCTTGGTCTCTGGAGTAAAAGGTTTTGGTGGAGATGAAGGACCAGTTCTACTCAGACCTTTGACCATGCAGATCCTTGGGGGCTTTGTGCTAATGAGGATGGATAAGATTTTCTTTTTCCTTCTAAATTGATTTTGTGGCTTAAAAAGGGGAGGGGGGACCATTTATCAAAGGCTAAGGGGTTTGTCAATGTGGGGAGGGAGGCATTAAAAAAGAAGCCATTACCTAAGTAGCTGCTCAAAGGGAATTACTCATGATACACATTTGTAATGACTTGCACAAATAGAGGACAGCCAGTCTTCTGGCAAGTGAATCACCTGCTGAATAACAGTACTTACAACAAAGGCTGACACAGTACAATGACCTTCCTTTGCTTCCTTCTTACGTCCTCTTAAGACCTCTCTCAGATTGTCATTACTGTCGCTATTATTCAGGTTAGAAACATCAGGATTAACTAGCTTAACTTTTTAATCATTTTGGCAACCAAGTCCTCCTCTTTCTGATCTCAGAATTGAAGTTAATAAAGACAACATTTGGTCTGCCCTGGTGATGTAGAATGCTGTTAAGGACATTGATGAATGCTGTCTGTGAAGTAATGATTAACAAATAGTCCAAGTAGTGCTTCAGGTAACATAACTCACCTAATTTGTCACTTACTGAATGGGAAATGGTTGGTTGTATAGATGAGTAAATAATGATCTGCCACATTGTGAATATCTCCAGTGTGGCAGGAATTGCCTAAAAAGCAATGAAAATGTATCCTAAGGAAATCAAGTAAGCACTGAGATAATAATAGTATATCAGGTGGAGAGGCGCTCTGAAGAAGAGAACAGTGGGATAGGGAAGAGAATGTGGGAGGGAGGCATAGGAACATAAGTGGGGTTCACAAACACTTCAAAGCTCTGATGGAGATCACTGCAAAAAGACCAAGGCAAGAGCATGGCTGGCATGTTCAGGAAACAAGGAGGTCTTGTAGCTCAGGGTACAAATACTTATGAATTTGTACAAATACTTGTCTTGTGAGTACAGAGTCTTTGGAGTTTGTTTTTTTGTAATTTTGAGTAAGGGCAAACAACCTGATGGGTTCCATTTAGCAAAGATTTCTCTGGCTGTCTTTGGAAATAGACTAGGAGCGGTTAGCATAGGTGGTGGGGACTCAGTTTACAGGTATTAGAAACACTTTCTGCATTAAGATGGAGCTGTCCTCAGACAGTTGAAGTATGGTGAGCTTAAACATGAGCTTGTTGTGAACATAAACTGAAGTGGATTAGACAGATGCTTACATACACACCCTGTTCCATAGGGCTAATTTATTAAGGTTGGCTTTGGAGACTCTGTTGGACTTGATTAAATTTATGAATTAAAATTGTTTTTAATCATCTAATGTATATATAACAACATTGGGAGGAAAGTGAAATACCCCTTGTAAGTGACTCTGTCAGAAATTTAAATACAGTTCCCAGTGTTGGATGTTTATTCATACTTGAAACTACAACTATTCAAAGTGTTTTATTACAACCATCATTTTTTTAAAAAGTACTTATTTATATCTACTGTAGCGCCTTGAGAATCTTTTTTCTTTAAGCAAAATGATGAGGAAGGGGCTTAAACAGTTTTTCTCAATGGAGATGGGATGACTTGCCTTTTCCCTTCTGGGAGTACATTTAGTATTGTCTAGAAAAAAAAAGCCCTTTGTTCAGAAATTTATTGATAGCTTTTTTGAAAGAGTAATTTAGACATAGAAAAATTGAGCTGAAAAATACAGAGTTCCCGTATATCACTGATTTCGCATTCCCATACTGCCAACATGGTTTCCCTTTACGTCATGTGTCAGTGTGTGGTGATTTGTGACAGCGAAAGGGCTGTCTCATACATTCCTATCAAGAGAGGCCCATGATTCAGCACCCTCTTGATGTTGTACATTCCATGGATCTTGATAAACGTACTTAACTGTATTAATTTTAGTGCCCTAAAAGTTCTCTGTGCATTCCTCTCTCCCTCTCCCAACCCCCAGCAGTTACCGACCTTCTTACTGTCTCCATAGTTAGACATTTCTAGAACATCTTATAATTGGAGTGAAATTGTATAGAAGATATCTTCACCAGATTCATGTCTTCACTCAGTCTTTTTCTAACTTGATAGCTTATTTTTTTTAATGTTAAATAAATCTTATTGTCAGGATGTACCAGTTTGTTTATTCATTTAATGAAGGGCATCTTTCAGTATATCCCTTAAGGCATTTTTTTATTACAGGAATGATACTGTAACTGGTAGCCTAAGCATGCTGCCACACTCCCTGTTATACACAGGACATGGCTCTAACAATGACTCTTCTTATTCAGAGCATCACTAAAGTGGAAATTGCTAAACTCTGACCCAAATCCATCTTACATAGTTTAGGGAAAATATTCCAGGCAGAGACTGTAGTTTGAAACTATTATCCTGACAGTAATCCCAGGAGCAAAAGATAATCTAAATTCTATTTTGTAAGTACAGAGACAACTTAATGCTGGCACAGTGGCACATGCCTATAGTCCCAGCATTCAAAAGGCCAGCTATTTAAACTAAATGCCCAAACAGGCTCCAGTCTGTACCTTGCATAGACACAGGCACTTTGGGTATTGTGTTGGTTCTCCCCTCTGTGTTATGTGATGTTTTTTCATTTTAACAAAAATGTGATACTTTCCTTGGAGTGTTGTTTCTTGTAATTTGAAACTGATAATGTACATCTCTGTTGCTTGCCTACCATTCACAAAGTTCTTGTCTTGGTTTGATCACCAGCACTACAAAAATGAAAGCAGAATCATAGAGTTCCTTGGAATCTTTAACCTTATTATTCAGTGACTTTGAAAACAGTCTTCCCGTGTTATGGAAACCACACTGCTGAAGAAGCCGTGGCCCGTACCTCGGAAAAGTTTCAGTTTGTTTCCTGATTGATTTCTCCCTCTGATGTGCTTGTCTCAGAAGCTAGAGGTGCAGGGATACCATGTGGTTGATCACTTCTCCCAAGTCTCTTAGCTCTAAAGAGCTATGCTTGATGTCATGAATGAAGCCCTGGGTGTCTCACCCTCTGCTCTCTTACAGCTGGCCTCTGGCCTCTGGCCTCTGGGCTTGTCCGCTACCTTTGGTCATCTTCCTGTGGCCATCAGTTAGTCCCCACACAGATGGCAGCTAATCTGGTTGAAGAAGTTGTTTGCTCTTTTCTGTGCTCTGTAGTAGCCCCTGAATCAAAGTGTTTTTCCTGTTTACCATAAAGAAAGCTGGAAGTTCTGGCTTAAAAGCCAGCATTTTTCTATGGAGGGTTTTTGTGTCTTCATACTTAGCATTTCTCATATATGTTAGCCCCTGAGATTGCAGTTTCTGTCCGCATGCATTGTAGGTACACACCCCCTAAAATATTCTTTTATCAGCCCCATTTAGTTTCTATTGTATTCACCATTTTAGAGATTCTTCTATTATGTTTGATATAATTTTGTGTCATTGGTTAAAGTGAAAGATAAGCTATGATTTTCTAAGATTCCAAGCACATGTTGTATTTAATGTTGGACAGCAGCTATAGATAGGCAGGTTATTTATTTATACACCTGTGATTTTTGGAATGTTGGTTCCAAGAGCACAGAAACTTAGAAATTATTAGTACTTGAATGCTTATAGAGTGGCAGGTTCTGTCATCTATGATTTGGAAGGGACATACCTTCATAAAGGTTAATCTTCTCATTATAACTCTGATCCAGTCCTTCCTCTTCTGTGAAGTTCAGCAGTGTGCAAGCTTCATTTTAGAATTGCAGACTCCCTGAGATACCCTTGCTGGGCAGTGTTAGGGAAATCTGTGAGTGGAGTATTCTAAACACTGCATACACATACTTATTGGCATGGGAAAATAGCAAGTTATAAAATTGGGGTAGACTCACAAAACACTATATACTGAGATTGTTGAAAGAACGAGGGTTTTCTCCAAGACTGGGTCTTGGTCCTTATTACATAGTGAACAGTGGGGAAGGTAGCCCCATAGTTATGCTATGCCTTTACAGTGGTTTGAGTAAGGTACAAGGTCCTGTTGCTTGTCATGCTCTGTAGTGATGTTTATTCTCCATATATTCATCTGGATTAATGGACTTTTTGGCATCGTTTTCCTTAATGCATCAGAGGGGATGGATTCTGCACTAAGAAGCCATATTCCAGCTTTGCCAGACTGTTTTTGATTTAGGCTTCACACACTACTTGCTTTGCAGACAGACACAGAAGGGAGAAGAGGGGGCAGGGCCCCTGCTGGTCTGAGTGCAGGCAAATTGGCAGTGTGACTGATAATGGTCTGCGGCAACCTAGATCAGACAGGAAGTAAAGGATTAGTTAATAGCTCCTCTCCCTATCTTAGCTGAAGATTGGCCTTTATTTTTAAGGACCCAGTTGTTTTGAAAGGGAATAGTAAAAACTATTTTCTTTTTCAAAATTAAAGAGGTTTCTGATCAAGCCACTGAGTCAGTTTCTTCAGCTTCAATGTCTGTTTCAGATAGTGAGGACTTGCTATTAATGTGAGAAATAGCGTGGTTCTCAACCTTTGCTGGCTGTGTGTTAGAATCTTGCTGGGAACTGAAAAGTGTCTGTGACTTTTCCAACAGGGAAACCAGAAACTCTAGGAAGATGGTTGATGTGATTCCAGCTTACGGCCCAAACTGACCTCTCAGTATATGCTTGTTCCAGTTGCATAGAGCAAAGCATTTTTAGCTCCTGACCCAGAAAGTGCCAGTCATATCAAAACTTTTAACTTTCTTTCACCCCAACAGGAGCATGCTCTATGTCTCTGGCTGGCCTTGTGACAATCCTGTGTCTACCTCAGTGCTGTGATTACAGGCTTGTGACACTACAGCAAACACATGACAGGGTGATCTCATTTCAAATATGTCATAAACTGGTTTGATTTTAAGATCCCACACTTAATTAAGGTTGAATGGCACATCTGTTGTTTGCCTATTTCTATCGCCCGATCACTGTGAATTCTGGGAACTTGTCAACTTTTAGTAATGAATGTCTGTGTGAATTTTTCCTTTTCTTTTTACTGTTTGGCCAAGAATTTGTATGTATTAAAGCTTGTTTGTTTTTCAATTTATGTTTTGATTAAATTATTGTTCAAGGAACTGACTCCTTACCTAACTAAATTCCATGTCCTGCATATGTGGCTCATTCCACAACCCTGTCCTTTAGTAGATTTCTGGCCCTTTAACAGGATTTTTTTTTTTAAAAAAAAAAAAAAGCCACCTAATCTGTTTATACTGCTTACTTATCTTAATGAAAGTTTTTATTATTTTTCTGACGTGCATAATTTCTCATCTTTAAATGTGGCAAACTTAAAGTTTGGTTTTTAATCCTTTTTTTCCCACTGAGCCACCTTTGGTTGTTGGATCCTCACCATATTTTCTCTAGAAAGTTTCTGCAAATCACTGATTCCTCTGTGTCTGTCTTTTTAAATCTTAAAGATTTATGCTTTTTCCACAGTTTCATGTAAAACATGTAATCTGCCTTTCTGTCTTTCCATAATTGATAGGGGTACCAGCCATGCAGCAGCTTAGTGTGTACATCACACATCACACATAGTTTTCTAGCCAACCACATACGTGCTAAGAGAGGTTGGGGATGAGGGAAGTTCTGTGCTGACCAGGACATGGGTATAGACATGGCTTGTCAGTGGTCCCCATCACCGACACTGCTGATGCGTTATGACCCAGTGTGATTTCAATCCTGTGTGAATCCATGGACCACTAAACCAGCCTTCTGTTGTCAACACCTTCAAACTCTGGAAAGGTAACCAGCTGGTTTTTGGTGCCCTAGTGCGGAGTGGGTACATCTGCATGTAGCAGGGGACACAGCCCATCCTGGAATGCTTCTCAGCCTGTATTGTTGCCAGTGCGGCCTCTGGTTGCTGGCTTTCTGAGTTTCTAGGCAGAGGCAATGAGACAGTCTGTTGGACACCCAGGCTTGAAGCCTTCTAGTTTAATTTGCCGACTTTCCCCATCTATAGGATTCAACGTTAATTTTATCATTTTCTAAAGTACATAGGCTATGCTTTACACTCTACCAGGTGCTGGGATGTCTCTGAGTAGAAGACATGTGATTTCTGTTTTGCTGCCATTCTGATAGGAGGAACAGGCAGACTGGCAGTAATCTACAGTGGGACATGGTCAGAACCTTGATGGACTTAGTACAGAGGTCAGTCTGAGAGGCCAGGGCAGGGTATCCAACCTTGACTCTTACACCAGAAGAGAATTACCAGAGGAAGGGATACCTTAGCTTGGGGTCAGATTAGAGATGGGAGAGAACCTTCCGCTTTCAAGGAAATAAGAGGTATTGCAGCTGAAGCTTGCTGGGGAGAGAGGGTTGTAACAAGCTTGGAAGGCATCAGGGCTTTATCCTCAGAGCAGCAGACACCATATCTGTTAAAATTAGAAAAGGGGATGGCATGTTTGATTTGCCTTGTAGACATAGCATTCTAATTGGCATGGAGAATGGATTGAAAAGAGCAGCATATGTGGAAGAAACAAGTGCTTCCAGCATGGCTAATGGCTAACCTTTGGCATTGCAGTCTAACATTGCCATCCACAGAGTTCACAATTGGGAACAGCACAATTGAGTTGCAGGGGGAAATGTCAGATACCCTCATGTTTTAAGTAAATTCATGTAAGAAACGCTTAACCCATAGCTCCTTTCCTAGGACATGACTGATATTTGACCCTTGAAAAGGAGGATTTTTTTTCCTGTCATTTGTGGCCTTCCTGCTAATCAAAGCTTTTTTGTGGGGGTAGCCACCCCCATTAGTGGAAGCCACTTCTCATGGCTGCCAGGCCTTGGGCTAAAGCATTGGTTTGGTTGTCTATATCTATCTGTACTCATCTGCTAGCTCTCGGACATGTATTTAAGAGCTCAGCTTCCTTAGAACAACATGATTCTCAAGGCTCACTCAGCAATTCCACATTTTAGCAGCCATCCAGAGATAGGAAACATTTGCTTAGCTTTCTGCATGTATCAGTTCCCAGTTCAGTGGTTCTTTAGATTAACTAACCAGTGGCCTCAATAGCCCATTTAACTAACTGAACAGTGTGCTGTTTTGCTGGCTGTACTTTGCCCCAGTCTTTCTCAGGAGACATGAGATGATTGGGAAACAAGTGGCGGATGAGTAAGTCAAGGCTGATCTTGAGTGTGCCCTTTCTTTGTATGGATTATGGGCCCCTCTAGAAGGAGCATGTGCTGTCTTCCAGCTCTATCTTGGCTTTCTTTATCTCTTAATAGTGGGCTCAGAACCTGAATTCATCTCTTATATACTACTTGATGGGTGCAAAGGAGCAGTAGACTCTGGGGCCTCTGAAGGCTGGTTTGATTGTGGTAGGAGATGTGCCGTGCCAGCTGTGCCTGTAGATTATAGCCCAGCAGCCAAGAGCCTGAGGAGCTTTGAATTCCATCTCTGCTAGACGGCCCCAGTTATATCACCAGTATAACAGGGACGGTCACACTGAACAGGTTGCAGATAAAAAAGAATAGGTATTTTTTAATTTGGCACATAGTTGAGAATAATGGTAGCAGTTTCTATAGATTATTGCTCTCTACCCCTTGATTGCAATTTTCCAAGCCAAATGTTTACAGTTTATACTGTATCAGTCCCTTGGGATTTGTAGGGCTTGAGAGTCTTTGTTTCTGTCCTCCTGAGTGATAGGTATAAATTCTTAGCATTCTCCCCAACCTGGTCAAGTTAATCTTGAAAGTTTCTGTAGTATACAGTGAAAAAAGGACCAGGGGCTAGGGAAAGGGCTTCAGACTAAGGCATTTATAGGTGCCTGAAGCAGAGGAGGATTGCCAGTGTGTGAGAGCAAAGTCTGCCTACCTCCTTGGAAGGTATACATAGTTTTTCCTCTTAAACTGATTGTGGGAGCCAGAACAAATCATTTCTGTGCTTCTTTCCAAGTAGAAGGCCAGAGGAGCTAAGCTGTCTTACAACTGGTAAATACCAAGCTGCGTCTCAGCCCAAGACAAAATTGAATCTAGCAACAACAAAGGGGGAAGGAAGCTAGACTGTTGAAATAACAGCTTATATAAGATTGGTGCACACACCTCTGTCCTCACCCCAGCCTGCATGAGAACTTTGCTGGACTAAAATAATACTGGGTTGGATAGTACATCTGTTGTTCTCTTCCCTGGCCTGGGTTTTGTATGCTGCTGTTAAGAAAGATTTTTCACTGACATCAGGATAACTGTCACAAACAGAATTACCTATGGACACACCCACTTTATCTGGAGCTCAGACAGCTAACCCTTTGCTTTTAAAAAATCATCATCATCATAACTTCAAAAGCAGGAAGAAGTTGGATTTTGATCTGTGTTTGTGCTGAGCAGTATGTAATAAGCTAGTGGATTTAAAGAATGATCAACTCCCAGTAAAGTTAGCTAGGATTTCAGATGGCAGTAATGTGCCCTCCCTCCATCCCCACCCCACCTCCCCTTCCCTCCCTCCTTTAACACAAGAATTTTAACAGTCTTTTTGATTGGGTGGAATTTTTTTCTATTAAATATAGATCAGTTCCTAAACTTAGTAAATTTACCTTTTAAATATTAGCATAGTGTGGATCTGGTACACACATGTTCCTGATACATCCATGAAATATGGTTAAGGGATTTATTAAAACAATAAATAAATTTTGTACCATGATCTCACAGTATTTTTTTTAAGAGGCCTTTTTTGAAGTCATTGGCAGCAGAACTAGAGCCTCACACGAAGTCCATGTCGTCATTTGTAGCTTGGTACAAAACTATTGAGTACTGTAGTTCAGCCTTCCCAGGGCTAATGTGAGCTGACAGCTCTGCTAATTGTGTATTTGTTTTGTTTTATTTTGCCAAATATTTTATGACATTCCACATGAACAGTAACTGTTGTTGTTATCCCTGTCTTAGAGTTGTAGAAAGTTAGACAAGAATTTCTGTGTGACCTACCTAGGGTTACCCAGCTAGTAAATTCTAGAACTATTGTCTTGAGTCCAACTCTTATATGATTCAGGAATGCCTTGCTCTTTTCAAAGTGGTTCCTGGGTAATCAGTGAGACTCAGTCTCACTCATTTAGGGATGACTGAAGGAGGGAAAACTTCAGTTAACAGCCACTGTTTATATATGAAGCATCACCTACTTTTCTTCTTATCCACTTCATCTGCAAATACCCACATCATGTTAACTGTAAGAACTGAGACCTAAGGCAGTGTAGATTAACTGTTAGCATGTAGTGGAATTGTGTAACATTGTAAACAATTGTCCCACCTGCTGGTTTAATAAAAATGCTGATTGGCTGAAGAAAACTCTGAGAACAGGAAGAACAGAGCAGAAATAGCACAGAGATGTCACAGAGTTGCCAGACAAGTCAGAAGATGCAGAGGACAACTATGTTGCTCTGAGAAAAGGTACCAAGCCCCATGGCTGAACAAGTATCATGTATTAGTTTAAGGGTAAACAGTAAGTTATATGCCTGGGCCCCAGGTCAATCAGCGTAAAATTACTGTGTTTGTATATCTCTGTGGGTCTATGGGTCTACACCTTGAAGCTAGCCTGCAAAGTCCGGGCCAGAAACCTCTTACTACAGTTAGCTGAAAGACTATCTGGTGCTTATATAGGGAAGCAAACAACCTTACTGGCTATGAAGGTAGGTTTTAGTCATTGCTGCTTCCTAAGCACAAGCCATTGCAGAGCCCACTGTTGCTAGATGAAAATGTGGTAACTATTAGTTGCTGGTTTGGTTTCTCCTTTCTTCATGTGATGTGGGTATGTAAACATCTAGTCTTGTGTCAGAAGAGAAGGCATGGGGGTTTCTTACATTAGAAGCATTTATAGTCTCATGAGCTTTCTGATCAAGTTTCAAAGTAATCCAAGGAAAGTGACCCAGTGATGGTATCTTAGTTAGGGTTTCTATTACTGAGAAGAGACACCATAATCACAGCAACTTTTATAAAGGAAAACATTCAATTAAAGCTGGCTTACACTTTTAGAGGTTTAGTTCATTATCATCATCATGTTGAGAAGCATGGCAGTGTGCAGGCCGACATGGTGCTGGAGAAGGAGTTCTGCATCTTGATCCGCAGGCAACAGGAAGTGATGTGTGCCGCTGGGCATAACTTGAGTGTAGGAGCCTATAAAGCCCACTCCCTCAATTGACATAATTCCTCCAAGGTCAGATCTACTCCAACAAAGTCATATCTTGTAAATAGCGCCACTCCCTGTGGGGCCATTTTTTTTTTCAAACCACCACAGATGGATAATGGATGATGACCTTGAGGCTGACTTATACTAAGCTAGTTTTCAGTCTCTCCTTGGCCCTTTGACTGATGGATGAGAGTATATGTCCTCCGTTGAATTTGGCTGTTGTAGTTGGACCTTGTATATCCATGCTGTGCTAGGTTGACTTCAACATTGTGACCATTCTGAGTGAAGGATACCTTAGTACATTAAATAGCTTGGTTTCAAGAAACAGTTAGTTGGGACAGGGGATAAGCACAGAAGTTTACTAAAGTTTAAGCACCTTGTATGTGACCCTGAGCCTAGCAATGAGAGTTTTCCTGTGGATCCATTGATGGCTGTTGTTGAGCCTGACAGCCTATTAGGACTTATCCCCCCTTGTTTGTACTTGCTAAGTATCTTAAGCAACATTACCCCAGACTGAGCTGCTAACTGCATAGGATAAAACATCTCCTCTTCAGAAGTTCATTCCTAGTGAGATTATATCACTTTTCTTTTATAGATAAAAAAATTAAAGCCTATAGTATACTCATGCAGTAAAATCAGTAGCATATTTGAAGTTCCCATGCTGAGAAGTCAGAAATCCTCCATCAGTGTCTTGTATTTCTGTAGCTAACTACATTTGTACACAATGGAAGCAAAAGAAAGTGTAGGTGGGAGAAGAATCTGGACTAAGAATGAAATTTTATAGTAACTGAATCTTAATAAGTCAACTTTTGGACTGTTTCCCTGGTGTTTTTGAAAACTAGAAAACCATTTCCCTTATTGCCTCTAGCTTACCCTTTATTCATCTCCTCTGTAAAGCCCATTCTCCTCAAACACACTCTTTTAGAGTAGACTTAGTGGACAGGGAGGCACATCATTGGTCACTTTTGTTATAAATCGGACCACTCCAACTCATTACCAATCTATTAAGACAGTCTGCAAACTTCACAAAGACCCAGAGAGAGTCCTGTTCACAAAGTGACCCAGTAGCCTAATATACAGGCTCTTCATAGGTGTTCATTATGACTATGTGCATGTGTGGTGGGATTATGTTACATTGTAAATAGCTGTCCCGCCTACTGGTTTAATAAAAACGCTGATTGGCTAAAAGCAGACAGGAAATGTGAGTGGGGCTACCAGACTAAGAAAACTTTGGGAACAGGAAGACCAAAGAGAAATGCCAGAGGGAAGCCAGAGAGACCAGCAGAGTAGCCAACAGATGCAAAGGACAACTATGTGGCTCTGAGAAAAGGTACCGAGCCATATGGCTGAACAGGATAAGAATCATGGCTTAGTTTAAGAGCAGGAGCTAGCTAGAAATATGCTAGAGCCATAGACTGATCAGCATAAAATTAATACAAGCGTCTGTGTGTTCCAGTGGGACTGTGGAACTATGGGACTGTGGGACCACAGGCCAGACAGGCCAGAAAATACTACATGCGTTCATTCTTTGGTTTTCCATGCCTTTTACCTTTTGTCTCCTTTGTGACTAACATCAAGAAAGGAGAGGAAAGGCAGGAGATACATCTCAAATTTTCAGCTCGACTTCTCTTCAGAGCTTTGTTAAAAGCATTGGAAGGAAAAATGTGGCTCTGGATTTGAGATCAATTTGCCCTGACAGATGAACAGGCAAGGACTAGCTTGGCTTTATTTCTTTTTGCTGTTCTTTCATAAGTAGTAGATGTAACGAGGCTGGAGCGCACTCAGGAATGGTCAGGCTTTTCCTTAGAGGAGAAATCAAACATGGGAGCTTGGGGTACCACAGCGTGTAAGTCAATGAATAAATGACAGTCTGCTGCAAAAGTGGGAGCTTTGGTTGCCTTGTCAAGGTGTAGGGTTCACCCCATTGATTCCTGCCATTTGCTAATTATCTGGATTCACTCTGCCTTGCCACACTTGCTTGTCCTTGTTGGGAGAAGGGAGATGGTATCATTGTTAGGTAGCTGCTCCTCTCAGCACTATTTTCTTTCTTGAGCGTGTAGCCAGGGTGACAGAGGAGATCTGGGATGACACTCCTTTGAAGAGACTGAAATCTTGGAGTGGGAATGTATGTAGGCAGATACAAGAAATTGTCTGAAGCCTTAAGTAATCATTTTCCTTGGACCTAATCCACTTAGTATGTGTACTTTGTGTACTTGAGCACTGGTCTTTTTTTTTTTTTTTTAATTTTCTGTGCATTGGCATTTTGCCTACGTGTTTGCCTGTGTGAGATCCTCTGGAACTGGAGTTACAAACATGTGAGCTGCCATGCGGGTGCTGGCAATTGAACCTGTCTTTTCTGGAAGAGCAGTCTGTTTTCCTAACCATTGAGCCATCTCTCCGACTCCCCAGTTGTCCATTTCTACCCAGCGTATTTTTTGGTTGTCAATCCTGGTCTCAAAGGGTTTTCCCAACACTAGGAGAATCTGACACACCCTCTCTAAGCTTGCTCTGTTATATTTCCTTCTACTCAACTGTTTTCCTCTTTACTAGCCAGAGGGGTATGGAAATATGTACAAGATGCAGAGGTTCACTTTTAGCTGCAGTAGAGGCGGGCATCAAGGGAAATGTCGAAATAACTAGATTTCTCAAATGGTACCTTGTCAGCCCATACTTTCTGTTCCCTACCCTGAGTGAACTGCTTTTACTCGTGAAGGTTTTCACTAGATGATGCATAACTATATCAAGAGCCTCATCATTCTTACTCCCTTTAACCCATGCTACAGTTCCATGGTTTGAGAGCCTGTCACAGCAAGAGACAGTGTAGAGGATAGAATAATAATATTGGTTAGGTAGGGTTTGACACAGGGAAAAAAAGAGGCTGAGTATCAGCTTACTCACCAAATCCAGGGTACAGGAAACAGTGCACAAAGGGTGAGCGAACAGTTTAACTCCAAAAGGCTTCAGACATGCAGCAGCAGCTAGGAGGCTCAGGAGGGCTAAGGCATCCTCAATGATGTCAGACACATTTCCATGGAGATCGGGTCAGGCTTAAGTATCATTCTAACTCTCATTATTGAGGGAGGCTTATTTGAGTCATGAGATCCTGCTAGAGCCAGGGAAGAAAGAGGAACCCAGGATCTGTGGGTGAAGCTGCAGTAGCCTGTACTTTGACAGCTTCCCTGTCAGAGTTTGGTGGTTTTGCTCAGCACATTTAGACCTTCTTGTGTGAAGGCTACATGCTGCCATATGGTCCCACTTCCAAGATGCACTTTTTGCTCATCTCAGCACTGATCCCTTAGAGGTCCATGCAGATTGGCCTCCTTAATGTCTTCAGGATGTTTCTTTGCTCACCCTTTGCTCTCTGCAGGTCTCCTTTATCTACATCCCTCCGAGTCTGATCCTCTGTCATACTTTTTCTGGTCAAGAAGTGCTTAGATTAATGTTCTGGGGGACTCTTTCATAATAAGGAGCACGTTGCTATAGTTGTGATGTTGAATCTTCCCTGACGTTCTGTGGTCCTCAGGGTGAAGCTGTTTGGAAGAGGTGAAATATGCAGGAGGTAAGCCCAGTGGAAGGAGGTCATGAGAAAAGTGTATTCCAAGTGAGTTGTGGATCCCAAACCCTTTTTTCTCAGTTTCATTGCTTCTTGTGTAGGAGGCATTCAGTTTTGCTCCCCCACACATTCCCACTTTGATTGCTGTTTGTCCAAGAACCCAAAACAGTGGGCCAACTGATTGTGAACCAGATCCTCTGAAACTGTACACCAAAATAACTCGTGTTTCTTTATAAGCTGATGTCTGCGATATTTTGTTGTAGTATAGAAAGCCAGCTAATGGACATTAAGGTTATTTGTGTCTGTGAAGGTGGGGATATTTGCCCAGCTTTTAGAGCTCGGTAATTACATCAGAGGCTAGCCTAAGTAAGGTGATCCCCAGCACCACAAAACAAAACATGAATAAAATGTTTTAAAGAAAATGGGCATGCCTATCGAGCATACACTTTGTATAAGGCACTGTTCTTATTGTTGTATATGCTTTAACATCCTAACTACACACCGCTTATGGAAACCTCATATCACAGTAAATTAAATGCCACTTTTGCTCTTGGTGAGCTATGAATACCTTTCTTTTTTCTTTGCATAGCATTTATTGAGTTTGGTCCTCTCAGTCCCATCAAAGCTGTATTGGTTTCTAAGACATGGTGTAGTTTCTGGGTGCTCTCAGACCTTGAGAAAATGACATCTCCAAGCCTGTGTTCCTCATGTGGAATATAGAGTTGATAATTGTCCCTTGCAAGTCTGTCTTGAAGATTGGTGGAAATAACGCCCAACACAAGGTAGATTCCAGGAGGCTGGGATCTAAAGTAAGAACATCTAAAGTAAGGCTTTCCAAAGCCTCGGCAGGCAGCACCAAATCACATGCTGCATCTATGCCAGTGAGGTCTAGGCTTTTCATCAATACGGGGGAGGGAGGATTGCTGCTCCTCAGTAGGAACTAAGCACCATGACATTTAAGGAGGAACCACCAGCACCAAACCTTCCCTTGAGATGGTCATGAGCAAGAGCTTCCTGTTTTTAAGGAAAGCCTTGCTGTTGCTTATAAAAGACAGGAGCTAATGTGAGCCTTATTATAATTACATTGTTGGAATGCCTGCCTGTCCAGAGCTTTGAGAAAAACAAAACATGTTTGTTTAACTTCCCTAAGAGGTCAGAGTTAAACATAGGATAATTCTCTTTGTGTAAGTAATTAATGAAAATAATGCAAATGACTCCTGAATAAAAGGGAGTACAATTGCAGTTTCCTTGATTTTGTGTAGACCACCAAAGTGCTTCTTAGTATTGATCATTTTGTTTTGGTTGAACTGTGTTTGTTTGTTTGTTTAGGGTGGAAAAGGACTATTACTTCTCAGCAGATCTTCTCAGAAGTTGAGAATTTGACAAGTTGAGCCCCACTCCCTCCACACAGCCACACTTTGTATCACAGTTTGTGTAGGTCATTGTCTGACGTAGAATGTCTTTCTGTGTGCTGTGAATTACCATTGGATAATAAACTGTTGGCCTATGGTGAAGCAGCTTGGAGGCAGGAAGGAATTCCAATCATAGATAAAGGACGAGGAGCATAGAGCCAGGAGAGATGCTGCGAGCTGCTGCCCAAGAAAGTAAGGTGTAATAGAACCCAGGAAAAGCCACTAGCTACATGGCAAGACATAGATTAATAGAAATGGATTGAGTTAAGTTGTAAGAGCTAGCTGATAATGAGCCTGAGCTGTCATAGGCCAAACAGTTTGTAATTAATATAAGCCTTTGTGTGACTAATTGGGGCTAAGCAGCTGCAGGACTGTAGGTCTGGACCCTGGGCTGGCCAGGCCAGAACCTTCCAGCTACAATTGTCACCAGTTCCCAAACATAGCCAAGCAAGCCATTGGTCTTGTTCAGTGTTAGCACTTCATAAATCTGGCCGTACCTGAACTTGTCTTATGTCAGTCTTCCTCAGCCTTACCACCTCACTTTTGCTCTTTATTACACACAGCTCACCTTGCAACATAACATCCTTGGCTGCTTGTCTTGGAACTCCTCAGTCTAATGTGAGAAGGCTACACTACTATTAGTCCTTAGTCTCTGTGGGAATTCACGGCCTCCTTTGTAGGAAGCACTGAACTCTACTGTGTTTGTCTGGTACCTTCCATCTCCTCACATCTGTAGCCTCATCTTCACAGATGTGTCTCCTCTTCAGTCCTGAGCAGTATTCCCACAGTTCCTTACTTTTGCCTGGAGCTCCCTGCATGCTCACCAAGAGCCTGTGCTGCAGGCCACATGAGCCCCTACTTCTGCAACATGCAGATGTTGTTCTTTCTTCTTTCTGCAGCACTGAAAGATTTGTGGCCCATTTGCTATGTTGGGCTGACAGGTTTTAGCCTAGTTATTGTCACTTAAATTTCAAGCTAATTAATGGTAATTTTCTTTAAATGGTCAAGACCATTGTCACTTTGCTGTTGTCATGCCCTCTTTTGTTCCAATAGGACAAGCTGTTTCTCTAAGCAACATCATCTTCCTGAATCTGGAAAGCACTTGATTTGTGGTCCATTGGTTCTTGACTATGTTGTACTTATATCTTCACCTTGTAATTTGTATAATTTTCACACACCCTCATAAAAAGCAGATGTAATCCCCTAAAAAAAATTCCAAGAGTGTATGCTCTAGTTACCTGATCAGGAATAGTTATTGATTTTGTAGCTTGAATAACATGGTTGATGCACATGTGCTATCCTGCCTACTAATAACAGCCTTTGAAAACCTTAGAAACTTCATGTGATCATGACCAAACTCTGTGCAAACGTCTCAGCATCTCTGAGGCTCTGGCAGATCGTGAAGCCTTGACAGTAGGCCTCAGGCTTTGCAGAGAAGGGAGGGAGGGGGTCAGGGAGCCTTTGACTACTTTATTTCATGGAGCCCAGGTAAGAGCAGCTTTACCCTGTTTTGTAGGTTATAGAAACTGAGGCTGAAAAGTAGTAAGTTTCATAGAAGTAGCGTGAACTCAGGCTTGATATTAAAGGTTAAGGTCTTGAACATTTTTAAGCTCTGCCTTTTAGGCTGGGCATGGTAACCTTTTACATCAATACTTGGGAGGCAGAAGCCAGTGAATCTCAAAGTTCAAGGTTATCCTGGTCTACATATTGAGGCACAGGGCTAATAGTAGTCAGGGCAGGATGAGAGACCCTGCCTATAAATGCGTAAATAGTTGAAAGCCTTCTATACAGCCTGTCCCCTAGGCTGGTACGGTTAATGTACACGTGTTTGCTCCACCTGTGAACTTTCTCAGTTCAGAGAGTGTGTGCATATCTATATTTCTAACACCTGAAGCAAAGCACTGAGGATGTGCTTGGTGAAGGAATTGCCCATAAGTGTCTTTCACCTCTCCCCTATACCGCTAGCATGGTTCTCCTGGTCCCCTTATAGAAAGGGGAGAGACACTTGAGCTAGTTAGTGTTTCCGTTTGCTGAAAGGGGATCTCACTAGGCACTGGCACATTCTCATAGCTTGGTTGATAGTGGTAGCCACACAATGGTCCAGATGGTGCCAGCTGTGTTGCAGTTAGTAGACAATACGCAATTTCAGGTGAGCTGTCAAATAGTTTGTATTTGATTACTGTTGTAAGCAGACTGATGATGATAGTGTTGCATTTTTTATTTTTAAGGAAAGATCAATATCTAAGTACCATTAAAGTTTCTATGCAGCACAGTATGATTTTTATGTTTCTTTTTTCCTCCTGTTTGGTATAATTATTAAAAATGATTAATTCTCTACTTATTAAAACGATTTATCAATAATCAAATTAATTGTTTGGTTCCTAAAACACTATACAATTGCAGGTTATTAGCATCTCTGCTTTAACTATGTGATTAAATCAGATTTATCAAGTTAGTGCACATCAGTCATTGTAGGCAGGTAGAAAAGGCAATGGCATTGGTCTTTAGGAAATTTATGGCCCTGGGAGCAGGGCCAGAGGCAGGGAAACATGGGGCCTGTCCTTCTGTGAGTGGTAGGTACCTCCTGTTGGGCTTTGGGCTTGTTCTTTGCTTACATCAACCCTTTGATTATGTATCATCCCACTTACAAATGAGGTAATTAAAATCACTGAGATGAAATAACCTATCGAGTGTCACACAGCCCCAGGCTATCTGACCTCAAACTCTTCTTTTCCACCTGACCAGCTCTACCAAGTAGGAAGTATCTGGAGTATGTATCCATACCGTGCACCCTAGATCTGTTACTTTGAAAAATAGTGTGTGGTTTATTATATGATTATTTGGAACATATTCACCTGTAAATGACAGAGTCACCTCAAACAACCCAGTGGTTGTCACAGCCTCTGTGTCACATGTTAGGAAGTTATTAATGCCTGAGAACAACAGAATAACAAATTTTCTATTCTCTTTTTCATATTTAAATGTCAATAAAAATTGAAATGGGTTAAATCTATTTCCCTCCTGTTTCTCCTTCCCACCCACAAGGTAGCTCAGGCTGACTTTGAACTTAGAGCCCATCTGCCTTAGCCTCCAAGTTCTAGAATTACAGGGAAGAACCATTACATATGGCTTGGTTAAATTATAGAGTAGAAAATTAAACTCACTCGTGGCACTCTGAGCAGCCTCATAACTAAATGTTCCAAATTTTAAGTAACTGGGTAATTTTAATTTTGTTATTTTTTTTCTTAAATGAGATCTTTGATGAATATTATAGATTACTCCCCTTTTTCTTTTGCCTTTTATTAGCTTGATTAATAATGTTACAGCTCAAAGCTGGGAGACTTTAGTTTTGTGATTATATTGATGATCATATGTTAATTGGAACTACATTAAGAGGCAATCGTGACACTTTGTAAACCTGTGTTCTCAGCCAAAAACCCACCATCAATCGTAGTTGGTTCTCTTGAAATTTGTCCCTCAGACAAGGCACAAAGATAAGAGAGGGACAGCAAGGGACACTATTAGAAAGAGTGCATGTGTCTGGCAAGGTTCACAAGTCCGGCTCTGTTCTGCGTGGGCTCTGCCATGTTTTTAAAGATCTCTTGATCTCCGTATACCAGAGTTTTCTTGTCAGCAAAGCAGGCTAGAACACGATGATCTGGTAGGCTGTTGGTGTTCACAGCTAATGGCCCTCTTCTCATTTTGAGCCATAGATTTTTATCATTCACTGGTTCAGAAAGGAGAAGTGTGTTGTAACCAGAGTAGGGTGCTTCAGTTATAAACACCTAACTGCTCAGTGGATCCACTTCATGCCCCACGTTCTTCCCTCTCCACCTTAGCTCCCTAAACTCCACTATATTTTCAACTCTGGTAACCACTAGAGAAATTATGAGTTGAGAAAGGCATAGCCATCTAGTCAAACCTGAGTATTTTATAGACAGGGAATTAAAACTGAGAAATTAGTTTTTTATTTAAGTTCACACAACTGTTGAGGACCCAAACTTGAATTTGAACCTAAATTTTTGTCTCAAAAACAAATTCAATTTTTTACACCAGGGTACTTTTTTGTATGCAGGTGGAATGGGACTTCCCTGTGGCCATTTAAAAACAAGGTTATACAATCCCACAGGCATGGATTTCTAGCTCTTGCCATTAAGACACCTATACCCCGCTCTCAGCCCCCCCCCCCCCAATCCCAAACTGTGACACAGCCCTCCTATTTCCCCAGCAGTTGTGAGAGGTCTGATAGGCCTGGTGGACAGGCAAGGCAGTTTGTGTAAGAACCCTGCATCCTGAGCATTTATTTAATGTGAATTGGTGTTATACCTGTGAGGGTGTCAGATCTCTTGGGACTGGAGTTACTGTTGTGAGCTGCCATGTGGTTGCTGGGAATTGAACCTGAGTCCTCTGAGCCATCTCCCAGCCCTGGTTCCTGTGTTTTTAAACCTCTCATCCTGGGGTGTGATTCAGAACTGCAGTGAAGAAAGAATAAATTCCTTTGTCTTCTTGTCTATAGCAGCTACACTGTTGAGGGGAAGGTATAGGTTTATGTACCTCTCTCAAGGTTCCACTCAGTTTCATTGTGAATCAGCTGGCTGACATTTGGAGGTTTTGCTTTTTCCTGAGAGGCTGATGAGCTATGAGATAATACCAGATTTGTTCATTTTTTATTAATTGTATGACTTTCACTAACTCTCTCAGGCCACCCATCTTGTGTGAAATGGGTTTGGGATTTCCTGCACTGTTTATATCTAAGGAACACTTCAAATGGGCTGATGAGCTAGGAAGGCTTTGGGAACATAGGTAGTGCGCTCTTAAGTGGGGGTGGGGTTCATAGCAGATTTAAAGAAAATATTAAAAACAAACAGAACAAAATAGGTTTGATCTAGTTGTCATGTTGCGATTAGTACATAGAGGAAATGATCCTGAATGGTCAAGAAACAAGAGCTGCCTCTCTGTTCCTGGCCTGTGTATTTATGTTTAGGGAGGATCAAGTATTGTAGGAAATATGCAGACATCCAAATCCTGTATCAGTTACTTCGTTGATCATGTGTCAGAGTCTAATGTGTACACTACCTATAAAACCGATGGCAGGTACAGGAAGGAAAGAAGAAACGGGCAGAAGTCTTCCTTGGAGAGAACTGTTTCTTCTTCATGCAGCAGAATCCAGGAGGCTCTAGTTTGTTTCTTTGTTTTCATTCTAATTAGGAAGAAAGGAGGGAGTGTGGGAGGAAGAAGGAGGTGTTTGCTTAGATGGGGTTATGTATTATTTTTGTTTTAATTCTTTTTGTTCCACTGAGCATAGGAATCATCAATTCTGCCATACCCCTCTAATTTAGTAAAGTGTCTAGGGTATGAAAGGTCATTCAGCTCTCTGTGGTTGACCAGATGCACTCACTCTAAAAACTAGGCTCAAGAAGCTTTTGAAACTAACTAGAATGAGGAGTCTGTATGCTAAGTTCTACTTTGTTTCCTTCATGCTGTCTCTTTAATATGTAGCACTGACCAACCCTGGGTTTGAGGAGATGTTCATACTGATTTCCATGGCTGATGTTCTTATGGCCTGTGATGTGCTTTAGTCTCTCAGTACACTTATAGGGGAGGGAATCTTCAGCCTCACAGATCACCAGTCTTCTTGGGATTCCTGCCTTTCACTGAGGTCCACCCGGGTGAGGCTCTTCTAAACACCCATGTGCTCAGAAGACTACCCTGCTGAGGTCACTGCTGTAGGCCCACAATGCACTGCTGCTGCTTGGTGTTCTCAGAGACAGCGGGAGCTGCAAAGCGTTTCTGTAATCTGAGGACAAATGTGGAACTCCTGTGAGAAATCTCACATCATTTAAGAACTCAGCTTGTGGGCTCACAGCTGCCTGTCTGTGAAGTCTCCCAAGTATTTGAAAGCTATTTCTATATCTAGTACTTCCTTTATTTCCCACTCACCAGCCTTTTTGGTGGCCATGCTAGATTTTTAATTCTGTAACACTAATCCTGGAATTTTGTCACAAAAATAATGTCACATCTTTCCATGTTCCCTGCTTTTGCTAACCATTTTAAAGAAAGCTCATCTAAACATTTTTACATGTGGTAAAAATAAAATTAATATTCTAGATTTGTTTTTGTACTAATTTTTATGGCTCTTTGACCTCAGCTTCATCAGTTTTTTTTTGTTGTTGTTGTTGTTTGGTTGGTTTTTTTTTGTCTTAAATTCTGCATACCAGGTAAACGGATGGTTCATGATTATGGGTGGTTTCTGTTGTTGCTTGTAGACACTGTAGGCTTTACAGAGTGCTTTTTACTGGAACCACTTCGTTAGGCAAGTTGCCAGACTAATGGGACCGTTTGGATCCTTTTCTGCCCTGTGTGACAACAATCTCTACCCTCATTCTTCCTCTGGTTACCATGGCCTTCCGTGCAGCCAGAGTGTGCATCAAAATCAATGAAGACATTGTCAACTGGGAGGTCTTCGCAGTGCTCAGTGTCTGCATTTGAAAAGAGTGATTCTCATGGGGGGGGGGGGGGAGGCAGCGGATCCAGGAGCCAGAACTTAACTATTAGCCAAGTAGGATTCACCTAGAGAAAAACAGAGTTGACCTGAGAGATGGGCTCTCTCAGCAAGTGTCCTCTGTCCTCTGCTTCAATGCAGCTGGACTCCCCATATTTGCAGAGACCCTCAGAGCCAATTGCTGTACCATGGTCCCTTTACCTCTAATTCTGTTGCCTGTTTTTTGTGGACTCAGTTTCCTCTTCATTTAGGGTCACTTGTGCTGCCCCACAGGGCATTGTATGGACTGTATGTGTTTTCAGTTTGGGTTCACACAGTCAAGTGACTATGTCCATTATTTCCCCCACTTTTGGTTGGACCTGCCAGTCTTTATCACAAATGTTTTGTCCTCTTAGATATTCTCAGCGTGACCAGGGTGCTGTCACATAACAGGGATGAACCTAGCAGGATGGATATCCACACAAGCGTCTCTTGTTTAGGCTGTCTCAGTAGCATAGGACATCAGGTGTCTTAGGGAGCTCACTTGTCCATAATTGGCTGTGATAGAAAACATCTGAAGTTTTGATTTAAGAATTCTCAGTTTAATCTCTAATAATAGTTGGTAGCAATATAATTTTAGACAGGTCGTTTAATGGTTATTAAATACCAACAAATCTAGTTTTTGTCATAGTGATAAAAAAGATAAACTGAACTTGTATATGGACTTGCTTTCTAAAGTTCATACAAATAAGAAACAATCAGTAGAAGTCATGTGCACACCTTCAAAGCACACAGAGCTGTGCTCTGGGGACTTCATACTACATTAACAATGCCAGACTTAACTACTCCTTGGAGTTCTTTGTGTTTCATAGCTAGCATAAAGCAACTATCTTTGTGGAACCGGACTGACTCTTTTAACCCTAGCTTCTATTGCCGACACTTGCCTCTGATGAGGGCTAGTCATTTTCAGCATCATCACATCTACAAACATTTGGCCAGTAAGGTACTTGAGCATATCTAGTTTACAGTTCTGGTCTTTGTGAGGAGAGTCAGAACAAAAAGCAGAAAAATAGCTCTATCTGGATTCTCATGTAGCTCCTGCAGTATCCATTTTCACTCTGTGGACAACCCTTAGCAGTGGATGTGACTCTTGTGCTTTCTGGTTCCCAGGCTTTGGGTGAAAAGAGTCCTCAGGGAGATGGGAATGGAGAGGGTATTGACCCTGGGTCTTCCATCTGAATGTGCATAAGTGCTGCCACATAATCTGTTACTTCTGTTTTTAGGGCTGTGTGATAAATGCATTAGTGGGCTGTCTTGGCTCTATATGACCTGCAGATAGCCTTGCTATAGGCTCTCTTTGTTTACCTCTTAGTGATTTCCTTCGGCTGGGCCAGGAAAACAGTGTAAGCTCCCATCACGGGCCTCAAAATAATGTGGAAAGCAGGAAGGAGTGCTCTTTGTGACTGTCTTCTAGGTGTTAACAGCTTGTATACTTTCTGGTTGTCTTCTCACCCAAACTCCACATGGGCATGATTATTCATTCCTGTTTACTGGTGAAATGACTAAGTCTAAGAAGATCAGCTACAGAGCGACACAGCTACAGTCTCACTGTGGAGCCACAGTGTCCAGAGCCTCTATCCACAAGCCTCACTAAACAGTCTCTTTTCCAGGCTAGAGTGGAAATGGTAGAGAACAGAGTTCATCCTCCATTGCCTTCTACAAGAGTAAGGAAATAAGAGCCAGTCAAACCATGTATTGATGGGGTTGCTGAGGGCTGTATGAGGGTACTACCCTAGATCAGAGCACAGATTCCTTCATTTACTTCTGTGATGTGCCTGGTACTCTGTGAAATAAAAGAAATAGGACTCCCGGGAAAATGAGCTCTAGTTGATGAGTCAGACTTGGATGAAATAAAATACTCTCTCATTAAATATTAATGCTCAAAGGCATGTGCCTGGTAGTGAATGCCATGGGAGACAATGAGAAGAAGGTCTGAATTTGCCGTATCACGTGACAGTCTATGGCACAAGATGAGGTTAAGCATCTTTTTCTGTTTTTCCACTTAGGATTTAAAGTGGATTGAGTGGTCCAGTGAAAAGGTTCAAACAAGGAACTACAGCTTCCTGACTCTGCAGCCTGGTTTTCTATCGACTAGATATTCTTGCATATCTGTCAAAGAAAAGAATATATAACCTTCTCACCTCGACACAAAACACTCCTCCACGGAGTGGTGACAGCAAGGGCCAGTTGACCTCCATCTTCATGATGACATGCCTGTCACTCTTTTCATCCCAACAGTATCAAGTCTTGCCCTCTAGTACTCTCAAGGCCTGCTTTCAGTTGGACTTAGTGCTTCCTACTGGGGAAGTAAGTAGTGGAAGCAAAGAGGTGTGCATTGGTATGAACATGGAGATGTTTCACTGCAAACATCTCCTTTCTCCAGACAGGGCAACAGCCCAAATATAAAAGGCTATACAATGTTTCAGAGCTAAAAGTAGCAAAGCCAAGGTCAGCCACACCTCCCTTTAAGGAGTTGGGGACTGGATTCTAAGATTTGGGGAATAAGAAAGAGTAAGTTCTCTTATCAGAATAGTAAGATAAGTCAGTTTCTCATTGATGTCAGCTGTGATTATAAAGAGCAGTGTTCTCAGCCCTGGCTGACTAGTGTGAAATCACCCAGCAAACCTTAAAAATGTTCTCGTACATGGGCTGGCCACAGACCAACAGAAAGTGCTTCCATGCCTCCTGAGTGCTCTGGCCTGTTGAGTCTGTTAGCATTGGTCTGGGGCATTACAAACCAGGCTTTCTCCCTCTTGGAAGATCCCTGTGAGGTTTCCTCTGGGGTGCGGGTTAAGAAGTAGATACAAGGTCGCCATTCTTTCCTTTAATGACCAACTCTCGAGGTCAGACCTGGGATTTCAAGTTGTGACAGGTAACTGTCTTAAAAAAAAAAAAAACTGGTGCCATGAACATGATTTATTTCTCTTCTAGTTTTTGTTCCTGAATCCTACTGCTTTGCTTCTGTTCCCACCCCTTTATAAACCCCGAGGAGAAGCAAGCAGGCCTAATCTAATCTGCCATGGTACATTTCTCTGAACCACAGAGTGACTCTGATATTATTTATATCTGTTTTATTTATTATTTAGCAGTGTGGGAGATCTAGCCCATGCTAGGCAAACTCTCTTCCACAGAGCTGTAGCCCAAACCCTGAGTTGTTTTGATGTATTCTCCAAGAACAATTAAATAAAGACCTTAATGTTAACTTCCACATGACTATAACGCTAAAACCAGCTTTTTAAAATTCTGTTGTTTTGTTGGTGACCCCATTTTCCATCAGCGTTTCTCTGAGCTTAGCTGATTAAGCTGCCCTTTGCAGCATCACCAGAAACAGGGACTTCAAAACAATGCACTTCCAGTTAGATGCTAGCTGTGTTCTCAAAAAGAAGGAAGACAATATTCTCCTTTCCTCTTTTTGTTTATTGCTTTGTTTTTACAGCACATTTAAAACTTACTGGCTTCTGTTGTTTCTGGCCTCAGGAATTTTTTTTAATAAAATAAGTATTGTATATAATAATATTCCACAGATATTAAAAATTGAAATGGAAAGATAAGAAACAAATGCATGGGAATGCACTACTGCAAAGTACATTTTTATCTGTCTCCTATTTAAGTCTGAAATTCTCACATTTAATCCCTAACTATAGGATTCACTTGAAGTTAATACGCATGCCTCGTTTCTTTCCTTTGCTCTATCCCTTTGCCTCAGTATCTGGAGCTTACATAGTAAGATGGGGATGTGCCAAGCTGAGGAAAGAATGACAGAGCGTCCTCCATGTCACAGCCCTGCCAGTGAATATGACCTTAGTTCAGCTTGTCTTTACCCTGTACTCATCTAAACGTTTATTAGATCTAAAACCTAGGCAGTGCCGAACCCCAGCAGATATATTACAACAGCATGTAGTAGGCATTGTAATTTAATTGGGTTTTCTAAATGTTAGAGATAGGAACAATTTCAAATCCCTGGAAAACTGATATTCAACTTTACAGATTACTCTCATTGGTTTACTTAATTTTTAAAATGAAATTTAGCATTATTACTTTATCTGGCTTTTATTGTTATGATGATGATGATGTGCATGCAGTTGTTTAGAGATTAGGAATGTTCATGTAATGTGCCTGATAGTTTCAGGGAAGTGGGAGTGAGTATACCAAGCATGTGTGCATGTGTGCACGCATGCGCGCGCACGCATAGGCTGAGCTTAAATAATGTTATTTGAGTATGTTTCCTCGTACGTATTTTGTGAGGCTAATATAAACCATTCTTTAGACACAGGTCTCAATCCATGCCTCGAGAGGGAATATATATGGTGTTTGTCTTAAAAATAAATGGTGTAGTTAGTTGTAATATACATTTCAGTGGGACAGAGGACACATAACTCTAGCCAGCTGGAACAAACAAGCGTAATATTTATTAGAAGAAATAACGTAATGTTGAATATATAATTGGATAGTCATCCAACCTGTGTAGTGTATGAGTTACTTTTGTGTGGCTTTGATCACAGTACGAGAAGGAAAGCACCAAGCGAGAGGGGAAGGATTTCAGTTCATGGTGGGAAGATACAGCAGAGCACCGGGGCTGCGGAGGATTCTGCAGTCAGGGCTGGGTATAGCCTTCAAAGACCTGCGCCAGTGACCCATCTCCTTCAAGTCCCACACTGTTTCCAAGGTGTGTCTTACAGCAGATTAAAAAAGGTGGACCTTGCCCATGTCCTTCCAGACACCTAATACTCACAGTCTTTAATGTAGAGCCCCCACATTAAAAGCTAAGTGCCAGTACAAAGTTGAACATGGCAGGGTGTGCCTGTCACCCCAGCATTGGTGAAGCAAATGAGAAGATCCCTGGAACTCAGTGGTTAGCCCATCTAAGCCATGAGTGAGCTCCAGGTGCTATTTTCAAAGGTGAAGATGAAGATTAGTGGAGGAAGGCATGAGTCTATTTCTGACCTCCAAATCAGAGGGCAAGCACAGGAAAGAATGAGGCTGAGAATGTGTAAGGATGTTCTGACTCTTCAGCTCAGCACATGCTGAAGGTTAGCCTTTTTTTTTTTTTTTTTAATCTGCTGTAAGGCACAGTACAGTATAGTGTAGTATAGTATAACATAGTGTAAGTTACAGTGCAGTATGGACAGCGTAGCTGTCTAAATTGAGCCCAGGGATAAAAGAGGCCTAGAAGAATAAGGAAGATCATAACCCTGGGGACAGTGAGATTAGTCTGCATAGGCTGTCCTGGTGATCAGTGAGGCTTTCCTGGGACCCAGAAGCAGTTCTTGTGCAGGGGCAGTGTAGACATCAGACCAGTGTTGGGTATCTGGAAGGATATTGTTCAGCCTGTGGCTTTGTGTGCTGCTGCTGTTTGCTGCTACAATGTGGCATAGAAAATCCCTAGAGGAATGGATACCATAAAAATATTTCCCCCAGAAGTGAAATTAGTACAACTCAGTAGAAAAACTAAATTTGAACAAGCTAGATAAAAGTAGAAATGGAATAAGTGTTGTTTTTACCAGAAGTTTCCACTGCTAACAAACACTACCTTTTATTCCTGCGGTACTTCCTCTTTTTTTTTGTTTTCAGGATTTTTTTTTGTTGTTGTTGTTTCCTATATTTTTTAGCTTAGAACAAAATGACCTTCTTCTATAGAAATACATGAGCTAAGCATATGGCCTCTGTAATTATGTCCCTGTGCATATTTGACTCAGTGACTGTTTTTTAATGGTTGAGTGATTATTTTATGCACATAGAAGAAAATCAACATGTAAAGCACTGAATGTGAAATCTTTACATAGTTACCCAGTGAACATTTTAGGCAAGTGGAGCTCTATCTTTCACGGTTACCCATAGAGCTCAACCTGGCTACAGAATGTTGGTATCTGGCAACCATTTCAAGTGGTTGCAGGATTATTCTAGACAGGCTGAAAGTCACAATTCATTGGTGCGCTCTCATGTGATTTTTATGAGGAAGACTGTTCAAATCAGGAAAAGCTTGGTCTAGGCCTTTCCTTGCACATGTTTGAGCACCAATTCCTGCAAATTATTCTCTAATTTTCATGGGATTGATGTGGCATACATGTACAAACACATAATAAATAATGAATGAATGCTAAGGCAAAAAATACGAGCCTTAGTCTGTGCCTTAGTCACTTTTCTATTGCTGTGGTGAAATACCTTGAGCACAGGCAACTCAGATCACACTGCCACTGAGGGAGGTCAGAGCAGCAACCGAAGCTCTAGAGAGACACTACTTTCTGGCCAGCTCCTCATGGCTTGCTCACCTGCTGTCTTACAGCACCCAGGACCACCAGCTCAGGGATGATGCTTCTCACAGAGGAAGGAACCCTTTCACATCAGTCATCAATCAGGAAAATGACCTAGAGGCTCGCCCAAAGACCATTTTGGTGGGACCATTTTCTTCATTGAGACTCCTTCTTCCCAAATGTCTCCCCTGCATGTCAAGCTGACATAACACTAGCTAGCACACCTTGGCAGAGAACTTTTATTAGGGACCCATGACCCTGACACTGTCACCTGTTGTCAGGATGGAAACCTTCCTTTAATTGGAAATGGAGATCCGTGGTTCACAAGAGGTGAGGGGGACAGTGACACAGTTTTTAAATCTGTTCTTCTACACTGAACTAGATTGCATGGCAAGGTGAGACTTGGAGAGGTGGCTTTAAAAAAAAAATTGCTGGGTTCTCACACAAGGTTAAATTCTTTCTTCTCCCCTGCTGTTGCCCTGTAAGCACGTGTTTACTAGCCATTTGACCTGTCCTAGAGCATCTTAACAGTTTTCTTACCTACAGTCCAATCTCACAGTGATCGTTTTGTTCAGAAACTATCATTGATATCTGCTTTGGCATCTGCGTGTGACCAGTGGATAATTCTGAAAGTCTTGGATTTTACTTTCAGATTCATTCATGGCGGATCCAGCCTCTGCTTTTCCCCTACCATTGAAGAATGCTCCCTAGACAAAAGGCCAATTTTAGTTGGCTGTAATTCTCCTTCTGCGGCATTCCTTCAGTTCTGTGTGTTTGAAATTCAAGGCCTGTTCTGGTTTCAAGTACACTTTTTAAAAAGTCTGAAACAGAAATGTATTATTGGACTGATAATGCCTTACTGAGGCCAATAATGGTTTTATGTAGGAGCCACAGTGCTGTTTTTGTTAGTGGCTTAAGTGCCTTTGACTGCTCTTTCCCCTCCGCCCCTTCTCCTCCCTCAGGTTTCTTGAATCATGTGAAGTAACTTGATATTCCTCTTGTCCTGCATAATGTAAGCTAACATTGGCGGATTGTTGTGAGAGTGCTTCAGGGAAAGAATTCAGCTCCGCACACACTAGTATAATTTTGTGGCAATTGTAAATGGTTCTTGAAGTACAGAGTGATTAAGAAGCCTTGGATGTCTTTTATTTTTCTTCCTTCAAATTTAGCATACTCAATACTGAGTTTTTAAAAATATTTGGGGAGAATAGATCATGTGCAATGCCTCTAACCCAACTATTTTTGGCTGAAATTTTTCAGCCATTTTTTTCTAGTTTTAAACAATGGTTTTGGCCTTCTTTATGATGATAAAAATATTGTTTTATGATTTTAAAGTCTTTCATTAATTTTTTGAGTAACATACTATAACTATATGGAACTGTGTTACTTTTCCAAACCACTTCTGTATTATCAGCTCTCTGGAGATTGCCTGAATTTTAGTATTTAGTAAATACTCTTATTTCACTTCTGAATCATTAGCCCCTTTCCAACTGAACTATCTCCTTGGGATGCATTCCCCGGAGGAGGAAGATGCTAAGGCAGAAGTAATGGAGTGCCAACACTGTGGTACTCTATGATACTGTCAGTTGTCAGTGTCAAGTGGCACAGTTCTCCACGAAGAACCATCCTCAGAGAATGACTACTCTCTTAGCTGCTTTGGCCATCTCTAGGCCTCACTCAGTCATATCAGACTCCATATGATGTAATGCCAAGGAGAAAAGGTATCAATCATGGGTGATTGCCCCGTGAAAGATTGAAATCAAGGAAGCTTTTTAGTGTATGTTCTCATGATGGTTTGTACTCCAGAGTGGGACGGCCTGTGCTTAAAGCCTAACTAACTGTTTACCTGCTGTATGAGTCAGGCAGGGTGCTTAGCATTCTTCTTCAGAAAAACTGTCATCATATTCTAATCATCCCCTAGCATCTCCTATTTCCTGGTGGCTTATTTGAGCATTCGTGTTTATGAACATCCCTGTTATTCTGCCCTGAGGAACTCAGAAAATAAGAATTGACCCAGTCCTCATTTTTTTTTTTTTTTTTTTTTTGGCCAAAATCTGTTAGTGAATTTCTGCTGCCTTTTAAATAAGGGGCTGGATGTTCCAGTCACATCCTCATATTCTTTGGAAGATCTCCTTGATCCTTCCTGAGGCTTAAACCACCAGTGTCCCTGGATGTTCTGACCATAGAGCTCTTCCTTCCTGCCCTTGCCCATTGTTCTCCGAATCCAGATGAAACACCCCTCTCCTCGGTCACTTTTATACAATATAACTTTATATCTTTTTCTCCCTGCCCCTTCCAGGCAGCACTTCTAGAGCCTCTGTGCAGTGTTCATGTTCCATCTTGTGTTCATGTTCAAGGGACGAATAAAAAATATGTTATTGAGCAGGAGTCGGTACTTAAATCTCTGACAGATGGATCTCTGAGTAGCTGCAGGAGTACAATTGTGTGTGTGTGTTTTGTTTTGTTTTTGTTTTTTTAGACAGTTTTTCTCTGTGTAATTCTGGCTGTCCTGGAACTAGCTCTGTAAACCAGAATGGCCTCTAACTCACAGATCTTCCTGCCTCTGCCTCCCAAGTACTGGGATTAAAGGTGTGCACTACCACTGTCTAGCTTGTGTACAGTTATTTTTTTAAATGGTTTGTATGATTGCTATGCAAACTAAGCAGATTGGCATAGTTGGAGCCAGCTTTGTAGAGAAGGTAACAGAAGCCATACTGTCTTTCATCTGCATGGTTATACTGCTATAAGCACAGGTATGCCCGACTCATACAGCAGGTAAACAGTGAGTTAGGCTTTAAGCACAGGCCATCCAACTCTGGAGTACAAACCATTGTGAGAACATACACTGAAAATCTTCCTTGATTTCATTGTTACAAGGCAGTGAGTCAGAGTGTCATCATCTTCTGTAGACCAGAAGTGAAGGCTGAACCAGTGATCGATCATCTGAACTGAATTCTGGGGACCACAGGATACTGCATAGATCCTAGTGACATCTTTCTACTAGGTGAACTTCAAAAAAATGGTGAAGGAGCATCTATACTTTTATTCCCTCAGCCCCTTCTCACTGTGTAATGTTGCTGACTGCCTACCTTTTGTCGTATATTTCTGTCCTCTGAAATTCTAGACTATTTTTATTAAATATACAATATGTCACCACATCTACTGGCCCTGATTAGAGTCTGTGCCGATTCCTTAAGTACATCTCTGATGTCTTCAAGCCCCCGCTCTGGAGATAACACAGACAGATCACACATACTTTCTTCATTGACCTCCATACCATGCCATGTTCCCATCATGTATAGGAATTTTCTTCCCTTTCCATTTATGTTTTCCTTTTTTCAGTTCTCCCAGGGTATCTCATAATTGCTAATATCTTCAACACAATGCAATAGAGTCTGAAGAGCTTGTGTGTGGATCATTGCTCTGCCATTTGTTAATAGACAGGCAACTTTACATCCATGAGCCTCAGATTCCTCGTTTCTGAAATAATTAAGAATTCTTACCTCATTAGATAGTATTTCTTTGTACCAAGCTCATAGGAAGCACTCAGCATCAGTAGATGTAGTGAACATAAAGTAGTTTCCTGAAGGAGGTCCGCTGAGCTTTGGAATAGGACTTGGTGTGCTCTGCTCTTGCTTTTTAATAGGTCTTTGCCTTGCGCAGGTCAATGTGCCTTACTTTATAGGGTTGTCATAGATATGTGAAAAGTAGTTGTAAGAAAAATAGCCAAGGCCATTTCACTTAGGTTTTTCTAAGCAAGCACAGGCTCGGGTCAGCTATCGAAGGAGGGCTGCTGACTTTCATACCTCTTGACCCTTCCTTGAGGTCTTTTTCTTGTATCCATTTCTTTTATTTTGTCTGCCATGGACTCGTATTTGTCACGTTTATCTTTTCTTTGTTGCTTGCTCAGAGTAGTATTTTTAGTCAAGATTAGAGTATGACCAGTTGTGGCTTCTTCTGTACCACTTTCTTCGCCCCTTATTTTCTAGCTCCTCCTCCTCTTTCTGTAGTCAGATAGGTATCTGTGCGTTGCTGGGTCAGCCTGTCCTTCCTGTTGCTTTAGCAGAACAGTCAGAGAAAAAGTGTAGCCTCTGGCTACCCCTATGCGATGTTTAGCTTACTACACACAATAATTCAGTGAGGAACACAAGTAAATGGGAGCTGTCTTTAGTAATACATGTATCATTGGGGATGAGAATCTTGTCCTTTGATTCCATGTTACACACACACACACACAAAGCAGAAGTATTCACAAGGAAAGTAGTTAAGGGAACTTGTTTGAGGGACTGTTTATTCTCTTGACACAAAACAGTTCTTTGGAATGTAGAAAACTCTGGTACAGTGAGTCAAGACTTCACTGGTTTGCATTTTTCATTAGTGTGTCATTTAAGGAAATCCTGTGGTCCGGGTCACAGAATAAGCCTGTGTTTATTCTTCTGCTAAAGTAAAAATATTCAAAGCACTTAATAATGTATCAACTCATGTCAGGGCTGTTTCCCTGAAGTTTGGGAGGGGGTTTTCAGTGCCACTTATTATAAATATTTTCAAAACTTTGTGATGGCTTTTATTCCAACATGGATCGTAGAAAGTAGGAGGTTCCTATAGTTTAAATATCACAGTTGTTTGAATAGCTAGGAATTCCAATTAATATTCAGCCACTTTCTTATCTAAATGTTTACTGAAAAGGACAAAGCAGAAGCTTTGTTCAGCATATCTAATATCCCAAATGTATTGTTTTATTTAACAGCACTAGAAATAGAGTATAAAATAAGTTTTTATTTACACACTGAATATTAAAAGGAAATTATCATAGTTTATAGTGTTTTAGCAGTTCTATTTGAATTTTTATAGTAGTAAGAAAGTTTGCCCATCTTTTCCTTTCTTAGCTGCTAACAATATCCATTGTATTCATTCTGTAAGTGTTTATTCTGTAAATAAAGTGCTAAGAATTGTGGTAGTTACTAGGAATAGAGGTCAAGTGTCAGTGATTACAGAACTGAGAAAGCACAGTTAAGATGAAGAGGGAAATCCGTTCATGTCCCTCCTCAGGTGACTTGGCTTTTTTCCAAAACACATTTGGTTGGTTTGCTTTAAAACAGGAACTCTTAGCTCAGTCTGGTCTCAGATTCACTGTCCTCTTGCCTCAGCTTGTTAAAAAGGTGGGACTGCATTTATCTCCACTTGGTAGATTTCCCTGGGGCACTTCCACCAGAGTCTGAGAGGTCATCAGACTCCAATCTAATAGCATCAACATTCTCAGCCACTCTTACCTTAGAGATCCATAGGCTCTCCCTCCCAAGCCTCCCATCATCCTCAGTTGTATCCTCTTAGAGGCATAAATGCCCATGTTTGCTAAGCACATGGGGTCTTCTTGGTGTTTGTCTCCATTTACTGAGCAGCTGAGGAACCAAAGGCCATGGAGCCTGGAGTTGCAGTGTCATCCTCCTTATAGAGGAAACCCACCAGTAAGAGGCAGTTCTGCCTTTAGTCCTCATACTAGACTGTGCAAATGGACTTGCAGATTGTTTATGTTCGCAGGGTTTTTGCTTTTGTTTTAAAGAAAATGGAAGTTAGTCTATATGTGTAAAGTTCTTCTAGCTCTACAGTGCAGTAAAATGGGGTTAACCTTTGGCCTTGGAGACTTAATTTTTTTTTCCATTTCAGCTGAATCCTGGTTGGCATAGAAGGTATCTGGGCTTCTTTAGGTGCAGAGGACTCATGATCATGCCCCACAGTCAGAGTGGCACAGTGAGGTAGAGGTAGCAGAAAACACACACCTGCTGAAATCTCCCCATCTTACTCTGGTTGGAAATTGACTGCACACTGCTGCAGTCTCCTTTTTCTGTGGTAAACATGACTTCTACTTTTAGGCTCTAGTCCACCGTGGAGGGAAGTCAGGGCAGTAATACCTCCTAGGAGCACCCGCCCAGGAATTGGGCCCCTATTGAGTCAAGACTTTTCTCACAGACATGCCTACTGGTAACCTGATCCAGACAGCTTTCCTTTCAAATGACTCTAGGCTGTCCTGGTTAACAGTTAAAGTTTGTAGCACTAAACACCCTACACATAGAATGTCATGGAAATACAGGAAACATAGGAAGTACCTGCTGAAGTGAAGGGGGAAAGAGATGCTTCCTTCCCCCAACTGGACAATCTGTAAGTGAACAATGTCTCCCTTTATCCCACTTCACATGTATGAGTGTGTCTGGCTGTGTACCATCTAAGTGTGGTCCAGAAGACAGCATCAGATACCCTGGAGGTGGAGTTGCAACTGGTTGTGAACTGCAATGTGGGTTCTTGGATTCTAACCAAGATGTTTGGAAAAACATCCAGTGCTTATAACTTCTGGGCCATATAATCGCCCAGTCTCTTTCCTTTCTTGGGGGAGCGGGGGAGGAATAAATTGTGTGTGTGTGTGTGTGTGTGTGTGTGTGTGTGTGTGTGTGTGTGTGTGTGTGTGTGTGTGTACATCATTTATCAATTATCTCCCTGGTTTTGTTTGTCCTTTAAAAGAGAAGAATTGGCTGTAAGGTATTAATAAAAATATTTTTTAGGATAGCTGATGAATAAATGTAATTAATTTGAAAGCCTTGATATATCTTTATCCTCAGGAAAACTTTTCAAGAACATAGAAAGTATGGAATTCTTGCCTTATAAAAGCGAGAGTCATTAGGCTAAGACCTAATTCAACATTTTATAACTTCTCAGTCGAGGACATACAAATGCAAAATAATCTTTCCTTCTGTTCCTTATATGTGGAATTCTAAAATGCACACAAGTTATATGAGACCATGTTGCATAGTAATTGTTGCATAGTAATTAGTGAGGAAGCCTGACAAGATAATGAGAATTGATTAGGGTGTATATTAAAGAATATCATTTCTGATTTATGTTGATTTTGCATGAAATTTTACGGTAATCTTAACTGCCCATGAAGAGCTCTGCTTCTGTTTTGCCTGAATGCCCTTGCTATAAAAAGTCAATAGGGATAAGGAAGCCCTCCATCCAAGGCAGGATCCATATCCTTCCACACAGAAGAGTTGGCAAATCTTTAAAGTGAATTTTAAGCACCTGAGTGTCCATTTTGAGATTTTCTTCTTCCCAGAGTAGAACTGAGAAGAAATTACCTCTACTGTTAGTTGGAAAGGGAGGGGAACAGGTTCTAGAGGGAGTTGAAAATAAGAAATTATTTGAAGCCTGTAGGGAACAAGTAAGGTTTTTGGGAAATCCCAGTGGAGGTTCTGTGATATTAAACAGTCCCAGGGCATGGAGGAAAACTCCAGCCCATTTTTGAGTGAGTGGGTGAGTCACCAGTTTATTATCCTGAGTTGAGTTACACAGATTGTTGTTTAAGTTAGTTCAAGTTATGAGTTTTGTGAACGATGCTCTGAGGAGATTTTTCTTTCTTCGGAATTTCCTTTTTTATTATCAGAATGTGAGAGAATAGGGAAGGTGGAGAAGTAAGGGCACAGGTGTCCTTTTAGAATTTTATTTCGGGATAGAAAAAAAGGCCTCATTGGCAATTACCGAAAAATTAAGATTGGGGGGAAGTAAAGTAAGAAATATCAGAATTGAGACAGAAGCATTTCTGGATGTCTGGGAGGAGGCAAGCTGCTGTCTGATACAGTTGCAATAAATCTATCTGAAGGTCCAGAAGCTGTTGTACTCAGACAGAAAAGATCTATGAGAAAGATTTTATTGGCTATATGCAATTAATATACCATTTTTCAGAAGGGACTTGAGTATCATTAGGGTCCTGAAACCAGAATTTCTTGGGAACAAAGAGGTCATCCTAGACTTCAAAATTAAGAGTATTCTAAGTACCTACGAGCCCTTTACCCTCATTCCTTACCACAACTATCTAACAAAAAGTATGGAAAGAGCCCTTCATCAATGAATACTGATCCTCATGCAGAGCTTTGTGAACCTTTGCCAGACTGTATAATTTGCTGGGGCTGGACTGTAAACCTTCTCTGTCCATGCCTGTCCACATGTCAGCAGTTGGATGGTGAGGGGAGATGTGAAATAACTTAGAGGATCACTGTGTGGTGTCACTTGGCATGGTCCTAAGTGGTACCAAAGTAGGGAGATGACATTGAGAACTGCCTAAGCCACATACGCTCTTAAGTATGTCCTAAAAGCCTGTTCCTTTTCTGTGTACTGAGCATGGACATTTGTAAATCACTGGCATGATCTTCAGAAAGGACACTCCCTTAGCACCCTTTAACTAGTGGGGCTCCATTTTCCAGTGTTAGTATCGAAAATAGAAGCCACCTTTAAACTGTTGATAGCCTCTTAATTTTCATTTCAGCCACAGAGAAACATCTAAAAGGAAGTTTGTCCCTTTCTTTACAATATAACTCATTCTACAAAAAGTAACATCATAAAAGTTGTTTGTTTTAAGAAAATAGGATTTTCTTTATCCTTCATGTTTTAAAATTATATATTTTTTCTTAAATATTTTCTAAAATTGACTTCTTTTCTTTGGATTCTCATATGTCACACCATAAAAAAAAAAATTAAGTTTTCAAACACTTTGTGTCTAGAGACCTAGTAATAAATGGAATTGGGGTGGCCTATAGTAATCCTCGAGGTCAGGGATCTCCCCTGCATTCCTAGCATTGCACCCCCCCTTGGGTATTTGTCAAGTGAATTAATTGACAGAGTGGGGATGGAAGCTTTTGTTAAAATGCTGTATGGATTCACACCCGTTAGCCTACCAGTCTGTGTGCATATAGCAGGGCCTAACAATGATTATGCACATTATAAAAGGACTCTTTTCATAAAACATAAAACCTGACATCTAGTGGGAATGTCTCTGAAGTGCTAATATGCATCTTAAGGAATAGGGTTTGATTTATAGAGGATGTCACTTCTGCCAATGGGAAGATTTACCTTTATGGAAACAATACCTGGTGGCGAATGGTGTTTAGTGCTTCTTAGCAAAGACTGAAGTCTTCCTCTCTATGTTCCTTGAGTAGTTCTCAAGGTCCCCTGGGTCTCCTGAGGCGTTTTGTCTGAGCTGGCCATCCTTAGGGATCATTATCTGAAAGGGGCATGCTGAGGACCAGCTGCTGTGTACTGGGCAGCATGTAGGCATTTCACATTAGCCTTTGAACCCTTTTAAGAAACCTGTGCATTTGAGTTAACCAGTGTCCTAAATTGCATTGAAATGTAATTTGCAAGTGGATTAGCTAGATCTTTGTGACATTTATTTAAGACTTTTTGTCCATGTTATGACTTAGGGATGAATTACTAAGACATTAAAAATACCATTGGTGCCACCAATACTCCATAGTCATGTTTAAACACAACTATATGACTGGAGAGTGGCTTTATTAGAAGTAATTTTTTGTTTAATCTTCATGCTGGAAATTAGACTTTAAAAATAAAAATCTTTAGTTATGAACATGGGAGATTACAGTAGCTTTCAACAGGAGTGTATAGGAATCAGAAAACATCAGAGTGATGAAAGTCCATCCACACCTGCTCAGTGGGTAACACCCAGACAGAAAAACAGTGATTTGCAGCCTACTCGTAAGTGAAAAAATCAGAGTGCCGGCTACATGTAAGACTTTGGTTACTTAAATAGAGGTTATATCTACGTACCAAGATAGGAGGTTAGCAGAAAGGAAAATATGCTTTAGCGCCGTGGGGGCTATGGCTAAAATTTAATTGAAACGTCTATTTTTGAGCCAGCAAGATGACTTGGGAGGCCAGGAGCTTGCTGCCAAGCTTCAGTACTGAGATCTATCTCCAGGACACTCATGATAGAGGGAGAAATCTGGCTGTCTCAGATTATTCTCTAACCTCAAATGTGTAACACAGTACACCCAAAGAGAATGAATATTTTTTTTAAAAAAAAAAAAAAAACTTTATTTTTAATTTGGTGTTTTCTATTTAAGAAACAAATATGTCTAGTGTTTTTCTTTTAGTAGTAAAACAAGTATATAAGTGTTTTACAATAAGAAATGGGAGAAATGCTGGGTTTTGTGTGTGTGTGTGTGGTGCGGAGTGCACACTAGGTCTCTAAGCATTCTAGGCACGCTCTCTACCATTGAATGGCCAATCTGAAACCCCAAATAACTATAGTAACTCAGGCAGTCCTGAGTATACTTCTTGCCAACCCTTCCTCTTCCTGTCCCGCTGTGCTGTGAGCATGCGTGAATACTTGTTTTAATAGCGGTCTTCACATTTGTGTGTGTCCTCTCCAAATCTGTACTGGGCATATATGCCATGCACATAAGTATATTCTCTGTGTGGCCCTATAGAACACAAAGATCAAAAGCTGAAGTTGTTACTATCTTTCTTCTCTCCGGGTAGTGGACTATTGTGTATATTCTAGGGAGAGCAGCAATCTCAAGGAAGAGTGAGTCCGAGTGGAGGGTTCTGTATCTGTTAGTGCAAAAGAAAAGTGTCTGCTCAGGACCCCCAAGACCAAGTTCTTAGCACAAAGAACATTTATTTGCCCCTGAGAGACAGAGGGCAGGGAATAGGGGACAAAGATAGGAGATAGGGGGAGGGAGGAAGGGAGAGGAGTAGGGAGTATTTGTCCCAGGGTGGAGAACAAAGGATGGCCTCTGAATCGAGAGGAGACAACAGGGGTGGTGCATAGGAAAATGGCAGTTTATAGCTGTGCAAGGGAAATCTGTGTTAGGATGAGGTGTGTTAATTGGGCATGGTAATTAGGTGAGCTGAAGGGGTCTTTTGATTGCTGGACCTTGGTAGTTAGCCTCAGGAGGAAGAAATGGCTAAATAAGGGAATAGACCTTCATGACTAGCTTTAGGAATGTAATCTAAAAGTTTTTAGCAAGGCCGAGGGAATGAAAGAGAAGGGAAAGCCTGCCAGTGCCATCTTGCCACACTCAGCTAGCCAGAGTCCGTTCAGTAGCTTTACTGGCTACATAAAAAATGTTCTTGCTATAACTTACCCCTCAGAAACCTGGGCAGAAATCCATTAAAATACCTTCACCATCAAATTCTACCTAACATTTGTTGAGAACTTGCTATGTTCCAAGTACTTTATTTACTTGGGTTTTATTCCCTCACTTAATCCACTCAAGATTGCCTGCTATATAAACACTCATGTTTTGCAGATGAGGATACTGAAGCTAGATTTATCTGGCTAGGCCCAGTCAGGCATTGTTGCTAGAATCTGACCCAGGCAATTTTGCTCCAGGTACCAGTCACTAAACCACTGCTGTTAAACCCTGGTATCCACCTAATTCTCACTCTCCATCTTGACTAAGACTCAGTGAGTATGAGCCACCACAGCATGTCTTCAAAGCATTGGGTCAAGACCCAAACAGTATATTTACTAGAATACGGTGGGATCCTAGAGCTTGAAGGAGCTAACCAACTGAGCCGTGCACTGTCTGTTCTCCAGTGTAAACCCTTATTCTCTTGTGGCACCTCCTAACATACAAATCAGGGGATGTGGTCCTGGCCAAGGTTTTACTTTCTTCAGGAACTCACTGTCTTATAGCATGGAAATGGTGTTTTCATGACTTTTTTTTTTCCTTTAAATACCTTGCTGTACCTATAATTATTATTTTCCCAAGAATGGAACAGAAATTGCTTCTAGATGAAAGAGCCATGGTGCTCGTGGGTGGGTGTGCTGCTCCAAACTTCGTAACTACAACAGAAATTAGAGGTTCACAAGGTAATTGCTGTGATTACAGTTTTCTTCTCGGCCCCAGACAGGAGCTCTTGAAACACAATATTCTACTAATTTCTTAAATGTACAATTTGCAAGGCTACAGGAAATTACCATGAGTATGTGCTATTTCTCCCCTGTTTTCTATGGAAGTTAAACATCTCATTGGGTCTTTTGAAATTCAGAGGGCAAAGTAGGCATGGCATGAATTAGAAGATATTGTTTTAAAAGCATCAAGTTTTTAAATAATCAACCTTGTATATAAGACTTACTTTAAAAAGAAAATTTTCTAATTACAACATAGTGACAGCCATGAAGAAGCTTCTCCTTCAGTGTTCTAGATTTTTAAAGCCAGAGAGTGATGTGAGAAGATTTACATTTTAGGAATATTGTATCTTGGTGTAAAGGTGAATGGATGAGTATGGAAGCTATCAGGAGGCGATTAAAGGTCCTGACTGGAGAGTGGGGAAAAATAAGCCAAGAGCCAGAAGAATGGTCTTGGGTAATGCTATTAAGATTCTCATGGCAGCATTTTCTGACCTGTTACAGAGATCTTAAGAAGAGGGACATTGAGTGGCTTCAAGGGGAGCGTCTTGACCCCTCAGCCCTCCTTATACCTTCTAAAGTCTGAGAGTACAAACAAACACATGCCACTAACCACCCAGCCTTCATGATGCTTAGCCACAAACATATCTCTTAGAATGTTGACATACACTTAACTTCCTGCCTCGCCACATCTGGATGGAGAACAGTCTTGTCTTTATCAGGCACGCAGTCTTCTAATGTAGGTCTGTTCATCTTGAGGACTATATCTTCACAAGTAGAAGATCCCAGCTCTAGGTGTCATCCACTGCTATTACATTCCTCTGTGCAGGCTAACCTGGCAGCGGGTCAAAGCAATAGGAAATCTTTTATGTCTCCAACTTTGCTGATTCCAAGGGTAAATGCACCAATTCTTTTCATATATTTTCTGTCATTTAGTAATGTCTTTCAGCAAATCCCCAGTATTTAAATCACCTGATGCTTTTCAGCAGCCCATGCATCTCAGATGCTATTGATTTTTATTAGTAAACCGGTTATCTATGAATACGTGCTCAGTACATCTGACAGCATCAGTTTTAGTGAATGTAGTGGCCAGTATAAAAGATGGGGTTCCCGAAGAATTCTTAGCCAAGAGACAAGCCCCACTGTGCTTTTGATTAACACGCATAAGCCAGGCAGGATATTTAGCAGTGAACTTACATAGTGACATGTTTCCTAGAGGAGCTCAAGTCTGATCCAGTCAGCTAATGTAACTGCAGTGAGCACTAGCTGACTCCTTCCCATATAGCTGTGGCTCTCGCCCTTTGCTGCCTCATAGAGCTGCTTGGGACTCCCAAGGAAAGCACCAGTCTTGGTCTCTTAGGCTTCCATAGAGCTACCAAGAAGAGAAAGGAGAGGGTTTCTGGACCTGCCTTGCTACTGTCGTGATGACTGAACCCTTGTCATTTCCCCTCCCCCGTTTCTTAATAAGGTTCAGAAGAGTGGTCTCATTGTGACATTTTCGTAGTGTATGTAATGTGCTGCCATCCTGTTAACCACCCCGTTAGCCTCTCTTGTCTCTCTCCCTAGTCACCTTCTTCTTGATTGGCTTTTCTGAACTTCAGAAGGGTCACAGGCTATGTAATTGCTGTACATGGACTTTAGCTTCAAAAAGACCAGACTTAGAATCCTGCCTTTGTCTTTAACAAGCTGCGTGATCTAGAGTCACCCGAGCTTCCATGTTCTTAATGTCTGTAAAGCAGAGGTGGTGTAAGCCCCTTTTACATTACTGTGAAGGTTGAGTAAGGTGATGTACATAATACATACTGGTATTTTTATGATCAGCCAGAAGAAGGAAGCTGTCCTCATTTTTTTTCCTATTGCTGTGATGAAACACTATAGCAAAAAGCAAGTTGGAGAGAAAAGGGTTTGTTTGGTCTACATTTCCAAATCATAGACCATCACTGAAGGAAGTCAGAACAGCAATCCTAACAGGGCATGAATCTGGAGACAGGAACTGATGGCAGAGGCCATGGCAGGGTACTGCTTACTGGCTTACTTCCCAGGGCTTTCTCAGTATGCATTCTTATAGAACCTAGGGCCACCAGTCTAGGGATGGCACCAACAACAGCCTGGGCCCTCCAGCCTCCCCATCCATCTCTAATTAAGAAAATGTCTTACAGCCAGATATTATGGCAGCATTTTCTCATTTGAGGTGCTCTCCTTTCAGATAACTCTATTCGTGTCATAAAATTAGCTAGCACAGAAGGTAAATTGGGCTAAGATAAGAATTTGCAGCCCTTGGGGAGGGGAAAAGCAGCCCTCACCTGGCATATGAAGATACCATCAACACCGTTTAGTATCTGGGGATTTAAGTTGACTCTTGCCACTAAACCAACAGTGGTAGCTAGACAGGATGTGCCCAGGTCTCGGTGGCCTCATTTCCTGTGTCTCAGCCACAGCATCACATTTCTTCCCACAGTAGTACTCAGCTCCATAACTAAGCTATTGATTTAAAGACTGGCCCCAGAAACTGGTGGTAGGTGGTTGCTAGAGCATTGATGGCCTCTCAACTGTGACACCTCTGCTTGAGACACTAGGCAGGCCATCAGTGCAGAGAGTGAGATTTCCTGAGCGTTCCTATCCCAGCTTTTCCCTCTAAGACAGGATTAGATTCTTTACAAAGTTCATGGAGCCTCAACTCAGTGACAACATTTAACTTCAAGGGCTTTAAAGGGAATCTGTTCTACTTTCTCTCTTCAAGTTTGCAGATTCAACAGTCTGTACAAAAGGCAGGGCCGTTTGTTAAAGAGAACATTAGATATGCCGGTGGCCCAGACTGACCCCCTGCTGCTCCAACTGTTCTTGCCCTAGATGAACTAAGTTCCCATCTGTAGAAGTGGAGAACAGGAAGGGAGGGTGGCAGGCTCTTCACTCACTCCGTACAGTTTACTTTAGTCAGTCTTGTAGGACTTGTGTAAGGCTTCCTTTGCAACCTCAGTAGTTGAAGGTAGTATGTTTGGTCAGGTTCCTTGGCCTTCACCAAGAGAAATATCTTAGTATTAATGTATCACAAAAGTGACTGACTTTTGAAAGGCAAAATGAGGCTTGGGCCTATTGTGGCCATAACAAGCCCTTAGGAATCAGTTCTACATATATTACCCAGATCCTCACAATTTTGCTTTATTTATCTTAGTTAAGAAGGTATTTCTTACAGATGGTTGGAATAACAATGAGGATTCTAAACCAGAACCTGGGAGAGAAACATCAATGTCATGGGTGCCAGTTAGACTTTTTAGGTCTGTAGTTTTAGATGCTTTCAATGCAGAAGCACACTGTGTTATCTGCTGAATATCTGTCTCACTCAGGGTCAGTATTGTCCTTCCCATGAGAGTGTATGCCTACACAAGAAGGCACACTTCAGTCACTGTTCATTGTTGTACCTTGCTTTGACATAGAAGGTTGTATTAGTTAGGTGGTTATTCTCTGGCATTGAATACTTCTTTGGCATCGTTCACAATTTGTCACTGAAATTAATTAATTGAAACTTTGCCAAAGTTTTGAATTGTGAAGTATAACTCATCAAGTTGAGGCCCAGAACTTAGCAGTGTACCACCTACAAATCTTATCTGTGGGTTATATTTCACCTACTCTGAGCAACCACTGCTGTAGTCACAACAAAGGACATTTAATATCTAGAGAACATGAATCTTCAAAATTCTTTTTATAGTCTCAAACAGTAGGATAAACCACTTAAAGCCTCTATTTGTGTATGAGGCATCAACTTTCCATTTTGGGGGTACATTATGCAAATCAATTTTTATTTTAGGTTGATAGTTTTCCCCTTCTATAGCAGCCTCATTTGATCCTACTAATCTTGAAACTAACAATGATAACATCTTTGCCTCTTCTCATAGCAACTGCTCTTGCCATGGCTTTCCTCTGCCTCTGAGCTGCTGCTTCCTGACTGAACCTTCCCTACCTGCGGTATCTTGCTGGCACACAGCTGAGTCATTCACCTTCTCAATGAACACAGTAGGGACTGTACTTAGCTCCTGTGTCTGCTCTGCTGTCTGCCTTGACTTGCCTTTAGTGCGTACTTCCTTATCTCCCCCACTTCCTGCTTAGTTCAGGAAGAGAGGAAGGGTGGTTGCCCGTGACCATGATGGAAGAGTTAAAGGTAAAAGTAATGTGGAGGAATGCCTAGCACACAGCGGACCCTGGAGTGGAGTGTTATTTCTCTACTTCTCTGTCTCACTCTCCCCTTCCCTATTCAGGAACCCCTGGAACTGAATTTGCTATTCCAGACTTAAGTCATACATAAAGTGACTACGTCTTTCTCCCTTTGGGCTCTGTGTCCTAACCCAGAACCTATACTTAATAATGTATATTGGTTGAATGAATTCTAATTTCTAGAAATAGTATTTTCAGACTTGTTGGGTTTTAACTTAATTTGTGGCTACTACATTTATTCTCTCAGAGGACAGGACAGATCTACCTCTGGTATGATTCATGTGCCCCTCATGGTCATCTTGGATTCTTCTCATGCTTCCAAGAATAGGTATCTTAGGTGACAAAAAGTCCGCGACCAAAAGTACCGTGGGGAGGAAAGGGTTTGTTTGGTTCATTTCCATATCACAGTCTGTCATCAAAGGAAGTTGGGGTAGGAGCTGGAGGCAGGAACTGGAGCTGAAGCTATGGAGGAATGCTGCTGATTGGCTTGCCTCTCCTCTCACCTTCCTGATTGTGCCCTTCTGCTATGGTAAGCTTCAGGTGCGCCTTAGGAAATGTAGGCACATACCTTGTCACACTTTTATGCAATTGCATAGTCCACACTGTGTGCCATTTTTCTCTGAGCCCTCATCTGACTGTACAGATGACATTTCACTGACAGTGAAGTCGTTTGGCACTTAAAGGAAATGAAACTTTTTAGCACATCTAGAGGTGTAATTTCTGGAGGAGGCCCTGTTTGACTGAAAGACATCATCTAGTTCTCTACGGTATGGAACTCAATAAAAGTACATTTTACTTGGCTGCTTCTTGCCACCAGCCAAATACAAAAGTTTTTTGTTTGTTTTTGGTTTGTTTTTTAAAAGCACCATTCAGGTTTAGCCCTAGGTATACTTGTCAGATGAAATGCTCTTAGAAACATTTAAAAGTACATGAACTTTGTGCCCTTAGATGAGTTCTTTGTGTCCATGGATAAGTTGGGAAAGCATCTAACATGAATTCTAAGACATCGCCTTTCCCCTCTATGACACCCATACACTCAAGAAACTACATGGTGTCTCATACAGTGCTTTGAAGTCTTGCATGTACTTTGTTTATTGGCATTATTAGCTCCAGATACACATGGGCATGAAGTAATTTTGAGTAGACTCCTAGAACTGAACTTCTGGGTTACCTGAGATCAGATCTTTTCTTCTTTCTTGAACTTATGACAAGATACAGGAAAACACGGACGTGCTTCCAGAGCAGATAGAAAGCATGCTTGAAAATGCATAGGCTATTTCTCCTCTTGATATGGGTCAGTAATATGTATATAAAAGTGGCTAATGATGAATATGGTATTCACACAGTTCATCAGAGGGCACAGTTCTCACCGATCTTCAGTGACTTTGCATTCACAGCTCGTCCTTTTCCTCATGCAAACACTGTGCTGGTTACTTTTCTCATGGCTGTGACAAAATATTTGGCAAAAGCAACTGAAGAAAGAGGAAGACTTGAGTTTGGCTTGTGACGTTTGAGGAAACATAGTCCGTTGTAGCGAGAACACCCCACCGCTGGTTGTGGTGTGCCTGGGAACATAGTCCACTGTAGCAAGAACACACACCCCTCTCCCCCCCACCCCCCTGCTGGTTGTGGTGAGCCTGGGAACATAGTCCACTGTAGCGAGAACACCCCACCCCTGGTTGTGGAGTGCCTGGGAACATAGTCGGTTGTAGCGAGAACACCCCACTGCTGGTTGTGGAGTGCCTGGGAACATAGTCGGTTGTAGCGAGAACACCCCACTGCTGGTTGTGGTGTGCCTGGGAACATAGTCCACTGTAGCGAGAACACCCCACTGCTGGTTGTGGTGTGCCTGGGAACATAGTCCACTGTAGCGAGAACACCCCACCCCTGGTTGTGGTGTGCCTGGGAACATAGTCCACTGTAGCGAGAACACCCCACCCCTGGTTGTGGTGTGCCTGGGAACATAGTCCACTGTAGTGAGAACACCCCACCGCTGGTTGTGGTGTGCCTGGGAACATAGTCCGTTGTAGCGAGAACACCCCACTGCTGGTTGTGGTGAGCCTGCAGTCAGGAAGTGAGCAGAATGAGTGCTGAGCTCCTCTTGCTTCTGCTTTTTAATCAGCTTGTGACCCACATTCATGGGGGGGGCTGCTGCCCATTCTCAGGGTGTGTGTTCTCTCACTTCAGCCTCCCAAGAAACACCCTCACAGACATGCCCAGAACATGTCTCTTAGGTGATTCTAAATGCCATCCTGTTGACACTCAATGTCCTGAACAGTTTGTTCTTCTCCCTTGAGAATGGTAGGGTGTCCTCACAGGGGTTGTGGTTGTGATTACATACAGGTTTTCACTCCACCTAGCTACACATTAGAATGCAGAACTAGACAGGGCTAGAGGTCAGATTTTCAAATTCCAGCTGTGTCAACCTAGACAAGTTGGAATGTCTAAGCTTCAGTTTTCTCCTCTATAAAATGTATATAATAGTACTTACGTCACAAGTCATTTCTGAGAAGCAGGTGAGATAATCCATGTGAACGTCTTAATATGTTTTCTTCTCTGTACTAAGTAAGCATGTGCTAAGTATGAGTTACGGTCTTCTGTTTTCAAGAGTATAAATGCTAGCCCTTCATATTTTACATCTTCACTGTACTCATGGGTCAGATATGACCTGACCTCTACAGGGCAGTGCACGTGCCATATGACGTGGCTGTGAGGTTCATGGTGATTTTCAGGCCATCAATTGTTAGTAACGAGATTCTGGCTTTCAGTTTATTATGGCTTTTCACAGTTCAGCTAAGAAAAATAAGCAAGTGCATAGAAAGAAAGGTGTTAGACAAAGAGTTGAAAGAGTAGATACAGTAGCCACAAGCACCTAGTCTTTCAGAATGTGGTCTTTTGTAAAAATGTTTCTAACTTTGTAGTCCACATGCTGTTTTCATTCAAATCGTGCTCCTTAGAGGCACTAGTGGGATGTTATGGCCCATATTGGAGATTGTAGAACATACATGATGGGCACAGTGAAAGTAATGATAGGTGTGCACTCAGAAAACCCTGGTCCTCTTCCAGGCCACTGATAGAAAAACCATGCATTCAGGATTCACTTTGCATTACTGTGATATGTGACTTGAACACACTTGGGTTCTGTGACCTGAGCCAGTTATACACACAAAATGAATTACTAAAATGTAATGTTTAAAAACAAAACTGTTTTAGAAAAAAAGATCCTGAGATGCTATAAGGCTGACTAGTAGAAAGAGACTGACTACAATAATCCCTTTTGCCAAGCCCAGAAATTCTAGGAAAAACCCAGTAGAGCGGTGTGGACAAGGTGCCCACTCACTAGGCTAGCCATTGTCTAAAGAACAGAGCTGAGGAAATACAATGGCCAGTTGAACCATCAAACTACATGGACTCAAAGTGTTAGCCAGTTGCTGAGTGGTACATACGTGTTATTTTGGCACTTGGGAAGCTCAGACAAGGAGATTTGAGTTTAATCATCAGTATCATGTTTGCTTTTATAGACATGAATTTTTTATTGAAGCATTATGAAAAGACCATTCTTATAATATTTCACCATTTTTTTCTAGGTGTATTTCCTCCAGATATTAAGATAGGTTTCATCCCCTGGGTGTTGTGTTATTCTGTCTTCTGCATGCTTTTCTCCCTCAGCAGACTGTAAATGTGGGAGAGAAGGAAGCAGTTCTTAGGATTCCCTGCATTTTCTTTGCTACCAGACTGCTCTTTTCTACTGAGCCTCATGTAATGACACTACAGAAAATCCATGTATGCAAAGTCAGGCACAGTTGGTTTCTTGAGAATGTGCTGCTGTTTTGGTGCTCAGCAGAAAAAAAGTAGTTGCAGGGTTTTTATTTTTGTTTTTTAGTGTGCCAGAACTTTCCAACACCCTTTCCCTGTCTCTTTCTCTTTTAGGCTCTAGACCAAGATAGAACAGCCCTACAGAAAGTGAAGAAATCTGTCAAAGCAATATACAATTCTGGTCAAGGTAAGTACTTACCAGATCAAATTGCATGATTCATAAATAATGTTCAGAGTTGTTTTTGTACATATAGGATTTTCACAAAAGACCTGAACAGATGGAAAGGTAAGTAGGGCCAAAGAATTGAACGTTTTTTTCTTCTGTCTCTACTGTCCGACAAAACCTGTCATTGTTTCTATAGTTCAAGTCAATGTTATGATCCTTCTAAGAATTCAGTCCCATGGTAGCTGATGGTTGTCACAGATAGCAGGAGCTACTTATGGTCTCTTTGTGTGGTTGGTCAGCCTGTAATCTGATGACTTCACTTAAGCATGAGTTAATCTTCCTTCTTGAGTGTGCCTGAACATGTTCAACACCAGTACTGACCATGGATCCTACTGGAGCTGATAGCATTTTTGCTGCCTCAACTCACTTGGAGAAGGTTGCTGCTCTAAGACATCAGCTGTGTATTACCTCACTGAGAACCTGGAGGGAAACGTGCTGTCTAAAGAAAGAGCACTTGCTTTGGAGCCCAGACAGTGAACACAACTACTCTGAACTGGTTACTCAACTTTCTCAAACCTTTGTTTTTCACAGCTGGAAATGCAGTAATGGCATTAAAGAGTGGTTGAGGGACTCAATGTGCCTGGTCTCTATATTACATCATGTGAGTTCAATAAATGCAGCATTCTTCTTAATTTTATCATTACACAATCATAGAGCTCAAAAAAGTAAACAGGGCAAAACATAACCGACCCCTTTGCTGGCTGCCTCACACAGCATCAGAGCTCAGAATTACTGAGGGAAACTGGAGGGTCTTGTTATTCTGAAGCCACCTCCCACACCTCAGAACATTATATAATATTAATTGCCATTGTGTTTCATACCACCACTTAGTTTCTCTGTTTAAGAAAATGCTGAGATGTTTATTTAAACTAGATAAGTAATGGCTGTTTTATAAGTCATGTTTTTTTTAAAAAGCAACAAATCTTATAGATTGAATGAAAATATGTTTATATTAAAGGTGATTTATTAGAATGGCTTATAATTTGTGGTCTGGCTAGGTCAGCAATGGCTACCTCTTGATGGAAATGCCAAGAATCCCATAATTGCTCAGTTCATGAAGCTGGATTCTCTGCTGGTCTTCAGCCTGCATTGGAATACAGAAGAAGTAGGTTCTAATACCAGTGAAGGGATACCTCAGCAACAGGCCAGGTGAACTTGCCAGCACAAACAAAGGCAAGCAAGCAAAAAACAGAAGCTTCTGCTTCCATATTTTATATGGGCTGCCACCAGCAGGTGTGGTCAGACCTAGGTGGGTCTCCTCAACTCTCTTGATCAGAAAATCTGAGTTGATTCACGATGTGACAGCTGAGATGAGCCATCGCAGTTGCCTCGGTCTGAAGAGACTGTATATTGTTTTAAGTTTTTATCTAAATGAAAAACCTGATTTACAGCTTCTGTCTTTGACTTCATCCTGATAAACTCCTGACATGGCGGACCACAGCCTTTTGAGAAGGAGAGCAGAGAAAACAGCTAGCGAATCTACAGGAGTGCTTTCCAGGGGCTGATTTTGTTTTTGTTTCTCACGTGAAGGCTGGTTATGTGGTTAAGCTTTCTCTGGTGATTTCTCAAATGCTACTTTAGATTTCATACTGTGAGGTGACAGTAAGTTATACTTAAGACATGTATATAAGGAGATGCTCGGAGCTTTTATTAGGATTTGTAAAAACATAAAGTGAATGAAACCCATAAGTGATGAACAGTATGTATATAAGTACAGCATTATACACTGTTTTCAAAGAAAAGAAAAGTTTATAGCTTTGCCACATTTGTAAGTTCAAGTACATTATTTGACTCCACTTGGTCTTCAATTTCCTTACTATAAAATAAAAAGATAGTATTTGATGTATAGGATATTATATGGACAAAATGAGATAATCATCACACTACCTGCCACATAGTAGATAGTTAACAAATTGTAGATGGGAACAAGGCAATTACAGTGATATAGCATGAGATGAGTGGACCAGCCTGAGAGGTGTAGGGAGGGGTACTGTCAAGTCTTATTGGTAAGGTGCCATGCTAAGGCACTGCTCCTGAGCCAGGAGAAAGTGTCATGCCTACCTTGCTGGAGACTCTTATGAGCCTCTTCCTGGGGAAGAATGCACATATTCTGCAGCAGCTCACACAAATTCTTTTGTGTAGCTGATGTGCTTCATTTTTTGTTTTTAAACTGGCATCCTTGATCACAGTTGCCTTAGAATGACAGGAGAAACAATAGTTCCTTTGAGGTTGTAAAGAAGAGCAGTGAAGGGTGGCACACAATTTAGTGCCTTCTCTTCCACCAGAATGTATTCCCCTTGTGGATGGGTCATAGCTGAAGAAGTTTAGATCCATGCTGGATAGAAGCTTTGTTACCTGCTCTTTCCCTGTAGTGCCCATTAGAGTAGCTTCTTCACATGTGGTTTTTTAAATTAATTGACATAAAATGAGATTGAAACTTTTGTTCCTCAGACTCAGTGGCCACATATGACTAAAAAATAAATCATTAGACAGCGTGGACCTAGACCATCTCCCTGAACACAGGAAGTCTTCGGAGAGTTTGCTCCTGCAGGAGAGTGTATGTGTAACTGTTGTACCTGCTGAGCAGCACCCTCACATTAGACCCATAAGTCTCACCCCTGGATGTACAGTCGAGTCATCCAGAGACCTAGAAAACACAAATGAGGGCTCATATCTTGTACCCATACCCTCAGGCTGTTCTAGAGCAAGAGTGGATACTGGGATTTACAAAGAAACATGTTTGTATGTGTATCTGACTTGCAGCTAAATCTGGTAACTACCTGGCTTCTGAACTACTTACAAGGGTTATTGTTGTCTCTCCTAAGCACATCTTTCAGCTTTGTATTGTGTCCCATTTGTTGGCATGATTATCAGCTTAGCAGGTATTAACTAAATGCCTATCATCTCCTACTGTTACGAATGTTAAATATACAGAAAAAGTCAGAGATACTCTGTCTTTGTAAACTTTATGGCCCACCGGCAGTTTACATCAATCTGGAAAGTAATTTTAATAAGGAACCAGGAAGTGCTGTAAAGGGAAACCTTATAGGGCACAGAAGGAGATTCAAGGGATCTGATGTAGTGTGACAGGGTGTGCCTCTGTCAGAGAATGCCTGTCAGAGAACATGGTATCCATTGGGCATTGATGTTGTACTCTAGACTAAGCCAAGCAAGCTATGAGGTAAGTGCTATTATGCCCATATCTAAGATGATGAAACTGGAGCTTAAAGAACCAGATACCTTATCTAAAGTACCATACCATATCATCTTGTACATTCTGTGTGACAAGGTTTAATAAGTATATAATAAATTGCTTGTTGTACGTTGGTTGGATAGGTTCCTTTTGGAAATCTGGCTGAAAATAGCTGTTAAGTACTCATTTATCATGAATATTAGTGAGTGAACCACTCAAATGTAAACTGTGGTCAATGTGACCTGTGGGTTGACTTTGTGGTCTGTGATCGAGAATCACATAGAAATTGTACTTGTGGTTGAAAGTGTGGAGATATACTCAGATTGCTTGGGGCTCCTCACAGGCTGCCGTGACCCAGTAATGTTTTTGTAGTCACAAGCCAAGTTAGTACAGTGGGTTTTGTCATATTATATGGGCAGCATAGTGACATTTAATCCTTTAGAGGAGACATTTAATCTTCAGAAATATAGTAAAATGAGGAAAACAGTAGTGGTGTGTATTTTTCCATGATACATTTGAAGTTCCTTCCAGATGGCTCAATCAAAACACTTTTGGCCTCAGTGAAAAGCCACACAAGACTGAACTTTGGTTTGTTCTCATGATGTATTTTCATGATATTTTGTTTTTCATAGTGATTGACATAAATCTCACATGATGATGCTTAAAGATTTAAGAACCATTTTTTTTATTTCTGATTGGAGATTACCAACACTCAGTCTTCCTAAAATGATTTGAAAAATAGTCAAAATTATGAAGGGCCATGCTTATAAAATGTATTATTTTTTACACATAAGCTTCTGTCAGTATTGATTACTGAACAATGAAAAATAATTAAGATTATTTTTAATTAATTAATTTGGGAAACAAATTATCTCCGTGGAAGTCTTTTACTTTGAGAATTGCCTTGGGAACTTGTCTGTCTTATCCCCCTGTGTATGAGGACACCTAGCACATGAAGAACTCAAAACCCGTGAATGTCTTAGACCAGGAGAAAGCTATTGAAGCCACTCTGTTTTAGCTTACTAACCTATGAGACATACTGTCATGTAGTTCTGGGAGCTCCTGTCTCTCTCTTTTATTTTTGGTAATTTGTTTAAAATAACTGGCAGTTTCCTAAGCACTAAAAAAGGTTTAATATATGTTACAACTCTTGGGCTTTTTTTCCTTTTCAAGAACAAAGCCTAATTCCCTTTTCTTGAGTATGACCCAGACTTAGAAACTCCCTTCTTATGAATGAAACAGTGACGTAATGCCCTGTGACCTTAAGGCTAGTTCATCCAAGTGCTAATTTTCACTTGACCTGTTCTGATTGTTTGATTTGGAGAAGAAGCCACCCCCTCAACTAATCCCATGGAGAGAGACCCCCCCCTTTCAGAAGCATAAACTGACAGCCATGTAGGCAAGTCACCTGCAAGCCAATCTGCTTGCACTTTACCCTGGCTGACTTGAAATCCTTCAGTAGAGGAGGAACAGGGTTAGTGTAGGTAGCCTTGCTGCCCATGTGGTCATGCACATGCATGTATGTTAGAAGTCAGGTATGATTCTTCAGAAAAGAGAGCTTAATGATGCATACTGTGTTGGAAGAAACAATAAGTGGGTAGACTGAATGGATTTATTGTTCTATCTTCATTAGGTACAGTAATCAATTTTTAATCTGTTGTGATCTTAATGTACTTGCATATCGTTTTTCCTTGGAGTAAAGAGTCCCAGAATGTTTATATTACTAGATTTCAAATGGAGTTGTTCATTTTATTTTGAGATAGGGTTATCATGTATGGCAGGATAACCTCAAACTCCTGTGTACTTAAGGATAACCTTCACCTTCTGATCCTCCTGCCTCCACCTCCCAAGTGCCGGAGCTAGAGAACACTGAACCTGCCTGACTTAGTACTGTGGATCTAATCCATGGCTTTGGGCATGCTAGGCAGATACTCTACTGACTGAAACATATTTCTAGCCACTAAGATGTCTATTTTAGCATTTATTATTGTATGATGATTTTCTTTAAAATGTTTACTGAGACATATTTGGGATAAATGTTAACTTGTTCATAAGACACAGTGCCCCCTAGAAATATATACCATTGTTAGGAAAGATGAGGCTGTAAATCCTTTAATTTCATAGAAAATGTGGTGTGTAGTTTGATGGCAAGTGTCAGCATGAAGTCTTCCTTCCAAAGTACATCTAGGCTTTTGGAAACCATCTCCACCTTTTTACCAGAGTAGAGAAAGCACTTCGTTTCTCGCTGCCTTCCTGTTTTCTTTTTCTCCTGTTTCCTTTTGTTTAGAATTACTAGTAAGTAGTTTTAGGAAAGAAATGTTGTGTGTGTTCTTTTAAGACAAAATTAGCATGTGATTTTCTCCAAATTTTCATTTTGTTAGTTTATCAGTTTTGAGAAATAGTTCACAGATTACACAGAGAAAATCTAAGGTTTTAAACGTAAAACACTAAACATGACAGTGGATAGAAAGCAGGCGACTTTATTTCAGCTTCTTTTCCAAGCACCTTGTTCAAATGTGCAGAGACAGTGTAAGTCAGTCCTGAGGAGAGTTGGCAGTTAATGTCAGCGTTTGACTACGTCATATAATGCTAATTTTAATTATGATCATAACAGGCATAAATAGATAAAATGGAGTAAGATTTTAATAGTAAGGTTAGAAAGGGAAAAGTATCACAAGATCACAAAATCAGTTCTGTGTTTAGGAAATTTAGCATTTTTGATGTTTTAGGTATATGGATAGTAACTGAATTTATTATTATTATGTTATGTGTATGGGTATTTTGCCTGAAGGTATGTATGTATGCCACATGCGTGCCAGGTACCAGAGGAGGTCAGAAGAGGATGTCAGATACCCTGGAACTGGAGATATAAAAGGTTGTGAGCTGCCATGTGGGTGCTGGAAATTGAACCTGGATCCTCTGAAAGAATAGCCAGCGCTCTTAACCTCTGAGCTAACTCTTCAGTCCTAAATAATTATCCTTATGGACAGTCTTTCAGCTTTGAACAGTTTCTGCTGGACAAATACAGTCAAGAATCTAGGCCTTCCTGCATCTGGCCTCTCATTCTAAGTTACTCTTCGACTATAACTTGGATGTTTTTATCCCTATGAACTGTAATTCTATTTTCTATGAAGATGTTGCTCGTAACTGTAGTAAAGAACCAGGGCATAACAGTCTGCACTAGGAAACCAAATCTTGGTTGTATTCTCCTTGGGACCTGCTGAAATCCTACCTCTTTCACAGACATTTTGAACCAGGCAAAGTATCATATATGTTTAAGTAAATAAACATTGATTGGAAGTATATGCTTTCTCATGTTTTACTGACAGGGATGTATGTTCAAAAATAGTTTGCAGTGTACCACATCTGGTCCTAGCCTATGACTGGCCTTCCTAAACTGAGTTGAGACATTCCATGTTGGAATTGTGAACAGTTTGGCAATGTGAAATGATCTTTAATGCACAACACCAAAAATTAATTCAAATCAAGCACGTGAGAAGTCTGAGGTGTCTGTGAATGTTTTGCATTGCATAGCTTCACTGCAGCCCAAGTTAGGAACACATAAATGAGCACTTTTATGTGGATACTGCTGTCGTGTCAAGACCACTGTATGCTTCATACATACACAGTTTCCTGCACTTTTAAAAATCTAATGTTCAGTTAGAAAAAGCAAAGACTGAATATTTTCCTACCATCATTGCTCAACATGTAAATGTCAAATTAGTTTATCTTTGGATTATACATTTAGAATGTTTGATTTAATAAATTGTTATTTGAATTACTGACATGTTTTAATAAAAAATGTTTAATTGAACTTTTGGTTGGAATATTAGGACAGAGTTTCCAACGGTTTCTCACAATACCCTAAATATACTTCTGCCATTTTGTGTTTGTGTTTATATGAAGTGAAGATCTCATCATTGACAAATATAAAATGAAATTATTGGTGAGCACTGAAACTGTAAGCAAGTCCAACTTAAATGCTTTCTTCTTTAAGAATTCCTGTGGTCATGATGTGTCTTCACAGCAATAGAAAATGGCTAAGATGCTTCCTATTCAGCCAAATCCAAGTTTCTTTACCCTTCATACTTTGTGTGCATAGATGGTATATGTTACCTCCTGCCTCAAATGTTATTAATCTATAATTGCTTATTAGATAGATGATTATTATCAAGCATTTGCTTATTTATCATCTAATGAGTTCTGACCTCTGCCTTCAAATTTTGCCATTTGTTTTGATAACCAGATCCCAAATGTATGATTTCTATAAACCCTGTTAAAAGTCATGTATTTTCATGCAGATGACTACTGTTTCTCATGCTATGTAAATACATTTATTGCAGACTATGTATCAAGGAGACAATTTTTTTTAGAATGTTTAAGAATATATATTAAGTAAAGAGAGCTGGGAATTTTAGCTTACTAATCACCTACACAGCATATAAGGCCCAAATTCAGTCTTTAGTATTCACAAAAAAGAATAAATACTTTAGATCCCATCTCTTGCTTTATAAACAAATATATTACTTTGAGTTAATTGTTTTAATTTTAAAGATTTTTATTATTTAAAAATCTATACGTATATATGTGTGTCTTTGTGAGAGTGTCCATGGATGTCAGAGGCATTGAGTTACTCTGCTAGTGGAGTTAGAGGTTATGAATCAGCTGACATGGTACTAGAAACTGGAGCAGTCCCCTCTAAAGTCACCTTCCCAACCACTTCAATGTTGTTTTGTTTTTATGTACAAAAGAGTAGAAGGTTAAGTATAAAAATCAGGAAACCCAGTAATCTTTTGGATTATAACTGATATCCTTAACCGGATGGAATTTAATTTTTTCTATATGGCAAAGCATAATATAAACAAGATAAAAAACAAACAGAAAATGTTTGCTGTACAAGAGAAAATCATGGACCAAGTTTCTCCCCTTGCATACTTACAACACAGGTTCCACAAGCAAGAATGCAAGAAAATCTGTAGCAGATAGTTCTAATCCAACTCAGTACTGACATTCCCACACAAGGGCTCAGTTCCCTGGACTGCCTTGGAGTTCTAACATGATCCACAACCCTAATGTGGTTTTCACCTGTGCTTCTGATCATCTGTGAATCAGGATTTCCACTGCCCTTTCCTCAGAAGCTGTTAGTTTGCTTAACCTCCAAAACTCATAGGAACATGTCTATCTGCTTCGTATAAAACTCTTTACAAAGACTCCACATTTAGCTGGTGTTGAGTTGTAGGGAGGGATGTTGGTGCTCACACACCCTGCTGTGCCTAATCTTCCAGGAACCTTCTTCAGCTGTTCAGAACCTGTATGAGCTCCAAACCCCGGCCTTTGGTGGCACATGATTGAAACCTAGACAACCTAGCTGAAAAGTTTTTAGCCAAACAGGTTGAGGTCTATGCTAATAGACTAAAGGAGGAGCCAGCAATGCCTGTCTCTGCAGAGTTTTCCAGCTACTGCAGTGTTTTTTCCCTGTGGGAAGTGAATAAGACCTCTTCTGTAAGGGAAGGTTAGACAGTTTCTTTCTGGCCCATCTGACAAAAGATGGGGAAAACTTTGAATTTCTACACTGTGTCTGACACACGAACTTCTATATTTATGGTCTTATATTAGGGAGGAATTATGAATGTAAAACAGAAGTTAATACATGACAATTAGCAAGACACACTACAAAGATAGCCCCCCTCTATGTAAGACAGTTGGCTTGCACACTAGTGAGAAAGACAAGCAGTTCAAAACTAGAATAAGTAGGTAAAGCAAAGAAAAGGAAATGTTAACATAGTAAAATACAGAAAAGCAGGATTTCTGTGATTCTAATTCCTGTGTCTGTGAGACAACAACTAATGACAGTGCTTCTAGATGTTAGTGAGTTTCCAGACAAAGGGTCCCTGTCATATAGTCATTGTTGTTGAGATGTGATTGCTACCTTCAGCCTCTTCTGAAGGAAACATGGGGTCTAAGATTGGAATGTCCATATATGTGGGGATATTTTCAAATATAATAAAATCGGAAATATCAGAGGACAGATCCACCTCTTCAGGTCTTTTTTGTTTATTTGTTTGTTTTCTTTTTTTGAGACACAGTTTTCTGTGTAACAGTCCTGGCTGTCCTGGAACTTGCTTTGAAGACCAGACTGGCTTTGAACTCACAGAGATTCTCTTGCCTCTGCTGGGACTAACAGTGCAAGCCAGGGCTTCTTCTTGCTCTGTCTTCCTATGCCTGCCTTAAACACTTTCTTTGCTCAGTTAAGGCGTGGCCCCACCACTGTCTGCCTGGGAGCCTGGAACTCCTTCTATAAACTAAGATGACCTCAAACTCGGATTGGATTAAGGGCATAGGTCACCAGTGCTGGGATTAAAGGTGTGAGTTACCACTGTCTGATCCTCCTAGATTGACTGTGAGTAGATCCCTCTGATATCTCCAACTGTATCCACATCCCCCTACAAGCCTATGTTTGTGTATATCTTACAGAGACAGCAGCAGCAGCATGTACACAAGCTTGTGTTTGGAAATTGTCATTGAAGTGTTGGGATTTGGTGGGGAAAGCTGCAAATAACTTGGAAGACTCTTAGTACAGAGATTGTTATATAACCAGCACCACAGCTTGCTGTGAAACATAACCACAGTTGACATAATTATTAAGATGTGCTTATATTGAATTTCCTGCTCTTTATTCAGTTGGAAAAAGAGAAGCCCTGTGTCTTATGCATGATACCTCATTTGGCATTTTAAAAAGTGAGATAAATACAAGGAAAGGACGTGTGTGTGTGTGTGTGTGTGTGTGTGTGTGTGTGTGTGTGTGTGTGTGTGTGTGTTGGCCACAAAAAGAGATCTGATTGGAAGAGGAAGCTACGGTTTTTGTCTTTGTATCTCTGTAATTGCATGTGAAATAAAACTTGCTAGAACAAGCATTTAAGATTATAAGACTGTGATTCATGCTATAGGGTGTGTGTAAAACAGTAGAAGAGCACTTCTGCAGTGTGCGGAAGCTTATGTACTTATTACTACAGCTGCTGCGCCTGGCTTCTGACAAATATATCTTTTTGAGAGAATGAACATTATTTGTTCATTACCCATGAATTTTATTGAGCACTCACTGTAGCAGACTGAGCTCTGGGAACCAAATACATCATAAATTTGGCACAGCTATGAGAAGTAAGAAAAAATGGGCTTACACTGATTTTGAATGAGAAGCTCAGGCCTGGCACTTGGTGACACTTCAGGGAAGAGACATTTGGGTAGATGCACATACCCAAGCATCCCTCCAGAATCCCTAAGCTCTGGCTCACAAGATTATAAACACATTACTCTAGACTCTGCACAGAAGAGAATAAAAACCCTAAAGAAAGGGTCAGACTCTGAAAAAAGAGGAGGTGGGAAGAAACGAAAGTGAAATGTACTTTGGAATGAGTAATAGTATTTAAACACCTCATATGCCAGAAACTGCATGTGGCACATTATAGCCATTCTTCAATTCCACAAAATGACCATGCCAACTAGATATTATTACCTTACTGTTATCTTCTACATACCAGAATTCTCCGAAGTATACCATGATATTGTTTATATCTGATGTCCATTAGTATTGGTACTTTAATTCATTATCAGAGTCATTGACTTAAGTGATCAGTCATTGACTTAAATGTAAAAATATTAAAAATTTGCCTTGTATTTCATAGACATTCCATTTCACATCTAAATTGGAGACGCTAAAAGCTATTTTTCTAAGATCACCTGACCCCTGAGGTCTAGAGCAAGAATTCAGACCCTCTCTGTGGCCCAGGCTAATGCTCTGTATTCCTCTGCAAAATAATGCCTCAGTCACATTAGGATTTGTACTTAAATATGGCCTTTTGATGTGAGGATCTTAATATTCACTAAACAGAAAGAAGCTGTTGGGTTTTGTGTGTATGTGTGTGTGGGCTTGCTATTCTTCTGAACAGGTAACATCTTCTGAAAGATATTACCTATTCATTATGACACCTTAGCAATCAGTGGCCAGGTGAGTCTTACTAGACCTGCTTTATACATGAGGGAAATACACTGAGTTTAGTCATCTGTCTAGGACCAGGAAATAAAGACTAGAACCAAGATACCAGATTTTCAGGCCCTTCTTTTACAGACCAGGCCTGAGTCTTGACACTCCTTCTCATTATCTGTGTGACTTGGGAAGCTTGCTTAGCCTCTCTCAACCTTTTATGTGTTTAAAAGGAAGGTGGTAATAGTAGCATGTAATTGTGAAGTGAGTGAGTTAATAAAGAAGAAACACTGCTCATAGTTCTGGCACCTTAACTCATCAGAAACTTTAATTCCAATTAATTATAATTATTGAATTGTTGGTATTACTAAGGCACAAAGAAGTCTGTTGGATTTCTGGCACTGACCCTAAACCTTTCATGCAGTGGATTCTGAGTGTGTTAACATGTTGTTCTGGCATATAGAATGGTCTTAATTGAATTGGGTCAGCAGAAGAAGGTGTGATTTGTAATCAAGTGTAGCTGGTCTCTAATCCTGGCTTCAACCCTGAGTTCTACTTGCCTATCAAATAATGCGTTCATGACTGGAGAGATGGCTCAAAAGTTGAGAAGCTGCTGCTCTTGGCAGAGGACATGCGTTTGTTTCCAAGAACCTTATTAGGCAGTTACCACTCTCTTGTAGCTCCAGTTCCAGGGGCTAACAATATGTTCTGACTTCTGTGGATACTATACACATGTGATCCACTCACAGGTATGCAGGCACACACATGTGCACATAAATAAAAATAATGCCTTGAGGGAATATTGCATGGGTCTTAGAATATTTACTGTGATGGATCCCAATATGTACTCAGTGCTTGGTAAATGGTAATTGCCGAAAGTTGGGTTGGCAGACCAGTCTGGAAGTATGTTAAGTTCTACCACAAGTAAACAGCCATCAGAGAAAGGCCTGCTTAGTTTTTAGGTCTTTGTTGTTTGTGAATTATTGATGGAATCCTCAAGGTGTACTTTAGGAATGGAATTGCAGTACATTCCAAAGGCACTCCCAACTTTCAGGTATGAGCTCTTAGTTTCCTGATTTCAGAGTGATTGTGATGCCTTTGCCACCTGGCCGGTTGCATTACAGTGAACAACATAGGCGGTGATGGTGCCATTGTTACACATACTTTCTGTGCTTATGTGCTGACCATTTGTTCTACAGTTTCCTAATCCTCTGTGAGGCAAATGCCATTGATGTCTTAATTTTGTAGATAAGGCTTAGAGAAGGTCACTTGACCAAATTCCTGAACACTCAGATATTGAATAAAAGTTTATCCTGCTTTAGATTTTGCGGTTGAGCAGGGTAGAGCTTTTCCTCTAAGCTACATTCAGTGATTGGGAGACATCAATAGGAAAAGTACTTGTTTAGTGTGTAAGGGCATCAGCTATGAATTTATGCACCACCCCAAAAGGGCTATTAATTGTAAACATCGCCAAAATAGTCTCTACATTATACCTGTTCCTTCTCATAATTCACTCTTAGAAGTCCAAGGCTCTTGCCCCTTATGTTATTTTGAAATCTCCCCAGCACAGATCAAAGAGAGAACTTTCTCTGCTCTCTCATCCCATGGAGTGAGTGAAGGCATTTCCTGTACCTCTATTCCCTCTCTTTATTTCTGTGGTTGTCTCCCCTAAAACCTGTACCCCTAAAGTGATAGCATGTTTGAATAGCTGACTGTCCTCTACCATGACCTCTGTCTGCCTGCCCTAGATACTCCTCCACCAGAGCAGTACCACTGCCTCTCATTCTTGTTACACATTGAAAATATTCCTGGAAAACTGTGGTTTTATAGAGAGGTAGGGATATGTGTGAGCTGAGGGAGAAGGAGCTAGGGGAAGGTTTCTTTCAGAAAATTGTCCCTACTAGAATCATAATACAATATGTTAGATGTTGCTGTGAATGCAGGAGATTGTTCCTGTGCCTTAGGTCCTGCGCACAGCTCTGTGGTAATGACTGGCATACTGTGTGCTTATCCTTCTCCCACTATTAGGTATCTGTTCCAAACTTCAACTTACTATACCACCATTTTAATATCTGCATCTATATTAGAATCTCTCTCTCATACACACACTGGTACTGTATGGGTATTCCACATCTATGACCTAGCCCATGCTTATTTATCCAGTCTAGTTTTCTACTTCTCATCTATCACCTCTTTGCAGGAAAATGGGATATTATAGAGAGAAGAGTTAGGCCAGAGAACCTTCTCAACACAGATCAATGCCCCCTCCCATGGCCTATCTCTGCTCAGTCTGTCTGATTTTGCAGTGAGTCATCATCACTGATCTCCCAGACTTCTCATAATTCTTTCTAACCTCTGCATGAAATTTCATTTCAGTGTAATAGATGTCAAGGCAGGAAGAGAAGAGATTGCATTTGCATGTGATACCCATGAAGGGGTTCCAGAACCAATTTGTAATAATGTCTTTATTAATCTGGGTAGTGAGCAATATACATTCTATTAACCTACACATTTGTACATGTTTCATTTATAACGTTGTATGATTTCAAGTAAGCAAACAATGCTGCTGTGCTAGTGTTTTTCACTTACTAAGGTGCCTTCTGCCATGGGAAGGTTGAGTTAAACCTCTTGTTTCCCACTGGCTTGTAAACGCAGGAAGAAGTGTTAGGTGGAATTCGCAGTGGTGAGTGAGCTTCTGTGGTTCAGACAGAGAAATCTTGGCTTCAGGGCAGACATGCACAGCCAGTTGTTGAGCTGATGTGGCCTTTCTATTTTTCTGAGGCGTAACCAGGGCTGCGTTTTTCTTTTTATAATATCTCAGCCAGAAAAGCTTACAGCCACTGCAGGCATCATGAATTTTTAATGCTGAGATGAGCAGAAGGTCTTGGAGGCTTCATCTGGTCTCACTGGTTGTCAGCAATGCTTCTTGCCCATTATTCTCCAGGCTAGTGTTCTGTCTTAGGAATGCCCATTGCTCCTTTACAGTTATTGAGGAGCGTTGGAAAGTAAAGCATTCATTTGAGTTGAGTAACTGGGGATTAGACAGCCTGTAAAATTTCAGAGGCGTTAACAAATTCTTACTAAACCAAATTCAAATTCATCCTAAGCCCCTTGGGAAATCTATAGTGTTGTGTGTTGAGTGAGGATACAGAGGTGACTGGAGGCAATCCATGCCTCTTATGGAAAGATGGATACAGACAATGTGGAAAAGTATGCAGAATTATAGTATTTAGAGGCAAGGTAACGTTCATTCTAACTATGGGGAGGCTTAGGATTCTAACAGACTCTTGTCATTTAGGCATTACTGTGGGGGTCCACACAATGCAGGTTCTTTGTACTCCAGAACTGAGGAATAGAGAGCTGGAGATCTGAACTAGACTAGAATATTGAAAAGCTTACACACGAAAGGAGTATTACCTCCAACTCAGTCGCCAGCTAAGCTAGCTGTCACATTAGCCCAAGAATATGGGCAGGTCCTGTGCTCCTTTTGGCATGCCTGTAAAGATCAGGAGACTGGGATTCCTTGTGAGTGGTTATGTGTGATGGAAGTTAACATCTGCCATATGATATAATAGGGCCATGCAGTATGCTGGTTTAGCAGCAAAGCAAAAACAGCAACCAAGAGACCAGAAGAAAAGGGGATGCTCGGTAGGTTATTAGCATGGGGTAATGGGAAGATGTAAGATTGGGTTGTATCTTAAAGGTGAGATTCTCAGTGGTAAGAGGTCTTCTGTAGCCTCGCTGAGGTACAGGGTGTGAGAAAGAAAAATCAAGTGTGACTTGACAGATTCTGCATTACAGCTTCACTAATGCTGTTTGCCAGTGACTATATGAGATACAAGGCTTTGGGAAGGAGACCCCAGGGTCCATTGTAACCTGTTATTGGGCATCTAAATGGACATGTTGGATAGGTGTGTACGTTTATGTTTTAGGGGTGGGCTCTGGGTTAAGGTATCAATTTAGAACTTTTAGAAAGCATTTAATGTGGTAAGACTTGATCTCAAAGCAGTAAGCATAGATAGAAAACCATAAAGTCCCAGAGACGGAAAGAGGCTTTCCAATATGATGAGGTTAGACAGATGTAAAGGCAGTGGAGAGGAGCAGCCATGGGGTGAAGGATGGTCAAGGAAGCATGAGAGCCTGGAGGTGTTTCATGAGGGTTTCATGACGGTAGGCATCACTGTTTGTAACAGATGTTTGTGTGCTTCATGTCAGTTCCCTGGCACCACATTCCTATAAGGTTGATCTCAGTGCAGATCTGAAGGAAAATCAATCCCTGAGTAGAAAGCAAATCCTCCTCGTGTAGCAGCTAGGGTCGTAAGCAGAAGTTTTTGTTGTCATCGTTGTTGGTTTTTAAGACAAACAAAAAAATAGCAAGCTGGTTAAACACTTCAGACACGGATCCCCCTTATCCAAGGTGCAGGCTTAAGTGCTGTCCTACAGACCTAGGCTATAAACATGGTAAGGGATCAAGATTAGAGGCAGGGAAAAGACTGTGCCAAAACACTTGAGATTTTTTTTCTTTTATATTCCAAGACTGAGATGGGTTGGGTTGGGTTGGTTGGTTTTTGGGGGTGGGGTGAGGAGGGAATTTTCCAGAAAAGGTTTCTCTGGAAAGCAAGCCTGGGCTATTCTGGAACCTTTTCTGTAGACCAGGCTGGCCTCGAACTCACATAGATCTGCCTGTCTCTGCCTCCCAAGTGCTGGGACTAAAAGTGTGAGCCACCACACCCGGCTAAGACTGGGTTTTCATTTTTCTAATGAGAAATTTCTTTGTAGTTTCTTAATTGCTGGAGGATGTGGTAAGAACTTTCCCCTTAAGTAACTGGAAAGTCAATGGATGAGTTGCTATGTAAATGAACTCAGTGCTATGAAGGACACAGGAAGGTGGAGAGAGAATAGAGCACATGAGCAGGAGCCAGGTGTAGAGGCCCACACCTGTAATCACAGCTCAAGAGAGGACCCCAGCAGAAAGGTTGCAAGCCTGCTGGCCTGAACTATGTAACAACCCCTGTCTCTGAAGAAAAGAGCAACTTCTGGACATGGTCAATAAATAACTAATGCTGTTTTCTCTCTGCTTTCCTTTTGAGAGGCTCCAGCGATCGACATTCAGAAGAACTCTGCATTGTGGCAGATAACAGCTCATACATTTACTTCTCTTTTAGATCATGTGCAAAATGAAGAAAACTATGCACAAGTTCTGGATAAGTTTGGAAGTAATTTTTTAAGTAGAGACAACCCTGACCTTGGCACTGCTTTTGTCAAGTTTTCTACACTCACAAAGGAGCTGTCCACGCTGCTGAAAAATCTGGTAAGTCTTCCTGCTACATAATGAAGCCCTACCAGCCTCAGCACTGCAACCGGAGAATAATTCCTCACTGCAGTCCTCAGTATGGGAGTGAAAGTAAACTACAAATAACAGGCTGTGCGGCACTGTAAAGATCATTGTTTTTCACAAATCTCAAGATAAAACTTCTATCCTTGTATTTCTAGCCCAGCCACTAGCAGAATAGATTAACTAAAGGGAGAAAAACCATCTGTCTTCTATGCTCTACCACTGATACTGTTTTAAGATAACTGTTCTTAGCTTTTGGGGTTCGGAGGGATTTTCCCCTTTATTGAAAATAGACTTTTCCCCCCACATAACATATCCTGATTATGGTTTTTCCTCTCGAATCCTCCCAGTTCCTTCCCACTTCCCTCTCATCAGAGTCTATTCCATTTGTGTCTCATTAGAAAACAAATGGAGTTCTAGTGGATAATAACAAGATAAAGCAAAAACTAACATATCATTGAAATAGGACAACCCAGAAGGCCAATGAAACATGCAGATTCAGGGACACATTCATTTATACGCTTGGGAACCACAGAAAAATACTAAATTGGAAGCTATGATACATATACAAAGGACCAGCAAAGTAAAAAGAGAAAATAAATGTGTATGCGTGTGTAAATTTAAAATAAAATTTAAAAATGGGAAAAAAAAAAGGAAAAGCCAGGATATGATCATGACAGCGCACCTCCAAAGGTGCCATGGAGTTCGCTTTGTTGTCCATCTACTACTGAGCATGGAGCTTGCCCTTCAAACTGGGTTGTTTCCCCAGTGAGACTTCATTCAAGAAAAATAAGTTTTCATTTGTAAGTGGTTATCAGTTGTCCATAGCTTCTGGTTTAGGGACCCGAGCTTGTGTCCACCTCTCCTTTCAGCCTGGACCCCATCTGATGTAGACCTGTGCAGCCCCTGTGCATACAGCTCTTTTTCTTTGTAAACTGCCTAAAAGAGTGATGGGGCTTTCAATGCCAAACATGCCATGGGAATATAGCCCGTCTGTATTATCTTCCGTACATGAAGATAGCGGTAGCTGTGCATCTTGATTCTCGAAATAATGAATCTCCCTTTCAACACCCCCATCTACCTCCACACAAACAATACCTTCAAGGAAAATGTTTTAAGGAAAGTGGATGACAGGAAGCATCCTAAAACATAAGTTCTTTAAAGATGTTGACCCAAGAAGGCATACACAGATTGACAGCAGTGGTCATGGTTGGTTTGCCAAGGCTCTGTCAGGGTATCACCATATCTCAGCTGCAGTCACACCACTGGGCATCAGCTTATGTGTGATCGGTTTGGTGAACTCTCTAAGAACTCTAAGAACTGTCCCATTTGCCCTTGATTGATTTAATCCAGTGTTATCGAATTCTTAAGATAGGGGACTTACCAGAGCAAGTGATGTATTACTGTAGTTTTCTCGGTACTCCTGTCCTGCAGAAAAACCATTCTATGTCTCTCCTGCCTCCCCAGAATTGCTCTTTTGCATCCTCTAAGGATCTGGAGCCCAAGCTCATGCCCTCACCTTAGGTGGGTTAGTTATCAAATGGGCTTTCGTGGCCGTGGCTGGCAATCCTGTCATAAATTCATTTGATACAAACAGCTTACACTAAAAGCCTACTACCTTTTGAAAATTCTCCCTGCAATCTGTTAACCTCAATACTTAGCCAGTCAAAATGTTATTTTTTTTCTTGTATTAAAAACATGCATGTGTCTGTTTTTCTGACAGTTTAATTTTAATTGCTAGTTCATGCCATTGAATAAGTCATAATAAATCATGTAATCTGAAAAAAATGAATATAAAATACTTTGTCCTTTCAAAAGCTTGAAAAAAGATGACGTGAACATAAGACATAGTGTTCCTGTACTGTTTGGCTTAAGAAGCCTGTGTGTGTGTTTAACTCTTAGACTATTTGAGTCTTGTTTCTTCTTCCTTCTGGCTGTTACTTTCTGCTTGCAGTGGGGTTGCTTTTAGGGCAGTAAGCATGAGTGCTAAGGGTTGATAATAGGGAGGAGAGTCAGGAAAGACTCACCCTCACCTTGGTAATAACTGCCCAAGCTTTTCCCAGAGCTACATCTTGTCACAAGACCCAGTGTGCTTTGGCATTAGTCAGGGTCATCACCCCTAAGGCTCCCACGCCAGTCTGTCATTCATATTTAGTTTTATATAGATTGCTGCTCAACTGTATATATATAGAAGACAGTCAAACAAATAGGTGACTATTTAACCCATGTATGTCCACATAAAAATTGACATTTATTGAAGACCTGTGAACCTGGTGGTGTGCAGTGAATGTTCGTTATGGTTTGAATGTGGAATGGTCCCTATGGGTTCATATTCCTATCTGGTGGCACTGTTCCGGGACAGATTCATGAAACCTTTTGAATATAAAGTCCAGCTGACATGGGGGTGAGGCTTGAGGGTTACAGCTTTGTTTGCTCCACCCATTTTCTAATCCACCAAGATGTCAAGTGTGCTGGGCCCTGAGCCCCACCTCATTAATCTTCACCATGCCCTCCCAAACCAAAACCTTCCCTTCCTTAAGTGTTTTTGGCATGTCCTGTCCCAGGGACAGGAAAAGTGGCTGTCTTAGCATTGATTACCTCGCTCCCTGTGTTAGTCCTGGAGGTTACCCCGAGGGCACCTGATGTTGTTCACACTGCTAGGAAGCAGCCCAACCCCACCTTCCGCCTCTGACCTAATGTTGCCCCTGCCATGGTAAATTCTTGTTCTTCTTGTTCCCAAGTAAAAAGTGCCAGACTGGCTATTTCACTAGATAAACCCAGTCCAAGTGGTTTTCTGTTTTGATTTTTGAGTTTGTTTGGTTGGTTGGTTTCGAGGTTTATTTGCCATGTCCTCTCTCCTTCATAGAATACATATCTAAGGTAAATCAAAAAGAAATTGCTGAAGACCTAATTTATTTCATAAAAAAATAAAAATGTTCTCCATTTGAGGATGGTGTTGGCATTGCTGGTAAGCGCCATAGAATAATCATTTTCACTGGAGATGCTGCAGCCCACATGGGCACGCTTCTGGGGCTAGCTTTCATAAGACTGTAGCTTTTCCTGACAAGAGCACCATGGACTGGCACCTCTGTCTCCCTTGGATCTGCCAGTGGCCTTGATTTTATTCCCATAGCTTCACTATGCATTACCCTATCAGATGCTGCTTGTAGAGCTCTTAGATGCAACACTGCTTGGGCCCTGGCCTTTCTTTGGAATCTTGTTGGAAGCCACATGACCCTCTAACTCTTAGGAAATCACCATCAGGGGGGCAGTTGCCAGGTCTGCAAGCTGGAGTTGTCCGTGGGTCATTTGAGCCAGTTCTTGCTGCTTCTGGCTGCCTTGCTAACTGAACACAGGGAAGTAAGGCATCTTTTCTGTGGCCCACGTCAAGCACAGGGCTTTTTACAGAGATGAATAACTACACCTTCCTTGGAACTGTGCTCCAAGATATGGTTGCTGTTGTTTAAGAGATAGAAAATCATGTGCAGGAACTCATGGGATTCAGATGAGGTCTGTAGTCTAGGCGCTTGTCATACTGTTGTCCATTTCTAGATTTTAATAAAATAATACATGAACTGATGTCGCTGGAGAAGTTGGTAGAAGAGTAAACAGGACCATTCTTTACTGTTTTCAGATTGTTGTGAGTTTTCAAAGTGTAAATCAAAGTGTAAGCATTAGATTGTAGTTTGAAAGGAAGGACAAATGCTGGCTAAAGCATCACTATGTAAGAATGTCATTGTAAAAGATATATACAGAACCCAAGTCCAGTGGCCTCATTGCATCCTGAGGTGGCTGGGGTGTGGCCTTCAGCTTGCTTCCTTTGCACAGTAAGCCAGTTTTCCCCTCCTGATGATTTTTTTTTTTTTCTAACAGCCTTTATGTGATACTCATTCTGAGAAGAGTGACTTGCTCTGTTTCCTGTAGATGGTCTGTTAGGTTTCTTTTGTCTAGGAAATGCTGCCTCTTAGTGGTAAGGAACCAGAGAAACATGGACATGATTAGTTTCCTTGTTTCTTTTGACATGTCTGAAGAGGGCTCAAAGAAAAGGTTACCAGCAGCTGTTTCTCTGTAAGCTTGGAAAGATGCCTAAGTCTTGCTTTCTTTACTTTTATAAAACGAGATCGATGATTCTCCTTGTCATGTCACTCACAATCAGTTTATTGTATTAATTGAGGTTCTGTACAAAACTGTAACTAAGAAAGAGGGACCTAGCAGCGAGAGAATATGCCCAAGCCTCCTTCCTCCACAATTTTCTGTTGTGCTAGCATTTTCAGAAGTTGTGTGAAGCACCTATGTAGCATGTGGTGCTTCTGTGGCGATGTGAGTACCTTCCATCTACCCTGGTGCCCCTTTGACATTCTGTATATCAGTCAAAAGGACTTCTTTTATGGTGCACTTTCTTACAATAAATAGATAAAGGTAAGACTGCTCTTTAGCTTAGCTGCTTATGGTTTGTTGTTTGATTAAATATATAGTGAGTGGAAAAAAAGAAACTGAGAGGAAGTGAAAGGATTGCTCCTAGGTGTGGTGGAGGAAAAGGCCTATTGTAGATACATGGGAGATCATAGTCAGGGACATTTTGAGGGAGTCAGAGTGGACATGGCCAAACTGAGCTGGGCCATGTGGAGCAGAGGACAGGAAGGGAGAAGGGAGAGATGGGAACCAGGTGCAGAAGCCAGAGGGCCAAAGTTTCAAAAAAGGGTCAATAACCAAAATGTCTGGATTCTATATGGAAGGGAGCAGCCCCTGGGCTGGCGAGTTCAGGGTAGAAGATGGGGTATGCCAGCTATACCCTGTAACAGGTAGGAACTAGAGGATACTGGGAGAACCTGGCACTAGATCCAGTTCTGATATGTTAAATAGACACCTCTGCCTCAATCTCAGTCCCTTGTCTTGGTTTTGGAATTTAAGGACCAACATTAAGTTCATGTTTTTAACCATTGAAAGGAAAACAATAAAATGGTGGTTTTCTGGACAGTGCTGGCTGGTCCTGTGATCCTAGCAAAGGAAGTACAGCATCAACAGAAGCATCACATCCATTTTAAAGTCAGTGCTGCAGTGGATTTACAGCTGTGCGGAAACCTTACTTAACAATAATGGGTTGTGCCCAGATGTGGTCTCATCAGGGAAGGACTACTGTGCTCCTAGTCTCCTGTGCCCTCTTCTCACAGCTCTGCGGATTGTCATTTTGCAGTTAGGGCAGTTATTGCTTCAGAGCTGCTGGAGCAGAGCAGAAAGTTCCGCAGCTGCAGCGCACTTCCTGTTTACAGTTTCTGCCTGCAGAATGCTGTGGTTAAGTTTAGGATTGGTTTTTGTTTAATTTTGTTTTTGTTTTGTTTTTAAGTTTCCCTCCAGATGAAAATAGCTAAGAACACACGTTGAATCTAGATTTTTATCACATTATTTTTGAGAATTTTCTTTGAAATGTTAAAAAAGAGCAGAGAGGATAATAGTTGTACCCAGTGGTAAGTGAGTAACTGCTGGTGCCTTGAACTCTAATGTATCTTTGAAGATCTCAATTTTTATTTAAATTTAAATATAATTACACAATTTTCTCTTTTCTTCTTTTAACCCCTCCCAACCCTCTCCTGGACCCCTTGTCCCCTCTGTTTCATTGTTAATGGATGTGCTGGCGAGCCTGCATGAGTGGGGGAGGGGGGAGGGAGGGAGGGAGGGAGGGAGGGAGGGAGGGAGGGAGGATATGGAATATGGAATATGTGTATATAACCTGCCAGTCTGCCCAGGCCATTTAAAGTTGCTTGTATGTGTAACTTCAGGGCTGACTATTGGTATTGGATACCAATGAGGGGCTTGTCCCTGGGGAGACCATTTCTCACTTGAACATCGCCTAGTTGCCTAACATTCCCTAGTTCTTTGTCTAAAGGTGAGGACCCTGACATTCCTGTCCATGTTAGCATGCCTATTGGAGTTAGAAGAAGTTCAGGGCTAGGTTAAGTAGCCATGTAATTGAGGTATTATAGGTGAAGTTTCCCTGTCACTTCTAGAAGACACAGTCTCACAACAGATTTCTTTGTCCTCTGGCTCTCTTAACCTTTCTATCTTTTCTTTGGCAATGTTCCATGAGCATTAGGTGAAGGAGTTGTCTTGTAGATGTATCTGGTTCTGGGCTCCCCATATAAGAGCTCATCTTTTCAGAGACTGAAAATCTAAATTGGAATGTTTCAGTGTTTATACTATACCCTCCCTCACGCCCTGATGTGACTCATGACCAGTTAGTGTTGTGGGACATTATGGTAAGTGAGGTCTGTCCATGTGCTGGGAATTGATGAGCAAGAGGGAAAGAATTTGGACTGTTTTGTTTTTTATTATAATAGTTACATGTGTTTACTATAATAAAAGGGGAATGTGGGAAAAGATAAAAATAGTTACATAATTTTAAAGCCTGACATTTTAATGTAATATTGCTTTTGAACAATTTTATAATTTGGGCACAAATACTGAAATTTTACATATATAAGTGTATGTTACATATCTTACATTGTGTCCAAAATTTTTAGAGTTAGATAATCATAGGATTCAGAGTTGTGTTTTTGATGGTGGTAGTATAGGTGCCATGCACTCTGTAATGCCTCTAGACTCCTCTAGCGGATGCTTATCATTAAACAGTGTTCCCTCTGCCAGGGTGAAATGAAGTGAGTCGAAGACTGTGGTGAGTCCCACTTGCAGTCAGGGCTCATCAGTGAAATGCAGTTTGTCATGGTGGGGTTGGGTACCAACAAAAATGCATATCATATTTATTTCAAAAGTTTTTAGAACTTTTTTTGTTGTGGTATTGTTTTAGAAATTTGTTAACTCTCTGTGACATACAAATAAAACTAGAAAGTTATTTTCACCAGCTACATAGTATATATCATATAGCCAGATCATAACTAATGAGTTTAAATTTTCTCTCATCAGTACATAGTTTCTGTGTAATAAATACATCCAGTGAACAGAAATTGTGTGTAATCCCGACTGAGTTTTAAATTAGTATGAAAAATTGTACATTAAAAGTATTTCAAATATAAATTCAAATGATGGTTACTTGTAGTGGGATTATATTACATTGTAAGTAATTGTCCCATCTACTGGTTTAAGAAAAATGTTGATTTGATGAAGGCAGATATAAAGGGAGGGTGGGGCTACCAGACTAAGAAAAACTCTGGGAACAGGAAAAACAGAGAGACATGCCAGAGAGACCAGAGAAGCCAACAGATGCAAAGGATAACTATGCTGCTCTGAGAAAAGGTACCGAGCCACATGGCTGAACAGGATAAGAGTCATAGGTTAAAGAGTAAAGAGTTAGCAAGTTATATGCCTGGGCCCTAGGTCAATCAGCAGAAAATTAATATAAACGTTTGTGTGTTTCTGTGGGACTGTGGGTCTACAGGTCACAACCTCAGGGCTAGGCCAGAAAGGCAGGGCCAGAAATTTAATATAAGAGTTATTGAGTAGGATTGAATTTTCAGCCTGTAAAATGTGCACATAGCAGGCTACATTTTCATCAAGACTGTGTACACACTGCCTGGGACTGTGAACTGATCCTTAGCTTGAGGTATACTCACAAAACAGCACCAAGAACCAGGAGAGACATGCTTTAAGGCTGTGGGTCCATATAGGACAAAGGAAAAAGGGGGCTAGAAACCGGTCACTAGTTAAGAGCAGTTTTGGACAGAATCATACTGAAAATATCACTGTGGCACTTTCTGGGTTTTTTGTTTGTTTTTTTGTTTGACCTGTAGTCTCATATTTAATACTGGCCATTCTGGACAATGTAAGGAAATACTATCTTTAAATTAATTAAATAATTGATTAATTAATTTGGTCTTATCCTCAGGGCCTTTAAGCCAGTAACATTGCTATTATTTTTATGGCTAACTTTTGGTTTCCCAAATAGAGATAACCATATTTTGTATTTATAGTGTGCTAGCTATGTGCTATCTGATGATTTAAGCACTTTACATGTTGTATTACGACAGATTAGTGAGTATCTCCCACAGTAGCGAGTGTAGTAAAAGTTTCCTCCTCCTGTTACATGTCTTCTGAAGGAATCTGGTTCACATAAAATAAATCAGAGAAAAAGGCACAGGGCAGCTCCTCAAAAGGGTTTGGTATGTCAGGAAAACAGAGACCTGGGAGGCTTATGAAGACTTTGGTGTTAGAAAACCATTCAAAAGATTACTTGGTTCTGGTTACTTCTTGGTGAGTATCACTTTCTGTTGTTGGCTCTGCCTCACTGACTACCTGGATCCATCCTTGGTAACTACAGAGAAAATGGAATCACATCTCAAGTAATTGTAAGAGTTCTTCAGACCTTGAGTCTTCTATAGCACATTGCACTGTCTGTGACAATAAACGGATGTGCTCTTACTGCCATATATTTACCATTAAGTTAAAAGTTATATTGATTTAAAAATAATTATAGCAGTAGCACAGATGTTACAAAGAGAAGACAGACACTAAGATGATTAACTTTCTGTTTGTGTGTTCTTTATTCTGGAAGCCCCTGGAGTTCTTTTTCCTACCCCAGATCTGTAGGTGCACTGTGAAAAGCAAATGTAGGTGTTTCCCTTGGCTCTGAGAATTCCTTGAAGCTCTGGCTGGTATTCACTCCTTTGACCCTTTGCCCTCACCCTCTCTTTCCCATTTTTCATTCCAGGAATGATCTCTTACCCAAATTTTCTAATTAACTGCTGCAGATTAAATTCTGGATTCCTCTAGGGAATGTTGCCTCGGTCTCTTTCTACTCAGCACATACCATTGACCTCAGACAGGGCTGGCACCTACTTCACACCTGACTGCTGAGAGATATGCAGTCAAGTCAGGGCTCCTTCCTGTGGGGCAGATTATCAAGAGGAGCATGCCTGTTTCAGGCTCCAGTGTGTGTGCAAGGTCAGTGCTTTGGGCTGTGTATGCCCTATACAACTTACACAGTGGCCATGCCCAATGTGTCCATCTCCTTCTGTCTAGGAACAGAAGCATCAAAATGAGTGAGGTGGAAAACTTAACTCCGTGCCTTGTTCCTTGGTGAGAGTTCTGCTCTAAGCACTAATAGTTCTCAGGGAGACTTGCAGCGCACATTTGTATCTTAGAAGTTTGGACACATGATACTAAAGAATCTTAACTAACTTGATGCTTCTTAACTTGATCACTGACTTTCACTTATAAAAAGCACAAACTTCCCATTGAACCACTTTGAGAAATGCTAACTTAGACATTTTGTTAGATGAAGTGGTCCATGTCTTTAGTTATGTTTATTCTTAATTCCATTCTGCTTCTCCCTTTCTGGAATGTATTCCTAATTATAGTTAAAATATAATTATTGTTTTCCAGCCAGTTGCTTCTTATACTCTTTTTTTGTTTCAGACTTTGTTCCTTTGGTCCCTTTTGAATACATGAAGAAATGTCCTACTTATCCAGTCTTCAAGTAGAGTCTTAATACAGCTTTCACTAGAAATGAGTAGCCTTTCCACTGACTCACTGCTCCCACTGTGCTAAGAGATTGAACTAGTAGAAAGGTCTGAGAGTTGGCAGAAATAGTGTAACTTTCAGATCTCTGTTCTGCTGATTCACAGGCTGGGTCATTATCGGCAGATGGCTCATTTTTTCACTCACCCATTCATACAGCAAGGTGTCTCATCTTCACACTAGTGGGAACATGTCTTGAGGTACAAATAATTTAGAGATTATTTATGAGATTCAACAGTGGTTGTTATTCCATACTACATTGAGGTCAGAATTTGCATTAAAGTCAATACTAAGAATACAGACTTTGTAAAATGTTCCTCAACTCAGTGACTTTTACCAGGTGCTCACTATATGCCAGGCTCTGTGGCAGGCATGACTGTCCCTTTCTGTTTGAGAATGCTTGCATGAAACATTTTGATAGTTCATTCTAAAGAATTCTTTAATTTTACTGTGAAGGGAAAGTTGGACACATACAGAATTTTGCAAAGCCTCCTCAAAGTTTCCATGAGTAGGGGAGACTCCCTTGGATTCTTGAGAGCAGCTGGTGTTACAGATGTGAATTTAAGATTCCTCTTGGGCATGAGCGCCCTTGAATTATATCCATCAATGAGTATACAGCACAGTCACTCTTTAGGGTTTTTGAATTTGGAACATTTCCCTGAAGATCAAATTCAGTGCTTTGAGAACATTCAGGTACAGACCAAGCAGGAGGCCCAGTGCAGCAGCTGGCTCTGGTTTTGATGACATGACTAACACTATAATGTTTACAAGGAGACATTACTATTTCTCCTGACACTACTAAACCCGAGTGTGCTACTATATTTGGATTGTTAGAGATACTTTAAGTTGTTTTAAGGTTCTTCCAGGGTCAGTTGTTAAAAAACATGTGTGGGACATGTGATAGAGACATTCACAGAAGGCAAGAAAAATGTAACCTGATGTCACAAAATTGTTGTTATAATTCACACAGGGCAAATTATAAATGACATGCATGAGATGAAATTAAAGTCCAAAGGTTGTCGAAGAACTGGTTGTCTTTCCACGTCGTTCTGCTTTCTCATTTGTCTTACTAGAGGTCTCCTGTCCAGCTCCTCCTTTTCTAATGTAGTTGTCCTTCGGTGGATAAGATACAGAAAGCAAACAATGCTTTCTTCTCTCTGTGGAGGAGATAATAAATGTGATGCGTTGTTTACTTAAGTTGGACAGAGTATACTTGCATTGTCTGAAGTTAAGGATTTCTATATTTCTTATACTCCCACACTGCCCCTTTCTTTGTGCTTCCAGGAAAATTGGAATCCCTCTTGAATTCAGTCTTGTAAGAAGCCATCAGCATATGGCGCACCTTGGGTTTTCCAGAAATCTCTTGAGCAACCTTTGACCTCTGTTTGTTGCACCTATGACAATAGGCAAGTTTACTTCCTCTATGGCTGGGGTTGTTCCCTCACTGACAGAAATTTAGATTTTCTACTATGGACAGCCCTGTCTCAGATAGTGGCTCTCATACTTTAATCCATTTCACTTCAAGAGCTTACTAAATGACTAAGTTTGGGCTTTTGGGTGCCATCCTCAAGAGATTCTGGTTAATTAGATTTGGAATTTCATTTCCGAAGTGTTTTCAGGCAGCACTGAGAATGCTAGTCCAGGGCACATTTGAATGTCCACCGGTACCAGAGATCTGGGATTTCCTAGTGACATGGGAAATCTGAATTTTTTTTTTCTTCAGACTCACTATCATATTCTTTTTGCTTTTATACAACAATTTAATTTGTAACTTGCATTAATGATAAAAACGCTTTCCTGGTTGCACAGGCCTCTAATCCAGTTACTCAGGAAATTGAAGCATGAGGATTTAGGTTCAATACCGTACCTGGACTCTATCTTTAAAAAAGAAAAGGGGGGCTTGAGAATAGTTTGTGCATAGCATGCATAAAGTCTTAGATTCATCCCTCAGCACTATAAGTAAGCGCTGGTGATGGGGCTTCCCTCTTGTGCTTCTATGTTATTAACTTTCTCAGAAGAAAAATAACCATTCATTGTTGCAGACTTAGAAAATAGAGGAGACAAGATGAAGATAAATGTCACCATTAAACATTTTATTCAGACATCTTTTTTGTGTGTATAAATTTCAATTGATAGCTTTTGAAACAGCATCAGGTCCATGATGCAATGTTTCATAGCCTGAGTTTTCACTTATTTATGCATTTTGAAAATGTTTTCTATTTTGTGTACTGCAGCTGAGCTGGCTAAGTCTTATAACTGATCAGACCTGAATGAGGCCAGCTGGTACCATTACCATCAGAGGTCCTCTGCAGAATCCAGAGGCACTGCCCTCAGCTTCGTTTCTCATAGCTGTGGCATACATATCGTATATTTCTACTGCAATTTACTTAATTTCCTATTCTGAACTTTCCATTGTTTTCTATCTATAATAGAATACTTGAAATTTCTGTGCATCCTGTGATTATATCTTGCTTTTATATTGGTCTTCATCTATAACTTTTGTGTTATTCAGTTAAGAAGTAAAGTGCTTGCATCCCAAGACCCTGGCAGTCCTGGTGGATTACTAGCTTGCTTTAATCAAATTAAGACACCCATATACAAGGGGTTCCTGATCCAGCATCCTTGACTGGGGAGCTAACAACAGTTGGTAGCTTCTAGAGGACGAAGAGCCAGCTTTCTTTAAGGCTCCTGGTAAGTCAGCCATATTCCAGTGGATAGCTTCACATCCTAGAATATATGGAAAGCACAAATTGAAGTCAGTATGCTATTAACTTTATTTTTTAAAAGGGAGGCAAGCAGAGGAGAAAAAGAGGCAGAAAAGAGACACAGAGTTGGAGGTTGGGGAGAATCTTGGACCATTTAAGGGGAAAGATTTGGGAAGGAATATAATTAAAATACACTGTATAAAGTTCTCAAAGAGCTAATAAAAATATTTTTAAAAACAAGAAAACCATCTCTGAGATAGCTTTGAGAAGGGTATATTATATAGTACCCAAGGTTTGTTGTTCATATACATCTTAAATGAAAGTCTAAACTTTGTTACATCTTCTGGTTTAGTGAGACTCTGCTGGATGGTTGTTCTTGTGTCATTTTACTGTAGCATGGCCCAGCCTGACCTCTTGTGATATGCTCTATCAACCATGGTTATTTGACCCATTGGGTCTGAGGGTTTTTATCTACTTTATCCACTTTGTATTGTCAGTAACTCTGTCGGGAAAAGGGTATTTACCTAGATGGTAGAGATATCTCACTACATCATTGATTGCAGAGAAGGAACATGACCTCCAAGCCACAGTTGTCAGCCCTAGCCTAACAGCCTCTTGGTAGAGGGACCCTTTGGTCTGTCACTGCCTACCATATTCTAGGAGCAGTTCAGATATCCCACAGCCTATTCGGATGCTGAGTACTCAAGAGAAACCAGAGCTGAGTTCAGATTCTGTAATGTTCAGGTCTCAGCACTATTCACCTGATTTAGAGAAGAATGTATTTATTCGTTTATTTACTCAGTCAGTTGTGCCAGGAGCTTGATATGCACAGGAGGCTTGATGTGCATGTGTAAATCAGGCCCAACTTTTGCCTCCTAGAAGCTTTAATCTAGAAAGTCAAGTGACAGACAAGTAATTTTGAGTACAGAGCTCTGAACAATTACCTGCCACTGGGAGAGAGACCTGATTGGAAGGTTGACAAGGCCCCACGGTTAAGTACCATGGAACCTAGAAGGTTTCTTTCTAGTAGCTAACCAAAGGACGTTCCCTATAGATGATTAAGTATGTTTCCAAGATGGAGATAGATCACTGGACAAGAAGCTGAAAGGTTGCTCATAGATTGAGAATGGTTCTACATCCAAGATCAGGAGTTAGTGCTTTTACCTCATCTGCCTCCCAGGGACTTGTAAAGGCCTTTTTCTGATAGGGGAGCTGCTGCTGAACTGAGTCTGGGGAAAAGGAAAAGTTTGGCAGAGCCAGACCCCAAGTTTGGAGTTTGGATTTGACTCTAGTTAGCAAGAAACAGTAATGGGTTGCAGACAGGAAAGAGATCTGGCCTGATTATAGAGGAAATGAGAATGGCCTTTGCAGTAAAGCAAGCCTTCAGTAATAACCTGGCCGTTTGTTTATTTCATGCTCTGGCCTTGGTCAAGTTACTTAACCTCTCTGAGCTTGTATCCTCATTAATCTATTGAGAGTAACCCATTTTATAGAGTTCTCTTGACCCCAGTAACTTTAGATAACAAAGGCTAAGCATAGTGCCCTCCATCATTTCAGTCAACAGTCATTCAGGCTGTACTGCCTAGATGAATAGGATAATGGGATGCAGTGTTATTTTAAGAGACCAGAAAACACAAACCGTTTACCAATACAGAGCATGTGGTGCAAGACTCATACGCTGTATTTTAGAGCCCTGGTGCTATCTTTACTCTTTCCAAAGTATGTTTAAAAAAAAAAAAAAATCTAGGAAATTAAACTTAGTTCTGTTTAATTGAGCCTGTCTCCTGCTTTGCATTTTACATGCATTTCAACCCACTGAGTGACTCTCACATAAGTACTTCAAGAGAACAGGAACTTAGTTTTATCACTTACACCTCACAAGTGAAGAGAACAGGCTGTAAAAAGGGTAAATGGGAGTGACTTGGCCAAGGATACACTCAGCTAAGTCTGGAGCACCCTGGAAGCTGAGAGAAGCTCATACAAATCCCAGGCAGATCAAGTACCATTAACTGGCTTCTAGAGGTAGAGTACCCTCAACCCATGAGCAAATACTACCCTTGTTTCTCTGTAGTGCCTATGCTATATGAGAAACTTCAAAATATAATTTTAATCTAATGTATCAGTAATGTCTCATAGAAATTATCTTTTGCATATATATTGTATAATTTTAGTCTTCATGTATATTGTATTATTTTAGTTTTTGAAACATTTTGATATCTTATAAGATAATGCCATAAGTAATTTGCTGGCTTCACCTACTACTGCACCTATTTCATGACTCCATGTTTCCTGTTTAAACAAGGGTTTACATAAAAAGCTTTGTGGTGTTGTCCTTAAAAGTAGCCAGCGCCGTGGCTTCATATGAACGAACTAATGGGGATTCAAGTTTGCCATTACAGGAAAGGAAACAGCTTGGAACCTGAATCTGCTGATTGTACCATTGCTGGGCTGTAGATACACAAGGATATATCATAGCAAGAAGGCATGGTAGATAGGAAGCAGACAGGAGAAATGCAGGAAGGGACCAGGGCAAGATAGCCCCCAAATGACCTACTTCTTTTTTCAGGTCCCATCATATACATTTCACCACCTCCCAGTGCATTCATCAGGAGATTAGTCCATTCATAAGCCATAGCCTTCACAATTCATTTGTATCTGCAAGCTCCTGCATAGGCACCTGAAAAGATGTGCATTTTCTAACCCAGTCAAGTTGACAGAATTAGCAGTCATGCCGAGTAATCAGTATGGTTAGTAACATGAGTAGGTTATAGTGGTGTCTGATTAGTAACTCATTTCCTTATCTTACCTTTCCCTCCCCAGACCATATACACTGGCACTGGCTCGTTGAGGGAAATGCTGGGACACCAAGGAGATTAAACAGTCACTTACAATAGTAATGGTCATATGAGCCTATGTATCTTTTTTCTGTGTCATAGGATTCCAGAAAGCAGCTTAATGATACTTTAAAATTTCTTCTTTCATTGTGTTTTCTTTTAATTTAGTTAACATATATAGAGTAGTGAATTTCACTGTGGCATTCTCATGCTTATATTAGCATTTTGTTTTTCTTTGCAACACCCTACCACCCTGCCCAGGGCCCCTTCTTCATTGGTCCCTTCTCGCCCCTAAATGAGCCTTCTCATGCTTCCATGTCACATATATTCTGTTACCCTCTATTGTCGCCTCTCCTTTTAGAGTTCTTTCTCCTTCCTACAGCCCCCTTTTTTACTTGAAAGTGGAAAGTCCTGTAGGGGTGGAGGGGCATTTAAATCTAGAGTCAACATGTAAAAGAAAACACACACTATTTGTCTTTCCTAGGCTGGCTTATTTCACTTAGCATGATGATCTGCAGACACCCATTTAAAATAACTTTAAGATATTTGGTAACTGCCTAGGGTGTGAAGGAGTTAACACTCTAGACAGAAAATCTAACTTATAACAGGGAATTGTCGATTTAACTGCAGGAGCTAGCTCATTATTTTAATTGGATTTTCCAAAGTGTTGAGCAAGTCAGCAGATTTGCGTTAGCTTTGCTTTGAGAGAAATTGTTTCTTTCTGCAGAGGGGAAAAGAAAACCAAGGGGCAGTGGAGAAAGCCTGTCAGAATTATCTCAAGATGATGAAGCAAGCAAATTATGTCCTCGTTAATTAACACAGCCTCGTGTGCATGTAGGAAGGCCCATTTGTAGAGCCGGGCTGCCTTCCACTTCAAGGCAGGAAGAAGAGACACTGCTGGCCTTTTCCAATGGACAGCATCCCAGGGCTCCCTGGGCACAGCAAGGGGCCTTGGTTGGGCATTGTGGTCTGTGCTGGCCCTGTACACCTGTTGTGACCAGCCTGAGCATACCATATGAGAGTGGAGATAAGTAATGCACCAGCAGACAAATAAGCAAGATGGTGTCTTCTGGAAAGCTGTATGAAGGGGTAAAAAGTCAAAATAGAATATATATGTTTATGCACACAGAAGTTGGTTTTATGTATGTCGCCTTTAGGTGGAATTGTGATTGAGCATTTGTATGATGTCTGTCAGCATCAGAGAAGTTTGTAGTATTATGGTTATTTTTTGTTAGAGCCTGTATTATAGTTATATATTTAATGAATCCATTTTGCATAATGGAAGGATACATTTCAGTCTCCTTGACTAACTTCTTCCAAATTTGGTGTAGGTTTTGATGTGTGGATAATTGCTTAATCACTGGGAGGAATCCAGAGGACAGCCCTTTTATAAGGAATAGTAATTTCTTAGGAAGACCAATATTTACTGTAATTAAGCATCATTCCAGAAATGGTATTTAACATATTGTTTGCTTAATAAAATGGAAGTATAAACAGTTTTGGCTTTTCTGTGGAGTGTGTGCATGTTTGAGACTGGGTCTTGCTGTGTAGCTCACACTGATTTCTAACTTATCTCAGAGCAGTACCTTTACAACAGAAATATTGTACTTCTTGGATCATGTGAAAACACTATGCCAATTGGATTTGATTATTACAGAAAGGAAAATTGTTTGAAAGTTGGGAAAAAATTAATGCAGAATAATCAATAGAATTTTGGTAAAGTATGATCCAAATGAGCTGTAGTTCATTTTTAAGTCTTTCATAAGCCTCGTTAAAGGCTCAAGAGTGTCAACAGTGACAGTGGAAGACCATCGTCCCATGGTCCTGTGCTTCTGTATTGACTGCACAACAGTTGCCTTTTGGGACAACTTCACAGTTTCCCAGAACTTCTAACGTTGTGAAGATTTCTGAAATAGTAAGAGAAGAAAAATACTGGAAGACTCCAAATCCTAAGACTGAACTCATGTAGTTCACCTCTGTCACTGTATGTCACAACACTGTTTGAACAGATTCTCTTCGTTGATACTTCCAAGTGAGAAACAGTCTATGCTTCAGCAAGTGTTTCTAAGCACCTCTCTTCCCTGCTCTCTGCCTGGTCCACTCAGCTCCCAGTTGTCACTAAGGGAAGAAACTTTTTCCTGGGAAGCAAACTGGAAAGAGTTGGTAAATTTGAGTATTTTTTCCCTGAAGCTTTTTTCTAAGCTTAATCACTGGGAGGAATCCAGATTTCTAATATATGACATAGTGATACTTGGTTTCTTGTTATTCCCCAAGACTACTTGTGTAAATGATCACAGTGAAATTCTTAATTCTTGGGGTTTTCCATCAGTGCAGCGCCTCAACCCAATGCCTGACCACAATGATGGCATTGGTTACTCAGTGTGGTTAGTGCTTAGATTTTTGGAGAGATTTATTTTTCAGAAGAACCTTCACCTTCAGCACTAACCACAGATTTCATAATTGCTATGTTGTTTTGTAATACAGTAGTGTCAAGGTAGCAGTAAGCTTCCATTCTTGCTTCATTCACAAAGGATGTGAGACATCGATGAAAGCTGTAATTTAGGACTGAACGTTGAAATGTGCTTTTAATCACATTGTTTCAAATTTGGGCTTTTTTTTTTTTTTTTGAGCAAACAATACATTGCTTATTTTTAAAAGCTGTTTGAATATGTACGCTGATGTGTGTGTGTTGCAAAATGGTTTCTTCTTGGGCGGCTTGCTTGGTCTGTCTGACTCTGCCGTGCTTCTCCTACCTATGCTCTGATTTCCCCTCCTACTTTTTCTATGGTGCCTGTCATGGGCCAGAACAGCTCCTTTATTAAAGATTGGTATTCACAGCACACAGAAAGACATTCCCACATCACCTCCCCCTTTCTGTCTATTCAAAAAGAAAGGTTTCAATTTTAACATAGCAAAATTACATATAACAAAATAGCTATCAAGCAAGAATTACAATTACAATATCTAGTCTATTTGTATTTAACAAAATTAAAGAAAATACTTTATCTACCGTATTATGAACTAAAGTTTCATATTCAATATACCTTTCAAATAACTAAGAAAAACTATACCTATAACTATCTAATCTTCAACTACATCGAAGACTACAGAAGGATATATTCACCTAAGCAAACTGGAAGTGCAAGCAACTTCAAAAATCTCGAAATGACAGAGATGACACCTACCTGCCTGAACAGTCACCCAAAGTTCCTTTATAAAGTTGGGGCATCCATCTTCATCCTATAGGCCCAGAGTCTCTTTTCTGAAAAGTGACTCTGGAAGCAGTGAAGCAGGAAATCTGCCCTGCCCATTCATCAGTTGCTTCTCCTTGAGTCCTAAAGAATGTCTGACAGTTTTCTCTGCAAAGTAGGAACCTAAATGACCATCTCGGCTTGTTCTGCCAAAGTTCAGAGGTCACCTTCCTATGGAACCTGCATGTCCAGTTTAAACAGCATACTGTCAAGCAGTCAGTATAAGAATAGGTTCATGTCCAGTGGCTAACCATCGCCGCAAAGAAAGTAGACTCCATATGGAGTTTCTTCGATGCCTATTTTTCTCTTGAAGTAAATTGGTACTGCCAGAAGCAAATCTGTCTCACTGTCCAGAAAAGTCTTAAGTTATTAAGATAATTTTAAATGCCATATTCTGTAGGTCTTAGAAGTGTTTTAAGATTACTTATCTAACTGAATTATATCCCTGTATACCTAGAAATCTAACTAAAATGCATTTCTTAACTATACATTACAATTTTAAATAAGTTACATAAACATCATATCTTAAACAAGAGTAGAAAAATACATACATCATAAGAGAATTGACCTTAAATTTGTATCAATAAACCAAAATCCATACTAATGTAAACTATTTTGAGATTAACACTGATTTCCTGATCTAAGTAAATTTAATAAATCTAATTTTTTTAAAAAATCACATCCCCTTTTTCGTCTTAAAAAGAGATCAACTATGGCCATTAATCATTTGTAATGAAAACAAATATTTATAAACAATATTTTGGGAATTTGGGCATAGTTTTCCATTACTACTTCCTGCTGATTACAGAGCATTGAAAATCTCATGGGTTCTTGAGACTGGATCATCTTAGTCTGTAGTCCTGATGCTGATACGGCCATCTCTTCTCATCAGAGATTTTTTTCAGGGGGTCTTGGTTGATGAAATCATATTTGCTTGGAAGCAATCCACAGGTTCTCATCTTCTGTGGAAACAAAAGCAGAACTCTTCCAAAGCAATAAATCTTTAGACACAGATTTCAAAGTCAAGATACCTTTAAAATATATATTCTTGTTTAACTTAACAGCCTTTGCAATCCATTGTCTTTCTGCAGTTAGCCAATTAACAGTTTAAAAAATTAAAAGAAAGCACAATAATAACCAAAATCCAGATTTTGTGTCTATTTTCCATCTTTAGGTGGTTTATTATATTTTTATTACTCTATTTCTCTTTTTAAAGACTTTCTCTACCTTCTTTCTTTTCTCTCTGAAGCCTATGTACCTTTTACACACATTGTAACCCGTTTACAGGGTTTTTTTTTTTTCATCTGAATCTGTTTTACTATGAATCCTTAATCATCTTTCAACCAGAAGAGCTTTTAAAATACACTCTCTTAAAGAGCCATATAGTTTTTACAGATAAAGCTGAATCAGTACATTCTCTTAAAGGGGCCGCATCTCTGTTCGCCACCAGCAAACAGAGCAGACCCAAGAAAATACTGCTACTAAGAAACCGTCTTTGTTTCCTTTTTGTTCAAAATAAACAGAAATCTAAAATCAATCACATGCTACTGAGTCTTCTGTGAGACTTCAGGAACCGACCTGGTTGCAGCTTGCGCTCCTGCCACCAGGCCGCCAGTGCCATTTTGAATGTGATCTGGATGCCATGCCGTGCTTTCTCTGTACAATGACCAACTTCCAATATACAATTTGGAAGCTGCTTTGACTCACCCCTTCTAAACTTTCTCAGGCTTTAAGTGTTTATTCGACCCATGTTGAATGTCATCTGTTGCAGAATGGTTTCTTCTTGGGCATCTGGCTCGGTCTGTCTAACTCTGCCCTGCTTCTCCTACCTATGCTCTGATTTCCCCTCCTACTTTTTCTATGGTGCCTGTCATGGGCCAAAACAGCTCCTTTATTAAAGATTGATATTCACAGCACACAGAAAGGCATTCCCACATCATGTGTGCATGTTTGTGTATGCATACCTATTCACCAGCCTCAGCTGTTGTTCCTCAATGCTGTTAAGACATTGTTTGTTGAGGCTGGAGTTATCTCATTAACCTAGGGCTAAGCAAGTAGGCTCAGCTGGTGGTCATAGCGCTCCAGGGAGTCTCCTGTCTCCTACTCCCCAGTGCTAGGGTTACAAGTCTGTGCCATCAGATAGATCTGCCCTTTTGTGGCATGTATCTAACTCAGGAGCACCTCATGCTTGCGAGGAAAGCCTTTATCAACTGAGCTATCTCTCCAGCCCTTTTAAATCACAACAACAGTAATACTGGCCTTGAAGAAAATCTTTTCCCCTTGCTTTCCCCTCCCACCCCAGTGTCCTTCAGAACACTGGTGCCAGCAGATTACTGTGTGTTTGTATAGAGATAATATGCAAACTTTGCCCCATCTTTTCAAAAATAAATCTTATCCACTGTAAGTACTTTTTATTCCCCAAAATATCACATAAATAACAAAGATCCTTGTAAGTGCTGCAATTTCCTGAGCCAGTGCCCATTGTTGGGCACTTCGTTTCTATCAGTGTGAACAGCCCCATAGGAGGAGAGCCTTATACACACAGTGTGAAATATATTTCATACCTTCTGCAAGTCGTGCTGGAACAGCATTTCAGTATGGTACACTGTTCAGGTTTGAAGACTATAACCAGGCACACACAGACCCCCACTGGGGGAGAGGGACAAAAACAAATAAGGAAGCAAACACTCACACAAGTGGAAGGGATGATAAGTTCTTTGAGTAAAGTTTGGAGCCAGGATGGTCACACACAGAAATGTAGATGCTCGTTTGATCAGTGAAGAAGTTAGTAGGCCCCAACATCTACATTGTCTACACTGTCATCTACACTGTCTCATAAGAGCCTTATGACAAGAGGATGCCAGGGGCTTGTACTTTCAGAATGAAATTGAGAGCTAAGAGCAAAATAGCTGTTCAGTGTCTTGTCTAAAGCAAGGAGCTGAATCCTGTGAATCTCCATTTTCTCCCTGTATTCCCAAAGCCAGTTATTTTCAACCTTTTTATTTTTTAGGGCCCCAATCATAAATTCTAAGTGGTATTTTTGCCCTGCTTTCCAAAACCATTATTGTGGAATCTGACACAGTCAGAGTATCGCAGTCTGGCCTGCTTGTTAAAGCAAGCTGAGGGTTCATATTGCTGGTGACACTCACAGAGACAGAATTGCCTTGGCAGAAATCCTACGCCCTCTGGTGGTACACACTGGAAAACCTTCCTCAGATGAAAAGACTGTGGGAATTAGCAAAGAAGGCAAAACTGTTGTATGGCATAGACTTGTAGGAAACCCAAGATGTCAGCAGCAGGGAAGTACTGGGAGAAGGCAGACACCGAAGTTCCCTGTCCTTCTGACCCTCACTGCCTGATTCCTGGCTGGTGTCCACAGCAGTGTGTTTTCAGCACTCCCCAGGTGTCTGTAAACCTCCACTGGATGCATGTATTTGCTCAGTCCGTCTTCAGCTGCCGGCCACAGGACACAGTCTCTCCACTCTTGTCAGCACCAGGGCATTGGACTGCATTGGCTGTCCTCACATCATAGTCTCCTTTAGCCTCCCTACGAGTCTGCTGCCAGTATAGAAAGAAACCCCACTTGGGGGCTGCTCATCTCTTCCTGACTGCATAATGTGTGGCTCATGACCATTCAGTGAAGACTGGATGGATAGGTGGACAGTCTGACAAATACACCTACTTATATGAGAGGAAACTTTCTTAAAGGAGGAGATGTATCTATGCTTTGGCCCTGCAGAGCTCTGCAAGCTCAGGTCTCCCTGGGAATTCCCAGGGTCTTCTTGTTTATATTTTAAGCTGTCCTTTGGCTCCTCTGCAACTCCCCTTCAGGTGGGCAGCAGCTCTACCTCTTCCTCCTTATACTCCTCTGTACCATGTTAAAGCCTAGGCCAGTGCCTCAGAGCAGTAGAAAACCTGTTCTCCGAACCTTCAAAGACTTGTTTTAGCTGAGTGTTGTATGGCTTATGCCTAGGAACATGTAATGATAGCACACAGGAAGCTGAGGCAGAAAGATTGTGAGTATGAGGCCAGCCTAGGCTATATAGCAAGATCTTTCTCAAAATAATAATTATTAGTAATGAGGCTACAGCTGAGAGCAGAATAGTCGAGGTCCCTGTCATCAGTAAGGATATAATCTCATCCAGGAGACAGGAGAAATATAATCCCAGATAGGGCACATGCTATAAGAGAAGCAAAGGAAATAGTAAAGGCCAGTTATGCACTTCCCTCCCATACTCTTGACAGCAACTAAAGAAGAGTCAGTCTAAGAGCTACGGTTCTGTAGAAGTTGCACACTGCAAGTGCTGAAATACATGCTAGTCACTTGGACCCATGTGTGTGCTGGAGCATAGCTCTGGGGCCAGCCACCACGGCCCTCTGTTTATCATTGTGTTCTGCATGTCACTGTACAGCTGCAGTGTCGGGATGGCATGAATACATAGCAGACACAATAGAAATACAACTCTTCGCTGAGCCCCAGGTGGTGAGCCAACAGGAATAGACTTCTGGTTATTATGCATTCTTTTTTAAACTGTCTTCTGTCTTTTCTTTCTTTTGATTTTTCAGCTCCAGGGTCTGAGCCACAATGTGATCTTCACCTTGGATTCTCTGTTAAAAGGAGACCTGAAGGGGGTCAAAGGAGTAAGTGGTCAGAAATTGTTATTTTCACTGTTTTTGGTTGAAAAGATTGCATTTTTTGTGGGGGTTTTTTTCTTACACCTTTACAGTCATAGTAGTACTTGTGTTTGGAAATCTCTCAACATTGTTAGCATGAGATAAATATTCTTGTAAAGTGGTCATTAGAAAAAGTGTGCCACTTCACATAATGGGAACTAGATTGGGCACTTCAGAAAGATTGGTAGCTCTTAGTGTATGAGAGAAGCTGAGCCCAGTCTGGCCTCTAGCAGTGTGATTTTCATGGACCAGGCTCTCAGAATCTCCGGGTCCTGCTTCTTTGATAGGACGAGGAGTGCTCACCCTCCTGCTTCTCTTAGGCTTCTCACCTATCAACAGTGCGGTTGTGGTTTCAGATCTCCGGAAAGAAAGCTGGTTTTGTTCCGTTGTTTATTTGAGGAAAAACGAATGGCAGTTTTGATTTTCTCATTTTCTCTTTCCAAAGGATCTCAAGAAGCCATTTGACAAAGCCTGGAAAGATTATGAGACAAAGTTGTAAGTTGTGGCTTATTCTGTTTGTTTTATTATCATTGTCATGATTTTGCTAAGAACTAAGTTGAAAACAGGACAGAGCACCAACAAACTAAAATATGAGCAGTGGTATTTAGTTTGTCTTTTTAAGGACCGAGAAGTGGGTGTGCTGGTCTAGTTAGAAGTGGCACACACAATTGTCCCATCACTGTGGAGGCTTAGCAATCCTGGGCTTAGTGATTTCCAGGTCATCCCGAGCTACATAACAAGACAATGTCTCAAAAAAAACTAAATACTCCAAAAATGTATCACCACCAGTGCTAATTGTCTGGTGTGACAGGCACTGTTTGGTTGCTATGATGAACTCTCAGTTGGAGACTTATGCATGTGTGCAATATTTTTTTTAATAGTACTATTACTTAGCTACAAACCATGTGCATTTCTGTGTAGTACAGCAGTTAGGAAATAATCAGAGACTAGCTGGTATTTTGGATACCCTTTTTCTGGCAAGAGCTATACTAAAATGTATTTTACATGTATGACCCCCTGACATCACTTACTAGTGTGCACCTCTCACTCTATCCATCAGGAAACTGAAGTCTAGAACACCTAAGGAGTTTTGGAAGGTCATGCAACCAATTACTGTTAAGTTGGCATTCACATTGGATCTGTCTGACCCAGAGACTGAACAGTGTAACTTGGCACTGAAACCAGACCAGTTGATTCATTGTAAGGGACTATGCCTCCATCTCCAGGTACTGGGATGGCACATGCACCATACCCAGTTCTCTTATTACTCTGAAAGATTAGTAACACCAGACAGTGGGTAAGACCGTTAAAAATGCAACTGAAGCTGGGTAGTAATAGTGCACTCCTTTAGTCCCAGCCCTTGGGAGGCAGAGGCAGGCTGTGAGTTCAAGGCCATCCTGATGTACAAAGTGAGTTCCAGGAAACCAGAGCTGTTATGCAAAGAAACTCTGTCTCAGAGGGGAAAAAATGCAACCGAAAACCATATGGTGGTCCTCCAATGTGTGTGAATGTTCAGTCCAGGATCTCTCCTAGGAAGCAGATGAGATGCACTGTGAGACAGCAGGCTGAAGCAACTTCTGCTTTTAAAACCTCCAAATGAGGCTTGGTTTTTGTTTTGTTTTGTTTTTAACTTCTTGTCAATAAATTCTTTCCTAAGATAGGTTTCTTTCTCAGTGGAATTTGGTAGTGGGGTAAAGGGCAAGTATTTCTCTATTTAATGTAATAGGGCTTGTGTGGTTTTTGGAAACTGCAAACAAAATACCTTTAACACAGAAACATTAATTTGTCTCCTGTGCCACATACTTGCTCCAACCTACTCTGTTCCGTGTAATATACTCTATTTTACTTCCATTCCTAGGGAATCCATACTTTTACTACTGCAAAAAAAAAAAAAAAAAAAAAAAAATTAATTTATCACCTCTCAAATAACTGGGAAGCCTAGGCACTTTCTGTGGCCACCTTCCCTATGGAGTTCAGGAGGCAGTAAGGGCTGTGGCCACGGGTGTGGACCTCAGAACCAGTACCAGTTTCATGGTCTTGAGAGAGGAAACTCCCCCCCCCCATGTCCATTATATAAGATAAAGCTACCTGTTGCTCATGCTCTTGTAAGCACAAAGTAATGTGTGGAAGCTGTTTTCAGTGGTGCTTATCATTAATTACTCAGTGTTCCTTTTCGCTATGGGGCTGTGGATCATGTGCACATGCTAAGGAAGCACCGAGCCCCTGAGCTATTTACATGCCTTTGGTATTCTGAGGCACCTTACCATTTATGCTTTCTGCATAGCTCAAGCTGGCCACACACAATTTAGGACTGCAAACACACACCACCATCCTCAGCTCTTGGTGTTTCAATAATCATTATTTTTATCAAAATAACAAAATATCAAATATTTTAATATCAATGAAGACTCTTGACAGCAGGTTGTGGACACTCCTAATGACAGTGGTTTAAACACTATAGAAATTTGTCATAGAGTGGAAAGCCTTCTAGATATGACCCAGACTCACTCAGCACCTCTCACTGGTCCATATTATTCCCCCCAGTGTAAATTCAATAAATGTGGACTGTCCATAATGATGTGAGGTCCTTTATAAGCCATAGCAATAGGAGAATATTAAGTAAGCGAGGAATGAGTGTTCCTCCCTGCCCATGCCCACGCCTTGTCACTGTGAGCTCCATCTGCAAGCCCTCAAGTATTCCTCTGGTGAAAGTGTGGCTGCTTAGCCCACTGTCCTGACCGCTAGCCACTCTCTTTCTCCAGCCCTTTCTCCTGCTTCTTGCTTTGTCTGTCTCTTTCCAGTATTTCTTGCTGTTATTTCTTTGCTCCTCTAGGACATGTTACCCTGATGCTATGATTTTAGCTCCCTTGAACTGCTACCTCCTTTTTCCAGCTTGATTAATAACAATTTTTAGTTAAAATATCAGCATTTATATTTTATTATCTAAATAGTATATTATGATTGTCTTTCTTACAGTATATATTTTTTCTTTTTCTTAGTGGCTAGCTACCTCACTTAGTTTGCGTAGTTCTATATGAACCTTCTGTGAGCTTTTATCTGCTAGTCAGTAGAGGCTGGAGGCCCACTAATAGTAGTTCTATTCAAGGCCCTTGCACATGCTACTATAGTAACTGTTATCCATTTTAAGTACATTATCTGCCAGTTCCTTCCGTTCTCTCTCAGTAACACCCTTGTCCAGAGTTCTTTGCACCAGCAGTCAGCTATAGTTCTTCCCTGGTGCAGTCCTCTGTATTGGCAACTCTAGTGGTTCCCACCAAACAGCTCTGAAAGAGGTCAGATTCTGTCTTTATTCAAGCATCATTCAGAATGAGAGTTTGGCTGACTATAAAAAAATCAAATTTTATAATTTTTCCCTTAGAATGTTGAAGGCTAGGCCAGACATGGTGACTTGCAAAGGAAGGATCTTGAGTTCAAAACCTTCTTTGGGAGGTTTAAATTTTTTTATTATGTACATGCATATTTTAATAATAAGTTTTTAAAATGTATTTATTTTATACCCCAACCAGAGTTTCCCCATCTTCCTTCCTCCCATTCCTGCCCCTATACCTCCCCTCTGCCAACACACCCATCCACCCCTCCTCCCTAGACTCCCATGGATATCAGCAAAAAATAGCATATCAAATCGCAGCAAGACTAAGCACCTCCCCATGCATTAAGGCTGGTCAAGGCAAGCCAGTATGAGGATTAGGGTTCCAAAAGCCAGTGAAAGAGTCAGAGGCAGCCTCTGTTCCCAGTGTTAGGAGTCTTAGAAGAGGACTAAGCTGCACTACTGTTTAAGATGCCAGCACGGCTCTCGTCCAGAAACCTTACAGTCTCCAGTCCTTCCTAGTGGCTGTGCATGGTGGTATCCTAGAAAGTAGTGCTTTGTTTTGTTTCCTAATTACAAAAGCCGTGGTTTATTAGAAGAGAAGCTCTAAGCTAAAGGAAAGTTAGTGGATATGAAGAAAATCAGGAAGTTGATATGAAAGCACACAGTATTCTAGACAGAGCAACAGATTTCTTCGCTCTCATTATAAAGGTTTTAAAAACTACCAGATCTTATTTACTGAGACACCAGAAAGCTCTGTGCTTAGGTTGATGTCAAAGTTTCAAACTCTGGCCAGATAGTTTCAACTTTGCTGGTCCTTATGTCTTGTTCACCACAGAGGATTCGCCTCGGAAACTTACTTCTCTGTTTATATTCTGTCCACCCAACTTTCTCTTACCTAGAAGTGTACTTCCTTGCACTGTCTTTTTTTCCCTTCCTTCCTTCCTGCCTTCCTGCCTTCCTGCCTTCCTGCCTTCCTCCCTTCCTGCCTTCCTTCCTGCCTTCCTGCCTTCCTGCCTTCCTGCCTTCCTTCCTTCCTTCCTGCCTTCCTGCGTTCCTTCCTTCCTGCGTTCCTTCCTTCCTGCCTTCCTGCCTTCCTGCCTTCCTTCCTGCCTTCCTGCCTTCCTGCCTTCCTTCCTTCCTTCCTGCCTTCCTGCCTTCCTTCCTTCCATCCTGCCTTCCTGCCTTCCTGCCTTCCTTCCTTCCTTCCTGCCTTCCTGCCTTCCTGCCTTCCTGCCTTCCTTCCTGCCTTCCTGCCTTCCTTCCTTCCTTCCTTCCTTCCTTCCTGCCTGCCTTCCTGCCTTCCTGCCTTCCTTCCTTCCATCCTGCCTTCCTGCCTTCCTGCCTTCCTTCCTGCCTTCCTGCCTTCCTGCCTTCCTGCCTTCCTTCCTTCCTTCCTTCCTGCCTTCCTGCCTTCCTGCCTTCCTTCCTGCCTTCCTGCCTTCCTTCCTGCCTTCCTGCCTTCCTGCCTTCCTTCCTGCCTTCCTGCCTTCCTTCCTGCCTTCCTGCCTTCCTGCCTTCCTTCCTGCCTTCCTGCCTTCCTGCCTTCCTGCCTTCCTGCCTTCCTTCCTGCCTTCCTGCCTTCCTTCCTGCCTTCCTGCCTTCCTGCCTTCCTTCCTGCCTTCCTGCCTTCCTGCCTTCCTGCCTTCCTGCCTTCCTGCCTTCCTGCCTTCCTTCCTGCCTTCCTTCCTTCCTTCCTTCCTGCCTTCCTTCCTTCCTTCCTTCCTGCCTTCCTTCCTTCCTTCCTTCCTGCCTTCCTGCCTTCCTGCCTTCCTGCCTTCTTTTTTCCTTTTATTGAAGATAGATTTCTTTCTTACACAGTGTATCTTGATTACCCCCCACTCCTCCCAGTTCCTCTCCTCCTCTTCATGAAGGGTAGACTCTGCTCTTACTCCTTGCTTCAACTCTGCCCTTGAAATGTTTGACACATTCTTTCATCTGTTGTTGTCAGCAGTTCTTCCTATCTTTAGAGGATTTCATCTTGTTGTTCCTTGGCTACCATGTCGCTGTGAGTCCAGATGAGCTGAGTCACCATGGTGAACTAGACATCTAGTCACACCTACCCCGGTACTTCTCAAGCTTTGCTTCTCATCTCAACCACATCTATTGAGGAAGCCTAGATGTGCTCTGTCCATGAAAATCTTTTCTTTGACTGCTGGGGTGACATGATCAAAATGTTGCCTGATGCAGCCTTGGGAAATGAAGATGAATCTCTACTAAGTTCACCATTGCTTTTCCAGTGGTTGACAGCTGATTTCCTATTTAGCTTTTTGTGCGTTTTGCTCCCATTCTACAACCACTACAACAAGTTAAAGGTCTTTGCAGTCATAGATGGAAAATCAAGACTATTTCTAGTATTTGAAGTCCATTTCAAGGGAAGTGCATTTATTAGAAGAGGCCTTGGTTGATATGTTTACCAAACAGCAGTCATCACTGCCCTCTGCTACTGTAGGGTTAAGCCTACCTTCTCATCCTGGCTTATAGAACCCTTCCCTTCTTGCTGAAAGTCCAAAATAAGACATAATTTCTCCCAGCCTCGCCTTGTACAATTCCATGATAAGAGGCAAAATAATTAAACTATGCTACTGAAATGACAATATCAATGAAAATTATCTTTGACCAGTCTTTAAGCATACGAACCAAAATCTGTTTGTATTTTATCTTTAAATAATTCTCAAATCTCTAACTTTTTGTTTCTTTTTCAACAAAAAGTCATTTACCTAAGAAAAAGTAAACTGTCCAGAGTTAGTTCTGTCAACGAAAACAAAGAAATGTGTGTTCATCATATTTGTAAGATCTGAGTAACGATATAAGAAGCTTCCTAAAGTACACATGATGTTTGTTCCCTTTGAACTCATATTCCTGCTAATAACTTGATTCTGTCATCTTAACAACTATTGCCTCTTAACTAGAAGTTAAACTGCCAGTAGTTTGGTTAAAGGAAAGATACCAGTGTGGTACATTTTTTTAAAAAACTGCTTTGCTTCACTAGGTTGAACCCAAGGTCCTGTACACTACTCCAGGCTACCTCCCCCTTTCAGAATCAATGTTTCTAAATGGTAGATGATGGAAGTTCTAATTTATTCTCTGCACACACCATATACAACTGCCCCATAATCACAACCCCATTCCCAACATGGTACTTGTGATGCATTTGGATGGACCAACATTGGCACATCATAATCCAAGGTCAAGTTTGCACTTAGGTTCACACTTGGGGTTCTTCAGAAATTCCTTTTTAAGTGGCATCTGTCTTAATTACAGTACAAAAATTGAGAAGGAGAAAAGAGAGCATGCAAAACAGCACGGGATGATTCGCACAGAGATCACTGGGGCTGAGATTGCAGAAGAAATGGAGAAGGAGCGGCGACTCTTTCAGCTCCAGATGTGTGAAGTAAGAACAGACCTTCCCGACTCTGGCCTCTTCCCCTGCCAGTCAGCAGTCTAGGTTTGATGTTGGAGGAGGGACTGTTTCCTAAGGATTCTAATCTCCCCTTTTTCTCTAAGCCCTTTGGGATCCGCCATTGCACTGTTGTCTCATATTTTGAGCCTCGGTCCTATGGACCTCTTTAAGCCAAAACAGGATTCATTGGTGAGACTTTAATGTTGCTCGTGAGTGATTGGGGGAGGGACTCCTGGCGAGAGGTAACATTGGCAAATATTACAACTTTGGAGCATGTGGTTTTTTTATGCATGGATCCAGCTTGAGTGAAAGTTTAAATGACGCTATCTAATAAGAAAGTCTGAGCTCATGGAAAAATGCAGTAAAAAGCATGCTGCCTTTAACTTAGAGCTGTGGTTCTCAAACTGAATTCCCACCAAAACCTGTATCCCTTGACTTTAACACTCATTATAAAGCAACTTTAGCAATGAAGATGTTTTCCAGCTTACAGAATACTAGTGGAGAATGTGTAGTTTAGGTTTTTCTTCTGCGTTTCCTTCTGCATTCTTTTTCCTTATCAGCCCGTGGCTCCCTGACCTTTTCTATTAGGAATTCTTACTTGCATATGACAAGTGGGCTAGAAGCACAGTGTCAGTGGAAACTTGACCAGTGATAAAATCAAAGCCAGTGCTTTGTGGTTAACTACACCAACTCATTTTTATGCTTTATTTTTTTTTTTTTTGTACTTGCTTCTTTTTTTAATGGAGAGTTCTTCTGATTCATCTCCTTGTTTAAAGTTTCAATATCTTGTGGAACATTTTTGACCAGACAGTTGTCCCACCCGTTATCTACAGAGAGTAGTTCATCTCTCAGGACTGTGTGAATATAAGTTTGAGATCCACCACACCTACGGGAAGCATTTGCTGCATTTCATTGTTGCTTGTCTCGTAGACGAATTGGAAGACTTAGCAAACGCTAACACCAATTGCGTTTGTGCACACTGCCTGTGGTCCAACAGCTTTCCCTAAAACAAAGCTCACCTACTTCTGCAGATTTGAGAATGATGCTCTTCCACATGGGCCTGAAAACCACATCTACAGTTACCAACATAAAACTCTGCTTTCTTTCCTACAGTATCTCATTAAAGTTAATGAAATCAAGACCAAAAAGGGTGTGGACCTGCTGCAGAACCTTATCAAGTATTATCATGCACAGTGCAAGTAAGTCTGGCATTGCTTATAAGTGGTTGTTAATCAGCCCTTTCTAGACCCTTCATTGTTCTTCTCCTGATTTGTTTCCCTTAGTGACTATATAATAAGACAGTTATTTCTTCAGCTAAATAGATGAGAAATAGTGTCATGGTCTTAATTTCTTGGCATTCTGTATAAAACAGTATCACACAATAGACAACTATTTGATTAGTCTGAAGCGATGTCTTCTTCTATAGCTTGTGCATAAGCCCTTGTCACCAAGACCATTCTGTTGACACCACCCTTCCCCATACATCTTTCTTGTCATTTTATCACTTACTTTTACCATTTATTCCCACACACATTTTCTTGGGGGTGGGGGGGGCTCATTATTTAATTTTTACTACTTGGGGCATTTTTAATGTTTAGTGCATTAAAAATTAAATACTGTGAGCATGTTCTCTCCTAAGAGACAAACATTGCTCTGCACTGCAACATCTTATATGTGTTTGATTTCATTCTGCTCATGAGTCCATGGCACTGTCTGATTATTCATCTTCTTTCTTTACTGGGCTAACTCAGATGAGTGTTCTGCTAGAGCCTTTGTGTGAAAATGCCATTACTGTTAGTTAGTCTTTGTTAGCTGATGGATATACAAAGAAGAGAATACAAGGTTCTTTCCAAAGCAGCCTAGCCTGATCTTATAAGTACAATGAAATAAAGGTCATTTGAATTAGATAAAATACTCTCAAAACAATAAATTCATAATGTTTTTGATCTCCTTTATACCAATTAATATCGTCTCTAGGAAGACCTTTGTGTACAAATGACACATTTAGAAAAAAACACAAGCTTGAGATAGTTAATGGACAAGTTCAAATCCTTGCTGGGCACCAGGCCCTTTCCTCAATACCAGGGTCATCTGAAATAGCTGTTTAGAGCTTGTAACATACACCTCAGGATCTTCATGAGAATCTGAAAGTAAAATAAAGTATTTGGAGTGCTTACCAGTGGGATAGCTGTGGCGTTGGAACTCATTTATATATGTCATGTTTTGGCATTTTGATGACCAAATTAATCTTTATATAAATTTGTTGGCTTTTTTCAGTACAAATTCTACTTTGTATAAATGTGCTTAATACATAGAATATATGGAAATTTCCACATTATAAAGTAAAGTGTCTACTGGAACTCTGAGCTGAGGACCTAAGCTAAGGGTATAGTGGACAGTTATGAACTTTGAAGTGAGTAATCAGTGATCTGTGACTTTTAATTTTAGGTGGAATTTTTGATCTTTGATAAGCTTCAGTCTTTTTAGAAACATTCTTTACAACTTATACCAAAAGAAAGGAATCCCTCCATCTTCTGAATTGCAGCTCTTGACAGAAAAATCTAATTTTACCTGATTTTAGAGATCTTTCTCAGTTCCCGTCAGTCTGGACAGAAGAGTTTGAGGTATACACGCATACAAACATAAAGCTCTTTGTAAACAACATATACGTTAGCCTCTAGGAGAAAAGTGAAAGCAGCTGCAGCCTGGCCCCTCTTACTCCTTTTTTCTCTTCTGCTTCCCTACTCATAACCTTCATTAGTCTCCTGCCAACGGCCAGCTGTTCTGCTGCAGGTGCAAACAGAGCTGCTCTTTAGAGGTCTTTGTCTGGCACAGGAATTCAGGCACCCTAATAATCATGAGGCGTTCAGTGACCTGTGCCGACATCAAGACAAGGAGGGACTCCTGCAAGAAAGCCAAGGAGGGCATTTGTTCTGTCTGGAAGAAGACAGTGAGACTTGGGATGGGCCTTGGAACGAAGCTGGACTTTGGCCTTTGGAATCTGGTGGCAGAGCCTTCCTCTAATCAGAGAGAGATCAGCAGAAGGACAGACCCACAGGACAAGCTTCTTAGGTTCTGAGCCATCATGTAGATTGACTGACAGTAGGATTTGTCTCTTAAGTTGCCATATTGTTGGACCCAGGAACTCCATATCAAGAAGCTGAAACGGTTATCTTTCAGAGTTCTTCCTGCTATCTCAATCATTCCCTTCAAACCCCTAATATGCATGGTGTTGCCCTGTAAAGTATTCTCTACTCATGTTTTTATTTAAAAGATTTCTCCTGATCACTCACTCTAGTTTCCAGATGGTTTTCAGTAGACTCAGCCAATGCTCTCCAGGGAATTTGCTGGGTAATACTTTGTGGAATTACACCACCTCAGTGGGGGTCCAATGTTTGCATTGGAAAGGGAGCAGAAACAAACCATCTCTACCTGTTCCAACTCACCCACACTGCTGCTCACTCACATATGAACATTGCCAATAACATCCTACTTTCAAAACAAATCACCCACTCCTTTTACCACAGGATTTATTGTGATTTGCAGAGGCAAGAGTGCTTACAAGCATTACTTTCTTTCATCATACAGATTATACTAAAAAAATAACAGTTCCTAGGAATTTATATACATCCTAGGACGGGCGGACTCACCAGTTTTCACATGTGAATTCCCTTTTATATCACAGAGTAAGGGCATTTAAATTGAGAAATGGTCAATAAATTGTCCATAGTGATATTTGTTTTTTTTAATGTGTGTCAGTATAGATGTGGTAACCATAGAAACCAAGGGGAAAATTAATCAGACATCAAAATTCAAATTTCTGTTTATGGAAGATTATTGATAGGAAAATGAGAAGGCAACCCACCAGATAAATCACTTACCTGATTAAGGCTACAGAGTACAAAGAATTCAACAAGAAAAGGACAGTGCAGTTTTTTGAGTAGGCAAAGTTTGTAGAGACATTTTTTCTGTAAGACATATATCGTTTGCCAAATATCACATGATAAAATATTCAGCATAATTAATCATATGGAAATATACATAAAAATCAAAAACTAGATATTATTTTATATCCCTTGGGCCAGCTATAATTAAAATGACAAAAACAAAGTCTTAGAGAAGCTATAAAAAATGGGAATCCCATGCATCACTATTAGGAATGTAAAAAATTCCCAGGAGAGTCAAAAATAGGCATTCAAATAAGTAAATGCATGAATATTATATAACTATTATTCACAGTACTTGGAAATACATATACATATCAGGTTAAACAAATGGAGATATCCATACAATAGGATATTATTCAGCCATGTAAAAGAATGAAATATTGCTATATACTTCAACATAGATGAATATTTAAAACATTATGCCATGTGAAAAAGCCAGACATGGAAGACCACATTCCATATTGCAAATATGTGAAATTTTCAGAAAAGGCACTCCATAGAGCTATCACATTAATGATTAGGAGAGAAGGAAGAGTAAGTAGTTTATCCCTGGGGTGATGAAATCTTCTGGATGGTGGTCATGCAGCACTGTAAATACAATGAAAATTATAGAACAGCATAGCTCAATTTTTTAATTTATGAAGTGAACACAGCTGGACTTTCCCGACAAAGGTGAACTTGAACCTGCAGCAAGTCTGATCCATAATCAGTCTTCCCACTGGTTGTCTGAGCAGCTCACGTGGAATAGAAGCTAGAGAGCAGTGCAGCCTGCACCTGATATCTTTAACTCCTGGGTGTATGCTTTAGTGGGTGTACAAGAAATTTTGATTTGATGAGCTTGAGTTGGGGCACAGCATCTATATTTTTAAAATCTCCAGCAGTGGGTCCAGCACACCACTCTCTACCGTGGTTCTGTGCAGAACTGTTCAAATGTCATTGTGGTTAAATAGTGTAGCACTTTCCAAAATGTTTAATGCTGTAGGATATACATGGAAGAAAAGGTCAACCCATTGCCTAGGTTTCAGAAAATGGGGGCCTGGCTTAGTTCCTGGGAAAACAGGCTTTGAGAGGCTTTGTGTGGATCCCAAAGTGGACTTTAAAATTCTTTTAATGACCACTTGGCATCTACATTGTGCTAAGAGCTTTGTGGTGTGGCAGGGAGATGGTTGTCATCTTATATGGAGAGAGTTCAAGGCAGATAGTCTGTGGGTAAGCAGTCCTGTGGGGGTAGACATGACTTAGAGAAAGGGGTATCAGAGCATAGGAACTCCAAATACCCCCCCCCACACACACACACACACACATACACAAAGCAATGAACTAGCTTCTCTTGCCCAACTTTCCTTATCAAACATGCTAAGTACTCATTCATAAGTGGATATTAGCTATAAAATAAAAGATAACTATGCTACAATTCACATACCCAGAGAGGCAAGGTAACAAGGAGTGTTCATGGGGAAACCCCCATATTGCCCTGGGAAGGAGAAATAGAAGAGATTTCATGAGTGGAGTGAATGCAGGTAGAGGTGGGAACATGAGCAATCAGATCGGGAGTGGGGTGTTTTGGGATCAGGAGGCAGCCTGACACAGGAATCTCCCAGGAATCTATGGGGAGAACCCCAGCTTAGCAATATTAGCAATAGCTGATATGTAGCCTGAACTGGTCTTCTCCTGTGACTAGATTGGTGTCTAGCCCAAAATGTAATCAGAGAGGTATCATCTAGCAACTGATGGAGGCAGATGCAGAGGCCCACAGCCAAACATTAGGCAGAGTTCAGGAATCCTACCAAGGAAGTGGAGAAAGAAGTGTAGGAACCAGAGGGGTCAAAGACACCATAAGAAGGCTCACACAGTCAACTAACATAGGGTCACAGGGGCTCACAGAGACTGAATTGAACTGACAAGTCAGCATGGGACTGACCTAGGCATTCTGTATATATGTTAGTCCTCTTGTGGTACTCCTAACAGTGGAACAAGAGCTATCTCTGACTCTTTTCTTTGGTTTTGGGGACCCTATTCCTCATACTGAGTCATCTTGCCCATCCTTAATAAAAGGGTAGGTGCTTGGTCTTACTGTAACCTGATAAGTCATGTTTTATTGATACTAAAGGAGACCTGCTCTTTTATGGATGAAGACAAAAGAGGAGTTAGTTGGGGGGATAGGGGTGGAGGGGAGGCTGCATCCAGAATATAAAATAAATAGACAGATCTAAAGAAAAAAGCAAAAACCTTCATTGCTAGCTGTGAGAATGAACTTGAAATCAAGCAGTCCTGAATCTGAATCCCACCACTGTGTGTACAGAGTAAGGTATAAGTCTTGCTGTGTGTTTTCTACAGAATGGAGAGGAAGCTGAAGTGCTTGACCCATGAGAATCAAGCCAACAGAACAACTTGTGAAACATGTTTGAGACAATGTTGAGCTTATAGTAAGGGTTCTTCGGTTGTCAGCTCTTGTTATCCTTGGGGAGAATGACAAACAACATACCCTTGTCATTTATGTGGTATAGAATGCAGCTTTACATACACTTGGTACCACATAAACCTGTGGGCTTAAGACATGTTGCCTTCTGCCTGGACCTCTAGTGTTCAGATGAACTCCTGTATGCCAGGGGCTAGTTGGTCTTTTCTCTCTTTGTTCAAACATGGCCTAGTCACAAGGACGTGATCTATGTGTAGATGAGAATACATGTGAAATCAATTCGGACTGCAAGTTGCAACTGGAATCTGTCCTAATAGATTTCAAATAGTAGCCATAATCTGTTTGTTGGTCATCTTTATATAAGTACTGAACTTAGTTTCCTGGTTGTTTTGTATAGACTACCAGGAGAGGTGTGGGGAGATAGAAAACGTTCTCAGGTTTTACACAGAATTCTGTTCTGTTCTTTTTAGTACTGATAAAGTCACTGTTATTTTCCATTGTAGTTTCTTTCAGGATGGCTTGAAAACAGCCGATAAACTGAAACAGTACATAGAAAAGCTGGCTGCTGACTTGTACAATGTAAGTTCTCTATGTAGCATTGCATTTAACTTACAATAAACATCAGTACACTTGAATCAGAAGGGTATTAAGCGGAAGAGGTATGTCAGTAGATACCAAGCAGACAAGCCATTGTTTTAGCAACAAACCTTTGGAGGCTGTGAAGAGTGGGGAGAAGTGCATAAGAAATCAAAAATTAAACCTTTCAGAGGGAAGGGGAATACATAGAGATGGCTTATTACTTATAAGTAACTTGGCTGGTGAATATTAAAAGAAAATACATTAGGAATATGTGTACATACATTTAGGAAAGGTTTTAGAATTACAAGTAACAGATGAGGCATTTCTGACCAAAAATGCTCTAAAACCCAAAACTCTGAGGACTAGCTGGCATGAGAGTGTATAAAGAAAATTTCACATGTGACCACATTGCAGTCAAAATATAGTTGTGCATATGTATGGTAGAAAATATATGTCTTTAGTCTGTTTTTTAAGGCTATATGAAACAAGTCAATTACATATTTAGACTTTGGCCCCACCCTTGAGAAATCTCATTACATATGTGCAAATATTCCAAAATGCAACAAAATAGGAAAGAGTACTGCTTCAGTCATTTCAGAGAATGAATAGTTAGCCTGGTTCTTAATGTAACCTTTGGACAAACATACCTGGGTGTTTTGTCTAATCTTTTAGCTAGTGAGCATGGACCAATGGCAATTATATGCCAAGTGATTGAGAGTCAGCAGCAGAAATCCTAGTCCTCATGTGGTTCTTTGTAAACTTTGCTGTATGCTCTGGCCATTGCTTTCTCGGCCATTCATATAATTCTCTTCTGGCCCATTGAATTTTATTGTTGTATTCTTTTTACCCATCCTTTCAAAAGCCAGAAATGATTGATCTCAGCATTATTTCTCAGCCTTGTTTAATGTAGAACTTTTTTTGGGTCACCATGATTTAATAAGAAAGTCTGGTGCATGATTTGCTAATTTTAAACTCCGGTACTTTCTCAGGATTAGCCTCTGCCTCTTGCATTAAAAACAAGCCCCAGGAGTACTAAAAGGAAAATTTAGTACAGCTATGAAGTTGAATTCTTGATTAAGTGATATATTTGGATTAACCTTTGTTCTTAAAAATGAATGATAAGTAACAATTGTGACTTTTCACTCCTAGATAAAGCAAACCCAGGATGAAGAAAAGAAACAGCTAACTGCACTCCGAGACCTAATAAAGTCCTCTCTGCAGCTTGATCCGAAAGAAGTAGGTGGTTTGTATGTTCCCAGCAGGGCTAACAGTGTAAGTGAGGCTGCTTGTGATCCCCTTTGTATTTCTCCATCTGTGAAACAGGCACATTGATAGCTTCCAACTGGGGTGGTTGTGGACACAGATGAGATAAAGGACGAAGTGGATGTCTATAGTGATGTCCAGTGTAGATTGTGTTCCCACCATAGAAAGTGATGTGGGCCTTGAACCCTTATCACTGAGAGGAAGAGGCAGGTAGAGCTCTGTGACCACTGTCTCAAAAAGAAGAAATCGTGTTCCATAGTACTTTATATCCTTAGATTTTTCTTCATGTTGCCTTTGAAGAAGACAATGCACCCCGTGATTCTTTTCTTCAGGCTATGCCCATTATTCTAGGAAGACAGTAGTCTTTCATTTTGCCAGAAAATTAAGGAAATATTTTGAAGTTTTGTCCCAGACTGTAGAAGCTGAATGTATAGTGGACTTGGATTGATACAGCTCTGGCCCTTAGTTACTTGTCATTTTTCTAGGCGTTGATACTTGCTGTGTGTCTGCTCTACTTTCTGTATTAATCTTCAGTTCCGTTATCTAGGAGCTTGTTGAACAAATCAGCAGTGAACAGTCATGCCTAAAGTGGCCTCTCTGATGTTTTCAAGAGACCACAAATGTTTGAGAGCAGAAGGGGTAGATTCCAAGATAGAAGTCCAGGCCTGATTATGAAGGACATCATATTTTTTGCTAAGCATTGTTACATGGAAGAAAGTCAAATGTGCCTGTTTGTGCAGTGTTTAAATGCAATGTTTAATGGTTGCCTAAGAGATGCATTGTTTTCTCAGTTCCTTATGATAATCTCACAACGGTAACACTCTCACTGTTCTTAAATTCCTAAATTTTCTGAAAGCATTCAAAGTCATCTCTCTTTACCACTGTCCTCAAGAAACACACTGCAAACCTGCACTAGCCCTTTACTGTAGCCTTTAAAGGTCTCCTTTACTAAGGCTGTACCTAATGGGTATTTCATTTAAAAATATTTTTTTATTCTTTTTTTCTTCTTCAAATTCAGATTTTACAAATGTTTGAGGATTTGGCAAAGTGAGTAAGTCTGTTGTTTAATGGTTGGTCCTCCTGCTCTCCTATTAAAGCAGACCTGATTCCTAGGAACATCTGTGCACTGAGGCAAAATCTCTACCCAGGCAGTCTCAGACTGTGACTGTGCCTGTAGTCAGAGACACAGATTACCAGACTGACTCCGGAAGATTTTTTTACTAGAAACTGAAGCACACATGCTCTCTGTTAACATACAAACCCTAAGAGAAGTAGTCGTCTTGAATTATTTCTCAGTGTATATTCAGTAAGAAGACTGAAATGGAAGGGGACATAGGTGGACTCTAGAGAAAGTTCTGATTATTTTTCTCTGCTGGTTAGCTCATTATTACTTCCTACCTTGTTTTGTTACTTGGGTTCCACTGTATATAGACATTGTCTCAGGGGGAAAAAAGTCATTTTGGTTTGTGTAGGTATTGATGTATTCTGCTTAACTAGTCAAGAAGCAAAGTTAAATAACAAAAAGAGTATCTCTGTGATAAAATGAGCATGATGAGATTGATATTTAATGCAACCCCAAGTTGATTGGTGGGTTTTCATTGGCATGTTTTCCCAAGTATTGTACAACAAAAATTGTCCTTTTACAGCATGCCCACCCATCCCTTTCTAATGCTATTACATTCCAAAATAACTCAGCATATAATGATTTTTAGTGACTTTTTGGTATTAGAAACTGTCCACCAGTGAGTAAATGGGAAGGACCAGGAGAGCTCTTGTCCTCTCCCTAGTTTTGAGAAGAGTGCAAAGTAATGGAAAAGATTATAAGAGAAATTAAAAACACCCGAAATTCATTTAACCTACTTAAGCTTTGTCAGTCGCTAATATGACTCAATTAAAGGAACTGTCTTAGTTTGCTTTCCTGTTGTTGGCGATAAAATACACTGACAAAAGAGAAAAAGGCTTTATTTGGCTCTCAGTTTCAGGTTACAGTCTGTGATTACAAGGATGTCAAGGCAGCAGAAACTTGAAGCAGTCAAGAGCAGAGAGCAATGAATCAGTGAATGCATGCTAGTGCTCAACACACCTCTCTACTCTTACATAATCCAGGATCCTCTGCCTAGATACCATCCTCGATGGGTGGGTCTTCCATCTCAGTAAAGCAATCAAGATAAGCCTTTACAGGCATGCTCAGTGGCCAACCTGATCTAAGGAATCCCTGTTCCAGACTTCCTTCCCAGGTAGTTCTAGATTGTGTCAAGTTGAAAATGAAAAAGAAATTTCAAGAACTTTAAGGAAGCCAGATAGATGGCCCAGAAAGATGCCACTATGACTGATGACCTGAGAACCAGCTTTCACAAATTGTCCTCTGGCCTCAGCACACAGGAGCACACACAAATAAACAAATGCAAAAGAAGGAAAAGGTGCTGTTAAAGAGTTATAGCCATAAGTAGGATCCCCAGATACTTGGAAAGCTTATTTTTTTCTCATAAAAATCAACTTTTTGTTGTCTTTTGGCAAATGTTCAATGAAAAGACTTATCTTCACCTTTTCTCATAGCCTAATTTCCTGAAAGAAATATTTGCTGCTCATGTATTTCTATGGCTGTAACTATTCTGTTTTTAATCAGTGATTCTATATATTGTGTATATGGAAGACCAAAGTATTTGAAAACTGATGAGCCCTAAACAGCCAGTCCTTCACACTGTGAATGAAAGTTGATGGACTCTGTGTGTTGTTCCTCTCTCTCCTCGGTGTGCCAAATACTGCCCAGAGTTCATCCAAGTTTGTTTCAAGTTCAGTGTTTAATTTTAGTGTTACAAATTTTTCCTAAATGAATAAGTCAAAATACGGAGTTGGAAGGATTTAGTGAGCCACATTACTGTGCTGATCAAGATATGGCTCTATTTAAAAGAAAACTCTAGAAGCTGGCAAGATTGCTCACCAGGTGAAGGTACTTGCCACCAAAACTATGACCTAAGTTCAGTCCTTGGTACTCACATGGTGGAAAGAGAGAATTGATTCCAGTGAGTTACCCTCTTCCTTGGTCCATTAAAAACTCACACACATTAAATAAATATATAAATAAATACATGTAAAAAGAATCTTTAAAAAGTAAGTGTTAAGAATATTTTCAAGTGATCTCTAGACCTCATTCCATACCACATCCCTACCCCAGATCATCTGATTTGTCCAATTTCATGGAAGGAATCTGTCCTGTTGACAGGAAGTTTTTTTAGATTAAGGAAGAACTGATTAATAGGGCTAGAGAGATGAGTTAGCAGTTGAGAGCACTTGCTTCCCTTACAGAAGTCCCAGTTTCTATTCCCAGTGCCCATATGACTCAACACTCCTAACTGTAGTTCTGGGTGATCTGATTTTATCTTCTGAACTCTACAGGAAGCAAGCATGCACATGGTACACAGATATACATGTAGTAAAAACACTCCAATGGGTAAAATAAATGTTAATAAAATGTATCTTCCCTTTTGTTAAAAAAAAAAAAAAAAAAAAAAGGAAGACAGACAGAAAAAAAGGGTATCACTTGCAACCTCATTCATAGGGGTGAAACCACCTGGTAAACCCTGCTATGGGAGCAGGACAGTGACTGGTCTGAGTGTGAGCCCACCCTATAGAGGATCCCAAGTCTCTCCTGGCCTGGGAGACTTTTGGAGCATGGTTTTGAGCACAGTTTTCACTACCTATAGAACAGCTTTACAGAGGTGCATTGTCCTGGCAGTCTTCCTCCAACTGTTCCTAATAACATTGAGTGCTCAGTGTTTGACCTGACAGAATCTTAAGTGTCAGAGAAGCTCCTGGCTTTCAACATGTGAACAAGCCATGAATAAATATCCAGATGCTAAGGTAGCTTTCTTCCTCCTGTACCATTAAATTTCAGTTCCTTCTTGTAACTGGACATACTATTCTCCTCTCATTAGGGACTGGGGAGATGGTTGGGGGCATAAAATACTTGCTGCATAAGTATGAACCCCAGCTCCACATAAAAAACAAAAACAAGAAACTAATAATAAAAAGAGTATGCCCATAATCGCAGCCTTGGGTGTGTGGAGACAGAGAAATCTCTAGAGCTTGCTGGCCAGCTAATCTAGCCAGTTTGTGATGGGTTTCAGGTTCAGTAAGAGACCCTGAGTCTTTAAAACAAACAAAAAATTACAATAGAGTAATTGAGGAAGACACCTAACAGTGGTCTGTAGCCTCCACACACATATGCACCTATACATGTGGGTGCATGCATATAAGCATGCAAACATATACTTTTTAATTGAGAAACAAGAATACAGAGGATGTCCCAATATGTGGCTCTCAGATTTTTTCGCTGAAGCATTGGCTCCCTGTGCACCTCATCACCTTCATTGACTAGGTTTATCTTCTTGCTACACATGAACTAAAATATATAAGACTCGATTAGTATAGAAATCTTTTATTGTTCTATCATCCAAAGTTTATTATAATTCTAAATGTCCATGGATATGTTTTTTTATATATCTTTATAAATAGGCTTTCTATGTACATTTTACAAACTGCTTAAGTTATGGCTGATGAGGTTTTTAACACAATTAACTATTTCAAATATTCTGCCTTTTTTTTCTGTGTTGCGTTGCCCTTCCTGATCGAAGTCTAGGAGAGTAAGTTAATACATTTTGTGAGAATGTGTTGTCCTACTATGTGTCTAGAGACCTTTGCTCTCATGTTGCCGTTCAATGTTATCTCTTTTGGTTGGTGTTTGTTTATTTGTGATCTGTCTTTTACTTGTTGGATGTTCGTAGTGTGCTCACTGTTTCTAATCTTCCTGTCCTTAGAATCCATGGTTAGGCACCAAAAGAGTGTCAAAGTGAAGCCAGGCTTGTCTGCTTCTGTTGCTGGTGTGTGCATGCTCCTTACCATATCAGACATTTCTCATGCTGTGGAATGCCGATCTCACCTGAAAAGTGTCAGCATAAGTCTGTTTCTTAGAGTGCTGTAGTGGAGTATTCTTTGCCTGAAATGCTTGAAACCAGAAGCTTTTAGATCTGTCTTTCAGACTCTGGAATGTATGCATAGTTTATTAGCTGCACGTCCCTGTTACAAAACTCAGGTCTAAAATGCTCCCAAATCCAAGCTTGCTTTTTATATTCGATAATCAGAGCTCTAAGAATTCAGATACTTTTATCGTAGATGCTCAGTATATAGTTAGTTACATTAGAAGAGTTGTATACTAATTGTCATGCCCTGCTCAGAAACCTTTTAATGAAAATGCCCCTTTATTTGGAGGATTCTAGCACATACATAAAGGAAGAACAGGTGCAGCCTGAGGAAAGAGCACTTTGAACCAGCACAGTCCCTGATTTCTGATTTCACTTAGCTCTTCCTGTTCCTTCTGGCTGTGAGTGGAAACTGAACTGAGTCATAGCAGTGTCTCACGTGTGTTTGAGCTGGTACTGAATTAGACCTGGACCCTAGGCTCTGCCGAGGTCTTGCTTTGTGAGTCTGACAAATGTTGACTTGTCCTATTTCCTCTGCTTAAATAAAAAGAACTTGACATCTCCCAAAGGTCCATCATTCTCTTAGACACAGATCAACAGGCAAAGGTTCAATGTCTGAATTCTCTCAGTCTCCAGCAATTGCTAGTCTGCAATTCTGTTTTCCAGGACTCTCAGAGCCGGCAAGGTGGATACAGCATGCATCAGCTCCAAGGCAATAAGGAGTATGGCAGTGAAAAGAAGGGGTACCTACTGAAGAAGAGTGATGGGTATGTCTTCAGCCCTGGTTAGCCCAGTGTGGGCCAGCATGCCCACTGGGCACTCTCCACTGGGATCTTTTCCAGCCTCCTCTTGGGAAACGACCTTAAAGCTTTCTGAGCTGGTTCTCTTCAGGTATCAGACCTAGCCACTGTCTTTAAGGGGGCAGTGGTTGTTCTGTATGTAGCCCCTGGCATGTAACCTGCACATTTAGGAAACTGAGAAGGGAGGAACTCAGCCCTGCTTTCTGATTGCCTTCTACTTAAGATGGCATCTGGCTGCCCAAACCATAACCATTGTCTCTGTCACAACCAATCTATACTGTACTCTTTCTTTTCTAACTGAAAATAATATGCCTCTTGCTGCCTCTTTTGCTCAAGGATAGCCCACTCTCATCAGACTGTTGTAGCAGCCTAAGTGGTTGTCTTTCAACACCTCTTCCTCTTTATCTCACTGCTACAAGACACTCAATGCTCTTTTCAAAGCTGTAAAGCAGGTCTGGGTGTGGTGGAACACACAGAAATCACAGTACTCAGGAATCTGAGGCAGGAGGATCAAAGTTTGAGACCAGCCTGGGCAACTTTAGTGAAATGATGTTTCAAACGGGGAGCCCCTCAGCATGTCATGCCATCCCCTGTTGAAGTGCTTCTGGGCTTCCCTTAGCATTTAGTACTTTCCCAGCCCTTTTTTTTGCACTTCCTCTTGTGCCGCTTTCTTCTCTAGTCCTGCCTCCACCCTCTTTGTTGCTTAGCCTGCTTAAGGTAAATGCCTAAGGAAAATCTCGGTTGTTCTCACCAATTGTCATCATTTTTAAAATGATGCTCCCTGACTACCTATTGATACATCCCTATGGGTTCATCTTAGGTATATATGTTTTTGTTTTAATTTATTGAAAATATAAATGTCTAAGATCACTGTCTCTGCCTATCATTCTACTCTCTGTATTCTCTCATTCATCAAGACACTGGAGATAGAGTATTGAGTAAAAGGAAGTGTTCATTCTTTCAGTCTATACACTAAGAAAGGAAACACTAGAGAAGAGCAAGCGTGGACAGATCAGGAGATAACTTCAGTGTTACATGACAAAGGAGACACAAGACAGATGCAGGGGCTATGGAGGCCACAAGCCTTGCTTGTGTCACACTGGAGGTTAGAGAGGCCTTTCCTAAGGTGACATTAGAGCAAAACCCAAAAGGTGTGAAGGGCCGACCTTTAAAGAAAGCAGTCAAATGAGGAAGTCAAGAATGTCATAAGGTGAGAGGGCTGAGGAGCCTAACCAGGAGGGCCTTCAGAAGATCCTGAGCAAAAAGAGGAGTCATTGGAGGTCTTTAAACAGAGGAATAACACAATCTGACATTGTGAAAGATTCTTTCTGGCTACAGCAGCATAGGGGACCAGGCAAGCTGCTCAGGAAACCCAGAAAGATGATAACAGCATTAGAGGTGGTGAAAGCCATGCTCTGAATCATGAAGGCAGGGCCTCTTGGGTATGTTGATGAGGTATGAAGAAAGAGAAGCATCTTTACAAATGACATAGTGCCTGGCTCGCTGAACAGTCAGCCAACTGGCCAGAAATGGCTATCAAAGATGCAATTCAGTTGAGATCCTATTTTCAGCTGACCGGTGATGTACTGTGTAGGCTCTGCCTGAAGATCAGAGGACAGAGCCAGCCAGAATTAGCCAGGTCAGGAGTGGTGACACACACCTTAATCGTAGCACTGGAGAGTCAGAGATCTGTCTGGATCTCTGTGAGTTCAAGGCAAACAGAGTTCTTAGTACTTGGACACAGGGATGGGGACACACACACACACACACACACGGACACACACAAACCCTAATCCCAGCACTAGCAAATTTGAACCAGGAAGTGATCCAGAGCAAAGAAAGGTATATAAAGTAGGAAGGGACAGTATTCCCTCCTTTCCTTCTCTTTTGGCTGAGAACTTAGTGGCATTCAGTTTGAGGTTTTGTAGAGACAGGATCTTCCCCTTTAAGCCTGAGGAGTTGGCTAGGTGAGAAGTGGCTGTGGCTTGGTCCTCTGTCTCTCTGATCTTTAAGCTTTTCCCCAATATCTGGCTCTGGGTTTTTATTATAAGACCAATTAGGATTTATACAGCAGCCAACAGTGACCAAATTGTCACCCAGGTTCTGTGGGATTGAGTATGTGAAGTACCTTGAATCCCATATGTGCTTCAGAAAGGTTCTAGCCACAATTTATTCTTTTCCTGTCCATATGTGATACGGACATCTCGTAGAAAGATGCTAACCTTTAGTCTTCAAGAAACATTGTGTCGGCCACATCTTTCACAGCAGAGTTGTAGAATACTCCCACTTTTTAGCACTACTCAACCTGAAATCACGATGTTTGTCTTGATGTTGGACTTGACTATGGTGAGTGGTTAATATCCACATGCCCCAGGAAGATCAGACATTTTTTCATATGTATTATTTAATTGAACTCAGAAGCCATCTCTGTGAGCATCTGCTCTGTGTTGCTGTACCTCTTCCTCATCTCTACTCACCCCTTGGGATTGTACTGGCAGTAAGAGAGTGAGCCCAGACTTCATCCTGGGTGTTCTGATTTACTATCAGGTGTCTCCTTTTTGTATTCCAAAGGGACTATACAGCTGTTGACCACCATGGACATATTCATCACCTGAACTGGCATAAGCTTGTCCTGACTTCTTTCTTTTAGTCTGGTTTCCCATCAGACATTGATTACACACAAACACACACACACACACACACACATACACACACACACACACACACACACACACACACACACACACACACACGCACGCACGCACGCACGCACGCCTAGCGTTCTAGCATCTGAAGCAGACTGCTTGATGCTAGAAGGTAAAGGCTAAGGGGAATGTACCTTGGCTGTCATGCAGCCTGCCATCTGTTGGCAAGAGATGAAATGAGATGAAGGAGATGTGGCTCAGTGGCAGCGTGGGCAAGGCTGTGTTCTGTTTAGTGCCAGAAAGAGAGGGGAGGAAGGGAGCAGAGGAGAAAGAGCTGTTGTATCTTAGAGTTAGAAGAGAAGGCATATCCATCCTTCATATTCCACAGGCAGAGAAATGAGTACTAATAACTCAAAGTTGCTGAAAATACTGAAACTCTTCTACAGACCTCTTTGTTAACAGTAAGCCCTGGTGTGTTGTGTGATTTCTCATACAAGGGTTACTGCATCAGTAATTTTTGACCCAATTTTTGAATTAAAATTAAAAATTGTTAGAAAATTTTTTAAGCAATTTTAATTTTTTAATAACTTTAAAACTGTATTCCTCGAGGACATTTACTAAGGAACAAAGGAGCGGTTGTTTTACTTTTTTTTTTTTTTCAGAATAATTCTAGATACTTTCATGATATAAAGAGCGTCTCTAAGAGGTCAAGATAGTAGCCCCAGTACTCAACAGCTTCAACGCTGATAGTTGTTTAGTTGTATGAGGTCACTTTCCTGGAGGTGGAAGAGGGGAGGTTCTGACAAAGGTCAGATTCAGCTGCCCCCACCCTCACCTGTGTGGGGTGTCTTGGGAGTGTCCTCTTCCTCCAGTGACCAGGGAGCACTGTATTATCCATCATAGCCAGAAAGAGGAGAGCTTTTTACTCATTTTCTTCATGTTATTAGCTGTGCATAAAAGTATGGGAATTTGTTTTATATTGTGTTTTCTTAATATATGTGAATAAGAAATGCTAACGAATAAAATTTTAAGTTAAAAAATTGAACCTAGTAGGAATTGATTCCTCCTATTGATTCTGTTTACATCTGATTCTATAGTGTAGGTCTTTCTTTCCCTCTTCATAACATGCTTTGGAGCGAACTACTTTAATTACTAAATACACAGACAACCCCAATGTTTTTCATTGTTTTTGTGTCAGCCCTCTTATAAGACTGACTAAGAAATGGGAGGAGGTGCAGTATAGGCCTAGAAAACCTTCAGTGGCCCTAGCATCCCTAAAAGGAAAGTATGCAACCTCTTTTCTCTATATCCTGAGGCAGCCTTTGACTCTTCCTTACAGAGTTGTCTTGATTTTTTTATAACTCCATTATTTATTAATTATGGAAGATTTGCAGATGTAGGTAGGAATCCTTACTAGTTCCATTCCCGAACAGAGCTCTGGGAACTTGGTGTGGTGATTATAATGAATATATTCTTCCTGCTACTACTGTCTCTCTCTCTTTTCCATCTTCACTGTCAAAACAGTTCTACTTTGAGCATCTCTATACAAACCTGCCTATCTGAATTCCTTTCCACCTGATATAATAAAAGACATTCGGGATTTTCTCTTTTGTGTGGTTTGGGGAAGGAAGCTGTTTTGGGGGGGAACAGCTTTCATAATTACTGTTTTGCCCCTGGCCATATGATTGCACATTTCACAGTGAATCATGTGCCATATTGAGTTCTGTTTGACTTGCTTCCTAGGATCCGAAAAGTGTGGCAGAGAAGGAAGTGTGCAGTAAAGAATGGGATCCTGACCATCTCACATGCAACTGTAAGTGTATGCAAGACTTTCCCTACCTCTCCTCATGATTTCTAGCCTCCTCAGCTAGAGGCCAAATGAGCTGATGTAACAAGCATGAACTTTTGACAATATCTTAGGTTGCTGTTGCTGTGATAAAACACCAAGACCAAAAGCAACTTGGAGAGGAAAGGGTTGGTTTTGCTTATGATTCGATATCATAGTTCATCAAGGGAAATGAAGGCAGAAATACGTGGAACAGGAGTTGATTCAGAGGCCATGGAGAGGTGCTGCTTACCAGCTTGCTCCACGTGATTTGCTCAGCCTCCTTATAGAATCCAGAACTACCAACCCAGGAGTGGCCCCACCCATAATGGACTGGGCCCTGCCCCATCATTGATTAATAACCCCACAGACCTGCCTACAGCTTAGTTTTATGGAAGCATTTCCTCTCTCTCTCAGCTTGTTTAAGTTGACATAAAATTGCCAACACAGATGAAATACCTCTACTTTGTGAATCTGGACCATGTTATTGAGGACGATCCTTTTCTCTTGTTTCATGGTGGCCCACATGGCTCTACATCTCTGCCATCTCTGGATTTGGTTTGGTTGTTTTTCTCTCTCAGCCTATATCAGGTAGTGTAGTAGGAGGTTTCTGGCCCAAACTTTCGTGCCTAGCCTCCAGATTTAGACCCGCAGACCCGCAGACCCGCAGAGACACACAGATACATTTGATAGTTTTAGGGTGATCGGCCTCAGGCCCAGGCATATCATTTGCTAGCTCTCTACCCTTCATCTAACCCATGTCTCTTGTTCAGCCATGCGGCTCGGTACCTTTTCTTTAGGGCAGCATAGTTGCTTCTTCAGACTTCTCTCTGGAGTTCTGCTCTGTGCTTCCTGTTCTCAAGAGTTTTCTTAGTCTGGTAGCCCCACCCACACTTCCTGCCTGCCTTTGGCCAATCAGCGCTTTTTATTAAACCAGTGGGTGGGACAGTTATTTGCCATGAAACAACACAATCCCCTACAAGGTAGGGCTTGATTTTATAATCTTACTTTGGGGAAAATAGAATTGGTTGTTACCCTGAAAAGCCTCGGAATTGCAAAGATAGTAGAGGATTTTCTTTGCTTGAAAACTAATACAGAAAACAAAACAATACCTGTAAAATCTTCAGACACATTGCTAGAGTACACAGGAAAACTGCCATTTCTAGTTTGGCCCCTTTAAACTTAAAAAAAAAAAAAAAAAAAAAAAAAAAAAAAAAAAAAAAAAAAAAAAATCTTTTAAATTCTCAAGGGAATAAAGGCTATAATGGGAAATGTATCACTCAGTGAAAATTACAAAGTATACACCAAGAGTTTTCAAAATATGTATACAGTTTAACCCAGTAACTTCTGCTTGGAGAAAAACTGAGTTAAATTTCAGTAATCGTGGATTTGGGGATGTCCCTGACAAGCTAAGACATACAGTCAGTCGAAGATAGGATAGTCAGGATGAGGGCTGGATGTGCATCGAGAACCAAGAGAAATACAACCCCTCCAAAAATATGATTCACTCAATCATTCTGATAATCCATGGCATTCTAGCTCTAATTCATAGATAAGAAACTGAAGCACCAGGAGAGCTTTAACTTGGCTGTTGAGCAGCAAAGTGGGAAAACAAATGTAGGTCTATGGGACTTTGCTCTGCTAAGCTCAGTCTGAAGAACCAGTTGTCTTTCTGAGTCTTGACATTGGATACTGGTCTGCCCATCTTGCCATCATCATCTTGCCATACAGAAGGTTCCTAGCACACTCTTAAGATTATCACATGCATCTAAAAGATTGCTGTTCTTTGTAGAATTTAAGTAGTTACATTATCTCTGTCTTTTATCCCTACAGAATTGTGTAATTTACCTTAAGTTCTTCTTAGACAACCTTGCTAAATTTTTTAATGTCATGCTGGTTATGACCAGCCCACCCATCTGACCCTTGAAATCCTTGGACCAGTTAGTAGTTACCTTGAGATTGTCTCTAATGTTAAACTTCATTGTCAACATGAGTGGATTTAGAATCACCCAGAAGATACACTTCTTTGAATGTGTCCTAGGGAGATTAACTGAAAAAGAAATGCCCGCCCTAAGTAAATGTGGCACCATCCTATAGGCAGGGGTTCTGGAGTGAATGAAAAGAAGGAAAAGAGGAAGACAAGGTAGCCAATATGTTGCTATAAAGAGACACCAGGACCATGGAAACTCTTATAAAGGAAAACACTTAATTGGGGTGGCTTACAGTTCAAAAGTTCAGTCCATTATCATCATGGTAGGACACGGTGGCATGCAGGCAGACATGGGGTCAGAAAAGCAGCCAAGAATTCTACATCTTAGCCCTTATGCAACAGGAAGTTAACTGTCACACTGGACATGTCTTGAACATAAATGATATCTCAAAGCCCATCCCCCACAGTGACACACTTCCTATAACAAGGCCACATCTTCTACCAGTGCCGCTCTCCATGAGCTTACGGGCCAACTACATTCAAACTACCACAGTATCCCCCCCTTCTTTCTTTCTCCTTCATTGCTGCCTTGCATTCATTCCCACTGCCATGCCTCCCTACCACAATGGACTATTTCTCCTTAACTAAGGAACAAAGTAAATCCTTTTTCCCCTAAGTTCCTTTCAGTCAGGTATTTTGTCACAGAAACAAGGAAAGAAGCTAATACACTACCCAGCTGTTAGCAACCTATTCAGCCTTTATTCCCACCATTCTGCATGTGCTGACCTAGGCATCAGAGCTAAAAAGGTAGAAAATTAGACCTTTTGGACACACTCCTAGTGCACACACTATCGCACGTATGTACTAGAGTGCACATTTCTTAGTGTTTGTGAAACGTTGACTTTACATACTCTCCCTGTACCTTCTACAGGAGAGTTCTTCTGTCCTCACACCTCAGGAGACACTTGGGAGTAACACAATAGCTTCCCAACCTCCATTTTGCTGCTATAAAGGGTTTTCTGGTAGGAGACCTTATGAGTGATGAGGGCATTAGCGAATTGCTTGCTTAGTTATTTGACCTTGGACAATTTACTAAAGATGAAAACGCACTTCTTTCCCCCTTCTTTCTGTTTCCTGCCAAATCACAGTCCTATGGCCAAGCCAACTGTTTCCATGTGTTCTAATTAACAACAAATAACACATTGGCCGCACTGTTTGATAGCTAAGAGAATAGACAGTGGCATCTGTCAGATTGGATCTGAATCCCAGTTTTCATTTTACCCTGTGACCTTGAGAAAAGTGTTCAGTTCAAAAATCTCAGGAGGATGAAAAGAAATAAGGGGGTGGGCATGCTTTAGGGTAACATAGTACTGCTGTTACTATTGGTTTATAGGTGGCTCTGCTTAAGTCTGTTGACAGGGAGCTCAGGGATTAAGGGAAAATGAGACCTTCCCTGATTCTCTTTCTCTCCCATCAAGTTGTTACTGTTTCTCTGCACCACATTTCTGTCCCCACAGAAAGACACCATTGATCACATAGTTTCATAGGTGAAACCCAAAGCTAATAGATTCCTGGCAAACAAGTCACAGGGAATGTGCAGGGGTAAGGGACACAGACAGTGGACCTGTTTACATGGGCTCACAGAAGAGTACCCTGTAGAGTAAAGCCTCACTTAGTCCTCAGGATACCCACAGGACAGGGCCTGTTATCTTCAGTTCTCACCAGCAAGAGGTGAGAAGCAGGAAGGCACCACATTGGCTCATCTTCAGAAACCCAGCAGCTTGCCCTATGGTTTTCATAGTGTTCAGTAAATACAGTCAGTGCTCACTGAATGTACCTTTTTTCTTTGCGTAAACTTCTTGTTATATAGCCCATGTTAACCTCCGTTTACAATGCTGACTCGTTTTAAGTGCTGGATTATATGTGTTCCCACATTTGATTTGCTACAATGAACGTTTTTTAAATTAAACTTCATTTTGTGAAAAAGTTTCAGAGAGTTAATACCCCATGCCTGATTCCATGCAGTTTGCAACTTTCAAACTCCCAACTCTGTTCTTTTCATGGTACATAGCCTTTCATTAAGGTGCCTGTGAACAGTGTTCTTTGAAAGAGACATTGTGCCTCATCATTGAATCACTCTGAGATCCCTAGGAAGAGCAATTAAGGGGGGGGGGGGGGGGAGGTCAGAGTCAAAATACCACAAGGGTTTTAGGAAGTTCTCTTCGAATATGAATAAAAATTCCACCGTGAGTAGCACTGAAACAGCTATTAAGTTGATAGTCACCTTTTACCTCAGGCAGCCCTAAAGCTGCCTTTGTATCACAGAAGTCTACCAAGAAGGCTTGGGCTCTTCTAGGAAAAGGTGGACTTCAGTCAAGCTAGACCAGATGGAGTGACTGATAATGACATGTGTGTCCACTGTTTGGTGGCTCATTGTTTGTACCTGAGGGAGACTAAGCATATGGCTTGGTGCAGGAGGCTCACACAAGTACTGCGAGTGACAGAAGAGCCACAGTCCTGTGAATCCAGCTGCAGTTAAATGACCATCAGCTCCTTCAAGGGTTTGTGCTTCTTCACCCATCCTCACTTGTAAAAAGTCCTGGTAGCATTGCTGGGCAGTTGACTAAGCCTGAATGACAGTAAGCGTTTTTTAACTTGGTGGTCATTGTCATCGCAGAGATCTGAAGTGGTCTACAACCATGGAGCTGGACCTTCTGGATGAATCCCTCTCTGACACTGGATCTCTAGTAACAGCTATTTTGTATAAATTGGAGCCATTATTTATAGGTGCTTGTAAAGATTAAGTGAGTTCATTGATTATGAGTAATTAGGACAGGATGTGGGCAGAATTGGTGCTCAGTAAATGTCAGCTGCTATTGTCGGTGCTATTTTATCTTTCTAATATATTGCTGCCTCCATGGTGATAAACTGGAGCTTGTAGGAACTCTTCTGTATTGCTGCTCCCTTTACTCTGGGGCATACTTTACCAAGTCAATTTGAGGCATAGCTTTTCCCCGTAGAAGTTACGTTTCTGCCTGGTAGGGGTTGACAGTAGTCCTCTGCTGTGGTGATGTATTGTATATTTAATAAAATAGTCTGAAATATAAGGGGGAAACAAACCACAGCTGGTCTCGCCTAGTCAACTCCTCAGGGCAAGTGGGGAAGTCCTGTCTTCACGAGTCCTCAGCCTGTCTGGGCACCAGTCCATAAAGGACAGGCTGCTGCCTTCTCCTGCCTTATATTCCCTTTCCCCGCCCAGCCATTTATTTCCAGGTTCATCATTCCTAGAGCTATAAATAAAGGTGGGGCCATCACCACCTGGCTCTGTTTGGTTTTGAACTCACAGAGATCCAGAGGATCTCTGCCTCCCAAGTGCTGGAGTACACCATGCTGTACCCAAGTGTGAATCACCACTCCTTAACCTTCATGGTTTGGCTCTGTCCTCTGATATTTCAAGCTATTTTTATTACATATATAATATATCACCACATTCTTCCCTTGGAGCACTTTACAGGAAGAATTGAGTGTCAGTCTTCTTGTCCTAGGACTTTCTGCATCAGTGACAGTTCCCAAGGACTATTGTCTTTCAAGCCTGTCCAGGACTCTAGAGATGACCTTCTCCAGCCAGGGCATTACCACATTACCTGACAATACAAAGAGGAGGCACAGAGGGCCTGCAAGAGGATTGACACCTGTGCAGTGTATTTAATAACGTGTTTCTGTAGCAGGCCTTTGTGGCCTATTTTCAGCCTGTTCTGGACTGGCCTTCTGCTTCAGTTTGTCCTCACTGTCCTTGGATAAGAGACTCGATTTCCTTTTTTCTGACAAATTAGAAAACACCATAAATTCTAGGAGGACAAAACTAGGGCTGTACCTATCGGACTCAGGCTAAACTTGAGCTATGAAACTTGGAGTTACTTAATTTTTTTGGAGCCCTAGTTTTTCAAGTGCATAATTTCCTCATTAGGTTGTTCTGTTGATTTCTTTCTGAGCCAGGTGCTGGCTCATTTTAATCTTACGCTCCAGCTCCAGCATTGCACTACATGTGGTAGGATGATTGAAAAGGGTCCCTGCACTCCTGCAGCTCAGAGTAAACCGAGGACAAGTGCTGTAGAAGAAGCCAGCAGGCTGCTGTGATAGAAAAGGAAGGGCAGTCTTCGTGTTGTCAGAGCTGAGCACACCATGCTGTACCCAAGTGAGGAGCTATTTCAGCAGAGCAGAAAGCGTGGTCCACAGTCTAGGCCCCATGTAAAGGAGCTTCAGAAGCTGGAAAGTATGGATAGTTTGCAGGCTTAAGGATGATTTTTGGAACACTGTCACCACTCACCCCCTGGACACTAAAAGAGGCAGCGTCAGAGTAACTGCCTACTTCTCTTTCCTGAACCATAGTGCTTTTCTGTGCGTATCACTTTCTCACTCACTTGAACAAGTGGTTCCAGGTCTCCTCCAGCACCAGGCAGTGCATCTCACCGTGCTGCACATGTACCCTCCCTCCCCCCCCTCCCTCCCTCCCCCCCCACCCCACCCCACTCTTAGATTTGTTTATTTTACTTTATGGTTATGAGTGTTTGCCTGCATGCGTGTACAGGTGCCTGGTTCCCACAGAGATTACAAGTGGGCTTGGGATCTTCTCAAACTGGAATTACAGATGGTTTTGATCTGGGAATTGAATCCAGGTCCTCTGTATGAGCAACAAGTGCTCTTAACTCAAAGCCATCTCTCCAGCCCCTCCCTTTGTCTTGTAGACAAACTGAAGCAGAACTGGTTTGTAGGATCCAATTCAAAATGCAGCTGCATCTGGAGGCTGGTGTTGAACCTTCTTCACAATTGTGATTAGTAGTATCACATGGACACTAAAATAGCAATACTGTTTGTAGGCTCAGGGTTACTATGAGATATCATTGTAGACCTTTCCACATTGTATGTTTATTGGAGGGCTTCTGGGATTCAAGGTCTGTAAGAGTAGGTTTAGAGAGCTCTCTGCTAAATTCTACAGGATCTTTCTTAATATATCCAACAGAGATCTTTGTAATGTTGAATCCTGATGAAAGTTTCCCTTTACTGTTTGAATCTCAAGGATAGATATTAGCAGCATCAGTTTAATTTATTTCACACAAATGACCTTACCACTGGTTTTTAATAAATATCACAAATGAAAGATGCTGCAGTTGTCCGGAACGAATCTGTTGTTCTTAGTCCTGGCTGCACATGGGATTGGAGATGGCACTTCCCAGGTTGCTGACATTCACCAGGAATGCAGGATCATTGAGCACTTCTATTGTCTGCCAGAGTTAAAGGCAGAAGGGAGAAGGGGATGACATGGAGGTCTGCTCATGAAGGGGCTCATTTCATAAAGTAGAAGTGGGGCTGAAGTATAATATATAAAAGGGTGCAGATCAAAACCACGAGCCTTCCAGCTTGTGGCCTTGAGATTTTTGTAGTATGCCTTGGAGTCTGATAGGAACACATCACTCAGTGTTCTAGGGAAGGGGAGGAACTTTGTCATGTGAAGCCCACTTGTTAACAGTAGACAAGATTCATGAGTCCAAAGACTTGAAGTCCAGGGTTTACAGCTTTGAAATTAAGGAGCAGTTGGCGTCTAAATCAGTTGGTTTTCATCTAGTGCTCTGCTATCTCCACCTGTGACCTTACAGCAAAATTAATTGACTTTTGATGCCTTGGTTTCCTCTTCCTGCAAAACAGGCAGCAGTGTTGTGTCCTACATATCGTGCAGGTTCATTTTTGTCAACCTGGCACAAACTGGTCACTGGAGAAGAAAGAACTTCAGTTGAGGAAAGGCCTCCATCAGATTAGCCTGGAGGCATGTCTTTGGGACAGTTTCTTAATTAAAACCCAGGTGTGGGAAGGCCAAGACCACTTTGGGCAGCACCACCCCTAGGCAGGTGGCCAGGTGATTTTATAGAAGGCAAGCCTAGCAGGCCATAAAAAGTAAGCCATTAAGCAGCATTTCTCTGTGGTTCCTGCCTCTGTTCTTGCTTGAGTTCCTACTCTGACTTCCCCTGTGGTGAACTGTGATCAGGAAGTGTAAGCTAAGTAAACAGTTCCTCCCAGGCCACTTTAGTGAGGGTGTTTATCACAGCACAGAGAGAAAACTAGGACACGTTGAGTGGTTGTTGGAAGTTGAACATATTTATGTAAAACTCTGCTGGTTCACGACACCACACACTTGACATGATGATATATACCTTACTCTGAAGGCCTGTATCTACCTTGGTGTGTGAGGGTAACAGGAATCGGCCAGACGTCCTGGACTCGGCCACTCCCTGCCCACTCTGTGGATGTAATGTAGTGAGTCTTCTTTAAAAGTAATAATAATAACCATAGTTCAGATGTTTCAGCGTCAAATTAATACATTTCATACAATGCTATGAGCGGAAGGTGTGGAGTTTCATAAACTGATGGGCAAGAAGACGTAGGTTGAGATGACTGCTGTCATTACATAGGAAGTGGTTTGGTTTTGCTCTGTTTTCTTACTAAGCAGTTTTGGTGGTGTATTTTTTTTTTTTAATCCCAGCACTTGGAAAGCAGAGGCAGGTGGATCTCTGTGAGTCTGAGGCCAGCCTGGTTTACATAAAGAGTTCCAGGACAGCCAGAGCTATGGAGAGAGAGAGGGAGAGAGAGAGGAGAGAGAGAGAGATTGATTGATTGATTGATTGATTGATTGATTCTATCTGACCTACTTCCTGCCTGAGTTACACTCTATGCATTACAAATAGAAGACACTCCTTGTTTGTGGAAATGGCTTTAAAAAATAAACAATAATACACCAAAGGGCGAAACACTTTTATCAGAGATAGTACCATCAGCACTTCTTATTAGTAGCCTGATAAACATTTTCCCCATCATAGTGTTTTTACACTATTTGGTATTGACCCTAGAGTAAACCATACTCCCCAGAATAATATGACAGATTCCTTTCTTCAATAGCATATTTTCTTGAAAAATGACCCTTTTAGGCTGGGTATGGTGGTTCCTCCTTTTAATCCCAGCAACCAGGAGGCAGAGGCAGCTGGATCTCTAAATTTGAGGCCAGCCTGAGCTACAGAGTGAGTCCTAGGACAGTGAGGACTACACAGAGACCCTGTCTGGGGAATGAGGAGCCGTCTCCCTGGTGTGGGAAGGATTACTGACAGGATGGCGCTTGGTTGTGACCACAGAGTAAAACTCAGGATCTGAAACATGTTAAGAATGGTGGTATTTTTCAGCAGACGTACCGCATGATGTGAAGGGAAAACTAGAGAGCTAGCTCTTTAAGGACAAAAAGAACCAGAAGAAGAGAACCACTAACGATAGGATAGTTGGCAAGCTTTCCAAGTCTGACCTTGACCAGGAGGCAGTGTAATAAGTAGGAAAAGATGGGTTCTGCTCTCTGTTTTGTATCTTTCTGTAAAAGAGAGGTTACTGTGCCTCATCTTCCTGACTCCTGAATTTCTTGCCTATGAACTGGGTTTAGGAACAGTAAAAATCTTTGCTGTCATTACTCGAGTGTCCCCCAGCAAGATCACACTGCCTGTGGGTCAGTAAAGGGCATGGAGAAGAACTCCTCAGAAGTCAGTTTTAGGGAACAGTGTCTGCTTTATTGCATGTGAGCAACTACTTACATAGTGGAAGACCATCATCAGCTGTGATCGGTTAGCAAGTACCTCCAGATGGACAGTGAGCATAACTACCACCAAGGTCTCTATGCAGAAGCACATACAGGAGGCATGCAGAATGCAGACTTAGACATGGGCCAGCTACTGGCTACTCTGATCCTTTAGAATTCAGTGTTCTGACTTCTGGGAATACTCAGGAGCATGGTGTGCCATGCTTCTTAGTTAGAAGCATAGTGTGCCAAGAAGACTGACCACCAGCTCATGCCTGCATTTTTCTCCTACATGCATAACTCATGGAGCTGTTGCAAGAACTATATGAGAGCAAATACCTGCAATTTGAGAAATCATAAAGAAAAATTTTGTCTTGCCCCCAAAACAAAATATCATTCCAAGGCCAGTTGCTTTCATCTGCTGAAATTGTGTTGGTAGTTCTCTTCCAGTGGCAGGTGTTTGGCCTGGACCTGACTTCTGGTCAGGACTTCATTGCTGTTATTGAACACGTGTCAAGTACTTATGTTCCCCTAGAGACAGTAGACATCTAACAATGAATGAAAACTCCGAAGTGATTAACAGCCGAGCTGGCTTAGGAAGTACAAAGGGATTTATTTTATTTTTACCTCAGCCTGGTGGGGTCCAGCCCATTTCCAAAGTCATTAATTATGTCCTCGTCTCATTTGTGATGCAAAGCCATTCAATAGGATGATTGGGGGTGTAATTTTGTTTCTGAACAACAATCTCAGCAGCTGTGTTCTACTGACAAAGAAATAGGCCAATGCTGGTAACTCTGCAGCTCCATCATAAACAGCACCAGGGTGCACACTGAGCTGCCTCGAGAGGAATGAGTGGAGCGTGCCTGTTTTCAGAGGCAAAGCCTGGACGAGTTGATTGTGCACCTGTGTCCACTCCCATCTAGCTGAATGGCATGTCAGCCAGAGACAACCTTGCCCTCTTTGTTTCTTATAATGTCCCCAGAAACTCCCCAGTTGAAACACTTCTCATCAGAAATTTGAGTGTATTTGTTTTAGATGAGTGTAATTGAGGGGAGGGGACAGTTTTCAAAACAATACAAGCTGAACCAGTGCATGTTTAAAAATAAAAAGCAGGCTCTTGAGAGAAATCTTGTTAAAAATCAAAATAGCAGTGGGTATAATGATAAGGTCCAGTTTCTGTGCAATGTCTTCTAGATTTTCTTTAGTAATTTTGTATTATTTTTAACCAAAGGTAAAGTCTGTGCAAAGCTAAGCTGGGAGTCTGGGAGCATCGAGCTGTAAAGTCTTCAGTTCTGATCAATATGGCAGCTGCATTTGGAGCAGGAGCTCTTGAGTGAAGTCCTGCTTGAGAGAACCCTCAGAAGCACCAGCCCCTGCCCACCCCCCATCATCCAGGGCCAAGATGGAGGCTTAGTTTTGAATCATGCATTTGAGTCTCTGTCGGCTGTATCTGAAGTCTGTAGCCTCTGCCGTGTCTCTAACTCATATCTATATCTTGTCCTTGCTCATCTGTGTTACCCTCAACCTCCACTATCCACTCTAGTGCAGCTCCACATGGCCACTGCTTTGAATATCTTCCTTAGTTGAGTGCTGGAACTCTCAGAGTGTGAGCCTTTCTGCTTTTCACCTCAGCATGACCTCATGTCACTTGTCCCGCTTTATGCCTCAGTCCTTTGCACCTGCTACTCTTCACCCTCCCCAGTTCAGCTTTACCTAGGTCCTCACTGCAAGGTGCCCCTCACTTAATCTGAGTGCTTGTTGCACACCCCAAGACTCAGTCACGGCACCCTGAGCAGCAGGTATGCTCTTGGTTAGCTAGCTTTTCTTAGAGCTGGTGGACAACAGTGCTTTCACGTGTGCATAAAGACATGGAAGGGGCTTTAGTAACTGCCAGATGAGTGAGAAACGATTTCAAATTCTAAGTGTCTCTTTCCATCGATACTACTCAAGAATCTGGATGAGAATCAGATACACGGTGTTGCCCAAGGTCTGCCATGATTTCTGACTTTCCATGCACAGTGCAGTAGAGGAAGAGCACCCTAGGAATGGCAGTTATCGTCTCTTCCTCACTTCATTTAGTAAAAGAAACTAAAAGAACTTCTTAGGATGTCTAAGAGGTGCATGTGAGGTTCCTGGAACGTGATCATTTGTTGATATTTGAGTGCTTGCTGTATATGTGGCATAGCTTAGTGAGCAAACAGCATGTCATTAATAGAAAGACAGACAAGTAGAGTGATGAAAATCAGAGAGAGTAGCTTGTGTGAGGAGAAGTTAGTTCAGAACCTCAAGACACTGCAAGGTAGGAGGGAGGGGCAGTGTAAAGATTCTTCCTGCATTGTCCCACCACAGTGCAGCCGGGCCAGCCTGTTTAGTTTTCTCTGGTTCTAATCTGTGGAAAGATTATATCTTGTTTCATCAATATATCTATAATTTAGCCTAAATGTCAAGAAAGTGTTTTTGAAATTTTCTAAGTTACATAAACATCTGGAATTACTACTATTACTGTAGTGATTTCTGTGCTTCTGCTATACGCTCTTTGGACTTGAGTAGAACATTCCCAACCCCCAGCACCAAGGCCTTTTCTGATGTTCCTCTATTCAGCCTTGGGTGTATCAGCTGCTTTGTTACACCTTATTGCAGCTCACGCTGGGGTAACATATTTGAAATACAGGCAAGATGTGCCCCTGTCACTTGAGGTGCATGTTGATGTGACAAGAAGTAGGCTTGATAATTCTGTGGGATAAACACCCAGGCATCATTGCTAATGCAAGTGTGGGTCAGTCGTGGAGTAAGCCTCAGGAATGCCTCAATCAGAATCTGTCCAACAGATACTGTAGAATGAGTGCTTAGCAATGAGAAGTGAGTCATGCTGTTTGACCTGCCTGAATGCCACTAATACACATGGGGGTTCTTTAAGGTTTTGTATCTGTTGTTAAGAAGCACCTAGGAATACTAGATTTGGAAAGAAGAAATTACTGCATTAGTTTTCTGCCACATTCAGTATAAATATTGTATAGTCCATCTTAAACTTTAAAAAACAGATTTCTCTACTTAAGCATCCTAACCATTGGTTTAAAAGATTCTTTTAAAGGAAGCTTGAAATCTCTTATACCTAATCAGTTTGAACTTGGAAAGTTCTTCTTTATGTCTGGCTCAAATCTTCTATGGTTTTGAGTATATTTTTTTTCATTTGTACAAATGAAGAACAGCTGCCTAGCCTCCCCAATGACAACCTTTATGTGCTCGAAGACAGAGGTAAGGTCACCCCAGCTCTCATTCTCTGGACTAAGTGACGGTTGCCTTTATCGCATCTTCAAAGTTCCCATTTTCCATCACTTTGATCATTTCTTAATTTTCCCTAAGCTTTTCTACAGCCTTCCTTAAATTCAGATTCCAAGCAGAGCATAATACGTCAAGGCTCACCATTAGCAGAGTCACTTCCTTCCTTTCCAGCCTTCCCAGGCTGTCTTGTGTTCCAGTTATTAATATAGGAAATAGGTAACATTGTCCACATCCAGAAAGATGAGATGTAGGACTAACACAGATGGTGCCCGGTTTGTAGGCAGTTAGCATGCCAGACTCAGGCCTATCTAAGAAACACTCACAGGCATGCACCTCCTGGCTCCCCTTTGGGGTTCAGCTGATGATACTGTAGCACAGAAATCATTGTTTCCTCTGCTGTGCTTGTTTGCAGTTACAAATCAAAGGTACATGCAATGATTATGAAGTCCACGTGTCCTTGTCTCTGTTCCCCAAGCTTCCTGCTGTGAGGCAGCTAAATGTGGGAGAAGGGGCACTGTTTTCTTTGCTGGTCTCACTAAGATCACAGAGGGAAGGGTCTTCAGAATAGTGAGTGAGTGAGCACACACAGGGAAACGATGAGCAACTTCTTCCCTAGGGCCTGTTGCTTAGGGGAGGTGCCAAGTGTGTTGAAACTCTTGCTCAACACCATTCCTGTTGCTTAGATCTCTGAGTGGTTTTCAGTGTGACCTCTTTGTCCCATCCAATTCCTTTTAAAAGATGAAATTCCTGAGTGACAGGTCATTTTTGAAGTCATGGTTGTCATATGAAGTAGGCCTGTAGGTCTGAACAGATAGTTCCACAGACTTCTCTTACCAAAATACAGTGAGCTCAGATACTCTTGACAGTTTTTTCTATAGTTGATTGTACAGGAAGCAAGGAGCCTCAGCAAGTGCAGGCTGGAGGCTGCTAGAATGATTGTGTACTGCACCCCGTAAATTACTTTCTTGGTGCTTGTAGGCTCTATTTTGAATGTTGACTGAGAATTTACTAAATATTGTAAGTCTTTACCACATTTTTGCTCTCCGGATATTAGAGCTCATTACACAATGCCTGGTAGATGGTAATTACTCTTATGCTTTGGATATTTCGTAGTTTTTGTATTGCAACCAATATTCATAAATGCCTGGGATGTCAGTGTTGGGGTAACTGATTGTAGGAGTCATCCTGTATTAATGAATAAAAATGCAGGTCAGTGGTGTTTCACAGTATGGCACAGGTTTAGAAGTGCCAACTATGTGTTTGACTATGTCCCAATTCTAGAAAGTTGTCTGGTCTTCACTAGAAGTGAGGCATATTATTCTTGATTCCATTCTGGTTAACTTCAAGAAACCTTGTGGACTGTTAGGAGACTGTGAGTAGGACAACTAATATTTTGCTCTTTAATGAGGTCAGAATTCTGATGAGGTCTATAAAGTCTATAAAGACTGGCTACCAATCTATATGTGGGAGCAGAAACTTAAGGATCTGGTGTTTTATTGTAATGAAATGGATGTCTGCTTTCTTCCTTGCTAATACTGTGTCCTCCTGTCGCCCAGCAGGCATTCTGAACACAGGCTGCCCTGAGGACTGAGTGGGAGCACTGCATAAATAACCCAATTTCCCTTTTTCAGTCTAATAGGCAGCCAGCTAAGTTAAACCTCCTCACCTGCCAAGTGAAGCCAAATGCAGAGGACAAGAAGTCTTTTGACCTGATATCACGTGAGTCCCTTCTTTAAAACCTGTTGGGTTTCTGTGGTTCTGACAGCTATAGGTCTAGGTATTTAGGCACCAAAACTTTTCAAAATAGGGTTCCTCAGAGTTAATTCCCAGCTTGTTTAGGGAAACCCCTAGGAACCCTTTTGTTTGCTCACTTCCTTGTTTGAGGCACAGTCTTACTTTGTCCCCCAAGCTAACTTTGAGTTCAGGCAATCTTGCCTCAACTTCTCAAGTCTCTGGATCTATAGACTTGTACCCACCTCAGGTCTCTTAGTTTCCACTGTGAAGGCCTAGCTGTGTCCTGTGTGACTGTGCTTAGAATATGCGTACACGGCTAGGTGTGGTGGTGCAGGGGTAGGTAGAACTTGCGAATTGGAAACCAGCCTGTTCTACCTGTCAAGTTCAGGCCAGCCAGGGCTACATAGTGAGACTCTGTTTCAGCGGGGGGAAAAATGCATTGAACTGTTTCTAATGCCCCCTCAGAAGTTTTCTAAGTATATTACCATGTCACTCATTGATTTCAAAGATACAAGTTTTGGTGTGAAGCCCAGACACTTAAGTTATAAGAGATCCCAGCTTGCACCTGTTGATTAAGAAGCAGGGTACACCACTATTCCAACAGGTCTGGTTTGTCCATTACATTCTTTCAAAAATCAGACTCTTCAAGGAAAAATCAGCTCACTTGCTTCTAAACAATTACTTTGAAACTCACTGAATTATCACACACCCCTTACTGTTACTGCATGGCAATTTGCTTTTCTCCTGATGAGAGAGGAAGACCAGCCACAAGCCCTCTTGCCTGTATCCTGCATTCTCTGTGTTCAACGGTTGGAACGAGGTACTGTTTTTCTAGCCTGCACTTACCCACTGTGCAGCTGAGGGGACTCCTTCCACACTTCTCTACAAAACAGTCAGACTCAGCTGGGCACATAGCTCAGGGGAGAACACTTGTCTGGCACACGTGCGCTTCCATTCCCAGCACCTCAAAACCAAACAGATAAGTAGGATAGACCAGAGCCACCCTGAGCTGTCCTGAAGTACTGCAACACCAACTTAAAGCCCAGCATGGCAGGCTAGGAGCCGGATGACCCACATAGAAGCACAGACATAGAGTCATGCTCTTGAAGCTCTCACAAGGCCTACGACTGAGTCATTTGTGAGGGTCTTCAGATGGGGACTAAGTCTCCTACAGGACCTGTGGGCAATTAAAGTTCCCTGTGATCTCCATCATTACCTGGATCATTGGTGACAGTTACTCTGTGGCTTGATCAGTTACTGAGTGTCTAAATCTGTCAGGTGGCATTTTGTGTAATATTGCTAATTCTCACAAAAGATCATAGTTTCCCATTTTATAGAAGAAAAAGTTGGGTGAGTTGGACCAGGTCACCCAACAGTAAGGAGAGCTTTCTAAAGTGCCCCCTACTTTCCAAAGGTGCTGATCAGGAGTACCTGCGTGGAGCAGTCGCATTAAGGAAGTGTTCTGTGTTCTTTGAGTTAAATATGTTGGAAGCACCAGTACAATCCTAAGTTTTTAAAGTGAACTTCCCTGTCCACTGTATCTGTTAGGTCTTCTTGGAAGGCAAGGTTGAACCAGTCTACCATGGATAGTGATTCAGATGGAGAGCATCCCATTCAGGGACAAGAGTGCAGCTTCTCTGCTGCAGATGAATGTCAGGGGAATGGAGAATCCTTTCTGGACAAAAGTACTGACTTGTGCCAGTTTGTCACTGAAACTCCTCTGGGTCAGATAGGACCTGTCCCCTTCTCAGTTTGTCTTTCAAAGAGACATCTCAGCCAGGTATACCTGTGTATGCCTGCAGTCTCAGCACAAGTGAGACTAAGTCAAGAGAGCAAATTCAAGACTGACTGTGATGTATAGAGCCAGATTGTCTCAAAAAAAAAAAAGCATGCTCTTTGCTTGGTATTTGTGATTATTTATTTTAGTCCTTTGTATTTAAGAAGAATAACAGTAGGAAAGTGAACTTCTAAGCTGCTAAGACATAATGGTATAAAAATAATACTAAGTTCTTTAGTTTATATTTTTTTAGGGACTTTAAAACTGCATTACCCATTTTTGCCAATATTCTACTTTCTGACATGTTATATTTTTGTGTTTTAGATAATAGAACATACCACTTTCAGGCAGAAGATGAGCAGGATTATGTAGCGTAAGTACTTTCAAAACAATGGTGCAGTAGTTAGAAATGAAAGCATTATTCACTACCCTGGTGACTTGTCACACTTCTTACTGCTCCTAGACCTTCACACTTTGCCTCTCCTTTTCTCCATCTGTCCTGCCCACCTGGGATATTCATTCCGTCAGTGCACTATGATTGTTGCTTTCTTCTCTCTGCCTGCAGCTTCTTCACGTGGCTTTGTGCTTCTCTGGCCCACAGCTATGCAAGCCATTTAAAGACCCCTGAGCTCTTGGAGAACAAGCATTGAGCCTTGTTCATCCTGTATTGTGCTACCTGTATTAGGTGTCTTGCTTGATGTTTGGTCACAACTGGGAGCCATTTGAGATGTTCTTGGGTATTCTCTGGATGCTTAGCTGTTCCTGTGAGAGAAGCAGATGAGGCTGGCTGCTCTACAAGCATGGCACAGTCAAGGGAGATCTGGTGCAGTGGCAAGAGTTGGGTATCACATACCACTGGGCTACAGTCCTAGTCAGCTTTGTTCTTTTTTCCTCTGGAAGCCTGCCTGAAGTTACATTCTGAGCTGTTGCCATTGCTTTGAAAGCAGTCAATGAAGCTGTTTGGGGGGTGCTTAAAACTTTATTTCTCACAAGTAATTTGGACCAAATTTTGTGAACTACCAAAACTCATTGTTCCATCAGTGACACAGTCTTCGTTATTTCTCTTCCTTAACTCTGCAGAGCCACAGAATTCTATTAAGATCCATTTGCTTTACTTACCTCTCCTCCTACCCGTTTTTCTCTGGAGTATTATACTCTTCCCAGTCAGACAGTGATAAAGGAATCTGAAGGAGAAATGGATCAGAAGTAGGTCGAATTGGGAGAAAGAACAGAGGAGCTCATGAAAGCCAGCTAACTGCCAAGAATTATGGGGAGCAGTGGGAATACAATATTAAACCAGTCAGAGCCCTACCTTAGGGATGAGACAGGCCACATAACATGATGCTGGCTTTCAACTCAGGGGCCAAGAAGAAGCCCATGTACTGGGGCACCTGGACTTGGAATGCTGCATTTTTAGAATACTACTCAGAGATGGCTTTCTATAAACAGACAGGTAAACCTGGCCTGAGCCAAGGAAGCTGGTAAAGTGCACTCTGCCTTCCCAGTGGAGGGAACTGATGGCTTGATTATGTGGCATAGAGCTGGATGACTGGAGTGACTGGGAAGGAGAAAAGAAAATGCCAGGAAAGCTGTCCCCCATCCCACTCCAGATTCAGAGAGGGGTAATACACACCTTTGTCACATTGTGCTGAGTGTACCTTGTGTCTTGTTGAGTACACAGGGTCCTGTGTCCATGTTCACAGTCCAGGAAGTGAGCAGTTTAACCATCTAAACCCCAAACTTCCTTTTTCCTCATTCCTCTCTTCCCTGGTCCTCAGAGCCCTAAGTGGGAGACAGATGTATGATGCAGAGAAGGAAACTCCATTATCCTGTTCTCTCGGCTCAAACTCAAGCCTTACATATCTTAGGTTCTTAGAACACACAGACTGTCCCTCCAGATCTTATTAGGTGCGATCTCCTGCCTGTGGGGTGTGACCCCCATAGTAAAAGGCTCTGTTTGGTCTATCTTTGTTTGTTTGTTTGTTTGGAGACAGGGTTCCTCTGTGTAGTCCTGGCCTTTCTGAAGACCAGGCTTCTTCAAACTCAGAGATCTACCTGCCTCTGGCTGCCTAGCGCTGGGATTAAAGCACTGAGCTTTCACTGCCCAGCCCTTCAGTCTATCTGGTGTTATTGGCTATTTTGTATTTTGAATCTCCTTGGAAAGTCTGGTGAGGAAAATGGGCTTTATTTCTCCAGGTTTACATAACAACATTGGCTTCCTTTCTCATGTGGAACTATCAAGTGATATTAAAGATTTCTCCCTGAGGAAGGGGCAGGTAACAGCAGGTGCACATTTGAAGTCTGGAGACTTGGATTCTAGTCCAGGCTCTGCTTTCCAAATGGCTTTGATTCTTCAGACACATGATCTGGCCTCAGTTTCTCATCCAGTGGCAGCTGAGTAGGTAGGGATTGTATATCTCACATAACTTTGAGAGTGGAAATAAAGCATAAAACCTTACTGAAACATGGAAGGTTGTTTTTTATCGTAGAAACTCAAACTGAGTTTTGTAACTTGTATCATTTCTTCCCTTTTTTTTCTGTCTGCCTGGTGAAATAGTGACTCTCAAACTACAGGGGTGAGCGGCTTGGCTCCCATATCTGATATCTGAATATCAAATATTTACATTACAATTATGAAGTAACCACAAAAATAATTTTGTGGTTGGAGGTCACCATAACATGAGAAACTGTATTAAAGGGTCACAGCATTAGAAAGGTTGAAAAACACCACTTTAAAAGAATTTAAAAGTTGTTTGTTTGGTTTTTTTAAAATCTTGTTATGCTTGGGATGCACTCACTTTATAAAGTGCTTGCCTATCATTTACAACACCCAGAATTCAACCCCAGCGTGGCATAAACCAGACCTACTGGTGCCTGCCTATAACCTCAATTTGGGAGGTGGAAGACAAAAATTGAGAGTCAACCTTGGCTACTTTGAGATGAGCCTGGGACACATGAGATCTTGTCACACAGTTACTAGATTCGTGGCCCTTTTGAAGTGTAGCTATTCCAGTCTGTTCTACCAGATTTGAATTGTTTCTTTTGAAAATTACTCAATTATTCTTAAATGCATATTTTCTGATTATCATGACATTTTTAAAATCATGAGCGCATGGTAAAGAAGCATGTATGATGTAATGGAAGGTACTCTGAAAGTATAGATTGTAGTGTTGTGATCCAGTCCTACTTGAGACCTTGGATAAGTCAGATTCCTCTGGCTTCCTGGTCTTTCAGCATTTTAACCCCTAAGGTAGAGGCTCTCGGAGGATTCTGTTTTTAAAAGTATGTACATCAAGTACCGAAGAGGTAGTGATCCACACCCGGCATCCAGGTGTCACAGTGCCTGAGGAAAGCAAACCCAAGCCTGTCTCTAAGGGTCCAGAATGATGGGCTACCGTTGCCCCTACTGGAACAGGTTCCTTGAATTAGGCTAGAGAAGTGGCTCGGGGGTTAAGAGCACATACCGCTCTTCCAGAAGTCTACAGTGAAATCCACAACACATTATGTGGCTCAGAACCGCCTGTAATCCAGGTTCAGGGGATCTGATGCCTCTGACCTCCTCTGGTACCTGTGCATGCATGAGTGCACACACACAATTTAAAATAATTTTCTGAAGTATTTTTTAAAGCAATCTCTAGTTTCTAATTTGAAACTAATAGAAGAAATATCTAGCAATTTAAAGTGTATTGGATGCCCCACCCATACCTAGGCTTGCTTCCAACTGCTCTATTTTCTGTGTCATCATAGAAATAAAATGCTGAGGCTAATCCTCAGAACAGACTGAAGGTGTGCATCACCTAGAGTCAAGTCCAGGACTTGCAAACACATCACCTAGCAGCCTACTTTGGCTTTTCAATCTCTTGCAGTTGCAAGGTTTTGAAGTTAGTTCTTTGCTTCATGTTCTCTTGCCCTGTATTTCACACTAACAGTGGGCTCCAGGCCTGAACCTTACATTATTAACAGCAAGCAGGAGCTGTCTGTGTTCTAAGTGTAAAAGAAATCAGTGATTTGCCGTACTTTTATTTGTTTTGTTTTTGAAGAGTAAATTTGGGGCTTTTTTTCTCATTAATGAAAATAATACAAGCTTCTTTCTTTTTGGTGTTTTGATTAGTTTTGTTTTTCAAGACAGGGTTTCTCTGTGTAGCTTTGGCTTTCCTGGAACTCACTCTGTAGGCCAGGATGGCCTCAGACTCAGAGATCTGCCTGCCTCTGCCTCCCAAGTGCTGGGATTAAAGGCATGTGCCACTACCACCCAGCTAATACACGCTTATTTTATCTTTGGAAAATTACAGAAGGGGCATAACCATGTGCCTCCTCCTGTCAATTTTCCCTAAAGTAGAAAAGTTACACAAGAAAAGCTCATTTTGGTTTAAAGTTTTTAACTTTTTCTAAAAAAAATAAATGCATAATTGATACATATATTTAAATTTGATACTGTCATTTAAAAATGTTTTTGCCTCACCTTAATTTCACAAGACATTCTGAGCGTTTCTCCTGTGTCATTAAAAGCCCCCTCCCCAGCCAGCTAGATGACTCAATGGTAAAGACACCTGCTATCAAGCCTGGCAACCTGAGTTTCATTTCTAGGACCCACATAGTGGGAAAACTGACTCCACAAGTTTTCCTCTGACTTCTTCACACACATAAGAGAAAAAACAAAAGCCAAAAAACACTAAATAAATAAATATATTATTTAAAAGCATTTGGAAATATATGTTTTGTGCTTTACTTACTGATTTTCCACATAGCTTGGTAAGGAATAGTTTGTTCAGTGAATGTAGTGTCCTAGCCAGTTCTTTCTGGTGTTGGTAGGCTGTTCTCCCCATTACTGAAAGGACACCCAACAGAAGCAATTACCTTGCTTCTCAGGTTAGAGGAAGAGTCCATCACAGCAGAAAGCTGTCTGTGCTAGTGGGAGCAGATTGTATCTTACCAATCAGGAAGCAGAGAGAGAGAACGAGAGAGAAGGAGAGGGTACAGTCCACCCAAAACCCAAAACAGGTATCACCTTTAAGGCCTGAATGACCCTCCTATAGTAGCTAGATCTGGTGCCCTAGAGCTTTCCCACCTTGCAGAATAGCAGCATCTAAGAGCAAGCATTCAAATGTGAGTCCATGGAGAATGTTTCAGATTTAACTCACATAGCTGCATTCTTCAAATTATGTATCATGCTTCCAGGTTACTATGCCCCTTTCATAAGCATAGATTTTAGGGCTGCTGTTTAATGTACCCTTCATTTTCACTGTTAAATGTCCAAAGCCACCGGCTGCCAGTGAGCCGATGCCTTCTACTGAATACTTTCCTCCTGTCGTCATTTCTTAGCATCCTTGTACCACTTGTGCCTTCATGAATCCTTGTCAATCAATCCTCCCCTTCATTCTGCCCACGTAAGAATGAAAAGTACCTGTATGTATTCACGCAGGTCCTCAGGTGCAGTGCTCTTTTGTCAGCCACCCCAGCAGTCTCTCCCTATATCATCTATCCCAGCCATCTCTCTGTGTGTCTTCTACACCAGCCACCTCTCACACTTGTCCTATATGCTGCTCTCCATTACTTTATTTCTATAATTTAAGTGATAAATTTTTTGGATTTATTTATTTTTATTATGTATACAGTATGCATGCCTACATGCCAGAAGAGGGCATCAGATCTCATTGTAGATGGTTTTAAGTCACCATGTGATTGTTGGAAATTGAACTCAGTACCTCTGGAAGAGCAACCAGTGCTCTTAACCTCTGAGCCACCTCTCCAGCCCCTTGTGTTTAACTTTTTGTGGTTTGAATTCTATGGTTTTGTGATTGAACCCAGGACCTCACATGTGCTCAAACAATCCTAACCATCTCTTCTTTTCCAATGTAGTTTTCCATTTTCCTCACTTTGTTTCTGTCTTTGGGGGGGGGGGGGGTAAGGCCTGTTGAAAGTGCCTTTGGGGGGTAGGTTTCCAGTGGAGGAAGTCAATGGTGGCTATGCCCTAATAAAGGATACCTTCCTCTGTTATCTTGACCACAGGTGGATATCCGTACTGACGAATAGCAAAGAAGAGGCCCTAACCATGGCCTTCCGTGGTGAGCAGAGCACAGGGGAGAACAGTCTGGAGGATCTGACCAAAGCCATCATCGAGGATGTGCAACGGCTCCCTGGAAATGACATCTGCTGTGACTGTGGCTCATCGGGTATTTGTCCTATGCACAGACTAGCTTGTTCAGCATCCTTTCTTTCTGTGTAGTCTTTAGTGAGGTAATTTGTAGTATGAGGATTCTAGCCCATCTGGCTGGTGGTCCAGACCCACAGACCTGCATTCCCTGAACTACTAGCCCCAAGTAATCACACAAAAGTTTATATTAATGTCATGTTGCTTGGCCTATATCTCAGGCATATTGTTAGCTAGCTCCTGCGTCTTAATTCAGCCCATTTCCATCAGTCTGTCTTGCCATGTGGCACGTAGCTCACCTGTGTTACTTTACAAGTTGATTCTTGGGTGGCTGGATGGTATCTCCTTGACTCCACCCTCCTTCCCCTCTCTGTTCTCCAATTTCCCCACATACTTCTAAGATGCCTACAATAGGCCAAAACAGTCCCTTTATTAAAGAATGATATTCACAGCATACAGAAAGACCATCCCACATCAGTAGATGCTCGAATTCCTTACAGTTAGTAGCCAACTTAGCCACACACACAGCACAAGTTCCCTCCAGGAAGAGTTCCCAACCTGTTCTCCAAGATGGTCACTGCCACAGTGTTCCTCTTTCTGTGTGTACATCATGGGCACTGAAGTAATGAGGACAGAACATGGTGTTAATGCTGTAAGTCCTAATTCTGCCACTCTAGCCAGAGCAGTGTTAATGCAGGTCATTCTTGTTCTTTCTTCAGGCTAGGATCAGGAAAGCCTTTCCACTGTATGTACTTGATAAGACTGTGTGTGTGAAATCACCTGGCATGTGATACAGACTTCCCCATCCCCTGTGAAGTCTCTTCTAACATCTGTACCAGGGAGGCATCCCCACTCCCAGGTTCCTATTTTAAGAAGAACAGCATTGGCAGGAGAGGTTAGCATACTAAGGATTTGCTAGGTGTTTTAGTTTTTCTACCACATTGTTCTCACAGACTATGTGTCAGTAGGGTCTTCCTGTTATAGATGAGACTCCATGTGGGGTGAAAGTGATTTGCTGAAGGTCAGAATATAAAGCTAATACTTCTGAGGACTGAGCTGATTTCAGTATTTCTGATGGGTCAGATCTACTTATATCCTGAATGTTGACTATGATTATAGAATCCGATGCTTAACAAGCCTTCAACTCCAGTACCTGGGATGAGTGTCTGAGGCAGGACAGGAGCCCTGGCACAAGGCAGACTGGGAATGTCTCTCTAGGGAGAAGATTGAAGCAAATTTTTACAAGGATAAATGGCTTCATTTTGATTTTTAATAACACATTGAAGGGATGCCAAGAGCATCTTGGATTAAACACCAGTACCCGATTCCTACCTTTAACCTTTCCCTTGTGCTAATTCAGACTAAGGTTGATGTTGTCTTTCCATGGCCAGCACTCTGAATGACATGTCTTTTCCACAGAACCCACATGGCTCTCAACCAACTTGGGTATTTTGACCTGTATAGAATGTTCCGGAATCCATAGGGAAATGGGGGTTCATATTTCTCGCATTCAGTCTTTGGAACTGGACAAATTAGGAACTTCTGAACTCTTGGTAAGTCCTGCCCTGTACTTTAGAAGAAAAGTTCATTCTCTCAAATATAATAACATATTCCTCTTAAAGGGTTTGTTTCTAAGAATTACAAATAATTACCGAATTTAATGGATTTGCCTAGTAGTCATTGGAAATGGCTCCTCCCTTGGGGAAGGGCTTCTCCCAAGCTGCTTTTTTCTGTTAGGGATTAGTTTTCATACAGTTCACTACAGTGGCAATTAAAGCATGTATGCAGAATACTTAGTGACTTATATTATTGCAACTAATGACAAAAACTTTTCCCAGTTTAATCTTTGCTACCGCATATTTGTAAAAGTACACATGACCTGTTACCTAGGCTCACAAAGCCAGTTACTCTTTAGCCTGACTTATATAGTTGCTAAGGAAATAAATTGCTTTCTAATTTGAAAAATATAAAGGACATAAATGCTTAAATGTGTTTTTTCATTTTTGTTTCCCAAATTTGCAATCTTTCTATAGTTCCTCTGGTTCTTGTGATACACTGAAAACTATAATAGAAGGACCAGTTGGCTTCCCCATTGAAGCCTATGGCCAGGGTCCTTGCCATGAATATTTTAACCCTAGTATGAAAGACTTTACACCAAGAGTGAAATTGCTTAAGTGAAACTGAGCTCAGATAAAAAGGATCTCTCTAGAGGAAAATAGGAATGAACTGAGTTCAGGAGAACAGTCGGCCCAGCTCCTCGCTAGCCTTGTGTGCACAGGTACTCCAAAAAGGTGAGGGAGGTTGTCACTCAGCTACAGCTCTTGCTGTCTGAGCAGCCACTGGATGATAATCTTTTCCGTGTTGTATGAACCTATTCATTTAGGAAATATGAAATCATGCTTTTCATTTCACTGTGGATTTACAGAGAAAGGCTCAGACATAATGGGCCCTGAAACACATTCTCCTTCAGTATAGAAATGAGAAAGTCCAAGTATTAAATAATTACTGTAAAATAAACCCAAGACTTTTCTACCCAAATATTTGTTCGCGGGTGTCTCTTGAACTTTGCATAAATCTCAGAATTCTTTTTATTTATATATATGCACACACACACACATACATATACACCACTCTTCTAAAAGACACAAAGATTTCTTGGAACAATTCTGAGTCCAGAAGCAAACTGTTTTGTGAGTGCTTCTCTGCTGCACCCACAGTACCCTAATCTGTACCCAGGAAGGAAATAATCCTACTTTTCTTTTCTGCCCACCTGAATTAACTTGGTTCGATATAAAAAGTATACTAGAGTGTGAAAAGCTATTGTTTATGAGTTTAGGCTCCCATGCGGAGGTCTGTCTATCTTGTTCTCTTCAGGCATTTATCACACATTTCATAACCTGACCCTACTAGAGTCTCAACAACTCTGAGAATCAGTGTCTGGCAGGTGACAGGTGCTAGGGAAGTTTCTGCTGACCAGAAAAAGTGATAGTTTGTGTACTCAGAGTCAGATGAAGAAAAACACATCTACAAAAATCTTGAAGGCAAATAATAGGAGTCTATCAACCAGTGGTAGAGAGTTTACTATGTCTGTTTATTTATATTACAGCTGGCCAAGAATGTAGGAAACAATAGTTTTAATGATATTATGGAAGCAAATTTACCCAGCCCTTCACCAAAGCCCACCCCTTCAAGTGATATGTAAGTATTTTGAATATATGAATTCTTGACCATTCTGTTCTTCCTCCCTCCCCATCAAAATAAATGAATAAATAAAAAACGAGCTAATGGTTACAGTATTGTCCCTGCTATCAAGAAAAGGCTAGGAAGGTATTTTGAAGCATGTCTCTGGAATAGGCAAGTTTCTTTTCAGCAGTACCCTCCCTGGGAGCTGCTGCTGAGTGACAGCTCTGTGGGACAGATCCTTGGGGACAGTCATGTCTAGTCACAGTGTGCTGTGGTAATAGACAGGTCAAGACAGTGACAGGAGAGGTCTGTGAGGCTATCAAGACACAGATGCTGAACAACCCACCCAGCAAGTCTGGGGAGACTTGACATTCTATTTAATATGTTTGAGTGGGAGCACCCGAAAACAAATGAGCCTTCCTTACCAGGATTATAGACTCAGCTCTTCAACTTCTGGAAGCTAGTGTCTGTTGTAAGATAGAAAAAATATTGGGAGAAAGGAAATCTATGCCTCTACCAGTCGATGAAGTGCTCTGCAGACATGAAAAAACTAAGTCCCATGTTCTAGTTTAAGTGATTCCCGAAATTTCGGTAAACTTTGAAAAGCAAAGCACAGTCCAAAGCAGGCTGTCTTTTGGGAAAGGAGTAAATGAGGGAAAAGACTTCATGCCCTCTGGACCTACACCAACTGTCAAACCCAGAAACCAATTGTAGCTAAATTTCGTGATTAAATCCTCTCATTACTCCACTCTCTACTCAGAAGCCAAACCCACTTGTGTACAAAGTTCTGTGTGATCATGATACATGACTCATTAAAAGGGCTTACAGTAGGAAAGGTTGCAGGTGATAGTCAGCTGGCACCACCTGGCCCAGGGTGGTGAGGCAGAAGCATAGCAACATGGGAGCTGGTGGAAGGAACTGCTTACCTCACAGCGGCCAGAAAGTAGATGATGCAGTGCAGCCATGCACCACCTCCAGCTAGCCCCTTCTCATAGTTCTTCCCACCATGAACCCACAGGTGCATCCAACCATCAACAGGGTCAGTTACCACATGGCCTGGTCAGTAGTATGTTACTGCTCAAGCTTTCCACACATGAGCCTAAAAGGGGATATTTTCAGATGCAAACCATAGCAACATATTGGAATTTACATTTGCATAAGGAACTTGAATGTAACTGGGAAACTGATAAAAGTGTGTAGTCTGACATAGGAGCAGGCATGAGACTTTGCTACACACTTTCTGATAACACTTTAATTTTACTTTTGATCAATTTACTCAAAACACTGAACTGATAGTTGAATAAGTAGAGAACCAGAAGCTACAAGCTCAGTGGGAAAGCATTCACCTAGAAGGCACCAGATTCCACCCCTAGTTCTTAAAAAAACAGGTAGAGGAGAGTCCCCAAGATTGAATCCAGAGCCTCATGCAGACTCTGGATAGTACAGAAGTACAGAAGACTCTGAACTTCATCCCCTAAGTACTGTGGATAAATAGGAAGAAAGATCAATCTTGTTTGCTGATTGAGGAGGCTCTATGAAGGAAGAAAGGACACCAGTCTAAATATTTGGCCAAGGCTCCCTTGGATACCAAATTCACACAAGTATTAAAATTTTCCAGTGCACATTCAGTCTGAAAACAGGACGTCTTGGCAGCAGTGGTCTTTTATTGAATTCTGTCATGCTAACAGTGCTCTTATTTCATGCTGAGGAAACAGCAAAGCAAAGTGCACATAAGTAAAACTCACCCTCAGTGCCTCCAGTCTAGCCAGATGGCAGACACTGCCCAAGAAGTCAAATGGGTGGCTACAGAATCACGGTTGTGTGAAGTGTGACACAAACGTTCAATTTGAAGCTCTCAAACCAGTTAGCTAAGAGTTGGCTACCTAACTTCTTTTCCAGGAGAACAAGTATCCTCTTCTGTTCTTCTCAGGAACCTACAAGCAACCACATAATGCATGTAAACTCAGATGGGCACACATGCAAATTCAGAATCAGTATATAAATCTTTAATGTGCCATTTTCAAATGATAAAAACCTGAAGCTCATAAAGTTTAAATACATAACTGGTACACTATAGAAGTAGCGTTTGAACCCAAAATTTATTTCTCTTTTTACTAATATAAGTGGGCATATTATGTAGTATGTACTGTATAAGCAGATAACTCAGGGAGTTGACAGAAAGCATCTGGGGTTTCCGTCCTTTGTCCCTGGCTCTCATCTGTTTCCTCTGAGGTGACGGAGGCCATTGGGCCATTGAGGCTGTGTTCTCAGTCTTGGGGCAGGGATGTAGGCCCAGTCTCCCAGGATTGCATTGGTCTTCATGGTCCAGGATGAAGTAGGATGAGTAGACACACACAGGTAGCATAGGCCACTCAGACCACCTCTGCAGGGAGTCGGCTCATCCTCTCCCTGGAACACTCCCGCTTTGCACATGAGGTTGGTTAATGACAATCTTTCTGAGCTTCAGTTCTTACCCCTAAAGATAGGACTTAGAGCAGACAAAAAATCTTTTTCATGAAGCTCTGCAAACTTTTGTCTCCACTTTTAAAGTCTCTCTGCATATGCTGTTAATCTGAAGTATTCATAGCATGTTTGTGTCTCTGTGTAGAAAAGAAATCATCCATGATCTCATTAATTTTGTCATTTTATATATTACCACACATGTCAGCCAATATCTATTTCTCTTTTCTGTCTCTGTGAGACTTGTTGGAAAAGAAGCACATCTGATTAAGGGAAGGGGAGGAGAACTGTTTTCAGCTCTTGACCTCTGTTTTTTCAGGACTGTACGAAAAGAGTATATCACTGCAAAGTATGTTGATCACCGGTTCTCCAGGAAGACCTGTGCCTCCTCCTCAGCCAAGCTGAGTGAACTGCTAGAGGCCGTAAAGTCCAGGGACTTACTTGCACTAATCCAAGTTTATGCGGAAGGAGTGGAGCTAATGGAGCCACTGCTGGAGCCTGGGCAGGTGAGGCCCAAGAGAAGCCAAAGGATTTAAAAGTAGAGAATGAGCACCCTGCAGTGACACTTCTGCAATCTCAGCATTTGGAATGAAATGGCAGAGAGATCAAGTTTGAGGCATGCCTGGGCTGCACACTGAGATCCTTTTCAAAATAGCAAAAAGAAGGAAGAAATGCGTTTTCATGAGAGATCATAGTGTTCTAACACAATCTAATGAGATGCTTGTATATTAGCTGAACATTTCTAAGAGAATTGGAGGGTGAAAATGCTCTTGATAATTGCTTGGGGTTCCAGAAGCATGATCACTGCATTTCTACCAATCTTCCTTCTCAGGAGCTCGGGGAGACAGCCCTTCACCTTGCTGTCAGGACCGCAGACCAGACATCTCTCCATCTGGTTGATTTCCTTGTACAAAACTGGTATGTCTTTTGTTTTCTCATCTGAATGAACTGAGAAATGATTGACTAGTACAGACCAGACCTGTGTGGGACCCATACTAGAACTCACAAGAGTTCTCTGTGGTTAGCCAGTTAAAAGACCTTTTACAGGTCATGAAAGCTCAGTTGCAGCCCTTTAACCTCTGCCATTGTGGTCAAAGCAATTCAACTATAGACCACAATTTGTGAGTGAATTAGTGAAGTCATGTATTATTAAATCTTTATATATAGAAACAGGATATAAACCACACGTGGCATACTAGCTAAAGTTGGCAACCTGTGGCCTTAACAATAGAAAGTACTTAGCAGCTCAGCTCAGTCATACTTAGGGGTTTTTGTTGTCTTTGGTTTGATGTAAAGTCGACAAGTTCAAGTGAAAGACACACTGACAGGAGTATAGTGCAAAACACTGGAAGTTTGTCCCTGTCCAGGCCTTATTGGGCTGTTCTTATTGGGCAGCAGAGCTTATCAGAGAGCAGCAACCAGATAGGAAAGTTAAATTCACATAGGAAGAATGGTGCATGGACACAGGCAAACCAGGTAAAGACCTAGCCTCTCTTCTAAGGGCTAACACAGAGTAGTGGCTAAGAGTATTGTCTCCAGAGAGTGCCTGCTCATCTTCCAACCCCTGTTCTGGAAACTGGGTAAGGGAGCACCACAGCCTCTCCTTGTCTTACACTGTTCATCTATCTGTAAGGTGGAAGCTACTCTATGCATAGTTCCTTCTTGTGAGATGGGTGTAGAAACTAAATGAGGCACAACATAAAAAGCTAAGTGCAGGCCAGACATGGAGGCAGAGGCAGGCAGATCCCTGTATTTAAGGCCATCCAGTCTAAAGAGTGAGTTCCAGGCATCCAGGACTATACAGTGAGACCCTATCTTAAAAAAAAAAAAAAAAATTCATGTCAACTGTGTAGTATCATGGGCCATCACAGAGTCTTACATAAATGTTCATCCAGTCAGTGATGGCACACACCTTTAATTTCAACACTCAGTAAGCTGAGGCAGGTGGATTTCATGAGTTTGAAGTTAGCCTGATCTACAGAGCTAGTTCCAGGATAGCCAGAACTATACACAAAACCCTGTCTGAAAAAAACAAAAGGAAAAAAAAAAAAAAAAGAACAGCCCACCCCCCCAAAAAAAATGAAGTATTCATTTAACTTCTAACAACCACTCAACGTGTCCTAGTTTTCTCTCTGTGCTGTGATAAACACCCTCACTAAAGTGGCCTGGGAGGAACTGTTTACTTAGCTTACACTTCCTGATCACAGTTCACCACAGGGGAAGTCAGAGTAGGAACTCAAGCAAGAACAGAGGCAGGAACCACAGAGAAATGCTGCTTAATGGCTTACTTTTTATGGCCTGCTAGGCTTGCCTTCTATAAAATCACCTGGCCACCTGCCTTGGGGTCTTAGTCTTCCCACATCAACCATTAATCAAATGATCTCATAGACATGCCTCCAGGACCTATATGATAGAAGGACTTATATGGTAAAAGGGAAAAAACCAATTCCCACAAATGTCTTCTGACCTCTGTATACACATTAACATAAAATCAATAAATAAAAATGTCTAAGTGCTTGTATAGCTGAGGATATGGCTCAGTTGACAGTATTTGCCTGGAATGCACAGGCCCTTAGTGCAGGGGTGTGGAAGGGAAGGGATGTGAAGCCAGGTATAGTAGTACACATTTACCATCTCAACATCCAGAGATTCAGCCAGGGCATCAGAAATTTAAGACTACCCTGAATCACATAAGAGTTCAAGACTAGTCTAGGTTTTGTGAGACCCTGTCTTGGAGAAAACAAAAGAGAAAGGTGTTAAGAGTACATCTGTGTTTATTTGAAATGTCCCTTTCTGAGCTTTCTATTACTCATAATCACATGGTCTATATAAGTAAATGGGAAATCCCAGAATTCAAGCATCTACCTTCCACTGAAGATTCTGTTACTCCATTTTATTATTGTTGTTAATCTTTTATGAGGCCTGCTTTATAGCATGCTCATAGGTATATATATGATCTTCTAGGTCTAGGAAAAAGCATAGGAAACACAGAGTTTAGAGTTATTTGTGCTTCTAAGCATACATACACCTCACAGATGAGAGAGGACCTTTGATCACACAGTTGTCGGTTGTTGAGTAGGTTACATTTTCTCTTTCAGTGGGAATCTGGATAAGCAGACATCTGTTGGGAATACAGTTCTGCATTACTGCAGCATGTATAGCAAGCCGGAGTGTCTGAAGCTGCTGCTTAGGAGCAAGCCTACTGTGGACATTGGTGAGTGTGCCATTCTCAGATGTTCCACAGGACTGAGACTGCATCTACATCATACTTAATGTTCCTTGCTTCCTGAGGTAGTATCCTAGATAATTACACAACTTTATTCTCCCACTGTTTCAGTTAACCAGAATGGAGAAACTGCCTTGGATATAGCAAAGAGACTCAAAGCTACCCAATGTGAAGATCTGGTAAGCAAAAAACTCAGATGGGAGATTTGTTAGAAACTGGCATTCTTTAAAATGCTATTCTGAGACGCTGAAGTCGGGAAAGGAAGAAGCAAATACATTTTGTTTCTGAACATTTGCTAAAGAAATACAGATAAGTACTAAGGTACATTTGAAAGGGCGACAGAGTGTTGTCAGAAGTATCTCTGTCCCACCCGTCTGGTCCCTCAGCCATTTTGTCCCAAATAATCACAGAAAGGCTTATATTAATTATAAGTTGTTTGGTCTATGGCTCAGGTTTATTATTTGCTAACTTTTATATTTTTAAGTTGACCCGTCTTTCTATTTATGTTTAGCCACGTGACTTAGTACCTTTTTGCTCAGTACAGCATTCTCATCCCATTTCCTCTTTGTCTTACTGGTGCCTCTGCTTCCCAGAATTCTCTTAGTCTGCTTGTCCTGCCTGTACTGGAATTATGTTACATTGTAAATAATTGTCCCGCTTACTATTTAATAAAAACGCTGATTGGCTAAAGACAGGCAGGACACACTCACCTTTTTCACAGTACTAGTTCTTGACCGATATTCTGAACCTTCACATAACCATGATTCTCATAACCATAGTTAATACCACAGACTGGGCAAGTTGTAAAGAAAACAGGTTTATTTTGACTCATGGTATGGTGTAGAGGGACAGTGTCTATGATGGCCTTTTCCCTGTCACAGTTAATTCCATAGGAGAGACATGGGAGTATCTGTGTTGCTGAATCTTGGCCCTCTTCTAAAGTCACCAATATTCAGCTATTGTGGCTTCTTAGATGAGAATTAAGTTTTAACTTAAGGGACTGGGGCCAGTAGTACATGCCAGTAATACAAACACATACGAGGCTTAGGCCGGAAGATCACAAGTTTAGATAAACCTGAGATACATAGATCACAAAGCATTGCAATAAGGAACTATGCATTCCTGAGGCTGCAGCCCTAGCACATGGGAAAGAGGGTGTAGTGGGAGGTTTCTGGCACAGACTTTTGAGCCTACCCTCAAGGTTTAGACCTGCAGACTCACAGACACAGAGACACACAGAGACACGTTTGGCTGCCATTTGTAGTAAGAGGTTTCTGATTTGGACTTTCGGGCCTAACCTCAAGGTTTAGGCCCGCAGACCCCCAGATCGGCAGAGACACACAGATGCATACAATAGTTTTAGGCTGATCGGTCTAAGGCCCAGGCATATAACTTGCTAGCTCTCTACCCTTCATCTAACCCATGATTCTTCCTGTTCAGCCATGCAGCTCAGTGCCTTTCTTTAGAGCAGCATGGTTGTCCTCTGCTTCTTCTGGCTTCTCTCTGGCGTTCTTTCTGTGCTTCCTGTTCTCAGAGTTTTCTTAGTAGCCCCGCCCACACTTCCTGCCTGCCTTTGGCCAATCAGCGCTTTTTATTAAACCAGTAGGTGGGACAATTATTTACAATGAAACAACACAACCTCCCACAAGAGGGTAGGAAAAGAAATTAACAGTCTGAGTTTGAGTTTCTTCTATGGGTCACATTCCAGGACTGACAGTTGTACTTTTGTAGTTTTTTGCTATTTTGATATTTTTTCTTTCTTTCTTATTTTGTTGAGTCGTTGTGGGGGATTGCAGTAGGAAAGAGAAAAAATGAAAACACAGAAGATAACATCAAACTTTTAATCTTCCCCCCTCTGTCTTCCTAGTAGCAGGACTCACTCCACAATCACTGGATGAACCTTGTGTTCTTGGTATCCCTTAAGATTCATGTATATGAGTGTTTTGCCTACATGTATGTCTAAGCACCATTTGTGTGCCTGGTGGCTGTAGAGACCAGAAGAGGTTGTTGGACCACCTAGAACCAGAGTTACAGTTGGTTGGTAGCCATGGTGTGGGTGCTGAGGACTGAGCCTAGGTCACCTACAAACACACCATTTCTCCAGAAAGCTTCTACCAGTGTGCAGGTAGATCTTTACAGTCCCTGAGCCAAAGCCATGCAGCCCCCAGCTTGTCTTAAGAGCTGTGCCGACTGTGACGTGTCCTTGCTCCTTTGGGAATGAGTGGAGACCACTTGTATATTGAAGTATATGAACATTTCTGTTAAGTGGCATGCACTTGCTCTTCCTTCCAGCTTTCCCAGGCTAAATCCGGAAAGTTCAACCCACATGTTCATGTAGAGTATGAATGGAATCTTCGGCCAGATGAGATGGATGAAAGTGATGATGATCTGGATGACAAGGTGAGGTCAGAGGGTGCTCAGCAGTGCTGGAGGGCTCTGAATCCAGATTCCCTGCTCTCTAGGGACCTCTGCTCACTTTTTCTTAAGCTCTTCATCTGACTAGATGAGGTCACTGACCTTTTGGTGGGCAGTCCAAAGCCTACTGATTTAAGTTGTAATCACCTTTAAAAACTGTATCTAAATGATGTTTAACTAGAACATTGTGGCCTAGTTAAGTTGCGGAATTAGCCTTATACACAACTAATAAATACTTCTGTCACTTATGAAGGACTTAAATGTGGTCTCAATCGAGCTAAATATTTTTCTGTTAACTCAAGACTGTCTTTTCTGAAACTCATAGGGGGTGTGGTTATTGTTCCCAGAGAAAACTTACAAAGAGGACTTGGCATCTTTTCTGACAGAGAACATCTCTAGAATTAAAGCCCAGGTCCCTGTGACTCTCATAGGAGGTGTTTAACTACCTCTGGAAGTTCAGGCATGTTTATCATCAGTTGTGTGCCAGGCATTTCCTGTGTGTTAGACAGGAAGGAAAGAATGCTCAGACAAAGAGGTCTTAAAGCCACTCTCCATTTCAAAAAGAGAGACATGATAATTCAGATGACAATGTGCCTGTCATGTTTAGAGGCTAGGGAACTCCTGAAACTTAGATCAACAGCCTTGGTAAGCCCTGACCATCTCATCAAGGAAGTATCAGCAGACACAGGTCTCTGAGAGAAATGAGTCCTGCCTAGAGAAAAGTGGGAGGGTAGGTAGATCCACTCATGCTGTGAGTGGGAACCATCCCCAGGAAGCAGGGGAGTAGGTGCCCTGCAGAGTCTATCAGGGCTGGGTTTCCTACCAGTCCTTACTCCAGTGTACAGTGAAATGGAGGGAGAGAAGGCTCAGGGCCATTCTGCTGCAATGGGAGCAATGGTCACCTTGCTAGGAATGAGTGAAGAGGGTCTGTCTTAGGTCTCCATGAGGATGCAGGGGATGTGTATTTGCTACAGTGGCAGTGTTAGTGCCGCCTCAATGGGTGAAACACCACGTTGGCAATTGGAAATGGTTTGCGGCCCAAGAATGTGGGTGGAATTTAGAGCTCCAAGCCATTGGCTTGTGGGTAGCACCTCAAAGCCAAGTGTGGAAGAAGGTGAAAGTGAAAGGTTTGTACAGGGCAAGGGACTTTGTGTAACAAAGAATTGGTTAATGGAAATGTTGTTCAAATGAGGCAGTCATGTTCTTTTGCAGGGAGATATTTGTTGAAGGCTAAATGTAACTGTAGCCCTACTTGTCACTTTGGAATGCCCTGTTGATCCCTGCCTGACACTTAGTGATGAAGATATGGGAAGTATAAAGTCTTCCCTTCACTGTGTCACTGCTGTGAAGCTGTAGTGATGAGAGCCACAGGAACCAGGTGACCCCTGAACCCACTCTGCAGGGGTTTTCTGGACACCTCAAGGACAGTCCTTGAGTCTCATCTCATCTGTTGTTTCCTGAACCAGCCAAGCCCCATCAAAAAGGAGCGCTCACCCAGACCCCAGAGCTTCTGCCACTCCTCCAGCATCTCACCACAGGACAAGCTGGCATTGCCAGGGTTCAGCACTCCACGGGATAAGCAGCGGCTCTCCTACGGAGCCTTCACCAACCAGATCTTCGTTTCTACGAGCACAGACTCACCCACATCACCCACCACTGAGGCTCCCCCTTTGCCGCCTAGGAATGCCGGGAAAGGTATGGGCTTGAGGAAAACTTGTGGATTTGACCTCATGACTGCTAGTCTGCTCTAAGTAACAGAATATAGAGCGTACTGTCAGGGATAATTCAAAATTGAGACTTGTTTCTCAGGCCTGTAGGGGAAAGATATTCTTGCTGTGTTATCCTGCACTAAGCTATCACTTACATGACTTTCTGCCCACCCAACAGAAAAAGAAACTAAGATTAATAGAGATAAAGTGGCTTTTCAGTGTCGCCCAACCAATAAGTAGTTGAACCTCAGTTTCAGTGCCACATGGCCTGTCCTTATCGTAACAGGAATGTACTCTTGGTTCTTTGAAAGGCTACTTTTCTCTGTACTGAGATGCCTCTGTTAAAATTGTGACTGTCTGGACTAAGGAGGAAGCTCAGTTCGTAGAAAGCTTGTCTTTTATATGAGAGACTGAGTTTGATCCCCAACACTGTGTAAAATTGCATATAATGATTGCAGAATAGCTATTCTTCCATATAGTCCAACCTTCCTCCTTCTGTTTGTTTTGTTTTTAAGACAGAGTTTCTTTGCATAACAGAGCTAGCTCTATAGACCAGGCTGGCCTCAAACATACAGAGAGCCACCTGCCTCTGCCTCATAGGTGCTGGTATTAAAGGTGTGAGCCACCACTGCCCAGCTACCCTCATGTTTCTTAGTCTAATTATTTCTATTCTTTTAATGGCTTCAGTATCCCATTTTCTTTTCCCTCTATCCCTTTATATCTGTTACTTCCTATTTCTAAAATATGAAGTAAAATACCTGCCATACTGTTAATTTCCTTTATAATCCTTCTGTCACTTGGTACCTCTCTCCGCTTACAGGAACTGAATTACTATTACTAATTTATAAACAGCATCACTGCCATAGCAGTACCCATGACTGTAATAGCCCTCTTAATTGGCTAGTACAGGAGACAAATAATCATAAGTTCATGATCATGGTTGACTTCATAGCAAATTTGAGGACAACCTGAATTTTATGAGACTCTGACTCCAAAGTGGGGTGGGCATTGTCATAGTAGTAGGCAGTATTTATGAAGTACTTACCTCATGAGAAGCCACACACCAAGGTTTACTCATTCTGAGGACTCCAGATGAGGTAGGTACTACAATTTCTGGTATCTAGCAAATGTGGGACTAGAGCTCACATTACCATTAGCTCACAAATGCTGAGTGACTGACTGAGTGATTCTCATCTACCTGGAATCCTAAGGCAGATCCTGTATGAACAAAACCCACAGTTGTATACCCTGGATGAGATTCTTTCTCCCCAGGGACTTGGGGAGGATTTGCCTAGGCTATTTATACTAGAATTTTGTATGTTGTCAGTTACTTTTACCAGCCTTGTATCTCAGGCCAGTGGAAATGTTCCCTGTTCTGTTACTGCAAAACACTCACCCTTTGTCCTCTCTCCAGACGGTGTAGAGGGTCAAGTAAAGTCAGAAATGCTGCCATCAGGGGTTATCACGGCCAGGGCTACAGCTGAGAGGTGCTCAACACTGTAGCTGCCAGAGTGTTCAAATTGAGGATTCTCCCAGTGCAGTGTACTCAGCCCAAGTTAGCACAGGTTTCCAAAGCCTCTAGCTATACAATGACGGGCCTATTTGAATCACACTGGTGCTATTTTCTAGCAAATGTGAGCTTTATTCAAAACTGTTTTTTCACAGCTTATTCTTCATTGAAATTGTGTTATAAATGGGAGCTGTGTTCTTAGAGAGACCCCAAATGGCCTTTTAGATCATAAAATAATAGGGAATGCCACAATAAGGCTTTGGCATGAGCAGTTTTTAGCAAAGACAACAAGTGGCCTTAACAGCAAAGTGTGTAGAAGCCAAGTGTGTCCACCATTCTGCATCGTCTACTAGAACACACTTTTAAAGACCACTAATATACCAAGCTACAAACCCACATTGTGTGGGGCCTGTACTGTTGTCCCTCTGCAAAACCATGTTCCCCAGCAAGTCAAGCTTCTAACAAGAAGACAGAGAGTTGCCTGCAGACCTGATAAGGTGATAAAAGAATGGACTGCCATGATTATGCAGTGACCTGTCTTGACAGGCAGAGCCTACACCTGTTCAGGGAGCCTTCTCTGACACCAGAACCCAAGGACCAACATACTCCACCCCACCTCTTACAACCTCCTTGTTTAATTTTATCTCAAAGGGACATAGAAAATCATAACGTATACTCTCTTGCTTAGTGCCATACACCACTGGCCTGCACTGAATAAATTCTAACTAGCTCTTTACCAAACCCAGAAAACATAGACATTTATTTAGTAGTTCAGCTGCTGAAATAGGAGCTTAGAGATTTGACCATAGCAACTATGGTTAACTAAAGATAGACCACCTACCCCTCCTGTTTACAAATAAAGCTCATCCTTGAAAATAAAATTTTCTCTGCTAACTAATTGAGTGCCCCCAGGACATCATATTTAGAGCATTGGACTGTCTGATGCTGACACAGACAGGCAGTCTCTAGTGACAGTTACCAGGCACCAAACCATAGCTACCCTTAGCCAGATGGGCTCACATGCTCTCTCACATGTGGAAAACTTGTAGTGTTTAGACTGGAATTCTTAGAGGCCACTGTTGAAAAGCCAGCTGACACTCTGTGCAGAGATACTTATGTGCATAGTCCCTGTCCTTTTTTTCAATTCTTCCTGCTAACAGGCAGAACCATCTGCCGGGGAACAAAAGCTGTCTTTAGTCAGTCATCCTTGGGATTGGGTTGCTTTCTCTCCACAGCAAGGAAAGCCCTGGTCCTTGTCTATAGCAGAAACTTCCTACAAACACGAATTTAGGAATCTCAGAATAATGGCTTCCTGTGACAGAACAGATAACCTCTGACAAAGTACCCACAAATAATGGGAATGCCAAAGGCAGCAAAGAAAGAATTCCTCTGAGCCAAGCTGAGGAGTATCTTCAAAACCTTCCAGCTGCCTCAAGAGAATCCAGGAAGTCTGAGCTAAATTGCCATCAGTCAAGGCCTCCTGTGTTTGGAGCACCCTAGTGAGTCTCAGAACTCCGCAGTTAAGTGTTGTAGATATTTCTCATGATCAGCAGCCCCTACCCATCACTATCAGGCTCGCCAGGATTTGTTTCTAATCTTTACGTTTAAATGCTAGCATGGAACTTTGATTTCTTTAAAGTCAAGAGGATCCTGAAGGATTGTCTATATTCCATTATAAAGACAAAGAAACTAAGCCCTAGAAAAGTTAAGGAATTCCCTTCAGATCACACAGTGCTAAAAGCAGGAGAAAGTTCGATTGGCCTGTGGCTTGTCACCATAGGTCTCCCTTACTTGTCAAGGGAAGTCAGCTGCCTTTATCTTGTCACCTCATGGAGTAGTCCTCAGAATCTATCAACACAATGTATAGAGAAATCATTCTGGAACATTTGAAATCTGCAGCGCTCCAAGACATTCTTATTAGATCTATTGGGCTGCGGCTGCAGCTGCTTCTGGAGCGGAGGGACATGGGGAACAGCACAGCTGCACAGCCTATCCCACAGAACACATACTTGCAGGTGCATATTGCTCGCTTATGTCTTGTTGAGTAACATAACTATTTTATGGTTTGAAGGTTTAGAACCATGGCTGTCTGCCATGGTTTGTCTTTGTGCCTTTTGTGTCGCTGGATTAAATTTATACTCAACATAGAGTCGTTGCCCCTCACTAGATGGTGATACGGATTGAGAACTGTAGGAAACACTGGGCACCTTGCATAGTGACCCATCGGGTTGGTCCTCTGCCTGACTTTGGTACTTCTGTGCCATTGTCTCTTTTAAGAAAGGAGTGTTCAGCTAGCATAGTGGTGCACACCTTTAATACCACCACTTAGGAGACAGAGGCAGGTAGATCTCTGTGAGTTTGGAGCCAGCCTGGTCTACAAAAGGATTTCCAGGACAGGCAGGACTACACAGAAGCCCTGGCTCAAAAAACCAAAGAAAAGAAAAATAAAAAAGAATGAAGCCTTCAAGGAACTATAGACCAGAGTGAAATCACCCATTGGATTACCATGTAACAGCAAGACCTGGCAGGAAGTTCCCTCTTAACTGAAGGAAAGTTTAATAAAGTAAGGAATGAGAAATCTGATCCCTATTAGCAGTAGTTTCTTTGAAGAACTAAGTTTTTAAGCTTTTAGAAACAGAAACAGTTAGTGCTAGAATCCAGAATTGTTAGGACCCCAAATAGCATGTGAATAGCTGAGAATACGAGTCATGAATTGTGTGCACCCTTGCTATGATGGAGATCTCCCACCTCATAGAGGACTCGAGCCTCAGTCGGCTGCAGCAGCAGCTCATACAGAAGCAGCCCCATACCTAGTACTGTGAACCACAGTAGATGCTGTTGACTGTAACCTGATGCCACAAAGAATATTGAGCCATCAATTTAGGTGGCGAGACTTAATGCCTTTGTTAATCAAAGGATATAGTTAGAGAGTTAAAAATTATCAGATGGCTCTATGTCAGACCAGACTACAGCTGCACAGCAGCCATGAATCCTGGAAAGCCTTTCAAGCTTACTTCCCTCTCTAGGAAGCCCTTCCTCTGTCCACCAAGACCCCAGGATTTCTTCTTAAAGGCCAGTCCAGCCCTGTATTTAGTTGACCCTTCTGAGTTTCAGGATCTTCATCCGGAAGTAAGGATTTGGCATTTGGCTTGCTGAGTCACTGCTTTGAGCACACACCATAAAGTGACACCAGAGTGTGCTCATTCAACAAGGATTTCAAGAGCAAGAATACAGGGACGGTGAAGGCTTTGTGAGTTCTCACAACAGTTAAGAAGGAAAGCATAAAATGCTCCATCAGGTCAGGAGGGGGCGATGCAAGAGGAGAGCTAAGCTTGCTGCTTTGAAAGACAAGGTTTCCATTTCATCCTGCTCTAGTTAAAACTCCTCTAGGACAGGGGCTATGTTTTGGTTGTCTTAGCACAGTGCAAGAGAAAAGAGTTCATCTGTGTCAGGGGTTATTAAATTTATAAGCAACAAAAAGAATCAGCAAAAGTATGCCCCAAAAATAAATAAGGTGAGGAATAGGCATACATAAAACTAGACCACATGTCATGGGGAAGTGACAGTTCACTTTGCTGAAGAGCTCTGTATAAAACATTTGCGACAGTTCTACCAAATACAGCTGTGCAAGCACTTTATACAAAGCATCTCCTCCTCAGAGTTACTTGTAGAAGTCAGAGACCAGTGCAAGGGAGAGACCCGTCAGCTTTCTGCCGTGGTCCCCATCGGGAAGAGCACCACTGCCTGAGTCAGACAAAGCTGCCAGGTATTCTCAGCAGTAGTGCTCCCTCATGCCCTGATGACTTTGGCATTGGCTGGAGCTTGTGTCTCCTCTTAATGTAACAACTCATGGGCTTTGCCTTAAATCACATTGGGTTTGAATTTAACTTGGCAATTATTTTTTGTTGTGGTGGTGTGTGGTGGTTGTGTGTGGTGGGCTTTATCAGATTTCCCACATTCCTTTTGTATTATTTTAATAATTGTTAAAGCTTTATTTTTTTTAAAAAAAAAAAAACTTGCAAATAGGTAGAAACATCAATACCTCACATGAAGTGCCTTGGGCTGGCCAAGAACCACTGATTTGGGCTCTTGGTCAAATCCGCCTGACTTCTGTGGTAGAGAAAAGGAAAGAGGAAATCCCTATTTCTCTTGCATGGGGCAAGGTGGTGGTGTGTGTACATAATTTTTACAAAGCCAACCCTAAGCCCTTTGAATCTATTTTATCAGTATAAAAAGGAGACTGAAGGGGAGGTGAAAAGCTAAGGCTGTTCTCTGTATAGATGTCAACAGACAGAAAAACAGGCCACTCTGACAGCTCTTCCCTTCCAAAGTCCTTCTCTGTGTCATTGCATAGTGCCTGCCTTTGTCTGCTGCTTGTTGTGGTAATCGACACACTTCACAGTCCTTTAAGTACCACACTCTGTGTGTGTGTGTGTGTGTGTGTGTGTGTGTGTGTGTGTGTGTGTGTGTGTGTGTTGGATTAGCTACATAGGATTAGCCACATTGATTTAAAAGATCTGTTTTGTAGGGTCTGGTATTATAGCAAATAATAATAGATTGTAGTTGCGAAAATTGCTAAGATAGTAATAGATTCTGAGTGTTCTCACTAAAATAAGTATATGAAGTAACAAGAGACATCTTGATGAGTGGGCGCTATTTTGGGTTTTGGGAGAGACCTGGCACCAGGGAGGTTCCCAAGAGTCCACAGGCATGAGCCCAACTGGTACTCCCAGCATTGATGGAAAGGGTGCCTGAGATGGCCATCTACTGTGATCAGGTTGGTGACTTTCCTGATTGCCATCAGAGATACTCTATCTAGTAGCTGATGGAGGCAGATGCGGAGATCCACAGCCAGGTACTAAGCTGAGTTCCAGGAGGCTTGCTGAAGAAAGAGAGGAGAAATTGGATAAGCAAGGGGAGTCATAATGGGAAAACCATGGAGGCTGCTAACCTGAGTTCATAGGAGTTCATGGACTCTGGACCAACAGTTAAAGAGCCTCCATGAAATTGACGTGGGCCCTGTGCATGCGTGTGACAGTTGTGTTGCTTGGTCTCTTTGTAAGGCTCCTAGCAGTGAGATCAGGACCTGTCCCTGACACTTAGTGGCTTTTGAGAACCTGTTCCCTATGCCAAATTGCCTTGCTGAACCTTGATGCAAGGGGGTGGGGAGCTTGGTCCTGCTTCACTTTAGTGTGCTATGCTTTGCCCATGGGAGGGAGCCCTGCTCCTTTCTGGGTGGAGGTGGAAGGGAGTGAAGGGGGAGGATGACTTAGAGGAGGTGGGGGAACTGCTGTCTGTGTAAGATAAATCATAACAGAAAAAAAAAGTATATGGGGTGATAAATGTTAATTGGCTAGTTGAACCATTTACAGTGTGTGTGTGTGTGTGTGTGTGTGTGTGTGTGTGTGTGTGTGTGTGTGTGTGTGTGTTTCAAATCAATGTGGTGTGCCCAATGATCATAGACAGTGTTACTGAATAAAAACATTAAAGGAAGACCATCAGAAAATTATAGAACTTTTATCCATCCATATTACCAGAGCTCCGTAGATATAACTGCAGTCATTAACACTTCTGTAAGGCATGTTAGAATATGTAAATTACAGCTCTACAGACAAGCTTTTCAAAAACCTGTCAAGACAATTTTTCAGTCCATTTTTTTGAAATATGAAAGTTTGTCTTTTAGTTGGGTTTTTTACTTCATTAAAACCCAAGTGCACAACATACTGGGAAATTATCCTGCTGGCTTGCACCTGGAATTGTTTCCATTGGATGTGCATAGTCTAGGCAGACTATGCCAGGCCCCGCCCTGGGAGATAGAAAAGCAATTCCATCTTTGCTGTGGAAGCATGCAAGTGGGGAAGGAAGATGAGTAGTTGCTATGGTGCAAAGCAGGGGGTATTCTAGTCCCTGGGAATCTTGCTGAAGTCCAGACATTAACAGCATTCACTCCAGAGAAGAGAGATGTAGTAAAGAAAAATTCTGGATAAGGTTACGTCTGAATCCCCCTTTTAAAAATAGGGCAGCAAAATACATTGCATGAAATTCTCAAAGAATTAAAAATATTGTTGAGTTTTTTGGGGCATTTTGCTTTTTGTTTTTTTAAGATGAGGGTAAGAGGTCAAGAGGGATCCCTGTTGTATGTCTGGGGACTAGTGTAGTCAGGGCTGAGAGCCCAGGCCGGAGTCAGATCACGGTTCACTGGTTTGCAGCTCTCTGTCTTCTCTGACGGCTCCCTAGATTCTTGGATCTGGATTCTGCTTGGTTGACAGTGACTGAGTAACTCTTGCGTATGATCATCCCTGAAGTCACATACACATGGTCACCTCTGCTTGAGATGTATCTCATTAGCAGTTTGCTCCAGTATTTGGTTCTGGACAAAATTTGCAGCCTCATCATATGAGCTCCTTTAAGATGCAGTTCACCAGGAAGCCCCTAGATGGCAATAAAGATGAAATTACAAGAGAAACTCACCATTGTTCATGATCTATTTTACATTTATTTCAGTTTCCTCATACTGAACATTGTTTTTTTTCTCATGGGCCATGCAGAAAATGCTTCCCTGGACCTGAGGATCAGCAGCACTGACTGCTGGGATGAGTGCCTTTCCAGTTCCCAGGGGGTGGGAGCTGCCATGCCAAACCTCTTTTCTTAGGTGCATGATAGGCCTGACAATACCAGATCTTATCTCACACGATTATATTGAAAGTCAAAAATAAGAACATATTCAGACACAGTTGAAGATAGCAAAGCCTTGCACAGGTGTAAGGCAATAGTAACAGTCTTGTTATTGTAAAACTGGTTTCTAAAACTTGAGTAATAGTGTGGCTAGGCATTGGTGTAAAGTAACCATAAAGTTTCCGTTGTGTGTCACGTCAGCTAGACTGAGTCGGTTCTATCACTATGGACATTTAATCCTTGTGTGGACCATGGTTCTACTGAGCAGTGCCACTGCAGGCTGCCTTTGAGAATTAATGACTTAATCTTTGTTAGTACCAACCAGTAATTAATGGTTAAAACTATCTTAAGATTACCCAGGAAGAAGGCCAGTAGTCATTAAGATTTTCTTTTACTAGAGAACATAAAAACCCTTCGGTGCCTCTCTGAGCTAAGCACTTGGGGCAGTGTTCTCAGCCTTCCCCTCATTTGCTTTGCTTTTTTTCTCCCTAAATGTTTGCAGAAGCAGTTATTTGTGGGCCTGTTACAGCAAGCCGGTGGCAGCAGTCTCTGAAGAAGTAGCCATGCAGGTGCCCAGCAGAGTATCAATGTGTGATACTGACGGCTCTGACCGGCTTCATTAGCTGCTGTTCAGACTTCGAGTATAACGTATGCTAATTCAGAATTAGAACAGGTTTCCGAATTCCTTTTTTTTTTTTTTAGGTCACCTTAGACCTTTGCTATTAGGGGAGAGGGTGGAATTGAAGGAAAACTTGTTTGCTGACTAAAAGAGAAGATTTAGTGGAATGGAAAGATGGAAAGCCCTGCTGATTGCACACTGGCACCTCACCTGTGGGCCACTGGCTGCCAAGTTCACTGCACCCTGCTGCCCTTCTCTTGATCTTGGTGCCTCTGCAAGTTCCAGCAAGTTACTTGCCTTTGTCTCTGCCATTGCATCTGACTGAGGAACAAAATCCTTGAGCCTTCTGTACTGGCTAGCATCTGTTACCACTGCTGGGTCTTTGCTTTGCGTGGTACTTAAATGGGCTCTCATCACATTCTGACCAAACTTGTAGCTCTTGATCCCTCTGCCCTAACCTCCCGAGAGGTTGGGATCACGGACTTGAACCACCCATGCCTGGCTTGCCTGGGCTCCTTAGAAATACTCTTTTTCTTTATTGTAATTTTTGGCCAAGGTTATTTTTTCCCACATCTGTTCATCACTTGAACTCTCATTGTGTTCTCTCTTTCTTCTAGTTCTCTGAGAACTTTGTAGAATGTATGTTGATCATATTCATGCTTTCATTTCTCCTAGATCTTTTTCCCCTTCCCTATCCAGTCAGCTTTGTGCCCCCTCCTTTTTTTAAAACCCACAAAGTACAATTTGTGCTACACATTTATTCTTAAATGTGTGGCCCTTATGGGATGGAGGTCACAGCCCACCATGGGCTGCACCCTTAAGGAAAAGTGCCTGTCTGTGCTAGCAGCTATCAACTAGCAATAGCTATATGGCTAGGGGCAGATTTGGTGCCCACCTCCCCTCTCCATGCTGGAATTTTATCTGGCTTGAGCTTGTACAGGTCTTATGAGTACTACCTCAACTGCTGTGAGTCCATATGTGCAGCTCCGCTGCTCATCCTTGTGTTCATCCACCACCTCTGGCTCTACACTCATTCCACAATGACAGCTGAGTCTTGGGAGGAGAGGATGAGATACAGATATCCTGGTTAGGACCCAGAATTCCACTAAGCAACAGTTATTAAAATCCATTTGGGAGTCAGTGGGCTGATGGACTCCCATGCTATACCACATTTCGATGAGTAATTACATACTTACTGCTCTGTGTCTGTGAGACTGGGATTAACCCTCCTGCCCCCATTCAATTTCCTTTCTAGGTCCAACTGGCCCACCTTCTACACTCCCTCTAAGCACGCAGACCTCTAGTGGCAGCTCCACCCTGTCCAAGAAGAGGCCTCCTCCCCCACCACCCGGACACAAGAGAACCCTGTCTGACCCTCCCAGCCCACTACCTCATGGGCCCCCAAACAAAGGCGCAATTCCTTGGGGTAAGTTTTTCTAAAGTCAGGGTCAAAGCTGCCCAGGGCCCAGTAGTTGGGGGGACTCCACTGGGCGCTGAACAGTTTGTATGTTAGGAAACTTGTCTAAACTGCACACACCCTGACTGAGAACTTAAACATCTGTGAATGTACCTGCCTTCTGAGGCCAGGAAACATTTTTTTAAATGTTTGGAGCCACTCAAAACTACAGTAGTAAATATAATATCCTCTGATATCATCAGAGAGCTGATTCTAGAACACACACACCCCAAGCACCAAAATCTTAAGATACCCCAGTTCCTCTTATAAAGTGTGGCGTAGCGTTGAATAACCTAAACACATACACTTTTAAATCCTCTCAAGACAGCATATCTAATACAGTGTAAATGTGAGGTTAAAAAAATAAATGAAAAGATTGGCCCATTTTCAACACATAGAGTTTTTTTCTAAATATTTTTCACGCACATATGTGGAGGGCCAAATATAATACTAATAGGAACTGAGCATGTCCCAAATGTCTGTAAGAATAGTAACTGAAGTTGGGACTATGAATCTCATAGAACTCAGAACGACAAAATAATAGGCTAGGGTTAGGGATGTGTCTCCGCTAGAGTGCTTGCCTAATATGCACAGGCCCTGGGATCAGTCCATTACTCAAAAGAAAGAAAAAGATGAAGGAAGGAAAGAAGGACAAATCCATTCCTTTGTAATAACCAGAATAGTTTTCTTAGAAAGCAGAAATCCTATCCTAGACATTCTTCTTTTAATAACTTCCTGCTGAGCTTCAGATGAGCGCCCTCTTGATATCCCAGCACTGGGGCTACAGGTAGGTCAGCTCTGCACTCTGCCCTTCACCTCCTAGTCTCTCAGACCCTCGGCTTCCCTGGCCTCTATCCTGCTTGCCTCCTTGGCTCCTCTGTTTTCTTCCAGAATGCTATCAGAGTTACATTCTTTGCATGTTTTGTCTACCCTGCTAAAATGAGAGTGTCATGAAAGAAGCATCTTTGTCTGTCTTGTTCTCAGCTGTATGGAATCCTGCCTGGCACAAAATGGATATTCAAGAATCCGTTAAAAATGAGTAGCCTTACGCAGAGTTAGTCCAATCAACTGATTGACACTGGCCACAAGGACTTACCTTGTCTACAAAACACTGCTAACAGCAACAACAAAAACAATACTTGCCTGCTATCTGGGCTGTGGCACATGGGTCACCATCATTTAGTAGCCCAGCAAAGTCCTGGCCCAGACAAATGAACTCTGCCAGATGAGCACACTAGTCTATCTCACCTCTTCCCACCAGAGGACTCCATTATGACTTTTAACAGGTGACAAGTAATTCAGCTTAATGGTCTTAAAGGATTTCTCAAAAGCCTACCTAAATTGTTCTGATTGTTATACACTTTAAGACTGTCACAGTCCTGTCCCAGATCCACAGGGTAGGGTGTACTGTAGCCTCAGCAGACCTACCCAGGACAGCTGCTGTTTCTTTGCTTGAGCCTTCTCAAGTCCTTATGCCCACAGATCTCATGCTGTGGGGAGTTCAGAGGAGAATGCAAAGTACAGTTTCATGTCAAAGTGCATAGGGACTTTGTGCTAGAAAATGGAGGAAGTCAACAGAGGACACATTTGAGATGGGTCTACATGAACCAAAAATAATTAAGGCAAAACAAATTTAAGGCACGTAGGCACATATGATCCTTAAAACTGATAACTCCTGAATATTTCAGTCCAGGGCTTTCAAGAGTCCCCAGATCTGTCAAAAAAGAGTCTTTGCCCAGAAAACATCCCCCAGAAGCCATAGGCTTTCTATGTGGACTTCATCCCACAGGTGAAGAGTTCTTCCCAGACTTTACTGAGCATTGATCCTCTGCTTGCTTCCTGTATGCTTTACTGCACTCCTTATAGAAACAGAGACATACCTCAAATCAGTTCACTATATTTCTGTTTTCTAGCTTGAGTGTTTTCTAGCACCTAGCTTTCTTTTTATCTGCAGTATTGGATGGTGTTCAGTCTTTTACCAAAGGAACTCAGTTGTTAGCATGTTATAAAACTGTCAGCCAGGTGCCGTAGCATATACCTTTAATCCCAGCACTTTGGAAGTAGAGGCAGGTGGATCTCTTGAGTTTGAAGCCAGCCTAGTCTATAATGGGAGTTTCAGAACATCCAGGGCTTCAAAGAGAACCCCTATCTCAGAAACCAAAACAAGAAAGAAAAAAAAGTTACTGATTGCCAACACTGGGAGCATTAGAGCCTTTGACAGACAGGGCCTCAGCAGCGCTAAGGGACGGAAATCCAAATCTACCCTCAGCAAAAGTGGCACTTCTCCATATGGCAGGACAATTCAGAGTGTTGATTCAAGGCTTCTTTGTGGGTGATGGGTGTCCACATACAGGAGACAGATTCTTGTGTAGACACAGGTTAGTAGTGTTGTCAACACTGTAAGAGCACAGCTAGACTCCTGATCATCTGGGAACCTTGCACTGCTGGTGTGTGCGCTCTGCTGAGTGATCACTGCTTGGTGGCCCTGTACCTTGTCTGCTGTTACGCTGTGTTCTACAAGGCAAAGGGATCGGACTAGTCGTTAGCCAGATGCAGAGGTCCGTCTCTGGGCAGCATCTCCCTGGTGCAGCAGCTGCACCAGCTTTCTCGTGGACCTACCTCTTTCCCTAGGCCCATGGAGATGTGGTCCTTGGGATAGACGCCACTGAGGAAATCTAAGTAGCAGCCACTCACCATCTACTCTGGAACAGGACTTGTGTGCCTTACTCGGTGCAGCAGAATCCCAGTTGACATTCTGTCCTCTTCCACCCTCCAGTGGGTCTCAGTCATGACATACTCTCACAATGTCTAGAATGCCTTTCCTTGTACTTAGCTGTATTGATGCTTAGTGATCCTGGGACTTGTTTCAAAGACCACACTGTGGTTGACCCAATGCTTCTGTCTCCTTGTAGGTCCCTTCAGAACACCATCTCTATAGAGTCCCTAGTGTGAACCCTACTGTCATATTCTCCACATGGTTTTTGTTCTTGTTTTTTGAAACAGTCGATCTCTATACTTTAGATTGACCTTGAGCCCACAGCAATCCTGCTCAGCCTTCACGGCATTATAGGTTTGAGCCACCACATTTAGTTGTTTTTAAATACTCTTTTGCTCTTTTGGGGCCGTGTCCAGCTCCCCATACAGAGAGGCTTGTTCTTTCTTATAAATGCCTGGCCTTACCGTGGCTTGTTTCTTGCCAGCTTTTATTAAATTATCCTTTTGCTCCCGGGATTTTATCTTTCTTTTTTCTATATACTTTTCCTTCCTTCTTACTCTGGCTGGCTGTGTTGCTGAGTGGCTGGTTCCTGATGTCCTCTTCCCAGAGTTCTCCTCCTTCTTATTCACTCTGCCTTCCAGCCCCACCTAGTCTTTCTTGTGCCTTTCCCTCAGCCATTCACCTTTTTATTAGACAGGCAGAGAAATACAGCTTGATGGGGTTAAACAAATGCAACATGAAGAAGGCAACACACCTTTGCATCATTGAACAAATGTTCCACAGCACAAACAGATGCAACACATCTTAAAATAATATCCCACAGGCACTAGATGTGGCTTTTAACAAGTATCTGTCCATTGTTCAATGTCTCTGTTTCTCTAATAAAATAAGGCCCCGTGCTATTCCTGTGTTATGCATAGAATTCTCTTTTCTTGTGATTTAGAAAGTACTCAGCAGTGCTACCTGTGTTTGTAACTCTCAGTCTGACCTTCTGCCGGATGGCCAGTCCCTCGACTCCTACAAGTGTATCATGATGCTCTGTGTGTCCTTGGCTACTATAACCTATATCACAAACTTGGGCTCAAAGACAGTCAACCTATTCTCATTCTAGAACAGTGGTTCTCAACCTGTAGGTCAAAACCTTTTGGGGCCAAACAGCCTTTTCATAGGAGTTGGATATTAGATATATGCATTGTAGTTCTTAACAGTATAACAAAATTACAGTAATGAATTAAAAAGGAAAATAATTTTAAGGTTGGGGTCACCACAACATAAGGAACTATATTAAAGAGTTGCAGTATTTGAAAGGTTGAGAACCACTGTTCTAGAGAATACAAGACTAACATGACCTCTCCTAGGAATCTAGAGAAAGAATCTGCTCCTTGCCTTCTCTACACTTCTGGTGACTGCCAATGTTCTTTGGCTTTCTTAGGACCCTCATGTGTGCACACATTTGAGGGGGGGCAGAGAGAGAGAGTGTGTGTGTAGGATCCTCATGTGTGCACACATTGGAGGGGGGGCAGAGAGAGAGTGTGTGTGTTTGTGTAGGATCCTCATGTGTGCACACATTGGAGGGGGGGCAGAGAGAGAGAGTGTGTGTTTGTGTAGGATCCTCATGTGTGCACACATTGGAGGGGGGCAGAGAGAGAGAGTGTGTTTGTGTAGGATCCTCATATGTGCACACATTGGAGGGCGGGTAGTGAGTGAGTGAGTGTGTGTGTGTGTGTGTATGTGTGTGTGTGTGTGTGTGTGTGTGTGTGTGTGTGTGTGTGTGTGTTTGTTTGTTTGTGTGTGTCTAGCCAGGAGCTTACCAAGTAGGCTAAGCTAGTTGACCAACAAGCCCCAGGGATAACTCTCATCTGTCTGTGACTCTCTGTCTCTCTCTCTCTCTCTCTCCCTCCCCCTCCCCCCCTCAGCACTGTAATTACTAGTGCACTACCACACCTAGTTTTTATGTGAGTTTTAGGGACTAAATGCAGAGCCTTATTCTTGCCTGGTAAGCGCTTCACAGGCTGAGCTATCTTCCTGGTCTGGATATGGGACCTTTAGGTGTCTATTTTGTAATTATTCCTAGCCTGCTCCTTGGCACTCAAAGATTCACATCTATTCCACATCTAAAATACATTCACAGTAACACCTCTTGCCCACATTAAGTCCGCCTCTATCTTAGCTCTTGTTCCTTTTAGCCTGAGAGGATATGCCACTGAGCCATGTAGCCGGCGTCTTTCCGGCCTGTGACGTGACTGTAGTGTGGCAGCCTTTCCCTTTCCTTTGGTTGCTGCACTTTTCAGAGGACAGGTTCTTGGGTTTTGTTTGTTTGCTTCTTTCTGGGTTTTGTTTGTTTTGAAATAGGGTCTCACTAAATAACACAGGTGAGCCTGGACCAGGAAAATTCCAGTCCCATCCTTCCAGTGCTGGAATTACAGGCATGTGCCACCACACTGGCCTGCCTATCACACTCTGGAGCTTTTACTACTCAGTGTTTCCATCATGTTCCTGGCCTGGGAACCTTTGATGATCAGCTCACTTGTATATGACTATAGCTGAAGGACCTGCCTTCACTGATGTTTGTGATGACTTCTGTGCAGATATTGAGTCTTGCCAGACCTCCACACTGGCCTTTGAGGAGAAAGAAGGCAGTTTAAAGAGGAGACAGGGCTTGAGTTTTGGCCTTGGAAAATAAATAGAATAGAGTAAGCCCTTCGGGATGGACTGTAGATTGGATTGTGGGAGTCTCATGGGATGGAGCAAAAGAAAACAATTCAGCTAGTCACATAGCCAGCCATTGGTATACCTGCAAGAAAGCCCAAAGAATAACCTGTGAGGCATCTGCTGTACAAAGGAACTGCATGCCTTCCTGGCAGGTGCTCTGTCCATCTTAGACTTTACATTCAGTAGCATTGATGCTGTTTCCTGGGCTTTGAGGATTCTAGTCTAGATAGGTTAAGAACTTGCCCTGGTTCTCACACTGGCATGTGGGTGGTGTGAGCCATTGTGGTTGAGAGTTGGCACTCCTTATCCTGTATCACACTACCTTCTGTTTCATGGGATGGAAAAGGGCAGAGAGTGAATCTCTGGTTGTAGCTCCTCACCATATTTGTCTCTTTGCTTGAGAATCAGAGGCCTGGAGAAGACACTCTCTTTGGCAGAAGTAATACAATCCAACACATGCCCTTGTTCACTGAATGGCTGTGCCTCTTTGTCCCCTGTAGCAGCCACTCTGGTATGTGCTTTCAGGCTTGTCCAGGCATGAAGAACCCTTCCAGGCTTTTTTCCTGCCAGAACTACAGTGTCCACAGTGCCCAGAATAGCCTGGGTATCACATGACTGAAGTCCTGCTTTGGTGTTGAATTCAGCCATCTGTCTCATGGGACTTCAGGCAGGCTTGTGATGAGAAAGCAAAAGGACTAGTAGGCAAGTGCAGGATATGTGGGAATCACATGACCTTGGAAGTTGTATTTTATTAAGCTTCACCTTTATTTAATTACCTACTTTAAAACAAACCAATGTGTATTTTAATACATACGTATAAATGATAAGGAAATAAAGACAGAACCTGCCTTAGTGGCCTTCAGGAATGACCTCTGACCACTGAGACATAAAGTCTGTGTACTTTTTTATATCCTGTAGTCAAAAGGCCTTTTAAAAAAGTAAGACTCAGAGTTGTTTCTCTCCTGGAAATATTTTTAAATATAAAACACAATTTTTTCAGTAATTTTTGGACTGAGCCTTCATGTTCATCCCATATGAGAGGATGACATCACCCTCAGTTCACAGGCAAGACAGTTGAGGCAGAGAAGTTAAATAACTTGTGTAAGGTCACAAATTGATAACTTGAGAAGTGGCATTTGAACTCATTTCTGAATTCATAACCCACACCCTAGTTCACTGTTGCGAAAGATTCCTACAGCCTGGTGCTGCTCATGACGAGCCAACTCTCCTCTTTCCACAAAACCTCAGCCCATGGCTTCTAAGACAGGTGGTGATTAAGCCAGAAATTGGCCATGGTTTCCCCCATTGTCGGCCCAGCATCTGACCCCAGACTTCTTGCTGCCTCTGTCTGACATACCCAGAACTTGTGCAAGCTACAAGTTCATATTTTGTATCAGGAGAAGAAAAGAATTAGCTGCTTCTGTATTTTTGCACCTTCTCTTCTTTTTAATACTGTGTTTGTGGATTTTTCCTAAGCTTCATTTCTCCTACCCTCACACTAGCCAGCCTTTACCTAGCAATGAGAATCACAGGATTGTTGTCAATCCATCACAGATGGCTACCCATCCGGGTCTGAGAAGTCACGTTGTGACAGAGAAGTTGAGTTAGTTAGCCTGCTGGCCTCTCTGCAGGAAGGGCATCAATTACTCTGTTCCAGACCCTGTGTGGAAGGTAGGATTACAAAAGCATGGAAAAGGTTACTGTCATTGGAGTACCAGTTCATTGACTATGTCAGCACAGTTCCCATCACATCATCAGAAGATTGTGGAGAATAGTAACCATTCCTGTAGACCAGGGCTATGCTCACAACCCATGGCTTATCTTCCAGTGCTCCCTATTGTAGTGGGCACAGTTGGTATTCCCATTGTGTGGGCAAGGAAATACTGTTTCAACAGAATAAGAAGCATCCTCTAGGCTCAATCCAGATCAGTGATCCACCTGAAATTCAAAGCTGGATTTGTATGGCTTCCAAATCTGTACCCTTACTTTCTTTTCAGAAGGAGATGGGGGAATCAAATCAGCCAGGGAGATGTTCTTTAGATGCAGAAGAATTTACCAAGTGTGGAAGGGGTCAGACCAGTGACATGAGAGGTGAAGTTGCAGAAGCCTACAGATAGTGTCTTTGGGGAACATCAAGTACTTAGGCCAAAGATAAACAGTGAATGAGAGCTCTGGACATCCAGGCCTGTAGGTGTGGACCACCACCAACCTACCCAGATGCTCACCCATGCAATAGCAGAGAGTGACCACAGGGGAGCCGGGGGCCTTCTCTTGCTATCATCAAATTCCCTTCTGCATAATGGCATTACATAGTCATTTGTTGGAAATGTTTTTGCATAGGAAGGGAATCAGTAGGAACATCTTCCCGAAACATTGTTGTGGGTCATAAAAAAGTGTGGAAGTATAAGGAATGTAGGCTCAGCATGAAATATGGTGGTGAAGAAATGCTTGCCTTGAAAGAGATCGCCACTGAGTGTTTCTTGAGGGGTGCAAGGAATGTCCTTAGTAGTAGGCTATATGCTACTGGAAACACATCAAATGTGTATCAAAGAGTATCTCGTCACCATTAAGCAGCAGTCAGTTTGAACATTAGTGATGTTCTCAAAACCAGTATAGTTTGCTTCTTCGTGTCTCATTGTCCTAGCATTACAGAACATTCTTCCCAAGAAGGCCAATTTCAGCCTCTTGACGGAAGAGTTTTTGTCTGGACGAGGAAGAGAATGGGTGGTTCATAGTACAGACTCTAGACGAGGCCCCTGGTTGTGTATCTCAGTGCTGACCCTTCACCTTCTGATTCCCCTTAGGCCTTCATTTTTCTTCATATGTAGATTGGAAGAAGTAATTATGTCATTTCTCATTAATATGATTACCTACAGATACTTGGCAAATACCATGTTTATATTAAGTACTCAATGGTAGGTGTGGGGGTGGGGTATGTAGAACACTTAGCTCTGTGGTTAAGATGCTTGATTCATCATAACTATGGAACGAACCTTCAGCAGTTCATAAACTTCGCCTTTCACTTTCTTATCCTTAAAAGAAGGTGAAAATGCCAATTTCTTACGTTGTGCAGAACGGCAGTTGACAGAAGAGAAACATTTGACAAGTGTTGTATTGTGACATGAGACTGATCGTGGGGTGGGAAAGAGTTCCTTCCTCATCCTCCAATTCCCAGCTCTGCCAAGCACTTCTCCCAGTATTGCAGTCACAGAAAGCCCACATTTACCTTCTGCCCACCTACACAAAGCACACATCCATTCCTGGGCACTTCTTGTTTGGACACTGCAATTCCCCACTAGAAATTCTCCTACCTCTGCAAGGTGCTGTATCCTCTCACCAGCTGGATTTGTGGATACAGTCTCTTCATTTCCATAGCGCCCAGCCTGACTCTCCCTCATCCCACAGTACTAAGTCATTCCTCTGTGTAAAGCCCCTGAGGAAATCCTAGACTATGAAGCAGTGACATATCCTTAGCTTTTCTTCTTGTTCTAGTAGGTGCTAAACAGGGTTGGTACTGAGTGGATATGGACTGACAATGCAGGTGGCCATGGTGTAATGGCTGGTTGTCAACAGCAAACCCAAACGTGGGCCCTCATTGTGTGAGTTGAGTGTGTCATCCCTGCCAGCTAACTAACCTCTTAGATGAACTTGATGTTTTATTGACTTTTCCGATCCCCAGCCCCTGAGCATCAGCAAGTTCCTATGGTGTTAGAGACCCACTCACTGGAAGGCAGTCCTTGGCTAGCAATAAAGAACATCAGTTCAGAAATCTGCTTGGTTTTGTTTTAACACAGGAAGCACATGCTCTTCTGACTGAGGTCTTCTAGTGCTTTTGGAAACTGAGGGATGACAGTCCATTTGCCAGTCTCTCTCATGCCCATATCTGAAGATGTAACTTTTGCCTTTTTTGTAGGTAATGATGTGGGCCCATCATCTTCAAGTAAGACAAACAAGTTCGAGGGGCTGTGTCAGCAAGCAAGGTGAGCACCTCCCCTTCCTCTCCTGTTGAGCTCATAGTCAGTGTGGGCAGACTGATAGACTGGGCTTTGCCTGCCTTCCCAATAGTCCCAGTGTAGTCGCCTGCCAGCACCAGTTAAGAAGAGAAATTAGACATGCTTGCTTAGTTCTACATGGCACCTCCCTGATGCACCCCAGTGGGTGCCCTTACTGAAACAGACCTTGCTAGGTAGACCAGACTGACCTCAAACTCACAGAGATCCACATACCTCTGCCATCCTAATGCCGAGAATAAATGTGTGCTCCACTATGCCTGGCCTATTTCTGACCTTTTAGCTGTGCTTTTCTTTTTAATTCTAAAGATTTTTTTAACATAAGAGTGAGACTGGGGGATGTGTGTGTGTGTGTGTGTGTGTGTGTGTTGGGGGAGAAGAGTTTTCTGTCTGTTTGGTGTTTGTTTGCCTGTCTGCCTATCTGTCCCTATGCTAAAAGCAGTGTTCCTCTCTCCCCTCCTTGCACTGAGGTAGGTACTTCGGGAGCTTCCTAAGGATGAGAAGTTTACCCCTCTTTCCTCTAGAGGTGCAATCAGGAAGCAGAGAGCCACCTTCACACCTGGGGAAGAGAAAATCAGCTGCAGGTGGGAAAGGCTAGCTCTGAGTTTATATTAAAAATAAAAATGAATAAGATCTCATCCTTTAGAACTATCAGTTTTAGTCCCTTTAACCCGGTGAGATCAGCCCAATGCCTATGGTCCTATCCCAGAGCATTTAAATGGCGGAACCGAGTCAAAGCCGCTCTCCAGTCCTTCACTCACCTACAGCCTGACTTCATGCCTACTCTTCCTCCTTTAGCTACAACTGGGCAGGTCATCTGTGGAGAGGGCACAGTGACATAGAAAGTGTTCACAAAGTGCTTATAAACAGCATCAAGAGAATTGGACTTTGGCCATTCCTCACCCACCCAGAGCACACCAGAAGATGCCCAGGCATACAGCACTGGCCAGGAGCTTCATGCTAGGGCTCTCTGACCCTCTAGACTTTGGCTTTATCTGTGTTCAGAGGTGACTAACTGGTAATGGGCAGCTATGCCTCCCCAAGAAAATGCTAAAGCAGAACATGAGAAAAGCACAGTCAAGAATGGAAACTGAGTCCTGTCCTGTCCACTGTTTCTCGTGTCCTAGTGTCTTCCTCTGAACATGGCCATTCCCTGCCCCCCAGGATGGATTGCCTAAGAGCTGGAGAGAGCCGAGCATCTAAGAGCCAGACAGAAAAGGGAACACGCGTACATCCTCTTTTTTTTTGACTCCCTTTGTTTGGTAGTTAGGTGGGCAGAACAAAGAAAGGTCAGCCAACTCTTGGAATGTCAGAAGACGGGGCAAAGAGCCCCAGGGCCCAAAAGGGGTGCAGTACAGTCCAGTTGCTTGGCTGCTCTTGCTCCTTGAATACAAGGTATCCCTTAGATCTTCTGAAGAACCTTTCAGCCTCTTGTGAAAGGGAAGTCGTGGCTCCCAGCTAGCAGATGTCACATTTGACTATTCAAACAACGCGGTGCAGACTTGTTCCAGGAACTTCTTCCTACACATTTGCATGTCCTCCAAAGAGGCATGACCAGGGGAGGACTGGGGACCAACCATTGATGATACACTTCAGTCTACTTCTCAGAAAGTGGGGTGGGGGGGGATGAGATAAGGGCTGCCTGTGGGATGACATGAGACAGTCAGTATGCAGAATACCAAGAGCTTTACACATGATCACCTACAGACAAAGTTTTGAAATGAGCTTGACTTTGCCTCACCTTTCCAAGTAACTATATCTGGGCCAGCCAAAACATAGAAAGTACACTATAATCTTTTATTAAATTATCTTTTATGAGGATTAGTGATATGTTTGTGTGTGTGTGTGTGTGTGTGTGTGTGAGAGAGAGAGAGAGAGAGAGAGAGAGAGAGAGAGAGAGAGAGAGAGAGAGAGAGAGGAGAGAAAGGAGGGGAGCATGGTACAGCAGGGTTTTTGGAAGTCAGAAGGCAAGTTTTATAGACTAAACTCTCCCCCCCCCCACCTCTGTGGGTTCTGGAGATCTGACACAGGATGCTCCACTTGTGTGGACACAGCTTTATTCTCTGAGCCACCTCTCCAGCCCTAGTAAAGAAATCTGAGTCTGAGTGGGGTAGTGTGCACCTTTAGTCCCAGCACTGAGGAAGCAGAGGCAGGCAAATCTCTATGAATTTGAGGATAGCCTGGTCTACATAGAGTTCCAGGCCAGCCAGGACAATATAGTGAGACCCTGCCTCCAAGAAAGAAAGGATCTTTAAGGTAATTCTGAAATGCCTTTGATTAGTTTAAATCGTAGAACACTGTTGAAATGATGGCATTTTTAAATGCTAAACAACTGTTATTTATTAATCAGCACCAGTTCTGCTAAGACAGCCCTTGGCCCGAGAGTGCTTCCTAAACTACCTCAGAAAGGTAAGATTCCTCCTTTTCACACTCCCATGTTATAGCAGGGTTACTGCTGGTCCGCAGATCTACCCTGAGGTCTAGAATAGTATATATAGAGTAGGTGTCCGACAAACATTTGTTAAATGAAGAAAGTAAAGTCTAAATCTGTCTTTATAGCAAGTACTATAGTTTCTTAAGAAAATAACCCCTTTTCAGAAGACACATTGCTAACCCTCAGGTACCATTCTCCCAGTCAGAAACCTGACCAGAGGCACTGAGGACCATCATGGTTCCACTAAGGCGCTGTGAGACCTTGGGCAATGACTCATTAATTTACCCAAGTGGAGTCCTCATCTGTAGTGGTGGGGTTGTGTAAGGACAGGGTGAAGTCATGCTTCAGATGGCCCCTCACAAGGCGGTAGCAAAGGCAGCCTTTCCTGGGAAAGCATCTGTCATGCAGAGCGGGGACACCTGTGCCTGGGAAACACAGGAAACCAGTGTCTACAATGCTGCAACTTTGCCAAGCAGACACTTGGCTCTTTGACCAACCTTCTCAAATCCTGACCATGCTTTTCATTTATAAAACGAAATTTTCAGCCTTTTACTACCACACAAATGAGTGCACAGAAAAAGCCCTGCTTGCCTTTAGAGTCATGAAGCCCTGTCTGAAGCACCTGCTTCATTGAGTCTTTGTGAAAGCCTCCAGCAAGCAGGCCTGTGTTAAATCTGGGTATATTGTCAGTGTCCACATTAGAACTCCCTGCCCCAGCCTAGTGTTCCAAGGCCCGCTTCAGTTGAAGGCAACCCAGAGGTTAGTTAGTGTGGGGACATCAAGATGTATCACTCTGTTGAGCTCTTCTGTCAAGTGGCATCCTTTGTGAGGCTAGACTTGCCTAAGTAGCAGAGTCCCAGGAGACTACTGACTGGAACAGAAGGCTGGTTCACCCAGTCTGTCTGTCTGGGTCAAGATGGTGGTCATTTTCATACTTTGCCCAGAGTGCAGCCCCAATCTTTGGTGTCTCCTGGTGCTGGTCAGATTCTGTTCTCTGTTCACCCACACAGCCTCGGAGCCAAGATCACACACATTGCACTTGTGGAGTTGGGGAGACTCTCGGGTCACATCAACTGCACCGCCTCCATCAGTGCTTCAGTGCCCATAGCTCTTGCATTCTGGATCCTGATGTTTGCATCCCCGGTGTTCTATTCTCACATTTCTTTCTCTACTTTCTCTCTTCTGTTTCCCTCCTTTCCCATCTCTGGGCCCTGGGCCACCATGGCTCACAGTCCTGGACCTACTTCCAATCTTTTTTTAAGGATGAAATTCTGTGATTCCAAGGCAGCAGGCAGAGAAAGAGACAGTGAGCCTACTGTGAGCTTTTGAAACTGCAAAGATTACCCCCCTCAGAGACACACCTCCTCCAAAGGCCACACCACTTAACCTTCTTAAACAGTCGGAAACTGGGGACCAAGTATTCAGACATGAGAGCCCATAGGAACTGTCCTCATTCAAACCAAGCACACACAGTAAGTGTGAGCTAGAGTGTTTGCGAGTGTCACAGGCGTTATGCTCCAAGTTCGTACATTGTTACAAGGAAGACTCTACAGACAGTGGCATTTTCCAAATTCTGTTAGAGATTAGGAGGAAATGATCCAGAAGCTCCAAAGCATATCAAGAGAGAAAACCACAATGATACAGTGTGTGTGGTGTGGCCTGTTCATCAGTTTGTGTGTGTGCCAGGTGCCTTGATGGTGGTTGCACAACAGAAAAAACCTCTGGCCAGTACTGAGTGGATTATGTAAAATGGGGGGTAGGGAGATAAAATATAACTATCGAATTCATTGGAATGGCTTTTGCTAAAGTAGCGAATTTAAAAGTTATACCTATAGAAAAATCTAGGAGAAAATACATAAAAATATTTAAATGACTAAATATGGTGGAAGATTTTCTCTTTTTTGTAAGTCATAGTAAGCGTTCTTATAATTTGATTGATATGGTCATCTTGCACTGACCCAATAGAAGCCCAGCACTGTAAGTTGTAATGTAGATCTTTCCTGGCTTCCACCTTTATCCTTGCTGAGCTAGACTTTGGCCAGCTTTGGGTTTGCTCATCCCCAGTGCTCACAGCAAGTCAGTGTTTGAGGTTGTTGTTGTTAGTTTATTTTGCCTCAGGACAGAGTTTCTTAGTGTTGCCCTGGCTGTCCTGGAACTAGCTCTGTAGACCAGGCTGGCCTTGAACTCAGAGATCCACGTGCCTCTGCTTCCTGAGTGTTGGAGTTAAAGGCCTGGGCCACCTCCTGCCAGGTCAGAGCTCTTGATAGTGTTTGACCTTTTGTCCATGACTGTGACACTGTCCATCTCTATTGGTCTGTGTCGTGACTTTCTTTTGTAATCCTTCCCCACAGTGGCCCTAAGGAAGACAGAAACCAGCCATCATCTCTCCCTTGACAAAACCAACATCCCACCTGAGGTTTTTCAGAAATCATCACAGTTGGCAGAGTTACCCCAAAAGCCACCACCTGGAGACCTGCCCCCGAAGCCCCAAATTGGAGAGTTGCCACCTAAGCCTGGAGAACTGCCTCCCAAGCCCCAATTAGGTGACCTTCCCCCCAAACCACAGCTCTCAGACTTACCTCCAAAACCACAGATGAAGGACCTGCCCCCCAAACCACAGCTGGGAGACTTACTGGCAAAGTCCCAGGCTAGCGAAGTCTCATCCAAGGTGCAGCCACCCTCAGAGGTCACACAGAAGTCACACACGGGGGATCTCTCCCCAAATGTGCAGACCAGAGATGCCATCCAGAAACAAGCATCTGAGGATTCCAATGACCTCACACCCACGCTGCCGGAGACACCTGTACCACTGCCGAGGAAAATCAATACGGTGGGTGGGAACCAATGTCCGGCCCTTCTGCCACTTTTCCTTTCATGGTGCTGGGAACAGGACCTAGGCTGTGTGTGATCTTTACTCTGCCACTCAGCAGCATCCTCAAATGTCATATTTCCAGAAGGCGGTGACAAGAACATATGCTCCACCTTAGTAAGGGAACAATGGCCTGTACTTTCTCCCACTGATGGAAGCACTTGTGGCGGTATGGAGCCTTTGGATCCCAACTGGCATGCTGTGAGACCTGGCTTCAGTGCCTGATGCAACTGCCTAGCTAATGTATTTGAATTCTGTGAACCTGATTCCTCAGGTATAAGAAGAGCCTGTGTGATACTAGGCTCAGGGGCAACAGCACTGTGGCGAGTAGCTGTGAGGTCTGAACGTCACCCCTCCCCTAGGGTGGGCTCTGTCCCTCTTGATATATCTCCCTACTAAAAGCAGTGGGAAAGCCCAGAAAACCCCCTAGATGGGTTTTGCATTGGTCTTCTCATTTTGGCTGTTTCATGCAATGTGTCCCACTTTATAAATTATCAACTTTATTTTTATTTAAAAATAGTTTTTTCAAAAAGTAATCCCCACAATCTTTATATAAGTGTGTTGCTCCAGAAGCGTGTAACATCGGACCCAAGCCCCCAGTTAAGGTAGAGAACCAAAGCTCTTTCCACTGCATGTGATATCTCTGTTGGATCATTTTATTATACCAGTGCTACATATCAACAGGAAAGGTAAAAGTGAGCCTCCCCCCACCCCCCGCCCCTGCCCCCCCCCCCCCCCCCCCGGACTTGAGCCCACCATTGTTAGCTCACCATTCTTCCAGCCTTCTTCAGCACTACTCACAGATTGTCTGGTCCTTTGATGTGCACAGAACTCTAGTTCATGCTGACTGCCTTAGTGATAGTATCTCACTTAATCTTCGGCACTGAGATGGCAATCTGCTGCTATGGTTCTGGCCAGCCTTCCAACCTCACTAGCACACACACTCCAGCCCCTCCCCCAGGAGCTTGGGAAGCAACTAGGATCATCAAGAAAGCCAGACAGAAGCCAGGAACAAAGGAAAAGATACTTGGTCCAGAGCACTTAAAAGATAATTTACTGGGGCTGGAGCCATGGCTTGGCCATGGCACTGACTGCGCTTCCAGAGGACCTGGGTTCAGTTCCCAGCAACCACATGGCAGCTCACAACTGCCTGTAACTCCAGTTTGAGGAGATCTGATACCTTCACACAGACATAAATGCAGGCAAAACACAAATGTGCATGAAATAAGAAAAGAGGTAACTTGCCTTTTCTGTTGCTAATAATCTAATTAGCTGGCTGCTAAAAGTATTCCTTAGAAGATAACTATCTCTGTTTACACCTTCCGGTCTTCAGAGAAAAGTCCAGACAATAAAAATCCTAGTCAAAATGACAACAATTCCCTGGGTTTCCCTGATGTGCCCTGACCTGTTTTGAATTAGGCCCTAGGAAATCCATCTGTGCAGAACATGCAGATCTTTTGCATTTTTACAGTTTCTGCTGTCGTTTCTCTGTAAACTGATGCTGTGGGGGGACAGCAGGGGAAGGACAGATCTCTTCATGCATTTTAGAAAAACTGAATCATAATCGCTACCTGCATCGGTTGCCCTCAGCCAAGTTACCTGCTGGTCTTAGCCAGAGGAGGGGCTATCATTTCTGAGAAAGCACAGTGCCCAGGGAACAGCATGTCAGTCTTCTACACATGTGCACACTTGAGAAAGTCAAGTCTAGGCAAAGAGAAATCACCTGCCTGAGTGTGCCCACCTTATGAAGTGTTCTGTTGCTCCCTTCTGTGTTTGCTCTCTATTCAAAGCCGCTTACTTTATTCTAGGGGAAAAATAAAGTGAGGCGTGTGAAGACCATTTATGACTGCCAGGCAGACAATGACGATGAGCTCACGTTTATTGAGGGAGAAGTGATCATTGTCACAGGGGAGGAGGACCAGGAGTGGTGGGTATGTACCTGTGTCTGTCTGTCGGTCTTGGTGCTCATTCCTCCTCTCTACGCCATAGGCAGGTGTGAAGGTCCTGCTAGGTACACAGTTCACCCTTCTGTCACTAAGTTTATGCTATAAAAAGACAAAGTTACTTTGAAAATAGGCCAAATGCTTTGCTGGAGTGCTTTGCTTGGGCAGGATGGGTAGGGGTACTTAACTAGTCTTCCTTGGCTAGTCTCTTGGTTGGCAGGGCCAAGCCTGCACACCCAGTGTGCACTTGCTAGAATGCCACTTTAGGACAGTGACAGAGTCTGAAGTCCCCCTGTGGTGTCAGTAACTAGCCCCATGGACTTTAATCAAGCTCATCCCATCTGTAAACCTGTTTCCTCTGGGGAAGTAAAGTGGGACAGGGTCCTGCTTTACAAGGATATCTAGGTCTCACTACATAGAGTCCAGAGGTGATCATATTCACTGCTAAGAAACCATTGACTCTAACTGAAATTCCTGGGAGTAAAGGAACATTTTTATGATGTTTCAGTAGCGTGCCCAGGGAAATTCTGTGAGCCACCAACCCAACATGCATCCCAGTAAAGAGGTTAAAATTCCAATACGGTGTGTAACTCATGGAACCTTCTGAGCATGGAATTAATTAAGATTGGTGAGAAGTAAGTCAGGTTCTACCACACTTCTCAGATGAGGGGGCGGTAACATGGAGGCCTAGGCACAGACTAGAGCCTACTATACTTACAGGTACCTGAGGGAAGGAAAAGGGGAACTGGCCTGTCTCAGCTGCTTCTGCCTAGCTCTCTGATGCATCCTTCTATGGATTTGGAGGGCATTTACATCCAGTGCACATGCTGTTCTTGTGCAGATCCCATGACAGGATGCTTTCCAGTGCAGTTAACATTAATCTCATTGAGGTAATAAGGGAACTTTCGTGACCGTGGCTTAAAGGTTTATGCTGCAAATGGTAGAACTACCATAGGCCACTGTCGGTCTCAGAACACTGACAACACCTATAGCAGCCAGGAGGCACAACAGCTCTTCTCTGTGCAGGGTTGTGGGATTTTTTTTTCATCTTAATTACACAAGCCTGAAGGAGAGACCTTTTTCCCTCTTACCAAATTTTATAAGTAATAGGCTTATCAAGGTTTGTGCGAGGTCCCCCGTAGCATTGACTGCTCATCAGAGCATCACGCATGGACACAGAACCTGACAGCTGCAGAAGCCCTCCTCAGTAATCCTGTCTCAGTGGTGCCATGAGCTCATGAAGAAGTGCTGACCTCTGCAAAGCCAGTGTTTGCACTTCCAGGGCTGTTGCCTTGCTGTGGTATTTATTATTATCCAGCCACCATGTGGTTCACCAAAGGGTCAGGCAGGTGAACTTGGTGCCACCTCCTATCTAACTACTACTTTCTCCCTGCAGATTGGGCACATCGAAGGACAACCTGAAAGGAAGGGCGTCTTTCCAGTGTCCTTTGTTCACATCCTGTCTGACTAGCAAAAAGAAGAACCTCTGTCCGTCCACACCCTTCATGCCAGACCGCTGCCTCCATGTAATCCTGTATACAACATGTATATAGCTGCTGTTACAGACAAGAACTAACGGAAGGGCCACTCAGGAGGGGAATATAGTATGTATTGTAAATATCCTGTGGTCTTCTGCCTTCACCAGTATTAGGGTAGCCTCGGGACCTGGTGCGCCTTACTGGTTGCCAAAGCCATCCTTGGCATCTAGCACTTACATCTCTCTCTGTGCTGTTGTATGAGCAAACAAAAGCCAGGAGTATAGGAACTGCTGGTTTTCCAGGCAGAGAGTCTCCAGCAGCTGTCGAAGGGTGCAGAACTGACTCCCCCTTACACTGCAGTATTCTCAGTGGCTACTGACCATGCAACATTAGCAGAGGTGGGTTCTGTGCCCCAGGCAGAACTTTAAGTTAGCCCCCGGCCTGGCAGCCTGTAGTTATCTGTGTACACAGTTTACAGCTACAAAAACCTACTTTGGTATTTATTACAGAAAAGTGCTCAGTTAAATGTGTTACTCCTTCAGCAAATACTCACTGACACAAACTCCTCGGCAGCATTTGACAGTGTACGCAGCCTCGCACAAGCTTAGATGAGTGGATTTATACATCTTATGGCAAGTGCTCATCCCTGAGATATTACCTCATTATGCAAAAATAACATATCCTTCATGACTATTTTGACAAAAGCTTAAAACCACATCTGATGAAGTTCAACTTTCAGGAGACAAGGACTGCCAGAAAATATCCACCTCTACATTATGCATGCATCTAGAAGCTTACCCGAATTCTGCCTTTTATAAAGGAACAAACAGTATGAAGAAGTGAACTGTACATTTTTAAACTTGATTGCCATTAAAGCAGAAGTTACAAGATTGCAACAATACTTGTTTCTGGTCGCTCATTTGGCCTTCTCCAGAGTGTTTGCACATCATGTTGACGCAGCTCCCCTCAACTGTTTTGAAGCTCTCAGAGTGTCAGTTTGAAATGATTTTCTTCATTTTGTCCTTGATTAAACCTTTACTATTCAAGATGCAAAACTGTCAAGTCAATCTTTGAGTTTGCCGGTGCAGAGTCCAGGTGCTGGCGCCAAGCTTTCCTTTTCCTTCTTCTCATTGTCTGAAGCCTCGGCTACATACCAGTTTTCCATCTGAACCTTACCCAGTAGACACGTGCCCTCCGAGTCCGTTTATGACCGAGCTGTGGGCCGCTGCTATGAACTGCACTGTGATAAAGCTCTCTGCAAGCCATCTCTGTCTGTCTGGCTGTCTGTCTGGCTGTCTGGTTTGTCGTCCCTTGTGTTGTTCTGGTTTGGGTTTTTCCCCTCAGCCCATTCAGCACATTGCATTTCAGTCTTCGGTTGCAGTCTGAATTTGGGGCGAGAATGTACTTGTTTGTGCTCCTGGGTCCAGGACTGTTCTGATTCCAAGGTGTGTTGTCCTTCTAGAGTTACATTTGCTTGAGTTGCTGTTTTGACCACGGCACAGAAGACAAATATCTTTTAAGCAGATAATCTCGGCAGTAAGTGAGGAACATTGATTTCACAGGAGCACAGTTCCCACAAAGCCTGTGGGAAAAGCCCTCTCATAGCCACAGTGCTCGGGAAATACTCATTTAGTTCTGCTTTAGTTGTTACAGGGAGAACCTTGAATGGCCACCCAAGAAACCTTGCATGACACACCTTCGAAATACTCTAAGCAGTTGCTACCATAGGGTCTGGGCACCTGTGCATCCCTGCACCAAACCAAGAGAAGGTGCCAGTCAGCATGCTATTGTGTGTCCAGCAGCACTCGGCAGCAACCTTGTTTTAGAGACCATAATGCTTTTAGGAATGTGGTGGTTTCCCAGTGTCCCAGTTCATTCACACATTCTTAAGATGCATTTGAAGTTGCATTTTGGAGGTCTGTTCAATTATCTGATGACTTGGACACAGGCTGGTTTTCAAATAGAAAAGCTCCATCTCTACAATGCTGGAGCTGGAAAGTTAGTATGTTCTCTTCTTCTGCAGGAACTCACGCCAATGTATGTTCATGCCTTCCTTTTCGGGCTTATGCTTGTTTCCCATCAGGATTTTGAGTTCTTTCTACTCTGTTATACTGTGGGACATAGGAAAACTAGGTAGACATTCCTTTGGCAATCTTGTTAAGTTTAAATCTGACCTTGTTCTGAACCCTTGATGAGCCCGTCTCTGCAATTTTGTGCATGACATAATATTTTGAAGGTATGGAACCTCAAAAAACAAAGCAAATTCATTCCTTTTTTCCCCTAGAAGGGAAAATTATGTCTGCAAACAGTGTCTTATTTTCCTGTGGGACAGCAATTGTTATTTATTTTTCACTGCCTACTACTTGGACATGGTGTATAGGAGCCCTGTCGTGCCTGCCACTAGTTAAATCCCCCATTCTTACCTGGGAATCACCATCAGTACACTTTTCATTTCACATGTATTTAATGTGACAGTTTCTCAGTACTGTATGTGTTAATTTCTACTTTTTTAATATTTAAAATTGCCTTTAAATAAACATATTCTCAGTTGATCCCAAGCATCTGAAATCAGGCCATTTTGTGAGTTGTCCACTACTTTATTGACTGGGGGCAAGAAAAGATGTGGTTTGGGGGTAGAGAAGGGCAGCATAAGTCCTCCTGTGCCATAACTCACTCTAGATACATAACGTGTAGCTTTCCAGGCTCACCTGAGTCCCCTCCCACTCCCACCTTGTGTGAACTTTACACGGGTAGACGGGTAGACAAACCTCTGTTCACCCCACATATGGCACTAACAGCAAATCAGACAGTTTCTCCAAGTCTAGCCTGATGAATCAGTATTTAGTTGGGAGTACTTACAGGAGTTTGCATGAGGGGTTACTTACAGGAGCATGAGCAACTTGGGCAGCTGCACCCCAAGAACTGTTAACAACTTTATCAGGGAGGGGAGGGGCCTCATGAGTTCATCCTCATCCGTGATTGCAAAGGGTCTCCTGTGGTAGACACAACTGCTGAACATTCAAGGTAACCAACATAGCATGCTAGAGAACAAGATACAGCATCCCTTGACTCCCTTTTCCTGTGACTAGGACCATATGTTAATGCGCTGCTGAGTGCTGCATCTGCCTGACTTGCAGGACTGTAACTCCTGATACAGCCACACTGCTGGAGAGACCAAAAATGTTCTCTGCAGCATCTACTGTACCCTCTGAGGCCAAGGGGCCTAGAAATGAGGTGCAGGGAAATGCGTGCAGGGGTGGAGATAGGTGGCTAGAAAAACACGGGAGTCAAGAGTCTGCAGAAGTGGTTCTGGTTCTGAGGCTGTTCTTAAGATTCCTGTAGTCAATCATGCTTGATAGAGTTCTAGTCAAAGAGACATTGCTGAGAACATAATAAAGCTTCGTCAGGAAGATGTCACCGTTTCCTTTCTTGAAAACTAGTACATTCCTGTCTGTCACAAAGCAAGACAAATCTCGCACCCAAAAAAAGCAGCTTTGACAGGAAAGGCTGTGGTTTTTCCATCGGGATATTTCAGGAAGAGGAAAACAGTGACCTGCACAATCCAAGATCAAAGGCAGCTGGCTTATCTTGTGATATGAAGCACTGGTTGCTTGTGGTTTCACTGGTAACATCCAAACTTAACAGCTGACCCCTGGAGAGCAGCAGCTGTGTCAGAGGGAATGGTGTAGAAAGTGAAGGGTCACTGGGGTCGCATTCTGGTTCACTGAGTGTTTAGTGCAGATAGCTCAGATTTCTTCACACGTGCACAGCCTTCTTCAAGATGAAATTCATTAGGCTCTGCTGGATTGATCACCTCCAGGCCACACAGCGTGATAGGTAGCAGTGACAGCCCACATTTGTGACCTGAACAGTAGCATCCCTCCCTTCCCGTTCTTGTATTTTTCTATTCTAAGCCTGTTCCCACCCACCCACATTAATAAGTCTTCCCAACTCTCAGGGTACAGGGTGAGCTGGTGATATTTGTTGGTGATGGTCACCTATTTTGCCCATCTCAATGGGTTCTCATGTTTGGAATATACTTGATCTCACCTAGTTTGGTGGTGTGAGGGTTATACAAAGTGAATAGGCTCACTTCTGTTATATGTACTGTTCTAAATATACTCTCAGCCTGGTCTTATTGGCCAGTAGCCTAGATGAGTGTGATGACTGAATACTCACTCACCTGAACCTACTAAGCTGATTATAAACACTTGCTTTGTGGCCAAAGGATACCAGACCTATGGAAACAATGGCAACTTCATGTTCTCCCTGAAGTGCTCTCAGACCAGGAAGAGTTCGGGTAAATGATGTTTGTGGGCTCAGCTCTAAGGGTCCTGGCAACAAGGAGGTGGCCCATTCCAAAGGCCTTTCCAGCTACAACTCAGAGGCTCCAGGCTGGAGGGTAGCACCTAACAGCAGCCAGAGTAGTTAGCAAGAACAAGTAAGAAGTAGACAAGATGGCTCCAGTCATCTTTGCTGTTCTGGAGTGAGGTACCCACTCCCAAGCCATGCCTTGCCTTGTAGGAGGCCCCAGTGCTGCTTACAGCTAGCTTGGTACTGGGTGGGCCCCGTGCAGAGGGACTGTGTTGTGAAGCTGAGTTCTCAGTAATATGAAGGGAGTTTCTGTATTCTCTACTTGCTAATGGCACTAGTGTTCACAGGTAAAGGTGTAGCTTTTTAATAAGAGTCAGGCCATTTCTGGTGTTTGAAACCAGACTTGAACCTGGGTACGTTTTGCTTCTGGTCAGATGTAAGAAGCTGAATAAAAACTGGCATGCCCCAGCCATCTATCAGATAGCCACTGAGGTAGCACGAAGTGTGGAGTTTCTGTTTCAGGGTAGTGATCATATTTTCCAGAAGGGTCCAATAGGGAGCAGTTCTCAAATAATGCACAGCCAAGTCAGCAGTGGTGTCCTAAAACATGTGGGACAGAACCACAAGGAGGCATCAGGGAGACCTGATGCATGTAAGTTCCCGAAACAGGAGTTAAAAGCTCAGATGGTAACAGCTGTTTGCACAAGTCTTATCGCATAGCAAACCTTAGCCAGATGCCATGAAGGTTTTCCGCCTCTGCTAGGGGAGATGCCTTTGTTGGGATTTAAATACCACCTTACAGTTTCAAGCATATCAGAGAACAAACAGGACAAATGTGTCACGGGCACCATGACTTGAAATGACAGTAAGATTAGGCTCTGAGTTTCTAGGCTCCTCAAAAGAACTAGCTTCCTGGACCCTGTCCCTGGAAACCGAGTCATAGGAGGAAGCCAGGAATCAGCATTTTAATCCCAAATATCAGGTGGGTCTCATGTACCACCAGCAGACACAGTCATTCCTGCTTAGAACTTAACTCTGGAATTGTCACCAAAGGGGGTGGTCAAGAGTTCTATACAGAGCTCTGTACAGGGACCTGCTTGTGACTGTCTCTTGCTCCTAGCAAGGTGCATGGAAAAGGACATAGACATTGGTGTTCGACCAACCCAGTTCATCCTGGCCTCTGCCACATGCCAGCAAATGTGTCGGCAGACATTACTGAGAAGCCAGCACAGGTTGCCTAAGCCCCTGGGAGTCTCAAGTTTCCTTTAATTATTATGTGGTGTTTCATAGCTTGCAGCTAAGTGCTCAGCTCAGAGAAGATTTACCCACTGACCTCTTCTGTCCCATCAGCCAGGAAAAGCTCTAGGACTCCCTGTCACCTGCAGTGCATCTTCTGGCCAGCCCTAGTCTAGTAGTTTATGGCCTGAATGGACCATCTGTAATGGTGCCACTTAGGCCCTGAAGGGTAAGAATCAGGGAAGGTTTAGGGTTTCCATTCTTATGGGGAGAGGTTGTTTGGTTATATTTTGTTTCATTTGTTTGAGACAGGGCTGACTTGGAACTCATTATGTGAGGCAGGCTGATCTCACATTTATGTGATTACCCTTCCCCTCCCTCCTGAGTTCAAGGGTTACATGGCCTGGGAATAAAACAAAAACACCTTGGGCTCTGACCTTTAACCTCTCCAAGCTTCAGGGTCTCTCTGTATTAAATGGAAGAACAGTGAGTGGCTATTAGAACTGAACTATGTTTCCTAAATGAAGTCAGGAAATGGGAAGACTTTTCCTCTCCTTCCTCGGTGACAAGAGAGAAGTTAGGGGAAAAAAAAATCTCCTGAGTGCTGGATATGCAGTCGGTGATCACTTGGCAGTCCTTGAATGGCGGAGCACCTGACAGGGTGAGTAGCTAGAAGAGATCCCCCCAGGAACACTGAGAACTTAAGCTACACTCTGCAGCTAAGGGTGTGCTGATCCAGCTCAGTCCTGACCCATCTCTACCTGAAGATGTTCACAGACCCCTGAAGGGAGGACTTGTCCCCCGTAGTCCCCTACTGTTCATACATGAGTCACAAGCTTGACACTGGCCAGCAATTGGGGTTCCCATAGACTCCACTGAATGAACTTGCTAGAGCGGTCACAGAACTCAAGGAAAGTTGTTCACTGGGTTTGGTTTGGTTTGGTTTGGCTTTGGTTGTTTGCTTGTTATATATAGGATTTCTCTGTGTAGCCCTGGCTGTCTTAGAACTCGTTTTATAGTCCAAGCTGGCCTCGAACTCACATAGATGCCCCTGCTTCTGCCTCAGGAGTGTTGGGACTAATAGAGGACATTGCACATAAATGAGCAGGAGATGTGTGTACAGTGAGGCAGGTGGATAGAAAGCAGGGCTTCCTGCCCACCCTCTAAGAACTACCAGGGCTCAGTTTGGGAAGCTCTGTCCCTTTCAGGGTTTTGTGGAGGCTTTGTTCTGTGGACAGGCTGCTTCAGTTACCCTTCTGAAGGCCTACCCTCCCCTTCAGTCTTTTGTCCTCTTGGCTGGATGGGCATAGGTCTAAAACCTCAGAACCCTTTCATCTTGCCTTGGTCTTTACATAGTCAACCATAGGAGCCAGCAACTACCAGCTGGGTATTAGCATATAAAAAGATACTGTGGTTTCTGAGGTTCCAAGGAATTCAGAAGCTGTACGCCAGGAAACAGGAGAAAGACCTGTACACACATTTCAGGATCTCTCAGGGTGTAAAGGAGAGGCACATGGCTGCTTCTCTTTCAGAAGCCAGTGGAGCCCTCTCACCCCCAGAGAAGGTCAATGCCAGGGAAGCCTGCTGCACTTGGCTCTGCACGCTCAGGCCACATACTGCTGACTCCCACCCAGAAGCAGGCAACCAGACAATGGACCTCTTATAGAGCCCTAAGCTGCAGAACAAAGATGCAAAGGGCACATTGTCTGAATGTGCAAGCCTAGTTCCTGCTCAGCTGGAACCTCTTAATCCTCAGCCAGTACAGTGGCATGTCCTCCCAGCTACCACAGAGGCTCAGACAAGAAGATCTTGAGTTCAAGATCAGCCTGGGTAACACACACACACACACACACACACACACCACACACACACACACACACACACACACACACACACACACAAATACTTCAGTCACTAGGACTCTGCCTCCAGTCAACAGTCAACTGCTTCTCTTTGTTTCTTCATGGCTATGCCATTATAAAAAAGGACCAGCAGATATGCCCAGACTAGTCCCTCCCAACCTGTCTCTGTTGCCTCAGCTTTCTTCTCCACCCAAAGCCTGGAAAGGCCACCTTTGTCTGCACCCCAGTAAAAGAGGCTAGCATGTGTAGGATGTATTCAGTAATGAGAATCAACATTCCAGACTAGACAGAGGTTGCAGTAGGTAAGAACTTGTCACAGCAGCCCAGCCACCCAGGGCTCATGTAAAAGCTGGATGCAGGGGTGTACATATTTACAGTCCCAGAGTACACCTACAAAGAGGTGGGAGTGAGAAACTGGGCAACCAGAAATTTCTAGGCCAGCTAGACTGATGTAGAAAGCAGGAAATAAGAGATCCCGTCTCAAGGTAGAATGTTTGGGCTGACAGCTGAGGTCCTCTGACCTCTACATGTGCACGGTGGCACACACACACACATGCACACGCACATACACACACATGTACACACAGAAGAATGAACAGTCTGTCCACAGCCACATGCTGAATCTCACAAATGGCTGCCAAGTCCAAGAAGCCAGACTATAAAGAATTATTAGGCTTTTAAGATACCTAATATACCCAAATGGATGATCTCTGAGATCCATGCTTCTGTGTCAGAATGAGGTAACTACTAGAAGAGGGCCATGGGGGTCAGGAGTTGGGGTACAAACACTAATAAATTTTTGTAGGTGCCCATCATGGGTGCTTGTTCAATTTTCTTGTATTTTCTCATCCATCCCATGGTGCTCTATGGCATGCTGGTAAATGTCTAGCTTTTGCAGGTTGTATTTGTTTATTTATTTGTTTATATATTCAATTTATTTCATGTAAATTTATTATATGTAGCAATACTAATTAAAAAGAAGCTATGAATTTGAGAGGAAGCAGGGATACATGGAGGATGTCAGAGAGAGGGAAGGGGAAATGCTGTAGATACAGCACAGGTATATGAAGTTCTTCAAAATAAATTAAATTTTAGAACAATTTTAAGCTAGGCTTGGTAGCACACAAAAATTTGCATACAGAAATACCAGTAAATCGCAAATTGAAAATAAGAATGTCATTTGTCAAAAGCTGGCATTGAGGCAGCTCCGGAAGGCCATAAGGCATACCTCAAGAAGCATCTTTCTTAACAGTCTGGGACTAAAGAGATGGCTCAGTGGCCAAGAGCACTTGTTGCTCTTATAGAGGACCTAGATTCAATTCCCAGCACACACATGGTAGCTCACACCCATCTATAATTCCAGTTTTAGGGGCCCAATGACTTCTTCTGATCTGTCAAGTACTGGGATCAGAAAAACACACCAACACATCTATCTTTCATTTATTTTTATTGTTGAAAGGCTGCCTTGGCTACCCTCCATTTCCTCTGATGACCGTTAGGGGCTGTGATAAACCATGCTGCTGGGAATACTCAAGTGATGCTTTGGATGGGTTTTTTTTCTCCATTTAATGTGCTTGTGTCTATGGACCTTGAGATGGAATAGGTGGGTCATGGGGTATTTTGATGTGTGGACGTCTGAGGACCTGCCAAGAGATCTCCCAAAGCAGCCACCCTGATTTCCAATGCAGCAGCAAGCTAGGAGGCTTCCATTTCTCTGTGTCCTCACCCACACTGGTTTTCTATTTTTATAGCAGCCATCCTAAAAAGGGTAGAGTGATCTCTCACGGTGGTTTTGATTTGCATTTCCCTGAAGACTCATGATACTGAGCACTTTTGCAGATCTTTGATGAATTTTTCAGATCCTTTACCCATTTTCAAATTTTTGAGCTATATTGTTTATTGGTCTTATTTTTATTTAGTGTGTTTTTTCCTTGTTTGATTTGGGGTTTTGGGCTTTTTGAGACATGGCTATGGAACCTAGCCTGGCCTCAACATCACTAATATCCTTATGCCTTAGCTTCCAGAGTACTGTGACTCCAGGCACATCCAGCTTTGCTGTTCTTACAGCCTAGATAAGTCCTCACAAGCTGTATGATTGGCAGGTTATTTTCCTGACATTTGTGGGCTGCATTTTTCTTGTTCTCTTCACATCACTGACTGGCTCTTTGAAAAGATGAACCTTCCGAAGCACAAACTCCAAAGCCTTCAAAGGGTAGTGGGTCTTCTGGAACATGCATAGTGGTCCTTGGTTTCACTTGTGGAGTAAACCTTGTGTTTGTTCCAACTTAAAATATGAGCTTTGGGGACTGGAGAGATGGCACAGCAGTTAAGAGCACTGACTGCTCTTCCAGAGGACCCAGGTTCAATTCCCAGCACCACGTGGCAGCTCACAATTGTCTTTAACTCTAGGATCCAATACCCTCACACAGACAAACATGCAGATAAAATATTAATGCACATAAAATAAAAAGAAATATATATATATTTAAGTGTGGGCTTTGGATTTGAATGAGCCTACCTTTGAACAATGTGATGGTTCTTTTCTGTTACTGTCACTGAATGCCTGAGGCCAGGTAATTTATAAAGAAGAGATGTTTATCTGTTCTTAGAAGTCCAATTGCATGAAGCCATATCTATTCAGCATATGATGGGGCTACTTCCTGCCTCCCAACAGAATGGAATGTGCCACATGATGAGATACACTCAAGCATCAGAAAGAGGTATTAAGAAGCCACTTCCTTAGAAACTCATTAACCTGTTTGTGCAGGTGGATGCTCATTGCCATAGCTCCCAAAGGACCTGCCTTCAAATGCCATTAACATGAATCAGAGCATTGAATGTCTGGACATGACTGCCACATGTCTGTCTCCCTTTCAAAGCTGAGCAGGCATGGGCAAATTACCTGACTCTTCTGAACCCCGGGTATGTTTGTAAATAAAATGTGGCACCCACCACTGGCCTCCCAGGATGTACAAGGAACAGGCAACTTAAAGTTTTAGAATAACCTTTCTAAATTGAGGGTAGGAGACAGGAGGATCACCAGAAGTTCAAAGCTAGCTGGTTTACACAGTGAGTTCTAGGCCAACCATAGCAAGACCTAGGGTACAAATAAAAAAAGAAATAAAGAAAAAGAGAGTGGACCTTTCTATCTGGTTTTATCTATGTACACATTCCACCAATACGTGTGTATTCACATGTACATGTCTACCTGTGTGCATGTGTGTGTACATTGGTGGGAGGGCAGAGGTTAACAAGTGCCTCTTTCTAATGAGAATGGGTTGAGATAAGATGTAAGAGCTAGCTAGCAATGTGCCTGAGCCATAGGCCAATCAGCATGAATTTATTATAAGCGTCTGAATCATTTTTGGGGCCTGAGCAGCTGCAGGTGGCTAAGGAGTCTGGGGCTGAAGGTCTGTGGGTCTGGACCTCTGGCTGCCCGGGACCAGGAAACCTCGTTACTACATCTTTCTATGGCTTTCTACCCTCGGCTTCTTTTTCCTTTTTCTTTCCTCTTTTGTTTCAGACAAGGTCTCAATTTGTAGCTCTGGCTGGCCTAGAACTCACCATGTAGACCAGGTTGGTCTCGAATTCACAGAGATCAACCTGCCTCTCTACCTTCTGAGAGCTGAGATTAAAGACATGTGCCACGCCCATCTTCATCTAAATTTTTGAGAAAGAATATCACTGAACCCAGAGCTCACTGATTGGTTAGACTGCCCGTTCAGTGAGCTCTGAGAACCCACCTGCCATCAACCCTAAGCACTGGGGTTATGGCTGCCTGTGAGGATGCCCAGCTTTTTACAGGGGTGCTGGAGACCTGAACTCAGTTGCTCACTAAGCCAACTCCCCAGCCCTTTTACGTACACTTTAAAATAAAATATAGACCCATCTGCTCTGGTATAAGCTTGATGCCCACTAAGAAAGAATATGTTCTCTCTCTCTCTCCCAGATACCTGTGTGCATCAGCCTGGCACACCCCACTTAGTTCTGTGCCCTATCCCTGCAGGACATACCAGCCTGTAGTAGGAGAAATTTGAACCTGAACTCTCACAGTGAAGGGGTTGTGGGTGGCAGCAGATGAGGTGGTGGCAATGGGAAGATACCATACATTTTCATTTTTACTTATTCTTAAATTAAAAGACACAGTGGTTCCCATGCCTTGTGCCTATGAGGTTTTCTGTCCACTGAAACCAAAGGAAAGGCATGTTTGCTTTTTCTAGCCAGGGGAAATGGCCTTCTGACCCAGCAAGGGTTTCTTAGACTCTCCCAAGCATCTGTCACCACACTTTTTGAGGGTTCTCAGCCTGTATATCCTGTGCCCCAATGCCCTTGAACCTGTGCCCACCATGCTTGTGGTACACAGCTGTACTCTACTTCCTAAGTCAGGATGCAGAACAACCTGGGCAGAAAGTTGGGGGCTCAACAAGACGGTAGGACTCCAGTCCTAGAGTCCTTCTGGTGGCTTCAGAAGCTGACTTCCCGTAAGTAACAAGTTGATCCGTCAGCTATCGGCATGCCCTCCCAAGAATGAGCTGTGGGTTTAATAGTAAAAATGAAACTGTTGGGAAGTTCCTCTGCTTTGCTCCTGAGCCCCTGGCGGTAAACTTCCTCCTTGCTGTGAATCAGATTCAAGGCGGTATCAAGGCGGAAGTGCGGGTGTCTGGGAGGCTCATCATCTCTGCTCAGAGAATATCCTTGCAGGCAGGATGCTGCTGCCCACACACCTCCAACAGGGCGGAGCTCCAGTGATGTCATTGAGGAGTTGAGCTCAGAGCCAAGATGAGGCAATTCCCACCCTTTCCAAACAATATGTTAGACTGTCCATTTGAGTATACTGGTTCAGTACCTCGCCCTACAGGGTAACTCAGGATATGCAAACCCTGTACAGGGCAAACAGACCTGAGTCTCCAGGTAGATGGAGGAAGTCTGATGAGTCAGTGAAGGTTCTTGCTTTTCACACCCTCCTAGGGGCTTTCTGGGTAGATGGTCACACTTCTTCTTTGTAAGGTAATATTCACACATTTTTAAACTTATTCAAAACATCTCGTGAATATGAATGAAAAGAGAAGAACTGAGGTGCAGGAGGCTGGGGCCTGAGTTCTGGCCTGTCTGTTTTGGCCTCTTTTCCTGGACCCACATGGTCAAGTCACTCATAATCCTCTCCAGCTCTTCCCCACTATGAGGCGTCCTCTCAGTGTTCTCTCTGGGCTTCCTCATCTCCTCAGTAAACTGTAGGTTCAGACCATTGGCCAGCCAGCAAGCTCCTAACAGGGGCCACATATGCCTGCCCATCCTCAAGCTCAGAATGAGTCCTCAGCTGACATCTTCTAGTAGGCAGGGCCACCGAGTCCTGTACCCTTCCTACACTACCCATATAAGAACCCTGGAGAAGTGAATCTTTCCTGGTGGCCCAGCAGTGGGTTCTAAAATTTCAAGCCAGTTGGCGATGGTTGGCCTTGGTATAAATAAACTGGAAGCAGCCTAGCATTGAGGAGGCTGTGGTAGAAAGTTTTCCAAAAGTTTGATACCGAGTCTAAGGCAGGCTAAGATTAGAGTATAAGTCTCTACCTCAACAAAACAAAGCATAAACAGAATAAAAACAATTCCTTGTGTTGAGCTTCATAAGAAAGAAAGGAAGGCTGAGGAACCTCAGGAGCAGTCATAGAAAACGGGCCCAGCTGTGGGGACCACCAACACAAAGTGCTGGGTGAAGGGGAAGTAGAGCCTGAATTTGGCCCTTTCCAGGGACCTGGCCAGCCACATGTCCTTGAGCAAGCCTGTCACTCTGTCTACCTGAACACTCAGGTGGCCCACTCTGCATGTCTTGACACCTAGACATACACGTGTGTGCAAACTTTGTACAGGGTTAAGCTGCTGTTCCACCAAAAGCGATGAGCTTTTTCTGTACCCTGCCTCGTGGAAGGGTGAGGAGAGGCACCTGGCTGCTCCTTTGAACTTAATCAAATCGGTGAAGTCGGGGGCTAGGACTCTGCCTACTGAAGAGGCCCCATCAATTCCCTACCCTCCCTCAAGCCCTAGAGAAGCAGAGCTGTGTACTTCAGGCTGACCAGGAACCTCTAAGGCTTGTGTACGATGAAGAGAGAGAGAGAGAGAGACACCCCGGGACTGGCGAGACTCTTGCCTGTGTGAGGTGGACCTCAGATATAGCCCTATCTGATCCTGCATGTGTCTGGGTTCAGGGTGGCTGAGAGGCCTGGTAAGGATGTTCTGTGTACCCAGCAGTGTCCTAACCTCTCTGAATGCATCCCAGTGCAGGCTGTCTGTTTATACTTTACAGATCAGACCCAGGGGCTCAGGGCTGCTTTCCTATGGCCACTAGAACAAATAGGCCCAGTAGTTTATATATCAATACATTTCTTTGGGCTGTGGAAGTTGAGTCTAAAATCAAGGTGTTGGGGATTGGTTCTCAGAGCTTTTCATTTTTCTGTCTTGCTGAAGCTCCTTACATTCCATTTTTCTAACTTCAAGGCAAGACACTAACTTCTAATTTCATGGTCAGCTCCTCTTACAGTGTCACCCTGGTGCCTTATCTCACTTTGATAAGGTCTTCTGTGATTACAATGTGGCTGGCCTCCCTCCAAAGTTGGGCATGATAAGTCTTCCTGTCCCAACAATACCGGCAGCACTAGTGGCTTTGCCTATAACAACGTGCACTCTCTGTCTCTCTGTCTCTCTGTCTCTCTGTCTCTCTGTCTCTCTCTCTCTGTCTCTCTCTCTCTGTCTCTCTCTGTCTCTCTCTGTCTCTCTCTCTCTCTCTCTCTCTCTCTCTCTCTCTCTCTCTCTCACACACACACACACACACACACACACACACACACACACACACACACACACTTATACATACTTGTCAGCCAGGGCAAGGCCAGCCCAGCAGCTTACTGCCTGTAGTCAGGTCTGACAGGCCAGGAGGTGAGCAAGTAGCTTCTGGTGGCATCTAGGAACCACAGCCTTGCTTACCACCCCTCTGTGTCTCTGATCCATTGCCAGCATCGGTTAACCTCTTCTTAATGCTCCAAGGCTCATCTTCCTGACTGACCTCCTTCTTTCTTTTAAAGAGCATTTGCTGTGTAGCTACTATACCCCAGGCTCCAGGGACAGAACTACACAAGCCTGCTCTGTGATGCAGAGAGCCTAAAAAATGCATGTGGTGCTCACCAGATTGACAGCATGTTCCAGGAGGGGGCATGTGCACAATAGTCAGTCCTCTCAGCCTTACACGTAGGAGGTGCCAGGAATATCTACACTGGCAAAGATGCCAACTCTTGGAAATGTGAGGTCTGGCAGAACAATGCAGCATTGTGCTCAAATAAATTATTTTTTTCTTTTTGAGACAGGGTCTCACTGAGTAATCCCGGCTGTCTTGAAATTCAATACTCAGGCCAGGCTGGCCTCAAACAACAAAGAGGTCTGTCTGTTTCTGCCTGCTTCTGCCTCCTGAGTACTAGGATTAAAGGCATGGGCCACAACACCCAGCAAATTAGTCTAAAAACATAAATAAATAAAACATGTTAACTCTTCCTAGTGTGACATACCTACAATCCCATCTGCTAAGAGGCCGAGGCCAGAAGATCACAAGTTTTGGGCTAACCTGGAGTACATTGTATACATGGGAACTCTTTAGAAAGGGTTTGTAGTTCTGAGGTCAGGTTTTACCCATTCTGGGTCTAACCCTTCTTAAAGTCGGTTATGATCTTTAAAAGTTTGAAGCTGCACATCTGTGTCTTCCCCAGCCAACCCACACTCAGTCTGCAGACATCTCATCCTCCATGTAGACAGAGAAGGTACAGAGGAGGACACCCTTGCAGGGCCACCATTAATAGGGCAAACAGTACACAATAAATTTGCCCACAGGAGACTAAGGAAGGCAACTGTGCTGAGCCCATCAGAGAGGATTCTTATTAGCAGACTTACTCTCGAAACAAATGAACTCACTTTTCAGTATGCACAGTGTCCTGTGCACTAAAAGCTAATCTCTGTACTCTACTAAGCCTCTCTTAGAGAAAGGCAGAGAGACACGGCATGCATTTAAGAATATGTGGGGGTCCCTCATTGCGGATTAGTAAGTACCGTCCTGAATCAATAAAGTCATAGGCCAGTTCTGGATTAGCAATGCTAGCGAGGATGCAGAAAGAGACCTTACCTCAGGATTTGTACAAGTTAGAGCCAGTTTCTAGACAGTCTCAAAATCTTCAAAACTGCCAGGAGAAACTTAGCTATACATTCCCTATTTTAATTCAGCTTATACTCCATGAGAGACCAGAAAATACCTCAGTAAATTCTACAATGTCTGGTACCAAGAAGAAAACCAAGTATAATGATGCAATGGTGGCCTCTGTTACTTGATGCTGCCAGATTAACTTAGAGGGGTTTAGTCCCCCCCCCCCCCCCGTAAAGTTTAAGATGAATTTTACTGAAAAGAATGAATAATTTATTTTCATAAATTCTGTTTTGTTTTTGTTTGCCGTGACTTTTTTCCCTCCCTCCCTTCCTTTCTTTATTTTTTAGACAAGGTTTCTCTCTGTAGCCCTGGCTGTCCTGGAACTCACTCTGTAGAGCGGGTTGGCCCCGAACTCAGAGATCTGCCTGCCTCTGCCTCTTGAGTACTGGGATTAAAGGTGTATGCACCATCATGCCTTCCTATTCCATTACTTGTCTTTCACAGAGCCAGAGTGCACTTAACTGCTGAGCCATCCCTCCAGCCCCTCTACTACTTTTCCTGAAAGCAGAGGCACTGAAGGAATAGCCTTAAAATTTGCCTAGTTAGTTACTGTTGGGAAGACTTACTTTGCCCTTCCTGTTGCTCAGGAGTACCTTTGAGGCTCCAGGGATGTGCCTTTCTAGTCTTGATGGCAATGATGATGTCTGTCTTTTCCCTGCTGGGCTTTGCATTCCTTTGCAATGCCCACCACAAGGAGTCCCCAGCCTTCCTCTCTCCAGGCAGAGCCTTGTCTAAAGAGTCACCCATTCTGACCACTCAGTGAAAATGTAAAGAATCTAACCAGTTATGGGATGTTCTCTTTCAAAGGGTCCTTTGATTATCAGCAGAATGGAAAGTATCACTGGACCTTCCTTCCAGAAACATCACAGGAACCACTCTGTAGAACAGTGCTGAATACAGAGATGTGCAGAGATGGGCGTGACTTCCTGACCACCAGGCCCCATGGGCAGACATGGCTCAGGATAATCAGAGCCACCACTAATTGACCTAGGCAGAACAAGGATTGCCTCCCACAGAAAGTTGGGGGCACAGCATAGATCTGGTCACTAAAGGATAAAATAGATTCCCAAATGGAGTTGAGGCTGGCTATCCTCATAGCCCATAGTTAATTTCCTGAAGGAGTATTTTCATTCACAAACACACACACACACACACACACACACACACACACACACACACACACACACACACACACACACACACACACCTGTATATCTGACATTTGGCTGAGAGTTGCTTTGTCTATTGTTGGTTTGGGTTTTTAGAGACAAAGTCTCTTTGTGTAACAATTCATTACATTGATAGGATTGGTCTTGAATTTGGCAATTATCATCCTGCTTCTGTTTCTAGAGCTGGAATTACAGGTGTGTGCTACCGTGATTTTTGGCTCATGAGCCACCCCCCCCCCCAGTTGCTTATGGCTAGAGGATAGATGTACTTGTTGCTTACCCCATCTTAGCTAGAAACACCCCCCCCCCCCCCGCCCTCCACAAATCTGCCTATCCTGGCTCCCTGCTGTGTGACCCTGGTTACTATGGTTACTAAGTGACATGGTTTGATCATGACCCCCAAGATTTAGGCGGGAAGTATCACTTCCTTCAGTGGGACTGTGTTGGTTGAGTCAGGTCAGGAGGGGTTTCAGCCATTGTTACAGAGGGATGAGCTGTAAAGTAACCGTCGTGTATATTCAAGTTTGAGGGATATGGGCAATCCCTGCCTTCCTTCTTGCAGGCAGCTCCCATAAAGCTGGTCAAGGTCACTTGCCACAACCTGCCAACTGTAGACGTGTCACTATGAAAACCACAGGGCAGCAGGTGTGTGCTGAACTTAGTGAATGTGAATTACTCTGCAAGACACTTTAAGTTTCAGATTCCTGCCAGTCATGCTGGTGTATGCCTGTAATTCCAGTGCTCAGAAGGAGGAGGCAGGAAGATTGGTGGTTTAAGGTTAGCCTAGGTTACATAGCAATACCCTATCCCTGATAGCAAAGCGGTAACATATGTGCTCAGCATATGCAAGACTCAGTTTAATACCCAGGACTGGGGAGATGCAGATTCCAAAACCCACTCAGACTTAGAAGTCAAGAATATAGATGACAGGGCCTGAGGATCCGTGTCTTGAACAGGCTCTCCAGTGTTTTGATGCAAAGTGGCTCTGGGATCATGTCATAATCAAATTTGGCTTTTTTAATCTGCACGATGGGAATAATAATGGAACTCCTAAGTGGTGAATGGGCATCTGAAAAGCTGACCTTTAGTCTAATATGTCCTGTGACCTTCCACAAGACATACAGTGTTTCTGTGATTCCTTTATCTTATAAGCAAAGGCTATCAACGTGCCCTGCTGTGCTGCCATCTTGGGCTGTTGAATGAGGTCACTAGAAACACTGGCTGTGAAACACGCAGAAGTGTATAGCCTGTAAATCACAATCCTGTGGAAAATGAATGTAGAGTGGGCAAGAAAAATGATCACAGATAGTTAGGGTGTCAAGGAGCTCAGACCATAGGATTTACCTTGGCACTACTAGAGAAGCATCCTTGACAAGTCTGAGTGGAAGAAGTGACTAACCAGAAAGGGGAAGGTGAAACAGACCTGAATGAGGGACAACCTTCTATAGGAGACGCCATGCCACAGTTTGAACACAGGAGACCGGAGGAGCTAAATACAATGAATGGAAGTCATTGAGCTGGAATCTTCTCAGTGGGCTCTGGGCCTACCTAACATGCACAAAGTCCTGATCCCCATCCCCAGCACCATGGAAACAGGGGTTGGAGGCAGAAGGATGGAAAATTCAAGGTCATCCTCAATTACATGTCTAGTTCAGGGCCAGATCAAGAAAGATGATCCCCTGTTTCTATAATTTCTTAGAGAAAGGGGGCCTGGAAAGATGGCTCATGGGTTTAGAGCACTGGCTTCTCTTTCAGAGGTCCTGAGTTCAATTCCCAGCACCCACATGGCAGCTCACAACTGTCCGTAACTCCAATTCTAGGAGATCTGACACCTTCACACTAATGCATATAAAATAAATTTAAATAAAAGTTTCTTTTCAAAAAGGAAGAGAGAAAGGAAGTAAGGTGGGCATGTAGACATATCAACATAAACATCTCAAAAGTGTCAGTGAAGTGAACAGCAAGCCCCGGGGTTGCAGCTGGAGAGCTTTGGGAACTTCTGAAGCAGGAGCTTCTCTCACATCCACTGATTCAGAACCCCTGTGACACCATCCCGGATGCGCTTGCAGCAGAACATTGTATTTCCTATTTTTTTCATAACTGCGCATACAGTTGTAGTTGTTTCTGGTGTTGCCTCTAGGACCCCTGTGGGTACCAAATTCAAGGATGCTTATTAAGTCTACAAACATACAAAGTATGTACAGCCTTCTGTGTAGCTGAAATCATGCTGAGATATACTATCTAGTGATGTGGGAATGCCTTTCTGTATGCTGTGAATATCAATCTTTAAATAAAGGAGCTGTTTTGGCCCATGACAGGCACCATAGAAAAAGTAGGAGGAGAAATCAGAGCATAGGTAGGAGAAGCAGGGCAGAGTCAGACAGACTGAGCAAGCCGCCCAAGAAGAAGCATGTAAGCAACACAGGTGAGCCACAGGCCATGTGGGAGGAAAGACTAATAGAAATGGGTTGAGTTAAGATGTAAGAGCTAGCTAGCAGTGTGCCTGAGCCATAGGCTAAACAGCATGAAATTAATATAAGTGTCTGAGCCATTTCTGGGGTCTGAGCAGCGGCGGGCAGCTAAGGGGTCTGGGGCTGTAGGTCTGTGGGTCTGGGCCTCTGGCTGCCCAGGACCAAGAAACCTCACTGCAACAATCTAGGTGGTACAGTGGCAAAGCTGAAAAAAAATCTAAGACTTCAGTATCATTCGGATCTGGGCTGAAATTTTGACTCTGGGGGACTAAGGTATAACTCTGTGGCAGTGATTGCCCAGCATGTACAGGGTCCTACTTTCTTCACAAGAGGCCCCAAATTAATCCTAAATACATACATACACACACACACACACACACACACACACACACACACACACACACAGACACACACACACACACACACACACACACAGACACACACACCCCACACACCCCACACCACACACACACACTTATTTGGAGCGAAGTGTGACCAGTGGAGGAAACCTGTCCCTTATCATGTAGAACCATTTGTTATCTAGAAGGATCCCAGCTCTGCCTCAGGCAGGAATGAGGTCCATTCTCAAAAGGGAGTTTTTTGAACAGCAGAAAGTTCTCCTTTTGGGTAAATCTTCCATTTGGGTAAATTCACAGCAATACCTTGAGAGCAAATTGCTTTCTACTTTCCTTAGGGACTGAGTTCCTAGGGACACCTAGCTGATATGCTCAGGACTTACCATTTAAGACAGGGTCTCTCTGTGTAAACCAAGGCTGACACCGAACTCACCTCTGAGTGCTTGGATTGATGGCGTGTGCCACTATACAAGGCCCTGTCTCTTTATTGCTCTTTTTGATAGTTGTCACTTTCTGAAGGGCTAGTGACATGCCCTGAACATGTTCTTTTCTTTCTCACCTCATGTCCCCAGAGTCTTATGAGGATGGAGAGGGAAAGAAGATGCTCATGTTTCTGTGTCCATTCCAACATCACACAGATGCTTCTACAATCACTTTGCAATGAACAGAATCTTAGTGTGGCCCCCAAATTCATATGTTTAAGTCTTAACTCCAGGTGTCATTCAACACTAGGATGTAAGTAAGATCTTTGGGAGGTCATTTGGCCATAGAGTAGAGCCCTCCTGAATGGCGTTGGTACCTTGAGGAAAATGCCTTTTGCCCTTTCGCCAAGTGAGGACATGGCAGGAAGTAAGACATTGGCAGCCTGGGATAAGGCCCTCTCCTGAGGCCAACAATGTTGACTCTGACCTCAGATTCCAATCTGAGGAACACAGGAGGGACAAACCCATGGCGTTTAGCATCGTGCTACTCAGTTTCTCATTTCTGTGAGCAAATTCAGGCCAAAATCAACAATTTTTGACCACAGATATATAGATTTTAGTTCATGGATCTGAAGTGGAGTATCAGAACAGCAAAGCTTGGTGACAGTCCTGGAGAGGATAAAATCCCTCCAAAGGCACTTATAGCTACCCACTACAGGAAAGTAGTCTCTACCTCTTCTTAGCACTTTTAGCTATGGGTTAGTCCATCAGTGATATCATTGGCCACACTCGATGACCTCTCCAGAGCATCAGTTTCTGGTGCCAAGCCTCCCACATAGTTAGTAGGTTTTGTGGGACTACCTCATCTCCAAACTATAGCATGAGACAGGCAGTCTGTCATCCTTTTCACAGTGGCCAAGATCACTGACATATTCTGCACTTTGAAAGATTTCATATGCCAGTTAGTATCAATAACCACACAACCATGTATTAAACACCTTCCAAGTGAAATTTCACCTCCATCATCCTACAGTCCCCATAATTCCTTGCTGTAGGTCTCACCATCAGCCCATTTCACCTGAAGAAATGAGAGTAGCGTGATTAATACCCCCTTACCAAGGCCTTACTAATAAAAATACAAGTAAACAAATCCAGATATGGTAGCACATACATATAAAGAGATAGGAGTATCAGAAGTTTGGGGTCATCCTATGCTACATGATCAATTTAAAGACAACCTGGGCTACTTAAGCTCATGTCTCAAAAAATTGTTAGTCCAAGATTTGATTTAAAACTCTCTTTTAACCCAAGTATCTTGAACGATTTCATTCTATATTTTCCTAAAAACACAAATTCAGTTACCTGACAACAATCATAAACATTCTGTTAATAAGATTTGCTTTAGCTTCAATTGTTATAAGATCATTTGTAGGCAGAGACCTGCCCCCCCCAAAGCACTCACCACACCCACTCACTGAGATTCCCATATTTGGATCCATTTCTGTAGCCTGGTTGCAGATATAGTGAAAAACTGTGATAAAATTAAGTTCACGTAACATCTACAGAACCAAGATTTGAAAGACATTCAGATGCAGTCCATGTGCTTTTCATGTATATACGTCCCATGATTTGATTCAAAAATCATTCTCTTACTTCAAAAGGACACCATTAAGCATCCCTTTCCCACTGTGTGTATTCCAGCAGCCCCCCAGAAACTCTGACACTCAAGATTTTGTTTGGTTGGGTTTTTCTTGAGATAGGGTCTCACTGTGTGGCCCTGACTGGCCAGGATTCACTATGTAGACCAAACTATCAAACTCACAGAGATCTGCCTGCCTCTGCCTCCTGGGTGTTGGGATTAAAGGCATGCTACCACCACACCCTGCTGATTTTGTGTTTGAGAGAAGGCCTCACTCTATGGCTCTGTTGGCCTCACACCTCTGATTCCTGAAAGGTCACTGGTGAGCCAGCTTTGAAAGGCTCAGATTCTGGGTGTCTTCCTTGAAAACACCATTCCAGCTTAGTTCTAGGCTACAGCACGACACTCTACTTCACTGAGAGGATGTCTGGTCTGAGGTGCTGTGTCCCCATGCGGCATGTTTGTAGGCTCAGCCTAGGTTAGCGTCTTCTGCATCAGCTCTGGGATCAGAATGGCCATAGGGATGGGAAGGCCAGCAAGCAGGTAAGAGTTTGCTTTGGTCACAATGGGATGTAGAATCTGTTTAGTCAAAAAGTGCTAACCTGGCAGGACAAAAGTCGCCTGACTTCCCACCCTTCTGTTGCCTTTTATGCAGAACAGCATCTGATCCTGTAATTATGCAAGACATATTTCAGAGGCATTTTTGAAGGGCTTTTGCACATGTGAGGGAAATTGCAGGTTTTGCTTGAAAGATACATTCGATCCAACTTTAATATTAAGATTAAAAAGATGGCATCCCAGTTGACAAATAATGTAAAATTCATTATCTCATGTCTTCAGTCCTTCCTATACCAGAAGATGACATTTACATCAGCTCTATTTTCAGATGGACACATTAGAGTCAGGGTTACATGACTTGCCTGTGCTCTTGGATCACTGGAAATGGCAGGTAGTATTTCTTACTGCCTTGGAATTCACCATTTGCTGTCAGGGTTGCTATCCTAGGCTGCCATACACTTGCCAAAGGCTCTGCAAACACTATTTCCAATTCTCCATTTGACTCAATTTGTCAAGCATATCAAGGTCTGGTTGAACAAGAAAGCCTCAGTCTCACTGGGGCCAATGAGCGAGCAGAGGATTTCCTATCTGGGGCACACAGGTATGACCATTGGACTCCATCCTAGCCAAGTGCTGAACTCAGTGGAGTGCAGGCTAAGCATGATCCTCTGACCTTGCCCTCATCTCTCCTGTTTGCCCTTGCCTCCTGCCCATACCCAGGCCTCCAGCTGTTCCCCCACCCCCAGCTTCCAACTTCAGGTCCTTACATCTTTAATAACTGTTCCAATAGAAATGGCAACAATGGTGAGACCCCTCCTAGGTTCTGCATATGACTTCATTAATGTCCCATTTCACCTGAGCTCAGATTGGGCAAGTTTTTTTTTGGCTTCAGTGAGGCAAACTGTGTACATACTTGGCTCCACTGGTATGTAACAGGTATAACCTCTGGGTGATGCCATCTGTCCCAGCTTCAGCCTCTTCATGCATAACTCTAGGCAGGATGCTTCATGGACTGTGTGGTGGCAGCTAAGTGAGGTGGGCATAGTCTTTGGTACTTAGTGTACTCTTAAATATATATCATCACACTCTGTGAACATCCAGAATTAAGACCTGTTCATAGGCTGCTCTGCTCTGCTAGGTTCACGCTCTGTAACTGTTTCTCCCCAAGTTTTTGTTTGTTTTTTGAGAAAAAGTTTCTCTGTGTAACTGCCCTGGCTTTGTAGACCAGGCTGGCCTTGAACTCACAGAGAGCCACCTGCTTCTGCTTTAATTTGGAGCTGTAATTAAAGGCATCTGCCACCACTGCTCAGCTCTCCTCAAGTTTATAGTTGACCATTGATGTATTATTATTCAGATCACTTCTCACACTGTAAGATGGCTCCCCTTCTTTATAGCCAAGGGTTGTTGATGCTATGGCAGGCTTTGAGGTTGGCCCAGGGCCCTAAAATGTAGTGTTGAGGGAGGCTTTGACTCATCATGCCCTTGGCCTCTCAGGCAATTCTTTTCCTCCCTTAGCCTAAAACTTCTGACCTCCCCTTGAGTCTGCTGTTCCAAGTGGGCCATACACCTTTTCTTGCTTTTCCCAGTGCAAGCAAGCTGTTATCGGGGGAGTGGGTCTACATGGCACTACACAGTTCCCTCCCAACCAAAAGTCTCTTGAGAGCCCTCCTGGAGTCCATGTCAATCTTCCCCAGCTCTCTGAACTGGCCCGGGTTAAGGAAAATCAGCACACACCTTTCTTTATTCAAGATGAAATGGATCAGAGTGGTAGTGGCATGCATACTTTTAATCCCAGCACTCTGGAGGCAGAGGCAGGAGGATTTCTGTGAGTCCAAGGCCAGCCTGTCTATAGAGCAAGGTCCAGGACAGCCAGGCCTACACAGAGAAATCTTATCTGGAAACTCCTTCACCCAACAAAAAAGATGAAATGAACCAGGTAAATCAGTCCCTGTTGTCGTTTGAGCACACCCCAAAACCCTCAGCACAGTTGGAGGGGCAGAAAGAATGAAGAGGGAGGGTGATAAAAGCCTCTGATTTGTTAGAGGTCAGGAAAATAATATTTTATATAACATCAAATAGTTTTGGAAAAAAAAATCTGGCTCAGTATCAATATAGCCATGACACAGGCTAGCGGGCAGGGGAGTAAAGGAGGGTAAAGATGCTCCTTAATCATGTCTTAGACGAGGGGAAAGACAGGGTTTCCCACAACAACAGAAATGGGAACCACAACAAGGAGATATTAAGTGGGGAGTCGCCCCCCCCCCAAATTACAAGTCCTGGGATGGCCGTGTGGGTAGCCCAGACCCCCACCTTGCACTGCCTCTGTCTTATTGGTCCCCATGGGCTTGCACCACTGGATCCTGTGGGTGTTTCTGCCTGGCAGGGATTTTGCCTGGTTCCCGCGGCAGCCAGGGTGGGGTGGGGGGCTGGACCAGCCAGGCAGGTGGCAGGGCCTGGGATTCGCGCATCCGGAGCCCTCATCCCAGGTGAGGGAGGGACGGCCGGTGCCTTGCATTCTGGGGGTCGCCAACGTGCTCGGGACTCGCCCAAGGTCACCCCGCTGGCTGGGGCGGGGGCGGCGCGGGGCGGTTCCGGGCGCCGTGACGCGGGGCCCGTGGAGCGGCGGGGCCGGGGCGCGGGGGGCGGCGCGTCGCCGCGTCCTCCTTTTGTGCGGCGCCGGGCTGGGCTGCGAAGGTAAACAGCGCTTCCTCTTCCTCCTCGCCGCCTCTTCCTTTTATAGCGATTTCTGGCCGCGCCGCTGCTGTTGCTGCTGCTGCTGCTGCTGCCGCCGCGGCGGGGCCGCTCGCGAACCTGCGGCGGGGACGCGCGAGCCTCCGACCCGGAAGCGGCGTGTGTGCACCGCAGGCTCCCGCCGCCCGCTCGCCCGCCCGCCCGCCCGTCGGGCCGCCAGGTACGTGCAGGGCCCGTTGGGAGCCCGCTGCGGCGTCGCCGCCCTGGTCCACCGGGCTGCAGGGAGGGGGCGAGCGCCTAGGGCGGCGTGCTCCCGAGGCAGGGGCGCGGGGGTCCCAGCGGCCGTCCCCGGGCACACCCCTCTTGCAGGCCAGGTGAGCGCTGCAGGGCCTGAACCGAGCGCTGCGTTGCCCTCCCGCTAACTTCATCCAGGTTATTTTTTCCCAGGCCAGGCGACCGAATTGAGGAACCAAAAGGGCGAATTAGTCTCGTACTGGCCCGACTTCCTCCTGCGCCGACCCCCGCTGGCTTTTAAACACTACTTCCTCTTTGCCCGTTATGTTTTCACCATCATTATCATCATCATCATCATTTTTTTTTTTTTTTTAAATGGAAGTTCAGTGTTCAGAGGTGGATACATTTGCAGCCAGCAGGGCTTTCCGGAGGTCGTGCACACACAGTAGGTCTGGAAGGAACCTGTGTGTCCTCTGAATGTGGATTTTGTGTCTGGGGTGGAAGGAAAGAGGAACCCGGACTTCCTTTGCGGGCAGAGTCCTAGGGGGTTGTCTTTGATCCCCACCCTGCTGCTAGAAATGGAGGGGTGGGGGAGGGCTTGAGTGTGAAGGTGGCGCAGCGGGGGAGAGTCACGTGGATTGTGCACCTCTGTCTAATTCCCGGTCCTGCTGTGCAGTAGCTTTGTGACCTTGGCCAAGTTGTCTCTGGGTCTTAAGCTCCTTGTCTGTAAAATGGGCTACTTTGAGTTAGCCTGCCATAAATGAGACTAGGTTTCCTGGCCTGGCCTTGAGGTACAGGATGGGAATATCACCTCACCATGTCTCCATTCCCCAAGACACGTGCCCGGAGCAGAGGGATTTGCTCCCCCACCCTCGGTTGTGAAATGAATTGGTGGATGGTAAATTTTGAGAAGTGAACCCGTATGCTTCCTCATTTTTGCTTCCTTTACCCTTAAGTTCCATCCCATAATCACCAGAGCCATATTTTGCTACTTCAGCTTCCAGAAATCCACCGAGTCCTGGAGGAAATAGTGATTCCCTGTGAAGACGTCTCCACTCTATGAGACTCTTCCTATTCTTGGAGGGGTAGGGTTGTATTCAGCATGCAGAAAAAGGAAGCATCTTGTTTTTTTTTTTTTTTGCTATGACCAGATGACGGTTGGCGGTGGATGGCAGCGTTGCCAGCTGGGATGATTTCCCAGGGTCTGAGCTCCAAGTAACTGGGAAGGAGGGTTTTCTTCTTTGGCAGACATGCAGAAAGGGTCAACTGGGTAGGCTTTCTTCCTTGGGGGCACTTTGTAATAAGCATGCTGTGGATTATGAGGAGAGAGAGAGAGAGAGAGAGAGAGAGAGAGAGAGAGAGAGAGAGAGAGAGAGAGAGAGAGAGAGAGAGAGAGAGAGAGAGAGAGAGAGAGAGAGTTGGTTGAAGGGTGCTAGAGGGGATACATAGAAGTGGCTTTTGGATAAAGGCCTTAAATGTGTTTGTGCACTTTGGGAAATTTTAAAGAACTGATGCTTTCTCTGACAGCCGTCCCTGTCCTTTTCCTGTCTTAAGCTTTCTGAGCACCTCCTGAAGACCTTGGAGGAGGTGGTGGTGTTTCACCTCAATGCAGGGGATAAGTCTGAGAGCTTCTATTATTTTGTGCTTGTTTTTGATGTTTTGGAGGCAGGATCTCATGATGTAGCACAGGCTGGCCTGGAACTTGTGGTCAGTGCTCTGGCCGCTGCTTCCTGAGCGCTGAGACCACAAGTGTGTGTTCCTATGCCCAGCTCACTTCCATTCATTTAAAGAGGCAAGAGAGCTCTCCAATGCAGTGACACTGTCTACACGGTGGCCGCATTTACCTGTGTGGCAAGATTGATTTCCCAAAACTCTTACCCAGAGAGGCAGGTGCAGGGTCATCAGCCAAGCCTCAGGGTTGCAAAGCTCATCCAGGGTTCTGCTGTATTCTGAATGCCTTCATGTCTCCTGACACCAGGAAGGCCACCTGACTGTCTTATACTGGGAGCCATATACCTATTTTCTGACTAAATAAATTAAAAAGTGGTGGATTCCCCTCTGTTCTTTGGTAATATATTCTGCCTACATGTCAAGGTCAGCATGTGGCCTCTAAGTGACCTTGGCATTGTCCTCTGGTGGTTGGTTCTCCCTGAAGTGAAGTCATGGATCCTGGCAGACCTTGCATAAGAATCCAGAGACTGGCATACTGAAAGAACTCCTTAGAGACACTGGTGCCAGGAGTTTGTGGCCTCATGTTCAGCTTCTCTACCATCTCTTTAGTTAGGGAGACTACCTTTTTTTTTTTTTTTTTTTTTTTTTTTTTTTTTTTTTTTTTTTTTTTTGGGTGGCTTTGGTGGTATGGGACTTGGCTGTCTTTAGTAAAACCTTCTGAGGCTGTGCTGTGTAGATTTAAAATTGATCTTATTTGAATTGGGCGTGTTGGTGCCTACCTCTAATTGTAACCCTGGGCTTGCTGAACAAGGAAGATCACTAGTTCAAGACCAGTCTGTTATGTAGTGAGCCCCTGTCTGAAAAAGACACACCCCCCAACAACAAGACACGGGCTCATCTGTGTGTTTAACATGTGGTCTTAGCATCACCTTGAAGCTCTCTTTCTTGTCTGTCAACAGGCAAAATAGTCGCAGCCCATGCCCATTGCCCAGGGTATCCAGATAAGAGACTAAGAGCTTCAGTTAAACCATTTCTTGCTTACATGTGCATGTCCAAGTTTCTGTGCAGTGTTCTTATCTGCAAAATGAGCAGATGAGTCATGAAGTTGGTTGTATCTTCATCCCAGTTACGTGACAGAAGCCCTGGGTGCAAGACAATCATGGCTACAGTAATGGTGGGTGGTCTTGCCTGTCAGAGCACAGCCAAAACTTGGGGAGCTGCTTTATGTTTTCACTGCGTTGAAACTTCCAGAGAGGAGGGAAGGGCCAGTGAGGGAGGGCTACACATTTCTGAAGAGGGGGATGTTTTCCATAGGTTGCTGAAGCCAGTGTGTGTGTGTTCTCCAGGTAGAGAGGCTTGCCAATGCAGACTGCCCTCATCTCTCTCTCTGGTTTTCTGTCAACTCATTTAACCTCATGTGCTCGTGATACTCATCCCTTATCTTCTAGAACCTTTATATCTTCTTCCCGTTTTTCCAGCAAGACTTTGTTTCCTCTGGGTCTCAGGTGGACCAGGTTCAAATTGTTTCAGTATAACTTTAGAATTTAGTCTTCACATAGGTCTGAAGAAGGCTGGGTGGCCTCTGGTTGAAAGATGACTTGCAGTCAAGGATACAGATGAGAGACAATTACCAACACCCTCCCCCATCCTTTTCTATTGCTAGAGGAACTAAGGGCATGGGGTTGAGGCTCAGGTTATCAGCACTTATAGGCAGTGTTACCTTGGGAAAACACCTTTCTCTCTCTTTGGACCTTCTTCATCTGTAACACGGGAGTAATACTGCCATCTGGAAATGGCATAGAGGTTGATGCCACAGCATGTACTGTGTCCTGTCCGTGCTCAGTAAATGCCTATTGCTTCTCCTCTGTGAGGCTCTTCCTGCCGCACCTGATGCCATCATTCTGTCTCCCGCCCCATCTCCACTCCGTTCTGCTTGGGAAGCAGCCCTGGGCTGGCAGGCTATTCCTAGAAGAGATCTGGAGTCTGCAAGGCACTACGAAGTCCAAGAATGCTATTTTAATCCAATTGTTGACCGGCTGTTGTATGGGCTTCCACTGAATGGGAGATGATTCCATCAGAGCTTGTCGGGAAGATTAAATGGGCGAGTCATCCAGTTTACATTCTGTCCCATTGATTTTTTTTTTTCCCACTTGTCAAAGGCTTACTAGCTACCATCTGCTCCATGAACATCATTCATAAATATATAAATAATTGAAGTTGATGAGGTCTGGTGAGAGAAGTGTGGCTGAGAGTGATTTTTATAATATTTCAGATACTCTGAAATCATTAAAGGGATTGCAGGGCTTATTTAAAAAACTGAAATTGTGTTCAGAAAGGCTCCCTTACATAGCATGGATGTCCCTTTTGGAATATGGATGAAGGAACTGTGAGGAATCAGGGGACAGCTACTGTGTGGCAGTCTCTTCGTGGGGTGAGAGGGTGAAGATAGCTCAGTTCAAGGGGAAAAGACCAATGCTAGTTGTCAGAGCTGGAGGATGAGTGCTTTCTGGGCATCCTCGAGACTCAGACGGTTGTGAAGTAACCCATGCCCTGCTGCCTTCTGGGGCATATACATTTCATGTCCCATATTGTCTTCCATGGAAGATTCTTGAAGGTTTCTAAGACCAATCTCCATTAAAAAAAAAAAAACAAAACACATACTAATTACACGTGATAATGGGTTTTGTTATGAAATAAATCTCTCTCTCTCTCTCTCTCTCTCTCTCTCTCTCTCTCTCTCTCTCTCACACACACACACACACACACACATACACACACACACACACACACTATCATGTCCTTCTTGTTTTGGTGACATGGTGCATTTAACTAGGGTTGTATACTGGAGAACAGGTACTTTTCCAGGAAAGGAAATGCTTCTCCCTCTTCCAACTGTCTTTAGGTGCCTATCGTTTTGACCTGTTCGAGGAGCAGTGGGGCTGTGTGAGCTTCTCCCCTTTCATGGCAAGCTGTGAGGGCCTTGTTGTGTACAGGGTGTCACAGTGTTGTGAGGGTGTGGTGCTGTGGCCACATCACGCCCGTAAGTCAGTGTTCCACAGTAGTCCACCCCATCACCTTGCTCTTACATCTTCTTCTCTCTCGCCTATGACGGTCCCTAAGCCAGACTCTTAATTAATAATGGGCTGGAGTGGGTCCTACTCAGGACGTCATTCAAGAGGAGTGCTTCCTAAGCTTGAGTGTGTGCTGAGCCACTTGGGCCTCACCGCACAGCCTGAGGCCTGGGTGGCCTGAGCATGCATATTTACCACAGGTTATGATGCCTCTTGTCAGTGAGCCACAGTAGGTAAGTAAGATCTACTTGGAGGTCATCCTGCCTTATCGTCTTGCTTCTCCCCTTCCTGGTGTGGATCAGGAAGACAGGCCATAGGGGTGCAAATCTGATTTATACCCCTGTAGGTTCCCAAGGCACCTAGTAGCAGAGGCAAGTGTACTAAAATACATTGTTAAATGAAGTGGTCAGAATACACCTCAGTTCAGTCATGGAGTGGACGGTGCCCTCCGTTACCTGTTAGCAAGTATCTTCTCAGCTCAAGTGAACTCCAAATACCTGGAGATGATTCAGGGGGTGGAGAGTCTGTGCAGACTGCTTTTCCCATGGTATCTGATTGTGGCTGAATCTGAGTAGGACCTTCATGCCTAGAGTCCCTGGCTTTAGGCACACTGTCCTCTCATTTAACCTGACAAGGAGATGGGGACCCAGAGGCAAAAGATAGGTGTGGTGATGCTCAAGGGCAGAATCAGGGCTGGGCTGTGACTCAAAGCCTTCTAGCTACAAAGCTCAGCTTCTCCCCTGGCCCACTGTGCCAAGGATGTCTGCTGACTCCGCGTTAGAGACAGTGGGGTGCTGGAGCCCTAGATATACTTCTGCCTTGATGTTTCTCAAGCAGCAGGCTTTCTGAGGGACACACAGAGAGCCAGGTTATTAGAGAACAGACATGCCTGTGAATTGGAAGTTCTTAGACTGTTGAGGTAGCTTTACCCGACACTGGTTGCTCTGCAGCGGAGGTTGGCGTCTTTGAAAGGGGCCAGTGGTAGAGTGAGAAACGGGCCCTTGAGCTGGGGTGCCTCAGTTCATACCTGACAGACTGAAGTTGCTGGCATCTCAGTGCCCATTTCTCAAGCTCTTTGAAAATGTTTCCGTGAGTTTGGCTTGGGGTTGGGTATCCAGCTGCTACTGTACCACGTGAGTCTCTGGTCTGTCCAGCACCCCCAGGGCTAGGACTCAGAGATGAGGAGCATCGGACTGAGTAAGGTCTGTACTGCTGGTGTCTTCCCCAGACCCAGCGTTGCTCAAACCCGGAGCGAAGTAGGACACAGATGACAGTGTGGAAGTGAAAGTTGGCCAGTCACATCCCCCAGTGTCTGCTCTGCTTCTCTGAACCCAGGTCTTCTGGACTGTTGTGTAACCTTGGACAACAAAGACCAGCTTGGAATACACACAGATTTAACAGGCTTGTGAAGGGATGCACCAAATGGCCATCCTGTGTGTTCTGAAATGGGTTTTCCGGTCAGTCATTCCTGAACATGTGTCCCCAACTCACCAGTTCTTAGTTCATGTTGGTGGCATGGAATCTCTCCCACCATTCAACAAAGTAATAAAGTACCAGGTACCAGGCCTGGGATGGAGCTCCATGGGGGAACAGACAGTGTCAGGTGGCCGCTCACACAAATCCCTACGGGGCCTGAGCAGTGTGGAGCTGAAGGAAATTTGGGGTTGTTTCTTCTGGCTGACCCAAGCCCAGCCTCTCTTCAGCCCAGTTTACTTTATAGGCACCAGGCACCAGGGAAGCAGGGCTCAAGAAGGAAGAACAGGGAACAGGTACAGGCCATTAAGCTCCTGGAGAAAGGCCTCTCTTAGAATAGTGTGTGCATTCTGCCTTTTGAGTGTGGGGTTGCCTATCTCCCAGGCTTTTGCTGAGGAAGATCGTATTTACTATCATGTTGTAGTTGAGAAAACTGAGGCTAATAGGAAACAGAGTGGGAATTCAGACATTCCACATCACCTTAGTACCCACTTTTCTCTAGCTCTTTTCCAGGGACCTATGAATGGAATTTCAAAGGTATGGAGTGGCCCCACCTGAAGCAGAGGCTTTCTGGCTGGACGTTCTAGGAGGATTTTTCCCCATCATCCCGGGGAGATTGCTAGCCTGGGAGCTATCGTTAAGATGGTATATGACTCTGTGTGACTCACCAGCCAGCCCTGGGTTTGTTCCTATTGCTGGGCTAGTCTCGATGCAAGTCTTGGTAAAAAGTTGGTGGGAACTTGACCATAGTAATAAGTCTTTTCAAGACACTCTGTGTGTGTGTGTGTGTGTGTGTGTGTGTACACATGTATGTATGTGTATGAACCACAGGACAACCTTGGATGTTATTCCACAGCTGTCTTTTTCGAGGTAAAGTCTTTCTGGTTAGGCTGGCTGGCCAGTAACCCCCAGGGATCTGCCTGACTCTGCCTCCCTAGCCTTGTCAGACTATTATACTCTTTTACTAAATGTGAGTTCTGGGGATCAAACTTAGGTTCTTTACCCACTAAGCCATATTCCCAACTCCCAAGATTCTTTTTGATACTGTGTGGATTTGTTGGGATTTGTAATTGTAGTGTGGAACACGGTCACACTTCTCTGCCTATGACAACCCCCACTGGGAGATGAGATGGGCAGGAAAGGGGCTGTAGGCTCATGTTTCCGTGTGTGTATGTGTGTATGTGAATTTTAGCAGAAGAGTGTGGGGTTTATACACAGGTCTTGGCTGACTTGTGATCAGAAGGTGGGTTTGAGATTCAAACACACCCCTTTATGCATTTATCCCCCACCTCTTCAGTGTGAGAACTTATCAGAATTGTCTCTGTGTGTGTGTCTTCTGCAGCGTGACATTCCTTTGCTCATGCCTGAGGTATGTCAAACCTGCCTGGGGAGAGGCTAGAATACTTTAAATTTTTTTTTAATTTACTTACTTTGAGATTATGTGTAATGTATGTGTATGTTCATCTGGGTGTATGTACATGTGAGTCTCTCTCTCTCTCTCTCTCTCTCTCTGTGTGTGTGTGTGTGTGTGTGTGTGTGTGTAAAAGCCAACAGTTGGTGTTGGGTATTTTCTCCTGGGCCTGGAGCTAAGTGGCTAGACTTGCTGACCAATGAGCTCCCGGAATCTGCCTTTCTCTGCTTATCCAGTGCTGGGGTTACAGATGCACCACTGGGCCTGGTGTTGACTAGGGTGCTGAGGGTCCAAATTCAGGGCCTCCTGCCTATGTGTCAGGCAGTTTCCTGCCTGAGTCATCTTCTTAAACTCATTTAAATTTTTTGGTTTTGTTTTTTTTAAAGATAGCCTCATCGATTCCCAGGGTGACTTCAGTGTAGTTGAAGATTAATGGTTAAACTCCCGATCTTCCTGTCTCTACCTCCCAGCTGTTGGGATTACAGACATGTATCAGCATGCTCACTTTATGGGGTGATTGGGATTAAAACTCAGGGCTTTGTGTATGCTAGGCAAGCACTCTGCCAACTGACTCACACCCCAACCTCAGAATCCACACTTAAGAAAAAATAAAATCCTTTTTTTTTTTTTTTTTTTTGAGATAGAGTCTCACTGTCTGTCTGTCTTGGAACTGGCTGTATAGAATAGACCACCTTCAAATTTAAAGAAATTCATTTGCCTCTGCTTCCTGAGTGATTGTATTAAAAGCATAGGCTGCCACTCCAGGCCTTGAATCCCTATTTTTTAAAGAGCACTCTTGAGAGATACTGAAACCTGGTCCTTGCTGACCCATTAGAGGTGTGATAATTTGAACTAATCCATTACGGATGTCTCAGATTCTGCGTGGCTAGGGATTGGCTAGTTTGCGTGAGATAGGAAAAACCCTGAAGGTCACCAGGTTGTGTGTCTAGCACTTCTCAGGTCAGGCCCACAGAGGAAATGGGATGAGTGAGTTTTGAGCCATGGGGCCAGACATTGAAAGAGGAAGTACCTCCCATTGGGAGGTGACTGACCCAGGGGCCTACTGCACCAGTGCTGAGGTCAGTGTCCTGGCACAGTGTAACCCTATTTAGCCGTGTCACCATGGCCCAGATAGGTGATGTGAAATTCCCAGTGTCATACAGGAATTTGAAAATAATGAATGAGTTACCAGTCGGGAGGGGTGGGTCAAAGCTCTGCCAAGGGTCATGCAGCCAGTTATGACTACAAGAAGAACTAGTTATCTAGACCAGACTGTCCTGGAGGGACATGAAGTTATTGGTTCTTATGTGTGTCCATCAGCCTGGGGAATTGGTTTCCTGTTGTTATTTGAGACAGGTTGGTTTTCTAACAGTCTCTGACTGACAGTCCTTGTTTAAGACTCAGAATACTATAGAATCGGGGACTTGACTGATCACCACTCAGGAGTAGAAGTCAGCCCAGCAGGGGAAACTTCACAGAACCAATGATCGCTGACCCAGCCCTACCCCAAGGATGGTGCCCCACACACTGTCCAGAGTCCAGAATGTTGTGTAGTCGACCCTCAAATGTACAGACTGAACTGTAGACTTATAGACAGCGCCTAGGTTCGAGGAAATGGTTCTGTGAGAGAGGAGTTTGCATCCCATGTGAAAAACTGAGTATGGCCTGGTGCACATCCATAACCCTAGCACTGTGGGCAATAGGAGAGATCATTGGACAACTTTGCTGGCAACTAGCCTAAGGTTCAGCGAGAGACCCTGATTTAGGAGGAAAATGTTGGAGAGTGATACAGCAGAAAATCTGGTGTCCTCCTCTGTGCACATAGACATGTAGACATATATGCACAGGGAGACAACATATGGAGGTGTACAGAGACACAGACAGACGTACACAGTCATACCTAAACAAACATAGACACAGTTACACACACACATGCTCACACACAGCAGCAGCACCAAGTGTGAATGCAGAAGCAAATATGAAGATGACTATGATGAACAGCATAAGAATGCATGTTTATGTTATTTACAGTCTCAATTTGTTTGTATTTATTTCTTTATTTGGAGATGCTGGGCATGGAACTCAGGGCTGCAGGAGTGTTATTTGTATAAGTACCCCATCACTGTGCAGCACTCACAATCTACATTTATTATTTTTTTTTTCTGGTGTTGGGATTTGAACTCAGTGTTTGACCACTGAGATAAATCAACAACCCTTGTTTTTTTTTTTGTAGTGGGGTCCCATGTAGCCCATGTTGACCTCTTACTGCGTAGTAAGGATGACCTTAAACTGGGGATCTCCCTACCTACATCCTGTGAGTGCTGGGATTTCAGGCTCAGTTTCTTGGGTGATAGAACTCAAGGCTTTGGTTATAATAGACCTACAGTCTACCTGCTGAGCCACATCACAATACTCCCCTCTCAGGGTTTTTTTTTTTTTTTTTTTTTAATGAATAGAAAGAATTCTTTAAAAATTAATCTTTGTGAGTACAGTTGAATCTTGATTAAGTGAGCAAGGTTTGCATATTGTGACACAATGGAGGCATATTCAGTGTGCAAGGGGTTCTGCCGATACCAGGTGGGGTGTGCAGGTTTGGTGTACTGTCATCTGTCACCCCAGGTTCTCTGCTCAAGTGGGATGGCCCTTCAGGAAGGTTTCAGAGGTTCTGGCTTTCTGGTGTGGGAAACTAGGGGTCAAGAGAAGTGACCTCTCTGGGGTGGGCAGAGGCTGACTGTTCCAGTGAAAGAGTCTCTTGGTCACACAGTGGGTTTGTCATTATTCTTGCCCCTTTTTGAAATTGATCTGAAAGTACTGGTATAGGGGACACTTGTGCTTGTTCCCCAAGGTTCTCCCAAAACCCAGCAAAATTATGTTTTGCTTTTGCAGCTTCTTGGGATTAGTTATAATATGACTGCAGGAAGTGGGGGAGACCATCTGTATGCTTATGACCTGCCTTCTGATCTCCCCTCAGGAGGACAGAGGAATATTGTGGCTGTGACTTCAGATGTCCCCAGCTGTCTCTTCCTTCATGATGGGCTGGAAAACATATATCTACTAGTGTAAGCTCATCTTTGGTATAAAGACATTGGACAATTTCAACAAAACAAAGAGTCTGTTTTTTTGTATCCCTTTTCCTCCCTTTATGGCTTTGAGGGAGGGCAACTGGGGTGTTCTATAGTATGGGAAAGTGGGAAGAGCATCTGTGATCAAGGGAGAACTAGGGAGCATCTGAATCACTCAATTTGTTTGGTAGAGAAAGCTCCGGTATTCTGAAAAGAGTCACCATATGAAGGCTCTGTGGACCCCCTCCCTCACGCTAGTGGCTAGCCCTGGGGTGACTCTTGTGTATACTTGTGGGGATTGATGTCAGGAGCTGACCATCTTTATAACCTTTGATCATGCCTACTCACTCTTGAGACTTTCTCCTAAGGACACAGTAGAAAATATGAGAAGAACTTGTACAACAAAGGAAATGACCCAGTGCCAAATGGGCCAGACCCCTAAGCCACTTGTGGTCACAAGGTTGAAATGGTCACGGACCACTGGAAGTCAGGGGCCACCGAGGTGAAAGGAGCTAGAAAGCAGTCCATGTAGTAGAAAAAAGCCTGAGGGAAATATACAAAAATGGCGTCAGAAGGTGTAGTGGGTGCTGAGAATTCAAATGAGCGTGTTTTCTGGATATTTTTTGGTCCTGTGATTACATCCTGTTCCCCTCTCCCCTTCCCCCATTCTCCTCCCCTCCTTTCTTTTTCTATGAATCCCAGAACTTTACCATTTCCTAGGTTTCTATTGCTATGAAGAGACACCATGACCACAGCAACTCTTACAAAAAAAGCATTTAATTGGAGGGTGGCTCGATCACAGTTTCAGAGGTTCAGTCCACTATCATCATGACTGGGAACGAGGCATGTGCAGGCAGATGTGGTGCTGGAGTTGAGGGTGCTACATCTTTAGGCAACAGGAAGTCAACTGAGACACTGGATAGTATATCCTGAGCATAGGAAACCTCAGAGCGTACCCGCACAGTAACACAACTTCTCCAAGGGCAATCCTACTCCAGCAAAGCCACACCTTCTGATAGTGCCTCTCCCTATGAGATTATGGGGGACAATTGCATTCAAACTACCACCCAGGGTGTAAAGTTTAGGTCACTTAGTAACTGAAACTCAGCCAGCCAGTCAATTAAGAATTACTGCTTTTATTTATTTATTTTTATTCATTTGTGTGTGTATCAGCATGTGTGTGCCACAGCACAAATGTAGATGCTTGAGGACAACTCAAAAGAAATTGGTTCTCTGCTTCCATCATGTATGTCCTGGGGATTGAACTTGGGCTGCCAGACTTTGTGGCAAGCACATTTAATTACCCTCTGGTCTGGGCTAGCAGCCAATTAATAAAACGTATGCCCCCTAGAGTTAATATAGCAGCTGATCTGTTTTGAATGCTTGTCACCCTGGGTCAGCCTCCCCTAGGTTTACACAGGGATGTTTCCATTTCAGGAGAAAGGGCAAGAGACTTCTAGAATCATTGTGCTGCTTCTTTCCAGTGAACAGCTTGTTAGATTGAGGGAATCTAGGGGCATCCAGTTTAGTAACAGCCTTAAAATTAAAATCATGTAGAAACTTTTTTTTTTTTTTTTGACAAGAATGAGTGACAGCCACAGACTGACAGTGACAGTAGCAGAGCAGACAGGTTTTCTGTCTGGGTGTTGTGAAAAGGAAGTTGGATGGCTGGCGGGGTGGGTGGCCTCAGGCCTTAGGGGGCCTCGCTAGCACCTGGACGGTGCCTTGGGATGCACAGGGGTGTGGATACATGCCTTTCTGAGCAGCCCAGAGGAGCAGACCACTGAAGGTGCCGCCATAGGGGGCCATGCTGGGCTGAATGTGGAACTGCAAATTCCCAGACACTCCATGGTATTTAAAATGCCAACTTCTCCCCGGAGTTCTGTGTCTGTCGTGGAGCCCGCTTGTCATCTTCCCCTGTGTCTTAGGAGGAATCTGATTTAAAATGCCTCAGCCATTTTTTTGTTGTTCAGTGTTGAAGATTGCTTGTGTTTTCAGGACACAGCATTTTTTTTTTTTTTTTTTTTTTTTAAAGGAAGGGCTACAGAGTAACCAAGGGTCTAGGTGTATAGTTTATGTCTGATTAAGTGTATAACCTACCTTCTACTTTGTGTGAACAATTCAAATTGATATCTTTTAAACTATCTCACCCTCCCATGAGATCTTTCTTTCCTCTCTACCTTTCTCCATTCCCTTTTTTTTTCTACCTCCTTATAATCATTTTGGAACTATTATTGAAACTGTATTCCAGCTTAGCCTGAAATTTATTTCCCATGTAACTGACCTTGAATTCATCACCCTCTGTATGGAGCCTCCTCAAAGCAGGAATTACAGTGTGGGATACTATAGCCAAAGTTTTCTGACCTGTCTGGGCCCAAGGAATCTTTCCCACGAGGTCCAACAGCCACCATTTATAAAATAATTATTCAGAGGCTTATATTAATTACAAATTGTTTGGCCTGTGACTCGGGCTTATTGCTTGCTAGCTCTTACAACTTAACCCATTTTTATTAATCTATGCATTGCCATGTGGCTTACTTGTACTTTTTCATCCTGCCTTCTCTGGGACACAGCTTACAGCATCTCTGTCTGACTCTGCCCTCCTCCTTTATCTATGCTTGAATTTCCCTCCTGCCTCCACGAAGCCTAACAGCCTCTTTATTAACTAACGGGATTCACAGCACACAGAAAGACATCACACACCTGTGTTTTTGATTTTGCTTTTTCCTCCTGTAGTACAGATAGGGTATGGGAGGTAAATGCTCTACCACTGAGTTAGTTACATCTCTTCCCATAGATTTATTGTTTTTACATTTATGTAAGTTTTTGTGGTAGGACAGCTGTGTTAGCACCTCCGGTAGGTATTTAGCTATCCAGTGTCTAGAATAATTCCTGTTTTGCTCTTGGATGGTTAGTATTGTCACCTAGAAAACTTGGCATGTTCTTGAACCCATTTCCAGAGAAGAGGGAGGATTTCTCCTGAATGTGGGCGGCACTCCCTCGGCTGAGGTCCTGGAGTAAGTAAACGGGAAAAGGACAGGACCTGGGTGCTCCAGTTCCCTTTACTTGATCCGGCCCTTCCTCTCTCTCAAATCCTTAGAAAAACTGCCAAGAGGTGGCTCCTCTGCCAGCTCCTCAAGACGACACTCCAAAAGCTTGTAATTGGGCACAAACCCAGTTTGTGGACGACGTCTCATTGCCCCATGCCTACAGGGTATTTAAGCCCCTCCTTTAGAACAGCCATGTGGCTTCTCTCCCTGCCTCATCTCTGACAGGGCTTTGTGCTTTGCTCAGATATACCCGGTCTTTTCTTTTGCTTTGGCTTGATCTGGCACCAGCATTCACTTCTGTTCTTCCTGACTGTGGACTCCTGCTCCCACCCATCATACTTTTACTGAACCATCAAACTGTGAGCCAGAATAAGCCCCTCCTTCCTCAAGTTCATCCAACTGAGCCAGGCAGAATAAGCCCCTCCTCCCTTAAGTCGATTTTACTGTGTGTTTTGTCACAGCAAGGAAATACATAGTTACATTCACTGCTTGCTGATGTCTCCTCCTGGGCTTGTGCTCCCTGCTGTCAGCACCTTGGAGAGGAAGCGAGATGTCCCTGGGTTCCCTGGCTGTGATGAGTTGACTGAGGAAATGCTCACTCTCCTAGGACTCTCCAAGCTGAGTCATGCACGCTCCACAGTCTTCGAGGAAAAAGGTGGAAGGAAGACTCAGACCGTAGAGCACACTTTGAGCGCTCAGCAGCTCACTGCGTCCCTACCCAGACCCACAGGAGAATTCCCTGAGCTCAGCAAACCCCTGCTGGCTTCCTATCTGCTGGTCCTCTGGAGCAGGAGCCTGGGACGCAGAGGCGGTACAAAGAAGCTCTTAATCATTTGGTCTCTCCATCTAGAAGGGTGCTGGACACACCTGAATCTCTGCTCTACCATGTGCCATACCCTCTATCATCTGCTGGCTTATTGGTTCTGAATGTTACGTCTTGAGGGGGATGGAGTCCAGTGTTTGTTCACCCGGGAAAGCCCTTGACCACTGCCCCCTCCCACACACATTCAACCACACCCAAGGATGCTGTTGCCTTGCCCACTCACAGGGTGGTTACTGTGGCTCTTACTGTCCTGCCTCCCAGCGTCCTCACCACCACAAAGGTCTCATACATGGGATAAAGTCCTCTGTAATGTATAGAACTGAGAGCTCGCTCTAGGAACAGACATCTATGAATAGATGTGCCTGAAGAATGCTGTGTTCCAGGTTTGAGTTGAGCTGAGTGTTGTCGACACTGAATGTAAAATGAGCTTCCTGGCCTATGTTCTCCTCAGTGGTGACCAAGCACTAAACCTCAAAGCTTAAAAACAGAAAGAAGGAAGCAAAGAGTCCAGAAGGGGCTTAAATTAAGCATCACAGAGCACCTCACATCCCGTTTGTGCTTATATTTTGGCCCCACTCTAGTAAATACCGCTGAGTTCAGGAATGCTCGGGGAAGCTTTTTAGAAAATGGAAACCCAGAGAGGCTGAAAGATTTGTTGGAAGCTGCATGTCTGGTCTGTGCCAGAGTAGGGACTTTTTTTTCTTTAGCCCTGGGTCTTGTCAAAGTCCACATGTGTGAACTACAGGCGGGTGAAGAACTCGAAGCTTAAAATCAAAGCCACATTTAGTGGAAAGAATATTTAAGGAGGCAGGGGCATTCTCCCATTTACTCTGAAGTCAGGTGGAATTCCTCATACTCAAAATTAGCCTGTTCTCATGATGGCTGTCTGCCCTTTCCCCCTTCCCTCTGTTCCTTGCCTGCTTGAGCATTTTCTTCTTTGTGTGAAACTGAGGACTTTTCGGCTACCCGGTCCTGGCCCCTCCATTGTCATTCTCCCTTCTCCCCCTAGAAATGGTCTGACATGTAGAACTGTACAATAACCCTTTGCTAGATGCTGTGAGTGCTAAAACTCAGAATAAAGGTTTGGTCCTTAGAGTGGAAATTCTCAGGCTCCTAGGACAGTTTGAGACATTCAGGAGGAAGTAGATTTCATAGTGGAAGTCCCCTCTCCCTTTTTAGATCTTAGGAGTGTTGTATGCCCTGGGGTAAACCCACATCATGGGTGGGGTAAGCCTGTGCTATGGGGGTTAGTCTGTAATCTATGGTTTTTCATGTATAAGGAAGTATGAAGTGTGAAGTATGCCCAGGCTTGAATTAGGGACAAGGATATAGGAGACAGGTCCTCAGATCCTTCCCGACTCCGGGGCTGATTGTTGTGGACACATGTAACGTACTAAAATGGTGAACCATTTAAAACATAAAGCAATGTACTTTACATTCTTTATGGTCATTGTTATCCATTTCTTTGGACCACATGTATTCCAGATTGGCTCTACAAGATTCACTGTGTGGATAAGGGTAATGGACCTTGATTCTCTGGGACGACATACCTGCTGTAATTGTAATTCATAGTGGTGACTGTAACCTTAACAGGATCTGGCTTCACCTAGGAAACAAGTCTGTATCAAGGCCAGTGGTTTTCAACCTTCGTAATATTGTGACTCCTTAGTACCCTCATGTTGTGATGATCCCCATCATAAAATTATTTCATAACTAATTTGCTACTATTATGAATTATAATGTAAATGTTTGATATGCAGGACAGCTGATATGCGACCCCTGTGAAAATGTCATATGACCACCAGAGGGGTCAGGACCCATAGGTTGAGAAGTACTGTTTTAAGCTCATCTAAGAGATTATCTTGATTAGGTTAATTGAAATGGGAAGACCTTCCCAGAAAGTAAACAGCATCATCTCCTAGGTTTGGGTCCCTGACAGCATAAAAAGGAAGAAGCTAGCTAGCAGCAGCCATCATTCATTACTGTTTGCTTCCTGACGGTGTAAGCAGTGTGACCAGCCTCATGTTCCTGCTGTTGTGACTTTCCTGCATGCCACTATGGACTGAACACTTAAACCTTGAGCCAAATTAAACAGTCCTTCAAGTTGCTTATGTCAGTATATTTTAGCCTAGCAATGGGGTACGTAACCACTAGCACTCTTGGTTTGTGGAGTGTTAGGGACTGGACCCAGGGTTTCATGCAAGAACTCCACCAACTGAGTGTCATCCCAAGCTCTTGCTTGTGTACAAGTAAAAAGAAGTGCAGTACATGGTAGATGCTACAAGGAGGGTTGAGCTTCAGGGGGTAGAGAGACAGGGCTATTGACTTGGCTACCTGAAAACCTGTTGATTCTATTTTTTTTATTTTAGCTGGCAATGGATGTAATAGGTGATGTTCTTATGTATGATCTTTGTATATTTTAGATATTGTACAGTAAACATTTTAAAGTAGAGCTGTGAGTGGGAACTTATGTGGAAACTGCCCATGAAGGTATGTAGCCAGATACAGATGAACCTCCCCTGTGTTCTTCTAGCCATGGCCAGGGCTTACCAAGATCACTCAGGAGGTGTGGAACCAGACTACCTGGAGGATTTGGTCGGTGGGGAGGGGGATGATCATAAAGAAGGGGATAGTCTGGACTGAGTTTGAAGGTCAGTGTTGGGAACTGCATTTTATAGACAGAACAGCAGATGTGGGCAGAGGAGGGCATTTTATGAGTTACAGGTGGATTTTGTCAGTAATGTAGCAGCCCTTCAGTAGTTCCTTGACTAGAAGCCAGATTGGCTTAGATGAATAGGGAGCTACTTCAATGTGGATGGAATTAAACTCCAAACAATTGCTGGAAAGTTCCTTGAAGTGTATAGTGGCCTCTGAAGAGTTGGGCCACTAGTGCACAGGCTAATGAGAAAGATGGTCTTATACAGAAGTGAGGCAGCATGGCTCATTGAACATCTTGGGGTGGTTATTGTCTGGCATGAGAGGCCATCTGGGACACTGCTGCCTGGCCTGGGGCTGGGAGGCAGCAGGGCCAAGCCCTGTTGTTCAGTGGCTTGGGGAGTAATGTATATTCAAGATGGTTTTCTTTGAAAACATTGTAGAGCCAAGGAAAACCCTTGGGAGAAGGATGAAAGCACTGACAGGGAATTTCATCAGTGCCTAATCAAAGCATTGACTGTTTTCGGGGCCTTCTGCTATTGTTGTCTTTATTTGTGGAAATTTGTTCATTACAGTTTCATTAAGACTGGCCCTGGGCGCCACCCCTCCCAGGCTCCTTTTGATGTCTGGGAAGCCATCCCTGTCCTTGGGGAATCCTTCAGCCTCCTGGCTCCTGGACTTCTTGGCCGTTCAGTCCAATCTAGGCCGCGTTCACATGTTTCTGAGTAGTGGTTCCTCTCTTCCATGCTGCCTAGGGCGTGGGAAGCAGTCTCTGTAGAGGACTTCAGCTGGTACCTAGGACAGGGGCTCTTTTGAAAGACTGAGCTCCTTGGGGATGAGGTGGCTTTAGCTTCTGGACTCTTCCATTGACTTCATCTTTGCAAGGTCCTGAGTTCTTCCTTCCTAGGCAGATCTATGGGAGTTTGGAATGGTGCCTTGGCACGCTGAGGGACCACCTGGTGTCAGGCGGGCAGGAGAAGGAAACCACATTGGCTGCATCATTCTCCTGGCCCAGAGCAGAAGAACTCTGCACACATCTCCTGCCAGGGAGCAATTAATTTGCAGGAAGTGATGGTTTGCGTCTTACCCTGGCAACAGGGCACCACACTCACTTCTGGGACTCAGCTTCTTGCAAGATGCTGTCACGATTGAAAATTCACAGCCTCTCATGATTTTATTAGCTAGTCCTTCCCTACACCTCGTCTGCTTTCTCATCACTTTATTTGGTGGGTTTGTGTTTATCAACCCTGAATAAATAGACACCTCAGACTTTAATTAGGAAGCCCCCAGCAGCCAAAAAGGAAGCTGGCACCCTTTCTTCTCTTCAGTGACCCTTGACAGCAGAAGAGACACAAGACAGCAGCTTCCCCGCCCCCACAGTGGGCATTCCAGTGGACTGGAGTGGGGGATGTGTGGGCTCCCCTCTCTACAGGCTATGTGTTAGCTGAAGCTCCACCTTGAGTAATTCACCGGGCAGGTACCTGACTGTTCATTTGTTCATCGGTGTTCATTGTGAAAAGTTGAAGCTATCTTGCTACAGTATGTGTGTATATGTGTGTGCATGAATTGGAGGGGGCCACAGGCCACAGATTGCCCGTGGAAGACAGCTATTTTGTGGAGTCAGTTCTTTCTTCCACTACCTTGGTTACAGGATTGAACTCGAGGGCCAGGCTGGTACAGGCCCCTTTACCTGCTGCTGAGCCATCTCCATGGTCCAGTTTATCAAGTTTTCATATAAACACAGTCTTTCCATCACTAGGATCCCTGTACCTTCTCCCTTTTTGCCTTCTTCTTCCTCTTCATTTCCTGACCTCATAAGCATTTAATTTTTTTTAAGCCTTTATTTCTGATTCTCATCATGTGTGTGTGTGTGTGTGTGGTGTTGTGTCTACCTGCTCATGCCTGTGGAGGTTGGAAGTTGGAAGACAATCCATGGGAGTTGTTTTTTTCTACTACATGAGTTACAGGGATCAAACTCAGACTCATGATCCTTCTGCCTCAGTTTCCCAATGCTAGAATAATAGATATACCACCAAACCCAGCACCATTCAATATATATATAGGCATGAGCATGCAGACACAACACACGCACACACTGAAATAAATGTAATATATATATATATATATATATATATATATATATATATATATATATACATACACACACACCAAATATATATATTATATTTATTTACAGATCAGCTCTCTAGAAGGAGAGTTAATCTGGAGAGTGAGATTAGGGACTCGGCCATTTTGCTCACAGAAACATCTTGGGCAAGTCATATAAGCTGAGACATATTTCCTGTTCTGTAAATGCTGGGAGGGAGGAAACAGAAGCACCAGGGCTGTACCTTCAGAGTCGTTTGCTTTTTCCTACTTGGTTTCTGATTCTCATGATTCCCTGTGTGCTCCTGCTGTGGCTGTGCTACCGCATTAGGGCATGGAAATACAGCAATGTCTGATGTAGATGAGCGTGTGCTCCAGGATGCTTAGATGGAGAGATTGATGGCAGTGGTAAGATCTTCTACCTGGGGAGGGCTGAGCGCAGGGCGAAAGGGGAATTATTGAGGAGGACTTCCAACAAATGGTGTTGGCAGCATGAAGGCCATGCCATCTATTCCTAGCTTTAAGCAGTCTTAGCTAAGTGCCTCAGAGATAGAGGCAAAAGTAACTGTAGTGTTTTGTAAGCAGAATGGTGTCATGGTAGAATAGTTATGATGGCTGTGGAAGCACCAGATAAGGGTCTCCCTCGGAATGTTTAGTACAGTGGCTACTGGGACACCCTTTGCCTCAGGAGCTCCCATCTTGAGTACACAGACTTCCCAGGACGTGGCCTTTGGATCTTCTATACAGCCATATGATCTTGTACTTGCAACCATGGTCCTAAGGCTGGTGATTGCTAAGGCGTTAACTCATTGAGATGTGAGTGCAAAGAAGTGGAGTACCGGCTTCTCATTACAATTGCCATTCCCTCCAAAGGAAACCTTTTAGCTCTTCTGAAGCCACTAAAAGGCTGGAGGAGGTTGGCACCCAGTTCTTCTTTGAAACCCTAATCTCCTGCATGGAGAGCCTGATTTACTTGTGTAGTTTTCAGAATGAAGGTAAGGATGAATGGATGCATGATCTTCAGGGGCTGATAATTAAACCCTCTGAAAAGTAGCTGCCCTTGAAAGGTCAAGGGAGAGGCTCTTTCTGGAAGTGACCTGTCCATACCACCTGAGAGGTTTTGAAATAGTCAGTACTTCAAAGTCTGCTTCATGTTTGGTCTCTGTGGTGAGTGATGAAGAAATACTTCCTCTGTCAACACTGGGCTCTGGGTGATGTAGACATGCAAAGGCCTCCTTGCACCTCTTCCCTGTCAGCAGTGATCTGAGGCTCATGGGTCTGTGTTTACTGACTTTAAATTTGGGGTTTGGGGTGTCTTATGGATTCTTGCTAAATTTGGAGGCACAGGGTGTCTATGTATGAGTCTTGCTGCTTCCCAGAAGGCAGCTGAGATAGACCACAACATGTTCTTCCCAGCAGCCTCTGGGCTATGGGGCTTTGTTATCAGCACCACCTGGAGGTGATCATGTCAAGAGCCCTGGAGGTGGTTCTGTCATAAGCAAACACACCATTTCCCTCAGCTCTGTCTCTCCTGGTTGTTTTTTTAAGTGTGTTTCTCCAGCTGGCCTCTTGATTTGGGGGTCTCTCATTATCTCTACAGCAAACTCACATATGTTGTTTTCTATACTGTGGCTCTGGCTGGTTGCTTCTGTGTGCCATTGTTCTGCTGATAGGGCAGGAAGGCATATGGTACCATAGTGGCGCTTATTTAGGGGTGATTGGATTACTTCCAGGACTCCTGATCTAGACAGGGACCCTCCAAGTGTCTGCCACCTGAGCTTGGTGTGGCAGGATGAAGGGAATAAACTGGGCAGGTGTCTGGCTAGTGAGAAGGATCTTCCCGTGGGAAGTGTATGCACCAGGGAGAGAGTGGAAGAGTCTGAAAAGAATGATCATGTCCATGTCAGGAGCCGAAGACTCTTCTCTCACTAAAGACAGAATCTGTTTGGGGCTCTGCTGGATGTCTGGTCTCTATTATGTCTACACTGCCAGTGTGGTGCTTAAGTATCCACAGACGGTCTATATTGGCATGGGTGTGGCTGCTTCTCATAGCTGTTATAGAAGTAGGTGCTGGGTCTGATTTGGTCCATGAGCTTTACTTACGTTCACCCTCACTACGTACTTCTGCTGTTGGAACTCAGAGTAGGGAAAAGTGAAATGCAACGGAGATAACCTCGGTACAGGGGGCTTCAGTTGGTTTGATGTGGTTCTGGTTCATTTCTTGCTGTTTTCTCAGCTCTGCCCTGTCGTGTGAACATCATCCTCAGGCTGCCTACCTCACAGGGATAACATGGCTCAGCAGTTCCAGGCTTCAGATCTGTTTCTTTTCCTCATTGTCATTGGCCCAACTTTGGTGAAATGTACATCTAAGCCTGATGAACAAGAATACTTTATACTGATTGGCTTCGGCCTGGGTTCTCTCTTCCTTAAACAGCTCATCCACAGATCACAACCAACTTGCCAGAGGCAGGGATTAAGGGATATATAAGTTCTTCTTGAACCTGTATGTGGCTGCCTGCCACTGGGAGAGGGTGGGACAAGATTGTTCTGGGTAGGACTGTGCACAGAACAGTGCTATAGTCAGATTCACAAATTGTAGGGAAAACACTACCTCTGCAATGATGCAAGAATTGGTTAGATTGTTAGGGAGATACCCCGACAATCTGTGGCTTGTAGTAAAACAGTGAAATTGTACCTGGAAGGTAAGTACACACTTGAACTATGGCGGAGGGAGGGTACAAAACTGCCTTTCTCAGAACTTGTGGCCCATTATTGGAGGGACACTGAAGATGGTCTCTGTGCTGCTATACTTCTAGAACCACGTGCCCTTTAGGGGAAAGATACTGTGTTCTCGGTGGGTGGAATGAATTGAGGGACCTACCCGCCAGTATGTGTACTACAGCCATGCTCACCCAGAGCACATTTGATTTCATTGTTCACGGCAGCCAGGAGATGCTGTGTCCACAGGGGCGCTGGCTCTTCTTCTTACCTGTATCTCTTTTTCCCTGGTTTTCAGGACACTTGGCCTTATGTAGATGCAGTCACAGCAGCAGATGCTAGCTCTCTGTAGGGGTATTGTGTTGTTTCATGGTAAATAATTGTCCCACCCACTAGTTTAATAAAAAGCGCTGATTGGCCAAAGGCAGACAGGAAGTGTGGGCGGGGCTACCAGACTAAGAAAAGCTCTGAGAATAGGAAGCACAGAGCATAAGGCCAGAGAGAAGCCGAAAGAAGCAGAGGACAACTATGCTGCTCTAAAGAAAGGTACCCAGCCACATGGCTGAACAGAAAGAATCATGGGTTAGTTTAAGGATAGAGAGCTAGTAAGCTATATGCTTGGGCCTGAGGCTGATCAGCCCAAAACTATTGAAAGCATCAGTGTGTCTCTGTGGGACTGTGGGACTGCGGGTCTGCAGGTCTGGAGGTCTGCGGGTCTGTGGGCCTAGACCTTAAGGTTAGGCCAGAAAGTCAGGGCCAGAAACCTCATACTACAGCTCTCAGGTTCTGTCTTCTTCTCTTTTGCTCCACTGACATTTTCTGCTTCGGTTTGTAATCCTCAAAAGCACTTTCATATAAACTGCTTCAAATTTGTTTTGGAGAGAAGATATAAACAGTGATAAAGAGGTGGACATAGGGCTAGTGCATGGCAAGGGGCTCTGGAACTTTGCCTTCTTTGCAGAGGTTTGCTGAAGTCCCAGACTTCCTGGGCTGAGCTGGTCCATCTTGGATGTGGAAGGGCAGGCCTGGTTGTCCTTGTCTCTACCTCTTGCATTTCTCATAACACTCGGGTGGGTATATTACACTCATGGCAAAGCTTTGACAGATGGAGTGAGCTAGTGACATTCAGTTTTGGTGACTTCTGCTTTTGTACACAGGATGGGATGGTGAGTCTAACTCAAATGCCCGGGGGATGTTTCCGTAATTAACTCATTCTTCAGATTTCATCAGATATTTTATTTATAATTTGTTTATCTTATTTATTTTATTTTTAATTCAGGGTTTCTTTGTATAGCTCTGGCTGTCCTGGAACTCAGTCTGTAGACCAGGCGGGCCTTGAACTCAGAGACCTGCCTGTCTCTGTCTCCGAGTGTTTCCTTATTTGCTTTTGATGGGTGATTTCACACTGTAATCATTATTGGCCTGGAATTTACTATTTAGACATAGATTAGCTTTGAACTCAGAAATTCGCCTGCTTCTGCCTCCTAAGTGCTAGGATTAAAGGTGTGCCTGTGTACCACTATGTCCTTTATTTCCTGCCAATGTTTGCTTGCTTGTATGAATGTGCACTGTATGCCTTCCTGGTGCCCTCAGAGGCCAGAAGATGATGTCAGAATGGAATTACACATGGTTGTGAGCCACCATGTGGATTCTGGGGAATGGACCCGGGAATTGTGGAAGAGTGGCCAGTACTTAAACAACTGAGCCATCTCTCCTGTCCCTCTTCAGGACCAGTCAGCTCTTGTTTTGCTGTGGCCTAAAGCTCTCAGTAGATCACTGTTACTATTAAAGAAAGCCCATCCGACTCCAAGATCCTGCAGCCTAACCTGCCTTCCTTCGTGTTCACTGCTACTGCTTCTGAGGTAGAGGGTGTCTCCAAGATTGTTCTTATCTTCATTTCCTGATTCGGTGGATTTGGTTTGGTTACTTTTGTGGCTCCAGGGACTTAGCGGATATGACTGACAGGGACTTTAGTGTAGGGATGATGATCCTGTTTGACCTTGGTAATCCAGAGAGTCCTAAAATGACAGGGTGTGGAGAGAGCCAAGCCTGCTATGCCTCCAGCAACTGTTTGTACTAAGTGCAGGAATCTGCCAGGGAAGATCTAGGGAGTGGTTCTCCCCGTCCCCAGCATCTAGAGAGTGTAGCCTGTTGACACTTTGATTTCAGCTAAGTGGAATAACAGTCTGTGGTAATTGGCTGCAGCAGCTTTAGGAAGGCATCTATTGCGTAGTAGAGCCTGCCTATTATTCCAGGAGTACAGTGCAGTGATACTTTGTTACTTTATGATTGATGCAGCAGACCCATTATACTCCTTCAGAACATCTTCCTCAAGCCCTTGTGATTTATACTCAGCTCCTCTTCTTATCTCCTCCCCCAGCTCCAGGGAACCAGGGAACCACCTTCATCTACCTTGAGCTTCTCTCATCTCACCTTTTGGGCTTTTCATAGACATTAAATAATAATGAGTGGTCCTTGTTTTGAGATAGAGTCTCTGGTAGCACAGGCTGGCCTTGAACTTGCTATAGTTGAGGAAGATCCTAATCTTCCTCTGTTTCCTGAATGCTGGGATTACAGGTGTGAACCACCATACTCAGGGACTTTTTTTTTTCTTTTTTTCTTTTTTTTCTTGAGTGTGTTTTGAGGGTTCCTCCACATTATCACCTGTATCTTATTGGTGAGACATGAAAGTCCCTACCCCCTACTGTAGGGGATTGTGTTGTTTCATGGTAAACAATTGTCCCACCCACTGGTTTAATAAAAAGTGCTGATTGGCCAAAGGCAGGCAGGAAGTGTGTGGGAGGGGCTACCAGACTAAGAAAAACTCTGAGATCAGGAAGCACAGAGCAGAATGCCAGAGAGAAGCCAGAAGAAGCAGAGGACAACTATGCTGCTCTAAGAAAAGGTACCGAGTCAGCATGGCTGAACAGGATAGAAGTCATGGGTTAGATTAAGGGTAAAGACTCAGCAAGTTATATGCCTGGGCCTTAGGCCGATCAGCCTAAAACTATTGAAAGCATCTGTGTATCTCTGTGGGTCTGTGGGTCTGTGGGTCTGCAAGCCTAAATCTTGAGGTTAGGCCCGAAAGTCTGGGCCAGAAATCTCCTACTACACCCTACGGTTGGCGAATTCATCCTCAAGGATTTGCTGGGTTTTTCCATCCCTGCTATACATGTGCTGTGATGAAGGAACAGTAGAACAGACTCCATACTGTATCTAGAGCCACTTTGACCTTGCAAGACATCCTTGGGATGACTGTGAGATATTAAGAAGACATGATAACTCAGAATGTGACAACTTATAGGGTCTAGAAGAGGCTAGCCAGTTTTACAGGACACTTCCACTGCTGGCTGCCCATGTCAGGACTGTTTACCCATAAGGCAGAGAGTGTGAAACCACATGGGGCCCAAAGGCAGGAAGGTTACCACCACTCTCCAGCAAACAGATGCCATGTTTCAGAGCCCCGTGAGAATGGAGAACACTAGAGAACGTCTGAGTGCCTTACCTAGTGTTGGAGATTTCTAGGTGTTAGAGGAAAGGCAGACTGGGGCTTCTGCCTGTCTATGTGATGTCAAGTGACTTCACTGCAAGGCATTTCAGCTTTGGCATCTGTTAAGTGGGAAAAGTTGTAGCTCAGTAGAATGCTTGCCTAGCATGCATAAGGCCCTACATTCCACCTCTAGTACCTATATAACTTGGGTGTGGTGGTGGAGGTGTGTGTGGGGGGATCAGAAGGAGAAGGTCATCCTTAGGTACAACATAGGGTTTGAAGCCAGACTGGGATCTATGAAACCCTGACTTGAAATAATAACAGGGGAGGTGAATTAACTTCTGGGACATTTTGATGTCAGTGTTGACTCTGTTCATTGTCAAGAGAAATTTTATTCATAGATTCTAACTGAAATGTAAACTGTGGACTTTTAAAAATTATAATAGCAACCCCCTTTGCTGTGATTTAAATAACAAAGGCTTAGTGAACCTGGAGGCTTTCCAAGTGAGGCAGGTATTAGGAAGCTTTGGAGGACCCAAGGCTCATAAGTGAGAGACTGGGTTTATAGGAGGCCTTTATAAAGTGGAGCCCTGTGAGAACCTGGGTCTTTAACCCAAGAAGAGAGATACAAAACATAAGGGGGGGGGGAACCATTGTCCTCAAAAACTTACGTCATAAATCAGAATCTTGAAAACCCCATTCCTTCCAGGTGACCCATGACTTGCCTAGGGCTCAGAGAATGTTTGCTCTGTGGGCCTGAGCTATGGGGCTGAGCAAGAAGAACTCCATAGTGATTTTGCAGGCCTTGTTGAAAGACCTTGAGCCAGTCTGTAAGCAGCAGCTAGGCACTGCAGGATTTATGCTATGAGACAAGGAACATAAAGGGCAAGACAAAAGTGGGTCCATACTGAAAGGATGTTCAAGGTTCCACTTCCTTGCAAACCACAAGTCAGACCTGACATGGGGCCACGACAGGAAGTGGGGATGGGTGGCTGCAGCAGCCTGTCACCCACTCAACATTGAACTAGTTGCTTTCAGGATTGCAAATGCCACTGTCCACACTTCAGCCAGCCCAAGTCACTGAAGTTAAAGAGATAAAACTATGTATCTAGCAGTGATCTCGTTGGGTGGGGCTGCTCCGGTGGCCTCATGTCTTTCTTCCAGGTGGTAAGAGGTGACAACAGCTTGGACACAAACTCATTCTTCCCCTGAGTAAGCCTTTTGGGATAAAGGCACTCTCCTCCCAGCAGATTTCAGATTTAGTCAAACAGGAAAGTAATTATAGCTCAGTTAGAATCTCAGATCTGTTCTGGAAGCTTCCATGCTTTGACTGTATTTGCTTAGGTTACATGCCTCCCCTGGAGCATGGAGGGATAGTTAGGATGCCCCATGGGAGCATGGCGCTATCAAGACAGCAGCTGTGCGTGGCGAGGCACGGCACTTTTTCTATTTCTGGACACTGAAGTTTCTGCTACATTGGTGATTTGTACTTGGCATTGAAGATCTGGAGAGAAGGAGGGAATGAGGGATGGAGGGAGGGAGGGAGGGAGGGAGGGAGGATGTTGTAGTTGGTTCCGTTGCCTGCTCTTGGGGTCAATACTCCATGAATCCACCATCCCTTTTCTTTCCCCATTTCTTTTTTCCCCACCTATTTCTGAGGCATCTTTGGGTTCTTCTATGCTCTTCATGACACTTTTCTCATTTGTGCCCATGAGTGATGGCCAGGAAGCTCAAAACTCTTCCCTGTGATGGGCATCAGTTAGTTCTCTCATTTACATATCCATGCTGTATGTACTATTTGCTGACCTGCTCTATGGGGACAGAGAAACACCCCCCCACCCCCCCACCCCCCGCTTTGTGTGTGTGTGTGTATGTTGTGTGGGTTGCTTTTTTTTTTTTTTTTTTTTTTTTTTTCCCTTTCTGGATGCTGAGGACATGAGGGGAGAGCTCCACAGGCAGTGTTTCCTTCCGAGCTGGTCTGGAAGCAGGCCAGTAAGCAGCTAAGGGTAGTGTTTCCTGCTAGTTAGAAAGCACCATATGCCTGGGAAGAAAATGCTCTTCCCTCCTCTACACCACACCACCAACTCAAAAAGACTTCCAAGGGGTCTTTTGTGGGGATACTAGCTTAAGGTCTGTTACATTTGTTTATGCTGTGAATATTTGCCTAATGATTGAAAAGATGTGTTGCATTTTTAAAAATTCTGTAAAGCTGTGTTGCTGTTCCGGTCTAAAACACCTGATTGGTCTAATAAAGAGCTGAATGGCTAATAGTGAGGCAGGGGAGGGATAGGCGGGGCTGCCAGGCAGGGAGAGTAAATAGGGAGAAATCTAGGCTCTAGAGAACCAGAAAAGGAAGTGAGAATGCCAGGGGCCATCCAGCCACACAGCCAGCCACAGAGTAGGGAGGAAAGAAGGGAGTAGAGAATAGAGAAAGATAGAAGCCAAGTGGCAAAAGGTAGATGGGATAATTTAGGAGAAGCTGGCTAGAAACAAGCCAAGCTAATGCGAGGTATTTATTCATAAGTAAGAATAAATCTCTGTCTATTTATTTGGGAGCTGGATGCTGGCAGGCCCCTCAAAGAGTAAAAACAACATCATCAGCAATAACGACAGACCTTGTGTAGATCTGGTGGGTTGCAGAGGTCTGTGAGGGTACTGAGAGGTGGCGGCTCTAGGGTAGCCACTTCCTCAGGCTCTCAGTGGGTATATGCCTTGTTCCCCTCTAAGGTGATGCCAGGCCACCTTAGCCAGCCATGCTTTATTTGCATCTGTGTGTGTCTCTCTGCCTCCTCAATCCTGCCCAGTTCAGTTTTATGGGCCTTGGACGTGAACAAATATTTGACATTAATTATGAGAGTCTTGACTAGAGAATGAAAATGTTTCCTTCTCATTAGTTCTGGGCACTGGGGGGATATGAGGTGTCTCTGGCCATATGGTTGGTCATCATTATCAGTGGAGGGACTAGGCACCCCAGAGACAAGCCAGGGGAGTAAAGAAGCAGGGGCCAACTTGCCTGTGGGGTGGGGAATAGGACAAAGGGAGAAACCAGGCATTTGTGTGGCCAGACTCCAGAGCACAGAATAAGCTATGAGGACCATTTCACTTAGTGAGCCATGGGATGAGAGGCGCCATTTCTGTTACCATATCTGAAATATTAATGGAGCATTTTAAGAGAGAACAGTTTGTAAGTTTTAAGTGACACAGTGTTTTGAGTAGTGTGATGAAACTTCTCAGCATCCCCCTGTGCTCTGTCCAGGATGCAGATCATCCCCTCATCCAGCGTTTCCATGCTGCATGTGCTACCTGCCTGTGGCAGTTGTGACACACAGAAAGAAAGGTCGGGAGACCGCAGTCACATAAATTTTATTCAGTACATTGTTAGAGTCTGTCATCAGTTTTTCATTCCCAATCCTTAACTGTGCCTGATTTCTAGACTAGACTTTGTCAGATGTGTACATAGAAGAAAAAGCAGTGTATATAGGATTTCATACCATCTGAGGCTTTAGCCATTAGGGTTGAGGTTAAGGGGCCCTTTGTACTTACTACCTGTTAGTACCTGCCCTATCTGGAGTCCTGTTCAGTTTTATTTAGTAGAGTGTTTTTATGGTTTTATTCAGGTATATGGACCTGGTATACATAAACTGCCAATGTTCAACTTTACATCTTGATGAGTATAGACACAGTCATGTTTACGAGGTACACAGAGACAATGACTAGATGTCTTCTGAGGTGAGCTCCAGAAGTTAGCACTGACCTTGGAAACTCAGTGGAAAATGGACAGGGATTTGGAATTCTGGCACAATTTATGCCCACATGTTAGCTTTCTGTTGTTCAATATAAGGTTTTTCTTTTTTATTTTTCATAATTTTTTTTCAGATACATGTTGAGAAATCCTATTTTTAGAGATTCTCCTATGGCCCAACCAGTTTCTGAACTTTGTGGAAAGATGCTCCTAAGGAATGGTAGATGAAGAAACAAGTTTCTTTGAGATGTTGAGTGCTGTGTTAAGTTGATCCTACACTGGACCCAGGTCTCCTGACCAGGCAGTGACTGGCTGTTCAGGACCATATTTCATGTGCATAGACTAAGTAACCATCTGCTACATGGGGTTATTTAAGAGCATATTGATTATCGTGGAATAGAATTTAAAATTCTATTCCTCGACTGGCTGTATTCTAGTACCCATAACCACACAGGCTTCGCAGTTGAAGATAAGTCTCTGTCATGGTGCAAAGTTCTGCTGGATATCACTAACCTCAGAAGCTATGTGTCAGATCAGAGCCTGGTCTGTGAATGGGAGAGTGTTTGGAGATAATGCAAGACTTGGGCAAGCTGTGGGATCTTTCTGCCATCCACTGGGGAAGGGACCTGCCATCCTGATTGGGACTTGATGGCCAAAGCTGGGGAAATCTGTGACTACCTTGTGTCTTGGTTCACTACAGTTTCCATACTGAGGCTACTTCTTACCATTCTTAGAGCCAGAGAACAAGGACTGTGTTCTACCCATCCCAGGTCCAGTGAAATGTGACCACACCCTAAGTGCTCACCCATCTGAGGGCATGGAAACCCCAAACCTGGGAAGCTATTCACTGGGTTTAGGTGCTTGGAAGTGAGAGCTGCTGATCCAGAAAACATGTCAGCTGGTATGGTACCTAGCCTCAGAATCTTATTTATAGACCAGGTCCCCAGAGGAAGTATTCCCCATCCTTACACTGAGGAGTTACTTGATAAAGAGTTCTCCACTAATTCAGAAACACCATTGCTATTTGTCCATTGGCCCGGGGGATTTGCCCTTTATCCCCGTGGTAGCTTATCTCACAGGATAGTGACAGTGATGGTTTGGGATTCTGTGTGAGTCTATTCGGCATGTTCTAGTGTGTTTTCATCCTTTACTGCCTCCTACTTACCTCCACAGTATGATCATTGAATCAAAAGAAGGTTGAATTGGGTTTATGAGTAAAAAACATTTATAAGGTCTGAGGAACGTAGCTTGTTGGTAGAGTGCTTGGGCAATGTGCATCGATCCTGGGATCCCTCCCCAGTACCATCAATAAAACAAAACCTTATTGAAGTGCAGTTATCAGTATTCTTAGGTTAAGCAGATGGTTGGTTTTAAGGCTTCTAAACATTTATTTGCAGCATTTGCCAACATGTTAAGTATCTACTGTTTTAGTTACTGCTGTCCCCTCTCCAAGGACAGTGAATCTCCTCCAGGGTGAAGGCAGATTTATCACTTGAACTTAGAGGTGCAAGTGCTGAAGTCACAGAAACAGTTTCATATGCAAGTACCAGATCTTGATACCATGGGGAAATGTACTTATTTTATTTTGAAACAAGGTCTCACCATACAGCCCTAGCTGGGCTAGAACTTGCTTATTTATGTGGATCTAGCTGGCCTCAAACTCACAGGAATCTGCCTGCTACTGTAGGGGTTAGAGGCCTGGACCACCATGCCTGACTGGGGGGTGGGTGGGAAATATGACTGCAGGGTTGCATTCTGCAAGTAGTTGGAAGAGAAGAAAAAAAAAAAAAAAAAACAAAACATAGCTAAGGGGACCCTGTTGCTGTGTATTGTCGGTGACCAAGATTTTCCTGGTGTCCTGGCACCATCTTTCTTGACCCTTAAGAGATGGTGTTGGGGCCTCTTACCCTTACAAAAGAGGCTCTTGACTAAAGGTCTTCAGTGGACAAGATTACAGTGTCAGAGAATATTAAATGTCAAGAGTGACGATACCTCAGATGAGGGTGTGTGTGTGTGTGTTCACACAAGAACCGAAGTTGACATGAGGTGTCTTCCTCTGTCTTTCTGTATCTTATTCTCTAAGACAGGGTATTTCATTGAGCCTGGAACTAGACTGTCTGTCTAGCCTGCTGTCTCTCCCTCTGTCCCAGCACAGATATTGGTGTACATTGCTGTGCCCAGCCTTTTCTATGAATATCCTGGAGTTCAGACTCAGATTCTCATGCTTTCATGGCCAGGATCGAGCCATCCCCACAGCATCTGATGCAGTTTTTTTTTTTTTTTTTTTTTTTTTTTTTTTTTTTTTTTTTTTTTTAAATCAAACAACTCAAAGCAGCCAAGACAAATTGGAATCCCTTGTGTGAGCCTTTCCACAGCCAGCCCATACTAGTAATTTAGTGCTTGGCTGGCCAGAAGAGTATGAAACATGAGTTAGAAGGTCTATATTCAGATAATTCACATGTTGAGCTATATAACATACTGATATTATCAAAATTAAAATTAATCCTTCTGTGACTATTCAAACACACTGTCTACCCTGAGTGTGCTTTTGAACTAATTAAAAGTGTCAGGGCAGATACTGGGGCTAATGGCGATACGATTAGGGATGAAGTGGCTGAGGGAGCCTCTAAAAGTTACCATCGTCTACAACTGTTCTCTTATTTCGTTCTCTCTGAGGCAAGTATTCCTGTTGTCTCTGTGATCCTGTCTGCAGGTTTGTTGAACCTAGTTACGGTGTGTTGTGGTAGGCCTGTGTTTGCCCTTCTGGGCTTGAGACCCTTGTATATGGGACACGGAGCTGATCTCATCCTGGGAATTGGCAGGCTGCCACTCCGTTCTTCCTGAGAGATCACACCATCATCTTATATGATCCCCTAGGTTTGGATGGGTATTTTAACTCTTGTGAATTTAAGTCATGGTATGACCATTTTGGTGGTGAGAAGGCCCAAGAAAGGGAAGTAATGCAAAAGGGTCAGGTGATCAGGTGACCTGGAGGAAGGTCCCATCTGCTTGGCACATGGGCTGGGAGTAATTCAGCTCAGCATTCCCCACTTCCGGAAATGGTCTCTCTATGGTGAAACCTCCTTCAGACTCAGAAATTGCTCCGAGCTGGCTTTTTGTTTATTTGTTTGGTTTTTGTTTCTTTAAAGCTGATTTCCTTGGCTTCTCAAACCTGAAGGCTAAAGACTATTGGAGCTGCTGGAGGCTGCAAGGAGAACTGAGAATGGGGAACAGTTTGTAGGTGATTGTAGCGTTACTGTTTGCTGATAGATAACTCAGAGATCAAGAGGCTTTTCTTCACTCCCCTTGAATGGATGGATGTCTGTGGTCTGTGGTTTTGAGATTCCCCTCACCCGGGTGCAAAAATAATTAATTTGCACTGTTGCTCTTTTTGTGTCTTTCCCCACCTCATTGCCATTGTATCGCTAAATCCTCCTAATCCTGTGGAGTGTGTTTCAGCCTCGTTTTAGAAAAATGATGGTGAGTTCCAAGTGAAAATAAATCTGAAGACTCATTCTAAGTAGTGAATGTTTATTGCACAGTTACTATTTATTAGTCCTGCTCTTGGAGAAAGTCTTACCAGCTGAATAAAGTGATTGAGGTTTACAAGGGCTCTTGCACAGCTCTGGTCTGGAATAGGATTATGTGTGTACATTTATAATTTTATTATCAGGAAAAGGATGAATCATGGTCACCCAAAAAAATATAGCAAATGATAAACAAGTCAATAAAGTTCCAAGATGAATTTGAGGAGGAGAAGGAGTAATTATTTGAATTATATTTGCTTGTTTAATTAACATTTATTGTCTTCTGGGTAACAGGTACTGCTGGGTACTTTTACATCTGCTATTTTATTTAATTACAAAGAGTTCTTCACTTGCAGATAAGATTTCCCAGGGGCTTCCCCTGCCTAATGAGTTTGCTTGCCTAGTGTTTCTCGGGCCCAGCTGCTTATGGAGATCACCTAGGGAGCCACAGGGCCATCTGGTGCTGCAGCTTCCTCCTCTGGGATTCTGTTTACCTGTGCAAGGGTGACATCCAGCAGCAGCATGTCAAAACTCTGGGCAAGCTAGCCCTGAACTTCTCAGTGATGAGCAACTATTGTGAAGTTCCCCAGCTGAGTTTGTGGTGCATGTGGAATACACCTGGCACCTGTTTTCCTTTGTCTGTCTCCCATTGAGTGGCGTGGGGAGCATCAGCGTAATTACGGAATGAAGTGTGCTAGCAATACCTTTCCCAAATGTCTCAGCTCCAGTATTTCCCAGGTTCATTTGTGGTTGTACTCTGCATCAGCTGTGTTGATCAGTAACATCCTGTAGGTGACTTGCATATTATGAGGCTGTGCATATGTGGAGTGGAGTTGCACATATGTAGGGGGGGGTCAGAGAATAGTTCGCAGCAATGTTCTCTCTCCACCACAAGGGTCCTGGGGATTGAACTCAGGTTGTCAGGCTTGTTGGCAAGTGCCTTAACCCACTGAACCTTCTCAGTGATCCTCTTTCTTATTAGTATGTGAGCGTTCATACACCTGTCACACACACACACACACACACACACACACACACACACACACACGTGTGAGCGTGCTAGCATGTGCCTTGGTACAGGTGTGGAAGGCACAGGACAACTTAGTCCAGTCAGGTCTCCTACCTTTACATGGGTTCTAAAGATTGAATGCAGATCTTCAGGTTTGTGTTGCAATTACCTATATTCCTTGAACCATTTTGCATTCCTTATTTTTATTTTTTATGTGTATTTATTTATTGGGGTTCACCATGACACAAGTGGAGATCAGAGGACAACTTGGGGGAAGTTAGTTCTCTCCTGTGAGTCCTGGACGTCAAAGTTAAATCCTCAGGTTTGGCAGCAACAACTTCCTGGCTCAGCCATCCTGTTACCCTGGCTGCCACCACTCCATCTTGTTTTTTTGAGACAGGGTCTTTCACTGGCCTGTACCTTACCAAATAAGCCAGGCTAGATGGCCAATAAGATCCAGGGCTGTCTGGGGCTATTCCGACCTGGGCCAGGCAGGACAGGACCCTCTGATAAGCTATACCCTCCCACCCCCCTTTCAGGGGAAGCCTCGCTGGTTCCTTATCACTTTCATACACTGAACCAATGGAAGACCATTGCTTGCCCACACCTCTCCACATCCCCTCTGACCATCTTGACCTGATTCTTAGTAATTGCTTCTCTATACTTGAGCCTTGGGTTGCTGGAAAACTCAGTGTGTGGCCTCACTCTGAGGCCACAGTGCTTGGACCGTGGGTGCTTGGCGGATGAATTCCTCTTCACTGTAGTAAAGACTGCTGGGATTCCAGAGGGGACTTGGCCCAAGTCAGGTGGTTCTGAAGCCTGTCCTGAGTCTGCGGCCAAAGTCAGGTCCTCTTTGTAGGAAACTTGGGAGAGATTGCTATCTGTCCTCAGATACCTTCCTCCTGCTACAGATCTCTGTGTTTGCATCTAAGTTGTGCAATGGTTAGCTTCCTTAGTATTCTTAAAAACAAAGCAAGCCAAGAACTTCATGAGAGTTCCCATGCCTGTTCTCATTTCTAGCACTTTGTGCAAGGCCTTAAAAAGTTTCCCAAATGAACAACTTTCCCCATTTTTTGTTCCAAAAATCTGGTCAAAGAATTAGAGTGAGAAGAGATGGAAAAAGTTGTGTGTCTGAGTGTGTAGTACTCACATACCTGTATAATTTGCTAATGGTATATATGTACGTGTACTTTGCTATGACATGGGTGAGAATGTGTGGTATATGTATGCATGTGTGGTTTATTCATGGTGTGTTTCTGCTGTATGATATACATGTAAAAGGTATAGGAGTTGTGTATGTGATTCATATATGTAGTATGCATGTATGTGGTAAGTATGCATGTGATATATGCTCACATTATGTGTGATGTATGTTGTATGTGTTTAAGTGAAATACATGTGATGTGTATTCATGTTATGTATGGTGTGTGACATACATGTACATATGTGGTTTATATGTGTGTGGTGTAGGTTTCATTTGTACATGAGTGGCATGTGATGTGTTACATATATTTTGTCTTGTATGTGTATAGTGTAGTATATGATATGTATAGTATTTGTGTGGGTTAAACTTGTATATGGTGCGCATATGTGTGTGATAATGGTATGGTGTATACTCATAGTTTATGTGTGCATACACATTTGAGGATATGACTGTGGGCGTGAGATAGACAATCTTTCCATTGCATCTTCTCTTTATACCATTTGTGATGAGTTTAAAGCAAAATGTTAAAGCATATAACAAGAACAAGGGGACGGCACCTGCCCTGTGAACAGAAGCAGAGCTGGCAAGGCGCGCCATGGTGGCAGCAGCACTGAGTGGTCTCCTGTGACAATGAGCCGGGCCCTCCACACCTTTTGTGAATAAAACCAAGTGGGTTCAATGGCTTCCGGTGTTTCAGAGCTCAACGAACTCAGTGAAAGGCTCAGTGAAAACCCCAAGGCAGCTAAAGATTTGATCAGGGAAAGAGGCATCTTTCCCACCTCCATCTGGCCCTGACTGTGGCTAGAGGCACCTCTGCCTCCATTTTCACGCTGAGTTAAGAGGGGTGCTGCTGAGCTCTGGCTTTCTGAAAACTCTGATTTGTGAGCTTTTGCTCTGAGAGGTTTCTGAGAGTGAGAACCGAGGGCAAAATGCATGTGTGCTTTCATCTCTGTGCAGACTAGAAACCCCAAACAGGAAATGGTTCAGGGACGGAATGACTAAAATCAGTTCAGAGTCAAGTTGAGCTGAGCACTGAAAACTTCAGGATCCTTTAACTGAGATTTGGAATCTCAGAGGTCAGCATGGCCCCATCTCAGCCTCTGGAACCGTGGAGTCCAGCCCAAATGGACCTGAGTTATACATGTTCGGGGCTCTGACTTTGCTGTGTGCACCCATCAGGAAATTACTGCTCAGAATCAGCTCCCGCTTCTCCATCCACATATCTTTTATCCTCTCCCCGTCCCTCCCTCCTCCTTCCCCTCCTTCTCCTCTCCCTCCTCTTTTTTCTTTTGTGAAGGCTAGGGCTATTTTAAGCAAGAAGTGACAGAAGTGTTTGAAAGGCACTCCTGCTATGCTCTATAGGCTGCCTGTAGCTAGGGATGCTTTGAATGTTGTAGCCCAGCACAAAAGTGCAAACGTACTTAAAACATGACATTTTTTAAAAATCTTATTTTGTTTATTTTTCTATTTGAGATAGAGTCTCTCTCTAGGTCTTAATGGTCTGGAACTCACTTTGTAGACCCGGCTAGCCTTGAGCCCACAGAGATCCACTTGCCTCTGGCCTTTCTACTTGGCATAAGTTTGTGTGTGCCACTCATGTGCAGGTACCTATGGAGACCACATGAGAGTGCTGGATCCCCTAGAACTAGCGTGACAGACAGGTGGTTGTGAATTGGCTGATGTAGGTGATGGGAACTAGTCTCTGGTCCTGTGTAGGAGCAGAAAGCACTGTTAACCATCAAATGGTCTCTCCACTTCCCTGTATGATTTCTGTTTTTTTAACTTGATTATATAAGGTGTTTTTTTTTTTTTCTTGTTGTTTAGTTTTTTTGAGACAGGGCTCAAAAACCAATAAAACAAAGTTCCAAACTATGACTGCCCTAGAGCTCACTAGATCAGAGGTTGGCTTTTGAACTCATAAGAGATCCTCTTGCTTTTGCCTCCCACATGCATGCTGGGATCAAAGTACTAACTCCTAGCACTAACTATACTAACTAACTAACAATAACTAACTAGCAGTAACTAAAACTAGCTAGTTCTCAAGCATGATCTCTGTAGATGACAGTGCCTTGTTATAGTGCTAAAAGATAGGATGCTTTGCCATGGTCTGTATAAATGGTACACCTCTTCTCAGACCACGTTACTGATATCAGGAGGGGGAACAGTACTAGTGAAGGCTAGGATTGACAGGCTTTAGAGTGCTGAGGTCTGTTGTAGCTTGGTTAATCCTTGTCACTTTTTTACAGGAGAAGAAACCGAGGCCTGGAGTTTGAGTAATTCCTTCAAGGTGAACACATTGGTAAGTAACCAAGTTGGCATGGGACTGTAGCCACCCGGCTCTAGATCCTGCACTCCTCACTGTCACTCTGAAGAAAGAACAGGGTGGACAGCGGTGGCCAAGATGTGGCTTTCAGTTTCATAGAAGCTTCTCTGCCCTGTTGAAATGACACAGCACATAATGCGTTTTATTTTCTTCCTTTTGCCCGTGAATGTTGAGACTCCGCAGGCTACTGAGTCAGATTAGTAATTTAAATAACTAAATTTGGGGCAATGGTGATACTTCTCTACTTCCAGTCTTAGGTAACAGTGTCAGCAAAGACTTTTGGAACAAAGGCTGTGTGCAGTCACTACCCCACTCAGCTCTCACACCAGTTCTGCAAAGCTGAAGCACATAGGAAGGAAGTACAGTCTCTCTACATGGGAGTAGAGTCTATACACCTGGGTTGCCAGCCAGTGTGGTTAACTAGTGTAATTTTTGTCACCCTCTGAGGGCACTTGTGAGAAGATCCTTGTGAGCTCAAGTGCCCCCTAGCTGACTTACATCTTCTCTCTCCTTTTCCTGTGTCTTTTGGTCTAGTCTCTGTCTTCCACATGGCTGGCAAACTTGTGGTGAGGCTTTGCCATTGCTTATTTTTAATGATTATTTTAATGGAGCTGTGTTGTATTAGGCTTCTGGCCCAGAATTTCTGGCCTAGCCTTGTGGCCCGGATCTGCAGTCCCACTGAAACACACAGATGCTTATATTAATTGTACACTGATTGACCTGTGGCCCAGGCATAAAACTTGCTAGCTCTAGCTCTTAAACTAACCCATGATTCTTATCCTGTTCAGCCACATGGCTCGGTACCTTTTCTCAGAGCACCTTTTCTCCTCTGTACCTGTTTCTCTGGTGTCTCTGTGGCATCTCTGCTCTGTTCTTCCTGTTCCCAGAGCTTTCTTAGTCTGGTAGCTCCACCCACACTTCCTGTCTGCCTTGGGCCAATCAACGTTTTTATTAAACCAGTAGGCGGGACAATTATTAACAATGTAACATAATCCCACTATAGAGCTTTGCACGGAGTAAAGCACAAATCTTAATCTTACAGCCGGATGAGTGTTTTTAACTGCCACAAATCAGGAGACTTGGTATTCCTTCCCATCATTCTAGGATACTTCTTAGTATTGCCTGAGTAACGGGCATGACACTGATGTTTACTGTGTTTGTGTTTTTAACTTACACATAATTGTAAACATAACTATTCAACAAAGCAGACTGGAGACGAACACACCTTAAATAGCATAGTGATCGTGCCCTTTCTCCTGGTGGGCATCTGTCTTCAAGAGTGAGTGTGGCTAGGAGGAATGGATCTGATCTTCTTTCTCTGACTCTTTGTTCTTGGCGTCTTTTAAAATTTGAGCATCTTGTGCTGTCAAGAGTTTCCTATATTTCTAGATTTGAACAATCATACAACATACCTCCTAAATACAAAACAGATTTCATGTGAGTGCTCAGCTTAAGACTCTCAGAAAGACTGTATTGTATGTCATAAAAGATAGTATGCCAATTGTAAGCATGAGGCCTTAGAGGATTTTTGAACCACTTTAGAGTTTTCAGTTTTTATATTTCATGCTGAAATTAAATGCTAAATCTAGAGTAAGCTGCATTGTATAAACATTTTGTGTTTATTATCAGGTGGGGATGGGACAGTGTGCATGTACATGTAGAGGTCAGGACACAACTTTTGAGTCTGTTCTCTCCATTCACCTCTATGTGGGTCCTAGGGACTGAGCTCAGGTCTCCAGACTTGTCTAGTAAGTCCTTTTACCTACTGAATTATGTTGGCAACGTGTAAGCTAGAATTTGAATATCAATAGAACTGAAGGGTGAATGAGTGGTTATGTTGGATTTGGTGACCTGAAAGTCTCTGGTTGGTACAATATATATACACCAAGCTGATTTGCTAGTACTGATTTCCCAGTACTAATGCAGAGTTGATGGAAATGTTTCTTGAGGAATCTGTAAGAACAAATAATTCCAGAATCCACCAGAAATTCAGAGGTACATGTAAGCCAGTGGGTCTATGTGAGCAAGAGCTATGACATATGTAGGGCTTGTATTGACCAAGATTCCAGTGTCTGGGGTTTTCATTCTGCAGTGAGTCTAGAAGTGAGGCCTGATAGAAGGCAGAATTAATATCCAGGAGCCTTGAAGGTCTGATTTCTTTTTGAAAATGGAATTAGAAAACTTTACTATCTGGAAGTTTACCTTGAACTGAAAGACTGTTCAAGGTAACAAGAAATTACCCCCACCCAAAAAAAGCCTTGGTACTGTAATACACACACACACTTGTGGAGTCTATATTTTTATTACTTATAATATCCTTCAACTTGAGCAGTTAACATAAAAATTGGCCTTAAGGATATTTTATCAATGCATACGTGACAGGACTCCCATGAAAAGGAAAAGGAAAACAGTCACAGTTAAAACAGTAAACTGCTCAGTTAGCAAGCCATTTCAAGGCGATGCTAAACTTAACCTTTCAGCAAGAGTATGAAATAGTATATCTAAAATGATTGAGGGCTAATAAGATCAAAAAGCAAGAAAGGAAAGAAGAAGCAAAGATTTGAAAACCAGCCAAAATGAAATGAGTCGTTTTATTTAAGTTCTACCAAAAGGGCTGTAAGAATGGTTAGCTAGAAAGAGAGGATAAGTGAGTTATGGGACAATATTAATATTGTCCTTTGTTGAGTTTATGCTGGACACTGTTCTGAGTTTTTGTATTAACTCACTTAGCCCTCAGAATTATGAGGGGGCATTATTATGGCGACCTGTATTTTATTTATGTATTTACAATTCTAATTGAAATATAATTACATAATTTCTTCCCCACTTTTCCTCACCAGCCCCTGATGTTCTTCGCACTCTCAACTTGATAGCCGCTCTTTCCGTATTATTGCTACAAACATGGACAAGCATACACATACAACCTGCCAAGTCCATTTTTGCTTTTCGTATGCGGCTTCAGGGCTGACTACTTGTATTGGATAACTGATCAGGCTGACATCGGGGCAGGGCTAATTCTCTCAGCAGTCCTTAGTCCCCATAGTTCCGTGAGATGTCCCCTCTTCCGTGTTGTCATGTCTATTGATATTGTCATTGTTCTGGTCTCACTGAGGCAACCCTTTCTAAGAGTCACACAACAGCCACAACTTTACCAGTCCTCACTTCCTCTTCTGTAGGGGTCCTCCAGCCATAGCTGCAGGGGCTGTTCTGCAGATGTGTATCCACCAGAGCTGAGCTTTCCACAACCCACTGATTTTTGCATTTCATTCAGTTGTCATCTCTGTATTGTAGATAAAAAACAAAAAAACAAAAAACCTAACACAGTTAAATACTGTTACTCATGGTTGCACACTTGCTTGGTTGAGTGACAGAGCTAGGATTTGATCCCAGCAAGAATTAACAAGAAAAATCACTATATGGTAAAGGGATTGTAAGTATAAAAGAATAGTAACAAGACATAGAAAATACCGCTTCTCATCCCATGGTGGGACTATGTGAGAGAACCAAAAATTAGATTTCCTGTAATCTTTGAGTTATAAGAATTTGTGAGCAGGTCAGCATTAAGGGTAAGACACTCAGGAAAGGGACCCAGAACCTCAGTTTCCATAGTGGTATATATTGATGTGCCAATATGGCAGTCTGTCTCGGAAAAGAAAAAAAAAAAAAAAAAAACTGGTTTGTTTGTAGCATTTGGTGATTTTTTTTAGATTAATTTTTATTTTTTAATTTTACTTTTGATGTGTACGGGTGTTTTGCCTGTATGGCTGTCGGTGTACCACATGTGTATAGCACCCATGGGGGCCAGAAGAGGGCATCAAATCCTCTGGAATTGGAGTTACAGATGGTTGTAGCTAACCATGTGGATGCTGGCAATTGAACCCAGGTTCTCTGGAATCACAGCCAGTGTTCTTAACCACTGAGCCACTCTCTAGCCCTGTGTTTGCTGATTTCTATGGTGTAAGCATTGCCATACTGACCACGTTCAGGCTTGCAACAACGTGTCTCTGAACTTGGAGTTGAAAAGCTGTGAATATGGTCGGGTTTCTTGAAAGAGCATGAGCTGGCTCCAGCACACCATTGGCTCACATGTCCATGCTATTTTAAGCTCTGCTTCTGGGTTGTGCACCTAGGAGTGGAATTTCCAGGAAGTAGTAATGTCACGGGTGATTCATAGGGGCAAGAAGAGACAATGGGACAGGAGCAGAGTTCTGCCCTTCTTTTTCCCCCTGCACTTAGAAACTAAACAGGAAAGCAGCCTTTTGTGAGTGTGGACAGAGGCACCGCACAGTCCTTTCACTGTTGTTAGAATGAAAAGTCTTACATCTTTGAAGAGCAACCTGGTGTTATCCTTCGAGTTTCAGGTGAACGTGCTCTCTAACTCCGCAGTTCTCTTCCAAGGTTTGGTTTGCTTTGCAGCAGGTCTCATGATGAAGCCTAAGTTTCCCGGGAATTTGCTGTGTGACCCAGGCTGGTCTTAAACTAGTGATCCTCCTGTCTCAGTTCCTCAGGTGCTTTCTTTAGTTATCAATACAAGACAGCGATATTCTTTTGTTGTTAATTAAATCGTTCTCTGACAGTTGAGAACATTGCTTCCTCTCAGAATCCACCGCTATCCAATAGTTCATCAGGGAGGGGGGAGTCCCATGTGCCCCTGTACCACCCACGACTGACTCGACGGAAGCAGTCCTCGGGGAACTGCAGCTGCTTTGAATACATGTTTGTATTACCTGCGTCATGTCCCTCTTGTAGTCTTGGAGCCTTTGTTGTCTTTCCTCCTACTTCTGGCTCTCATATTCTTCTCCCTCTTCTGTAATGTTCCCCGAGGGCTATAAATGTCCTTTTGAGGGCTGAATACTGAGCCATCCCCCCGCCCCCTTTTTGGAACCTTGAACAGCCATAGGTCTCTGTGTTCACTGCCATTTATTCATTGTAAAGGGATGCTTTTCTGGTTATGTTTGAGAGTAGCATGTGTCTGAACATATAGACTTAGGACACCGTGTCAGTTTAGCTAAACACTGGTGTTAAGTTCTCATCCTCCCAGGGTTCATGACCTCCCAGCCATGGGTTTTTGATGGCATTTACAATGTCGGATATGAACTCTATCTGGTGTAGTTGCCCTATGCTCTCACATCTAGTCATAGAGCACTTGGGTGTCCCATAACAATTGTGCCACTGTTGCAGGTAGAGGAACATCTTGCCTGGCAGATTAATGTTGTAATTTGTAGGATTCACAACAGAGTCAGGCTGCTGATGCCTTTTATTTAGCAGTAGCCTGCATAGCACCTTTCATTGTCATGAAAGAGAGCAAGAAGAAGCTTTCTGCTCAGTTCCAGCTTGATTTCTCTGTCTTGCAACCAAAGTGTATGATGTCTTCAGCAATTAGGTCTTACAATCTAGTTTCAGTGGGCCTTCAAAAAACAAGAGTCTATATTGTTTGGGGCTTTGCTGACCTACAGCTCATAAAGTAGCCAAGATATATTTTTTAAGTGTAAGAAAAGCAATGTACAGAAAAGTATATATGGTAGGCATTCATACATGTGTTAAAGACAGGAACACAAATTTATATATATTTATATGTGTTTATTTGTGTGTGTATATATATCTGCTTTCATACACAGCATGCGTACTTGTTTGGCTCTGCTTAGAACACAACTGGAAGCATGCAGTGGATAGATGACACCTGACTGCATCTTTTATGAACATTTGAAGTTTTAAAATTATTATTTATAGACAGAGTCTTGTTTTGTATCCCAGAACAGCCTCAAACTTGTGATCTCCTCCCTCAGATGAGTCATGGGATTATAAGAGTTGTACTACCATGCTTTGTTGCATACTACTTTTGAATGAAGAATCAATTGTGGCTAAAAGACTACTTAGGATGAGGCATGGAGGCTGATAATCCAAGTACTTGGAGAGGCAGGCAGAGTGAAAGGCCAGCTTGGGCTATATAGAGGAGTCCCATCACTGGACAAAGCAAACCTCTTGGAGAGCCTCAGACATAAGAGCCCTTCCCATTTTTAGAGGGATGTAGCAAGTCTCCAATGGAAAGCCAGTGCTAAATACTAGCTAGGCACGTCTCTGTGTTGTCTGATTTAGTCCATATATAGACCGCTATAGGTTTCCTTATTAATTCTGCCTGGATTCTTGAATCCCATTTTTCAAGATGTGTCCATGTAAGAGAGAAAGAGTAGGAGGAAGAAAGGAAGAAAGAGAGAGACAGATTTGTGTCAAGTCCTGGCGTGCAGTAGAGGGAGTTTGGTAGCATTATTTAGAGGGGTTTTATAAACAAGTTTACATAGTCACTGCTAAACCATCCAAGGAGTGCAAAAGGTAACTCAGCTTCCCTGCCACCTGCATCTAATCCTAGGCAGCCCCACCCCCTGGGTTACATGGAGGTATTTTGTCACTAATAATTGTCTCAATTTGAAGCCTATTTGTTCTGGAAAGTCAGAACTCTTGTTTCTGGAACAAATGAATCCCTGATGTGTTCAGCAAGCAGTGAAGGTGAGAATCTGTCCTACTGTGTCATCCTTTTTTAGGCTTATTTGATCTGCCCACCGCCTAGAGAGGATGCATCATCAAAGGCCCCAAAGACACTGGCTTCTGTTCACTGACAAAGAACTCGGATGGCCTTTCTTAGCAAAATAGATGTTCTCAGAGGAGCCTTCATTGTTGTTATTTGCCACGGTTGGTCACATGTCCAGCTCAGGAGCTGTTTATAGGACCAGAGGTTGTTTCTCTTGTCACTCCCTTGGTACAGTTTGGAAATAGTTCCCTAAGTGGGTTATCCATCTCGAAAGGGTTTTATGATGCTCCCTGTGATTTGGTGAACAGTAACCCAAATGGGTGAGGAGATGGGGTTGGCAACCAGCTTACAGAGTCAGGAGATGGTTGGTGATGGCAACTTCAGCTTGAAGAGGAGATGACATGAACCAACCTGGGAATTAAGGGTATCACTTCCTCTGTCACGTGTTCCCAAGTGATGGTTATTTGGCCGTGAGATATTTTCATATCTTTCAAGGCAGTGTTTTGGGGGTTCATTTAGAGTTCCGTTAAGTGCTTGGCGTATCTTTGCCCACTTTGCAAGCTGGGACTCGGGGTTTTAGTTTACTGGAAGATGGATTCGAATCAACAGTGTTATCTGACTCCCTCAGACAATTTTTTTTTTTTTTTTTTTTTTTGTCTGAGTAGAGATGGAAAGCAGGTTTAAATACACTTGCCCTGGGAGACCCCTTTTCATGCTTATGTTGTACTGTGTAGGATTTAATTCAGCTTTCCATAGCTTTAGGAAAGGGCGGCTATGCCCATTTCAGACATGAGCCTGAAAAGGTGGCGTGGGTCAACTTGCTTCCTGTACTCACAGAAAATCAGGGTTTCCCCCCTTTCCAGATGACTCCAGCTTGAGCTGGCTTCTGTAGAGAAGAGATTTGATTGTTTATTTAGTTGAAAAGTTTGAAGTTAGAATTTGAGGCAGAGAGAAACCAAAGCTTAAAGCCTTGCCAAATCTAGACAGTTTTTCATCTCTTGATGAAATACGTTTCCTTTTCACATTGTGGCATCAGATAGCAGTTAACAGCTCTGGCAGGTTTAGAAAGCTCACCTTCCTAATAACCCAGCAGAAAGTCTCAGGACTGATCTCACTATCTGAGGCTTTTTACCCCCTCTGGGTAACATGCATATCCCCCAAACAGTCTGTGTTGCCAAGTGTACTCGGATACTCTAGGCTAAATGGCTGTCCCCTGGAGATGTTAGGCTGGGAACTGCTTGTCTCTTGGGGCACAGGGACAGAGAATGAGGCAAGGTGCTCATTCCTTAAGGCAGTCCAGGAACTGTTTTTGAATGATGGATACACAAGAGCAAAGAATGTCCAACGTGGTAGGTTTTTAGTTAGTGTTTACTTGATGAGCAAATGAGTGGAGGGATAAGCAGAGTAGGGGCTGATTGTATGGTCCTTGCTGTGGACCTGAACAAATGGAGCCTTGCAAAGAAAAGGGATACAGCCTTGCAATCCAGCCATGAAATTAACTGAAATATTTAACAAGAAACATGAGAAAGGCAGATATCTGATAGCTGTTTCTAGGTCTGAAGGACATCAATCAGCAGGACAGGAGCTTCGGTTGAGTCCCTCACTCTGTGCCCCAGGTGCTAGGTTAGACAGTTTAATTTTTATTAGAGAACCAATTCATGCTGACTCAGAAAAATCCCCAAATGGGCCAGCCAGATGTCTCAGTGGTAAAGGTGCTTGAGTTCAGTTCTGTGAACCCACATGTAGAAGGAGAGAACCACCTTCTCCAAGTTGTTCTCTGGTCTCTCTGTGCTCACCCCTCCCCCACATGCCCTTCTGAAGGTCTTATTAACTTTACTCTAGAGGATTAGTTGTAATTAATATTCTGATATGCCTGCCAGTCTTTTTCTTCTAGTTACATCACATTTGGAAACTTACATGTTTATAAGCTTATTGTGAGATTGAGTTTGGTTGTGTAGCCTTCAAATTCTCCTCTGTCTCCCTACTTCAGCCTCCCGAGTACTGGGCTAGAGGTGCACATCACAGTACCCATGTCTCATTTAACCTTGATAGAGTCAGAGTTCTGTTTCTGCCAGACTCACAACCGCCCTTTTGGTTTCTAGGTCTTGGGCTGGCTGCTGTCTGCCTGCTGGGTTGCACTGTATAGGGTTTTACTAAGATCTAGTCCTAGAATGCTGATTTCATTGTCTTTTGCATGTCCACTCATTTGGGCGCCCAGTCAGGTACTCAGGAATGCTTGCATGGGTTGCTTTTTTGGGTGCCAGTGAATGAGGCAAGCCCCTGCTTCCCTGGAGTTTCAGTTTAGCTGAGTTTCACATCCTTTCTGGTTGTTAGTCAACCCTCCAGGATCTGCACTAGTCTGGAACCTCTGTTCTTCAGGCAGACAGCATAGCTGATACCTGGGAGACCTTATTTAATGTATATAGTCTTGTAGGTTGCTACTCCTAACATGAATGCATCTGGGTGGTGTGGGTTGGGGTGGGGCTTGAGGCATGTCTTTTCTCTTCTCTTTCCTGAGACTGTGTGTGCAGCCTACCACTGTATACTTATAATAACCTCTGTTTCTGAACCCCAGAGCAGAACCCATGTCATGTAACAAAGTCACTGCAAAAGGCACGGTAATATATCCCGTGTGAGTATGGCTTCTCCTGTTCCTTGTCATGGTTTCTTTCACCCCGGGAGGAGAGGTATCATTTACCCACATTGTTCAGAACAGAACAAGTAGCTGGGGCTTGGCTGTGCCAATGATTTGATCCCAGGCCCGGATGCTGCTCCACACCTGGAACTTCTTTTTTATGTACCATCTAGAGCCTGGAGCTTTAAATGCTTCTGAAACTCCAGGTTATTTGATAGCTTCATCCCATCCATTTATTTGGAACAATAATTGTTTGAGGACCTATGTATAGAAAAACTATTAAGTCCTAAGATCCAGAAATGTGCTTACATTTCTGCCTCACCCTTTGTATAGTGAACCATTGAGGATAGATCAGGTGGAGTGCTTGGCGCTGCAGGCTACAGAACTCTTGGTTCATCTGAGGTAACTGGTAGAAGCAGTTAAATGATTGGCATATTCAGGAAGTAGGATGAGTTTCAGGCACACTCTGATCCAGGCCCTGGCTTTGTTTCTCTGTGATCTCCGGGCTCTGCACTTCTGTCTCCTGGCTTTGTTCTCAGGTTTCCATCCTTCACAATAGCTTAAAGGAAGGAGCTACCATCTCTCCATAGAGTCCTTGAACAAAACTTCCCCCCTTTCCTTTGATTGGATCCTCTCAGGGCCTGCATCCATTTCTCAGGCCAATATGGTGGCAGAGCAGAGAAGATAGCATTGTCTTAGACCATTTAGAAGCTACCTTAGGAATTGAAGACAAGTCTGCATGGCTCCTGATGGAGGGATGAGAGGAAGAGATGCTACCAAGAGGCAGTGACAGTCTCCAAATGGTCTCCACACAAGGATGGAAACACAAAGATGTCTCAGGATGGCGGTCATTTTTCTCATAACAAATTCACCTTCGAATAAATGGACATTGATAGTTTTTTGAATGCTCAACATTTTACACATTTTCACAGTGACTTCTCATCATATTTTTGTCAAATGGGCAATTATTTCCGTTTTATAGATGAGGAAACCACTGTAGGGAGGTTAGGTTACTGCAGGCAGTCAGGCCCTAGGAAGCCTGCCAGATGTGTCTGGGCCTGTGGATCCCGCTCTATTTCCCTTTTGGGATGGTTTGTAGAGAAAATAGATTCTTAATAGAGGCCTTAAAAGGGGGTTTCTAATGATTCTTCACAATAAACAGGGCCTTGGGAGTAGTTACTGCTTTTCATTTCCAGCTTCTATTAGGAGAATCCTGCCTGCCTTCTTCTGTTAGGCAACTGTAGATGGGAGGAAGTCTCTTTTCCCTGGCTCAGGGAAGTAACAGATAATTGAATGAGCCCCCAAGAAAAGCAGAGCCATTGTTGACACACAATGCTTCAGAAGACTTGGTCACTTCAGATACTTTTACAAAAATGAGTTTTCTTTTGACTTTTCTGCCTGAGGCTACCATTTGTTTCTTTAAAGCAATAGAGTAACCATTATGTAATCTATACAATGCCTCCTTCCCTTGGGCCTGAGTTAACTCTGCCTTCAACAATGCAGAATGTCTTTTCATGTTGGCAAAGAGTTTACATAAAGCTACCGGGAGACCTAAATTAAACTGCCAAAGCAAAGGCAAACAAGCTGGGTTTTCTGGTTTTCTCCAGACACTGCAGAGACAATATCCCCCAAGGAAGGAAGATGACGTGCTGAAGTCATTTTGTGGTGGTGTAGGATGTCATGCTGTGCTCTCTGCATGGCATGCGTGCCCTGGACATAGTGCCCAGCTGAAAAGACACCTGCTTGTTTATAGACCTCCTCCACCTCAGTAAACACATTTATTCTCTTGGAAAAGAAACAAAAAAATGCGGAGATCCAAATGGTAGCTGGTGTCTAGCCGACAAAGGAGGTTTTCCTGATGTCTCAGCCCGTTGCTGTGAGGAACACCACAAGCAAGTTGGGGGAGAAATGGCTTATTTGGCTTCCAGGATACAGTCTGTTCATCATCAGGGAAGCCAAGGCAGGAATTGTAGTAGAGACTATGGGAAGATCTTGCTTCATCTCACTTTCCCCGGCTTGCTCAAGAACCTTTCTTCTACAGCCCAGGCCCACCTGCCCAGGGATGGGATGGCCCTTCTTAGTGGACTGCACCTTCCTACACTGACTAACAATTAAGGGAATGCCTTATAGACATGCCCATAGACTAGTGGTTCTTAACCTTAATGCTGCAACCCTTTAATAAAGTTCCTTATGTTGTGGTGACCCCCCCCCCACTGTAATATTATTTCCATTGCTACTTCATATCAATAATTCTGCCACTGTTATGAATCATATCAATCATTGATATGCAGGATATCTCATGAAACCTCTGTGAAAGGGTCATTTGACCCCCAAAGGGGTCATGATCCACAAACTGGAAACTACATCTATAGGCCAATCTGAATGAGGCTATTTCTCATCTGAGATCAGATCTCTTCCTAGATATGTCTAAGCTCTTGCTAAGTTGACAAAAACTACAGCAGTAACTTAGGTGCCCTGTTAATTTTTTTTTTTTTTTTTTGAGGTCTTGTGGCTATTTGCCCACTTCCCCAGCTCATTACCCAATGGTGTTTTATCTGCCTAGATTTCCCCTTAAGTTCTCTGCTTACTGTTCTGGGTCACAGACAAAGGGAAGTTCAAAACTCAGCTTCCATTCTTGCCAACCATTGGTGGCCATCCTCTCCCTGATTTACTTCCATCAATTCCCATCTGTGTAATTTTGGGATTCTGATTGCTCTGGACAATGGTTCGGCTGGGCCTCGAAAAGGTGGGAAGTAAAACAGTATATGAGAAATGCCTGTGGGTAAAAGGTTTGGGGTTAAATGTCAGATAAAGTCATTTTATCGCTAAGCAAAAGGTTGTTGAATTGCTTGTTGTGATCCTGGAGAATGACTTTGATGGCTGTCATTAGGTGTAAAATTGAGAGGCCTTATTACAGCAGAAGCGATGTATCAGTGGTTATAACCACTGCTGCTAGGGAAAAAGGGACTGATGGCACCTGGGGGCATCTTGCCTTATGTACATGCTAATAAATATATGTATGTACATATAAATCTTGCTGCTTCTGTGATCAGTTTCTAAATTTGTCTACAGAGCTTTTAAAATCCAAAGCTGTAGACAACACTCTAGCAGATTTCATTGGCAAACTCTGTGGGGTGGGAGACAGAGAGAAAGGGGGGGGAGGAGTGTACGTTTGTGAAGATCAACCTTGGGTGCTATTCCTCATTAGATGTGATCCTTTTTGATTTTTGGGACAGTCTCTCACCTGGCTTGGAACTTGCCAATTTATCTAGGCTGGCAGGTTGAAGCACTGAGATCCACCTGTCTCTGTCTCTCTGTTGCTGAGCTTACAAGCACACACACCACACCAGACTTCTTTTTTAATATTGGTGCTGAGGATCCAACTCTGGCACTCAGGCTTGTATGGCAAGCACTCTACTGTCTAAGCCTTCCTCTCTGCCAGAGTCAGTAGTTTGTAAGCTCTCCAGGTGATTCCAGTTGCAGACAGGCTCCGCTACAGTATTGTGTGGCAGCTGTAACATGATTATGGTCTGGAGAGGAATGGAATTGTGGTAGTGACAGTGAACTGGCCATTAGCATTTACTGGCTGGAGTCTCTAGATCAGGCCATCTACTGAATTTTTACAAATGTTCCCACTAATCCTCTGTGTGCTCTCTGGGACGCTGGAGGAGGATGGTAAGGCTTGGAGCTTCTAACTGGTATCTGTAGAGTTGGCTGACCCAGATTGGCAGGTAAAGGCAGAAAGATGAGGTCTTTGGGCTTATCTTGCTCGCCCCTGAGAGACCACTGCGGTTAGCTTTAGTCTGGGATTGAGGTTTCTGTTGTTACCACATCGTAACCTGTCCACATCCTGGTGGATACAGCCGTCCTTTTAATAACCACAGCGGATTCAGGAGTCAATATTCAAAACCATATTTAGCAAAGTTGTACATTGATGGTGAGTATATTTTTATTTGTGGCTTGAAAGGGAGGAAAAAAGCGCAGTAAACTAGGCTGTTAATCTTGGCTTGGTTGATTCTTTCATGAAAACCACTGTATGTGTCTCAAGAAACTAGATTAAATAAATTAATAAAACATCGTCCTGTATTTTTGCAGCACCTTCTTTTCAGTGCACGGTGCTCTGTAAACTTTGACCATTGCCAGTGTGTGGATTACCATAACGTAAAAAAGAGGAACCAGGCATAGCAAACGTGTGTAGAGATTTCTGGCTGGCGCCTTGAAGAGTTCAGCTGGGAAGTGGATGAACAGCAGGGAAGGTGCTCTTGGGAGTGTGGAAGGATTGGGCAGAGGCACAGCAGAGAGTGATTCGAGGGAGCTCTGCAGTCAGCTCAGAATTACATCGAGAACGGCAACCATTGCCCACTATCAGGGGAGACTGGAAATGCATGCCAAGTGAGCATCTCTACTTGTGTATTCTGTTATGCAACAAACATGCCTCCTAACTTGTTTTTAATTTCAGTGTTGGAAGACATTTGAGTGATGAAGGGCTAGATATGGATAACTTCACTGACACCCCCCCCCCCATTTGCCCTGAAAACCATATCAGATACCATACCAAAGTTTGCACATTACCAATTAGGAGCCATTATTTAAAACAAAAGACAAAACAAAACAAAAAACAGGACTCTTGTTCATGTCTCAAGGAGTTAGACTGACCTTTGAAGACGTACTGAGCTGTTCTCTGACAGTGCAGATGTTAGGGTCTGCAGATCACCCCACAAAAGACCACCACTCATAAAGCAAGAGTGTTTGCTTCTCAAGGATAATTCCTGCATGCAGGATCAGCCATGTAACAAAATGGTGGTGACCCCCAGAGAAGCCCACACGCCCCTTATACAGACAACTCGGAGGGGACAAGGTCATCTTAAACATGATTGGCCAAGCAGGCAGCAGCCACACTAATATGTTTCTGATTTGCTGGGGCTGTAAGTGCAGAACCATGCCTAGTATGCAGCATCTCCTTCACCTGCCTTATCAGAAACTGAAACTGAAACAGAAATGGAGCCCTAAAAAAAAACTGAAACTCAGGCCTAATAGAGGCTCCAGTGGCCTCTCATAGACGTAAACCCATTAGCTTCATGGCCTAGATCCCATGTCTGCTGGGGTGGGTGTTTTGATTGCACACTTAGTATCCAGCTGTCGACTGATAGGCAAGTTCCTTGACACCTTGGGCAAGAGTCTCAGTGAAGGATTGTCTAGTTTAGATCATTTTGGCTTGTAGGCATGCATGTAGGTGATTATCTTGATCTCATTGAGAAGGGAAGACACACCCACTGTGAGTACCTCCATTCCCTAGGCAAGGGATCCTGAGCTTTGAGAGTGGAGAGAGCAAGCTGAACACCAGCATGACTGCATGCATGCATTACTTCATGCATGGTGGATGTCATGTGACCATTTCAAGTTATTGACTTCCCTGCTTGATGGATAGTAACTTGGAATTGTGAGCTAAATAAAATAAACCCTTTTCCCCTAAGTTGGTTTTATTGGCACATTTTATCGCAGCAATGGGAAAGGAAACATAGACACCCACAAAACAAGTGACCTGTTACACGAAATTGCTAAGTATAGTAATGGATACCAAAGCTCTTTTCTCTAAATTCATGGGTTGAAGCAAGCCCCCTAATTAGGGGAGTTTCCATTCTCCTCCTTTTCCTTCCTAAGAATTACAGCTAAGGAAGAGATGCTATCTCTTGATGTCTACGCGATAACATGAAACTTGTACCTGGGTTTTAGAGAAGAAGATAGGCAAATCAGATGAGCTTCTTGTGACATAGACCGTATTGATCACCCTCATCCTCCAAGCCTTCTTATACAATATCTTTCTTCCTCTGACCTTAAAAAGTAACTGAGAAGCTAAATTCATTCACATGTTTCACTCATGTGTGACTTACCCTGTTGTTTGGTTCAAGTTAGGAGTTTCAAATACTAGTGTCTATAGCTAGTGACTTAATCATTTAGGCTACTTGAGAGTGCTTAACTCTCTGTTCAATTGTCTCTGCCGCTTAAATAGCTCTTAGTTGCATTGACATTATGGGGTAAGTCATCACTGATGACCATGTATGGCTCTGACCAGCTGACTGCGGCTGTGTGCCAGGTACATGTGCCAGGTATTATACCAATACACGTTTGGCTCACTGGTTTGGCCTTTGCCTGTGGGAAGCTCCCTGTGGTCAGGAAACCATAACCATCACAGAGGCCAAATGCTATCAACAAGAACCACAGGCTGCTGAGAGCACTCACAGCATGGGGTCCGACCTGGTTTGCTCCAAGGGGTAATGTGGCAAAGAGCCCAGGCAAGCAGGTGGGGGTTGGAGGTGTTAAAGGCCGCATGCGGTCCCAAGTGCAAGGGGAGACTAAAGGAAGCATTGAGATTCAGCTTATGAACTGTGCTGCGAGGAATCTCAGGTCTTCCCATGACATCTCCTTGCTCTTCCTCCCCTGACTTCTTGAAGCTGAAGGAACAATTCCTACTACTTTTGTAAGTTTACAGGATGTATTATCTGTATCAGTGATTCTTAGCCTTCCTAATGCTGCGACCCTTTAATGTACTTAAGTGTTGTGGTAACCACCCAAGCCATAAAATTTATTGCTACTTCATAACTGTAATTTTGCTACTTTTATGAATCATAATGGAAATAGCTGATATTCCACCCCTGTGAAGGGGCTGTTTAATTCTCCCAAAGGGTCTGGACCCACAGGTTGAGTGAGAACCACTGATCTGTATCATTTGTCGGTTGCAAGGCTTTGTATTGGAGTAAGATGGCGTACCTTTCATCCCTGTAAAGGAAGGCTATTTCATGTGACTCTTGGGTGTCCCCTAGCAGAGTGTGTGACACAGGCTGGAATGTGTCAGCTACACGTCTAAAGGAATATCTGCATGCAGCACGTCAGTGAGCTTCTGTCTGTGGGACTCAAATCAATTTCATCTACAACAGTAGTTCACAAATCATGTAGGGACTCAGAACAGTAGCCTGCGACAACCCCAAGTGCCGGTTTGTTCGTAGATTCACTAAAGCTTCTGTTGATCAAGGCAATTAGTGGGGGAAGTTGTGAACACCTGGGAATAATTTAATAGATAATAGCTTGTAATTAAAACTTCCAGGTAAATTGGCCTTTCTTCATTGGTGTCATATCACCTTTCTTTCTTCCCCGTGATCATGTTTCCATTAATAGGTTACCTGCCACCCCTTTGCAGTGTCTTCTTCCAGCTCTCTCCACATCCCTTTGCCACATCTGCATTTGTCCTTCCTAAAGCCTTCCCAGTTCAGTAGCCATCCCTTTGAACAACAGATCTTTCAAGACATTTAAAGAATTCATCTCTACTCCACCCTTTTGTCAATGGATTTGAACATCCCTGGTCCCTCTACCATTTTTCCACAGGGACATATATTTTATATATAAATAACATCTTATTATATAGATGATTTTGTACTTTAATCTTTTAACTGACTAGTCATAATTTTTGTTTTGATAGAGGATTTTGTGTAGTTCAGTTGGCTGTGAATTCAGTTTATACTAGCTTGGGGTGACCTTGAACTTCAGGTATTGCTGCTTCTGCCTCCTGAGGGCTAGGATTAGAAAAGCTTATACCATCACGCCTCATTTATATGGTACTGGGGATTCGAACCAAGGCTTCATGCATATTAGGCAAGTTTTTAGCTAAGGGGTTTCTTTCCTCGTTCCAAATAACCATTAAACTTGAAAAACCACTGAAAGATTTTTAAGAAGTATTTTATGTATGTGAATGTTTTGACTGTATGTATGTACGTATACCACATATGTGACAGAGATCAGAAGAAAGTGTTGAATTCTGTCCTAGAGTTTCTCTTACTGTGAAGAAATACCATAACCATGGCAACTCTTAAGGAAAACATTTAATCAGGGCTGGCTCACAGTTTCAGAGGTTTAACCCATTATCATAATAGCATGACATGGTGGTGTGCAGGTAGATGTAGTGCTGGAGAGAAACTGAGATTTCTACATCTTGATCCATAGATAGCAAAAGGACTGGACATGGGCCAGGACTGGGCATGGCTTGAGTATTGATGAGACCTCAAAGCCTACCTTCATAGGGACACACTTCCTCCGAATAGGTCACACCTCCTAATAGTGCCACTCTCTGTGGGACAAGCATTCAAACGCATGAGTCTATGGAGCCCATACCTATACAAACCACCATAGATCCCTTGCCAGTAGAGTTAGGAATAGTTGAAACTTTCCATGTGGGTGATCGGAATTTGATGGGTCCTCTGGGAGAGCAATAAGTTGCCCTTGACCACTCTTGAGTTGTCTCTCCAGCCCCAATATTCAGAAATTTTAAATCAGCAAAAGAGATCCTGTTATGTGTCAGGCATTGTTTTAGGACCTGGGAACAAGCCAGGCATTATAGATGGAGGTCTAGTTCATGGAGAGAGACAATAAATACTGTGTATGCTTTGTGAGGAGGTAGCAACATGTGGGAAAAGCAGTATGTTTGAAGAAGAATTACAGAGTATCTTTTCATGTTCCTGTGTACTTAGTAACCACAGATGATCTTTGCTGTTATATACTGTAGTGTAGTTGGGATACCAGGACTATGAATGTACAGAGAATGTGTGAGTCACTGAGGACAAACCCTTTATTCAGAGATGAGCAAACAGATTCCCAGAAAAGAAATGGCTTGCTCACGACTTGGTAGCTAAGACAGTTTTCATTCATTATACACTTTCTTTTAGAACCCTACTGTGCTGTTCCCCTACTGCTGGAAGTTTATTTTTATTATCTGGACCTTATTGTAAATAATGTTGCAGTGAGCAACTTCATACAAATACCAACAAGTTCACAAATAATGAAAACAATAGGGAAGGCTGTTATTTATATTCATCTTATATTTGCCAGGTACTGTGCTGTGTCACATTCACTATCTGCATATTCCCCTCTTCTCAGATGAGAAAGCCAAGAGCTCCACATGCAGGCCTGGCTGAGCCCAGACTGACGCGCAGCCTGGGTGCATCATCAGTTACCTTCCAAGTCTGAACATGAAAACAGCAAAGGCAGAACCCATCTTACTAAGTTACTTTCTTCCTGCTCTGACAAAATACCTGATGAAGAATGACAGGTTTATATTGGCTCACGGTTTGAAGGCACAGTGCATCATGGTGAGGAGGTCACGGCAGCAGGACCCTGAGACAGTGAGCCGTATGGCATCTACAGTCAGCGAGCAGGGATGAACACTGCGGCTCAACTTGCACTTTCTCTTCTTTCTAGAATGAGCCCCCAGCCCATGAGATGGTACCGCCCACATGCCCTGTGGATCATCCCTCCTTAGAGGAAGGGAACACCGTCATAGACACACCCAAAAGTGTATTTCTGTGGTGATTCTAAACCACTCCCTGCCAGCAGTAAAGATTAACCATTACATTCACGTAAGAGCTTGCCAGACATTTAAGCTCTGGTGAGTTTTAACTGTATGTAATTGTTCTCTTTGCAAAAACCAAAGACAGTTTGAATATTAACACTTTCATCTGTTCCTGTTATTTTGCCCAATCATCAGAATAGCACAGTAATTATTATTTATTACAGTGAAGGCTAGGGTTTGAAATGGAGCTGGGACACTAGGGGATTTAGTTGATGCTAACTGATAGGAGAGAGCAAGGTGGAGAGCATTATATGGGTGTCTTTTGTTTGTTTGTTTTTTCCAAAACACGGTTTCTCTGTGTAGCTCTGTCCTTGAAATCACTCTGTAGGTCAGGCTGGCTTTGAACTCAGAGATTGGCTTACCTCTGCCTCCCTGAGTGCTGGGTTTAAAGATATGTATTACCACTTCTGGGTCATATGGGTGTCTTAATTAGGGGTTTACTGTTGTTGTGAAGAGACACCATGATCATGGCAATTCTTATAAAAAAGAATACTTAGTGTGAGAGGTTCAATCTACTGTGATCATGGTGGGGAGCATGGCAGCATGTGGCCAGATGTGGTGCTGGAACTGAGACTGCTACATCTTGTCAAGGCGGAAGTCTCTCTTAAAATTCACCAATCCAAGATAAACCAAAACTCATGATACAGGTAACAGCTTATATAGGCACCTGATAGACTGGATTATCCACATGATGGTCGATGGATGCCAACCAGTCTCTCCAGCAGTCAGGAACCAAAAAAAACAGGTCCCTTTTTAATGGGGTTGGCCACTCCCCCTTCAGGAGCCCGGGACCCTGGATAAGCGTCTTTGGACCTTATCAGCTGACACCTGAATCCCACCACATCTCCCCCTTTTGTCTAACTAAGACTAATAGGAATTATTATGAGGTAGTATCTAGGAGAGGATAAGGCACAAACTACAACCAAAACCTAACACATATAAAGTACATCATATGCTGACACCTGAATCCCACCACAATCTTGTAGGCAACAGGAGGTCAGCTGACTGTCACACTGAGGGCCATACCCATTCCAACAAAGCCATACCTAATAGTGCTACTCCCTATGAGATTATGGGATTATGGGGCCAATTAAATTCAAACTACCATAATGGGGTAGCAACTAGTGAGGCCTGGGGTAGCATCCCTGCCTCTGCTTCTCAGTGGATTTATGACCTTCTTGAAGATACTTGAACTCTGTCCCTCCATTTTTTCATCTGAAAACAAGCAGAAGGAAAAACTCACTGTGCTGCTGAGAGGCTTAGATGCTGTGCGACTGTCAGTCATTTGTAAGGCAGAAAGAAGAAACTGGTGGCAATGGTCCTTCTGTCACTGTATGTCACACCAGATTATTTTATCTTTTTTGTAAGCATGATGTTGCTGTAAAATGCATTAAAAATCTTTTAAAATGGCATTGGTAAATGGGTGCTTTAATCTACAATTAGGGATTTTCTTTGTTTATATGGAAAGCTATATTTTATTTTATTTTTTTGTTCTGAGTGTATGTGTATGTGGTGTGTGTATGTGTGTGTGTGTGTTTTAAATGTAAATAGGTGCAACAAAGTGCATGTGGAGGTCAGAAGACAATTGCTAGGGGGGAGTTCTCTCTTTCTACCTTTAGGTTCCTGGAACTGAGCTGAGGTTGTCAAGCCTGCTAACCTTTCTCCACTGAACCATCTCACCAGCCCAGAGCTGTTGAGGGTGTGCTAGGAAGGTGGGTGGACATGACAGTAGAGAACAGGGTGTGGGGTGACGGTGGAGAGAAACTCAGAGATGAACAGCCCACATAGACATTTTCCTGTCCCGTTGCTCTGGTGCTATCCCAGATTTCATGTCATCTTGGCCCTTCCTAAAGGTGACTACCCCAAGCCTGTGTCCTTGCTTGTGGAAGGCATGTGATTGTCAGGGCTGAACAGTCCTTTGTGCTGCTGAATTGTACCCTGGGTTGAAAGAGCTGTTTGTGGCAAAGGGCGGCACATCCCGAGCATGGCTCTCATTTTCCTGCAGCAATCAGATCTGCAAAGAGAGTAGTGGACTGCATACTGCTTGCCATATCAGTCGCTCCCGTACCAGCCCACCCCTCATGGGAAAAACTTTGCCTAGGGACAGGCTTAGAAGGAAAAGGGACAGTGTGTACAGAAGATCTTTCCTTCTTTTTTCAATTAAAATCTTGGCACAGAAACATGCTTGTCATTCCTGTTGCCTGTCTCAGCAGCAGATTCCCAGGCTGAATTCTGAGGCATCATCCCCGCTTCCTCATATTTCAGCTTTCCCAGTTAAAAACAATTTGCTTCTTTGGGCGATGGGGCCCTCTAATAACTCCAGGTGGTGAATGGGCGGTAGGGAGTACAGACAGCTATGTGGAAATACAGCGCTGAAGCAATACAAACACAGGGGTGGGAAGCCCGTCAAGAGGGGGATGCTGTGATAAGGCCTTTGCCTTCCTTGACATTGAAGAAAGGCCTTTTTTTGTTTATCTCAGACTCAACTGGTTATGTAGTTCATGTTGTGAGTACATGGCGGAGTATTATATAACCTCTAATAGTGATGTGACTTTAGTGCCTTAATTGAGGAGGGGTAGCTAAGAGATGCTATGAGTTGAAACACAGCAGATTAGTATTCAGATATGAGCCATTCTTCCAAAAAATACTGTCTTTATATAGATACATAATAACATTTGGAAGGGTATCCGCATGGCGTGGGTGGTTGGATCATGAGTGTTTATATGTTTTTCTTTTTGCTCATATGTATTTTCATATTTTTGCTTCAGCCAACATATTACTCACACAGAATGGGGGAAAATAATAGAAGTAGTCTAGAGGGCCATGGCATCCCATTGACTGCCCAGGCTCTCCTTTCAACCATTCTGTATATTTACAGCAGGGTCTCCAAGCAGGTTGGATAGTGGAGCAGTAATTGCAGTGCTCAGAATAGCCTCAGTCTGCCAGAGTCAGGTACTTTTTATTTATTATTATTATTGAAGTTAAAAAAACATTGAAAAATAAATAACAGTTTGTGAAAGTTATGTGCTCTGCGGGTGAATGAAGGACAGTTGGGGCTCATCTTTAGGAAGGAGATGAAACTTTGCCACTGAGAGCTGAGACAGCCCTGGGAAGAGAAAATGTATCTGGGGTTCTGAGATGTCATAGCTGATGCAGGGCACTGGGGTCCTTTTTCCTTGCTACAGGTCACTAGAAAGTCTAGAAATAGAATCTTCAACTGCCTTCCCTGTGAGAGATCTGTTCCATTTGGAAATGCGACCCGACTCATACATACCTTTTAACGTATGAAAATTTGACTTGAGGATTATGGCTTCTGTGGATTAGTTAATGTTTCCCTTAAACAGCAGGAAGGTCTTGGGTTTGACTGTTGGCTTCATCTTTGGTTCTCTGAAATGACAGCTCTGATCCCTTTTCAGTGTGAAATGAGCTTTAGTCCTATCCAAGGCACTCCCAGGCCTCTTTTCTGGCTCTCATCATGCGTTCATTGGCTCCTTATCCATGAGGGGACTGTGGAGTCTTAGCTATTAGCTTGGAACCCTTGGCTTTGGAGGAGGTGGTTGGAAAAAACCTCTGGCCTTGAAGATTCTTTGTTTGTTCATCCCAGGAAGAGGAATTATAGAGGTTAGGAATTCTGACCAGACTACATCCAAAGTTTTGAGATGGCTTTGGTTCTACTATTAGCCAGTACTGCACAAGAGTGCAGTGTGGGATGGATGAACCCAGCTCCTGAATGTCACACAGAAAATTGGATGAAAAGGCAAGCAAAGCTGTTCTGCACATGCTTATGCATACCGAGTGTGCACATGGGGCGAGGTTGGCAGCAAGCATTAAGAGTTCTCTGTAAGGCAACTAGGCAATGAAAAGAGCATAAATGCCTTCAGACTCTCTGACCTGGTAATTATAATCCAGAGAATTTATGTGATCACTATTCATCTACAAAAAGCTTTCTTATGCAGCACTTAGGAGAGCTCCATGCCATTCCCGAAAGTAAGTAGATTCTTATCTCTATTGGCCAGGTAGGAAATGAGGGGTTGGAGAAACTGAATGAGTGGGTCTAGTTCACTGGTACACTCAGGCTCTGGACTTGGCTCTCTGCCTCCTTGCCCTGCTGAGCTTGCCTGGAAACGCAGTGTTCAGTGGCAGGCATCATGATGTCACCAGGAAGGAAGGGAAACGGAAACAATAGACATTGTTGGAGAAACCAAAGGTGCAAGTGGTTGAATTTGTCTAAGTTTTAGAGCAGGTATTGAACCTGACCAGGTCACACAATGCAGTTCTGAAGTAGCTTTGACTCTGCTGGTACCTTGTGCTCCCCAAGAATGCATGTGGCATGAAGGAGTTGAATGAAAGGATGACTTGAAGGACTCAGGATATTAGCAGCAGCTTCTGTAGAGAATTAAGACACCGGGAGCTCATAACTGGTAGGTCCATACAGTTCTGCAGTTGCTACATGCAGGCCTCTCTAGGGAGAATTGTAATTTGCTGGCCCCAAGGCTGCGCTTTTCCAAAACCCTTTGCCTAAAGACGTGTTCTCCTTTAGCTTGAGACTTGCAAAATACCCGTTGGTGAGAAGGTCCAGGTTCAGCTGGCATGTTGAATATGGACCCATAGTAATGGAAGGAAACTTGAGCTATCTCAGTGTGATGAAATATTGTACAGCCATTAAGTGCTAAATGCATCTGTGGTGAAATATGAAAAGGCCTTGGGAAATAGTTACACTCATCTCAAGATAGCAGTTAAAGCAGTGTGTGCATTTACAAAAGGTCGGAGGAAAAGCATGAAAACCGGGTAAAGGGAGTTGAGGCCTGATCGTGAAGCCAGCCAGTTAGTGTTCTCAGCTAGAAACCCCAGGGCCAGTCCCTACAGTTCCTTTTTCTTTTATCCCCAATTTCAATAGCCATAAACTCAGGAAAATAACTGAGTGCATATCTTAATTTTAGTATTTGTTTTTTCCTTGGCCAGAGCAGTGATTATCTCCAGGACCTTGAGCATGTTAGCCAGTTGCTCTGCCACTAAGCTATACCCCAGCTCTAAGCTGTTATCATCATTTTGGACCCCTCCAGAGCCTCTCAGCTGGCTTCCTAGCCTTTGGACATTGTGTTCCAAGTGGTCTTGATAGGAAATAAATCAGATTCTGTTTCTCTGTTGGTTACCAAGTATCTTTTTGCCTGTCACTGTGTTAAAATTTGAGGTGGCTTTGGTGTCTCGTCATCTTACTTTCTTACTCATGGTGTCTCACAGAATTCTCTCCCTCCACCACAGTACCCTTTTCCTTATCCTTCCCTCATCTTTTCCAGAGCCACCCCAAAAGTCCGGCTTTGGCAAAACCTTCAGAACTTTTCCAAACAGAGATGGCTCCCCTCTTCTTATAACATAAGTATTCACTGTTAATAGTTACCAAGTTACAACTCTTCGAGTTTTCTCATGGAGTCCCCAGAGACCTCAAATCAGGGACCATGTATCCTCTACCTGAGAACCTCTGTGATGCCTGGGATGTAATAGAAGGGATATTACAAAATGTTGATTGAACAAAACAATTTATCTTAACATTATAAATATTTATTAGTTTTTATTTATGTGTGTGAGTGTGTGCCTCCATAAGTTTATGTGCACCATGCGTTTGCAGATGCCTGTGAAGGCCAGAGGACATTAGATTCCCCTAGAACTGGAATGACAGACAGTTGTGAGTGGTGTGATGTGGGTGAAGGAAATTGAACTCTGGGTCCTCTGTAAGAATAGTTAAATGATCTCAACTGCTGAGCATCTCTAGCCTTATCATCATCATCATTGTGCTTTAGAATTGATTTAATAATAAAATCTCAAAACAGCACTCAAAGAAAGCAATGGCATCTTTTGAAATCTGAGAAAGGAGAGTGTAGTATACATGGAGCCACGACAGATCTTGGAGCTGACAGATTGTGTTTGATCCTGGATCTGTCACATACTGAACCCCGCTTTTCCTCCTTTACAAAGTGGACATGAAAACATAACTATATGGGACGTCTATGAAAAGCAAAGGAAACAGTCAAAGGCCAAGCACAGTGCTTGGCACAGTGTAGGGATTCCAGAAATCTGTGCTGACTGCAGTGACAACAGCATTGGTGGCTGGTTTCTCTTGTGCAAACATCTTTTGGTCTCCCTTTGCAATTTAAAAGTTTTAAGCCTTTGGCCTCAGCTGCAATGTGATCACAGTCGGGCAGAACCGAGGAAGAAAGAACTATAGTAGAATAAATTTAGTCCCTCTCATTGGGCTCTTGTTTCCTGAGCCAGTTTCTTGACATGGGCATTGGAAGAGCTTGTGCTTCTCACCAAGTCCAGAATGGGTCCTGTGCTATTGATGGGGAAGCTGCCTTTGAAAGCATTCTGTGTTCTGTACAGGATTTGTCCAGTTTTGTTATTACTCATCAACTGACTCTTTGGGAGTGTAAGCGCCTCAGGCCAGTGTCCTGTTTTGTTCCCTAAAGATAATGTTAAGGCTAGTGGATGAAGATCACTGGGAATGAGAGTTCTGCTCTATGTAAAATCTGAGGTTCCCCAAACAAGAAGCTGTCAATTGCTATGATGTGCTCCTCCTCCTAGCTGGACATGTTCCAGCTAAACTGGATATTCATAGGAGCGATTTCTGCTTTTGTTGTGTGGTTGCTAGGAACTGGTATCTGAAGGACCAGTCAGATACAAGGTGTAAATATTCACCAGCCTGTGAATATTAGTATGTGTCATCTAAATAGACCTTATTGGATGGCGAAGTTCTATTGCCCAGTTTAATCAAAATTGACGAAAATCTGATGTAGTGTGGAATCCAAAGCCTCCTGAAGTATAATGATCTGAGATGTTAGATTCTTTCCTTTAATGTATGCTACTTTGCCCCCTTCCTGTATTTATTGCATACCATCTCGTCACTGTGTAACTCAAGAGGCAGACAGGCTAAGACAAAGGCCTTCCTACAGTATAAGACACCACATTGACTTAACTGGACATATTTATTAAGGCCAGTGGTTCTCAAATGGTCGATGTTGGGGAGTGGAGGGTGGGCTTGTGACCAGGATTTTGAGATACTATCCCTAAGTTCGAAAGTCGGAAATCATATGCAGATTTGTATTTATATATACAGCCTCCTTTAAAAAAGTTCATACTTTTCATGTGATTTTCAACTGGGCTCTTAATCCCCAAATGTTCAAAATCCTTTATTCCATTTTAGTGCTGTGCTCAAGCAAACTGAAAAGTAGACCTGGAAGTGGTAACCATGTTAGTCCTCTACATTTCAGTGCTAATGGCAAACCTGGAGTTTTACCACAGGATTCAGGTGAGCTAGTAGATGAGACCTTTTTGTGTGTAAGAAGGTAAGGTAACATTTATTTTCCAAGAGTGACGGTGGGATTAGAGAAATAATTAAATGGCTTCGCCCTACATCACATCCAGATTCTAAGACCATTCGACATTGCTGCCCAGTCGACCCCAGAACTAGAGTCTGATTTATCTGAAAGTGCTGTGCGTGGCAAGCCATGAGATCAAGTGGAGTCTCATTTCTGTTCCCAGACTGATCATTTAACACCTCCCAAGGGCGTCTCCGCGATAGCATCTCAGGCGATAACATTTGCTTCTCTCTAGGCCCTGGGGAGCCTGCCTAGCGCCAGAGCCGCAACTGGAAAGGCAAGAGAAGCTCAATACCTGGCCCGAGGGGAAAGGCTTGCTGTCGGGAGCCGAGCCTCTCGAGGTGCGGGATGCTGGAATGCGACGTTTTCCTGGGTTAAGCTTAAAGCCTTGGTCTTTTTCCGAGCTCGTTGACTCGGTGGGTCACGGCCATCGTTAAGACCCCCCCAACCATCCCGCACCTCCCTCGGAGAGACTGCCTCTTTAAGGGAAGGCGTGGCCAAGTGTGGCGTGGCCGCGCCTCCTGGCTTTCCCCGCCGCGCGCCTGACCACCTGTCTCCGGCCGCGCCCCGCCCCTTTCCCGAGGGGTGGGGGAAGAGGGCGGAGAGGACAGTCAAGGCTTTACCTTGAGCTGCGGCCGCGCGGCGCATGCGCACGGCCGGACAGGTCCCGGGAGCCCTCACTTCCTGGCATTCCCCCTCCCCCTTCGCCGTTACCCTGTACATCCGGGTCTCTTGCCCTCCCCGCTCCGAGCCGCCGTCGCCGCCGTCGCCTGGCTCTTCGCGGCTCCGCCAGAAGGGCAGGTGCGGAGGGGCTCCCGGTCCGGCCGCCGCCGCCCGCCCCGGGCCCGGGGCTCCCCCTAGCGCCGTGCGGAGCCGCTGGCGGCTGAGAGGAACGCGGCGGGGTGCCCGATCTCGCGGCGGGTGAGTGACCGGCCAGTCATCGTCTCACGCCCCTTGCGCCGCGGAGGGCCGCGCGGCCGCCCTGCGCGCTCCCGGCCCGGCCTGGGCCCGGCCTCCGCCCATTCATTCTCGGCGTCTGTTCTTCCTCCCGGGCCGTGGCGCGTGCGGGAGCCGGCGGCCCCGTGCCCGCTCTTCCCTACCTACCTCCCTGCTCCCCTGCGCCCCGGCTCCCAGGATCCTCCGTACCCCGACGCTTCTGCACTCCGGGCCAGCTCTCCCGGGCCCTCACCCCCGCCCTCGGGTCACCCTATGCTTTCCCGGGACACGGAGGTTTTTCCTGAGCCCACGGAGGGTTAGTGTGTCTTTGCAGCTACGTCTTTGACCTGTGAGACCAGATCTTTCAACTTTTAATTCCCCGCGTTTAAAGACCAGATGCTCGATCCCTAGGGTGTGGTCTCAATTTGCTTCCAACACACACAGTTTTTACTATATTTACCCAAATTTATGTCTGTCATAGTCTCGTGAGAGTGGCCATCAGGGTGTGTATGTAACCTCGTGGCTACTGGGTGCCACACTACCTCCCTCACCAATTTTCTCTTGAGTATAACATTTGTCAGAAAGTCTGCTCTTTTCTGTGATTTCATGCCTGCTTTGCAGCATCACCTGTTTGTACTACTGGAACTTTTTCTGGTCTCCTCTGTCAACATTTACAGACACTTCTGTATCCCCTTCTGCTCTCCCTCACTGTACCAAATACTGCTGGAATGCCTGAACCCTTGCAAAATCACAAGATACCATTTTGGGTAAAGCAAAGTGTCGACTCGTTGACACTTTTCCCCTTCTCACGTAAGTGTTTTTGAGTTTGACACCTTTGAACTCTGCTGCAAGAGAAATGTGTGTCAATCAGTTTTGTGTCCTTCAGTTTCAATGTTGTACTTTGGTAGACTGATGTTGCGCGAGTGTTTTCCTAAAGCAGAAGGAACTTGTAACTTGTGTGCTTGGTACCTTATTGCACATAATTTTAGATTAACGTATCCCAAGGAAAACACTTAGATCCTTTTACATCTTTGTATTTTATAATGGGTATAGAAATGTAGTATCCAGGGTGACCATAATTGGAGCGTATTTGCTCATCTGTTATGAAGTTTAACTGAAGCTGCCTAATCGGCATCTCTAAAATGAAACAACAGCACTTTCTGCCTTGTCTGTCATGGTACTATTCCAGTTCGTTTCAGGGCACACATTCCACACATCCTGCAGTGGTGCCATTCTAATATTGACAGCAGTGTTTTCTAGTACTTTGTCTTTGAAACTACGTTTTTTTTGTCGTTGTTCTGAGTTTTGTCAGTTTGTTTTGTCCCGCTTTAGATTTTGAATAGCCACTTAACAGATTTCCTTTACAAAATGTTTTCTCATACTGGCATGTCTGTGAGTGCAGGGGCTTGCACCATAGAGTTGGCTCTGTTCTCCTTCCGCCATGGGTTTCAGGAAATAAACCAAGGTAGCCAAGCTTGAGCCATCTCACCCTGCCCCAGCAATAAGATCTCTCATTGTTTTTTTCAGAGTGGTTTTGCTAGATGATTTTAAAAATCCCATATAACTTTAGTAGTAATGCAGCTGCCTTGGAAGAAACCCTTGCTTTGTATGATGCTGGTGCTTCTTTAGTGTTACATGTAATTGAGCAGATTATATATAGTCTTTCCTATCAAAGTGACCATTTGATCACGGGAAGCTAGGTTAATAAATTGCCTCTGGTGTTTTCCCAGCAAAAATCAAAAATGTACATTGAGATGCAGAGTAAATCTAAGTGAAGGCAGTTGATTTATTTCTTACATAGTATTCAAAATAGTTCATGTGGAGTGATACTATGCTCAAGATTGGCTAACTCACATTTGAAGCGACTATCTTTACTTAGTAAATAGTAATTGATGGAGGAGTACAGAGTGGGGGTTATTTCATTTTACTCTTAGTCTTCTTAGGGAAACCCTCGATTATCATTCTTGTTAAGTACTGATGCTTTCATTGTGAGAGCTTGTAATTTTTTCTCTCCCTGTTTAAGGAAGCCAAGACTTTAATATCTAAAAACATTTCATTGTGTTGTCATTTGTATTTCTCCCATTATTTTTGGTTCCCCTTTTAGCACAGCCTCTGCCTGGTGCATAGTGTGTAACCTGTTAATACTTTGGGCATACTAGACTATAACAGCACTTTTCAACTATTGTAACTGTGTGGCAAAAGTTTTAGAGAAACATTGTTCATTGCAAATTCTCAAGTGTCCTGCATATTTTGAATTTGCTATGTTGGGTTATTTACATTATTTTGAGATTTTTAGGGGACGTAGTAGAACAGACACACCATTTGTGTTATGTTCCAATTCTCAGGTTTAATGTTTACCGAGAGTGGGTATTTTAGTACATATTGTTCCAGCAGTCACGAACAATAGTCATGTAGAGATTTCCCATGCATTTTCTAAAAGTTAGCATAATTTTTCAGTTGTGTGTGTTCTTCTTATATTTGTTCGCTAAAGTAGATTAAAAGATTTTTTTCATAGCCGAAATGCATAACCCATCAGTGCAGTGGTAATTTGGTTTTGGAGCAGTCACACTTCCGGTGTTACCAGTAGCTAACATTGTACTGTCCCGTTAGGTCAAGGGAGTACTCTAAGATGTGGTTTAACTTTAAAACAGACTTGTTAGATAAATTCTTGTACTGTGTCCGACAGGTGAGGAATCAGGCAGAGTAACTTTCAGAACACCTTGGTGCTAGGCTGTGATGTTGAGCAGCTGCTCTACCTCAGTGGCTCTGTACCCACCAAATGAACTTGATGACAACCCTGGAATACAAGGTTAACTTCTAATTAATCTTTGATGAGTATGAGTAAAGGAAGGTTCAAAAAGCTTTGGTTACTTATCCAAATGGCTTCTGGGTGGAATGACCTTTTTGACTCATAATCTCTAAGTAATTTTTTATTTCAAGGTAGTAGTTTGAGGTCTTATATTTACATTATATATTTAGAGGGTATTCTTCAGACAAATCTCAGAACTTTTCAGCCACTACAAAGTGGATAATGTTCAGTTGTTCTGTGTTCTTTGAGTGTATACATTCCTGCTCACCAGTCACAACTTCCTCCCCTTTCAACTCAAGAAAGTAAATGGAATGCAAATTAGTGATACTCTTCAAACAAGGAAATCATTCTTAAAGTTTGGGTACTGTCTCTCTTTACACACACACACACACACACACACACACACACACACACACACACACACTTATCCTATCTTCACATATGAAGAGTCATGGGTGAGAATGACTGATTGCAAAGATCTTGGAGTCTTTAGTTTTGTTCTAATGCAAACCCATGATGATGTGACTGGTGAAAAGGCAGAGGTGCATACTGTTCAGGGACAAGATTGAGTACTATGTATTGTGTGGGATACTGAAGCTCTGAACACTTGGAGTTCTTCTCTACTCTGCAATAATTTCTACTTTGTGTATTCTGTCTCGTGCATCATATGGGATATGTCAGATCATGGATGGATAAAAATTTTTCTGCGACATATCTTCCAGTTATCAGTTGGCATGCTTTCAGGCAATTCAGATGATACTGAATACTAAGCAACTTTGGAAATGATTTGCTAAGGATAAGAGTTATGACATTTCTAAATGTTATTAGTTGGGATTACTTGTGCCATTCCTCTCTTAGTATACATAATAGAGAATTGAAGGCACTCATATAAATGAAATTTTGAAATTTAAGTAAGTCTTAAGTGATCATTCTCCTTCCCTTCTCTGCTTGAGATTAAAACCAGAGCCTTCTCTATATAAGCTGTACTAGTGAGTTACCTTCTTAGTCCCTTGAAGTATACAGCTGTAATGTTGTTTTTAACTTTAATCTTAGAGATTCTTTCATTATAAAATTATAGTGCTTATATGTGATAAAAACAGTATATGTGGACATAAGCACAAGGTTTTGTCTGACTTATGAAGATCTGAGAATATAAAATGAGAGTACTTGTCACACCTGTAATCTTACCACTTGAGAGGTAGAGACAAGATTACAAATTCAAGGCCAGCCTTGGCTACATGTGACCATCTCTCTGAACAAATTCCCATAACAATAAAATGGAAATGCAGGTCTCCCTTATGAGCCTGTGACATTATCATCATTATTATTAAAGACAGGGCGTTGTATAGTTAAGCTGGTCTTGAATTTGGGATCTTGGTTTTAATCTCAGTCTTTCTAGTATTGTTATTCTAGATGTATACCGCCATGCATAGTTTGTTGCTGTGAAGGTTTTATATTAATCTTTATAACAACATAGAAGGCCAGATACATGTTCTTTTCTTTGACACATGGTATAATACTTGGTATGTGGGTGGCCGTTAAGTTAACTAAGTAGTTATTGAATACAAATCAGAGTATAACAGTGAAAAGGTCATTTGTGGTCCCTTCTCATAGAAGATAGAAAAAGTAGACAATGTGAGCATCCTGGGTTTCTTTCTGTTGCCCTGATAAAATACTGGCCAAAACCAACTTGGTAAGAAAGAGTTTATTTGGCTTATAAGTTACTGTCCATTGAGGGAAGTCAAAGCAGGAACGGAAACTAGAGAACTCTGCCATGGCTTTCTTTCTTTGTATACCTTGTTCAGCTTGCTTTGTTCTATAACCCAGGATCACCTACCCATGGATGGCACTACTCACAATGGGCTTGCCTACATAATAATTAAGTTAGCCAAGAAAATGCCCCACAGAAATGCTCACAGGCAGTCCTAATGGAGGGAATTCTTTTGTAGAGGGTCCCTTTTCCCAGCTGACTTTAATCAACACAGTGGGTTAAGTGGTAAAACATTATGTGGGTGTCTAATCTTAGAGAATCAAGGAGAACCATCTTATTGTATATAATGCCGTCCATAGTTGGACCTGGGAAGTGGACCAGGCAGCCACATGCTGAATGTGGGGATGGATGCGAAGAGAGGTCATTAGAATCTTGTATTTGTTCTGTATGGCAGTAATGTGAACTGTTAAAGGAGGACTGGGAAAGATGATGCTAGAGAAGTAAGTGTAAGGCCACCTGCAACAGTCAGGGTAACAGTAAATGCAATGGGGAGACCATTATAAAGGACTTTTATTAGAAGAGTGAAATACTAAAGTTATCTTTTCAAAAGATTGTCTTGGAGCTAGAGTGTGACTTAGTGCTAAGGCTTTTATATGCAAGGCAAGAAAGAGGCTTTGGAGTCTATCTCCAACTTGGAAATTAGGGAAAGGTATGTTTTTTTTGTTTGTTTGTTTTAAGGCAGGCTATAGAGCCCAGTTTGGCTTTTATTTGATATGTAGCCCCTGCTTGTTTCAGCTTGGATATGTGCCTGGCCTTGAGATTACAGATGTGCATGGCCATGTTGAACCTGTTGTGTTTGCTTTAGGGAACAGATTGAAGATAGAGTAAGATTGGCTATAAGGAGACAAGAGGCTAAATTTCAACAAGTAATTGATAGTGATTTGTAATGTTCAGTTTGGTTTTTCTAGCTCTGGCTTAGTGGAGTCCGTTACCTAATGCTGAGATACTGCTTCTGCGTGCTATTCAAATGATTATTTGTCTGTTGACTTACACAATCATTTTGTCATTGAGTCTGAGCTTGACCTACCCTAAAATCATCACTTCAAGCTAAAAAATCAGGAAGCCTCCATGATTCACGGGGTTCAATATCCATATGAGCCCAGAAGCAAGCTAATAGCTGCTTTTTCAAAGAGATATATGCCTCTTAACTGTATAAAGGAGGTAGAGTCTAAAGCTTAAGTGTTATCCCCAAGTGAAAGCTGTTTCCCACTGTCGGTAGTTCAGTCAGTTAAATCAAGAGTTACAGAGACTGGTAGGACAAAATGGTTATAAGGATATTTATTCTCTCTCTCTCTTTCTGACACACACACACACACACACACACACACACACACACACACACACACACCCCTAGTGCTTATATGTGCGTATATATTTTTATTATATTTGAAACATATCCTCACACTTAAGAAAGTGCTTAATTGGTTTACTGTTTTAGAGGGTTAGAATCCATGGTGTCAGAACAGCTGAGAGGTCAGTCATATCTGAATTTACAAGCAGGAGGAAGCAGAGAGTACATTGGGAATGGTGTGGGCCCACCCTCAATGACACACCTCTTCCAAAAAGGGTGTACCTCCCAATCATTCTGAAACAGTTCCATCAGCTGGGGCAAAGTACCCAAACATATGAGACTTCAGGACTATTTTTTATTCAAACTACCATTATGTACAAATATATATAAATATATATATATATTACATTAATTTCTCATTCGGCATAAGATGTAGTGATAACAGCAAGCTGAATTAATCTAAAGAACTCACCCATAGGCATTTGCTTTCTTCATCCACTGGAAACCCTGCCCAAATCCTTTTTAGCTGAATCTGAATGTCTAGTCCTTCCACATGACCAAACAAGGTGGTGATCAGGTTGCCTGCATCTAAGAGAATTGTAAAGTTTGGAATCCTTCTTGGAGTTTGCTGAATGGCCCAGCTAGATATATCTGGACTTAAGAGCTTCTGAGAGTCATGGAAACTTCATCAATCATAATTCTAATCATGGGTCTCCCTAAAGTTTGGGGTTGTAAACTGGTATCAAGGAGTGGGGATAAGGGGTAGAGTAAAGGGAGTTAATGTTCCAGTTTAGTCACTTGGGAGCATTGTAGTCTTAAAGCCAAAATTATTAAGAATCATTAGTCTGAGATTAATCCTATTGCAAGCTTCTAAATTTCCCATTCCCATTACAAAATTATTGTATCAGAAACGGGGGACAGTATATTCGCTAGTAAGTAGTGGTAATCAGAATGTTAGCATTGATAATATATAAGCTTTACTGTGCATAGTAAAGGGTGGTATGTGGTGACATATATTTAATAAAATTAGTCTGGAATATCACTATCAGGACAGAGCTATCTCTTCAGCCTCCCCCTGCCGCTTGAACAGGGTTTTCTGTGTAACAGTCCTGTCCTGGAACTCACTCTGTAGATCAGACTGGCTTTGAACTCAGAGATCCTCCTGCCTCTGCCTCCCAAGTGCTAGCTACCATTGCCTAGCTAGGAAACATAGTGGGCTAATACTGTAGTGAAGTTCTGCCATTAGGGAACCTAGATCTTTCATAGTGAGCTTGTTTTACTCTGGAGGAAAACATCTTGTTTCTTACAAGACACTGAAACCATGCCTGTCTTGTGGAAGGGGACAAAATTTTTATTTTTTTCATGGCTGTTCACTGTATAGAACTCTTAGAAAGATAGAGCAAAAAACAGCTGGTAACTCCTTGCAACATGCAAAAGAAATAGCCATGTAGTGCTATTTTTTTTAATATATATATGTAAATTATCTTGGTAAGTCTGCCTTTTAGAAAGGTTTCTGGCAGAGAAGAACATAGTACATGTTGTGATTGGAGTTCATCTTTTTTTGAAGTTTGTTTATTTTTATTTTATTGTGTGTGAGTGTTTTGACTGGTCCATATTTTGTCTTTATGTGTATATGTTTCACATGCTTGCCTAGTATTATTGGGAGGCCAGAAGAGAACATGAGATCTCCTGGAACTGGAGTTCAAGGTAGTTGTGAGCTGTCTTGTGGATCCTGGAACCAAACCTTGGTCTTCTGAAAGAGCAGCAAGTGCCTTTAGCAACTGAGCCATCTATTTAACCCGAATTATTCATTTTCTTGATATATATCAACATGTAAGTAATGATCTTTATAGAGTTTTAATTAGTTTTCTCTTGGGTAAATGCATAGCTCAATAACATTTACTGACATACTCAGACATCTTTCACTCTGATGATTATTCATTATATATGGTTTTTCAGGGGTGAGAAGCTGCCATGCTATGCAAGATTTGAGACTCCATTGTTTTTATTACATGAAACTACAGTAGCTCTCAATTTAAGTCCCTTTGAGTGACAGTATAGATTTAGGGCCAAAGGAACACCTAACACAGATAGCTAGAAGTTTGTACTTGGAATTCTTATCTAACAGACTAGGACTCTTTTAGCTTTTTAGTACTTAATAACCTCACCATTCTTTTCAGTTATTTTTTGTGAAGTATTGTTCACTTTGGTTTTTTGAGATAGAAGTTTTGTAGCTCAGGCTGACCTGAAGCTCAGTGCATAGTTTAGGCTGACTTCAGACTTTACAATGATAGTCTTCTTTCAGCTTTGGAAATTGCACGTGTGAGCCACTATGCCTACCTGTAAGCAAGTTAACTTTACTTAGTGAAGATTATTAATTGCTTTTGTAATTTCTGTCTTCTTGCTACTTAATGTCTTATGGCATTTTATAATTACATTTACTACATTGTTTTCAAAAGGAGAGTCATCAGCTCAACTTCATCTATTTAAATCAGTGTTTGTTAATTTAAGTACTTGGAATTGTCAGCTTTGTTATCAGAACTGGTTGTAAGTTGCTAGTGGGAAATGTGGGTACCTCAAAATCAGGGATTAAAGCGTATTGGAAAACGTTTCCTTGATAGCTGGGACTTCCATATTAAAATGTGGATGTAGTTAAATTTTCCCTTTGTATTTATAGAACAGTGTGTAGAAACAAGTTCACATAGCCTAGAGTTGACACTCTTTAATGTGGATGCGCCTGTTCCACTATGGTATGAGTGGTATTGACAACTGGCCCATGGGTGTCTTCTGTCTTTGGTATGTGGCATGTCTATTAGCATTTATTAAGAATTGTAGTCAATGATTAGCCTTTATATTTTAAAAAAAAGCTTTAAAATTGTTATTTTTTTAAACCTAAACTTGATGATTTTAAAGAATTAAATATCACTTAAATAATTATTCTTTAAAGAGTAGTTTCGTTGAGATATACTTTTTCATGAACTAATTATGTTCCACTTAGTTTTAATAGCTCCTTACATAGTCTGTGTCTAAGCCCTTTATCAGCTACATTATTTTCAAGAATTTTCTTAATTTTTGAGTGATATCTTTTTTAGGGGGGAGGGGTATAAGTGTTCTTTCTGCATGTATGCCAGAAGAGGGCAACAGATCCTATTATAGGTGGTTGTAAGCCACCATTTTGTTGCTGGAAATTGAACTCAGGACCTGTGAAAGAGCAGCCAGTGCTCTTAACTCCTGAGCCTTTTATCTTTCCAGCCTCATTTTGGTTTGTTTGGTTTTGGTTTTTCGAGACAAGGTTTCTTTGTGTATCTTTGAAGCCTGTTCTGGAACTTGATCTGTATGTAGGCCATGCTAGCCTTGGACTCAAAGAGATCCACCTGCCTCTGCCACAACCGACTTGCCCTGCAAGTGATATCTTTTGAGCTATTGGTAGTAAGAATGAGAGTGGCTCCCGTGGGCTCATATGTTTGAATCCTTGGTCCCCTGTAGTAGGAAGTTTCTGGCCTGGACTAGCCCCAAGATCTGGACCAGCTGTCCCAAAGTCCCAAAGAAAAACACAAAGGCTTATATTAATTTCATGCTGATTGACCTATGGCTCAGACATATTGCTAGCTAGCTCGTTTATCTCAACTCAATCTATTTCCATTAATCTGTTTAGCCATGTGGCTTGGTACCTTTTTTCAGAGCAGCATGGTTGTCTTCTTTCCTCTGTTGGTGTCTCTGCTCTCCTCTTAGTCTGGTAGCCCTGCCCATACCTCCTGTCTGCCTTCTGGCCAATCAGCTTTTTATTAAACCAGCAGGAGGGACAAGATGCCAGAACATAATCCTACTACAGTCCCCAGTTTGTGGAAAAGTTTCAGGAGTTATGTCTTGTCAGAGGAGGTGTGTCATTAGGCAAGAGCTTTGAGGTTTCAAAAAATTCATAGCATTTCTGTGTGCCCCTTGACTCTTAACTTCTGAATCCAGATGTAAGTGCTCCTTTGTTTGTGTTTCCATGCTTTTTCCCCACCATCATGAACTAACACTGAAACCATGAGCCAAATTAAATGCTTTCTTTTGTAAGTTGCCTTGGTCTTGGTGATTTGTCATAACAATGGGGTGTATATGTAATTAATGGTTGATTGGGGGGGAGCATTTTGCTAATGGTGCAGCTACTGATAAGGTCCTACTGTAGGTCCATGAGTAGCTGGATTATAAATTGGGACCAAGCCAGACAGTAACTTTCTTCTTGTTAAACTATATGATCATGTTTATTGAAACAGTATTAAAAAAATCGTGGTAGTAGTCAACTTAGTGAACATCTTCCCAGGCATCTGTACAGACCTACTCGTGGTGTGACTATGTACACATCCTTCACATTGTACATAGGACACCTTTTTTGCCCACACTCTCATCTTCCTGTGTAGTAGGAGGTTTCTGGCCCGTACTTTCAGGCCTAGCCTCAAGGTTTAGGCCCCCTGACCCAAAGACCCACAGAGACACACAGATGCTTACAATAGTTTTAGGCTGATCGACCTAAGGCCCAAGCATATAACTTGCTAACTCTTTACCCTTAATCTAACCCATGACTCTTATCCTGTTCAGCCATGGGGTTCGGTACCTTTTCTCAGAGCAGCATAGTTGTCCTCAGTTTCTTCTGGCTTCTCTCTGGCATTCTCTGTTTCTTCCTGTTCCCAGAGTTCTCCTAGTCTGGTAGCCCCGCCCACATTTCCTGTGTGCCTTTAGCCAATCAACGCTTTTTATTAAACCAATGGGTGGGACAATTATTTACAATGAAACAACCCAATCCCCTACATTCCTGTTTGTTTTTTAGTGAATATACTTAAGACAACTTTAAGGAAGAGCTGTTTTCTTGGACACTTCTGTAATTTTCTGAGATTTTTATTTAGAACTTTTCAGAAAAACAACTATGGATGTTTTTGTTAGTAGTAAAGGTAGAATTTACCTATTTTACTTTGGGAGAGATGCCTTTAAAACAAATGTTTTAATGTGTGTTGCTTGAATAACATCATGTGTGGAAGTGAACAAAGCTAATCCCCAAGTCGGGTTTCAAACATAAATTTTTTAAAAATCTGCATTTTAATTCTGTATAGCCATTTTTGGTGGTGGGGGTTGCATTTTGTGACAATAAGTTTAGGGCCAGAAAGTCTATAAATGTGTAGGAGTAAAGAGTTCTATTTGTTATCATAAGAACAACTCCCACAGCACACTCAGCTTATCATGCTAATAATGGAATGGCAACCTTTGCTGTTTTGCACTTTATGAGTTAATCCTGTAGCCCTAAGATATAGTAAGAAGCAGAGGGACTGTGACTGGATAGCCAGGAAAGGTCAAGTTCTCTACAGGATGTGTAGTGCTTACATTTTTCTTACATAGTATTTAGTGTAATTAATAAATGGTTTAAAAATCACATTTAGCAGTATAAACATTATAAAAGACTGAGAAACTATTGTTAGTATTATAAAAGGTATCTTAATCTGGTAAATGGGAACTTTTTACAGATTGCAGAACGGTAAAATGAGGCAGGTTAAAAACTGCTATCACATTGATTTGGTAGGAATTTTAATTTTGAAAAGATATATTTAAATTAATTGGGAAACTGAGTTACCTAATAAGGTCATGTAAGTGAAATTTTTTTTTGTACTGACTTAATTTTTGTTGAGCCTCAAACCCACTCAAAACCTTACAATGGATAAGACCTCTACCATTGAGTTATTTACCTAGTTTTGAATGTTGTTTTAAAGTCAAAACTAAGTTTTCCCATGACAAATTTGTACAGTCTTAACAGTAGCTACATTGGGTGGCTTTACTGTTTGTTTCTCTTGTTCACCTCCCCCCCCCCCCCCCCCCCCCGGTCTCTCCTCTGTAAATCCTCTCTCTGTCTCTGTCTTTGTCTCTCTTCAGAGACAGCCAGGGATACACAGAGAAATCCTGTCTCAAAGTGTGGGTTGCCACATTTGGCCCCCAAACATCTGTAGCTCTAGTGCTGGGGATGCAGAAACAGGTAGACCTGAAGCTTATTGGCTGGCTGGCCTAGCTGATTTAATGAGTTCACTGAGAAATCTGTTTCAAGAAATAGGTGTAGAGATGTAGAGGTGATTCAGTGGCTAAAGGCTGTTGTCTCAAAATCTTGTCCACTTGAATTCAGTCCCCAGAATCCACATAATGAAAAGAGAGAACTGACTCCCCCAAGCTGTTTTCTATCTCCACATACACTCTGTAGACTGAGTGCATACATTCACAGAAAAAAAAAAAAAAAAAAAATCCTGCCTCAGTCTCCCTAAAGTTAACTTTACAGGCTTGTAGTCTTGGCTAGTATAGTACATAGCTGTATTTGAATGTATCTTCTTTTAATCTGATTTACAAATTCAGGCTTAAATAGACAAAATATAAAATTAGGCTACTTACTTAGCAAGTAAAAATAAAAGGGCAAATAGTAGGCTTAAGCCTGCACAACAAAGGAGGTAGTTACTGGTCTTTGAAGTCTTTGTTGCCCTAGATTAGGGAAACCTTTTTAAGGATTTAGGTTTCATTTCATTATTACCAATCAGATGAATAGTGTTTTAAATGCCTGTTGTAGGGGAAGAATATTTATCCTATTTCAGCTTAACAGGTATACACCAATACAAAACTTTTGGGGAAGGATGCATTTTACCAAATTTGAAGTATATAAAAGATCTCCTTGGAAGTTGTTAGTACTGGTGCTATTTTTTAAATACACAAGGCAGAGTACAATGTCTTCACTTCTCTATCTGTCTCTGACACTCTTCTCTAGCTGTCTCTGACACTCTTCTCTAGACATAATTAAATTACTCTCATCTGTCATGCCATAGCAGTTTAAACTTGAGCTCTGGTGTGGCATTTTATTTAGCCATGCTGTGCGGTACCAGTCCATTTACAAGCCATTTTACTGACAGTGAGCATCTTGAGAGCAGGTTTTTACTCAGGAATTTGACTCTGTCTTGCATCTGGTGTGTTGGAGGACAGAGCCTACCTAAATTTATATTTGTTGGATTTTGAGTACTTTGTGTTTTAGATTATGTGAATGTGATAAGGCATTTTATTTTATTATGTTGTCATTTTTATACATTTGCTTGTCTGAATTTGTTCTGTCTCTTCTTGCCTTGGTTGTGGGCTAATAACATACACAGCATCTTTATCTGTTAAGACATGAAATTTTAAAGTTTTTAAAACCTAAATTTCTTTGATTGCTATCAAGACATGCAGTGATATAGTGTTTCCCCAAAATGATAGTTTGTAGCAGTAGAGTTATTTTGGCAGTCTGGGAAAACGAACATCTAGAAAGCCATTGTGGACACTTCTCACAATTTTAATAAGTTTAAAATTTATGATGTAAATTATATATTTGTCCAGATTTTGTCGGTTGTCTGATATGTATATGTTTCTCTCATTTTTCTACACAAATCTTTTTAGCAGAATCATCAGTCTTTGTGGCCTTAAGCATAGATAAGCTACATTTCTTCTGTCGTGTTTGCTTGTCACTCATTCAGTGTGTATGCACTGGAGTCTGCAGTGTATCATTGTGCTTCAGAAAACGCGGTAACAATAAATGGACTCTTGATTTCAACATCAGTCATCAGAAAGTGCTAGATGTTTTCATGAGTGATTTAATGGTGGGTCCTCGGCCTATACTTGGGATACACTCTAGACTGTGCTTTAGCCCTGTCTGTTTTCTAAATTTGTTATAACCATTAATCTAGATGTCTTTGAGTTCTATTGCTGTAAAGAGACACCACGGCCATAGCAACTCTTACAAAGGAAAGCATTTAATTGGGGCTGGCTTACAGGTTAAGAGGTTAGTCCATTATCATGGTAGGAAGCATGGTGCCATGCAGGCAGACATGGTGCTGGAGAGTAGCTGAGACCCACAGCAAAGAGACAGAGAGAGACAGACAGATACTGGGTCTGGCTTGAGCACTTGAAACCTCAAAGCCCACCTCTAGTGACATACTTCCTCCAACAAAGCCACACTGCTTAATGTGTCAAATAATGCCATTCCCTAATGACCAAGCATTCATATCTATGAGCCTGTGTGGGCATTCATAATCAAACCACCACACTAGTGTTGGCAGATTATTATGCACTCAGTACTTTTAATATATATAAATATTTCAACAGTAACTATTTTAGGGTAAAATCCTTTTGGAGGGGGCATTTTTGAGCTGTGTGTTTCTGGAAGCTGCTACTATATCCACAAAAAAAATTATAGACATTTAATCAGTATTGCTAGTCATAGCACCAATTTATCAAATGCTTACTTGGTAATTTTTGCTAAATACTAAAAATGTATTTTTACCAAATCCTCACAAATTTTAATTAACACAGCATAATGCTGTAGGGAAACGATTAACTCAATTTTTCATATCAGAAAATCAGGGTTTGAGGGTTATGTGACAGTGTGTTGCAGGTTGCACTTGTCATAACTAAAATTCAGACTGTCTTAAGGGCTATAACTCAAGGCTAAAGAACTTGCCTGATATTTATGAAGCCTCAGTGCTGCAAACAATTGAGACTGATCTATGTGATGCTGTTTCCCTTTGTTGTAACATAAGTATTGTATTGAATAGGGGACAAAACAATTTGATATAACTCTTGTTATTTGAGGCCTGTGGATTACTACTAGCAACAGGACTTCTTCTGAAAGACAACCATGTCTAGAAGGCTGTGGTATAAAGTCATTTTTGCTTAAGTAAGGGATCTCTGAAGTTCAATGCTACTACATGCAGCTTTTCAATAAGAGTAATACTGGGACCTGTAACCTGACCTTATGAAAACAGTGACATTAATGGTATGCCTAGTTCTCAAGCATTCTTTCTACTGCCATGAGACCCAGAAGCCATGTGATGCCGTACTCTGTAAGGATTTAAACTAATAGAAAGTAAATAAACAAAAGTGGATTTGTGCTCTTTTAAAAAAAAATAATTTTCATGAATTTGTCTTTCTTCAGTAACATGACTATTGTGCTTTGGATATGAAACGTCACCACAGACTGAACACTGGTCCCAAGCTAGTGGTGTTTTTGAAGAGGTTATGAAGTCTTCAGGAGCCAGGCTGGTAGAGGTGTGTCATTGCAGGGTTGAGGACTGAAGATTATTAGCTGAGGTTTATCAGCCAAGTTCTGATTGCCACAAACACCCGTGCCAAGGACAGAGTCACTCTTGCCCCTGTGTCCTTCCTGCCATCAAAGATTGCACCATCTAAAACTTGAGTGGAAATGCAAAATTCCCCCTTTAGTTGCTTCTGTCAGGTATTTTGTCACAGTGAGGAGGAAAGTCCCTGCATTTTTGCTTGAGTAAGTGTGGACTTGCTCAGGTAAATAGCAGTGACAGGAAAAGTAACAAATGTAGCGTCTAGGTAAAACACGAGTGACTGCACTATTGGGTAGACTGCTTGGGGTTACAGAGATTTCAGTTCTGGTGGTTAGATTCTTAAGACCAAGGTCTTTTGAAATTGGAAGTAGATTTAAGTTGGACTTCAAGGGCAAAAATGTTTAGAAGGAAGATAGATGCTCCTTTCTGTGAGGAGGAGATTTCCAGACTTGCAAATAGCTTCAGCTTTTAGAGATGATCATGTCAGCCTCTAGAATGAGATCTTTTAGGGCACTGGTTCTCAACCTCCCTAATTCTGCGACTCTCTAATGTAGTTCTTCATGTTGTGGTAACCCTGATCATAAAATTATTTTTATTGCTACTTTGTAACTCTTAATTTTACTACTATTATACATTATAATGTAAATATCTATGTTTTCTAATGGACTTTAGGCAACCTTGACCCCCAAAGAGGTCTAGACTCACAGGTTTGAGAACCAGTGTTCTAGACTATAAACACTAGTGTGTATTATAGTCACTTGATTTTGGAAAATGCAGTTCCTTAGAAACAACTTGTAGATTTTAATTAATTATTGTGAGTCATAGAATTGGTATTATACGCATATTCAGATGCATTTAGTACATGGATTATTTGTTTAATTGACAGACATTAAGCAGCATATAAAGCACAGAATTTACTGAGCTGTATCATCAGTAACCACTCCATGATACTGTCACTACAATTATAGTAATAGACATCCATTACCTATCAAAAAATTAATACACCTTTTTAAAATCCATTTGCCCTATCTAGGTTCCAAACAGCTACTTTATTAGCCTTTTTTTTAAAATTTTTTTTTAAATTTTATTTTGGTTGTTGTTGCTGTGATAAATACCACAACCAAAAGCAACTTATAGACGAAAGTTTTAGTTTACAGTTTAGAGGAATAGAGTCAGATAACCTGGAGCAGAAGGCTGGTGATCACATTTTGTTGGCACACTGGGAAAATAGGGAGTGAACCACAAGTGTGGTTTGGCTATAAACACTTGAAGCCAAAGCAAGTGTGGCTGAGCTTCAAGTTGTCATAAGGCATGCAATGTTTTTAGTTAATAAGACAATGGCATGTTTTCTATACTGACAGTTTACAATCTCAGTTGGGTTCTATTTGATACTGTCAGATTTCTTAGTTGATTATATGTCTCTGGGTGCAGATGCCAGTAGAAGACAGAGGAAGGCAGTGAATTATCTGGACCTGTGTAGTCAGACATTTCTGATCCGTCTTGGCCTGTGGTCCAAACAAATCTCTCCCACCCACAGTCTCACACCACTTATAAAATAATTACTCAGAGGCTTATATTAATTATAAACTGTTTAGCTTATGGCTCAGGCTCATTACTGACTAGCTCTTAGAATTTAACCCAACCCATTTTTTTTTTTTTTTTAAATCTGTGTATTTCCATATAGCTCCATGGCTTTACCTGTGTCCTGTTACATCGTGCTTTCTCGCTAGCAGCAGCCTGCAGTATCCACTTGACTCCGCTCTTGTCTTTTATCTATGCTTGGATTTTTCGCCAGTCTCTAAGCTGCCTTGCCTATAGGCCAAAACAACCTCTTTATTAACAAATGGTAACCAAGTATATTCACAGCTACAGAAAGACATCCCACATCAGAACTGCCTTTACAGAAAGTCTGAGGTGGGTGCTGGGAACTAAAGTTGTATCCTTTGGAAGAAAAGTTAATTGCTTTTAACCACTGAGCCATCTAATAGTGTCAGATTTCATGGTTGTAAAATGTTAAGACCACAGATAGTTTTCTTATTTGTTTATTTTTGTGGCTATGTATGTTTAAATGTTTATACAACTGTGATTTATTTTTGAAAATCAAATCATTCCGTTCTACCAAATTGGCAGGATTTTTTTTTTTTTTTTTTTTTTTTTTGTATAGTAGGTACTGATTCTTCTGGCATATGTGCTGTCAATGTTTTACAGCTCAGTGATTTACTATTCGGTTTTTTAAAAATGTTATGTTAAACAGTTCTTTTTGTTTGTTTGTTTGTTTGAGTGAGACAAGGTTTCAACCTTGTATTCCAGGCTTGTTTTAAACTCAATTCCTTTGCCTTAGGCTCTGGCCACCATGAGCCACCATGTTAAAGTTCTTAATATTAGTTTGATCAAATTTATTAGTGTTTTCACTGATGAGTAGTGCCTTATCATTTCTTTGAGTATTTTGCTTGTCTCTTCTTTGGGACCATAAAGAAGCATTCTTTATTTCATTTTCAAAGTTAGAGTTTTTCTATGGGATTAAATATATCACATAGGAATTTATTTTCATTTATGATATAGTGTAGGGATTTTTTTCCTCTGTGAATTATCGCCCCCTCCCTCCAATTTGTGTGACATTCTTCTTTCTTCAGTGGTCTGCGTGTGGAAGCACACTTCCAATCCTACATTGTATGTATGCATGTGCTTCTTGCTGGGCTGTGTATCCTGTTTCTCAGTAATTTATGTTCTTTATGCGAGTTTATCTTCACACCAGTACCATGATGTGTACTATAGCTTATTTTATATCCTTACATCTGTTTGATACGCTGACATACTTGATTCCTTGGACATTTTGATTTGTCTTGCATTTTTAATTTTTTATATAAATTTTAGAATATTAAGTTTTAACAAAAAATTCTTTTGGAATTTTGCTTAGAAATGTCTTTCTATTTATGTGAATTTGGAAGAATTAAAGAATGTCAGTTGCTATCATTGTAGCCTCTATTCCTGCTAATGAACATGGCCATGTCGTTATGGTTTTTTAAAATAGATTATTTTTGTATAGATACTGCTCAGCTTTTGTTAGATCTATTCCTTGTTCTGATTTTAATGCAAATTCATATCTGAAAATAATTCTCATTTTTTACTTGGTCTTGTATTGGTAGCATGATCATATCAAATGCTTGAGTTCTAAAGTGTGTTTTTTCTTGTTGTTGTGGTTTTCTTTGTAAGTAGTTCTCATAGTGGGAACCAAAACTTTATTATTTCTTTTAAAAGGAGGGTGAAGGGATGACTCAGCCACATAATGCTTGGGCAGTATTTTCTGATCTCCGCAGGAGCTTGCACACACGTGCTGTGAAAGCATGCACACATTAAAAAAAAAAAAAAGCAAATAAATTAATTTATTATTTTTAACCTTTTTCCTTTAACCTTTCACATTGGCTGTGTGACCTGAAATGCAGTGTTGAGTAGAAGGTGATAGCAGTGGACAGATGTCTTGTCTCCCTTCAAATTTAAAAGGGAAAGTGTCTGCTCTTTCTTCCTTATGAATTAGGCTTAATTTAGGTTTTTGGTAGAAGTAGGTGACTTTATTGTTGAAAATTTTATTTTACTTAACATGTTTTGTTTTACCATAAGTGACTATATCCTTCATTAACAGCCTCTCTACATCTTTTGAGGTAATTGGTATGGTTGGTTTGCTTTAATTTGTTAATTGGGTAAAGATAGTTTTTAGATAGACTGAAATAACTTTGCATTGCTGAAATAAACCACAATCTTTTTTCATGATTTGAAAACAACACCAAACAAACCTCTTTAATTTTAAAACTAGCATTTGGAATTATTATGGAGCAAATGCATTTTTTGCTAGCTGCGTTTGAGTAGCTGTTTTTGATTTGATCTTAAGTTGACCCTTTGGAAGATAATGTTTTCTTTGTATGTGGAGTTGAAATGTTTTTCCTTTGCCAATGCCTTTTATTACTTATTTCTTTAAAACTGAATAATGTGTTTAGATTTTATAAAAGCATTTGAGCATATAGGATAGATAAAATGAGCAACACCACTCTACCTGTATCTGCTATACACTGAAGTTTTCAGAGTTTGAATTTGTAGAGTTTCAAAACAATTTGTTTTATGGAAATATATCTTACTTAGGTTTGCTTAGCTGATTGGACACCTCCTTCAGAAACCATTGTGTAGTAAGAGGTTTCTGGCCCGGACTTTTGGGCCTAGCCTCAAGGTTTAGACTGCAGACCCACAGATCCCGCAGAGACACACAGATGCTTTTCATTAATTTTAAGCTGATCGACCTAAGGCCCAGTCATATAACTTGCTAACTCTTTACCCTTAAACTAACCCATGATTCTTATCCTGTTCAGCCATGGGGCTTGGTACCTTTTCTCAGAGCAGTATAGTTGTCCTCTGCATGCTCTGGCTTGTCTGGCATCTCTGGAGTCTCTGTGGTATTTCTGCTGAGTTCTTCCTTTTCCTAGAGTTTTCTTAGTCTGGTAGCCCCGCCCACACTTTCTGTCTGCCTTTGGCCAATCAGTGCTTTTTATTAGACTCATAGGCGGGACAAGTATTTACAATGTAACATCATAAATCTATTACACTATTGTTGTATATTCTAAAACACTTCTTAGTTGAAGTTATCAGAAAAGTCCCACTGTACAATATCCACACAAACAGAGCCAGGAAGGTAGAGCCAGGAGAATCTTTGGGGACTTATTCAGGTTGTAAATAAAATCTTAGTTTGTAGGGATTTTATAAAGAATGTTATAGCTTAGCAAATTGCATGAAGTCTTTATGTATTTATTTTATGTGTATTTACTGTTATATCTACCTGTTCTAAGTTATATTTTTCCTCCTGATTATGAATATTAAAGAACCATTAACATTTTTATATTCTTTGCTTTCAGTTATTTTTGTGTGTATGCCAGATTTATGTTCACCACATGTGTGTAGAAACCCATGGAGTTCAAAAGGGTGTTGGAGCTCCTGAAATTGTATTTACAGGTGGTGATGAGCTTCCATGTGCCTGGTCGGGAACCAGACCAGATCTTCTGAAGACCTGTAAAGCATTCTTAACCACCAAGCCACCTCCAGCACTTACTTAAGTTTTTAAATGACTGGTAATAGCTATCTTATTATTCTTTAAATTTTAATATATTATTCCTTCAGGAATTAATAAGAATATTTTTAAGATTTCTAAAAAAAATATAAGCTATAATCCATCCACAATATATTGTCTGCAAAAAAGGGTCTCAATTTTGTATGAGATTATTCTAACACTTGCTCATTAAAGAAATCTTTCATTTTTTTTGCACAGTCATAATACCTTCCTCCTTCTCTGGAATATACTTAAATTTTTTATTTCCTTTTTCATCTTTCCTAACTCTCATCTGTTCTTCAAAGATTACCTTAAACTGGGTAGTGGTGGTGCATGTCTTTAACCCCAGTGCCCAAGAGGCAGAGGCAGGCAAATCTTGAGGCCAGCCCAGGCTATATATAGAGAAGAGTTCTAGGTCATCCAGGGCTACACAGGAACCCTGTCTTGAAAAACAAACAAGAAACCAAACAAAACAAACCCCATAAAGCTCTCCTTATCAGAAACTCTCTCCCACTACCTCATTTTTATTCCTTACTTCTAAGTATAAATACAAATACATTCTTGTCTTGTTTGCCAGAGCACTATATGGAGCTGTTTCTCAGAATACATTTTTACTTATATATTTTAACTTTCATAAGAAATTATGCTCCGATTCTAGGGAGCACAATCTTCATTGAGTGTCTTGGAGGATTTCTTTTGTTTAGGTACATAGTAAATTTTGGAGTTTTTTTTTTTTTTTTTTTTTTTTTTAAGTGTATATATATATAATGGAACCTTTTCTAGTTTCTCTTTCTAACATCTTTCTCTCATCTGTTCTGTTTCTGATAAAAAAAAATTATAGGTTGGTGTCTTAGTTATTTTTCTATTTCTGTGAAACACAATGATAAAGGCAACTTATAAAAGAAGAAATTTAATTTGGATACCACAGTTTCAGAAGGTAGTAGAGTCCATGACTGTCATGGTGGGAAGTATGGCAGTGGGTAGGTAGGCATGGCCTCGAAGCCATATCTGAGAGCTTACATCTGATCACAAGCTTGGCAGAGAGAGGAGGAGCAAGAGGGAAAGAGGACCACACTGAGAATGGTGTGGGCTTTGAGGTTTCACACAGTGACACATGCCCTTCAACAAGGCCACACCTCCTAATCCTCCCTGCATAGTTGGCTTGCTTCCTTTCCCCTCTGAAGAAGTACAGGATGTTTTGCAGTATTGTCAGATTTTGGAATCTGGTCAGTGGCCCATTAACCAACCCAAGTGCTCCTTTCTGTTTCTAAGATGGTTTTGAAAGTTGTTTCTGTGTATTTCAAGGGAACCATGGACCAATTGAATTGTTAGGTTTTAGCATATTAGATTTTATGGCTAGTTATTGAGTATTATGTAGCTCTGACACAGTGTCTGAATGCTCTCAAGTCACAAAGGAATGATTTTTAACACTTAACTTGGAAAGCCAAGTTTGCAGACACTAAATTGTGCCTGGATTACTCAATTTAAATACTATCTAGTATTATTTTGACATTTTATTCCAAAGGTTAATGAGTATAATTGCTAGTATTTTATTAGGTCCTGGTTTATTAAGAACTTGATAATGTGACTTTAAATTTCCTCATGGTTTTAAGCATATGGTACTTACTGGTTTGTTCTTGTGGCTTATTCAAGTGGCTGGCCAAGCTACTTGCTTCTTGGGGGGGGGGGGGTGGGCTGAAGTAGTCATTAGGCAAAGTGGTTTTTGTAGGAAAAAGAAATTAAAAAGCTTGTTCCACTAGTATTAATAACATTGATCCAACAAACATTTTTGTGGATAACCACAGTGATGTTAGGCTTTGATCATGAGTGACTCATCTATGTAGATGTAAGTGAATAATTTAGGATTAATACTCTAATAAATTTTAGATAATGTGAAGTTCTAAGAAGTTTTAAATCAATGGATTAATAACTAAATATAGTCTGCAGAGTATTTTGTTTACTGAGTTGTTTGGTTGCTGCAGAATTTGTTGGATGTAAATATCTGGCACTCATCTTAGCTTTGCTTACTACAGCAGTGGCCTCTTTAGAGAAAACACACACATGTGCTACTTATCACTTTTACCTAAAGTGGACCCAGCTCTGTATTTGTTGACCTTTGTGACTTATGTAGAACCTCAAGAGTTTGTAGATTTAGTACAACTAGTAGGCTTTTAGAGTACAACATGGAGTGTAGAGAAGGAAGTGAAAGAATAATCCAAGATTTTTAGCCAGAGAACCTGGAAGAGCAGAGTTGTCACATGGGATGGATGATGCTTCAAGTAGATGAGATTTGAGTAGTGAAAATGAAGAGTTCAGTTTGGGACATGTAAAATTTGAATATCCTGTGGAGAAACGGAGTAGGTGGTAACTGTGTAAGTACCAAGTTAGAAAGGCTGGGTGTGAAAAGTTGAGCTATCTAGCTATTCAGTAAAGCTGTGAGACAGAATGAGATCCTGAAGGGAGTGAAGAACCCAGGACTGTGCCATGGGGATGTCAGTTTGAAGAGTTTGAAGGAAGAGGAGATTGGGAAGGACTGTTCATTGACGTTGACTGATTTAGAAGACTGCTAACCTAGTGTGTCATCCCAGAAACAGTCTAAGACAGGCTCTTGTGAAAAGTATCTTCGTAGGGCTTTGTTACTGAGAAGTATGTTGAAGGTGGGGAAAGTGAGATGGGAATAAAGACCTTTCAAAGATGCCTTATTGAGCAATTGACTTGTTCTTGAGGAAGTCCTTTGAGAAGACAGGAAAACTGCCTTCAAATAGGAGTCAAGGAGAGTATTTTAACTACCAGCTCTTCTGTCCTGTTGGTCAAAAATTGGCCATAATGTTTAAGTTCTCTATTTGTGTGCATTCAGTGTTCTATTGTCATCTTTTAGGCAAATTATCACAGCAGTCAATGAGCCAGAGAATGTGGCTGAGATTTCACTGGAGTGAGAGTACATACACGAGATGTCCTGTGTTGCCTACTTCCTGTGCTGTCTGTTAGGTGTTGCTCATAATCCCTATATAGGTGGCTCACAGAAGGCAGTAGAAAGAGGTTTATCCCATGTCCTTGATCTTCCTCTCAGCTAGTACCTCAGTAAGCTTTTTCTGGGTGACCCGGGCTTCTTACTCAAGGGTTCAGTGCCTTTTTGTGGCTTAGTTGCAGTATCTGCCCTTCTGTTTGCATTGTGACATAGCATCCATAGTGCCTTATGGTTGGTAGCATTAGTTTCATGCCCATCCTCCCACTCTTCTGTCAGTGATAACTTTAACACACTGTTCCAAAGTAAGGAGTTGAAAATAGCCAGATAACAATTAATGCTTAGAGTTGTGCAGAGCTCTCCAGTATCCCTGGAGAAGGCCTTCTGTTTCCCACCCCTTCCAATAATAATAATAATAATAATAATAATAATAATAATAATAATAACAACAACAACAATGAACAGCAAACTGATCTGGATGGGGTTTATTGCTCCCATTTGTTGACTCATTAAAAAAAAATGTCAGACACATATTTAGACTTGTAGAGGACACTGTTAATCATAAGGTCATTTGCCATCTGGGAAGACAAGTGCCAAGGTTGCTACACAGTAGTATTACATGGAAATTGTGTTTGTTTAATTCAGGGTCCCTGAGTTATAGACTAAACAATTAAGGAAGGAAATTTTCACATAAAAGTGAGTAGTTGCATCAGTTAGATGATTTTGTATGTGAACTATGCAGCTACAGTGGTTATCTTACAGGTGTTCTTAGTCACAAAATTATGATAAAGACATTTTAAAGTGGTAAAACCCACCTTGAAAGCATTCTGTGGCCTACTTTGGTTTTGCCAAATCTTCCAGTAGTAGATGATGGGCTGTTACCAGGGAGTATGAGTGGGGTTTGGCACCTCGAATGAGACTGGCGTTGAAAACTTTGTCACCAGGTGAACCGTGGTAAGAAGACAGAAATAGGTTCCTTTGGACCCGGTGATAAGGATACAGAAAATTGCCAATTGTCTTTCTCTTGTTAACCTTTTTCATACACCGTGATGAGTTATCTTCTTGGCTTATTTTTTGTCTTTGAATGTCTTGAGTGCTGCATCCTTGTTCTTTTACCATTTGTTGGTGTTTTTGTAGGGCTAATATGATACTTTACTTGAGGTAGGTTCTTCATAAAGATTGTTTGGATTCATCCAAGGAAATACATGTGTTACAGCATTTGTGAGGGTGTGGGATAGGTGGTTTTGTGTGTACAAGTGAAGTTCAAAGTTGGGTATTTTTCTTCATTCTTCACTGTGTGTGTGAGTGTGTGTGTGTGTGTGTGTGTGTGTGTGAGAGAGAGAGAGAGAGAGAGAGAGAGAGAGAGAGAGAGAGAGAGAGAGAGAGAGAGAGAGAGAGACTTTTAATTAAACCTGAAGCTCCTTGGGGTAGGCTGGCTGGTGACCTTGGGGGAAATCTGTGTGTCTTTGTGTTCCCTTCTTTTCTGATTCTGGAGTGCTAAGGGTTATACTGCCATGCTCAGTTCTTTAAGTGGGTCTGGGGAATTTGCTGTTTTGAAAATATTTTTAGATTCTTTTCTCTCTCTCTCTTTTTTCTTTTAAACAGATAGAAGGACAAAGACAGAATCACCAGCACTGGCTGAAGGTAAATATGTCTTTGGGGGAATGATTATTGAAACATAAACTACGTTAAGTAAATGTAATTTAGGGAAGTTTTTTTTATATTGAATTACTAAAAGTATATTAAGATAATACTGTAATTTCTGGTTTAGAATAGGGAGTAATGGGGAAAAATGTAAACTAATAAGAACTTTTACTTACAGCCCTTTCAAATAGGAGAGGTATGTTTTTCTTTGGATTCTTATCCCTATTGTTCATTTGTAACCAGTAGAATTGATTGATAAAAGTCCAAGATAGAAGTTTTAATAGTGTAAAGAGAGGGAAGAGAGAATATTAGGCCTCTCCATTCGGAACTAGAAAGAAAGACACTTTTGTATTTTATCTTAAATAAGAATTCTACTTTGTTGTTAGTTTTAGTCCTTTAAAAAAGCAGTGTCAGAAGGTTTCAGTGAGAGGGCAGAGCAGGTGAAAGAAAGTACTTCCCAGGAGTCTGAAACCTGAGTTGGAGTTCCAGAACCTAAATCAGCGAAGCAGACAACTGATTTCAACAAGTTGTCCTCTGACCTTTAGGTGCCCACTCAAACATGCATATGGACACGCACACATATAGGATTAAATAAATAGCAAAGATTAGGCAAACACATTTTAAAATCTTAGAAGTAATGAAACTAAACACACAATTGCCATTCGAGTAGATATGACAGTTCTCATGAGGACCCCTCAGAGTTATTGTTTCCTCTGGTCTGTGTGTTACCAGTTGTCATGTCAAGGGCATCTTTGGTAATCTGTTGAAACCTGTGAACTCTGTCTCACAGTAATGGTTCTAATAGCTCATGATTGTCTGAGGAGGACAGTTAAATTGAAACATTGTCACAAATACTAGAAATGCAGATTTGTGATCGATTAATGTGTACTCTTTCCATCAAGAGTATATAAACTTTTACAACAATGATTCTCACCTGGGGTTTGTGACTGCTGGGTGGGGGGTGCCAAATGGCCCTTTCACCGGCATCACATATTAGATATTTACATTATGATTTATAATTGTAGCAAAATTACAGTTATGAGGTAGCAACAAAAATAATTTTACGGTTGGAGGTTATCACAACATGAAGGACTGTATTAAAAGGTCACAGAATTAGGAAGGGCAAGAACCCTTGTGTTAGAACTTCTATGCTAGCCACTGTTACCTATTTTGGATATGTATAGTTGTAATATGAAAATACCTATAATTTTAATTAGTAACAAGTTTATGGAAACTACTACTATAGCTTATTGACTATAATCTTGATTGAAAGACTTTTCATATAGAAGCCAGTAAAACCACATTTTCTTTCTTTTTCATCCTTCTTCAGTGAGTGTGGTTTTTCTGGTCCTATATAATTAATCTTGGAAAAAAGATACCTGCTATGGTTGTACAAGACTATAAACTTAGAACTCTGGAGGCAGAGGCAGGAGCATTGTGATGTTGTGGCAAGCCTGATTTATATAGAGAGACTTTGTCTCCAGCAAAGGAGTGTGTGTGAATGCTCATTTATTTGAAATATCCTGATAGTTTAGAATAGAATTTTGTTAAATAGCTTTGAAGAAGTTTCTGTTTGCTGGTCAGTAACAACACAGTATTTTCTGGAAAAGAGTATTTGGTAGGCTTTGGCAGATTTAGGGAATGGCAGCTCTATGGCAGTTTGGTTGATTACAAAAGCACCACCAACATTGGTTTTGAAGCGGCCAGGTTTGGGTATTTGACTTCATTTATGTTGTGGTGTTCTCTGGCCTCAGTATTCCATTTTAAAGATGTTCCCAAAAGGTGCTGTTCCATGTTTGTAAAAAGAAACACTACTGTCCAACAATAGCGGGTTTGGCTTAAATCACTAAATTTTTCTAGTTCTTAGATTCCCTTTTACAAACTTAGTAGTTGAGTTCCCCTCACTTCACACACCCTTATTTGTGTGCATGGTTTTTTTTTAATCCTTTCTCATTTGTGTTCTTTTCTCTTTATCCTTTCCAGCAACTGTGGACATATGGTAGAAATATTAAAGCAATAAGTGAGTTGAATTTTGGCTTATTAAATATTTCTCACTTGTGCTTGTGAGATTTTAAAAGCTATAATAAGTAATGGCAATCCTTGTTATGTTGATAATATACATGCTTATAATACAGTAGGTCTTGTAATGGCTTTAAACTATTTAAACATTTACTCAAAAAAAAAAAAAACTTTTCTAAATGTTTGTTTGTAAATCTGCCTTTAAAAAAGACAAACCCACCAGCATTTATATTGTTGCTTTAAATGCTTGGAAGTTTGAGGCTAACCTGGGCTACATAGTGATTCTAGTCTCAAGTAAAATAAAGTTTACCCAAGAAATTTGTTAGTACCTTTCAAGTGAAGTAAAACGCTTTTTAAAAAACTGATATAATGAAAAAAATATATTTGTTTGTAGTTACCACCTGCTTGGCAAAGTGAGCATGAGTCTCTGGTGTTATAAAAGATCATGATTCATAAGATAGGAGATCATTCAGGTACATACCTGATTGCCATTTAGATATTTGCTTTTTTGATGATTAAGTTTTCTTGACATACTCATCAAATGTTTATGAATTCAAAAATATTTATTGAAATTAGCTGTGTGAGAGTCTGTCTGCTGTATAGTACTTTGAAACATGAAAAGAACGAATACTTTCTATAGTTTTGGCTAACTTTACAGTTTTGGCCAACTTTGCTGTGGATCACATTGAGGAACTAGCATATTTTGTACTTTATAAACCACTCCGAAGGATACACAAAGCTTATATATAAAATGGTCCTGATAAAAATACCATTCAAATGTAAAGAGAGAAGTTATAAACCAATCTTACTTATAATCTAAAGTAGAATATTAAGAAGCCAAATCTAGAGCCAGGCATGATAAATCACACTTGTAATCTTCCCCTTCAGGAGGCTAAAAGAGGAGGATCCTGAGTTAGAGGCCAGCTTGTTCTATCTAGTGAGACCCTGTCTCCCAGCAAGCAGAATAAAACAAAGGAAAAAAAAAACCTATACCGAATCTAAGAGTACACCATAGACATTTTAAAAATAGTTTCATCATTCAAAAACAATTTAGCAGTAGAAAATAAATTCAAAAAATTTGCTATGTTCATAGGTTAAGTGACAGTGTGGTTGTAAGCTGGCAGTTGTACCTCAGTGAGGTGTATGTGTAAGTCACAGTCTCTTTAGGATTTCGTAGAGGTGGGAGTAAAAGGGATGACTTTGTTGGTATGTGTGGATCATATTCATATAGGTATGCACAGGCCAGAGTTCAGCTTCAGATGGTGGTCTTCAGATGCCATCCACTTTGAATTTTAGAACAGGATCTCATTGGCCTGGAGCTTGATGTAGGCTAGCCAGTGACCCCCACAGATGTGCCTCTCTACTGTGCTCAGCTTTTGTACGTGGGTTCTGTGATCAGCCCTAGTCAATGTGTTATTGTTGAAAAGAGATGGCATGACCATGGCAACTCTTATAAAGAAAACATTTAATTGGGGCTTGCTTATGTTCAGAGGTTTCCATTATCATCATAGTAATGGAAAGTATGGCAGCACACAGACAGACTTTTAGAGCTGGAGAGGTAGCTGAGAATTCTACATCCAAATAGCCAGGCTATGAGAAGAGTCTGAGTCTGGCTTGAGGATTAGAAATCTCAAAGCTCACCCTCAGTGACATACTTCTTCCTACAAGGTTATACCTCCTAATACTACCCCCAAGCATGAGTCTTTGGGGTCCATTCTTAGTTAGACAACCACAGGTTCAAACTGAGGTCTTCATACTTGTGCGGCAAGCACTAATTGACGGATATCCATCCAGCCCATTTCAGAATTTTTGTAGAATTTGACACACAGAGAGTTTAAAGCCAAAAATAGATGAGGCGATTCTGAAGAATTAATGCTTAAATAATAAGCACTGAGCACAAAGGTGATAGATTGAGCTGTTACTTAAACAACACATGAACAAAGTTGAGAAATGTTAGAGACTAAATGAGGAAGATTTCCCTTCAATGTAAGCGTCAAAAAAAACTTCAGAACTCTGTATTTAGAATTTTTAAAACTCAGTTGAAAAGAAAAATGGCAGTAGAACGGTTAGCATGAGTTAAGAAGACAGATCCACCTGGGAATTTAAAGCAGAATATGATAAAGAGGATTGGTTACAAAGGTATTAGAAAGGACACAGTAAGAGCAGTGAGAAAGAAAGAGAGCCAAGCCTGGTGATACAGATCTTTAATCCTAGCTGTTCAAGAAGTTGAAGCAGGAGATTCACAAGTCCAAGACCAGCCTTGGCAAATTAGTGAGACCTCTTTCCCACAAATAACAAGAGCACTGGGAGGAAACTCAGTGGTAGAGATTTTGTCTATCATGCCTTAGTCTTCAGTATTGCTTCCACCTAAGGACAGTCTGCTGCCACCATCTCATTCCCACTATTCAGCAGTTGCTAACCTGTCCTAACTGGGTATTTCTCTTCTCACCTGCCTCCTCTTCACCCTCCATTGCCTTCCATTGGCATAACCTAGCAGAAACTGGGCTAGGAGGGATTTGGGGGAAATGTCACAGGTTGTCAACACTACACATTGTCAGTACAACTCCTAATTCTCAAGAGTACAGATGGATGGCCTGTAAATACAAAAGGAGGCACATATTTTTAATGGTATGAATCAAGTTACATAATCATGGTGGTCAAGTATATGAATGTTACTGTATTTTTTTTTTCCCAGTTACTTTTTAGTTTAAAGAAATAACAAAGAATTAAAACCCCTTCTATCTGAGGAGTTTTAACCAACCTTACAGAGACTGGACTAAATACTCTTTGGTTTCTTTTACCAATTTCATAGTTGGATCTCCATTTGTCTCTTAGATTCAATACTAGATTTTCATTAGCCACCATTACTACCAGACATTATACACTACATATAGAGCCACATGGGTCTTTATGTAATGCTAAATCAAACAAAGTAGATCATTTGTGATTTGTAGTTTATATGTTGGGAATAGGGTGGGTGCCTGAATTCTAATCCAAGCTTTTTTAATGAATTCCATGTGTCCTGACCACATTTAAAAATTGTTAGTTATTAGTAAGGACAAAAGAAACATATACATTATTTGTATACTATAAATCTAAAAATAAGACAATTTCTTGAGTCTGCCAATTTATTTAGAACCTGAACATTATTGGAAGCTTCTGAATTGTTCAGTGTTATCCCTTCAAATAGCTACTATGTGTAATGTCTTTTAATGCTGTCACATGGAGTTTGCTGATTTAGTTTTCACAGTGTTCTTTCTCACTCGTCTAAGCAGGTAACTTGGCTGGAGTTAGTTTGTATGTACTGTATTGTAATTCTTTGGGTACATATAGCACATGAATTTATATTGAGCACCAAGTTCTTTCTCAAAATAGCCATAGCAGTGTATACTTTCCTCAGCAGCGTTTCCATTGCTCTCTCCTCTGAAATATATACTATGTGGTGATATATTTAATACAATCAGTCTGGAATATCAGAGGACAGAGCCATCTTTCCAGCCTTTTGTTTGTTTGTTTGTTTTAAAAGCCAGGCAGAAGTGGCTCACACCATTAGTCCCAGCACTTGGGAGGCAGAGGCAGGCGGATCTTTGTGAGTTCTAGGCTAGCCTGGTCTACAAAGTAAGTGCCATGACAGCAAAGACTTTTTGTTACACAGGAGAGAGAGAGCTGGAGAGATGGCTCTGTCCTCTGATATTTCAGGCTGGTTTAATTAAATATAAAATATATTGCCACAGTACTAGAAGGAAGTCACTTTAAAATACTGTGTTTCCAGATTAATCATTATTAAAACTATTGGCATATTTTATTTCACAACACAACACATGAAGGAAACCATAATTCAAAACAGTGCTATTTAAAATAAGACCAAAGGTGGCATTTTTATACATAAGACAGAATATTGTTCATGATATGCATAGTAATGAATTGGCCATCCTTTTGGGTTCCTGCAATGAAATCTAATTAATGTAATTATTACTGTATTGAATTTTAGAAAGTGTTAAGTTTAAGAAAGTGAATTTTGAATATTATAGTTGTTTAATAATAATAATTTTTCAAAAGGAATCTTGAGCACTTCCCTGACAATAGCATTCTGAATATCCTTGTGTTGCTTACCTGCATATTCTTTGTTAGCTTTAACCCTGAAGGCTATTCCAGTCAAACTCAGATGCTATGAAAGTCTGATATAGTCATAGTTTTGCTTTACTTCTGCTTCCATGTACTGATCTCTCAATTATCTTTCTTATAATGAACTCAATCTTATGAATACATCTATATAGCTGAGTTAATTATCTTCATTTTAAAATACAAAGTTGAAAGTGTATCCACTAGATGTCACCATAGCAAAGATATAGTGAATGAATCCTGTAGCTGAAGCTATGGAGGGTGCAGTTTTACAACTAAACTGATTTTAAATGAGTCACACGTTGTGAGGCACTCAGAATTAAAACGGCAGCGTTTTCCTTACTAAAAGTCAGCTTTTACCATACTAAAATTCAAATTTATCTTGGCATGTGCTAATAATTCATGATGAGAAATTAATATGCTACAATGGCGGCCACTTAGTACTTTGTTGTGAGCTGCCAGATGCTGTAAATTGACTAGAAATCAATGATCTTAACCACTGAGCCATCTCTACAGCCCCAACCACAGTGTTCTATAAGACTTGATACGGTTTAGATGTTGTGACAGGAAGATATATTTAAGGCCACTTTATCTTTTCATAGGAGATTGTCAGAGCAGAAAGGAGGAGAAGCAGGGGAAACAGTTAAGCTGCTTGTAATAATTCTAGAAAGAAGCAGTGGTGTCAAGGACCAGGATGGTGGAGCAGTAAGCAGTAAGCCTAGTGTGCCTTAAACTAGGGACAGAAAAGTTTATTGATGGTGTCAGTATGACAGCTGCTTCTGATAGGGATAGCTTTGTTGTAATGATAGGTGTAAGAGGCAGATAGGAATGGATTGGAAGATTGAGAGTTGAAAAAATAGAGAAGGCTGGTGTGGTGCTGGAACAGACGGTGTTCTGAGCTAGACAGAGCTGGTGTACAGAGGAATAGATGAAGAGGAAGGAGCCTGAGGTTACTAATAAAGCAAGTAGTCATGGACAGCTTTGCCTCCCTTTAGAAGTTCTTCCCTTAAGGCGTAACTATACTCGGAAAGAAGGGCTAGAAATTTGGGCCAAGGACACTACTCTAATGTTAAGATTTCTGACATTACTAAGTGTGGTGTGTATTGAGGTGTGTGTGCACAGGTACACATATGGGGAAGACAGGAAACATTGAGTATCTTCCTTTATATCCCTTTCTTTGTTTTTGACAAGGTCTCTCATATGAATCATCTATAGCTTAACATTCTTACCCTGTTTGGCCATCAAGTTCCTGAGATCCAATGGTTTCACCTTTTCAGTAATAGGTTATAAGCAGGAGACATTTTCATTTTGCATGTGAAAAATGGAGTATTGTCATTTCTTGCATGGGAGAATGGGTCAGAGGTTTGAGGAATTTTTTATTTTTTTAAATATGTGATTAGACCCTTGGATATAAGTATTCTGTTGCCAGTTGATACTTAGGATTATACATTGAAAGCTGCAGTTATCAACCTAGTACTTTTGCCTCCTGAAAACTACTTCTATTTGGAGACATCCTTAGCCATCCACAGTGAATGGACATTAGACAACAGTTGTGCTAGAACAGCCATTCTCTCTGAGAGGCAAGTTTGCCCTGAGATGACATTTGGGGGACAGTTTTAATTATCACATTGTGTGTTTGTGAGCATTCAGTTTTGCTACTAATTTCTAGTGGGTTTAAGCTCAGGATGCTGTTAAATATACAGATTGTGAGAAATCCCTCAGTTTCTTGAGAAAACCCAGCCAGGTGGTGCCAAGGGTGAGGGACACCATGCCAGATAAGCAGTCATTTTTCAAAGTAAGCATTTATATTGAGATGAAAAGGCTAGAAATCCTGCATCATTACAATGGGGAAGAGTATAAGCCACATTAGAGTGTGTGGTGGTAGAAACAAAAGGAGACACAGGAAAACATTTTCTCTTTAGGTCCCCTGGTGTATGTACAGGTAAAAGTTAAGGAAGCTAACTCCTTTCTTTCTCCTTCATGTACAATGGTGGTGGTGTGCCAGGAAGAGCAGTGTTTAAATAGCATTTGGCACAAGTGTGCAGAAGATGGGCCGTGTTCTGTTTAGTACTTTGAAGTCCCTTGATAAGTTGAAGACCTTTGTATTCATTGGAGGTTCCTTTGGGTTTAAGGTTCTAGAGGGTTAAAAATTCATTATGGCAGTGTAAGCTGGAGCAGGGTGCTAAGGGCTCACACCTTGGATTGGAAATAGGAAGCAGAGAGAGCAAACTGGGAATGTTGTGTGACTTTTCATACCTTAAAGCTCACCCTCACTGATATACTTCGTTTTGTAAGGGCATACCTCCAAGGCCTATCCTAACAGTATCACCAGCCAGAAACAAGTATTTAAATATCGAAACCACTTGGGGATATTCTCATTTAAACCACCACTGCTATTTTGTGTCAAAAGGAACAGAACCACTTTTCACCACTTTTTTCCTCTTTTCCTTTTCACCCAACTTCTTCCTCTCAACCAGTTTGAGGTAATTGGGATTTGATGATTTAGGAAAAATGCTAACCTTCTCCTTGGCTGTAAAAGCTTGGTATTAATTAGAGTATAAGGTTATCCTTGTCTACATAATAAATTCCAGGCAGCCAGGACTACCTAGTGAGATCCTCTCTTATGGTATTAACTGTTAAATATTGTCTTCTAATTCACTGAATCCACTTAACATGAAACATTGTACAAAATCAGAATGCTGAACATTGTTGAACAGGACATTCAGTGTAATAGAAGTAGTAAATTAAAAGGTAGAGCTGGGGATATGATTCAGTTGGTAAAATACTTGCCTTGTAAAGGTGAGTTTCAGTTCTCAGCATTCACATAAAAGCTGATTGCAAAAACATGTGTTTGTAATTCCTGTACTGGGGAAGTAGAAACATGGAGGTCTCTGGAGCCCAGTGGCCAGCCAGCCTTACTGATTAGTGAACCCTGGATGCAATGGAAGACCCAGTCTCAGCAAAACAAAAACAAGGTAGATAGCCACTTGGCACCAAGCTTTGCTTTTACATACACATACCCACATGCATTTGCATATGTCCACATGGACATGCACATATACATACACATAAACACTTTAAAAAGAAGAGATAATTTGGAAGGAATATTATTTGAAAGAATCAGAACCTAGTTTAGTACTTAGTATATTTTAACATTTTATATGAAATGTGTTTTGTTTTACTGACTTTGACAACTAATAATAAGCTGTTACACCTATATATTTGTTTGCTCCCTGAAAAGCTGACAGGGACACAAACCAGTGTTGAGATTAGATACGAGTTAAGACAGGCACTGAAGTTCTAGTTCTGTCCAGTGTTTTTAGTTGAGAGGTAGCAATAAGGTATCTTTTTTCCTTGATAAAAATATCATTACTTTTCATTTTTGTTTCATGTGAGTATTGTCTGTGCACTTGAGTGAGAGAAAAAGAATATTGCAGTTGAGGGGAAAGGAGGATCTGCGTAGTTCTGACAGTGTTGTCTCTTTGCCATCCCTCTTCACGCCAGTGTCCAGGTTGGAGCCTGTTTTTCTGACACCACCTTTACCTTCACAGAGCCATGCAAACCCTTGGGCAAGATGGATGCCAGTGTTTAATTGTTACATTTTGTCTACATTCTAGGTTAGAACAATTGCTGGTTCTGTATGTGGTGTTTGCTGGGTTAACTTTTTAGTCACATGTATAGAGCTGAATGTTCAGTTAAGAGTTAAATATAAAATTTTGGAGATTCTTAGAGAAACATGTGATTTATACAGTAATTTCCTTAAATGGTTAATTAATTGATTGCCTTTTTTAATGGTTAAATGTGGTTTGAATACTGTCTTCTTTGTATTTTCAGTAGGATTTAATTCAGCTTGAAGGACAAAACCTTCATTAATTGAAAAAATAATGGTCTGGATAGTCACATACTTGAAAAAACAGACTAGTTTTGCTGTGAATTCAAATTTAGACTGTGTATCTCAAGTTTTTAAAAAGGATATTAGCATAGATATTAATCAAGTGCAAATATTGCAAGTTATATGTAAAAATATCTTTTCCCCATCTTGCTTATCTAACTTTTTTATATGTGGAACCAGGGGGACAGGAACTATAAAGTTATCAGTGCGAGAACCATGTAAACCTGCACCTGTTGGCAGCTATGAGCAAGCAAGCCTTGCTGAACCCCAGGCCTCTGCTTCAGCCTTTTACTGGAACTAAATGATGTTGCCATTTTTATTTTTAGGTTTGCTGGCATGGGTAATCTCATTAAGGTGCTAACCAGGGACATAGACCACAATGCAGCACATTTTTTCTTGGACTTTGAAAGTAAGTCTCCTTAGCCCTTCACAGCTGGTGCATAATGGTAATGGTGGAAGATTAATTATATTCACACCACAGTGAAGGCCAGCCAGAATATTTGTTAATTAAACATGGGGATCAAACAAAGGTTGCATGAATTTTTTTTCTTAATTATAGGCAAACATCACCATCATATGTATAATTCTTTAGTTTCTCATTTGCTAAAATCATGTTGAGTCTGTAGCCAGTGCTGTCCTTCATTAGTCCATGAAGCAAGTAGCCTTATGATGAATATTCTAATAGTATGCTTTAGTGACTATGCCAAAGTCTGTTCACTTAGCCTAAAATAATTTGTTTTAAGAAATAAAATCTGTGCTGCATATCTAAAATGAATACTTAAAATATCTTCCACAAATTTTATAAATCAAATTTGGTTAGGAATACCTGCTATATTTATTGACATAGGAAGTTAAGTTTTACATTTGAAAATGAGATGCGAAGGTGAGCCATAACCAAACCTCTTAATATTTGGCTTTGAAATAAATTGTTGTTTCATCGCTATACTTAGGAAGTGACTTGTAAATAATTTTTGATTGGAAATTTCTTTTTCAGAATACTAGCACTATTGGAATACTTAAAGAATTTTTCATTATAAGGCCATAAATGAAACTTGTCTTGGGAGAATTTTGAGAAGAATTAGATCAACAGTTGTGCCATTATGTACAGGAAAAACCACATTTCACCTCTAGGTCCTACACATCAGCACCTTGAGAACCCGGTTTGCTGTCGCCAGAGCACAGTCTGGGTAACCTGAAGGATGAATTCATGGCCTAATGAACATTTTCCCTGTTACTATTTTTTTAAGTTGATTTCAGTTGTTCTTTTTTATAAAGGGCTATTTTCTCTTTTCTCATTCTTGTCTTGACAGGTACCTTAACATGGGGAATCTTCTTAAAGTTTTGACATGCACAGACCTTGAGCAGGGGCCAAATTTTTTCCTTGATTTTGAAAGTGAGAAGATGATTTTATATCTATTTCTCTTTGCCTGCAGTAGACTGCGTTTGTCTTGCACTAATGAATGTTTCCACTTTGCCATCTTTTTAACTGCTTTGCATGACTGAGCTGTGAATTGTTTGAGTAAAACTTCTGGTGCCTTCTAGAACTGAATCAGATTTTATAAATAAATTATAGTAATGGTGTGTCTATTTGAATTTTATAAGATATTTCATCTCTTAATTGGCTATTACGTTATTTAAGAACTACAATAATGAAAAAAACATTAATGAAAAAAATTGAAAAGGGAAAAATACTACCTCAAGATCTAATAAAAACAGTATTTGATGAAAATTATACAATTGAGAAAAATGGACTAGATTTCATTTACTTTGTATGCATATTTAAAGTATTTAAAGCAGATCTGTTCATGAAGGCTATTCAGAGCTCAGTAATTTGGGCATTATTAAAGGGTAAGTGTGAACCTAAATTATTTAATCATTACAGATAATTTAAGAAGTTAAAATGATTTTGTGTATTTCAGGAATTCATTTTATTCTGATTCTTAAGTAAAAAGAAAAAAAAAAAAACCAATAGGTTCACAGACCTTTAAGTAATTTGCCTTCTATCTGTCGTGTGTTGCATGACCTATTGTAATGCGGTCTGAGAGTGGCAGGTAAGTGTCATTGAGCTTCTGCATGTTCTGCTTTGCTTTTGGCTGTTGCTTATTGCTTCAGCTTGTCTGGTTGTAAAATTGAGAAAAATGACTTTTAATTGGTGTTTGAATGTGAATGTTGCTATTTTAACTGATGATTAGAAAATTGTTAGGAAAGGGTGAAGAGATAGCTGTAAATCATGTGATTTCTTATATTTAAGCAGATTTCAAGTTCTTAAAATTTAAGACTTATTTTGAAAAACAAATCACTTGAAAATAGTCATTTGTTTTTCACTTTCAATTTGGTTTTTACATAGTTCATTCTATTTTATGACCCATTTAACATTTTTATCCTTTTAAGTCAGGGTACTTTCTATGAACACGCCTATCTTCATTTTCAGAATCCTTTGTATCTCTGATACTTTTCCACGTTTAGCACTTTTCTGTGTGCAAGCTAGTAGAAGAGGAGGGCCAAGATCAAGACCATGACATGGTGACATGGCTGGCATTTAGGGACCGTCCTTTAGATGGACATTGGTGTTCTTGACCCTTCTCAACAATTAGCAAGTTCTGCTGTTCTAAGTGCATGCTGAGCATGGTGTTTAATCAGCTTGGGGATGTTGAGCAGACTGCTGACTTCAAGATTGTTCTTCCAGATGAGGCAACTTACATTAAAGCTGTTATCAGTTTATTTGCTCTGTTTGAAACTTGGTTTTCTATATTTTCCCACTCTTCTGTCTTCTTTTTCCTTTGTCCCGAATGTCTTACGTTTGCAGAATCTTGGCTTTGATATAGTCAAGATCTTGTTCAAGACTTGGCACTTGATCTTTTTACAAAGCTAATACCCTGTTTTGTTAACTATGAATCATGAATTTAAATGTAGAACTTGAAAAGATTACTTGATCTTGGCATGTGGGTGCATGGTTACACCGTTATCTTCACATTTAAAATATAAATACGTAAATTAGTGGTAGGAAAAGGTTCAAGTCACAATAAAAATAATCAGTAGTGTAAAACTATGTGAACCTTTAGAGGTAAGAAGTGCCAATATTAAAAATAAGTGTTTTGCCTTCATTGTGTCTGTGCACATACGTGTGCAGTGCCAGTGTAGACCAGAAGAGAGTATATAGAGTTGCAGATAGTTGTGAGCTGCTATGTGGATGCTGGTTGGTAATGGAACCTGGGTTCTCTAGAAGAGCAGTAAGTGCTCTTAACTACTGAGTCAGCTCTTCAGCTAAACATTTTATATGATGCTTGTTGCTTTTATCAGATAGTATAGAACTTTTTGGGTTGCTATTTGTTGGTATACTGTAAAGGAAGCTCAATGAAGACATACTGTACAAGGCTAGCATTTGCTTCCAACTTCTAATTCAGATGCCCAGATGCATTTTCATTGACTTCTGACACTTGTAGGCCATGAATTTTACCCTCTTACTTTTTTTTAAACACATTTTTTTTTCTTTTCCGTAAAGTAATTGTGAACTTGGAGACGTTATCATTAAGAGACTGTAGAGCCCATTAAATGGTTTCTCTTTTAACTATTACGCCAGAATCAAGGTTGTCAAAGCCACATTTATTAAAGTAGTTAGGGCTAAGGTTTTGTTGTTGGTGGTGGTTTTTAAATTTTTTTAGATTTATTTATTATGTGCAGTGTTCTGCCTGCATATGTGCCTACACACCAGAAGAGGGCGCCAGAACTCATTATAGATGGTTGTGAGCCACCATGTAGTTCATAGAAATTGCACTCAGGACCCCTGGAAGAACAGCCAGTGATCTTAACCTCTGAGGCATCTCTCTGGCTTTGGGCTATCATTTTTCTACATACGGAATAATAATGGGATCACTACAGTAATTTAGGTCTCTTGTTCCTGTCATTCTTAGTGGTTGGACCCATCCGCACATATCTCCAGAGTTGGGCTGTCCAGAAATAATTTTATATATCTTCTCAGTTATGGAGGATACTGGAAAGAAGTAGGAACATGCAAGGTGGTGTTAAAATAGACACCATTCTGTGTCTGGCTTTGAGACACCAGAATGTACAAAGTTATATGTTTCCATGCATTTTAAAGATAATTTTGTGGTATATAATAATTTATTATACAAATGAAGATTGTGTTGAATTGCTCCCTTATCCTCTACACCCTTTAATGTATACTTAGAGCCACACTCTTGTATACCAGTCACTAGGTACTAGGTAGGCAAAGGTTACTGTTCTACCTCTTCATGGGATTTTAATCCATCCAGTAGGGTAGATATAAGTGAACAATCACACTGTCATGTACATCATTCATGCTCAAGGTGTGGATCAGAAGGTGAGATTAGTAAATTCAGCACCATTGAAGACTTTCTGGTGATGGTGTTGATGCTGGAATTGGGTGTTGGAGGGCGAATTCAGGAAGGACCCTGGGAAGAAGCAGCAACATGCACAGTGGTTTTAAGACATGCCATTCAGTGCTCAGCAAAATATATTCTTTAGAAGCAGGAATTCCTCAAAAGTTCTATTAGGATAATAAGCCCAGAGTTGCTCTATAGTATTTGACAGCAGATATGCTAATGGCACCATATTTAAAATAACAAAACAAAAAATAACGTCATAGCTTCTTCTAATTCTTAGAGTGTCCTTCTGTTAAAGTTGTTAATTAATTGCTCATGCTAAGATCAAATCTTTGACAAGTATTATGTCAGTGTTTCACACAATTCTGGTTTTGTGTCCCTTCCCAGCCTAGAAATTCAGTATTTGTTAAATTTGATTTATGTATTAAAGTCAATCAAAATGGAATTTTTGTAGAAATGGTCATTTATAAGTGAGAAATAAAATTTACTTTTTCTACTTGTCATTACTGCCTTCCCATTGAATCATAAACTTCTTTTCACATCATGTTGTGATACCTATCTTCTTTCTTTATTTAAAATTTTGATACTCACTCTTAGGGCTAGTTCCTCACCCCCCTCCCCCCCAGCCAATCTCTGGCATATTTTCAATAGCTTTTGCCCTATCCTAGGAAATATTTTTAGTCTGGTGGCATCTTTAAAATATTTTTTGAAAACTAGCCTGTGATCAGATGTATAATGGCCTTCTTAATTCAAAGCTGGAGGCTTATTTATGAGTATGCTTCTACTTACTCAGAGAATTGTTTATTATAGAAAGTCTACTAGACCCTCAGCTTACGTACTCTGTCGGTGGAGTGCAGTGTGCGTTTTGGCCCCTGACTTGATGGAACTTAGATAGATTGATTTGAAGTATTTACTGAATTAATGAGTGTAAAGTTGGAGCAGAAAGCTCTTATTATCAAATTGAAATTTTTATGTTAACTCCTTTCATAGCTCAGTTTTTTGATTCCTTAAAACTATCTCTTAATTTTATTGATTACTTTTAAGGAATTCTTTCTCTACCTGGTAGGAAATTGGTATGATAAGACTAAAATATTTTGCCTTTAGACAGTAAAAGCAATTGGAACATGCCTTAATTTCCACTTAACAAGATACACATTTAAGCCTGATGAGCACTGCGTATGTCTTCTCTCAGTAGGTACATTGTTTTGCATTCAAATGAGTATTGTTTTGTTAGGTCATGTGGTATGTTTTTCTTGGAAAAGTAAAGCTATGAAAAATCAAAGTGACAAGTCTTGGTTGCATTATATATAAATCTTTATTTTATAGTCTCTTGTGCCCTCCCTAGTAGTCCACCTTTTGCATGGTTTGCTTTCAGTAAAGTAGTGCTTATCTGTCTGCTCTTTTCTGTTTGTCTTCATTTCTACAGCAGTCTTCAGCAGCTTTCAAAATTATAAATGTGACTTTCCTGTGACAGTCTAAAAAATGTTTGAGCAGTGTGGTGCTGGGTGTTTTTCCCTCTCAGGGAAACTTGAATCTTCTCCTTTATTTTAAATTTCTTGGTACTTATTAAATCTTTGCTAGTTATTAACTACTTACAAGGTCTATTTAAATCTACTTGAAATGTTTCATTTGTATGTAAACTCAATGTCACATTTTTATGTTACTAAACTAATGACCACACCAAAAATAATTATTTTAGTCTTCAGATGATACAAATGCCTTTGATATGTAATATATAAAATACTGTCCTTTGTCATGAATTCCCACCTCATAACTTCAAACTATGTGTCTGTGATGTTGTGTCTGTAGTTCCACAGTCCATATGAGAAAGTCCTAAACTTTCATTTTTGCATGTACAAAGTATTTCTCTATGCTGCATCTGGTGTAAGTATAAAGGCAATGGGTGTGCTCTTTAAAAAGTGTTGTGCTCATTATTGCTTTGAAAAATATCATCTAGCTATATGTGAAAACATGACTGCTTAAAATGACAAACCGATTTTTCTTATATAACTCTAGACATTTGTCCATAGTACAGTATTTACTCTTAGAACCTTTGTAGCTTTGAACACAGTCTTTTAATATTTTAATTGGCTCCTCTTTTAATTATTAGTTTTATTTTTAAAAATAATTACAATAAGCGAATGAATATCCAAACACATTTCTAAAGTTGGCTTTCCACATGGATGTTTCTTTACTGTTTCTATAGTGCTGTCTTATGTACATTGAATATAAACTCAAGTACTGTCATTGTTAATTTTAAAATGTTATGTATTATTGACTAGTTGGCAGGTAATAGAGCGAAGTGGATCACTACTTGCCCCAGGCATAAAATAAAGATGTAATTTAAAATGTCTTTATGTTTAGTCTCGTGTGGTTTTTCTTTATAATTTTCTAAGGGACAAATGCATATAAAGTCTAGCGAACAACTTTCTATTACTGGTAAACAGTGAATCAGAATTTTTCTGAATTTATCTTTTAAATTTGGACCCCTCCGCCCCCCCAAATGATAGCATGTTAGGAATTAGCATGGAGGAATTCTGCCGACATAGTTTATGGCGTTATCTTACATAATTTTTCCCTTGTCTGTAGGATTCAGTTTGATCTAGCTGGAGCAGTCCACCCTTTGTCTCAACAAGGAGTATATTATAAAGATCTGAGCTTAGAGGATACAAATGACCATGCTGTAAACAAATGGGATTTCTGTTACCTATTGTCTGGCAGGGAGAAATCCAGATTTGGCATCAGTGCTTAGTAGAGATGCCCATATGTTTATATCCCTGATTATGACTTTAATAAGTGCTAATTATTCCTTCATTTTTTTTCTTCTCAGTCCAAGGTATATAGAAAATCAGTTTTTTGATTTGGCATTTCAGAATTTCATTGGTGATCTTGTAGCTTAAAGTATTTCCCCTTCAGCTCTTCAGGAGTTCTGTAGTGGTCTTGTAGCGTGAACTCCTGCCCAGGAATCTTGACCTTCGTACTCACCAGCAGAGAGACTCAGTGACACTGTCATAGGCTTGGTCTTAAGCATATTATCCTTTCTCATAACCTCATGTGATCACAATGTTCAGACATTTTTAAATGGCCCCCAGCATTCCTCAGCTGTTAAAAGTAAAATGAATGCATAGTAAAAATAGTGTTAGCCTTTAAATTGTAGAAGAACAAGATACTTTATTAGGTAAGCTTCCTTTTTATTGCATTAAAATACAATAGTGATCATTTATTTGTTATCATTAGTGACAGTAAGGCATGTAGTACAAGAAGTGATTATTAAGAATATCAGATGCTGGGCATGCTCTTGCATTTTCATATTCCCAGCATTCGGACTGAAGCAGAAGATTTACACAAGTTTGAGGCAGTCTGGTGTACATAATGTTAAAAGCCAGTCTGTGCTATGTGGTGAGACTACCTGAAAAACCCAGAATTATAAGTAATACCATTTTAAATTTGAATTTGAGTTCTCAGATTTGTTTAATATAACCAAGTCATAATTTGTAACTTAAATATTACATAGTAACATTTATTTTTCTCTTGCTTCTTTATAATTTGTATAAATTTGAAATTAGTTTAAATTTGTCTTTTAAAAAGTGCAAAATTAACATTGAGTAAAATGTAACTCATCTTTGGAAATGTGGGTTGCTAATTGCTTATAGTTAATACATGTATTAAAATATTCATGTCACTGTAAACTTTTTTGTACTTTCATGCTGTTTAGATGCCCAGCCTACAGAGTCTGAGAAGGAAATATATAATCAGGTGAATGTAGTGTTAAAAGATGCAGAAGGCATCTTGGAGGACTTGCAATCATACAGAGGAGCTGGCCATGAAATACGAGAGGTAAAGTTTATAACTTACTATAGATGCTTTTCAGTAAAGGTGAATTGGTTACATATCTTCTTGGCTTTAATTTCTATCATTTTCTGGACTTATTTTGTCATGGGGAGTATTTCATTTGAAAAATCACTTGGCTTTATTTCAAACGTAGTTACAGTGATCCATGAGCAGAGGGGTATTATAAAAGGGAAGTGCTGCCTACCCAGATGTGATAGATAATAACATCTATGTTCATTATAGTCACACATGAAAATTATGTTTTCCTTTGGAACTATGTATGCTTTCCACCTGTGGAAAAGAATGTAACTTTTTGGCTTCACCCAGTCTAGTTTTCAACTCCTAAGTTTGAGAGAAATTAAAACTGCCCAAGATGGTCTAGCCTTCTCCCCACCTGCCCTTTCTCTAATATTTTTATGCTATGAAGGAAGTGTAGTGTAAAGTATCTCTCTTCATTTGGCTCTAGTCCTTGAATTTACACAGACTTTCAGGCCTCTCCTTTTGTGTTCTATTTTTTAAAGAAGCTGAAATGCCCCCGCTTCTTTTCAGGACCAGCCCTATCTCTATTCTCAAGTTGCAATCTGGAACTTTACTCTTAGTTATTCTTTCTCTTGATTGCGTCTTCATTTGCTTTTCTTTCCTCTGAATGTTCTTTAATCTACTCTGGTACAGTACTCAAACTCTCTTGCCTCTAGACCTTAATTTGTCAGCACCACATTTGTTAAAGGGAATGCCCATGCTTTGTTCTTCATATCCCTTCTGCTTCTGTTACTCTAGTATCAAGTAGTATAGCAGTCATGAAAGGCTAGTATTTCAGGCTCCCAGTCTTCGTTCCTTGCTTCATCCCCTCACATTTGGAGTAGAAGCACCTCAGGGTAAAGTGCAGGAAGAGGATGCTGTGGTTTGGGGCTAACTGTAGCATATGGGACGAGGGATACTTAAATGACCAGAGTAGCAGCTGATAGTTTCACTAACTGAAGGAATTATAGTTAAATTACATTTCCTATCACTCATGCTCTGGAGAGTTTGTGGCCTGCATCTTGCAGAGTGGATCTCCTTATTTTGATTTTGTCCGGAGCGCCTTTTCTTTATTTTTTTCACATGTGCATGACCTACTTCTCCTTACTCTGTGCTCCTACAACTTTATACATGTATCTTTTATGGTAGCCATGAACTTTAAAAAATAATGACAGCTTGGTGTTTATCTTTATGCCACTCACCTTCCAAACTTCAGAGAGTTAAACACTAGGTTCTTGTGTATTCCGTGCTTAACAAACTGTGAGCTGTTGAGAAAATAGATTACTAGAGCTGTTGACTAGTCAGTCTTTCTGCTATCGTTGGCTTAACATTTTTGTGCATGAAAGACTGTGACTATTATGAAAACATTTAAATATAATTTGAAAATTGGACATGGAAGTAAAATTGTTTAACTACTCAGTAAATTGTTTTTTCTCTGTAAGTCACAATACTTTATAAATTATCCTAAAAATTGTTTGATGGTATCTTCATATTGATTAATATACTTGAATTCTTATCATTTGGTCATAGTTACGTCTAGTAAATGAAGAAAAAAAATCTCATTTATGACAAAGACATGATGTATTTTTCTCCCTAAAGGTAGAGATTTTGTTTGAAAAAAGTTTCATTAATTCCCATCTGAAGGGTTGCTTTGCATCTGTTTGGGAAAGGCCCCATCATTAAAGAGGTACCCCTCCTTATTTGCATGTGCACTTTGTAGTAGTGCGGTTTCTTGGGTCCCTGGCAGCCAGAGATCCAGACCCACAGACCTGCTGCCTGAGACCCCTTAGCTGCCCAGCCGCTCAGGCCCCCAGAAATGACTCAGAGGCTTATATTAACTTCATGCTGTTTGGCCTAAGGCTCAGGCACATTGCTAGCTTGCTCTTACATCTTAACTCAACCCATTTCTATTAATCTGTCTGCCACGTGGCCCGTGGCTCACCTGTGCTCCTTACATGTCGCTCTGCTCTTTGGGCTGCTTGCTTGATCTGCCTGACTCCACCCTTCCTTTCCTACCTATTCTGATTCCTCCTTCTACTTCTTCTATGGTGCCTGTCATGGCCCAAAACAGCTCCTTTATTTAAAGATTGAGATTCACAGCATACAGAAAGGCATTCCCACGTCAGCACTTTAGTGACTTCATGCTGAGATTGGGTTTTAATTTCTGGAAGAGAGGACAGTGATAGGAAAGTTTATTTAGGTCACTTCTGAGAGGCTTTTTGAGGCTGCAAAGCCAGAAACTCTGAATACCCTATCAAAATGGCGTTCTTCACAGGATGCCCTAGATATGTAATAGAGTTGATTTTTCTAAGGATATAGCTACATCTAATCCACAATACTGCATAGTTTTTAATGTGGAAAAGTAAACAAATGCCTCAAAGTGTGTGTGTGTGTGTGTGTGTTTTACAGGAGAAGCAAAAATATAGCCAGAAAACACTAAAGAACACAAAAATATAAGGGAAGAGAAATATAAAGCAATGGTCAGAGATTGACCTGGGTTTTGAGAATATTGAGACTGTTGAAGCTTTATATTTGTTGATGAATAGACATGAATAGTAGTAAAGCAGTTCACATTGAGAAAGGGCAAGTACAATAGTTGTCATAGAGTTTACTTTGTAATTTTAAACCGGTATTTGATTCTGTATATTCCTAATAAGGGAAAATGTAAATGTAAAGGATAATGCCTCCTTTACCTATTATAACTAAATGGAAGCAACTAGCAAAATTGCTGTGATAATAAAAATTTAAAAATATGTTGCTGAGCACTGGTGGCCTACTCCTTTAATGCCAATACTTGGGAGGCAGAGACAGGCAGAGCTCTGTGAGTTTGAAGCCAACTTGATCTACAGAGTGAGTTTCAGGACAGCCCAGACAACACAAAGAAACCTTGTCGTGGAAAACCAAAAAGCCCCAAACAAAAACATCTCCATATAAACAGTGTAGTCTAGTACTTGACATGAGATAACACAACCTGTTTGCTGGTAGCTTGCTAATAATAATGTGGGCTTGAGTATTTATTAAAATAACATTTGTAAAGTGTGCCTTTAAATGAAATCAATATGATTTGGGGCTAGAGAGATGGCTTAGTAATTAAGAGCACTTGCTGTTCTCAAGGGACCTGTGCCAGTTCCCAGCACCCACAGGATGACTTACATCTATTTATATCTCTACTTCCAGGAGATCTATCACCATCTCTGGTCTCCTCAGACCCTAGGCATGCATGTGGTTCACAGACATACATACAAACAAAATATATGTATAAATAAATTAGTATCTTAAGTATATAACCCTAAAAGAGTAATTATGAATAAAGACAAGTATGTTGTCTAGTATAAACCTCTAGTGAAGGAACAAAATTTTCCACTTAAGGTTGAAACCTGCCCTAAGTTTTAAGCTTCAAGGTATCTTTGCCATTGACATTACTAAGTGCCCTCATTTATGCTGAACAGATGTAGATACTGACCCCAAGCCTTCCTAAAAGCCTGGAATCTGAAGTGAGAGGTCAAGGAACACTTAGCTTAGTCTTCAGTTCACCACACAGGGCAGGTCCTGGGAAGTAGCTCCCTTATTCGGAACAGTAGATAAAATCTACAGGTCTCCTTATGTATTGTTAGAATGGGTTAGTACCTAGATACCTAGACCTTCATAAGCTGGAGGATATTTAAGAGATAATTAGTGAAAGTGTAGTTCTGTCTGTTTGCTTGTTTCCTGAATAATAAATAAATGTACATTATTTATTATGATGTGGGCTGAAACTGGACTTATGGAACTAAAAGGATTTCTCTCCATATATATTAGCATGCTGTCAAAGTTGTTTGAAATTTCCTGTTTATATAAAGTTAAAAGTATTACATGTTGTGATAATTGATTTTTTTTTTTATTATAACATTTCTAGAGCAGCATGAGTAATACTGACTTTGGGCCCCTGTATCTAAGAATTATTTTTAAAAATTACAATAAAAATCAAAATTTGAAAATATCTGCTAGCTGTGATAGCACATGCCTGTATTTCTGCTTGAGAGGCTGAGGTGGGAGGTTCATGAGTTTGAGGGCGGTCTGCTCTACATAATAGGACCTTGAATTTGAAAATGCTGAAGAAATTAATGTAGTGAGTTACTTAAGACACAGGCCATCTATTTGCACTTAATATTCACAACATTTAAAATCTGAGTTTATTTTTGACTTTGTGTGTGTGTGTGTGTGTGTGTGTGTATGTGTGTGTGTGTAACAATGAGGTTTTTGGCCCCATCCGGCCAGAGGTCCAGACCCACAGACCTGCAGTCCCAGGTACTTAGCCACCCGCTGCTGCTTAGGCCACCCAAAAATGACTCACATGCTTATAATAATTTCATGCTGTTTGGCATATGTCTCAGACACATTGCTAGCTAGCTCCTTCATCGTAACTCAACCCATTTCCATTAATCTGTCTGCCACGTGGCCTGTGACTCACCTATATTTCTTTACATGTTGCCTCCTTGGATGTCTGGCTCCATCTCTCTCTCTCTCCCTGACTCCACCCTCCTCCTACCTATGCTCCTGCCTACTGTTACGGTGCCCGTCAAGGGCCAAAACAGTTCCTTTATTTAAAGAATGATCGATCTTCACAGGATACAGTCATTCCCACATCATTCTTGAGTTTTGTTTTTGTGCAGATAGACTCAGTACTAGTTTATTGGGAACCTAAAACATGTGACCCTATAAGCAGTTCTTGCCACAGAAGGCAAAGCAAATCGTTAGGAGAAAACCACATTGAGTTTTGTAAAGGATTAAGAAAGCATCTGTAAACAAAAGTAAGGTAAAGGAAGGAATTGCTTTTTTTCTGGGAATAACTCTCTCTTAAGAGAGACTGCATAATGGTTGGACTAACATCGACAGAGTTCTGTGTATTGGGGTCCCTCCCTGGCTCTGATTTCTCCCTTTTCAGAGTTGAAGCTCCTTTGTCTGTCCTTTTACTCAGGAAGCCTTAGAAAACTTGGAATCCAGAAAAGGATTATAAACAATGGGTATTTGCAGTATTTCTAAAGTTTCATTTGTCAGGTTGATCAGGTTTATGTTGGCCAGGTCTCTTAGAGCTGGTGTAGACCTTGCAATTTGAATTACAGCTTCTTGCCCCTTTCCCAGAGTTGGTGTCTTGTTTATTGTCTTTCTTTGTTCCGTCTTGAAGTATACCTAGTATCTCTGCAGTAGAGGAAACAGTATAAAATATTTTCTTCTGTAGATCTAAATGACATGAAGAAGTAATATAGTTAACCATTAGTGCTTATTATTATATTGCATCTATTGAGAAAAAACTGTGGAGTTGAGAAAGTCCGAGCTCAGAATTCCTGGGTCTGACATGAGGATCTTCTTTATTTGCTAAAATTTTGTCTTAATGTAAAAATGACTATTATGACTCTTATAAATCTTAACTTTTATGTTTCTTGGGTTTTGAAGGCAATCCAGCACCCGGCAGATGAGAAGTTGCAAGAGAAGGCATGGGGTGCAGTTGTGCCACTAGTGGGCAAATTAAAGAAATTTTATGAATTTTCTCAGAGACTAGGTAAGTTAATGTTTATTTTCATGTTATAAAAATGTTAATAATTAGATACAGAATCTTTTTGAGGATTTTGTGTTCATAGTAGTGAATTTGGTTTGGTATCTATTATGCAGATAAGGCAGAATGTATGTGAGCAGATGATAATGTACTCATAATATCCTCAGCCCCAGATCTTTGAATTGTTTAGACCATTTTCATCAGCAAGTTCTGATTTATAGAAGGAAATCTGATTTCTTTGCATACTTAAAGGTTTCAAAAACCGCATGGTATTGATCTACATATCTATAACACGTTGTTTCCCAGGTAATTTTAAAAACACAGACTAAAATAACCCAGGAGCCTGATGCTGCTATGAGCTCCATCCCTTCTATTGGGGTAGAACCCAGCACGTTGTGTTTGGTAGGCAAGTGTTTGCTATCTTAACCCTTAGGACAAACATTTGATATAAACAGACATGATTGGAGAAATATTTCTGTAGTAAATACCTTTTTTGAAAGTGTGTGTATGTGTATATATACATGCATGTATGTTTAGAATCCAGAGGTGGTTGGTGTCTTTTGGTGATTACTTTTGCATCTTATTTTCTGAGGCGTGGTCACTTACCGAAACAGAACCTTTAGGCTAGACTATTTGGCCAAGAAACTCCAAGAACCAGCCTGTATTTACCTCAACACTGGATTTACAGACATATGCCAGCCACCATGGTTGGCTTTTACATGGGGTCTGGATATCTGAATCATTTTTATGCACCAAACATTTCTTACTGTACATTTTAGTTGTAGTATATTTTCCTAAGCATGAAAATTAGTTTTTTCAGTTATTTGCCTAGTAGACGTTTTGAGTGTGTGCAGTATTAGCAGTGGCAAGGAGTAGATTTGTTTTGGCTATAGAAAGAGAGAGGGAAGGTGTATTTGTATATGAATGTTGGTTGGGAATTGAACTCTAACAACTTACCATCTTTATCTTTCATTAGAAGCAGCATTAAGAGGCCTTCTGGGAGCCTTGACTAGTACACCATACTCCCCAACCCAGCATCTAGAGCGAGAGCAGGCTCTTGCTAAGCAGTTTGCAGAGATTCTCCACTTCACACTCCGGTTCGATGAACTCAAGGTAGTGTGGTTTTTATGAAAGTCATGTATTTCCGTGAGCAGTAGTAGTAGAAGCCTTGTTCACCTGTATTTAAATGATTTCTGCCCACCTGGAGAGCTAGATTTGAAATAGCAGCTCTTTGGAAGTGGCGGCCAGTAAAGTACCATTGTAAAAAACAGCAAGTGATCCTGGCTGCTTCTCTTTGTCTAGTTTATTTTACCTTTTTTCAGAAACACAAAACTTGATTATTTTTCCTCTCCCTTCCCTGTCACTTGTTCCCCTTCATACTTGTCCTCTCCCTCTCTATTGTACTTCTGTCCCTAAGTCCTGTGTTGCTGGAACAGGGCAAGGCTTTTTAGACAGCACTGAGTTTTTATTTTGGAGCTCTGAGTTCAAATTATGACACCTTTGAATTACCAAGATCTTAAATACCTTTCCTAGACAATGGAAGAGTTGTTTCCAACTGTGTCACTCTATTGTATTATAGACAGCTGTTAATTCTCTGCTGTTAATACTTTGGGCACAAAGGGTTTTTATGTGAATAACTATTTTGTTGGCGAAAGGCCCTGTAGACCATAATATATGTTCTTTTGTCCAAAATGGGCACCCTTAGATTTATTTTTTTGTTTTGCTTTATAATACAATATTTTCAATAAACAAGCATTTAAGATATTACCTAAAATTAATGAAAAGGGGGAATGCATAATGCCTACAATTGAAAAATAGTCTATTTTGCTGTGTTGGTGACATAGACCTTTAGTCTCAGCACAGGGAGTCAGGTCTGAGGGTCTCTGAGTTCAAGTCAGTGTGGAATTCATAGTAAGATCTTGTCTCAAAGGAAAAATATAGACTGAAGAATTCAATAAATACTACATGCTTTCTTGAGTATATCATATAGATGTAAACTTACGAGGATGCTAGGTTACCAGTTCACACTATAGTATATTTTCACCTAGGTTACATTATTATTTGGTATGTAACAGTCCTCTTTCATACGTAACAATGTTCTTCACATATGTCCTCCCCCTTTAGATGACAAATCCTGCCATACAGAATGACTTCAGCTACTATAGAAGAACATTGAGTCGGATGAGAATTAATAATGTCCCGGTAAGATACGCTCTGATTTAGGTTGAGTGGGTAAAGAATAACCTGCTTTTATTCTCTCCTTTGTTCACTCATTCACCAAGCAGATGAGCTTTTCATTTGTTCTGTTTCCTTCTCTTTTTTTGAGACAAGATCTCTACATAGCCCTGGCTGTCCTGGAGCTCACTGAAGTCCACTAGCTCTGCCTCCCAGTACCTGGCTCATTCTGATGTTAAGTTGACTACTATGAGAGCTCAAACTATAGCAAACCATACAGCATGCATGCTTTCTCTACTGCCTTTAATTCCCACAACCACTTTAGTAAACTGTGTTTTCTTTTGTAACAGTGATACTTTAAATCTCTTTGTATATTCTTATTTTAACTGAACAGAAAGTTTATTGTTGCACGAATTCTGGTTCTAATAAAGGAAACTCAAGAGGCAGATAGATATAAGGGGGAAAGGCAGGAGTATCACAGAGAGGAAACACCACAGTCAGATCTCACCCAGCTGTCTCCCAGCTTCCTCAGCCTCGCTCCTCCTGGCTTCTACTGCACCATCTGTCTTCCTACACCTGCCTTAAATACCTTCCCCCAGTTGTTTCACATCCAGGTTCAGATTAAAGGCCTGGCACCAGCACTGCCTGCCTGGGAGCCTGGAACTCCCTCTGTAAACCAAGCTGGCTTCAAACTCAGATCTGCTAAGATTAAAGGTGTAGGTCAGCACTCTTGGTCTTTCCGTGCTGGGATTAAAGGTGATCCTCCTGGATTGACTGTGGGTGGATCTCTTCTGTGATATTCCAGACTGGTTTTATTAAATAGATAACACATCACCACAGTTCATGATTGGAATGGAATCCTGGAGAGAATGACCAGGAATGAGGACAGTAACTACCAGTGGCAAGAGGGATGCGTGAGGCTCTGGACTGCTGCTAGCACATCTGCCACGTGCTGCAGAGAACGTCATTTCTAGGTCTTCCCATGTCAGCATAGTTCCTCTCTTGGGTCTTTAGGACTACTAATCTCTTCCTACCCTCCCAAACTGTGTAGTACTGTTTTTCTACTTTGAAGGAATTGGACATGAAGAAAATGCTACATTGTGTTTAGGAGACCCATGCTGTGGTAGTTGGTGTATTGATACTGCAAAACCTCTATGAAGTTGTAATAAAATGGGCACCAGGTCAGCACTAAAGGGACCCTCTGTTTTGTTTTGTTTTGTTTTGTTTTGTTTTGTTTTGTTTTTTACAACAGTTTGGATTTATACAGACTCCTTAGTGAGAAGCTGATCATAGTTTGTTTTTAACAACCACCCTGTAAATTAAAACAATACTTCCATCTTTTATCTTTTTAACCATCACTACTCAAATGACCAAAAACACTAGAGAGATCTTGAGCTGGCTTAATGGTTAGATATAAAGCCAGTGATTCTCAATGAGATCTCTCAGATTCTTGCCCATCTTGTTTATCTTCACATTTTTCTCTGCATCTCTGAACCCATTTTTCTATGTCAGTTACTTTGTAGCAGCATGATTTCTTTTCTGGCCTTTTGGAACTGTATTATTGTGGGTCGTTTATTTGTTTGAAGACATTTACTTAATACTCTTTAATACTTGAAATGGCTCCCTGTTTGTAAGGAAAATGCTGACTTAAAGTAGCATTGAAGACCTCTGCAGTCCCCACTTCTTCAGTTTTCACTAGTTGCTGCTACACACACACACACAAACACTGTCACTTGTAAAAAGCCAAACTCTTCATGAGTCCTCATTTTCTTCTAGTCTGAATTCCCTTCCCTTCTTCTGTTCCTATTTTTATCATGGTATTGTGTGGATCCTTTTATGTGCATAGTGAAGACAGGGTATAATTTCATAATCATCCTTTTGTCTTGTAGAGCTGTTAAACAGTCTCTCATGTAGTAAGATATCTTAACGAGGTTTTACAATTTCATAATACCACTTAATGCTTTGGTAGATAGTTGTACTTTTTTTAAAAAGTTGCTTAATATTGTTTGTAGTCTATATTTTTAAAGAGTGTTTATGTAGTACTTGTATATGAAGATCTGGAGTTATTTTTAAGGTATTTACTATAATGGTTTAATAAAGTAGATATTCTCGAACCTTTTATATATGTCTTCACATTTAATAATTTGGGAATTAATGTCAAGTGATTTCTACACAGGCAGAAGGAGAAAATGAAGTAAATAATGAATTGGCAAATCGAATGTCTTTGTTTTATGCTGAGGCCACCCCAATGCTGAAAACCTTAAGTGATGCAACAACAAAATTTGTATCAGAGGTGAGTTGCGGCAGACTGTTCTCTGCATTGATGCTGTCCCACTCACTGCAGAAGTGATGACCTCAGCAGTGCTGAGACTCTGTACCTTGAATGAGACTGCATGGGCACTGCTGTGATCACGTTGCCTTTTCTAACCCTCCCTTTGCTGCGGTCTTTCTCAGTTAATAGTGGCATTGGCACAAATTAAAATCTCAGGGATGATCATTTTTAAGTTCTTTTTGCGTTGCTTTCATCTGTCCCACAGATCACACTCCTGGATCCTCTTAACCCCTGCTCCTGCTATGTAGCAGATCAGACTGCCATCCTCTTACCTACTCGTATCCCTGCTCTTGTTCTACTCTAGTTCTTTTTCCTCTGTTTAAAATGTTTTCCATGGCCCGGAGAGATGGCCTGCCATCAAACCTGATGATTCAAGTTTGTTTCCTGGGACTTAAGTAGTTGGAGAGAAGAGACTAGGATAGGTTCTCTCCTGACCTTCACACATGCACTGTGACACAGGAGAGCAATGGCTTGGAACACTTCCCAGTGCCTTCAGAATAAACTGCAGGGCAGCAGGGTCTGGGCCGTTCTGTGCATGGCTCTATCTCCTCATCAGGGAACAGTGATTAGAATCATGGTTATTGGCTTAGAGAATTAGAAATAGGAACCGGGTCATTTGCTTGTTTGGGGGATTCTATTGTTTCACTTAAATGACACGCTTTCACCTTTACTTTCTTTTTCTGTTCTCTGTACACCTTCTAGAACAAAAATCTCCCAATAGAAAATACCACAGATTGTTTGAGCACCATGGCAAGTGTATGCAGAGTCATGCTGGAGACACCGTGAGTATTAGCCCATCTTTTACCTCAGCAACACTGCTTGAAGTGACTAGTGTTTCAAAACATATCCAAATAAAAAAATGTCTTTATGGAAAAGAATTAAAGTTTATCTTAGCCCTCAAGATGCCAGATGTGTGCACAAAGTCAAACTAACTTAGAGCTTAGTGCATTTCTTTTTGAAGCCTAGAACTGGACTCTGAAGTTGATGATTTTAGAGGGCACAGAAGAGTCCCTTTCAGAGAGCTCTAGTCACAGTCCATGTACCATGTGTTCTCACACTCTCAGTTCTTATTTCCTCATAAACCTGAGTTATCTGAAGACATTTGTGATACATAAAGATGTGTCTTGGATTCTTGAATAAAATACAGTTTTTGCTAGAGAACATTGATTCTACAGCATTCATTTCCCAGTTTGCTCTTCTATACACTGCTACAATGAACTCATGGGGCAGGAGAACAGACACCTCCCGCTCCTTTCTCTTGTGTAAGGGGCTGGGGTCCAGAAAGTGAAGGGATACTTAATGCCAACCCACCTCCTGCTGGATCATAGTGTCACTGTTCTGGGTCTAGTCTACTGCTGCCCCACATTGCTTTCTTTGCAGGTCAGAAATCTGTTTCCCTTTTTCTAAGGGAGAGAATACAATTGAATCTTGTAATAGTGTGTTTAGATCAAGATACCTATAAAATAGTAAATCTTAGCTTCATTGAGCTAATGACTTTTCTCACGTTGCAAAGCACCCATCCTCAAACTCTTATTTCAGGGTTACTTTTGGTTTCCCTAAAATTGTGGAAGAAGTAATATAATACCGTTGGGGTACACTTGTGGGAACCACAATATGTGGGTGGTAAGTCCTTACAGCATCTATTTCCTCTCCCTAGGGACCTTGTGGAGAAAAGGGTAATGTTGGTATCTGTTTCAGAGTTCAAAGTAGTTAGGATCGAGCGTAGGAGTAATCAGTTCATTAGAGTTTCTGATGTGCCTCATCTCTATAAATCATCTGCCCTCCAGGGAATACAGGAGCAGATTTACCAATGAAGAGACAGTTTCATTCTGCTTGAGGGTAATGGTGGGTGTCATAATACTCTATGACCATGTCCATCCAGTGGGAGCATTTGCCAAAACTTCCAAAATTGATGTAAGTTATGTGTTGTTTGATATGATTGCAAACTGTTTTCTTGCATGGAAATTGTAAGGTTTTATTTAAAGGGTAGCAGGCTGAACTCACAGGTTCTGACCATAGTTTGTGATACAGTTGGAATTCCTTTTCCAGTGCCCTATATTTCTGTTGCTATCTAATAAGGAGCTGTGTGAGATGATTGAATGATATTACTGACAAGTGATTGAATATTTCTTTATAGTATTTTTAGTAATTACATAGATTTTCTAATCAAATCCTTTGTCAGTAACCACAAGTAAGGTTTACTTGGGAATGTATATTCAAAGTCCACACTGCTGCTTTCTTAAGAAAAGTGGAAGACTCTGGTTTCCTTTTCCTTCCCCTTGATAGTAGTCTGTGACTGGTTTCTACTTTCCTTATCTGCCTGGAAGTTCTGTTAGAATTGAAGTGTTTTTCTCATTTCTCTATAATTTTTCTGGTCACTCTTGAACATCAGCATTCTAACTAATGTCTAGTGGGAATTATCTAGTAGTTCCCTCTTTTATTACTACTTCATGCTCTTAGCATTTAGGTTTGGATTATGGATTGCTAGCTTTCATATGCATCTGCTTTTACATAAAGAAAAATGAGTTAGTGTAAGCTTACTTGTGTGGTAACTGTGTCCCAAATTTTTCCCATTGTTCCTACGTGCCTGGGAGCATTGTCCCAGAATTTCCTCTTCACTAGAGCAGCTTCACTTTAGGAAATTTAAGTAACAGAAAATGATGCCATGCTTTTCACGATAAGGAGGGTGATCTTGAAATATCATCTTCATTGAATTTTTCTCCCTGTGAGTGGCCTGTAGAAGTCCCTGCTGGCTGCCTGTCAGTCCTACCTGAGTCATCTGGACTCTCTAGCTCCCTTCTCAGTGCTCCAGGATTCCGGGCTGTCCTCTGTTTGTTACAGGCTACCTGGAAAACTCCTCTTTCCTGGAGCACATCCATTCTCTCCTTGCAACTGCTATATAGTATCTTTTTCAGGATGTCTTCCCTTAGTTCATTAATCTTAGTGGAACTTCGTTTTGACTGATGAATGTTACATTACTTTTCCTTTTTTCTTTTCTCCTCAGATGAAAGGTTGTATCAAAGTTCTTAAGGATCAACCTCCTAATAGTGTAGAAGGTCTTCTCAATGCTCTCAGGTATGTATGTGTACTTAAGTGTGCCAGAAAAAATTTGTGTTAAATGTTTGAATAGCATCTGAAAGATACTTCAATAATATTTAAGCTGTAAGATTTGCTTATTGGTAATGTTGCTTCTGAATAATGATATAATATTATATAATGAGGACTGTGTGTAGACAAATGAGAATACCAGCTTCATTACTTGACTCAAAATTTTGCTTTACTGTGTGTCCCTTTGAAGCAGTATGCTATTCACAAACGGGGAGATTTAAAGAAAACCCACTTAATCTTACCATGTGTACATATATATGTGGAATCATAGCTCAGTGTAATTATTAGCCTGTTGATACAACAATATAAAGTATTATAAGTAGTTCCTTTCCTGTTGAATAGCTTAGTGACTTCTGTGTCCATGATGCCATGTTTATAGTATCTTTGTTCTGAGGAGTCAGTGTTGATTTAGTTACTGAAGCTTCTGTGCTGCATAACACCTTTGTAAGCAGACATCTTAGTGCACAGAATCAACTTCAAACATAATTCCACAACCTAGAAGCTCATTTTCTATACTCGATTCTATGGCAGCAGTTCTCAAGCTATGGATTGTGGACCCCTTCGCAAGTCTCTTTCTCCAAAAATATTTACATTACTATTCTTAACAGTAGCAAGATTACAGCTGTGAAGTTGCAATGGAAATGATTTTATGGTTGGAGGTCACTCACCCCAACATGAGGAACTGTATTAAAGGGTTGCAGTGTTAGGAAGGTGAGAACCACTGCTCTATGGACTTTACCTTCCCTGCAGTTATGTACCTGGCACTCCAGTGTTTCTTCATGAGAACAGTTTGGAAGTGACTGCTTCTGGATGTATGATAAACACACCTGTCTCTTCACCGTTTACAAGGAATACAGCTAGCGTCTTTCACTTTTAAAGCATGCTTGTAATGCACTTAACAGTTGTTCACATTTCTTTAACATAGATTATATTCCTACTTAAAATGATCTAGTCTTTGAAAATTATGTGAAATGCTTTAAGTAAAATCAACCTGTTTGAATTATCTTCAGAATACATTGCACACCCAAGCTGTGCAAATCTGTGTTTGATGCTGCTAATTAGGTCCAAATTCTAGACATCTTCACTCCTCAGTAGCTCCTAAGCTGAACATCCTGTAGCTTCCTTTAGCACCCACTTTGTTTCCTGTCCCTCCTAAGAACTCTTGTACCCGATCTCCAGATCTCCCACTCTGCTCTCCGTGTCCTCCTGTGCTGTGTTCCACCAGCAACCTTTCTTAGGCTCTGCTCCTAGGCCTTCTAGAAGATTGGTGCCTGGTTTTTCTGGAAGACATTGTAGACTTGCTTGCTGGTATTCATTACTTAAAGGAATCTAGAGTTTTAATTTTAAAATAGTTACTCTTAGAATAATTCTTCCTTTTATAGTTATTTTAAGTTTGGATTTGCATGGTTGTTCAAAATGCACCTACCTGAAATTAAGTATCCGGTACTTTGGTATATAGATATTTCAGGACTCTTTTGGTTTTTTAAGACACGTTTTCTCTGGGTAGCACTTGCTCTTCTGGAACTCTCTTCTATAGACCAGGCTGGCCTCAGACCCACAAGAGATCTTCCTGCCTCTACCTCTAGAGTGCTGGGATTAAAGATATATGCCACCACTGCCTGGCAAGACACTGTTTTTACACAATGTAAAGTTTCACTCTGTGGGGGTCAGAGTGTGAGTAAATATTTTAGACTTTGAAGGTTGTTTTCTAGAATAGCTACATAAGTCTTCTACTGTGTCAGTAAGGTAACCTCAGATAAAACATACATTAACCAACTTGGTATTTTTCACAACTTTTTAAAGTATGTTTTTATTTTCTGACAACTTCATACATACATTCAATGTATTTGGTTATGCCCACTTCAATACAACTTTTATGTATGAACATTAAAATTTGAATTTCATATGCTAACACTGAATATTGCCTATTGTTTTGTTTATTTTTCTCCCAGCCATTTAAAATCTAAAAAAAAGTATATATACTTAACGCATGAGCCATGCAAAAATAGGAGATAGGTTGTATTTGGTTAGGAGTCATAATTATATACCTAGGATAGGTATATAATTTTCCTATCCATGAGGTAGCTAGCTAATTGTTTAGTTCAGAGTTTGGCAAATCATTTCCAACAAGAGGCTTATCACTAGGTGACCAGAAACAGTTGGAGGGGGAGAAAGCAGAGTGACCTGATCACGATTCAAACTGCTACTCTTAAGGTGTGGTTGTGAGATGGATTGACCAGCTGCTCTTCTGTCAAAACTACAAAGCCCATATAGACTTTTATTTCCTAACATTGGTCATTATTTCTTATAGGTACACAACAAAACATTTGAATGATGAGACTACCTCCAAGCAAATTAGGTCCATGCTGCAGTAAGAGTTGTGGAGCAAGCCCCTGCTGCAGATGGAGCCCAGTGTTCTTCAGTGACTGAGAATGCAGTCTTTAGTGATTAATATTAAATCTCCTTATTCTTGCTTTGGTTTCTTTCCTCTGTTCCTCTTCCCACTTTTTTAATCATGTTCTTGTTCTTAAGACTTCTTTTCTGTGCCAAAATCAGTAAAGTTATACTTTGAAAGGGATTTTGTCCTTTCAAAACAGGCCATCTAAGGCAGCTAATTATGCATTGCATTGAGGTCTCTACTGAGAAAAGTTCTGTGACTTGAACTAAATATTTTTAAATGTGGATTTTTTTTTGAAAACTAATATTTAATATTGCTTCTCCTGCATGGCAAAACTGCCTATTCTGCTATTTAAAATCCTCATGAATTTATTTTCTACTGCCGCTTTTTCATGTCCAGCCAAAATGAAATGTTTAAATTAACTGTGTTGTACAAATGGTACCCAACACAAACCTTTTTTAAATTAGTAAGACTTTTGTTTAAGTTTTAAGTTTGCATTTTGACTTTTTTTTTTTTTTTTTTGGTAAGGATGTATGTTGTGTGTTTAACCTTTATTAACTAACGTTAAAAACTGTGATGTGTGCGTAGACTATTACGTATGCATGTTCATGTTTAAGAATGGCTGTTGATAAAATAAAAATCAGCTTCCTTTTTCTAAGTGTGGCTTGGTTTACTGAGGTTTCTGGAAGTTTCCCCTGTATATATTTCTGTGGAATGCATAGACACATTACATAATTGTTCTTTTCCTTAGGGGATAGCTATGTCTTTTTAGTTGTATTTTTCTTTACTTTTGTTTCTGTACATAAGTGTAACTGCTTTTAAAACTGTTGTATATAAGATGACCAGTGATTCTGTCATTAACTTGACTTCTGTTTTGATTTATTCTTGTGTGGTGTAGTCCTAAAAGGAAAAGCACACTTTCTCAGCTCTCAGTTTCAGGAGTGAAAGGGCAGCCACAGGAAGCACAGGGTGTTTCAGAAGCCTTGACATTGGAGGACAGTGAGCAGTGAAAACACTCTCCTGAGGAGACGAAAGACTGCCATCTCACTAATGCTAGAAAGCTACTGTAGGCTTCAGTTTAAAGTCATAAAACCGAGTCATGAGATCTATCATGGTTGAGAGAAGCTGCTTGAAGGTTGTCTGATTCAGGCTTGTCAGAGGTTTAATGACAAGGTGATTTTGTCACTGTGTGGTACAGGCTTCTTTTGGGACTTTCTGCGTCAGAATACAGTGGCATTGGTGATAAAGTCTGCTGACTTCTCTGGCTTCCTGCTCACTCCCGTCCCACTTCACACCCTTTCTCCAGCCGAGCCTAACTACTTGCTGTTTACAGATTGTTCCGTGTGGTGTTGCTGTGCGGCTCTGGTCTGGCTGCAGCCTCAGTCTGATTTCCCTTTTCCCCCTCACGACTGACCAACACCAGCTTTCTTCTTTTAAAAGTCAGCTTCTGTTACTTTCTCCTGAAAACGTTCGGATGATCCTGCCCATGTCTCCTAGCAGTCCTCTGACAAACAGTATTCTAATGGGTTACATAGTGCACTCTGCAACAGGTAATGTCTGTCTGGAACTGTACATACGGCCTCATTTGGAAGAGGGGCATTTTCAGGTGAACAGAAGGACCTGTGGATGACATCATTCTGCACTAGGATGGGTCCTAACTCCATTCATTGCCAAGTCCTTGTAAGAGAGAAAGGAAGGGGATACACAGTGGAGACCCTGGGAGGACAGAAGCAGAGACGAACGTCACACCCTGAAATATCCTGAGCCCCAGAAGCTAGAAGTGGGTGCTGGAACAGTTTCCATCGGAGCCTCAAGGAGGAACTGACCTTGTTGCTGCTTTTTATTTCAGACTCTATCTTCTATTATGGTGGGAAAAAAATTCTTCTAAGCCACCTAGATTGTGGTAAATTGTTACAGTCAATATAAGCACTGAATACAACTGTCTCAACACAGCCTAGTACTTCACACTTCTGAATCTTTTCTGATACTCTTGAAAAGTTACATTGTTAAGATGCTGTGGAGACAGCTTGAAAGAAGAGCTGTGTCCTATTCCTCCAGTGTCCCAAGGAAGGATCTTGCACAGTACCTAAACATGGATAGCTGCCAAGTTAGTGCTTGAATGGAATGAATGAGTACAAATAAATGAAATAGATGTAGTAATACTGCTGTGGCCTTTCCAGGTAACATGGTTCACGCTCTGCATGTTGAAGATTAAGTGAACAACAACAAAAAAAATCTCTAACTCTATAGCCTAGGGGTCAGTAGCCCAGGCTCTGGGCCAATCCACCTTCTTCTGTACCTACACAGCCTGTGAATTAAGAATGATTTTTAAAAGGTTGGGGGAATAAAGGAAAACATGTTTTTTTAAAAGTTGAAAAAATATTTTGTAGCATGAGAAAAGTATATGAAATTCAAACTCCAGTGTTCATAAATAAAATTTTATTAAACATACCCTCATTTGTATATGAATTATATATATTATTTATGAATATTTCCTCATTGTAGGAGCAGAATTGTGACAAAGATCATATGGCCATCAGAGGCTAAAGTATGGGTTGGCCCTGGTAGAATTTGCCAGTCCTGTCCTATTGAGAAGAACAGGTTTATTTGACAGCCTTGAATAATACAGCACACAGCTGTAGTGTGTTGAAGGAGCTGCCTCTGCTGGGGAATGGGGTCAACCTCACATCTGATACTTGCCATTTACATAATACAAGGAGCGTTGTTGGCATATATTGCAAAATTAATTTCTCTGGGAAACTTCTTCAAAGTGAAGGTTTCTGGGGCTGGGCAGATCGCAGCCATAGCAAAGGCCAAGCAAAGGGTGTACTTGTGCACTGTACAGAGGTTGGCCCTGCTCTGCTGGTGGTAAATAACTTTGAAGCTTGCCTCTTTATGCACCTTGTGGTTTTTGGTTTTTTGTTTTTTGTTTTTTTTTTAAGTATAAGCACATTTCAGCCTGTTCTTGACCCATGTGCTTCTGGTTTAAAACAGTAGGGTAAGCAATCATGTCATTTCTTCTACCAAAGCACACCATGACCATCTTGCTCCACTATTTTCATCAGTCCTTGTCATAGATGGGTGGCACTTTCAATTCTTTTCAGAACATTCTGGATCTCTGAAATTACCTCAAATATTTTTTAGGCTTATGAGGATAACAGGCATCTGTGTATAAAGTGCCATTCTGGTTCCATTTGAGAATGCAGTGACTGCCATGCCAAATTTCTTAATTCATCAACTGAGAGTGAAAGATGAGAAAGATCTGTGGATTCAGAGCCCTGGCACCCAAGCCACAGCATTGCAGCTCATCAGTAGAAAGGGATAATTGATCCCAGACCACTAGGATGTCTCATATGTCCTGCAAGGTGGTGGTAATGTGATAAGTTTCAACAAAATTTAGTGAGGTTGCTTGTATTCAGCTCTCTCCTTTAGTTTGGTGTGACTGGTTAAATATCCTGTCCCCAAACAGGAAACATGGTATGTCTTTAGAGAGGGCTTCAATAAACTTAATAGTTAATGCCTGTTGTGTTTGCAGGAAATAGGTGCTCAGAGTTAGTATTTTGGTCATGAAAGCTTTACAGTCTGCTTCTGGTATTTTATGTACTAATGAAGGTTTTCCTTTCTATAGAACACTTGGTTGTCACTGCTTAGTGATAGTGCTATTCTGTACGATAGGTTTTACATCCTAGACAATAAACACTACTGGTTCTCACTGTTTAGTGAAGTTGCTAACCTGTACAATCTGAATGAACCCATAATATTAATACTCCTTATGTTCTTAATGATAGCAGCTTTCTTAATAGGCTATTAGCCTGTGCATTTGAGACTAAAATCATTTTTTAAAGATTTTTAACTGTGTATATGTGTGTCTGTGCATATATGCTCATGAGTGTGAGTACCCGAAGAAGCCTAAAGAAGGCATTGGGTCCTCTAGAGATGGAATTACATGCAATTATGAACTGCCCGGCAAAGGACCTCTTAAGAGCAGTATGTGCTCTTAACTGGTAAGCTATCTCTTTAGCTCTCTAAACACTTTTTTTTTTTTAATGTAACATCTTGACATACTTGGGGTGTAGAACCCAGGATCTTTCATGGGCTAAGTACATACTCTACCACTGAGGAACTTTCTCGGTCCCTACAGATGCTTTTAAATGACAAGCTCCAGTGAGATGTTGCTTCAGGGAGCATGTTGATAAGCCATCTTTAGTGAGTAAGTAGTACTTGTTATAACCACAGCCTATGTTTTAACTGGGATGACAAAAATAACGAGTTTCCTGGGTGTGTAGAGCATTCTGGGCTGAGGATGTCTCATGAGTGATAGCACACTGGCATATATTGTCCATGTCTGCTTTATTTACACAAAATAACAGAATCTTGGAAATACTTCAGAGAAGTCCTAAAAGCTTGCCCATGGTGTAGGAGAAATAGCGTTCCTCAGTTAGTGGGCCTGGGCCACCTGTAGTTGCCTTTAATGCTACTGAAGCTGTCATCTCTTTGACTGTCAAGTAGTGGTGTTAACGTCTCATGAGTTGGTGCCGCTGTAGAGTTAGTATTTCTGTTACAGAGCCTCATCAGGCACACACCATACCAAGGTGCAAGTTTTCACACCTCAAAGTTGAATCACTGTATTTGTAAAGAAGTGAGTCCACTTGCTTTTTATTAAAGATTTTTATGTAAGTAAGTGTTTTGCCTGCCTGTAAGTGCCATGTGCATGCAATACTGCCAGATGAAGGCATCAGATCTGAAATTGCATTTACAGATGATTGTGAGTCACCGTGTGGATACTGAGAACTGAACCCAGGTCCTCTGCAAGAGCAGCCAGCGTTCTTAACCAATTGAGGATACTGAGACCTTTAAATTAACTGTTCTAATAGGAGATAATTCCACCTTCCAGTCCCTGCTAGGGAAGCAGAACTGCTTGATCAATTTTCTTGACAGGTGGCAATCGCAAGGGCTGTTCATCTCTGTCTTTTCCTCTTACCAGCTTCTGGCAAAGTGTTATCCAACACAGTTAAGGAAGAGATGTGTGTCTTGTTCAGTTTCTGCTTCCCTGAGTGGCCAAGTCCTCCATTTACTAAAAATTGGTCCAGCACTGCTGTCTTCCCAGGGCTTTGACATCAGTTCACTAGGGTGTGTGTTACTATGGAAGCTGCCAAGAGCAGTGGGACAATTTAAAGGGCAGTTTTTAACTCAGTGAAGAGAGAGAGGGCTTATTAAGGTATCTTGTGAGCCAAACAGGAAGAGAGGCCAGCCCTCAGCTGTGAAGGAACCCGGGGAAGGCAGCCGACAGCTAAGAGCAGAAGAGCCACGGGTTTGAAGCTGAGGGGAGGAAGGGGGGTACAGTGGAGATGAGTGGAGCAGAACAGAAGCCTTTGAGCCCATTTGAGATGCCTGCACCCCTAAGGCTTCGGAGGGCTTAGAGAAAGAAGTGATAGGATCTTTTTGAAAAGACTTAATTTCAACTGTCCCAAGGAGAGATTGAGGAAACAGAAGCAGGGGCCAGTTAAGCAGTTGATACCATCAAGGCCAAAACTGATAGGAAGTTGGCAACTGGTATGTGAGAAATGAGTGAGTTTAGGGTAGCAACAATAGGCTTCCTCAGTAAACTGGAAGTGAGGGACAAAGTGGAGAATAAACTAGGAAAAGGGGAAATGGAAAATAGGTTGGGGAAGTTGTTATATTCAGCAGGGATTACACACAGGGACATGAGAGGGCCTGGGGAGAAGCAAGAGGTATGCAGAAAGGACAGCTGGATAGTCTAGGTAGAGGAGGCACCATGGTACAGGTTCTAGCTCTATCTACTCTGATGTGTGGCTTCTCAGGCTTTCATCCTCCAGGTCTATAAATCAATCTCTCTCTCTCTCTCTCTCTCTCACACACACACACACACACACACACACACACACACACACACATATACACACGGGCGGGGGAGGCGGGACCCCCTTGCTGAAACCCACATATAGGGAAGTACTGAGAGATCCAGCTACTGCACAGTTAAGGAAGGTTGGGAAGACCCTGGCCTATCAGGGAGAGAGGCCCGGTTTTTTGGTATGTTTTTTGTTTAAGACTCCTCCAGACTATCCTATGCCCCAACAGATGCAGTTGGCTGGAACTTGAACAGCTTGATACGTTTGTCATGTTATGATGATGGGGGCAGGGAACCAGCATAGGAAAGTGCAAGAAATGCAAGGCAGGACAGCCTTTCTTATGTCCTGTGTTACTCTGGAGAGTGTCTCCATGTGGCCTCATTCACCTTGTAGCATACAATAATAGCATTCTTGTAAGCATATCACATATAATTTTGAAAGTTATCACTGCCATCTTGTGCTCTGGGAATTGGCACAAATCTCCTTTTACAATGGCTGATCTCACCTGAGCACAGAGGGGACTATGCTGTCTAAGCTACACAGCTGGAGTGGTAGCCTAATGATACAGAGCTAAACTGTTCTGCAGCCAGCCTTCACTGCTCTCAGAATCCTGGTTCAGGGTGTAGCCCTGGCCTTCCTAGTTCTGAATGGATGTTTCTGATGCCTGAAACTAGTCCTGAGTGGGGCCTGTCCTGGTGGAAGGCCCCCATCAGCTGTGGGAGGATTAGTGACATTCTAGACTTCCAGGTGTCAGGGTGGATGCGATGCACCCCTAGGGACAGGTGAGTATTCCCTCTTCACTAGAAAGCCTAGGGTTTGGAACAGCCAGTAGCTGCAGCCCTGTGAGACATCCATAGAGAGCAGAGAGCTGAGGCATCACTGTGGGGTCCCAGGTGAAATGACAGCTGGGCTGGTCCAGCTCCAGCCCACAGCTCTGTACCAGGCTTAGGATGAGGACCACGTCCTCACTCTTGAGTGCACAGAGGACTCCTGTTGGCAGAGGATAGGCTGTTTCCTCTGTCTGCCCACAGTTGTGTTCCAGGATGCTTGACACCTGCAAGAAATTACTCAGAAGGAACACAGGGACCACCTAGGCCTTGGGTGGCACCCATCCTCAAGCAGAAGCCAGGGCCCTCTGCTCCCTGTCCACAGCGGTGGCCTTGGGGTTTATGCAGCCTTGCATTTGGTACTGGAGATTGTACAGCCCTATTTCTACTCCTGTGCATATTTCCCTTGACTGCTGCTGAGGGTTCTTAGGTGAGGATGTGGTGAAGCATCACTGTTCTGCCAGGCTACCCACCTTTCTAGTTTATAGACTTCAGGAGCTGTCTCCACGAGAAAGTGCCTACATAAGGTCATTCTAATGCAGCCATCACCAACAGGAGGAAATAGTTGGGTGGGACATCCTCTTTTCATTCATGTTATTAGGCTTGGCAGTGAATATGAATGATATGGATGTATAGAGAGCATTTCAGGGTACAGGCAAGTTGGAATCCCCAACAAGAGGCTGCTCAGAGCTGTTGGCTAAAAGGCTGGACCCAGAGCCTGCTTCCACTGGTGCACAAATGAGCTGTAGACAGGCTCTGGGAGAATGGAGATCAGATCTTCCTAAAGAGCATCTCCACCAGCTTCCCACATCTCTCCCTGCACCTCCCTGAATTCCAGGACCCCTTTTCCAAGGCTCTCACCAGTCCTAGTTCCTCAGGTAAAATTCGTCTCTCTATGGACTGGGCCAACAGGCAGTGCTGGGGTTCACTCAGTGCTGTGAGAAATAGGGTGAGGGAGGGAGGTTACCAAGTAGAAGAGGTCCCAGGTGCCCTGTGTTGTGTCCCCTGTGGGTTCTGATGGAAAAAGAGCTGCACCTCAGAGTTCTTAGGTGAGGAGAAGCTCTGGCATCACTGGAGTCCTTTTCCCTAAGAGAGTCTAAAAGGTAAAAACTGTCACCATGGAACCATCTGTCAAGGGCTGGCAGTGGAAGTCAGTCACAAAAGGTTCTCACATGCTCAAGCTGTTCCACTGAAAGTGGCCTAAACCAGGGTCTGGCAAGACTTAGTACTGATCTAGGGCCAGAGAGATTCAGTTCAGGAGGTTCTTACCCTTGTTCACCCTTTATTATCTTTCAATCCCTGACTCTCTTACCTGCTAGGGCTCCAAGAATGTAGAGGATAGCCCTGCCTCTGGACCATAACAAGTTGCCTGTAGAATCTTGGATGATGCTCAAGATAAAGCCCCCAGGGCCCTCCATCTGTGCCAGCAACCCAGTGTCCAGGGCCTGTTCAAGCTGCAGGGAAACAGTGTGAGGAAGAGGTCCCTGGTCATGCATTCAGTGTCCCCATCCATTCAAGGAATCTTTCCTTTCTGCCTCTGGGTCCCCTGAGTATGCAAAGAGCTTGGGTTGGGCTTAAGCTTGGCTAAACCAGATCCTCCTAACTAGGTGAGCTGATGGAAGTCTAGGCTTCAGTGTCTGGCACACTGGCTGACACTAAGTCATACCAGTCCATACACAGTCTGCCTCACAGTCCCAGACATGTGTGTGAAAGCCCCAGGGAAGCCCTGTCAGCCACCATGCTCTGTTCCTTCTCTTGCCCCTTCCTTGTCTGTCTGTCTGGATCTGGGGCCTTTGCCAAGTCTGGCCAGTATGCCAATCACCGTGTCTTCCAGCTCCTGGAGTGTCTGGCGGTCTTGTAGCAGCTTCTGGAGGGCACTCAGAAATGTGTCCCGTAGCTCTGAAGACAGTGTGGTCAGGTCCTGCAATTGGTCATCCACTTGGTCCCGTAAGCTCTGGAAGGTAGGCTCCTCCCCTGAATCCAGGCTCAAGTCTAAGCCTGTAAAGATCAGGTGGCCAACCACTTAAGTCTTTTGCTCAGTCACCTGTTCAGGTGTCCTTGGTACTCCCAGCCTCCCCAGCAGATCTAATGTCCCAGGGGTGGCCCTGTGCCGCTCCCTCACACAAAAGTACATATGTATCATATATATTCACCTCGTTCTCTCTTCTGTACCTTCACCAGACATTTTACCCATACCAGGCAGTGATAGGTCTTAGCCAGCCTTCCTGCCTGTCACCTTACCACCTTATCTCCCCCCCCCCCCCTTTCATAGTGCTCCCACAGAAAGAACAGTCTGATTTAGCTTTCTCTTACAGGGCTACTAGGCCTCTCTGTGGGAACCCTGGCTGGCTCAGGCCCAGCCTCTGAGACTCTGGCTCTGATCATCTAGGCTGAAGGGACAAATGTCAGCCTCCATGTACAGGAGAGAAAACCAGGGTTGGAACAGTTAGGAGTCTCCAGTGGGGTAATTCTGCCACTCATTTCTCTTGGCAGAGTCATATAGAGTCACCCACAGGGACCTAGGATCACCCTAGCATTGAGAATGGGCCACAGACCCATGTCAAAGAAGTCACCTACCATGGGGTGGTCACTCACCTCTCCTGGTGTCCCCACAGAGCTTTCTTTCAGGGAAGTGAAGGACAGCTGCATGTGGCAGAGCAGGCAGGGAAAATACAAACGAACCTCAAAAAGCAGGATATGGTCAGGGAGACTGCAGCTTTGTGCTGGCCAGGAGGGTTGGGATTCTGCAGGGTTTCCCACATGGCATCCTAAAGCCACCCAAACCCTGCTAGAGAGTGACAGGAGCATGGCCAGATTCACAGGTGACAATAGTTGGCTCCTGAACTCATACTTTTCCTTTCTGGAGGGACAAAGAAACTCTCTTTGTCTTCTCTTACTCCAAGACCAAGCTGAGAGATCCAGGAACCAGACTGAGTGTTCAGAGCTGGCACCATCTAGGCAGTTTCCAGACATGTCTCTAGTTAAGGACACGGATGGGGACAGCAAGGCTCATGGTGTCTCTCGACTCAATTCCTAACTACAAATATGCAGAGAGATTTTGTTCCAATTAGGTAGAATTCAGGTTCCAATTCCTGGTAGAATTCAGCTCCACCCAAGGGCAAGTTGGGACAAACTGGGTTTAAGCCTTCCCAACATCTGACCTCAGTAACCTTCTACAAGAGTTAAGTCTTTTTAGGCAGCCTGACTAGCTTATTGCTCAGCCAGTGGGGAAAATTGGGACTTCGTTCTTCTTTCGTTCCTCACTGCTCTCTGGTAGAGGGTGGGTAGAGTGGTTAGCAGGGACGAATAGGCTTACCCCAGCCATCTTCCTCCACCACCAGTTTCAGGACCCTGTAGGCCAGTACGCTGCCCTGTGGGATGCTCACCGCTTTTTCTGCATCCATGTGGCTCTGAACTTGGACCTATGAGGGAGACATGGATAAAAAGGACACCAGCCCTCAGGCCTCTTAAGTTTCAAGAATGGGTTTTAGAGGCAGATAGGAAGACTAGCAGGGTCTTGATGGCAAGATTCCTTCGAGGGTTGGTGACAGGTAGGTGAAGGTGGGGCCAGACAGAACCCTATGTGAGACAAGAACATAAAATATACTTTTGTTGAGATTGAAAATGTACACCCTTTTCCCGTGAGACTAGAGACTAGACCCTCTCCTGACTCCCCCATAATTCCTGGTGTAATGATAGTTGGTGTACAAATACGTGCCAGATTGAGAAGAGCCAGCTGCACCCTAAGATAAGCACCTAGGGCAGAGAATTACAGAATTACACCCTTATGATTCTCCCACCATTCCCTTATGGGCTATAAACTGCTGTGCAAATATGCTGTGTTAAGACAAATGGAACCACAATGCCCCAAGATAAGAGCCCAGGGCAGAGGGCAGTCCACTCCAGGAAATACCACAAAGACCAAAGGAATCTGGATGGCCGAACTCTAACGACCTCGCTCCCCTGCCCTGAGAAAAGAACCAAATAAAAAGCCTGAAACCTTGCTGTTCGGGGTCTTCGGCTCCTCTTCTGGCCGTTGACCCGTGCGCGCATGAATAAACCTTTTTGTGCTTTTTCCTGATATCAGTGCCTGCCTCAGTTTGTCCGGGGGGGACCCTTGAAGGTTAACACAGCATATTTGCACAGCAGTTTATAGCCCATAAGGGAATGGTGGGAGAGTCATAAGGGCATAATTCTCTGCCCTAGGTGCGTATCTTAGGGTGCAGCTGGCTCCTCTCAGTCTGGCACGTATTTGTACACCAACTATCATTATACCAGGAATTATGGGGGAGTCAGGAGAGGATCTAGTCTCTAGTCTCACGGGAAAAGGGTGTACATTTTCAATCTCAACACTTTCATAGAAGATATTTCCAGAAAATAACCCAAGACATTCTGGACTTAAACAAGGCACCTGGCTTGGTAGTTTTAAGAAGCTACACAACAAAAACACCAGTGTGGTTTGTCCCATTAAACATGTTGCACTTTTTTGGGGACACCCACTCGGAAATGCTGAGGTACAGCCATTGGAGAATGGCTAGTCTATCTAGACTCAGCAGGCTACCAAGTCTCTTTCTCCAATTTTCCTCATGGAAACCAAGGCTTAGAGAGGTAAAGGCATGAGAGAAAGGCATTGGTCCTGGAAGCTGAGCTTCCATGATGTTGGCTCATTGGCACAGCCTACTCCCACAGGAAAAAGCTATCTACAAGCAATAGTAATAAAAGTAATAAAACTCACACACCTTTGGCAGGCAGCATGGATGTTTTGGATACAGGATACCACCTTACAGAAAGATGTGGCCATATAGCCAAGTTTAGGCTGACAGGACAGAGAGGTGTATGCAAGTTCTGTGGAGAGTTGCTCCCTCTCTCCTGCTCTGTTGTCTGGGATGGATATGATAACTGTAGATACCATAGCCATGTTGGCACATGAGGTAAAGCCATACACTGGGGATAACAGAATTTAAAAATAGACTAGATCCCTGAAATTATACCACTGGACTCTTTGGTTCCTGTCTGGACTTTTGTATAAGGGGAAATGCTTTTCTTCCTTTGAGTCAATATTATTTTTTAATTTCCTCTCACTTGCAGTAAACTGTCATATCTTCTGGAGGAACAAGTGCTTAGAGTGCCAGCCATCTGCATTTGTAGGGCTGTGCTGCTGTTCAAATGACTCAGCCAAATGTGTGTTGAACATACAGACTTGAACTTGAACCCCACCACTTACTGGCTGGGTGGTCCTCAGCAAGGGACTTTCTTTGTGCTCTGTTTTCCTCAGATAAAGAAGCAGGTGTATAGACATACCTCCTGGAATCATCAGAATGAATGGATAAGGCCTATTGAATGCTTACAGGCAATACTCCATCATGGGTGGGAGTCTGTTCCTAAAAATGGTCCCTACTTGTAGGCACTTGCATTTGTGGGCATGCTAAAGGGATCTGCCCCTCCTGCCTGCAGCTAATATGTGTGAGACAGTGAGGCCCGGAGCCCTAGAATGTTTGTGTGAAGCCGGCCTTTCTGTGTGATAGTAAGAAAGGCTGAAACAAATGACCCAAGAATAGAAGTTTGTAACCAAATGTGCAAATCCTCCTACTGTGAAGGACACAGGCAGGGATCATCTGGAAAAACTCAAACCAGTGACCGTGTACTATTCAGACCCATGATAACTTGAGTAGAGGCCCATGCTGCTGCCTCACCTGTAACGCCAGCTACCTGGAAAGTGGAGATCACTTGGGTCCAAGATTGAACAATATACTAAGATCCTGATTCAAAACAGAAGGAAAGAAAGGGCTGTGGGGGAGGGGCACAAGAAACCTCAACAAAACACATGCAGGCAGAGCTGAGATCATGTCAACTTCCAAGGACTATACTACTCTTCAGGGTGGGGAGGCTTCCAGGCAGAGCACCTTCTTGAGACTGATGATACTCAGTATTCCAACCTCACTGCCAACCATGAACCCACTTCAGCATAAAGCACACCTGAACACGGCCCAGCTGTAGGAGGGACAGCTGCCCAGCTCCTAGAATTTGACCCTGGCTCTGAAGTACAGCCTCTTGCAGTGTCTCCACAGCCTCAGTCACCACATATAGGCTCTCCCTCTCCTTCCGGCTCTGTAGTTCCTGGAGGAAGGAGGGCCTAGGAAGCCTCAGTTTCCTGGAGGGGTGGGAAGTAGGGAAGATCAGAGTTGGGAGGGGTAATTTGTCCCGCTGGGGAGCCCAAGGCCTTTCCAGGCTTGGTGGTATTTGCAGTGATCTGAACAGCTTGTGGAAACAATGGGCTGGCCTTGTGGGGGATGAGGGTGGGTGGGAGAAAGGTCTTGTCTAAAGTGAGTGGGGGTGACCAGAAAAGGGGGAAACTGAGGAAAGCCTGGAATCAGTCCTCTTTAAGATTACAGATATCCAAACAGACAAAACAGAGATTTAAAATTTGGAAGATTAATATTAAAATTGATGACAAAGACCCAGATTGCTAACCTGGGAAACATAGTAGCAACTGAGTAGGTGTCTCTAATTTGCCATAGTTCATACCACTTCCTGTTACCTCACACTACTCTCCTGTTTCTTTTCCTGGCCCTGAATCTAGCTGGCCTGAAACCATATGGGGCCAGGGTCCCACAGGACTCCAGGACTCACTCCCATAGTGGGCTTCTGCACCCTACCCTTCTGACCCATATGGCTTGTCAGACTGCAGGCTGGCAGTTCCCTTTCCCTCCCCGCTGGAGGATCTGTGCCCATTAGCCCCAGCTGGGAGTCCAGCTACCAAGGAACCTTCCCTGGCTCTCACCTCTTCTCAAGTAGCATCTCCCAGGTACAAGGGGGAATCCAGAGTGTCTGCACAGTCAAGGCAGAGACGCAGGTGGCCTTGCTGCTGCCAGTCACCTGGCCCTGCAGGCCAGCGCTCAGGCTCACAGCCCCTGTTAGCCCTCCTGACACCTTCTCCCAGATGTTTATGGGACTGCCGTGTTTTAGCTCTGTAGAGAAAGAAACCCAAGCTGCAGGTGTCTGGCAAGGAAAGGAGACAGATTGCAGGGTGGCCCAGGGTGTGGTGGTGTCAGTCAAGTCTCAAAATGGCTGCTGGCACGTATTCATTGCGAGTGCCAATGCAGAAGCCACTGAGGTCTTAGAGCCTAAATTTTCTCATCTATATGCTAGGAGGAAAGAGTATTATGGGCTTCCTCTGAGGGGGAATTTGAAGATGACAGGTGGATTTGCCAGTGTGGTCTCTGGCACCGAAAGCCTGGGATCCATAGTAGCCTTTATAGTGGATTAAACTTACTGTTGGCTCAGTAGTGAGTGCTTGCCTTCAGGGGGCCTGATTTAATTCCCAGTATCCATGTTAGTCTGCTTATACCCACTTGATGCTCCAGAGGGATCTAACCCTCTTTTGGCCTCTGAAAGCACCTGTACTCATGTGGTAGACACATAGGCCACACGTTTTTGTGCACGCACGCACACACACACACACTCACACACACATTCACACAATCTAGTTCTAGAACAATTAATTCATCTTATTTAAGAGTTATTTTATCTCTGTGTGAGTGTGTGTGTGTGTATGGTGTGTGTGTGTGTAGTATGTGAGTATGTATGGTGTCTGTGTGTGTGTATGTGTGTGTGTGTGTCTGTGTATGGTAGGTGTGTGTGTGTGGTATGTGCGTGTGTGTATGGTGTATGTGTGTGTGTGTGTGTGATGTATGTGTGTGTGGTGTATGTGTGTGTTTGGTGTGTGTGTGTGTATGTCTGTGTATGGTGTATGTGTGTGTGTGTGTGTATGTGTGGTGTGTACACACATGGTCTGGAAGTAGAAGGGAGGACAAGTTGTAAAGGTGGAAGGGAGAATGGGAGTAAGGGCATCTTTGTGACAGGAAAGTGTGTGAAATGGAATGATGGGTGCTCAGGGCACAGGCTTGCCAACCTGGCTTTGATCCTGGGACCCACACTGACTCTTGCATTTTGCCATCTGACCTGCATGCGGGCACTGTGGTACACATACGCTCACTACACAACAACCCCCTCCCCAAAAAAGTAAGTAAATGTAAAAAAAAAAGTAGGTTTTGTTTTCCATACCTACTGTTTCGTATACTAATTTAGAAAATTAATAAAAACAATGATTGCTCACTATGACTTACTTCCCAGGGAGAAATGAGCCTTTCTGTCATATATACAGCCACAGTGATAAGGCTATGAGAGTCTGGTCTGCCAGCCTCATCCTGAGGTGTTTGGACACCAGAGTAGAAGAAGCCTGTTCATTTTTCTCAGCACATTCATCTGCTTCCCTGGGGAGTAGCCTCCTCACAGAATATACCTGGGTCAGGGCAGCCAGGCTCCAGCATGTCCAGGAGGGAGAAGTTTGTGGGGATGAAGGGGGTGTCCCAAGGCCACAGGTAATGCTTGTGCTTCTTCCTCAACAGGCAGAAGGGGCGCAGATGAGGCGAGCTGTTCAGGCTGTCCACTGGCACCAGCTCACCCTTCCTGCCCAGCTCTCTCACCAGGCTCTTAGTGGTCCTCAAGAACAAGGGTGACATTCTCCTTGAGAAGCAAGGGACATTATCATCCAGGGCTGGCTATGGGCCGGCTCAGGGATACCTTGTTAGCCTCCAGAGCCATGCCCTCTTGACATCAAGCCCCATTTAAAGCAGGATTCCTGCTCTCTCTCTCTCTCTCTCTCTCTCTCTCTCTCTCTCTCTCTCTCTCTCTCTCTCTCTCGTCCTTATTCCCCTCTTTTCCTTTCCTCTCTCTTTCCCCCTTCTCTGCTTATTATAACCATGTCTGCTATCATAACTTCTCTAATCATAACCTTCTCTGTTAATCATAACTCTACCTATCTGACAATAAAGCTCTTTTCTACATAGAAAGAGCATTGAGCATCTCCTGCTATCCGCCGCTGCCTTCTGCAGCATTCCCCTGCATCCATAGAAATCTGCCACCAGATAACTGGGTAAATTCGAACCATACCAAATCTGCACAAAGTCTTAACATAGCTGCCAGCTGGAAACAGGGGAGCAAAGACTGGGGACCCCAGGCTAGCCACCTGAGCCCAGGCTAGCCACCTGAGTTACACCTGGTCTAGCGCTAGGTTTCCAACACCCTTCAGTTACCCCAGAAAACAACACTGGAGTCTGAGAAGTTCAGGGTCACAGACTCGCTTCTTTGGGTTACAGGGCTTTTTCTTTAGGAACACCACTAAATCCTTCCATGCCTTGAAATGAGGGCGTTTAGTCACATTTAGAAAATGCCTCCTCCATGTATCTCTGTGAGGACTCAGTTAAGAACTGTAAAGACCTTCAGCAACTGGCCTCAGTTCATAGACTATGTAGCTCTTTGCATTCTGGCTCCACTTCCATTCCCAGAGGCACTGGGGACCCAGGTATGGTTTACAGAGGAGGAGCTGGCTTGAGAAGGGAGCAGAAATCCTACTTGCCTTCACTGTGCCTTCACAAGTTCCTGTGCAGAAGGACCTAGAATGAGACCCAGGTTCCTCTCTGAGCCCGGCCTCTGAGTATGTCTTTCTCAGCACTGTGTGTTGAAAGCAGCACCTCCATCTGTGGGCTCCAGAATCCACAGGTTTGTTGCATTTGTGCTGGCTGTTGATTTTAGGGTGAGCCCTGGGCTGCAGAATGGGAAGAGAAAATGAAATAGGGCAGCTGGGAGCAGCCTTGCACACAGCTCTGGTGATGGCAGGAGGTGCCAGGTCCATGAATCTTTGGGGCAGTGCCTACACACCCACAGTTATATTAGGGATTGTGAAAAAGAGGCTAAATTTGTTTTTAAAATAGAATCGTTTAAGCCTAAGTACGTCTCAATACTAAAAAAAAAAAATAAAAAAATATTGGGATATTAGTATGTTCTTTTTCTTGGTTTTTGTTTGTTTGTTTGCTTGCTTGTTTTTTGTTTTTGATAGGATTTTGTCAGGAGCCAGTTCATTAGCCAAGAGTCAACTAAAGAATTCCCTCCTTCTTCATTCTTTAGATTAAGACAGTTCTCAATTACAAAGGAACACAATGACCTTGGCTCACAACTGCCTAACACTAAGCCAAGTTTCAGCTTGAAGCTCCTTCACTAATCCTCCCTTCTCCGTGCACCTGCAGCCCTGCAAAAGCATATATAAGCAGCCTGGAAATAATAAAGATTGGCCACTCAAACAGCAATTTTCGTCCCGTGGTCAGTCTCTGCGTTTCCTATCCTTAATCATTCCCTCTCTACAGGTGACCGGGACCCTGTTGAAGTCCTGGGGTCTTTGGAGACCAGGCTGGCCTTGAATTTGGAAATCAGCCTGTCTCTTTCTCTCAAATGCTGGGACTAAAGTTGTGTGCCACTACTGTTCAGCAAAATATTTGTATATTCTTTACCTCAACAGTATTAAATGATAATTTTTAATATTTCTGTGGCAGCACGGTCTCAGGAAGGCGAAAGTGCCTAGGTCTTCCAACATCACCCTCCTGGGACCCAGAAAAGAGAGAAGTAGGATCTGGGCCTCTGGTGCAGGGCAATGGCGACACTGCACAGCAGTAGAAGGGGTAACCTAAGGGTCAGGGGCCAGCCCAAGTCAGGGTTCAGTTGGGGAAGGCAGGCTGAACCGGTATCCAAGGCCATAGAGCCCAGAAAAGCAGAACAGGAAGGGACTTAAGGCAATGAGACAAGGCCCTCAGCCTTCTCACCTCGGAGTAGCCGGGACAGAGGCTGATAGGCAACACAGCTGACCTCTTACCGGATGCCAAGGGCACTGCGCCTGCGCAGCTCGGTTCTGGGTGCATGGGATTCCTTAGGACTGTGGGCCGAGGGATTCCAGCTTGGCATGTACTGGATCCAAAAGCCCTTTTCTGGCTAGCTGGAGATTTCACCTCCTGAGTGAGGTAATGCTGATTCAACTTGCCTTCCTAGCCACACACACCCTTCCCCCTAAGTCTCTCTTCTCCGGATGGCATCACTTAGCATCTCAATGGCTTTTCCTCCGTTCTGATACACATGGTGACTCACTCTACTTCTCCCTGCTTCCTCCTCCATCCAATGTGTGCGTGTGTGTGTGTGTGGGGGGGGGGGGGCTTAATACTGTCCACTTAGCCATTACCCTCCATAAGGGTACTCAGTTTATTCCTTCCTCTAGGCCTACAAGCCATAGACACCACCTACTGCTTCTTCTGTCCTGAAAACCTCGCCATGCTTCCACCTACAGTCCCTCCTTGACAGACTCGATCTCTGCCCTTCGAAACTGTCAAGTCCGTCTCTACCCACTTCTGATCTTGCTGGTTGCTTCTCTAGTCTGTCAAACAGCCTTCAGCCACACCTTTCTCACTTACCCTTCTCACTCAGCCACACCTGAAGAGACTGAGATTCAAAGCCTCCCTCCTCTTAACAGTAATCCCCCCTCCCGCCCCCACAGGCTTCCTCCAACCAACTGGAAGCAGCTTTCAACCAAAGGGACCCAAAACAACACACACAAAAAAACTGAGCAAACTGGCTTTCAGCCGCACCTTCCCTTTACGGGAAAACTCCTTCCAAATGCAGGATTTTGGGTGCCACTTTTTGCCTCTCAGTGGTTAAATGTACTCATGTGATTTCAGTGGCTGTTTATTTTTATGTATATGTATGCAGTTATTTGTTATCTGTGCTTATAACTGTTATTTGTGCTCATGTGAGATTATTTTTTTTCCTATCAAAAGTAGCTAGTCCACCAAGGCCCAATATTCCATAACCACCCCCACCTTCTTAAACCTTATGCAAAGCAGTTAAAATATTTAAATCTTTCTCATTATGGTAGCTTGAAAACGCCCCCCTCTCCCCCAAGAGAGTGGTATTATTAGGATGTGTGGCCTTGGTGAAGTAGGTGTGGCCTTCGTGAAATAAGTGTGCCACTATGTGTGGGCTTAGAGGTCTCCAATGCTCAAGCTACACCCAGCATCGCAGTTCACTTCCTGTTGCTTAAAGATCAAGATGTAGATTAACTGATTCTCCTGCACGGTGTCTGCCTGCACTGCCATGCTTCCCACCATGATAATAATACACTAAACACCTGAAACTATAAGCTACCCCTATGAAATATTTTCCTTTATATGAGTTGCTGTGGCCATGGTGTCTCTTCACATCAATAAAAACCTTAACGAAGACACTCATAACTCTTTTATCCAAATTTTTAAGGTTCTTCACTTGGCAAAACTTTATCATTATGCAAAACCCCCTTTGCCCTCTCTGAACTTGATGACCTGCAACAGGTAGTTAGGATTATTTCTAAACTAGCCAATCTGAAAGACTATGAGACCAGAGCACAGCCAAGGGAGAAAAGACACAACCCCCTACTTACATTAGAATAACAAGCCCTTTTTGGTATGAGTTTTGAAGCGTCCACCCCTTTTAGGAAATGAAATTGCCTTGCATAACTACTTTCACTTCATTCATGTATTTGTTTCAACTTTCTAAATACGTATGTAAGCTGTCTTTATGTGTCAGAGAGTCTGTGGTCCACTGTTATAAAATGCTATGTACCAGAACTCCATGGAAGATTCTTTCAATTGATATATTATTTGTTGTATTTACTGGAGTGTAAAGGGGTTTCCCTAACCATGTGCCTCCAACCCCATACTGTTGTCAAAAGGACCAAACACTGACATGGCTAGATTTGGAGGCTTATGGAATGTTATAGCAGCTCAGACCCAATCTGAAAAGCATGCATCTCATTGGGTGCTGGACAGTATACATGGAAAGTATAAAGGTGGCTGATTCAGCTTAGGTGGCATCAGTGTGCTTAGGTAAGAGGATGGAGCTGCTGACTCAGTGGGGCTTAATACTTGTTATTAATTAATATTATTATGTCTCATGATACTAATAAAAGCATGTAAGTAGAAGAAAAAATATTAAAAGTATTTAAGAATAAACATTTTTTATTTTAGTAAAGGATTTCTTCATGAAAAACTTTGATCTAAGTTGAGATGGCTGGGTTTTTCCAGAATGGAGAAGATAAAGCCTAGAGATGAAGCGAGGAAGCCTAAGAACTTCTGGAAGATCCAAGTGAGTTATATAGCGTGTGTAAAAGATGACACTTATGTAAATGATGATTATGGGTTATTATAATTTCTAAGGTCACAGTTCAAACAAATATATATTTAAAGCAATAGAGTTCTCTTGTTATTATACCTACTTTCGGTAATGTTTATAAGAACTGGCTTTAATGGAAAATGTGCATTTAATCGAGAGTCATTTCAAACTATTTAGGCTTTGTTTAAGGTTCACCTAAGTCTTATGTAAAATGTAATAGAAATGGGATATTTGTACACTGTGTGAAGGTATACTGCTGCAAGCGGTGTAATAATGAGCTGGGTGGCCAATAGCTAGGCAGGAGGTGTGAGCAGCACTTCTGGGCAGAGAGAGAAAGGAGGAGGTGGAATTTAGGTGCATGAGAGAGATGTGAGGAGACACAGAGGAAGCAGGATGGGCCATGACAGAACATAGATGACTAGAAATGGGTTAATTTAAGTTATAAGAGCTGGTTAAAAACAAGCCTATGATAAAGCCGAGATTTCCCAATTATCAAGTCTCTGTGTCATTATTTGTGAGCTGGAAGCTCAAAGAAAAAGTGGACTACATTAAAAGTTAAAGCCTTCTATAAGGACAAACTCCTGGTAGGTTATCCAACCCCAAGTGGTCAGCCCTGCGAATAAACACATATAAGCAACACAAAATGGACTCAGCAGACTGTATTCATGTATTAATATATGCTCACGTGTGCAACATTAATTAGAGAAGAGTTCATGAATTTTACACAGACTGCTGTATAGTTCTAACCAAATTCACAAGGAACCCTTTCCCGGTTGGGCAAGGATAGCTGCTTGGCCATAAAATTGGAGAGGGGTCTATCGAAGAATTGAGGAATCTGTTCACACGTTTCCAATCACTACCATGGACTTGCTCCTCTGTGGTAAGGAAGCAACCCACCCCTACTCTGGTCCCCGACCCTCCATGCCATTTCTGTACCCACCAACTTGGAGGGTTGACACCCCTTCTGTTTTCCTCTCCTTTCTTCCTTCCTTCCTTCCTTCCTTCCTTCCTTCCTTCCTTCCTTCCTTCCTTCCTTCCTTCCTTCCTTCCTTCCTTCCTTCCTTTCATCTTTATCTTTTTGTACTGAGTTCAACAATACAACACTGAGTTCTATGAACATGTGAAGTAAAACCCTCCCTTATGAGAGTGAAGTGGATTTCAGGTACAGTTAAACAGAAGCAGGTATAAATTTCAATTTCCATTAAACCCACAATATTGCATCTACTCCTGGTGGTGTTTTCTTTTTTTAGAAAGTGGGTTATAAGGGTATAGTATTTATGTAAACTTAATTGCATGGTGTTCACAGTTTAGGTCCCCCAGTTCTTTAGTGTGTGTGTGTGTGTGTGTGTGTGTGTGTGTGTGTGTGTGTGTGTGTGTGTGTGTGTGTGTATGTGACCGTGTGTGTATACTTGAGATAGGATTTCACTATGTAAACTTTTCACTATGTAACCTTGAACCCACCATGTAGACCACACTGGTCTTAAACTCACAGAACTCTTTACCTCCAAGTGCTGGGATTAAAGGTGTGTGCCACTAAACCTAGCAAGTTCTTTAGTATTTTAAATGTTACCCTAATGAATATCTATACCTAAATATTTGTTAACTTTTGGATTACTTTCTGAAGGTATATGCGTCAATGAGAAATTGAAAGCTCAAGAACATCAACTTTTTAGGTGATTTTGGTACACACTACTACTAACTTGGAAATAGTGGGGTGGTTTACGTTTCTGTCAGTGTCTGTATGAGAGTCATTATCATGTAATCACGGGTGATACTGAACACAGTTACTCCAAGTGAACTCAGACTCTCAATTATTTCCTATGATTTCTAGTGAGCTTCAAGATTTTAAAATGTAAACTTGATTTTGTTTAAAGAATTAATATTTTGGTCCTTAACTTATTTGTGAAGTTAAGTTCTGTACTTGATCTTAGCCCAAAGATCCCTATAGTTGCTTTTTGTCAGGCATTTATTTATAGCAATGAGGGAAGTAACTAACAAGATGGCAAGCATCCGGACTCTTCCCGTCTTGCAGCCACATGTCACACCCAGCACCTGCATCAGAAGATTGAATAGTTCCCACCTCATTTCCGGAGAATCTGGAGTCAGACTTGTTCAGCTGGTTTTCTTTGCAAAGAGGGAGAGATACTTGTTTCCTAAGAATACTCCCTTCTCTGAGCCAGGAGAGCCTTCCAGTTTCACCTTCAGATGCTCTCTGGTACTGATCCACAGCCTTTTGGGTGGTGGATTTGAATACTAGTTCTGTGCTCAGAGCTTAGTTCCTAGAGAGAAGAGGCTGTGCTTGTGACTACATGTCCAGAGTATTGCATCAAAGACTGACTGAGACCTATTAAAATGAAGAGAACGCAGTGAAGAGAATCACATTAGTTTGGTCCTGGAGTTTGTACAAACTGTACTTGAGTTAGAAGGTCCAAGGACTGAGAGGAGCCACATCCAATTGCACTTTCTCTAAAGGAGGAAATCCAGCTCAGCCTGGTAAGTGCTGATGGGGATGAGGGAATACGTAAGGAGAGAGGGCTGTGTGGTCAGAGAGGGTCCTGCAGGCTGGTTGTGAAATGAGTTGACCAGTTTGTTCCTATGTAACGTGACCTGCAGGGAGGAAGCATTCCTACCTTAGGTTTTCCCTAAGAGAATCGGTGGGGAGTTCATGAGAGCATGTAAAGGCACAGGCTGGGTCTCTGATACATCTTTGTACAGGTTTGATGTAGGAGACATAACTGAAAATGGTCACATGAGGACTTTTGTATAATCAATGACTATTCTTGCCTTATTGTAATCATATCATCCAAAATTCGGTTCCTTGTCACTGGGAATCTTCTTCTTTGCTGTAAAGAAAGTGATATAACAAAATTATGATTATTTAATCTTTTCTATAAAGTGCTGTAACACCTGTTGCCAAATACAAGTTCACGAGTATATGGTTTTGATTTTCACCCACACATTTATGTCCCAAACATTTTCTCTCCATGACAGTTTCTAGGGTTGTGTGCTGGTTTGTATGGTTGTTTTAATCTTCCTGTCTCTCAAAGTCAAGGCGCTGAAGTATGAATGTATTTTCTTTCTCCACTTGGAAATGGCACTCAGGGAAATAACACCCCCTCCATTGTGTTGGCCAATTTAAAAATCCCAAAGTCCTTTGCACTTTTTTGTTTTTCCCATGACCCACATAAAACCTTTTATTGATTACTTTTTTTTATTCTCTAACAATCTTGAGTCATCATTCTGGTGACAGCTTCGAATATCTCTTATGTGAACATTGCAATGAATAGCCTCAGAAGTTAGTTACATTCTTTGCTGTTGGGATTTTTATACCAAGGAATTTTTCCATGTCACAAATCTACTTAGGTCAGCCTTGGCCTTAATTATGTTCTCTTTTGCTCATTGGTAGTACAGTTGGCCCTATGGATTCATGATCCTGTGGCTTTGGAGTGCCGACAGTTGACCGTTCATATTCAGAGAAAGGCTTAGAGAGATGGCTCATCAGGTTCAGCACTTCTAATTCCTAGAACCCACATAAAGCCTCTTGGACGCCCCTGTAATCTCAGCATGAAGGAGGTATAAATAGGGGATCTCCGGGGAATCTGGCTAGCCAGATGAGCTGAAATGGGGATCTCCGTAGTCAGTAAGAGACTTTGCTTGAGTATAGAAGATGGAGAGTGATTGACAGAATCACTCAGTGACAACCACAGACATTCATACATTCAGGCAAATGTGTGACTCTACACATCCAAGCATGCATTCATATATACATGCACATATACCACATAGACACGTATACATATGTAAAAAGGGAAATATTTAGAGGCTGAATAAATGGCTCAGCAATGAAAAGTATTTGATACTCTTCCAAAGGACCTCAGTTTAGTTCCCAGAACTCACAATGGGTGGTTTACAATCACCTGTAACTCAAGTGCTAGAGGACCTGGTGCCCTCCTTTGCTTTCTATGGTCACCCATATGTGACACATACACAGACACACATTTAAAAAACCTGAAAACTAAGTATTTTAAAAAGAAAATATTCGGAAGCCTTGAGTCTGAATAGAACAGGTTCGTCTCTCCCTTGCATGTAATGGTATTCTGTAATAACTCTGTATGTGATTTGTCTACTGCCGTGTTTTGAATGTGAAATGTCCCCTGCCTCCAAGTTGTGTCAAATGTCTGGGTTCCTGCTGTTGTCACTATTTTGTGAGTCCCGAGGAACTTTAAGGTGAGTGGTGCAGCAAGAGGAAATGTGACACCAGGGACATGAACTTGAGACTACATGTCCCTTCCTCATATGGCTCTCTGCTTCTTGCTTGCCAAAAAGTCAACTGTTATTTCCTATCACCTCGATGCTTATCCAAAATGTACGAGGTTAAAGCAACTGTGGACTGAGCCTCCTGAAACCCTGTGTCAAAATAAATCTTGCCTCGGTTAGGTTGTTTATGTCAGATATGTTTCACAGCAGTTTAAAACTGGTTCTGATGCAATATCATGTTAAATATTCTAGAAACAATTTAAATAATGTGGGAAGAGTGTGTGGTCACATGCAAAGACATTTGGACATCTGCAGATTCTGATTATCAACCAGCCTAGAAATGCCCAGCTATGTAGAGTTATAACTGTATGCATGGACAATATCCTCTATAATGTTTAGTATATTGAAGCAAAATACATAATATGAGCTTTGTCTTCAACAGGCTTTAAAATATACAAAAATGTATCAGTCCAAACCTTGCTAGAAGATCTGCCATTTCTTCATCTTGTGCAAATGAAACATTAGGCTGATTGACTAACCATGTTCCCTTCCCCTCTCTTCAAGAAGAGAGCATCCTTGCACTCTCTGGATCTTGGAGAATTTGAGATTATCCATATAAATAGGTCCATGGGTATTTATCTTTGAGTGACAGATACTTCCACATCCTCAAGGTTTATCAAATTATTGCATTGTGTTAACTTTCCTTTAAGTCGCTAATAGTCCACAGCACAAGGTCACATTTTCCTTATCCTGTTGATGAAGATTTAGATGGTTTCTACATTTGGGTCTTTGTGAATAGTGCTGCATGAACATGAGTGTGCTATCACATTGTTTTCAATTCTATTCCTTCTTCTCTTCTTCCTCCTCCTCCTCTTCTTTTGGTTTTTCAAGACAAGTTTCTCTGAGTAGCACTAGTTGTCCTGGAACTCACTCTGTAGACCAGGCTGGTCTCGAATTCATAGAAATCTGCGTGTCTTTGCCTCCAAATGCTGGAGTTATGCTTGGTTATCAAGTCTATTAAGTTTTACTGAAATCTTATTTCTTTAGAGGAGCTAACATTTTACATACCCACAGTGTATAGGGTTCTATTGTTTTTTAAAAAAATGAATACTGACAGTTATTGCCTGTTGTGGGATTCAGGTGTCAGCTGATAAGGTCAAAAGACACTTATACAGGGCACCGGGCCCCCTGAAAGGGGCGGGGAAAAGCCCATTGAAAAGGGGCTGCGGAAACACGAGACGCTCTCTTCCTGGTTCCTGGATGATTGGGGTAGCATCGGCGACTGTCCTCACCGTTCCAGACTCCAGTCCCTCTTCAGGTGCTACTGTAATCTGTTAACTGTACCGTGAGTTCTGATTTATATTTTAATAAATATTTATCTGGTACTGGTGCCTTCTAAGTAAACTCTGCCTACAATTGCCTTCATATTTTTTGGTAATATCTTGATAAATATAATATCTCATTAGGATTTTGTTACCATTTTTATGATAAATGGTGATGCTGTGTTTTCATTGTCTTATTATTTAATTTCCTTTTAGTGGTGCTGGTGTAAGGATTTCTGGTGCGTAGCAGCTACGTAGTAAATGTGCTAGTCTGATAAACCCGACATGGCACTGGGTGAGATATAAGAATTCCTGGCAAATAGCAGCCACGTGGTAAACCCAACATGGAACCAGCAGAACACACTGTGTAAAGAGGGCATGCCCCTAGGCATGGCTATGTAAATCTGTGCCCACCATTACGTAGAAAAATGTCTGTTCAAGTCATTAGCACACTTATTTAGTTAGCAGGACACAATGGGTTTTATTGTGACATCCTCACAGAGTATGTGTTTTGTTAATGTTCACCCCATTATGTTCTCTAGTTCTCCTGACCCATCATCTCCACAGCTGCTGTCTCTCTGAAATTGTCCCTTTCTTATTTAATATTTTATACATATATATTTATTTTATGTGTATATATGAATATACTTATGTGTATATACACATATACATATATATTATGTATACATAAATACATAAGAATGTAGCATATGTGCATGAGAGAAGCATGCAATATCTGTATCTCTGTGCTTAGTCTATTTCAGTTGGCATGACAGTCTTGAGCTCCATTTAGTACGTGGTGATATATCACAGTTTATGGCTGAATAAAACTTAACCATGAATGCATACTACATTTTTCTCTATTCATCTTTTAAAAATTATTTATTTTTATGTACATAGATGTTTTATCTGTACATATATACATATTTATACACACACACACACACACACACACACACACACACACCTGGTGGCTAGGGAGGTGAAAAGAAGATATAGGAGCCCCATGAACTGGAGTTACAGATGGTTGTGAGCCACTATGTAAGTTTTGGGGATTGAACCCAGGTCCTTTGAAAGAGCAGACAGTGTGAGCCATCCCTCCAGCCTTTGCCTCCATTCATTTCTTGATGGGTCTCAAGGCTGAGCCTGTATTTTGACTGTTTGGAATAGTCTAGGATAACTTGGATGTATATATCTCTGCTGTATGCTGACTTAGAGGTTCCCTCTCACTTTGGTGGCTTATGAACAATTCCAGGAATCACGAGAGTCAATTATATTCTCCTTCTTTTCAACTAAACTTTGTAATTCCTTTTATCTGATACCAGAAAGATGTCCTACTCATTTGACTGGGTTTGTAAGGATGTGGTCAAAAAGCTTCAAGGAAAGGATCTGAATCCTGTCAAACGCCTGTCCGAGGCAAAAAAGTTCCGCCAGTTTGAGATCCTGCAGAAGACTTCTCAGTCACTGTTTTGGAAATCTGAAGATATTCCAGTCGGGTATTCCCTCCTGCAGATCTTAGAGCCAAATGTTCCAGTCCCAGGTACTGTCAGCCAAGGGGCAGAGAAGTGCAAACACCATCATTTTCAGTGGTGCAGCTTCCCAGAACCCACGAGGCACTCATCCAGACAGGTAGCTCATGTGCCATCCTGGTTAAAGGCAAAGGACAAAGAAGGATCTTTTGGAACCTACTCATTTTCTAGATCCTCCTTTGCATTCGGTCATATAATACTTCCAAGAGCCTCTTTACATGGAACTGTGATAGCCATGTTATGAAAATTAACTGAGGTTCCTAAAACAACTTGTTCAATGTTACACAGTTAGAACTGGTAGAATTTGGATCCAGACTGAGATTTGTCTGTCTGGAAGTCCCAGGTATTTTTCTTTTTCAGCCAGCTTCCCCTGGGGCTGGATTCTCTACTTGGAAAGATGATCCTAGCAGACTTCTAACACTTTACAAATGGTGTTTTTCTCTTTTAGGGTTAAGACTATGCTCACATTGCTTCTGGGATTTGCCCTCTGTAGTAATTTATATTTCATATATTAATTATTATCATATATATGTAATTATTAGCTAGCTTCTTGACTAAGGTTTAAGTGAGGAGAAATCTCTAGAGCGGCTGTTCCATGGTGAATTATTGGCTAAACTTCTGTCCCCTTTCCTCTCCAGAGCCCGAAGTCTCAGTCCCCATCCCCCTCAAACACACCGAATCCAAGAAACTAAAGGCCAACGCAGGTGTCAAAGCCATTGCAGAAGGAAGTGCATCAGCAGAGTTTGCTCAGTCTTGTGGATATGACATTGAGGTTCAGTGTACTAGCATCCCGGATTCAAAGCTGGAAAGTCTGCAAAACAGGTGAAAAGATGGGTCAGTCACATTCTGGGATGTTCTTGTCAGCAGAGAGGCATTGACAAGGTTTAATGACAACTTATATTATTCTGCTCCTCTGCCTCCCCCAAGTAATTTAAATAATACTCATCAGTACAGAATGCCCTGTTACTCTTGTATTAATGTGATAGGGATAGAAAACAAGAGAGCTAGCCAAAGGTTCTGATATGATTGATACAAGTTTCTGTTCACTGAATAGGGGATGGGCATGTAATGAAGAGGGAATCAGTAGAAATAGATGGTTGAGATATTGATTCAAAATGACAAAAATTGTAACAATTACTTTAACATCCCAGAACTTTGGGAATTAGTTGGCTTTTTACCACATCTCTTTTGAGGTATAATTTAGAAATAGAAATACATGTTTTATGTGCAGCGTTTTGGTGTGATGTATGCATATAAATCAGTAACATCATCTGGTAACTATTATGTTAAATTTTTCTTTATTACATTTATTTATTTAATGTGTATGTTCATGTGTGCATACATGCGTGTATGTGTGCATGCGTGCGTATGTGCGTGTGTGTTCACACCCTTATGCCACAGCTCTTATTTGGAAGCTACAGGACAACTTCAGGAGTCAGATCTTTCCTTTTGCTGTGTGTATCTGAGAATCAAATCAAACTCAGGTCAGCAAGCACCTCTACCTGCTGGCACAGTGACTGCTACTGTTATGACAAGTTTACTGTCTACTCTCTTAGCAGATTTCAAGCACATGTAGCCTCTAGTCTCTATAACCACTTGGGCTTTAATGTGGCTCAGAGAGATCTGAGATCCTCACACTTGCATGGCCAGCGGTATTGACTGCACCACATACCCAGCTTGAAACTGCTGACACAATCCCTTTCATTTTTAAAGACTGGCTTGTTTTCTGTTTTGTTCTGTTTGTTTGTTTGTTTGTTTATTTGTTTTCTTTTTCATGATTTGGTCTGTCTTTCTATGAAATTAGCCATTTGGATCTTTTCATTCTCATTTTACACCTTCAGGAAGCTGGCCGAAAAGGAGCCATCATTTGTGAAGGACTGCCGGCTGGGAAGGAACAACCTGTATGTGGTGACAGAGGCCTTTGAAGTGACCAAGGATACTGTGCTGACAGACAGTAGCAGTGTAGACCTTTCGGGAAAAGTGCTCATCCCCCAGGTTGCCAAGGTATGGGACAGGGATGTGATTAAAATGGCTAGTAGAGCCAGTGTACCTTTGCATTTCAAGGCCTACTGGGGACCAGTTTCTAGGGGTCAGAGGGTGGGGGGGTCATTCTCTGCTGCTCATAAGTAATATATGCTAACTCCTGATCTTAGATTCCATTCTCTTTAAAAGCATAGTTTTATATTGATTCTTTTAGAGTTTCACATCATATACCCCAATCCCACTTATTCCCAGTCCCTCCATATCCAGCCTTCATCCTTGTAGCATGCCCCACCAAGAAAAACTTAAAAATAAATAATAAAAATGAAAAATAAAACCACAGATAAGAATATTAATTAAACCAACAAAAAACCCCCAAAAAAAACCCCAACAAAAAAACCCAAAACAGTGACAAAAAAGCTAAGCAAAATAAAACAACAACAAAAAACACTTTGCTCTTCTAACTTTTCTGCCTCTCTGTTGCCTTTACATTGATCTCAGTGGCATTAAGAATTGTGATGTATCGTGTAGTACGCTTGCAAATGTTCCTTATGTAGTCTGTTGCCGGTCAGGTTCGAGGCCTCCCCAACAGTCCTCTCAGATATTCTGCTGTTGCCTAGAGTCATGGAGATCCTATGGTTCGGGTTGAGCAGGATCAGTCCCTTCACAGGCTTCAGCAGGCCATAGATGAGGGAGATGTTGGGGAGTGCCAACTCAAAGCCTATGAGTCTGGGTGGTAGCTAAATTGATCAGTCCGAACTGTTGGGACCATCCCCCTCAGAGAAGGGGTGAAGCTAGCATTCTCACATCCATGGTGAAGGCCAATTCCGGGCCAGCTTTCCCAAATTCAGGATTAGGGGACCAGCCCTCCTATCAGGGGCCAGGCCATTAGCTCCCTAGTAATGGGGGGGGGGGGCTGGCTATCCCTGGGCCAGTGATAGGCAGGGCCAGGCAGTTAGCTCAGTTGGTTAGATTGCATTCTAATGCTCTCATTTATAAGCTTTAACACACAGAATTAGCCAATATTGATAAATTTCAAAACAGACATAATAGTATGGTACCATATTTTGCTTTGAGTAAATGATAACTTGCTGCAGAAATAAAAATATGAGGATTCTGTATTATTTGTACAGTGAGTTTCATGACTAGGAAAAGATGGTAATACCTTTATTAAACTGCAGCTGTCAATCTGTGTTCTATGATCATTTGATAACAAATACTTTTTGAGATAAGGTCTCATATAGCTTAGACTGTCTTCAAACTGGCTATGGAGCTGAGGCTGACCTTAATCTCCTGGTTCCATTTTTTACTTTCTGAATGCTGTGGGCTTGCAGGTATATCCATTATTCCTGGCTTTGACAAGAAATGTCTGAAGGGGCAAGAATTAAATACCTTCAAGCACATGTGATTTACACAATCTACTCACTACAACCAGACCATTATTTTAAAGTTAACATAAAATTTATTTATCAACGTACGTATGGAATAATGTTTCTCTCTTTCCTCCCTTTTGTATTTTAATTCTGTATGCCTTAAGTATTTTAATTAAATTTATTTAATTTTATATATGTATATAGTGCAGTCAGATCACCCTCGCCCCCATCTCTTGCCTTCTTCCGATACCCATCAATCCACCCTCTTCCTTTCAAGTCCCTTTCCCTCATTCAAATCTTTTTGTTTTGTTATCTGACCCACTGAGTCAGAAAACTGGAGCTGGATAAATCCTTTGGCTCCAGCCCCTGGCACCTTAGGACCACAGCAGAACATGGAAGCCTTCAACAGACTTCTGAGTATCTGCAGTGACTCTGCTAATTCTAAGAAAGATTTGTTCCTGTGTTCAGAAGCTGCACCCAACTCTAGCTGAGCTAGGACTACTTCTGATACCCCAGTTCCATATCAACACTGAGTGGACCAAAGACTGAATCTTAAGCACCATTCAGGTGGTCCAAAAATGGACAGTTGGGGTAATACCAAATAGACAAAATAGCCAACTCAGCTAACAAACGTGGCTACACACACATAGCCATACTAGAAAAACTACCAACAACCTAGTTCCAGATGCCTGGGACCTATTGCAAATAGATAAACAATAAAAAACCCAAGATAATGTGTCTTTGAAAAAACAGCACTCCTATAGTAATGTTTCCAGGTGAAAGGCAACTTAGGTGGCATACAAGACAATGATTTCAAAACAGTAATTACAAAGATGTTCAAGTGTCTAGAAGAAGATATGAATGAATGACAGAATTCAGACAAAATAATAGTTAAGCGGAAAAAAAAGAAATTTGATAAAGAAATTTTCTTTAAAAAAAAAACCCAAATTGAAATAAACAATAAACTTGGAATGAAAAATTCAGAAAGTTAAGCAGCTTAGGGGAAAGTCTCAGCAACAGAACGGAGCAAGAATAATCAAGTGGAAGAGCCTGAACGTATGAAAGAGGAATTTGATCAGTCACAGAAGGTGATAAACTCCATAAACATAACATGCAGGAAATCCAGGACGCCATAAAAAGACCAAATATATATTCTTAAGTATAGAAGAAGGAGAAGAGACCCAGAACAAAGGCACAGAAGATATTTTGGCAAAATCATGGAAGAAAATACTCCAAATCTGAGGAAAGACATGCCTATTGAGATGTAAGAGGCATACAGAGCATTAACTAGATGGAATCAGAAAAGAAACTCCTCATATCATGTAAAAGTCAAAACAGTACCTGTGCAGAACAAAGAAAGGATATTGAAATCTGCAAGAGATAAAGACCAAGTCACACATAAAGGTAGGCTCATCAAAATACCAGCTGATTTCTCAGTGGTGACTTTATAATCAAGGTGAGTTCAAACTAATATTCCTAAAAGAATACAGATGCCAGTCTGGAAACGAAACCCAGGAAAACTGCCAGTCAGTCATAGTCAAAGGAGAAATACAACTTTTCCACAATAAAGCATGTGAGAGGTGTTATGACCACCAGGCCAGCCCTATAGAGGAGACTTAAAAGAGTATTTCTGCTTGAAGGAAGGGATAAGAACATCCAGGCAGTGACAGCAGAATTAACAATGTTAGATCAGTGATTAAACAAAAGGCAATAAACATAAACAAAACAACAGGAATCTCTTTGGATATTAGTGGCTTCAACTGTCTAATCACAAGACATAGTCTAAAAAACAGGATTAAGAAACAGGATGTTTTGCTGTCTTTAAGGAACGTACCTCAACCACCAAAGTTGAAAACTATCTTAGGGAGAAGGTTGGGTGAAGGTATTCAAAGCAAAGGGAAATAGACCAACGAGACACACTATAGTAAAATCCAAATATAATCAAAAGAAAGAGATCAGTCTATCAAGAAGACATCATAATTCTAAACGTATCTGCACCAAACACAGCTTAATGAAGCAAGTTCTTCTATATGTAAAGCAACAGATTAGCCCCAATGGTAGGTGACTTCAGTATCTCAGTCTCACCAATGGGCAGACTATCCAGATAAAAAAAATAGGCATAGAAATAATACAGTAAATGACACACAAAAAACTAGAGGTGAATTTACAATATGCTTTAATTACAGCACTCCTGAACATATATACCCAAGGATTCCGTGCTGGATCACAGAGATAATTGTTTATTCATGTCCGTTGCTATTCTAGTCATAATTGCCAGAATATGGAAACAGTTTAGGTGTCTATCAATTGATAAATGGATAGTGAAAATGTGCCACATATACACAATAGAATTTTATTCATGTGAAATTATTACTTATTCATCCATGTTCATTGCTATTCTAGTCATAATTGCAGAATATGGAAACAGCTTAGATGTCCATCAGTTGATGAATGGTTAATGAAAACATGGCACATATACACAATAGAATTTTATTCACGTGGACTTATTTGTGGAAATTATGAAACTAATAGGAAATAAAAATTATCTGGAAATAAAAATCCTGAATAAGATAATCTAGTGTAGAGTGTTCTCTCTCAGGCTCTGAGAGGTTGCTGTGCTCCAGTTAGATGGTCCCACACTCAAGCATGTTCTGGTAGCACTCAGGGGATTCAATGGGTTTAGTACAAATAAAAAATCACATGATGTGGGGGGGGTGATGGGGATGGGATACAGGAGGAGTTGGAAATGAGTTAGGAAATATGTGGGTTTGACCAAAATACATTATATGTATATATGACATTCTCAAACACGAAACAATATTTAAGAAAAGAAAATTATATATTATAAAAGGGAAAACAACTTAAGTTCTAAGGAATTACAGCCTAGAAATTTATCTCCTTCAAAAAATATGAACCAGATGCAAGTTAAAGATGTCTTTAAGTATCAAGGTTTTCAGGCATGTATGTCTCAGCTCCCCAGAAGATAATCAGTAACAGGACAGAAAAGACAGAAAACAGCACACTGCCTAGTAGAGACAAGATCTGGAATGATGTGCAGCAGCATCACACAACAGCTCGGAGAGTATCACCTACACACAATCCCAGATGTGAATATGGGTGGAGCAGTAAGCACTGGGAGCTGAGTAGAGAGTGAAACCCTCAACTCGGAAGGAGACAGTGAATCATAGACCTAGTTGGGAAACATGAAGACATTGACGTAGGACCGGTAGTTGTTACTCAGTGGTAAACACCAGTCTGGCATTCACGGTGCTCTGGGTTCGGTTGATAGTCCTCTCAAGGCAAACCTCCCTAGTTTCAGTGTAGGTTAGTTTTGTCATACAAGGGGGAGAAGCAGTAACTGGGCCTGGGGGCCAGGAGGAAGGGGGAGTGAGTGACGCTAGGGCTTTCTCATGAGCTTCCTAAATTTATTTGACTTTTTAGATTATAGGTATATGCTGCCTTGATTAAAAGTAAAGGTCATTTTTATGAAACAAAGAGTTATGTTTTGTCTCCCCAGGGTCAAGTGCAGGGAGCATGGCAAAGGGAGAGAACGGATTCAGTCCCTATCCTAAAGGGTGCAGTGGTGGCTTACAAGAAGAAGCAATTAGTCATTGAGAATAACACTTGTGGTAAGTAGATGTGGGGGAAAAGTTGGGGTGGGTTGTCCAAAGAACTGAACTTCTTATCTCCTGACTATCGACCAGGAGGAACACTCCTCACTGTCCCAGGTACATGTCTAACCATCCTTAGCCACCTCTAAGCATGGCGAAGGTCAAACACTGCTAGCTGTAGATGTAGATGACTCCCGTGTGGGAAGAGATCCAACTTAGGGTGCTTCAATGAAGGTTCTTCAGATGGTTGAAGTCCAGGTCTAATCCCAGCCATCTCTAGTCATCTGTCTCTAGCCAATCAAGATTCTGCCTTTTTCAGACCTCCTCAGAGAGCAGCCAGGCCCACCAGGTGATCCTTAAAGCCACATCAACAGTCTATAAAATAATAGAAGCAGGGCACAAATGAAACTGTAGGTAGAAGGCCTGAACAACAACATAGCACAGGGTTTTTCCATGGTTTTCACCTTGAAATGTGCCATCCCCCAACACACACACACACACACACACACACACACACACACACACACACACACACACACACACACACACACACCTTGGGTCTTGGGTTCAGGCTCTGCAGTGGGCAGAAGCATCTGTGTCATGGGCCTGTGTGTTATGTGAGTGCCAGAATACGAATAGGTCTCATAGCTCCAAGCTTCCCCTCAGTGTGGAAGCTTCTCAGAAAGGGGGGGGGGTGCTTTTCAGGCACATGTATCCATACACACACGCATATGTGTACACAAATATACACCTTACACACACACCCCACTGAAATATCTACCTTGTAAATTCTGGTTGAGGGAAAGTTCTGGAGTCAATCCTACAGTTGACAGCCACAGACAAGGAAGCATTTATAGTTACAGTTCAGTTAGCAGATGATGACTTCTAGAGAAAGATTGTCCACCCTACCTACATCAGCACCCCTGACTCAGTCATAGGGCAAGAAAGTGGATACAAGGTTGGTGATGCCTTTGAAATGCCTGGGGGAGATGTCCTTACCATTACAGATCATGCTAAGTAAAAAAGAGCTTTTGTTTACAGAGGGAAAGAAAATGAACTCTTTACTAAAAAATTGACAGCAAACAAAAAACCAAATAAACAAATCCCCTACAAGTTTAGATCAGGTACTGCACACAGAGAACCTAGGCTATGATTGTGAAGGCCAAATCCCAGGGAGTTCCCTGGAAGATAAATTGTAAAGGTTGAGGTATACATGGAAGGAGAGAAGTGATGTCCCAAGTAGAGGGTGCTTAGGGCAGCCGCCTAAAGGGGGGACGTGCATGAGAAAAGGTCATGATGGAAGGAGACGCTGGGGTGTGGGCTTCTGAAGGTGCAGAGAATGTTGTCAGGTCAGGCAAAGAGCCCAAGGAGTGAAGATAGGTTGGGGTTGGATGTGTTGTTGGTTGCTTATCTCCTGTCTCTCCACGTAAGCCTGGAGAGAAAGTCTCATTTCCCTATTACACATGAGAAGAACAGTTTTCTCCGAAGCGCCTGACCGGTGATATTACAGGTGATGTGTTTAGTGCTTGCCACTAAACACATGATCCTGGTTCGTCTTTCCCTGCTGTGCCAGATTGTGTAAACAAGATGCCCTGCTCGCCCCCTAGTGCTCAGAATGTGACCTGCAGACAGTCTCTGAAGTTCGCTTTTGTTAAACTTTGCTTAGTTCACACATTATGTGCTGTCGTTTTCCTCCCAAGCTCTTTTCATGTGTCAAGTGCTTGAACTTTGTTGTTAAGCAAGTTTCAGATATAAGCACATCTCTGTGGATACAATGCAAAACAATGCAGGATTGCCAGACTGAGAGTGTTGATAAGGAAGAGCCAGCTCGTAACTGAAGAATGACAGGAAGCCTATACAACAGGGCAGGAGGAAGAAAGTCTGCTCCACCTCCTGGAGTATTTATTTATTTTTTCATGAGTAGATGTGTTTCTGCCTGCATTAAGTGTACTATGTTCATGCAATGCCCCCGAAGATGGCGCTGCCATATGGGTGTGTTCCTTTGCAAGGACAGTACTGGCTCTTAACTATTGATCTGTTTCTCCAGGCCTATGAGGTAATTCTTGAATGTCAAAGGGTGTGATGGTCACCTAAGTGCTTATTTAAAGTGCAGGTTTCAGGCTGATGAGATGGATTGGCTGATAAAGGTGTTTATTGCCAGGTTTGATGCCTTGAGTTCCCCCTCCAGGTCCTACATGTTGGAAGGAGATACCTGACTCCCAGAGTTTTGTCTAACCTCTGTATGTGCTCTCTGGATCCCTCCCCAAAGTAAATAAAGAAATAACGAAATATAATTCAATAAAATGCAAGTTTCAGGTCACCTGTCAAAGAGGCTGGTGTTTATGTTGACATCATCCCCGGTGTTTGGAGTCCCTAAATGGAGTGTGGGAATTACTCTAGCAGGTGTAACTGAACCTCTTCTAACTGAGTTTCTTTTCCATTCAGCCATTCTCCTTTCCACTAATGCTAAGAAGAAAACCTTTCTAGAGATGCTTCATATGCAACCTAGATCGCTGCGTGTTTTTTCCGAATCAGTTAGGTGTGGCATGGAATATACTGCAGAGTTTACAGGTATGCCTTTGTTGGACAGGATCTTCCTGGAGATGGATGTATTGTAGATAATTTCTTGTGAAAGTAGAATTGAAGAGCAGCGTTGGGTGGAATTGGGAAGGTCTGAGTTAAGGGTGGAGAGGGTAAGTCTTGGTGAGTGAACCTTCATTTTCTCTCTCCAGAGCTACCTTGTTCAACAAGACAGCTAGGTAAGTGGACCATTCTGGGGATGAAAGTGTCCTGGTCCCTCATTCTCACAACTGAATAATAAACACCCACCTGATTGTCTTTGCCTGAAGTTGTAAGATCTTGTCTTCTGCACAGGGAGTGGGGGTGGTGGATAGAGAAATGTTGGGGTTACAGGGGAAATAAAGTCAAATACTAATTCTTGGGTGGGGCAATATATTTTCTCTTTCTAGCCTGGGAGATAAATTACATCTCTCCAATCGGTGAGTTTGTGTCTGATGGGGTTGTTGTGGAGATCTGGCTGATGCTACTGTGCTCAAGTTTAGCCCTGGCTGTGGTTCCTGTGAGATGGGAAAGATCACAGAGGGTTGATATGGAGAAAGCACAGACTGGGAATGGGGCAGCAGGAGATGATGGGATAGAGACTCCATGTATGTGTTTCAAGAGAAAATTGAGGATGAAGAAAGCTTGTGATTCTTTTTCTAGGGAGGATAGAGGAACCCTTCCACCAAGGTGAGTGGTTTTTCTTTTCTTTTGCGGAAACCTGGCCTTCTAGGGGAAAACCACAGGCTGGAACACAAATGAGATCTTTCCTTGGAAGTCAGGAAACAGAGGTCTACTTTCTCATTTTTAGTTAGTTCAATTCACATACGCACAACTGCATGCACCAATGTTCCCTGAGGACCTACTAGGAAGCATTGATACTCCAGCATGGGCAATGTGAAGTTGTCAGGTGAAAGTGCCCATGCTTTTGGAGCTTTCACCATGGTGTCCTCTCATATCCCCAGATCACCTGCAGGATACCCTGCAGAACCAGAATATCCTCAAATACAGTGCTTTGCTAGTTCTTCATAGATGTAGACACTTATGAATAAGTATAGTTCTTACATGCCAGGGGCCTGACAGACAGAAACTCATTGACTCCTCACCCTGTCCCCATTTGTCACACATGGAAACTGATCCTGAAACACTGAGGATTGTCGTCTTTGGAGTCTAATAGCACATTGCATTCTTGACATATCCTAGAAAGAAGCACATGGTCATTTTTTTTCCCACTTGGGATAACCGGTTTTCAGATTACCTCCTCCACTCCCAATGCTCTTCCTCCTTCCAGAGCACTGACACTGCGGCTCTCAGGGCTTTCTAGCTTCATGACAGTTGCCTCATTGAGGCTCAGTTGGGCTATCAATGGAAGCACACTTAACCACCAGAAATAGTACTGAAGGGGAAAGGCTTACTATCCCAGGGATATTATCTCACTTTCTTATTGGTGTTGCTGTCTGGGAGCAGATTTCAAGCATCTACAGAATGAAGTTTCCAAGAAAACAATGGAATTGGCCATGCTTTCAAAGGATGTTCAGGGTGTTGTGTTCTCCAGTCTCCTGTCCATGCTCGGTGACAAGGGGATTCTGTATGAACTGATGAACATGGTGAGAGTTCCATAGCTGCCTGGAGATGATGAAACCCGTAAGGGTCTGTTTGGGAAATGGGGATGCCAAGATACACGAGAACGGAGGGAACACATGATGCCCAGGAGACTGAGAAAGATGTCAAAGATGGGGATTCTGGCTCCATGTACAATGATGAGGGCTAGAGAGTGTAGCCCCTCTGAGTTCTGCTCTGAATCTCCCTGGGGGAGGCAGGACCAGGACACACCTTGTTTAACTCCCCTGGACATAGACACATGACACAACAATGGTTTTGAGCCAGATATGGGAAGCTCTTCAGCTTCCAGGAGGGTTGCAAGTTCAAGGCAAGTTCAGAGCTGGTTTGGGCAGCAGCCTGAGACCCTGTCACACAAAAGAGAAAAATGAAGGAAAAGAGGAGCCAGGCTTTAGCTTCATGGTAGAGGACTTGTTTGGTATATATAAAGCCACCGAGTCCCCAGCACTGGGAATGCTGTTATTAACAGAACATCTGTGCTGTGGGATTATGCTCTTGTACATTGTAAATATTTGTCCATCCTACTGGTTTAATAAAGAGCTGATTGGCCAGAAGGCAGACTGGAAGTTTGGGTGGGGCTACCAGATTAAGAAAATTCTGGGAAGAGGAAGGGCAGAGAAGGGATGCTAGCAGTTGCAGAGAAATTCTGAAGGCTAGGATGCTGCTCTGAGAAAAGGTACTAAGTCACTTAGTTAATCATGGGCTAGTTTAAGAATTAAGAGTTAGAAAGTTATATGCATGAGCCATAGGCCAAACAGCATGAAATTAATGTAAGCTTCTATGTGGTTTTTTGGGGGGACTTTGGGACTGCTGGTCCAGATCTTGAGGATAGTCTGGGCCAGAAACTTACTACACATCTGTCTCCTGCAGCTGGAATTGGATCAGTTAGGGCATATGGATGGCCCAGGTGGTATGATTCTAGATGAGCTGCGACAGGATTCAAGATCACCATGGATCGACCTAAGGAGCCTCATTCTCTATCTCCTTCAAGCCCTAATGGGTAAGGAATTGAGGGAGGTGTGGGTGAGTCCTCGTGTTGCTTCTCAGAGGGCTCTTTTAGATGCCGCTTTCCCAAAGCTGCTTCCTTCAGATCCTTCTCACATCATGCTTCTCTCTAAGATCAGCAAGGCTCAGAATGACAGTAGTCCATGCAATGCAGACCGAGTCTGAGATATAGAAAGTGGCCAGTCTCCAGTCCTAACACATCCTCGGTGGAAGATGATTCCTGCCTCCGCCCTTCTATTTTCATGCTCATGTTGCTTATGATTCTGGAGCCCATCTAAAGGGCAAGAGAACTTTCTAGGGTGGTGAGCTTGACCTTCAAGTCCCGTGGGGCATATTCCTCTGACCCAGAGTTCTCTCTCATTGTCTTCCTAGTTCATGGTGAAAGGAAAATACTGAGTCTGTCGTTTTGTTTCCCCACATGCCCTTTCCCCCAGTGCTGAGTGATACCCAACTCAATCTGCTGGCCCAGTCTATAGAGAAGAGGCTCCTCCTCCAGCAAAGGGAGCTGGTAAGAACCTCCCAGGGGCTGGCAGTCCAGGGAGGGAGGTAAAGGAAAGCAAGAATAGGAAGAACATTCTGAAAGAAAGAAAGTTTCCACGAGGAGAGGAGTTTGGAACTCTCTTGTTGCCTTCTTCTTCTGGGGAGAAGGAAGGTTGGGTTTAGCCTGTCAGGAGCATCTCTGCATTTATAGGATCAAGGCCCACTAGGTCTGAATCAGCCAGCTAGAAAGAGACCTCTGGGAACTAAGAGGGTGACAGTCAGTTATACTTCTTTTGTTTACAGTTGCTATTTCAAGTTGCCTTTTGTCTCCCCAGATTTTTATGTATAAATGCAAAAGTGTGCCTAGCCGTGTGCTTGCACAAAAGCACACTCACATATATACACACATGCAGACGGCACTCTTGTGCAGCATAGGCTTTGTTATTGCCATGCTGTAGCTGAGGAACCAATGCACAGTGGCCTCAGGTCTTAGTTCATTATCCTGTGTGGCTCCTGGCTGTTAGGACAGAAGGTTTTTCACTCTGGTGTCAGAGCCTGGTTTGCCCAATCTGAGAGTTATTTTCTTCTAGGTAGAGAGCATCCTGCAGTCAAACTTCAAGTATCCCTGGAACATCCCCTTCACTCTCCAGCCTCAGCTTCTTGCTCCACTCCAGGATGAGGACTTGGCTATTACTTACGAGTTGCTGAAGGAGTGTGGTCTGAAGATGGAGCTGAATAATCCCAGGTTAACTTGGGATCTGGAAGCCAAGATGCCATTGTCTGCCCTTTATGGGAGCCTGTCATTTCTGCAGCAACTGGTAGAAGCCTAAATCTTCCACAAAGCCTGGCCCAGCTCAGTCCATGCTGAGTCCTGGATACATTTGAGGTATAGAACCATGGCATACACGAGACTGGTGACATCTATGCATGTCATGTTCTGTTATGGTGGGGTAAGGGTGCTGAAGGTTCTTCTTTTGAATTTACTGTTCATTCACAATTATAGAAAGAATATATTTTGATTATATTCACCTCCCCCATTGTCCTTTTTAAAATCCATCTCCTCCAAGCCCCTTTCCAACAACTCCTTTAAAAGTGTTCTGCTGCATTTAATTAGGGTTATTTGCATGAGTGTGGGACTATTCACTTGAGTAAGTGTAACTTTCTGGAGGCTTCTCTTCCTGTAGCAGCCTTTACTGATGGTGTCTTAGGGGAGGGGTGGGGCCTTCTAGATAGGTCTCTCCTCTACCCATGATGGAGTGGCGGTGGACCTGGGCTCTCTTGGTTTTGTTAGGTACCCATTGCTACTTTGAGTTTATGGGTGTAATAGCCATGCCACATCCTTGCCATGTCCATGAGTTAGTTGGCTGGTATCTTTCAAAACTGTTGTATTATGTTTCTGGCCAGCCTAGCCCTGAAGTTCTGACCCACTGTCCCACAGAAACACACAGACACTTGTATTAATTTTATGCTGACCAGCCCAGGGCTTTGGTATATTGCTAGCTGGCTCTTGTTCTTAAACTAACCCACGATTCTTATCCTTTTCAGCCATGCAGCTTGCTACCTTTTCTCAGAACAGCATAGTTATCCTCTGCATCTGCTGGCTTCTCTGTGGCATCTTTGCTCTGTTCTTCGGGTTCCCAGAGTTTTCTTAGTCTGGTAGCTCTGCCCACACTTTCTGTCTGCCTTCAGCCAATCAGCATTTTTATTAAACTAGTAGGTGGGACAATTATTTACAATGTAACATAATCCCACTACACAAAACTCTTCAAATTGTAGGCTAAAGACTTAAGCATGTTCCTATAGATCAAATAGAATAAAAGTTAATTTTACTTGATTGTGTGCATTTTTGAATTGTTTTGGGTGAAAGGTGTTGGTAACTTTGTAACTTTGACATAGGTCAGAAATAAACTGGGGACATTTTTAGGTGGATAGTTAATAATACGCTTATTTATTACTTTTCCAGGCATCCTTCCTCATTCTGTCCTCCTCCTCCCTCTCTACTTATCTCCTGATGTGGGAATGTCTTTCTATATGCTGTGAATAAAGGACTGTTTTGGCCATGGCAGACACCGTAGAGGTAGGCAGAGGAACCGGAGCATAGGTATGAGAAAGAGTGTGGAATCTGAGACAGATCAAGCCAGACGCCCAAAGAAGCACCTGTAAGGAGCACAGGTGAGCCACGGGCCACGTGGCCGACAGATTAATAGAAATGGGTTAAGATGAAAGAGCTAGCTAGCAATGTGCCTGAGCCATAGGCCAAACAGTATGGAGTTAATAAGTCTGAGTCATTTTGGGGGCCTAAGCAGTGGTGGGCGGCTAAGTGGTCTGGGACAGCAGGTCTGTGGGCCTGGACCTCTGGCCAGATGGGGCAAAAAAACCTCATTGAAACAATCTCCCACTCCTTTCCTAATTAGATAGCCCCAGTGGCCCCTTTTTACTTTCCTGGTTTCTGTAGTTGCTTCAAGATATGTACTCACACCTGAAGATTTCGAGCAGGGAGGTTCAGATGAGAGAGGACATTTGTCTGTCTTTCGGGGTCTGGGTTATCTCACTCAGTATGAAGTTTTCTAGGTGCACCCCACCCATGTACCTTCAAATTTTATGAGTTCATTTTTTCTTCACAGCTGAGTAGTATTCCACATTTCAAGGCATGTGCTACACTTTCATTATCCATTAATCAATTGAAGGACATTTAAGTGTTATTATTTCTTATTGTGAATAGAGCAGCAATGAACACGGCTGAGTAAAGGACTCAATATCCTATGTCATGGTTCATGAACTTGAAGTCCACACTGATTTCCAGACTGGTGACATCACTTTGCAGTCTCACCAAATTACTGCAAACTAAGTGACTTCAAAGCAAAAAACAAAAAACAACCCCCCCCCCCGAAACCTATCCCTTTGTAGCTCTGGACACCAGAAGTCAAGGCATCATCCTGTGCCTCTCAGGACCACAGTGAGAACAGCCACGGTGTCTTCCTAACTTCTGGTGGCTGCTGGCCACCCTGGGGAGTTTTTGGTTTGTGGCCACATCCTTTGTCTTTACAAATCCTTCTTCCTCGAGTGTCTTTCTTTCTGTGAACTATAAGAACACCATTCTTTGGAATTTAGGTCTCTCTCCAATCCAGGGTGACTATTTCATGAAATGTGTCTACAGAAATTGCATTTCCAAATAAGTTTTGCAGCTTAAGATCTTTGTCTTAGTTACTGTCTTATTGCTGTGAAGAGACACCAGGACCATGGCAACTCTTATAATTCAGGCTTGCTTACAGTCTCAGAGGCTTAGTTCACTATCCCCATGGCAAGGAGCATGGCAGTAAGGAGGTAGACATGATAGCTGAGAGTTCAACATTGAGAACTGGAGAGGCAGGAGGAAGAGAGAGAGAGAGGGAGAAGGAGAGGGGGATAGCTCCTCCAAACATCCCTGAAGGGGGAGAGAGAGAGAGAGAGAGAGAGAGAGAGAGAGAGAGAGAGAGAGAGAGAGAGAGAGAGAGAGAGAGAGAGAGAGAGAGAGAGACTGGATCCTGGATCTGGTTTGAGCTTTTAAAACCTTTAAGCCCAACCCCTAGTGACACACTTCTCCAACAAGCCCACACTTACTCCAATCTTCTAATCCCTGTCAAATAGCGCCACTCCCTAATGGCCAAGCATTCAGGTATATGAGACTATGGGGTCCATTCCTAATTCAAACCACCACAGGCTTTCAGCAGACAGGACATGGTTAATGTCTCCCCTACAGCCATTTAGAAAGCATCTCCGATGTAGAGCTGCTGGAAATTGGGCGGCCAGTTTGGATTCTGTTTGGCCTAGAAAGACCTGCTCACATTTCATCTGGGAACATCAGAGATGATGAACATGGGAGATGGCTGCTGGTTGCAAATGGCCTGGACAGGAATGGGTAGGACACTGGAGCTGCTCTCATTGTCCAGGCCCTGTATAGTGTATTTCAGAAGGTGAACACTTGGCAAGCAATGAAAGGCCAATCGTGCTGGTCAACTTGACTACCTGGGAAGAAGCAACCTCAGCCGACAGCCCACTTCCATCTGATTGGCCTGTCGGCATGTGAGTGGAATATTTTCTTAATTTTTAATTGAGGTACGATGGCCTAGCCCTGTAGTAGTGGGGTTCTTGGGTCCCGGGTGGCCAGGAGCCTGGACCCACAGACCTGCTGCCCGAGACCCCTTAGCCGCCCAGCCACCGCCCAGGCCCCCAAAAATGACTCAGACGCTTATATTAACTTTATGCTGTTTGGCCTATGGCCCAGGCACATTGTTAGCTAGCTCTTACATCTTAAATCAACCCATTTCTATTAATCTGTCGGCCACGTGGCCTGTGGCTCACCTGTGTTCCTTACATGTTTCTTCTTGAGCGGCTTGCTCAATCTGTCTGACTCCGCCCTGCTTCTCTTACCTATGCTCTGATTTCTCCTCCTACTTCTTCTATGGTGCCTGTCATGGCCCAAAACAGCTCCTTTATTTAAATATTGAGATTCACAGCATACAGAAAGCCACATCACTTCTCCGTTTCTGTCTAATCAAAAAAGAAGTTTTCAATTTTAACATAGCAAAATTACATATAACAAAATAGCTCTCAAGCAAGAATTACAGTTAACAATATCTAGTCTATTTGTATTTAGCAAAATTAAAGAAATACTCTATCATCTATCTTATCTTTATGAATCTAAAGTTTTATATGCAATATACCTTTCAAATGATTAAGAAAAACTATACCTATAACTATCTAATATTCAACTACATCAAAGACCACAGAAGGATATATTTACCCAAGTAAACCAGAAATGCAAGTGACTTTTAAAATCTAGAAAGGACAGAGATGACACCTATTTGCCTAGACAGTCACCCAAAGTTTCTTTATAAAGTTGGGTTCCCACATCATAGCCCACTGTGGGAAGGGTCACTTCTGAGCAAGTGGTCCTGGGTTGTATGGGAAAGCTAAGTGAGCAAGCCAGTGAGCAATGCACTTCCACAGTCTCTTCTTCAGATTTTCCTTTCAGGCTTTTGCCTTAACATTCCTAATGAAGGACGGTGACCAGTAAACCAAATAGACCTCACTTCCAGACTCTGAAGTCAGACTTGGGGTCTCCGGTGGATTTCTTCTTCCCAAAGTAGCCACATCGAATTATCTCCTTTTTCTGATTTCTACTGTTAGTTTGTCTTATTAAAGATGGTTTCCAGACCTGACATGGGGCAAAGGTTGTAACCCTTAAGTCTGATAACACCAGGACTGACTTGGGGGCCATTTAAAGAAAGATTTAAGATGTTATCATTGCGGCTGATCAATTGGAAGACAAGCGTGACTGTGTAGTGGCATTCCTGTTTATGCCAGCAGATGGCAGCATTGTACAGCAGCCAGCTACTGGTTGGCACCCTCCCCACCCCCAATCTCCCTTTCATTTCCCTCCCTGTTGGGTTAAAGTGGAATGGGATGGGAGAACCTGGATAAGACATAGGGGTTAAGACTGGTCTCTTTTTCCACCCTGAAGCAGGCTCTCCCTCTTAGACACTGCATTGCTTGCTGTAGATAGATAGCTCCTCCAAATATCCCTGAAGGGAAAACCCGAGTTGTGGGAAACCTGGAACTATTTTTCAATATTTTAGAAAATATAACTTGGTAAGATGTCAGTTGCTCATCCTGGAACTGTTATGGGTTATGTGATAAGTCAGACTATCTCATTGCTGAGCAAAGACTTGAGCTAGAGGCTCTAACGGCCCTGCAGTAAGAAGGGAAATATTTTTCAATGAGTTCGGTCAGCCATGACACCCACCCAGAATCTTAGAACCTTGTTTGATACACAGGAAAGCAAGAGTGGTAAGAACCACCAAAATGCAGTATCTTTGCGGGAACGGGAACCTAAGGACTGTTCAGAGGAAGTGAAAAGTCGTTGCTTTTCAGAGGAAGCTGCAAAGACCTGCCTTTGGGGATGGGTAATGGCTAGCTTTGAGACATGATTTAAGTTAGTCAAATTCTCCGAGTTTCATATTCTGTCTGCCATCTCTGCCTGCCTGTCTGTCTGTCTGTCTCTGTCTCTCTTACTCCCCACCCCACCTGAACTCAGGGTCAGGTACAATGTTCTACCACAGAACTACATCCTAGGCTATCTTTCTATCGGGTTAAATTAAATAACATCAATAAAAAGTGGAGCATCCAGCACAGCACCCAGTGCTGCTGAGGCTCATTAAGCACGTATGACCTTGAAGCTTGTTGTGAATCTGATATAGAGGCTAATGGGGATGAAGCAATGGGTGGAGGAAAGAGTTGCTTCATTTCTGGGACATTAGACTTACTTTTTTATTTAGTTAATTTTTAGGTATCCTTGGCCGATTGAATACACTTTAAAAAGTATTCTTCCCTCAGGAGGTGTGATAGGTGACTGACATTCCCTGTTAGATCTCACTTTCCCTGCATGCCTCACAGCATGCAACACACACACACACACACACACACACACACACACACACACACACACACACACACACAGACACACAGACACACACTACTGGAAAAGGTGTGGGCTTTGCAAATGTGGCTTGTGAGAGAGTCACTGAGGAAGTAGGCCACAGTGGCTTGCTGCCCACAGCACAGTCTCTTACATTTGGATGTGTATGCAGTCTGTCCTGAACCAGATAACCTGCTCTGAGAGAGAGTGGAGAGAGACTGTGTGGGTGTAAGTGTGGAAAATGCTGGGCGTGGTGCTCATCTCTCAGATTTGGAGACACTGAGACAGGGTGGAAGAAATCTGATGTTCAGGAAATGCAGGTCAGGAAAGTACCTTTTCAAAACTTAGTTATGCTGATGAACTCACCTCAATGACAACTTCCAAGTGATTCCCCAGGAGGATTTGCATTTCATGCTACTTTGTAACACCTAGTCTTCTGAGAGGCAGGGTTTGCTCAGGCCCTGCCTTTGTCAGATGTCTTGACCTTACATAGGCCAAGGTCTTGAGTTCCTGTAGGTGTAGCTCAGATAAACCAGGAGTTAGGCAGGTTGCTAGGTAGGCAGGCAGACAGAGAGAGGGGGTGTGGCTAGGTAATAAAGGTGGCAAGCTTCCAAGATGGCCTCCTTCTTCTCCCCCCCACTCCCCACTCTGTCTGCCTACTGGGGAACCTAGCACCTAGCTACTGCAGTAAAGGGAGGGTTGGGTTGTGGGGGTTCTCATAGAAATTCTTCCTCATGTATAAGAGTTCTCTCTATGATGTCTACACTGTCTAATGAGATGTACTTTCTTTGTGTGAGAAATAAGTATGTACAGATGTCCACACCGATTAGGAGCAAGCTTGACATTAAGCTAGTTGTTCCCAGTGATAACTGACACAAGATTCCAGGTGATGGAGATGAACACATCAGGTTGATTAGGCCACACTGTTGATGGGTTAGGAGTAGGTCTCAGAGCCAGCTCTCAAAAAAGCATCTCACAAAAGAGATGGAGGCACCAAAGAATTTGTGAACTTACTTCAAAATCATCACCTAGATCTATGCCTGTGTTTTCATACATCTCTAGAAGCTGTGTGCCCACATATGCATTCATTCAATCAATATTTATTGAGCACCTAGTATTTGCTAAGAGACCCAACATTACAAAAAAAATGCTTCTTTCTTTCTTTCTTTCTTTCTTTCTTTCTTTCTTTCTTTCTTTCTTTCTTTCTTTCTTTCTTTCTTTCTTTCCTTCCTTCCTTCCTTCCTTCCTTCCTTCCTTCCTTCCTTCTTTCTTTCTTTCTTTCTTTCTTTCTTTCTTTCTTTCTTTCTTTCTTTCTTTCTTTCTTTCTTTCTCTGGAAATCACAAATAGTCAGATCAGAGACTTGAAGTTTATACAGAAATCAAGGGACCTGGGTTAGTGATGTTTTCTCAAGTAAGGAACAGACCATCCAACCAAGGTAAGGCACAATCCAACTGGTTGTAAATTAACAGTGCAATCGTACTCAAGTGTGTTCTGAGTCTCTCTTTATTTTGGAGATCCTTCTGTGGTTGTAATGGTTGCCTAGCTACCAGAGCTGTGCTCCCTTCACACCTGGAGTGTTTGAGCAGAGTATTTCAATAGCATTAACATTCCTGGGGTTTCCCAAGCAGCAGACAAACTGCTGGATGCTGAGCCTCAGTGCCCATCTAGCAGAACTGAGGGTAGATATCAAGGTGGGAGGGCGGTAGGAGAAACGGAATCTGCTTAGGCTGTGGGAACGGATATGCACACAAGCTCTCCCCACGAGAGCAAAGAATGACATGCTCCACATCTGAGAAAGAATAGCAGCTATTTAAATATGTCACTGGTGCTTGCTTTAGCAAGCCTTGCGCTGAAGTGAGAGTAGCATAGGAAGGTGATGCTTGGGAATACTTTACAAGTTCGGATCAGAAGCTACGCATTTTAGGACGTGGGTACAGTCAATACTCATTCACAGTGATCTCTAAAATATCCATGGACTCAGAGAAAATATATATAATTAAGACTCCTTTTAAAAATTATTTTCGGCTACATTAAATCTGATAGAAGTTTGATAAGCATACGCTGTATGCAAGACTCTGGGCTAAATCCTATTGAGATGAAAAAATGTTTGACACCTGCCACTTGTCTGGTCACTAATACAGCGAATAAATACAAATGTAAAAGGGGTCGTTTGTCAGGCTAGGCACTGGGAAGGCAAACACAAAGAAAACAGGCGGATTTCAGGTCTTCAGTATAACAGCCTAGAAAAGCTGCTGGGAAGAAGGGGAACAAATTTGTGTAGGTGCCCTGAGGGATTAGAGGACAGACTCCAATGGATGGCATGATGATCTTGACAGCCACCTGGGAACCTCCGAATTCTCCAAAACCATCTTCTCCAAACTGGGTGGTTCCTCTATAACAGACTTGCTATGCCATACCAGCCCGAGGTGTCCAGCTGACTACTGGAGAGAAACCAAACCAATACTCACCCTTCCTTTACCTCCATGGATCATTGCATGAAAGCTCATTCCTTTCTGCATTCCTCTCTCTCTTGGTTGCGGGGAACGCTGTATTCTCCTGATCTCTAATAAAAGGGACCGAAGTGACAGGAGGTGCTGGCAGGATATGCAGAGAGTGAGGTTAGAATCCATAACTGTGACAAAAGCGTCCAGGACAGGTACGCCGTTTTATTTTCTTTCTTTTATGTCCATCAGATGCTCTTCTCAGTTTGGGATGGCACTCTTCAGTTTTAGCCATTGTGATTTGGATGGGGCCTCATTTAAACCCTAAGAAGGGTAGGATCGATGAACTAGATATGAACAATAGGAAAACATGTTATTCATTGTTCTGAAAATGTGGTCGTCATTCATGGAATGTTTATCGGAATCACTGAACCACAGATAAGGCACTGTCTTATGTAGTAAGAGGTTTCTGGCCTGGACTTTCAGGCCTAGCCTCAGGTTTAAACCCGCAGACCCACAGACCCGCAGAGACACACAGAGGCTTACTATAGTTTTAGGCTGTTTGGCCTAAGGCCCAGGCATATAACTTGCTAACTCTGTACCCTTAATCTAACCCATGACTCTTCCTGTTCAGCCATGTGGCTCGGTACCTTTTCTTAGAGCAGCATAGTTGTCCTCTGCTTCTTTCGGCTTCTCTCTGGCATTCTGCTCTGTTCTTCCAGTTCCCAGAGTTCTCCTAGTTTGGTAGCCCGCCCACAGCGAGGCTGAGGAAGCTGGAAGACAGCTGGGTAAGATCTGACTGTGGTGTTTATTCCCTCTAGTATCTCCAATTTCTTCAGAGATCTATCCCTGAGTCTCATTCATTCGTGCGACAGTCTTACTCGTGAGGTTGCCAATTGCTAAAATATAACCCCCGAACTGTAAAGGCCATTGCATAAGAAAATCATGATTAAGAATAAAGTTGACTTAGGGAATTATTTGGTAATCATGAGCCTCAAATCCAGTCTTACCTGAAACCTATTTCAGGTCATTAATCTTCTTAATTAAAGATAATTTGAATCAGGATTTTGGTCTCTTCACCAAGATGTGTCCTGGTTAATACAGGTGAGCAGTATAATGATTTTTAACTTAAAATGGTATATAGGAGGATTATGTTACATTGTAAATAACTGTCAACCTACTAATTTAATAAAAAAAACTGATTGGCTGAAGGCAGACAGGAAGTGTGAGTGGAGCTACCAGACTGGGAACAGGAAGAACAGGGCAGAAATGCCACAGAGATGCCAGAGATGTCACAGGTGCAGAGGACACCTATGTTGTTCTGAGAAAAGGTACTGAGCTGTATGGCTGAACATACATGGGTTAGTTTAAGGGTAGAGTTAGCAAGTTATATGCCTGGTCCCCAGATCAATCAGTGTACAATTAATATAAGTGTCTGTGTGTTTCAGTGGGACTATGGGACTATGGGCACCCCCTCTACTATTGGTTGGAGACCTAGCCAGGGACATCCTGTGAGTTCTTGGAGGTTTCCCTAGCACCTGATCTCTTCCAACCCCACATTGGCTTCCTCTATGAAGATATCCATCTCTCTCTCTCTCTTTTTTTTGGGGGGGGGTTAGATCATTTATATTCATAGGAATAGTGGAATAGTATGCTTAAGTCCGTCATATTTGTATTTACTTTTTGATTGCTATATTATGTTTTTTATTCCATTTTACTTTGACTTCTTTTGGGATAAACTTTAAAATTATTAATGATATTTTCTCAATTGGGGCATATCACACATGTTACTTAATTTCATAAAGATACTTTTCATACAAATATATTGTAGTCAGAAAGTTTCTCTGTCCTGCCCAGCTGGTCCTTTAGCCATTTAGGCCCAAATAATCACATAAAGGCTTATATTAATTATAAACTGTTTGTCCTATGGCTCAAGCTTATTACTTGCTAACTCTTACTCATCTATGTATTCTTATCTATGTATCTTGGTACCTTTTCTTCAGTACAGCATTCTCATCTTGCTTCCTCTGCATCTGGCTGGCCTGTGCTCTGTCATTCCTCTTCCCAGAATTCTCCTTGGCTGGTTGCCCAACTCTACTTCCTGTCTAGCTACTTGACCAATCAACATTTTATTAAAACAATATTTACAGTGACAAATATTCACAGTGTACAAGGGCACAGTCCCACAGCAGCATATAATGTACTTTGATTATATCTCACCTCCTATGCCTCAGACCCTCTGCTTTCGCCCCATCTGTCTCCCTTACTTTCTTCTGTTTACTTCTATGGTAATTTCATATAAAACCCAGTAATCTTATGTAACCATAGAAAATGTATAGAATGATATTTGTATCTTTCTTGTCGGCCAAATTTAAACTTTTTATGGTGTAGTTCTGTTCATAAAGGATTAGTTCTTCTGTGTTTGTAAGGTCTTTACTTTGAAAGTTTAGCTGGTTTTAGACTCTTTGGCTGGTAGCTTTCTGTTAGTATTTACACTTGGCACATTGAGGTTTTTGTACCTGGGCTAACAAAGCTTATCACTTTTATGCATCTTGAGGACAGCAAGGTGACTCAGTGAGTAAGGAAACTTGTCACCATGCCTGGTGATCTGAGTTCCATCTGGAGCTTTGGGCTGAGTGCAATTTCCTGGAAGCAGGTTCTTTGAGTGCTGCCTTGGGTACTTGTTAGACCAGGCCATAATAGTGTTCTGTTCAGAACTCACTGTTCTCATGGATGGGTACAGAAATACCCTGTAGATACTTTGCTGACAGCCCAGAAAATCCAACTTGAGAGAAGATTGAGCCTCTCTTCTATAAACATTTTTTTTTTTTTTGTACCTTCTCCTGCCCCAACTTTGGGTAGATTCCTCAGAAAATGCTAATGAGTTGTATACTTGAGGAAGAGCTTTTGAAAATCTTTAAAAATAGATTCTCTATTTTTAGCTTTCTCCTTTCTTCTGGTAGTTAGTTTTTCTTTCAAACTCAAATGACCCTGGTTTCCCTAGAATATCAGATAATGTTTAATGGATTAAATTAATTAATTTTGTTACTTTACAAGTGAGAAATAAATTTGTGTATTGGTTTATTGGCTATTACTCTTTGTATTTTTTTTTTAGTGTCTTCCTCCGGGTTTTAGAATATACAAACCTGATATTTCAATTCTATTTGGAGTTAATATTTTATCAGTTCAGATAAAACATGGACCCCATCCTACAATCCAGGTGACCTTCACTTTTTTTGTACTATGATTAATGTAAATATTGGGAGACTGCCTGTCAATGCACTGCTATATTTTTGTAGATATATATGTATGTCTGTACACATATACATGTATGTATAATATATATTTGCTCTTCTATAACAACCACCTCACAGGAATTAATCAATGTCCGCAAGACTCAATGCCCTTTGTAAAACTACCATTAATTTCTTGTGAAAACTATGCACTTATTTAAAATACAAGTTAGTAAAGACCTTGACATGATTGTGATGGATTCACACTTTCTCAGCAGAGGGTGTAGGATAAGAGATTGCCAAAGATGAATGCATGAGCAGTGTATGTCGTTAAAATAGTACAAGAGGATTTCAATTTTAAGTCATTATTTTTAGGAAACAGTTTTAAGGTCCAGCCACAGAATTTATTGAGCTTCACTCACAGAATTTGTTGAATTTATTGAAGGTACTATATTGATTATAAAATTAAAAAATAATTCTATATGAAAATACCATTGGCTATAACGAGTCGAAGGAACTGATTGTTAGGCCTGCAGCAGGTGAGGTTAGCTAATTAAAGTTCAGCATGTCCTGTTCACATGCTTATCGTATGCCCCCAGTTTCAAGTACTAGTTTGTCCTCAGCTGAAACAAAGGCACATACTCCAGTGTAGTGATGGTGTCAGTCTGTCGGGGCTGTCACAGCAAGAGCCCAAAGTTTGAGATCAAGGCATTGACAGATATGACCTTCTCCTCAAGTCCTCTCTGTGATGGACTTGACTCAAGTTGCCAGGCTTGGAGGCAAGCGTCTTTACTCATTGAGCCATCTGGCCAGCCCCTTTTTCTTTTTGATTTGGGCCTTTCCATGTAGCCTATCTTGGCTTTGAACACTTGATTCTCTAACCTCTGTCTCTGACCATGCCCAGTAGATTTCTTTTTCAGGAAGGCACTAGTTATATAAAATTACAGGCTGAGGTCTGGCTCCATTTTTGTCACTTATCCCTTTAAAGGGTTTATCTTATACTAGAGTGATGCTCTCAGGTAACAGGGATTAGGGTTCCAGTTATGAATTACCAAAGATTGAGCACAGGATGCAGAATAGACACACTTAATCCATGATCATGTCTAATCAAGAATTTTAAAAATTATGTTATACCTATAACAAATAAAAAATAAAGAGAAGAACAAAGCATTCTTTTGGATGTTTGGAAAAACATAATTTAACTTATAGAAGTCTTTGCCTTGACCCTTACACACTATATAATTATCACAAATCAGTAAGTATTTGTGTAATGTAATGTTTTCAAGGCTTCATTATTTCCATGCCAGCTTAAATATTAAATAATTAAATATTAAAAAATTTATAGGTATGGGTGTTTTGCCTATATGGATGTCTAGTGCAGTAAATCTCACTTGCAATATACCAAATACAGGATTAGTATTTATTGGATGGTATTTTAACACTCTCGATTCCAAGTTAAACCTTAGGACAATTCCTTGGTGATAGGATGATCCAAGCGATGGATGCTGATCCACTCTCCAAGAAAGCAGGAACAAAAACAAAAACTGGGTGCTCAAGATCCCAGCAGCCCCTTTTGAACAGGGCTGGCCACACCTACTTCAGGCTCCCAGAACTCTGAGATACGCCTCCCAACCTTATCAGCTAACACCTGAATCCCACCACAGATGTCTATGGACTACATGCATTCCTGGGAACTGTGGAGCCCGGAGTTACAGATGCTTATGAGTTGCCATGTGGATGCCAGGAATCAAAACTGTTCCTATGGAAGAGCAGCAAGTATTCTTAAATGCTGAACCATTTCTCCAGTCCCAAACAAATATTTTTGCCACATCCTTCTGAGACCTACGGTCTATATGGAAAAGGTCCAGTGAACCTACAAATTTATACAATTAATTGCATTTGTAATTATAATAACAGTACATTGCTCTAATTACTATTTTATCCAACCCAACTTCTTAGTTTTTATAAAAATCTAAACAAAAATAATTTTTTATGGCCAAAATGAAAAAAAAAAACCAAGTATTATTTGTCACATATAAGTGACAATAGCATACATATCTTGTGAAATAAAACAGCATCAAAATTTCTCCTCCCTAGCCACTGGGCACAAGATCTGTTCTCTCTGTGACAAGTTCCCTTCAAAAAGCATTGTTAGGATGGGTAGATGAACTAATAAGCACAGACTGTTCATTTCCATTTACTGAACATAGCCGTATGCAGCTCCTGCTCACAGGGAAGGAGTGGATGTACCCTCCATTTGAAAGCAGGTTTGGATGAGGCAAAGGCAGAGTGAGAAGTTGATAGGGAGCTGTAAAGTGGGAAATTTAGAGAGATGGAGGTTGCGTGTCTTGGTTCCAGCATCCCAGCATCTCTTCCCTCAGCGTGTCCTGGGTTGGGCTGTGGACCATGTGCTGGTTTCTGTGATGTTTGGAATCACTCCTGGGTATGACTGTCTGCTCCAAACATCCTTACTTAGTCTTTAGTGAAAGCCCGACCGTTCCCTACCCAGAGGGGCGCTCGTTCTATCAGTGGGCCCTGTGTGTGCTCTTGGTTGGAATAAATCTCCTACTCAGGGGCAATATATCACAGGCCCCATCATTTATAGCCTATAAATTAGAGGGTGGCTGGGAAATCTGGCTTTGGTGCCTGGCTTCTCCCTCCTTAGATACAGTGTCACCCTTTTATCGGGGGGATAGTGGGGACAGGCTGTTTGGTCTCTTTCTGAACCCCCTGAAAGACAGTATTTACAGGCTATGGAAATACCTTAGCCACATGTTTATTTCTTTGAGACAGTCTGCCCTGAGCTTATTGGCTCCTTGTTCCTGTGTCTGTTTGAGCTGTCTGGGCCTTTACTAGCCTTGGGTGGTATGCACTCCACATTTCTAAGGCTCCTCAGTGGGAGCAGAGCACTCTTTTAAAAAGCCCCACCACACCCTGAGTGTTTGGGGTTTCATAATGGCAGAGTGGCTTTCTTCAGCACTCTGGAGGGTGCATTCCTGAGGCAGGGTGTTCCCCCCTTTCCACTGAGGCTACAAGGCTCCATTGATGGCTGGGATTGTCCCATCACTGCTCCTTGAGATACTTGGCATTGCGCTTGGGGTCCCCACCTCCCCCAGCCTGTCACATCACCCTCAAAAACAGACTCATAACCGTGGAATGCTGGATTCAGGATAAACTTTGCTGCTGTAGGGAAGTTATGCCCGGAGACATCCCTGGCAGGTTCAGATTCCAGAGAATCATGCCGTCTCCATATTTGGAACTGACGTATTATCACATAAGCTGCCTAGGATGTCTCAGTTCAGCCCATAGATGCCTCATGATGATCCCGGAGTGTGAGAGCTTGATGCAATGGGACTGCAGAGATGGAAGTACACTGTAGGTCATCTGGTTCAGATCTCTGCCAGTGCAGGAATCCTTACTCTGAGGACCCTGTCAGGAACTCATCAGGTTAGCCCTTCATTGCCACCTGGATGTTCTCAGCCTCATCCATGTTACCCCTCCCTCCCCATGCCAGGCTCCCAGGTCTACATTTGTGTCCTAGTGGAAGAGTTTTAAAGAAACTCTAGAAGGGTCTGAAGGAACTTCAGGTCTGACGTGGTCTGTCTTTGCCCAGTTATCTGGCCATTAGCATGAAACTATAGTAACTGCTTCTCAGCCTTTCCTGTCCCCAGAGATCTTCAGGACTCAGAATTTTGTACTGGGACCCCAGACCAGGGATTCAAGCTAAGCTACTTAGCCTTTGCCTTTCAATTTTTGTGTCCATAAAATAGGGCTGCTGCTGTCTACATCACATGGTTGCTATGATGACTAAGTTGGATGATGCATTTAAAACATTGAGAATGCTGATTCACAAAGCCCAGAACTTTGTAGTAACCCACCCAGCAACACTTAGTCAATGATGAAGCTGGGACTTGTAGCAAGACCCTTCTCGGTCTAAGATCTGTTCCTTCTTCCATATCTAGTCACCTCCCCTTTTAAGCCTTCAAACCAGTGGTTTATCTGAAATTAGTTGTAGGAGCTGAAGTTTTGCTATCTCAAATGCCATGCTTTCCCTGGCTTGGAAGTCATCATCCTTTACCCATAAAGCCCATAAAATTAATATGCCATTCAAGAACAAAATGGTAGAAAATGAAACTAGTTTTTAGAGAGACTGGACCTGGGGGTCAGAATCTGTTACTGCTTAGCTGGGTGATCTTGGATTGGACCGTAAATCTTCAAACTCAGGTTTTTCATCTGTAAAAGAAGGGGTGTAAACTCCACCTCACAGAGTGGCAGTGGCTTCATGGCACAGATGGAAAAAATGGGTGTGGACCGCTCTAGTGTCCTCACTTGTAAAGTAGATGATTGTACCTGCATGTAGAGATTATGTCAAGAAAATCCCTGCAAAAATTTCAGCATGGTAGAAGCACTGGACTAACACTGGCTATGTCCTGCATTCACAATGATTACAGCATCCACGAAGTAGATTGAGTTGTTTATACTCAGATGAGGTATTTGAGCTAAACCATCCACACTGGAGTTTCCTATTCTGAGCAAACATGAACTTGCAAGATGGTTGCCTAGCGTTAGGGTATGCAATATGACTGTGAAGCAGATTTTTCTCTGCCTGTAGATAACTAGTCTCTAGGGGGGCCTCAATCTCATGACCCTGTCTTCATTAGCCATGTGAACCTTCTGGCCTGGTCTGCCCTTGGTAATAATTCCTGCCAGGTCACAAAGGATATCTTACCCCATGAGCTTTGGGTTAATGCCAACCTTTGACCCTATTCACTTAAGAGGTAATCAGCAGCAGAGGCATTCATTCATGTACCCAGTGCACATTTATCAAGGGACATTCTTGAGTTCCTTAGTTCATCGTGATGCAGTGTGCCTGGCTGCTGCCCTCTTCCTGAGAGAAGAACAAAGGCAGGTATCTGAGTTTCCTTGTGTCTGGGCCATTCATCACCTCTTCTTTTCTCTCCACACCCAATTGAGTCAGGAACTCCCATTAGAGGTGCTTTGAGCTGATGACTCAGACAAAGCCCAGGACCCTGACTCCTCTGCCTTTATGATCCCATTAGCAGGCTGATGGGTGACAACTGTGTGTGGGGAGGACTGACCAAGCAAACATCACTGACAGACAAACACAGAACACATGTTTGCTGTCTTGAGGATGTGGTACTTCCTTTACCCTCACAGGGTTACTTAATTCAGTCCAGCAAGTTTTGGATACATGCCCAATTGCTCATTTATTCAATGATTTACTATTCATCAAACATTTTTTGAGTGTTGTATACAAGTGCTGTACTTCACTGCATAGTGGTCTGGGGACAAAAGAAACCTCTAACTCTTAGCTTGCCTGTGTCCTAATGGGAGATGCTGTTTGGATTGGTCAGACACTCACAAGACAACCACATGCATTGGAAAAGAAGTTATTTACTTCATGTATGTTTCATGTCTTTATTCATTTGATTTATCAGTTACCAGCTGGGCATCATGCATGATGCTAGATGCTGGTGTTTGGAGATGAGCAATGAAGACATACTCCTGTTATCACGGAGCCTTGGGAAACCACTGTAGTCTAGGTAGACCAGTGCACCAGCATAATTAAACTAAGATTTCCATTTTAAGAGAGATCTAGGCTTCCCAGAGGTTAGTAAAATGAATTCCAGACAGAAGCCAGAGGGAAGAACATGTGCAGGGCTCTATCAGCATCACACAGATTATTTTTATATTTATTTGGCTAGTGGTTGCAGTGCACCTCTCTCTCTCTCTCTCTCTCTCTCTCTCTCTCTCTCTCTCTCTCTCTCTCTCTCTCTCTCTCTCTCTCTCTCTCTCTCTCTCATAATTTGAAAAAATTAGTTTTGCTTTTCTACCACATCAGTTCTTGGAATTGAACTCAGGTCATCAGGCTTTGTCAATAAGCCTCTATTCACACTTAACTGTCTCACTGGCCTGAGATACACATTTTTGAAGGGAAACAGGCTTGTGGAGTTGGAAGCTAATAAAGGGCGGGATGAGACACTAAGCTATAGATTTAGGAAAGGGCTGTAGAGCAGGGCCTCAGCAGGCTGTGAAAAAGTCTGTGGACTCTTCTAAGAAGACAGACACTATGGGGCTAGAAAGTTGTCCTGGGGTGATTTATCTCCATTTCCTGCCGTGTTCTGTAGACCAAATGAGGCCAACGCTTCAATGTGTGGTACAGAAACACACCTCACATTATTCTTGACTATTAGGAGATGTTATTGAGAACTGTACTGGAAGTCCTACAGATAAAGGACAGCTGTGAAGGGTGTCCTGGATTAGGAGCCCAGGGAACACATTCTGGATAGGAAGTCCAGAACAAGCACATGAAGGGAAAGGGCAGCATTCCTCCGGCTACGCGCGCCTCTCTCTCAGTGAGAAAAACAGTGATATGAAGCAGGAATGAAGGTACTGTTTTTCCTACGTTTGGATGTGGAAACTGAGGCTCATGAAGATAACTAGCCCAGGACATTTGGCCAGTAAGCGAAACAGGCGATTGTCTGGAGATGGGAAAGTTTCTACTTCAAGTGAGTTCAGCAGAGATAAAATCAGTAGTTCATCGTAGCTGAAGATGTGCTCCAGAAGGGTTCTCTGTTTACTCTGTTGCTCCTTGAGGATGGTGGATTAGCCATCTTCCCATCTCTTGTGACAAGGGCCACAAGAAATGCAGTTTAGAGGAGTGGGTTTGGCTCCAGATTAGAGGCTTCAGTTCATGGTGATTCCATTGTTCCTCTGCTGGTAGGAAGGCAGCTGCCCTTGTGGGAAGGTATAGTGGAGTAGAAATGCACTTTCTGTTGTCTAGGAAATGAAATAGAGCAAGGTGTTGGGAGGGGGAAATGGCAAGAATAAGAGAGAGAATGACTACACATACTAGAGACAAAATATGCCCATCATACTTACATTCTCAGTGACCTTGACCTTGTTTCTGCAATTAGGTCCCACTTCCTAAAGTTTCAGTCACTTCCCAATAGTTCATCCATCTGTGTATCTGTCATTAGATAAGCCATAGATGAGTTCTGAGCTCTCATGATCCAAGAACATCATTGCACTGGGGATTAAGTCTTCAACACACAATACTTTGGGGGACTTTACAGATCTTTACAGATCCAAACCACAGCATATGACATTCCAAATTTTCATCTCCCACTGACTAAATCCAGGAAGAAGCCATGTCACTTGACTGTGTTGCTAATGCTGACTGACAGACTTTTATCAGCTTTAGTGGCCTCCCATTTCTGTTTCTATGGAAATCCTCATGAGTGACAGAGGGGGTTCTTCTGTGACCATGACTGAAATGTCTTAGGCTTCTGAATCCTTGATAAATGTGAGAACATTGTCTTGGATATTTCCCTTCTCTTGGTCCCAGGAGGTTGCTCAGGCTTGGGAGGATTGATATTCTTTGTCCTACCTCTTTCTCCAAACTAATCTCAAATTTTCCAGACAGAGAGAACTTCTCTTGCTTTCTCTTTGCTATGGAATCCTCCCTAAGCGCCCAACATCCCCTCCTTACCTGGAATAGCTGGATAATCTTGCTTGAATTGGTGAACTCTAGTTCAAGAACCATTTCCTAGGCTATGAACCTTTGGTCCCCTAGATTTAGAAATGACTCATAGAAATGGACATGTGACCTGTGCATCACATGGGGTAGTATGTCTGGCTCAAAGCACTATGGCTGCAGTCTTAAAATTGGTAATCTTTTTTATCTTTAGATTTTTTCATAGGTGGATCCCATGGAGCAATGCATATGAGAGAGGAGAGGTGCAGAGTATGGCTTTCCCACATTGGGCATTCATGAATTCTTGAGCACAGGATTCAGGTGGATCCGTAGATTGTGCAAAAGGCAGGCACGGGGATTAGATCTCATGTCAGAGGCACACTGAAGGCAAGGACATTCTAAGAAGTACAAACTACCAAAGCATCCCATTTAATCACAGCAACCTATTTGTGCTAATTCCTGTTTAGTCAAACATTTATGCCAAAAATGATAGCTATGAGAGACAAAGATGTTCCCTGAACATCTACTAAAGGCTTAGATCCATTTTTTGGAGTTGGAGCTATCTATCTATCTATAAGATGTATCTAACCTATAGACCATGGGTCATCCCCCCCCCCCAGAACAGCATAGCTATGAATATGGCCCAATACAAAAAAATCATAGACTTACTTAAAACATTAGGAAGTTTGCTTTTCCATTTCTCCTCCTCCTCTTCCTCCTCTCCATTCTTTCCTTTTTTCACTTTCTTCTCAATCCTCTTTCACCTCTTCATCCTCCTTCTCCTCTCCCTCCTCTTCTTCCCACCTCTGTGCCTGGTTCTTGAGTGGGGCCTTTTTAGAAGATAATGCCCTGTTTCAATATCAAAAGATTAGATAGACCTGTAGGCAAAGAAGAAGGAACCCAGAGGAGCATCACAGAAGTGGGGGCATAAACATTCAGAGAGCTAGAGGAACAGGAAGCTTGCAGCAAGATTGCATTTCCTAGAAATGTCAGCAAAGTTACACCCACCTAACACAACCTGAACAGGGATGACACCAGCAGACATGCTAACATGGGAAATATCATGGGCCTCAATCCTAGACAAGGAATTAACTGTAACTAAGGAATGTTGGCAGCAGGAAGGAGCCTTCACCAGGGAAGAACATCCCACTGATTGTCTAATACCAAGTATTCAGCCCTGAGATCATATACATACAACTAACATTATATAGACCGAGAACTGTGTTTTATAGTTATGAATAAACAAATAAATATGTAATGACAATTAAGAATAAGAAGCCACAAATTTGACAGAGAGCAAGGTAGGTACATGGAAAAGTTTGGAGGGCAAAAAGGGAAGGGAGAAATGATATAATTATGTTTTAATTTCAAATAAATTAGAAAGAAAAGGATCCTGGAGCTATTGAATTCAAGTGTTTCCAGATATGGGCTTCAAAGTGGTGCTGTTTACTGATTCATAGAAAGTGAGTAAAATGGTTAAAATGGTCCAGGGTTTGGGAAGCTCAACACTCAAGTCTGAGGTGCTTCCTGTCTCTGAGATCCTGTCTTTCCTGCTCTTCCTTTGTTGAAATGTGATACAGATGATCATTAGATTTATTTTAATAGCCATTGTAGGAAAAAGATGGTAATTCTCTGTTTTCTGATTTTTTTAATGTGTGTGGAAAATTTATTGGTTCCAAAAATAATCTCTAATCCTTGTAAAGGCAAGGAAATTCTTTCTAAAATTTATTTTAAAATTTCTTTATGATAATTACTATTCTATATTCATTATAATTTCTAACATCAGATGTCTGTCTGTCCATATGAATGTATGTACTGGTTGGTTACTATTCTATGTTTCTGTGATTTCTAACATCAGCTGTCTGTCCATTCATATGAGTGTATGTACTGGTTCGTTACCATCTTATGTCTGTCCGTGTGAATGTATGTACTGTGTGACTGACTGATTATTGTTGTCTTTTGAACACTAATTGACATTTCCCAAGCACAACCCCAGTGCCAGGCATCTAACTAGGACCTGGGTTACCCACACACAAAAGATGAAGAAATCTCCTCTTGTATGTTTGAGGGCAGCTCTGATGTTGCCTCTCCTCTACTCCTCCAACCACTCCTTCAGGTTTCAGTATTAACTGTGTTGCTTTCTGTATCCTTTCATATGACAGAGGATCAGTTACTCTATCTGACTCCTCCGGACAACCTTCAGTTCATCTAAGCATTTCTTAGTCTTGAAATCGCATTGTAGGCTGAGCTGGGGGGTCCATTCCCTTCACTATTATTCTGATATATTCTAATTAATGCACCCAATGAACCATTCTTTTTTGGCAGCTGTAGCATATTATTAGTGCTATTAACTGCTTACACGGTGTTTTTGATATGACATTCAATGTATGCACTAATTTATTTGACCCTCTTGACAGTCTTGTGAATAAACTCCATCATTCTACAGAAGAGGAAACAGAGACCAGAAGGAGGTAAGTGGCGCAGGCCTGAGCCTTAGGAGAAGGATTTCAAGAATAGAAAGGAGTTTGGGATAAGTCCTGAAAGTACTCAGCTTAGATCCCATGATAAGGATGAGGTCCTCTAGGGATGGGAAGAAGAACGTCTATAAAGTTCAGAGCAGTGAAGAAGACCTAGGCAGCAGAGAGCAAAGGGAGAAGACCAGGATCCAAGCAGATGGGACCTGCCAAAGGACTTCCATGGTTGAAGCTTGGCCCAGAGGCAGCCAAAAGCTGTCTAACCCACAGAGGCTGTGATGGGGTAACAGGCACTTTGCACTCTGCTGTGCAGACAGAGACAATGATCTGAGATGCCATCCAAATGCTTTCACTGCATCAGACCCCCCACCTGCAAGAGAAGCTCTCAGGGGTCATGTTCCAGATGGCTGTAGTGATGACACTGGGATTTAACATAGGGATTGTTTCTAATGCCACAACATATGGCATAGAAGGGAAGAAGGGAGGGGGAGGGGCAAAGGAAAGGAGTTTCCAGAACGGGAGTGTGGCAGTGCCCGCAACAGAAGTCCAGCCTACCTACTTGCAATTCTTCTTTTTCCTGGGTTCTCACCCCTCCCTCAAGAAAGGCAGCAGCCTCAGCTGTTTTATTGCCCAAATGAGTGAGCACAGGGCTGCCTGCAGATGGTCATGAGAAGCTTGAAGATCATTAGATGGGTGATTTATTACAGGTCGAAGCACAGCAATTTTGTGCCTATCACAGAAGCCCTTGAAGCCTTGTGATGAATGAGAAGCCAGGTACAGCAAAGGATGGGCTGGGAACAGCAAGGCCAGGAGACCGAGCCCTGCTTGGGGCACAGGATGGAGCTATTCCCCTCTTGTTTCCACACAATTAGCCAGGCCCTTATATATGGGCAGGCTGCTTCTCTTTGGGCCCCAGTTTTTTAATCCATGACAGGAAAGAGACTGAGCAAAAAAAAAAAAAAAAAAAAAAAACTCTCCTTGCGAGCTTGTCACTGATTTCCTATGCTTATACCACTCTGTCTTCCTGACCATTAGAACCCAGCAATGCCCTGATGATACACAGTGCATGTATTATCTCTATGGGAATAGCCATAGCAGGGCTTGGCATGTGTGTCCCCTGGATTGCTTCCCTAGCTTCTGCTAAGTCCTGAGTCTTTTATGGAACCACTGGCCTACTGCCCCCCTGGCCCCTTTCATGATGCAGTTGTAGCTCCCCCTTTCCATAACCAAATTTCCCTGGTCTCCTTCCTCCTGGATTTGACTGAGACATGGTTCGGAGTCTTCAAATTTGCAGCAGTAAAATCAGATGGGCTGTTGACATGAAGATTCCAGAATCTTATGCCGGGCAGAAGCTAAATGTCCTGACAGCAGTGCCACTAGAATGATGCATTATTGTTGATCTGACAGAAGAGGGCTGGAATGATAGTTCAGTTGGTAAAGTGCTTGTCTTGCAAGATGAGCATCTGAGTTCAACCTTCAGAACTCATGTAGAAAAATCTGGGCATTGCAGCACACACTTTTAATGCCAGCACTAGAGACGTGGAGATAGGTGGATTTCTGAAGCTTGCTAGCTTACTTGGAGAGTTACAAGCTATCCTAAAATCACCCAAAGTGTCTGACACCTGAATAACAATGGGTAAGTTTGTCTTGGACCTCTTCATATTTATTTGCATAGGTGGACCACCCCCCCACATATGATATGACTTTAATGCTTTTCATGTATACAGCCCAAGAAATCTAGGCTACCATATTCACTAACGGATTACAAACTAGACCTGGGAGGGGCAGGCCAGAGACTCTTTGAAGAACGGTGGAGCTGTCTAGTTTAAAGCAGGAGGCACAGAGCAGGACTCTAATACACACCCAGGCTGTGCTGAGGAGTGTTCCAGGTGTCCTGCCGGCTGGGAGTGAACAAGCTTTTGACCCTAAGGAGCCTCTGGTCCTCTTGGGTGCATGGTTGCATTCTCACAGCCTGGTGTTTGCAATGCACACAGAGTAGTTGCTCTGGGAACATCTGTTTCTCTCCCCACCCCTGTCATTCCCTCCGGGTGCAGTGAGGATTGTGCATTCTTGTATCTTAGCCTTATTTCCCTCTCAGAGCTCCAACTATATCAGGTAGTCTTCCTGGTGGCCTCCCCCAGCATCTGCCCAGCATCCTTAAACTGTCCATCTTCACACCCATGCCCACTTTCAGCACATCCCTCTGGCCTCCTTCTGAGAAGCTGCAAAAGTGGGGCCTCCTGTCAAAGACAGTGCTTCGTCAAGAGGTGACTGTTTTCCCCCTGTTCCTCAGCTGGGACAAGCTGTTTCCAGCTTGCAAAGGGACCCTTGCCTTCCAGTCCCTCATTTGTTCCAGAATAAAACTAAGTATTTTTGGACCACCCAAAGCTCAGGCTGTGTTGGAAGAGGCCCTGGAAATGTTCTTGGCTCTGGCTGCCACTTTATGGGGAGGGGAAGCCAGCAGCAGCAGCCACAGTGGGCAATGCCTGGGAAGAGCAAAAGCTTTGGATCCAGGCCAACACTGTTGGGATCCAGGATTTGACTCGTGGTTTGCCTTAGACACATGGATCCCTGGGCATCTATCCCCGTTCACATTGTGGGAATGGCATGCCCATCTCCACAGGTTCTTCAGGGAGCCGAATGAAATGAGGTGTGATCATACAGAATCTCAGCTCTGTTGAACCTTTGGAAAGATGTACAGGTTAAGTTCATTACTGGGATAACCCCCACCCGCCCCACGACGCAGTGACTATGTACAGGGACAGAGGCCAGATGACAGGCAAGAGGAACACTTCCTTTGGGTTCGGATGTGGCAGTCCACTATCTCCCCTTCCTTGCCTTTTCTGTCAGCCTCCAATGCACCACTCTCTTTTGTTCCATTGTCCACCTTGAGAGCCCATTTCCTAGTCCTACTAGTTTAATCTCCTCTTTCCTTGATGTTTAGAGCTTGGATAAGGCTCACGCGTGTCCCTTTTGGAGCTGGAGAGGAGCAGTGAGGGCACTTGCCGCTGCTGATGAGTGTAACATCCACAAAACAAGCTTTCTGAGAATTTCTTTTTGTTCCTTGACAGTTTCCCACATATCCGTACAATTTCATACCTGCACATGCATTTAGTCATTTCTCCTTACCTGTTCATTGAAATACTTCTTCCCAACAAGTCCCCTTCTGTGTTCATGTCTGTTTTCTTGTGTGAGTTTAATTAGGGTTGTCTGGATGAGCCTAGGCGGGGAGGCTAGTCACCGAAACAACTGACCGCATTGACTGCACCCCAAGAAACTCTTAATTGCCAGTGATACCTCAGTAAGGAGTGGGGCCACGTGAGCCCTTCCTCTTCATTGTGGCTAATTCTCATGGTGCTCGTGTGTGGTACAGTACAAATTTATTTGCACCTATATAAATTATGCACATGCACATACACACAGAGCTAATGTTAACCATCTCTTAGGGTGAAATTATAATATGTCAACTTTGGAAGCATCTTCCCAGAGAAAGGATGAGAGGGATGAGAAAGACCCAGTCTCCTTCTTCAGTCGACAGTACGGTGCTCAGTACCCGACACCACCCACCACCACTGCTCTTGGTAGCAATTAAGATGAGAGTGGTATTCCCAATGAATTAGGGTAGGTTCTGGGCATCTCTAGCACCCTGAGTGAAGTGATAGTAGTGAGCTGATGTGCTGCTGACAAGGTGGCTTTAAGATATTAACAGATCATCAGGGAGGGACCTCTTACTCATGAACAAGGACAGGGGGAGAATGATGAGTTCAGCTGTATCCACAAGACACGGCAATAGAAACCAAAGCATTATCTCTTGTGGGGGGACCTAGGGCGTCTCATCATTTAGAGGGAACCTTGAAAAGCAGCTAGAAGACAGATCTTAGAAATGGAGAATGGTCTGTGACATGTGAATAACATTAACCAAAGCTCAGGAGCTGGGTTTGTAACTACTTCTTTTAAGGGGAAAAGGCACAGGATAGTGCACGTCTTTCACAGAAAGCATGCTACCACTCTTAGGTATCTTCTGTGTGCTTTTTTAGTTGGAACCTAAAATGACCATATTTTGTTCCATCTCAGAAACAGAACAATTAGACCATGAAGTTTGGCCACTTAGGCAAAGAAAGGAGAAATATAAGCTGACATTTCACTTTGCAGGCCCAGGGCTCTTTCTACTCCATCAGGCTGCTTTTCAAAAGAGACATGTATAAAGGAAATAAGTTTATGTTCTTATGCAAGTTTGGGATAGTTTCCTAATTGTGACTTCGATAAATTATCATAAACGGTGTGAATTATAACAGCATGAACATCTCTTATGGTTTTGGGGTTTAAAGTCTGGAATGAGCTGTAAGCAGCTGAGGTCAAGGTATCTGGAGGGCTGCATCCATTTGAATTTTTCTAGATGCACTTGGTTCTCTCATTATACCTATTATCACATTTCCTTCCTCTGTCTCTGGCTATGATTTGGTGTTTGACCCTTACAAGGCCCCTTGTGATAATACTAGACTCACCTAAGTAAGCCAGAACACTTCCCATATTCTAATCTCACCTGCAGTGTTCTTTCCCAATATGAAGCAACATTTACAGACTCTAAGCGCCAGGACTCAGACATCTTTAAGAAAGCATTATCCAGTTTATCACCATAGCTATGTTTTGTGTCAGTGTATTTTCTTCCCTGTTCAGTCTGATCTCTGCTGTTCAGCATAGTTATCACTTTAGAACAAAGAGGATCCCTTGGATTTGCAGCAGAATAATTATTATGCACATCCATTAAGTGTTGCTGTTCATATGGCACAGTTGCAAGTTAGTTCCCAGGACTTCACATGTCATTCATTTCTCTAATGGAGTTAGTGCTGTTAGAATCTGCATTTTTCAGGTGAGGGACCACACCCAGATGAAATAAACTGTCCCAACTTTTAAGGTAGAAGCCACAGGTGGGAACACTGGTTGCCTGGTCCTCAAGCTTGTGGCCTTTACCAAGAAGTCACTACCGTGGTTGTGGATACCAGGAAGGTGGGCCATGAGTCTGTTGCACCAAGCTAGCTATCTGCTGTGGTGTTTGTCTAAGCCTGACTTCAATGTCCTAAACAGACCCTCTGTGCTAAGGAAACCGTCAAACACCATACATCAACAACTTGACAATCTTTTCTGATTAGGGACTAGGAATGCTGGAGATGAGTGTTATTTCCAAGTGATATGGCAGCTGGAGTTTTGTTAGCATCTTCAGAAACAAATTAATCTTTTTCTCTCTTACCAGAAATTCCCATTTTTCTGAGTACATTGGTTCAGTGTCTAGGGAAAGGTGATGTTGTGACTGTGACTGGATATGGAAGATGATGCCTGGGCTTTGGCCCTGCAATGCAGAGGGCAGTGTGGGACCCTCTTCTCTCCTCTCTCATCCTTGGTTCTGCCAACTGCTTGCTTGATGGTATGCCTCCTCCTTTGGCCTCTTCCTTAGCTAGAGGCAGCTGCTAGGCCCACATTTGTTTACTTAGCTGTCATTTATCCCCATTTATTAGCCTTGGTGCTTATATGAAATCAGCCCTGGGGCTTAGGGACTCTCACCTCGTTTTCTTCTTGGTAATACTACAGTCTCACTTGTTCTGGGGGCTCTCTGCTGGCAATCTATGTGAATAAAAAGAGAGAATAAAACACAGTCCACCTTAGGACTATAGTTAAAGGTCCAGTTAAAGAAAAGCTACAAGGCTTTAGCTGTTCATGAGCACATTGGTGGCTTCATATGTGAGGTCATAGGAAGGGATAAAGAAAACCCTTTCACCTAAACTATCTTCTCAGAGGTTCTCCAAGAAGTTGCCTGGCCTCCCGTGACAATGTCAACTAGCCTTTGTAAGATAGATACACATTTCCAGAGAATAAAGCTTGAAGATGCTAGCTAACTACGCTTCTTTCATTACTCAAAATACACAACCTATTAGGAAATTGGGAGAAGAGGTGGGCATCACCTAACTAATCAGTTTAGTTACTGTTAAGATGGTATGCTGGGTTAATAAACACTTTTAGCAAAGTGCTAGATTACAAAATTAACATGCAAAAAACCAGTAGCCTCCCTATATGTCAAAGATAGAAAAATAAGTTAGGGAAACAGTCTCATATGCAGTATCTTAAAAATTTCCTTGGAATAAACCTAACCAAGAAATAAAAGACCTATGCAAGGAAACTTCCAAACACCAAAGAAAGAAATCAAGAAAGGCACTAGAAAATGGACAGGGCTCCCATTTCATAATTGGTAGAATAAATATACAAATGGCTACCCTTCCAAAAGCAAATCTACAGATTCAATGCAATCCCTATAAAAATTCCAACACAGTTCTTTACAGAAATTGAAAAAAATCTTAAAATTCATATGGGAGCACAAAACCTCTGGAAAGCTAAAGAAAACCATAAATATTAAGTATATTGGTAGGGAACCACTAGGTCTGATTTCAAGTTTCTCTACAGAGCTATCATAATTAAAACAGCATGATACTGACATAAAAATAGACAGACTGACCAAAGCGATAGAACCGAGGACCCATGTATGGGTCTATTTTCATACAGCCACTTGATTTTGACAAAGAGGCCAATAAATACACAATAGAGAAAAAATACAGCATCTCCAACCAGCTAATAAATACACACTGGAGAAAAAACATCTTCAGCCAATAGTGCTGTTCAAATGAGAAAGCTACATGTAGAATAACAAAACTGGACCCATATTTTTCAACCTGCACATGACCAGTTCCAAATGTAGAAAAGATCTCAATGTTAGACCAGAAATTCTGAAACTTCTAGAAGAAAGAGTAGATAGCACACTTTGCTATATAGACTCAGATAAGAACTTTCTGAATAGACCTCTGGTCACCCAGGAAACAGGACCAATAATCCACAAGTGGGACTCCTGAAATTAAAATTTGTACTGCAAAGTGTTTGTTGGCTAAAGAGGAATCCTAGAGAATTAAAAAAAAGTCTTCTAGCTATACTTCTGACAGAGGATTAGTATGAAAACTATATAAAAAAAGCCCTCAAAAGCTGAACACCAAGAAAGAAAAGCCAAGCTTTGGGCTGTGGGTTATGGATATGAACAGAGAATTCTCAGAAGAGATACAATGGCTAAGAAATATTTTAAAAAATGTTCATTATCCTTAGCCATTAGGGGATGAACATTTAAAATAGTTTGAGCTTTCATCCTACTACAAACAGAATAAATAAGATTGAAAAAACAAAAGGCTACACATGCTGATGAGGTATAGCAAATGGAGATGCTTCAAGCACTGTGGGTAGTCGTGAGGCTGGTGCAAACATCATGGAAATCAGTGTGATGGCTGTTTATAAAAACCAGGAATAGGTCTGTCTTATGACTTAGCCCAAACCCTCCTGTGTATATATTAAAAGGACTCCTTTTTCCCATGACAGAGACACACAATCCATGTTGACAGCAGTGAGAACACGGAAACAGCCTATATGTTCACACACTGATGACTGGACAATGAAAAGGTGCTATCGTAGACAATTGGATTTTATTTAGCTTTAAAGAAAAGCGAAATTATTAATCTGCAGGTAAATGGGCAGAACTTGAAGCCATCAAAGGGAGTGAGATAACGTAGAGCTAGAAATACAAATGTCATCTGCTCTCGGTCATATGTGGATCTTGGTGAGGATGAAAAGGAGTACCTGTGAAATACAGGATACTAGAAGGAGACCATTGGTGGAGAGGAAGAAGATAGATCTTATGGGAGCATAGTAGAAGAAAGGTGATATGATGAGAGAAAGAAGAAGTAAAGTGTTTAAGTGGGGAGAGGGATGGGGGGCCAGGAGGGAGGAGGACATTGGTATCTAGCTGGAGTTACATTATATGGGGGCTAATGCTCCTCCCCCAAAGCCATAGGTTGTCTAATAAAAATCCTAGTGCCAGGTGTGATATTCTTCTCTTGAGATGTTAGCCAGGGGTGTTCTGGAGACCCCCAGAACAATACAGTCTACTACCATTGTTCTTGGTTGTCCATCAGAACTTGGCAAGACTCTAATTCTGAGGACTCCTTACATGTTGGACACAAGATATGTAGAAATCAAGTTGGTACTGATCAGGAAGGAAGCGTCCTCTGTGCTGTCTAGCTCTAATAGTATTGGATGGCATAATTCAGACTTCTGGGGCACAAAAGTCATCAACAGTTTTAGAAACATGTAAACCACAGCAATGATTTGCATGTGTGCACTAGTGATATGAATGTTATGGGGGTAACCAATCTCTCTCTGAATGTGTTTGAGACAGGGTTTCTCTGTAGCTTTGGAGCCTCTCTTGAGACTCACTCTGTAGATCAGGTTGGTCTTGAACTCACAGAGATCCTCCTGTCTCTGCCCTCCTCCCCCCCAGTACTGGGATTAAAGGCATGCACCACTACTGCCCAGCCCAACCACTCTCATTGACCTTAAAGCCTACTCACCAGGAGGAAACACATACCTAGTACTTTAAATCTGGACAAGAACCCATGGTTGGGAATCTCAAAGGCCCCAGCGGCAAACCTACAGATATTATTTTGCTAAACAAAACTGCTGCTCTCTACATTTGTATCTCTGTACCCATAGATTAGTGTAGCGCTAATAGTCCATCAGAGAAGCTTCTTTGTGCAGTGAATGGTAGTTAATGTAGACTCAAAACTGGTTAAAGAGCAGGAGGATGACTTTCTGAGGAATGCTTAGCTATGAGTGGGGCATCTATGTCACATTTTCTCCTCAGGGCTCAGGGACTATCACCAAAGAGGGAGTGGAAAGCTTGTAAGAGTCAGAGGTTGGGAGGATCGGAGAGAAACTTTCCTCTAGCCGTGACAGGATCACTGCACTCAGGAACTCACAGCAGTTTGGTTACCTACATAAGACCTGCACAGAATCAAACCAGTCAACTTTTTGGCACAGAGGGTTCATAGGACCCCACCGATAACTGTCTAGCTACCAACAGGAGAATCAGGTTTTTTTAGAGGTTGATTGTGTTCTTGTCAATGGCCTCATACCCGTGAACATTTAGATAACACAAACAGGACTCAGTGTGTTATTAAAAATACACACAGTCGCCAGATGGTGACGCACGTCTTTAATTCCAGAACTGGGGAGTCAGAGGCAGGTGGATCTCTGAGTTTGAGGCCAGCCTGGTCTACAGAGGAAATTCCATGACTTCCAGGGCTACACAGAGAAACCCTGTTTCGACAAACCAATGAACGAACGAACGAACGAACCAATAAACCAATAAAAAGAGAACATTAGATTACAAAGGAGGAGGTAGGATCTAGAATGAGTTGGGGGGGGGTTAATATGCTCAAGATGCATTATAAACGTGTGAAATTCCTAAAGAATCAATAAAATTGTTTTAAAAGGGCTGCATATGGGTTGTGTATGCTGGACTTGTGAGCATATTGTGGGCTGTCTGAACCTATCACATTGGTGCAGAGATGGAATTTTTTTCATACCAGTTTGCCTTCTGTGTACAAGATATTTTGAGTCACACTTAGCCCACCTTGCATCCAGTGGGGGCCAAGGCCTCTATATTTCTCGAGAAAACTTGCTCTTCAGTTCCTGGCATATTTGGGGGTGATGAAGTAACCACTGAGGAAAGAGTAAGAAGGAAGGTACATCTGGGTGAGGTCATCATATGAGTCTGAGCTGAGGGGCCTTATAGACTTTTAAATCTTTGGCATTGTGGGTTTGCTTTACCTTAGCTGTCTTGTATTCTGTGGTGACACCACTCATGTCCAGCAGATGGAGATGTTGCTATGTGAAGGAGAGTTTTGGAAAGAACTTGACCCCCCCCCCCCGCAAAAAAAAAAAAAAAAAAGCTTGCTTATCTATCTATCTATCTATCTATCTATCTATCTATCTATCTATCTATCTATCTATCTATCTATCTATTTATCTTCTCTTAAAAAAATGCCTAAAAGGCTTTGCTTAGTTCGAAGTTTTAGGTAGTATTTAAAACAAAATTGTAAGAAATCAGAGCCTTTTCAAGCTTTGACTATTCTCAAGTCTCTGCTAGGTTCATGGGATCTGTTGCCACCTCTAGCCTCCATCCCTCCCTCCCTCCCTCCCTCCCTCCCTCCCTCCCTCCCTCCCTCCCTCCCTCCCTCCCTCCCCCCCCTTTCCTTTCCTCTGTGAACCACTCTATTTGTTTGGCACGCGGACTTTTAATATAGTGGGCTAGAAATTATAAAAGGGAAACCTGCAGCTGGGCTTGTTAACTGCACAATCCCGTCTCAAAAGGGCAAGAGAAATTTAAAAGACCAGAAGGAAGTGTGTCCATATAAGCCGTGTTTGCTACTTTGCTGGATGGGATTGTAAACGATTTGTTCTTTTTGTTTTGATTTATTTAAGAATTCTTCTGCACCAACATTTTGTGCATTTTAACTTAAGGTTAAATCTGTATGAATCTCACGTCTCTTTTTCTGACCTTGGTAATTCATGTGTTCATATTTTGGTTTGTGTGTATGTGTTGAATTGGTGCCTCACTTTGTAGCCCAGGCAGGCCTGGAACTTGAGGTAACCAACCTTTCCCTGCTTTGACTTCCTCAGAGTATTGAGGTTCCAGGCATGAACCTGGCGTTTTATTGCATAGGTTTGGACATTTCCTGGGTGTCACATAGGTCCCAAGTGGGGAGCTGGGCAGCACTGGGCAGCACTGTGAAAAAGGGGGAGGGAGGCTGCCTCATTTCCCAGGGCTACTGGGCAAGCTCTAAGCATCTCTGAAGGCCTTCCTGTGATGATGGGAGGGGAACAACCCAGTCTGTGTCCGAGGCATCTCAACCCCTTGCTGAGGTGGGGAACATGGGTAGAGAGAAAGCAACTTAAGCCCCTGCCTCTTCCTGTCATGGGTGTGCTGTATTCCAAATCTCTCTCTTTTTAATGATTTATATGTATGCAGTGTTCTGTCTGCAGACCAGAAGAGGGCACCAGATCTCATAACAGATGATTGTGAGCCACTATGTGGGTGCTGGGAATTGAACTCAGGACCTCTGGAAGAGTAGCTGGTGTTCTTAACCTCTGAGCCATCTCTCCAGTTTCCGCTATTCCTCTTTTATTGGTGACACTGGAGCCCAGCCTTCAGAGCTGGAAACGTCAGAGGAAGCTTCATGCTTTTGCTATTACCTCCTGTCTAAATTCGTTGATTACTGTTGTGTGTCTTGTCTCAGGTACGCCTCTCAGCTGATTCTTCCAGATCTCTTGTCCTGATCAGAGCATACAGCATCCTTCCCATAGAATCACTTCAAATACCTTCTGGTCACTGATTCGTCTCTGATTTTTCTCTCTTACCTCTGTCAGGCTGTGGGTCACAGTCCCTTTTGGGCTCTGCTGTGTGCTGAGCACAGGGAGCTGTTCTCCAGAGATGGTTCAGAGTCTAGAAGATCTTGATAGAGGGAGAAATGGCCAAGAATACTAGGAGAAGATAAAGATCGGGGAAGATAGTATATCTGGCTACAGGATTTATAATCCCAGAGACTCAGAATATTGAGGCAGGATGATTGCGCATTCAAAGTCTGCCAGAGCTGTAGCAGTTCAAGACTCTGGGTGTAATTCTAGGTACGACTGAGAGGTGTGCATGTCTGTGTTAATAGGGTCTGTGGAGAGGAAGTGGAGAATAGGAAATACGGGAGAGGACAAGAAATAGGCGAGGAAAATGAGATTTCAAAACCAGAGAACCGGAAGTTGGTAGTGTGGGCTGTCACGGGATGAGCAGTGGTCATGAATGATGATTTTTCCTGCTTAATCTTCACAGCAGGGGTAAGAATCTACTTTTCACATTAGGAAAGTGAGGTCTATTGGAGAAACTCACCCAGAATGACACAGCTTTGTGAATGCAGTTTGTGCCTTGCAGCACAGGGAATGTCTGTGCATCAGGGTCTTGTCCACTAAGCCAGAGCCTCTCTTTCCATTGGGGAATGGATGTGGCCAAGCAGGGCAGTCCCTGTTGTGATGGTGCTAATGAAGTACACTCCACCACCGTGGTGTGGTTTCTGGTGTAAAGGAAACCTCTTCAGCACAGACCCTAAAGTTTCTGGAGTAAGAGTGAAGATGGGTTAGTCAGGCTATAACATCCCCTGAAGCTATCACCTAATATTTTTCCTCCAGGCTCTTCAGTGGTGCATGTGGAATAGAAAGGACATTTCTGAAGCACTTCATGTCCCTGAGAGAGGCTTTCCTGTATCATATATGGAGTTCCAGAACTCTGCATCCATCTGCGGCCAGATGCAAGGATTATAAGCTGTCCACACTGGGAAGGGCAGGAGGAAGGTTATTTAAAAAAACCTCTGCTGAGAGGGCCATGCTCAGCTGTCACTGCCCCTCACTGGCTCTGGAAAAGCTGGCCCTGATCTTCGAGCTGGTCACTGTAGCAATAGAGCTGGCCCAACCCTCAGGGGAGAACTACCACACCCTCTCAGGAGAGATGCCTGGCCCCTCATCATGGATATGGAAGAGCTGACCCTGATGGCATGGGCTCCCAAGAGTTGGCTCCTCTCCTCACCTGAGGGGAGTGGACCCAGTGGCTTAGGCTGACCAGCTCAGTGACCACATCCAGGACCTTGGTTTGTTCCACCCTAACATCTACCCCATTTATGGCCTGCTGGAAAATGTGAAGGGACTTGTTCTGTGGAATGATACTCGAAGGGGTAGCTTCAGGAGATCTGACAGGAGTTTCAGTGAGGGTTCTGTGATGATGGTGGATCAGAAACCAGAGGCCTTGAACCAGATTCAAGGAGCATTTGCATGTAAAGCTGATTGGACAACAGGGTATTCTGTGTGACGCACTGTGGCTCCCAAAGCCACTAAGACAAATGAAGATTTTGTTTGATTTGTTTTGGATTTAATGTTTTTCTTAATTTTCTTTTGGGGGGATGCTGCAAGGGTGAAGGACAAAGATGGGGGACTGGAAAATGAGCAGAATTGGAGTGCATGATGTGGAATTCTCAAAAAAGTCAATAAAGAAATTATGTTAAAAAGAAAAGAAGAAATCCTCTGTTTCTTTTTCATTCAGCAGATGTAGATCCTAGCTCAGCTGCCGTGCCAGCTCTGATTTGAACAAAGACCTTAGGGCTCCTGTACCTCAGAGTCCCTGTCACACAGCACACACCCCAATGCTCACTCGGCATCTGAGCTTTCCCTGAGGATGCAGCGTTGGTAATTTCAAATGACTTCATTGGTCTTCCCAGTGGCCTATGGCCTGTGATCTCCTGGAGAGCAAATATCTTTCTTCTCCACTCTACATTTACTTTACATAATAGCAAAGAAAGGGGGCTGGGGCCCAGTGGGTAACATGCTCAACTTTCAAAGGTGAGGAGGACCTGAGTTGGGAATGGGGTGTAGGGTGTGGGGATTACGACCTCAGCAGTGGCCAGATAGGTGGTGGTCCAGAGGCAGAGGCAGAGGCATTCCTGGCCAGCTGGCCTAGTGTACTAAAGAGAAGAGAAAAGATTCTCAGTCCGGGAGTGGCCCTGTGCCAATCAAAAGGTGGAGGGTACCTGGAGAATGGGGACCTAGGCTATCCTCTGATTTCCACACACACCTGAACACATGCACATCTGAATACACACATGCACACACACAGCAAAAAGCAAAAGAAACAATTGAGATGCCATGCACCATGCACTAGGCTTCACGGCTTTAATAAATATAAACGTTTTCTCATTTAGGAGCCTGAAGATTAAGTCCTTCATTCATTTTTGAATCTAGTCACGGTTTCCCACAACTATTCAATGATCCCTTGCTGTGAACCAGGCAATATGTCAACCCACAGGAAACTGAAGTCCTAGTGGGGATGTGTTCTTGTGCAAATACACACATGCACAAATTCCAGGCGTGTGTGAAGAGGATCCATAAAGGAAGAAAAAAACAAAGGATGGATATATTAGAAGGAAGGATATAGTCTGGTTGCTAAAGATGGGCAGGGAAGACATTTCTGAGATGGAAACTTTAAAGCTGAGGCCTCGACAATTAATAGAATGTTGTCAACCAGCCTAACAGGTCAGAGGTGGCACACAGTGGGCTGTGTGAGGAATAAAGCTGCTAGCAGTCCTTGCAAGCAGTTTCTCCTAAGGTGGACACAGCTTTGCTTCCACTTAAGAGTGCTCTGCACAGGAGCAGCCTTTTGATTAAAGAGTTCTATACCATTTGCCCCATGAGGAGCTGCAGAGTGAGCCTCCCGGCTCTGCTCAAGCTTGCAGGGGAGATGATTTAAAGTCATTACACAGGGTAGCCCCAGCAGTGCAACTGATGCTAAGGTCCCAAGTGGTCCCGAAAGAGGGAGGAGGTCTCTGTCAAGGGTCTTGTGCAGGAGCGCACAGTAACAAAGTGACGCTGTTCCTCCATGGCCTGTCCTGTGCCCTGGCCCAGAGGCAAAGGCATCCATCTGACCCTCCTGCTGAATCTGTGCAAAGACCCCCACTCTGAACTGCTTTAATGATAGGAGGCGGCTGGGAACAGCTGGGAACCGTTGTTAGTTTCTGGCAAGGTCCTGGAATTTCTTCCTGTGAATCTTATGCCCCTGAGCTGCTGGGAGCCCCTGACTTGACCTGGAGTTGAACCTAGCTGAAGGGTCCGGGCTAGGAGTGGTCTCCTTGTCAAACCCAATAGCAGCATGAAATTGCACAATCCTTTCAAGAGAGCAGAGGCTGCCTTTCCAGTCTTTGAGAGGCCAAGTGTTCCTCAGGCATAGGCCATGTCAAGAGAGAGTGACCAGATATGACAGTCACTTTTGCCCACCAACACCCCAAAGAGACAGTGGGTCTTTGGGTACAAATAGGGTGGAGAAGGGTCTGCTGCTGAAGATAAGAGCTGGGTGAGGCTAATTGTTGTTTTCAAGGGCAGAGGCATAAAACATCTGTTAGTGCAGTTTGTTCAAGGACACCTTCCATTCACAGAATTGAAACGGAATGGTGACAACTGAAGTCTGACCTCTTCTTTTAAGAAAAATACACGTTAGCTTCTTAAAAAGAAAAAATTAGCACACAAACAATGGGTTTCATTGCGGCATTTCACACATTACTTTTGTAGGCCCTTCTCACTCTTTCCTACCCACCATCTTACCTCCCGCCTTGCTCTTACCAGTAGCCCCTTCTGCTTTCATGTAGTCCCTCCCCTCCTCCTTAAGTTCATTTTTTTTCATTTTTCCTCTCTTACCGTCTCCTTTCTATCTTCATGACCTACATTCACACCATATACATGCATATATTATATTCCATATAAATATTGAGGTCTAGCATCTGTATATGAAAAAAATACAGTATAGTTTTCTGAGCCTGGTTTGTTCTGTTTAATAATGATTTCCAATTACATCCCCTTACCTGCAAATACCATGATCTCACGGTAGAATAAAATTCTTCTTCTTTTTTTTTTTTAAATCTCTTTATCTGTTGATAGAATTAGGCTGGCTCCATTTCTTAGCTATTGTGAAGAGTGCAGCTGTAAACTTGAGTGTATAAATATCTCTGTGGTGGGATGTAGGGAACTTTAGGGTATCTTTGGGCGTCCAGGAGTGAATGAAAAATAAGGCCAGAAGAAGAAAAGCAACTTCACCGGGCTGTAGTTCTGTCTAGAGGTTGGAGTCCTGTGGGCACAGTTTTTAAGCCCTGGGTTCCCATGTGTCTTCTCTCTGCCATCTGATCTGCATATTGATTTATTCATTGACTAATTCAGCCACTCTTCACTCCTGCATTCTTTATATGTTTGTCCACTACCATTTATTAAGAAAGCAAAGGTGCCTGGCAGGTTCTCAAGGAAAGGATAATACCATAGTAGGTAGTAGAGTGTGAGCAGAGTGTCATGGGGGAGGCAGACACACAAGGTGGTGTCATGGGATGAATACAGAGAACATCCCAGGGAAGATGGCCTTTGAGTCTTAAAGGAGAAGAAGGACTGATTTTGTTAATGGAAGTAGGGACAATTCGCCAGTGGGCTTAAGCTCTATACCATGGTAGCAGGAGCTCTAAAGAGGGGCTGAAGTGAAACGCTGCCATCAATGAAAGACGTGGGACTCTACTACCAAAGCAGCCAGCCACACTGAATGTCACCAGAGGCTATCCCTGGGCTGGAGGCAATGGAGATGTCAGAAGGGACATTGGACCCTTATCCTCAAGGGACTTGTCTCTTACTGAGGAGAAAACAGCCCAGTAGGAGGCAACACTGAGGTGGAGGCCTGAGATTTGCATTATTGCCTTGCTCTAGCTTTACTTGTCCGAAGCCTCAGGATTTGGGCTGTTTTTCGCCCGTGAATTAGTGAAGCTTGACCCACTTTCTTGTCTCAGAAAAAGGAAAAGGCAATACCCAGATTTGAGTCTTTTTTTTAGTTGTGTAACATGAAAACATTCTTTTTTGTCTGCCACTGGGAGCATGCGCATTAGTTGTTAGTAAGGGAGCCAGGTACCTTTAGGAGCAAACTCATATATCACACACCATCGAAGAGTCCTAATCCTTTTTGTTTTCAGCTAAAGCCTTATAGTTCATCTTGAACATGCACGAGGGCATCTTTCCTCTGTCCACTGTCTTTATGAGGCAGGCTGCACATGCCTAGACATGTTCTTGCCCCTGTCTTCATGAAGCGTGCTCAGACGTGTTCTTGTTCATTATTATAACATATACCGAGAATGCCCCGAAGTGCTCTTACCATTTTAACTCTCCTCTTCTGTGACCTTGAACTCATCATGTCCAAAAGTGTGTCTGCCATCTTTCCTTCTTGAACTCTAGCCTTAAACTGAGCATGCTCAGGAGTGAGTGTTTCTCTAAAGGGCTTTTTCATACTAAACTTCTATAAACTTCCCAAATAAAATCCCTAAATGTCTTCTTTTGAAGGAGGAAATAACAACCATGTTCTTTTGCCTATTGCCCGTCTCCACTCTTGTGTCTTGACTGAGCTTGTTTTGGTTTTGTACTCACAAGATGCATTGCATCTTGTTTCCCAAGACTCTTTGCCCATTATCTTCTTTCTCTTCGTTTTTGAACTGGGTGGATGGAGTTAAGACAGTCAACACACTAAGCCTCCAGGAAACACCCTCCGTAAATCCAGAGGACTTCTTGACGATTTCTAAATAAGGGAGTCTGAAAACTCTTAAGGCTGAATTCTGTGAGAACATGGCCCCTCCTTGAGCCATACCCTCTCCGGAGGAACTCCGAGGGCTAGGAACTCTTACTGTGTGAATGCAGAAAGCATTGAACAAACTTGTAATAGGTTGGCCTTGAATTTCTAGGGTAGAATCAGCTCTTCTAGCACTCAGCCTTCCTATGATTTCTTTCCCACTGGCCAGCTGCCTTCCAATCTGTAGACTTCACCCCTAGTTCTGAAAGGCATTATTTTCTTACTATTCTCTCTCTCCCTCAACACACAGTTACACACCTTTACTTTTTTCTCTTTCTTCCTTTCTTTTTCTTCTCTGTTTCTCCTTCCTTACTTCTTTCTATCTATCTATCTATCTATCTATCTATCTATCTATCTATCTATCTATCTATCTATCCTTTTACCTCTCATTCTCTTTTAAGTATAAATGTGTGGGCCAGTGATGTATGTGTGTTTGCATGTTATGTTATGTGCATTCATGTATGGGCTAGATTTTGATGTCAGGTATCTACTTTAACATTTTCTCCTTGATTATTTGAAGTGGAATCTCTCTGAACACAGAGCTTGTGATTTGGGGAGTCTTGCTATCAGCCTACCCCAGGGAGCCCCTCCTCTCCATTCTCCTTCTGAAGGCTGGGATTACACATGGGCAAGCCCGACCAGCTATTCTGTGAGTGCTGGGGAACAAATTCTGGTCTTCATGTTCGTGCAATAAGTGCTGTATCCACCGAGCCAACTCATCCGCCCCAAGATCCTCTCCTATGCTCATGTGCTGTCCATGACCATGACTAAATAGAGGAGCACACTATTGTATCTTACACAGCTGGATTAAATCTGGCAGGCAGTTCTTCTGTTCACTTCTTGATTTTTTTCCTTAGTCACTGGTTTATTTTTAATGTATCCTATCTTGAACTGATAGATAGTAATTGCACAGATATGTAAAGAGTAAACATTTTTGTAAAAGAGTGACATTCGTTGAATTTATACAATGTGGAATGCTCAGATCAAGGTACATCCATTACTTCAGGCATTTCTCAGTGATTTGTTGAGAACACTTGAACACCCCCCCCCCAACCAGGTGATTACTTCCACCAGGACAGTTATTTTACAATTTCATTTTCTTTCCTGCAGAAGGATTAAATGCACATCCCTCGGATTTGAAGCGATGTTCTGGGTGGCTAGCTCTTCTGTCTTGCCCAAATTGAGTACAAGACAACTAAGAACATAGACTTTCTAGAGCAGTGGTTCTCAGCTTTCCTAAAACTGTGACCCTTTAGTACAGTTCCACTTTATAACTATAATTTTGCTACTGTAATATAAATATCTGTAATATAAATTGTAATATAAATATCTGTGTCTTATGATGGTCTTCTGCAAGAGAACCAAGTGCTTTTAACTGATAAGTCATCTCCCCAGGTTGAGATAGGTTCTTGCCATATAGTTCAGGCTGGACCAGAACTCTTGATTCTTTTGACTTTCTGACTCAAGTTCTGGGATTCCAGATGTGCATCCTGAACCCTGATCCTCATTAGTATTTCACTGTGGTGATTGACAGATGAATCTCTTATTTGTGTTTCTATTTGTGTATCTTTACCTCTGGATCACTTCGGACTTTACATAAATACCTGATCAAGCACTTCTGACACCAGCCACAACAAGGTCTAGAGCTGGCTCAGAGCAGAAGTCTCATTTTTCGAAGCAACTTGGTGGCCACCATGTTTTTTCTCCATCTCCCTTTCTTCTCTGTGAAAACATGTGCCTTGCCATTTTGTTCTGAGAACTATCTCAGTGGCCCTCTGCTCTGGACATTTCCTCAGTTAGATAAAACCTGGGTGTTAGCACTTGGGAATGGAATGGCACGGTGGGGTGGAAGATTAGCACATGATTTCCTAGCAAGGATACCCCCTCTCACAGCAACGACTTAGACGCTAGGCTGCTTGGCCCAGTGAAGATACACCTTCTTCAGAGGCTCTGGTGGCTCTGCCAGACACCCTTTCCTACAGAGGGTCTGATGGCCCTGGCAGGAATCCTCTGCTCTCCTAGTTGAGAACCTTCTTTGGACTGTGGTGATGTTGTACCTGAAAAGAAGTTCTGGGGACCAAAACACTGACACCCCAAAGGCCAGGCATTTAGGCTGGATGACTGAGGCTGTGGCTGCAGAAGCAACAGGCCTTACATAAATGTCCAGGTTCTGAGATTCTTGTCATGAATGTCAGTAGGTCCACACCACTCATTTGGTGATTCTGGGTATATCAATTACTGTGACCTCAATTTTCATCTTTGAAAATTTTGTTTTACAAGTTTTTAAAGTTTGTTTTAAAAGTGTAATCACAAATGCTTCTATTGTCCCTTCTCTCCAAAGGATCACATGCCTAGTCTCAAACAGATGAACCAAGAAGTTCTGCGTGAAGGGATCCAGGCCCCTATCTTTTGGGCAGCCATCATTAAACCCAGTGTAGAGGTCAGGAAAACATGAAGGGAGCCTGCCAATGGCATACAGCGGTAGGTAGCTAAGCTACGCCAGTGCTTTCCTTTGGCTTGCCTGGTATAGGGTCCCATGGAACGTTTAGAGAGCTAATGGTAGGCAGTAGTCGTTCGGGAGCCAGTGTGTGAAATGTGTCTTGCCTGTAGAGGGTGGTCAAGGCTGTTTGCTAGAGGGAGCTATTAATTCCCAGGTGCAGTGCTTCATGGGGGCTGCGAATTAATCCGTATTCCTTGATATCTATGGTGTAGTGAAGATAGTGTCAGAAAAGTGGAGCGGAATGTCTCTAAGATAACAGTCTCAAGTCTCTGTCCCTTTGTAATGTCAATAGATTGTAGTTAGTGCTTCTTATGTGCTCCAGCAAAGGTCGTTAGAGGAAGACTCAGGCTCCTGCCTCCCTTCTTGCCCTAGTTACAAGCTATTTGAAGGTTGTCCACTCAGTTGCTTTCTCTTCTTTTCTTTCTCTTCCCAGAATGGCTAATAATAATAATCACACTGTGGGTGGATCTCACAGGACGCTCTGCGCTTTGCTGATCTAGAGTGGTTCTGTCTGAAGAAAGGATGAAATAAATTAAAAATTCTTCAAGCCCCTTAAAGCCTTAGGGTTTCAGGAAAAAAATTGAATCACGTCTTATGTCCACAATATCTAAGCATCTATTGTAATTGTGAGGGCAACATGAAATAGAGGACAATCATGCTTTTTTAGTTGGATTAGAGCAAGAAACAGTTTGCTCAAACTCCAATTAGAAGGACTGAAGTTAGACAAGAATCCCTTTGTGAGGACAGGGGATGTCTCTCACGGGAACAGGGGTCTGAGACGGCCTTCTCAGAGGAGGGTGTGGGAAGGCAAAAGACAGGATTTAGGGTGATGGGATATTCCCATCTAAGGAAGATTTCTAAAGTCATTGCAACCATAAACTTAGCAATGAACAATATGTGGTTTTTATTTACCCATAGTCAGTAGCAGCCTGGAAGTTTTAAGTATAAAATTCCAGAAATAAATAATTTATAAGTTTTAAAGTATATCCATTCTGAGTTGTGTATATCCTTGTGTGTGTCTTAAAAGACATCTTCAAGTGTGGGTCCTTAGATGCTTTCTACCTTTTGTTTAAGACAGAGACTCTTCTTAGCCTGGAACTTCACCATACAGGGAAAACAAACAAACAAACAAACAAATCCCAATGACAATAAAAAACCCCAAGATAAAACAAAAAAAAAACAACCCTCCCAAACAAACGCACAACAACAATAACAAAAAAACCCAAACCAAAAACCAAACCAAACCCAAATAAAAAAGCAAAACCCCCAAAAAGATCTGGCCCCCACTTTGACGCTGCAGGGATAAGGCATGCACCATCAGATGAGTTTTTTGAGGTGAAACTCAGATCCTTACACTTTGGAGACACTCTACTTTATAGACTGAATGCCCTCGGCCCTGAGTGTGATGGTACATGCACCACCCATCCTGGAATTTGAATTATCACTTGGGGCAACATATCCTTACCACCCAGCCATTAGTGGTATATGCTACCCACCCATTTGTTATCAAGCTCCTCAAGTTGATTACTGAGGTCTTCCACTGTTGGTATAGATTCTTGGTGCTGTTTTCAGCCTCAGATATCCTGGAAGTCTTGGGGTGTGTCCTCTATGAATAAGGAAGTTTGACAGGACCTTGGACTAAATAAACCAGGCCAGATCCTTGAGCATAACTGATTACTTTACACTTACTCTGCCTTCTATTTATCCAACTTATATAGAGTCTGGGATTTAGAGTCATTCAGTCCTGGGTTAAGTTTGTCTACTCTTATTTACCAGTTATTGACCTTATACAGGTTTTCCACCTATCTGAGCACAGGTCCTTTGGCTGCCACAGAAACAGTGCCTCTTGTTTGAAGCTGCCTGCAAGGACCAGGTGAGTCAAATAAAGGCATGCAAAACACTTTGCAAGGTCCTCAGCAGGCAACAGGCTTTTAGTAACTGATGCATATTTAAGAAACCCCATCATCTGTGTGCATACCCTGTGCATGGTTCAGAAAAGTTCTAAGATGGAGAGCTTAAGTCTCCCCATGCTGTTCAATAAATACTTCCTGTTAGGACAAAGTGAACTTGTAGTTTTGCTCAAACAACGCTGTTAAGCAAGGGCTGGTGGAGTGTTAGAGTTCTCCTTGTGTGTGTGTGTGTGTGTGTGTGTGTGTGTGTGTGTGTGTGTGTGTGTGATTGTGGGTCCTGGGCAGGGTGTCGGAATGTCCCTGCCTCCTGACTTCCTCTCCTTGCTTTTGGTGGCTACCCACAGGCATTTGAAACACCATTTAGAAGGCAGGAATTTGAGATCCGTTCCAAGCTGGAAGTGACTTTCATGTGACAGACAGCACCACTCTATGACTCTGTAGCTAATTTTCCCTGCCTAGGCAGCTCTCCAAATTCCTGGGATGTGATCAATTGCCCAGACCACTTTAGGTCAGGGGTAGGAGAAAGCTGTATGCAGCTCACCCAGCATGTGCCGAAACCTAGCACCCAGTTCACGTCTTTTCTTACCCTTCCAGGCAGCTCTTGTTCTTGTAAGGAACACACAAACATTCAAAGTTGAAAGATGTTTAAGACACGTTAGTGCTGGAACATTAAGTGGTAAATATGCAGTGTATCTTCATTGAACGGAAATAAAGGGAAGGAACTGGTCTGTCTTCAACATGCAAATTTGAACATGTTTGAGCTATTTATTGTGGTCTTATATGAGGGATGTTGTGTGAATCTGAATATTGGATTCTAGAATTATCTGGACTCCTAATTCACTGTGAAACCTTCTAGTAAGCTGCCTAACTTCTTAGGAACTCAATTTCTCTATTTCTAAAATTAGCTGAGTTCAGCATTTCCTTCCCTATTTATAATTACTTGAGGTATTTCAAAGTGTTAAAACTCACCAATGATGGATTTTCAACAGAGTTCACAATGACCTCCAAGTTTGTGCAAAGCATAATTATTTCTTTTGTTGTTTCAAGTCAAACATGGCAGGGCAGGTTGTGATATCACAGTATGTACATAGATTAGGAAACTGAGGGTCAGATAAACATGTCATGTAGCCACAACTCTTTGGCTGGTGAATTGAGAATTGAGTAGCTGTGAATACAACTCAGATCTCCTGACATCTAGTTTAGTGTTGTTTTCAACCTTGGCACTTAGGATTGTTGACAGGGCAAAAAGTCGTATCTGACCATGTTTGACACTGTTGGTAAGAATATAAATCAATGCAGTCATTAAAGAGAACAGTATGGACCTTCCTCAAGAAATAAAAAAAAATGGATCCAGTTCCAGGTGAATATCCAATGGAAGTGAAGAAATTGCATTTTCAGACTTATCACTGCACTGCTCAAGATACCCAAGATATGGAACAGAGCACACTGAAAAATAACAGATGAATAGGTAAAGAACTTATAGAGTATATACACAGCAAAATATTTAGTCATAAGGAAAGAGTGGCATTCTGTCATTTCAGCAAGTGTATGAAACTAAAGGGCATTAAGTAAAGCAAGCCAGTCACAAAAAGACAAGTACAATATGTTCTTTCTCATGTATGGAAGCCAAGACAGTCAATCTGAAAAGAGAATATTGATTGGCTCAGACTTGGAAGGGTGGGGCCTGGATTGACAAGGGTGGCTGCATCTGATCAGTGTATGCTATATGATATATGGGGAGATTGCATTGAACCCCAGGAAAATGCGCAATTAACATATGCTAATAAATTGATGCTGGAGAGACAGTTCAGGTGGTAAAGTTCTTGGCACTCAGTTCTGCATTTGATCCCCAGCATCCACATAAAAAGCTGAGCATGGTAGAGCGTAATTGGCATCCCTGCACCAGGGAGGCAAGGACAGGCGGCTATTCCTGTGGCCTGTCCATCTAGCTAAATCTGCAAGATTCAGGGCTAAATGAGAGAGCAGGTATCAAAAGTTTAATGAATACCCCCAGATGACTGACCAATGCCTGTAGAAGACCTCTGGGCAACACACACACACACACACACACACACACACACACACACACACACACACACACACACACTTTATTGACTTAAAAGTAAGTCAATAAAAATTAAACAGATATAAAAATATGTAATATTTACAATACTCACCACAGATTCTGTCGCGGCCTTCAGGCTCAGGAAAACCTTGAACTCTTGATTTCCATCCATCTGTATCTCCTGTGCTGTGATGACAGACACATGTTTCCTTGATCAGCTTCTTCTAATTACTTTAACTGTTTTTAAATGGCGTGTCATATATTTAGTTCAAATGCTGTCACACAGGAACTTAGAATGATGGAAAGGTGTTTGTGATTTATTGCTACACGAAACAATTATTGTACAGTGTGATGTTTTATGTGGATCCATTTCTGTATAACATTGAAAAATCAGACCAATAAATGGGGGAAGAGGTCTGTACAAGGTTGACAGTGGTTGTTGAGGGGCTGGAGAGATGGCTTAGCAGTTAAGAGCACTGGCTGTTTTTCCAGAAAACCAACTCCCAACAACTGTATGGGAGCTCATAACTGTCTAACTCCAGTTCCAGGGGATCTGATACCCTCATACAGACATATATGTAGGCAAAACAACAACCTAAGATAAAAATAAAGACACCATAAAGAGACAAGGAAAAATCTGGAATTAAAACAAAAACAAAACTCCTGTTTTTCTTATTTTTCTTTCTATTTTAATAAAAATGTTTAAATTGACTATACGATGTTGTAATTGGTTGAAAAATGATCTTCTTTTTTAAGGGTATGAAGGTGATGAACTGTTTTGGGATAATGACTGACCAACCAGCTTGCTTCCAACTGTTTATTTAAGTAGAACCCTTACATATTTTCAAAACAGACACAAGTTGTGCCTTCAAGAGTAATTGCTAGTTAACCTTCTTTAAGTAAGATAGCCCCACTCAAACATGCAATTGTCAGTGGAACAGAAGAGGATGTTGACAAGTGAGTTTGGGGCAGGGAACCTCACATCCGTTCCAGGATTTTGCCAAAGCCTGTTCCGAGCAAGCAGCATGGTGACACTCACTTGCAGGAAGCAGAAATGGGGCTCAGGAGCTGGTCTTTAGGAGGTATGGGGGTGGGGTCTTTCAAAGACATGACACACCCACACTTCCATTCTAACAGGTGCCCCAGCCTACCAGTGAAGCTGGAGCAAAGTACAAAGAGCATCTCTGTTGCTCCTAGTCATTTGCGAGTGTGCCCCAGCTGCTGGGTATGTCCCTGGGCAGGATGCTGTCATAATTTGGCAGAGAACCCACAGTCCCTGGGTTTAGGATTTACAACACAGAAGATCCTAGTAGGAGTTTTCCCCAAGCTTGGTAGTGAGTCTAGAAGACAGGGAAAAAGTCACAAAGGGAAAGCAGCGTGCACGGCGTTAGAGGTCTGAGTTGGACAGGAGAGCTGCCTCAAGGTGTATTTTTGTCACTTTGCCTTAGTCTTACCCGAGAGGGAGATTTTTCTTTGCCTTTGGTAAATAATGGTTCCTTCAAATTGGAAAAAGAGGTATTCTACACAGCTGTGGGTTTTATTTTAATTTTTGTAACACAAGGTATTTATTATTACAGTAGATTTTTTGTTTGGGGTAAGTAATAACTGATTTTCCAGTTTCGGAAGGCAGCCAGTGTTCTTAAAATATCAATTTTTGGAGAAACAGGGTCACTTAAAATACAATTAATAATATACTTAGCATGTAAATGGCAAAACTCTGAAGTGTGTTGTAAACTATAAAAAACATGTCCCTCCCTCCCTCCCTCCCTCCCTCCCTCCCTCCCTCCCTCCCTCCCTCCCTCCCTCTCTCTCTCCCTCCCTCCCTCCCTCCTCCCTCCCTTCTCCCTCCTTTCCCACCTTCTTCCTCTTTCTCCCCTCCTACTTCACTGTTCTCTGTCCCTCTGTCAGACAGACAGACAGACAGACAGACAGACAGACACACACACACACACACACACACACACACACAGATTATTGCTGTAGCCCAATCTAGGCTCAGACTCAAGCTTTTTCTGCCTGGTGGCTCAGCTTTCTAACGTTGGGATTCTAGGTGTGTACGAAGGGACCTAGTCTCCCTACATCCTAAAGGTAAAACAAGACAACAAAAACTAGCAAATATTTTCAAATGAATGGTTCAACACTTAGTTCTTGTGGCACTGGGTTCTGAGTTCAAAGGCAAATATTAATGCAGAAGCAGTCTTGCGCTGTGGGACAGAAAAGAAAAAAAAACCCACTCCCCCCCAATCCAAACCGAAACAACAACAAACAAACAAAAGAGGTGGGCTAAAGGAAAGGGACCTGGCAGAAACGTTCTTGCATGCTAGCATGGCTGATCTGCTTTCAGATGGAAAAAGTGTAGGTGGGCAGAATCATTCTGGGTCGGGGGGGGGGTAGGCTTCTAGGGATGATGGCGTGGCCCCATACAAGCCCCCCTTATTTCTGTGGCCTTTGGACTCCTTGCTAGGAGGCGAAGGGGATGTTTTCATTGGTAATTAAACTCAACTGTTAGACCCTCATCTTCTCGGCATTTTGCCAGTAGATTCCCTCATAGGTCGGTAGATGGCAGTAGAAGCTTTCGGAGTCGGTGGTTGGCCAGCTGGGCTCACCTACCCCCATCTTTCCTGGGTCTGCAAGGTCCCAGGAGCAGGCAGCTGCAGCCTGACTTACCCTCCTTGTACCAGCGAGGAGCCAAAGTTAAAGGCACAGCAGTAGCCGGGAATTCACAGCCCAGCCTGTGCATACAGGAGACCAACCGGCTTCAGAATCCAAACAGTTCTCTCCTTGAAGATTGGGCTTAGTCCTCACCCGCTTTTAGGTGTTTGACACAATTTAATGATTTTTAGTGTATTTGCCAGAGATGTTCATTATCACAGTTAATTGGAGAATAGTTTTCATCCCTCCAAAAATAAGACTACACGTTTTAGCAGTTTGGCAGAGGAATTTCCTTCCTTCCTTCCTTCCTTCCTTCCTTCCTTCCTTCCTTCCTTCCTTCCTTCCTTCCTTCCTTCCTTCCTTCCTTCCTTCCTTCCTTCCTTCCTTCCTTCCTTCCTTCCTTCCTTCCTTCCTTCCTTCCTTCCTTCCTTCCTTCCTTCCTTCCTTCCTTCCTTCCTTCCCTCCTTCCTTCCCCCTTCCCTCTCCCCTCCCTGCCTCCCTCTCTCCCTTCCTCCTTGCTTCCTCCTTTTTCTCCTTCTCGCCCCTCTCTCTCCCAGATTAGAAATATTTTATTATCCTGTGACTAGGAGCAAGCTAATGTTCCTAGAGTTCTAGAGTACAGCCTTTGAAATATTTTTTCTTAGTAACTTTATTTAAATAATTTTAGTAGCAACATATTTTATAGGTTTGTAAAGATCAGATTGATTATTTCATAGAACAATATATATATATGTGTATATATATACACCATAATCCCATACCATAACACCCCCACCTTTATTAAAAATATTTGCGTTTTTGGTCACACAGTTATATCTGGATTATGGTTTCTTCAGCCTCTGCTCTAGCTCCCGACCTCCTGACCATCGGATCCACCCTCTTTCTGTCTCTCATTAGAAAACAGGCAGCTGGTGGCAGTGGCAGCAGCGTACACCTTTGATCCCAGCCCTAGTGAGGCAGAGGCAGATGGATCTCTGTGAGTTCGAGACCTGCCTGGTCTACAACACAAGCTCCAGGACAGCCAGGACTACACAGAGAAATTCTGTCTTGGAAAACAAAGCAAAACATAAAACAGAAAACAGAAAACAAACAGGCTTCTAAAAAATAATAATAAAATAAATACATCAAAGTAGACTAAAACAAACAGAAGGAAAAGAACCCAAGAAAAGGCGAAAGTCACAAGAAAGAGATACAGATGCAGAGACCCACTTGTTCCCATACTCAGGAGTGCCATAAAAACATGGAACTGGAAGCCATTATATATGTGCAAAGGACCTATAAGGTGAAAGAGAGGAAAAATATAAATTAAATAAAAATTAAAAAATAAGGTTAAAAAAAAAAAAGCTCTGCCATGACATTATGAGAACAGGAATCCCCAAAGATGCCATTGAATTCATCTGCCATTGGCCAACCACTGCTGGGCGTGCAGCCTACCTACCCTAAGAGGAGCTTGTTTCCCTAATGAGAGTCCCTTGGAGAAGACTAATTTTTTTTACTTGCAATTGGATATCAATTGGAGATTGCTTTTGAGTTAGAATGGGGTGTGTGTCCACTTCTCTTTTTAGCTCTAGGATCCCATCTGGTGCAAACTCATGCAGGCCCTACGCATGCTGCCTCAGGCTCTGAGTTCATATGTATCTTGGTGATTTAGAAGACCTTGACTCCTTGGCAATCTTCATCTCCTTTGACTCATCCTATTTCTGCCTCTTCCTCATGGTTCCCTGAGCACTGAGGGGAGGGATTTGAGAGAGATGCCTTGTTTAGGGCTGAGTGTTTCAGCGTCTCTCATTCTCTGTATATTGTTTATGAGTCTCTGTATTTGATTCCATCTGCTTCTTTAATGATGTCCAGGCAAGGCACTGATCTATGAATACAGCAAAAATGTCAGTAGGAGCCATTTAACTGTTACTTTTTTCTCTCTTTCTCCCTTCTTTCCTTTCTTCCTTTTTTTTTTTTGGCCTAAATCCCCGAGTTATATAGCTTTAGGTTCTTGGTCATCTAAACCACATTGGGTATCAGTTCCATCACATGGAGTGGGCTGGAAATCAAATCAGATGTTGGTTGATTTTCCCACAAGCTTTGTGCTACCACTGCATGAGCCTATCTGTAGGAAGGACTCCACTGTAGATCACAGGGTTTGTGTCTGGGTTAGTGCTTACAATTCTCCTTTGGTAGCTGGTAGAGAACCTTGCTGTACCAATGATTCTAGCACATAGTGATGAAGGCTCTGTGTAGGCACCAGCTCACTCCTCCGTGTTTGGTAAGTTGTGTATCTGTTGTCTGCAGCAATGGGGCCTTGCCATCGGTTTGTGGAGAGTGACCTATCATCTTGGCAACAGCCTGGGTTGTTTGTGGGTTCCCATGGGACTCCTTTGGCCAATGATTCAGTTAGATATAGCTCATTCCTAGTACTGGAAGCTTCGTTTGGTGATAAGAGATGTCCAATTGGGTCTCTGTCTCCCCTACTATCTGGGAATTTCATTTAGATCTCCTTCATATATGTATATATTTTAGGAAGCTTATACTATATTAAGTTTTCATGCTATTCCTCAAAGCCTTTAATCTTAGCTGTCTCTTTTTGTATTCCCTCCCTTAACTTAATTCTGCTCTCCCTCTCCCAACTTGATCTTCTCATGCCAGTCCCCCTCCCCTCATCCATGCATATCCATTTTATTTCCCTTTCCTATCTACCCCCCCCCCCGAATTCCCTTACTTTATGTTTAACCTCTGTGGTTCCATGGATTGTAGCTTGGTTATTATTGACTTAACAACTAATATTCATATATAAACAAATATATACTATATTTGTTTTTCTGGGTCTGGGTTACCTCACCTAGAATATTTTTTTCCTAGGTCTACCCATTTCCCTCTGAAGTTCCTGATTTAATTTTTTTAAAAAAATGCCTAGTATTCTACTGTGTAAACATACCACATTTTCTTTCTCTGTTCATTGGTTGAGGGACATCTAGGTTGTTTCCAATTTCTGGTTATTATAAATAGAGTAGAAATGAACATGGCTGTGCAAGTGCCTCTGTGGTAAGATGAATCATCCTTTGTGTATATGCCTTTGCGTATATAGCTGAATCTTGAGGTACATTGATTCCCATCTTCCTGAGCAACCGCCACACTGATTTCCATGGTGACTGTACACGTTTGTAGTCCAACCAACAAGGGACAAGTGTCCTCCTTATTCCACATCCTTGCCCGAATGAGCGCTGCCATTTGCTTTATTGATCTTAGGCATTCTGATGAGTGTAAGATGAAATCTCAAAGTAGTTTTGAGTTGCATTTCCCGGATGACTAAGGATGCTGAACATTTCTTTAAGCTTTTCTCAGCCACCAGAGTACCCTCTTTTGAGAATTCTCTGTTTAGATCTGTACCTCATTTTTAAGTTGGGTTATTTGTTTTTTGATAGGCAGAGAGATTCTTAAATATTCTAGTATTTTTTCCCCATGTTAATGGATGCCATATTATTTCTGTCTTGCCATAGTTTTATGACAAGTCCAGTACAGTGGTACATAGATTATTACACTATAGTAGAATAAACGCTGTATAAGTAGATCCTGACATTGAACCTAGAGAGAAAATGTGTACATAGAAAAGCAGAACTTTGAGAAAGGAAGAAGGGAGAAGGAGAGAATGTGGGGAGGGGGTGTTTTGGTATAGGACTTACATGTTTTCCTGCTTATAATAAAGCTGTGAATTAACAAGTCAATTCTGAAAATTCAAGCAGGGTTCATGGTGCTCAGAAGGGGACCCTTAGAGTGTTTTAGGGGATGTTATCTGTGCAGGGCTCCTTTAACTTCCTGGGGAATGTGATAGAGATGGTTGGGCAAGGGTTGTAGGTTCAGTCTGAGACAACAAGGGTAAATTTAAACTTTCACCCACAATGGTAAAGAAACTCAGTTGACTTCAGTCCGGTTCCCAGGATCAAGCCCCAGTGAGGCACACACTGAGTCATTGGCAGTTCATCTGGAGTATGACAGGGTTCCGGAAACTTCGAAGCAGCTTTAAAATGGCCAAAGGGCTTACAGCTGGAGCTTCACTAACTGTGGCACCTGGGGCAGCTTCAGCTTCTGATGTTGGGCTGTTTATGGCGGTTCCTAACAGCTGGCTGCAAACCTAACCTCTAGGAGAGTCATTTCTGGAAGAAATCTGAAGACCATATTGTAGGAATGGTTGAGGAAAGCCCAGTTGAAAATGTCCTTTTCATGGAACCTTAGTAATAATAGCCGCCGCTCACTGAGTGCCTCCTCAGACCCAGGTAGTCTGTGGTGGGTGTTTCCACTCAAATCTATGCTTGAAGGCTGCCAGTGTTAGATTCTTACCTCCACCTTAGTGAGTACAGTCTGAGGAGGGGAGTGCATTTGACTCAGGCTCACAGGGCTGGAAGGCTAACCAGAGTGACAGTCTTAGCCTGTTTTTTAAGGAACTTTCTTGGGGTTAAGACTGAAATTCCTCATCCCAGAAACCACCTGAGTTTTGGGCAAGCTGGGACTTCTGACTAATCTAATATGCAGCGTTACTTACTGTTCCTCAGTCCTTCCTGGGGCAGCAGCATGTGGTGTGGCCTACCTCTGAGCTCCAGTTGGACATGCCTTGACCCTCTCTTCCTGTCCCCAAATATGTACTTCCTCTTACAGCTCAGAGCCTTGTCCACCCGGTTTTTTTCCTGGCCCTGTCAGTTGACTGCTTTTTCCTTAGATAGTTGCTCTTGCTTTTGAAGAATGCTTCTTACTGTTATCTGGAGCTTCCCTCAGGCTTGCAAACCACAGATGGCTACATGGCTCTGGTGGCCTGGGCTTCTCCTCTAACTGAGCCCCTCCTGGCTAGGCCCCAGGGGAGTTCTTTCACTTCCCTATAGCCTCTGCTTCCTCCTCTGATACCAGAGAGTCAACCATGTTGGCTTTACCTAGTAATGACTTTTAGCTTAATTTATGTGCAAGGTGTGAACATGGACTGTAAACCTGAAAGGGACTACATGTGGTGGCTACTGTCACTGTTGAGTGGCTCACTGTGTTCCCAGCTTCCCTCAGAAAAGGACTGGGAGGATCCTGGCTTACTGTGAGAGGTTTGGAACCACCTAGGAATGTTTCTGTTGGCGGTTTGTTTGTATTTTACAAATGTAGAAATAGGGTTTCGGTGGCTCGGTGGTTAAGAATGCTTGCTGCTCTTCCAGAAGACACAAGTTCAGTTCCCAGTACCGCATGGGACTTCTCACTACTGCCTCTAACTCCAACTTCAGGAGATCCAACACTCATTTCTTGCCTTACACGTACCTGTCTACATATGACACACACACACACACACACACACACACACACACACACACACACACACACACGTATGAATAAAAATACATCTTTAAAAAAAATTGAGTTTGATAATAGCCAATAAGCCCTAGTCCTGTCTGGACTGGCTTTACACTTAATAGGGGTTTGGTAACATGTATCTTCAAGTCTGTACCTAAACTCAGCATATGGAAAACTAGGTCACAGTATTGTTAGTAAGAATTTGTAGACTTCAATGAATTAATGAATGGGCATAATGCATGCCAATTAAACAGCAGTGAGTACCTAAGATTTCAAAGCAGAATTGCTTTGTGACATCCCCTCAGGCAATCATGCTGACTTCTGAACATGGCTGTTTTTCCTTCATGTTGGCTTGTGAGGAAACGCAGTAGATGCCATAGATTTCTTTAAAATATTCACTCTAACTGACACTAGAAAACAGACAACAGATTGAGGTCGAAGGTTGTTGCACAGAGACCAAGGCAGTCATGCAGGTGAGAAATGATAACTTCAGCCAATATTAACAATGGAGGGTAGGAAATGGCCACCACTCCATTTTATTTTATGTGGCTCTCATATCTTTCCGTGTCTAATTCTTTTTACTCCTTAGCATCTCTTTGCTTGGTTATTTCTGAAATTAATCCTATTCTTGTTCTGGGTGCCATCACTTTCCAGCTAAGCCCAGATAGGAGTCTTTTTTGTCATATCTATTTTAGAAATATTCAAAGAGGTCATTTGTCCACATCCCGGTCCATCTACCTTGGCTTTTCCTCATTATCTGTGTGGTGTCAGACCATTGCAATGCTACCTCTTAGTCTGTGTTGTAACCTTTTTCCTCTGAGACCTCTTCTGCAGACAGACCAAAGATTCCCCATTGGGGCTTCTTTCTATCTGTATTCCTTCCATTAGTTATTCTCACGCTTTTGACCTTGACTATTTGTATCCCATGACTTTCCAATTAGTCTCCCTGGTTTAAAAGTCTCTCCTGGTCTTGTACCTTCAACTGCCGACAGAATATCTTCACAGGAAATGCCCTATGCTACACTATGATCCAGGCCTGACTGGTCCCTCCAGGGCACTCCTGTCTTAGCTTCCTGTTACTTGGACCTCAAGCATTGGGCCTGTTGGATTTTATCTGCCATCCTCACTTTTAATTCCAGAAACCTTTCACATCCACTTTAAAAATACCATATTTCCTTGAAACTAAAACACAGACTACCATCACCTTTTAATGTATCTAAAGTGGGAATGTGTGCTACAAGCAGTCAAGGAAGTGTAAGATACCAAATAGATGGCCATTTCCCACCCTCCATTGTTAATATTGGCCGAAGTTATCATTTCTCACCTGCATGACTGCCTTGGTCTCTGTGCAACAACCTTCGACCCCAATCTGTTGTCTGTTTTCTAGTGTCAGTTAGAGTGAATATTTTAAAGAAACACCTTGCCATATCACACAGAGACGAAGCTGACGACCCTACATGGCTTGGTGGGTCCAAGGAGACACAGGCCTCTCTCTTTTGAGCTCATTCCAACTCTATTTCTCCCAAAGGCTTTCCTTTCATACCACACGAATGTGCCTTCTGCTCTTCAAGCAATTCAGATTTGTCTCCATCTTTGGCCTTTCACAGCATCTGTTCCTGCCCTTACAATCCTTTACCTCTGTGTGCACTTAGCTAACCTTGATCTCATTCTGGTTTGCTCATACACCAGGTTACCAATGATGCTTGCTTTGCTTTAATTAAAATTATCCCAATGATGCTTATTTTGCTTTAATTAAAATTATCTCATAGTTTTTCTTGGGGGAGGGGGTCAGGTTTATTTGTATTCCAAGCTCTTAGAGTAGTTGTTAAAAAAATGGCTGAATGAATCAGTGACTTTTCAAATTCTGCAAAACTAGCAGAGATCAGAAACTAAAGAGGCATGCATACAAACCTGGTTAGAGATACTAGTGCGATTTGGGCAACTGTGACAAACATTTCCCCTTCCTTCCTTTAAAACAAGACCCCAAAGCTGATGCCGTTATTGGAAGAAGAGATGGGGTAAAGGCTGGCCAAGGGTGTTTCATGAAGAACAGTGAAGTCAACATCTTTAGTCAGCTTAGGTAGTTCAACAGCTTTGGCTCCCATTATTCACCCTAGTCACATGGCATCAGCCTAAAATGTCACACAACTTTTATCTGCACCTTCTGTCTCCAGTGCTACGATGCATGGCTTGGAGGGAGGGATCACAAAGATGGCTGCTTATGTCCTGGCCCTTAGAAGAAGAGTTAGTCCTAATAAAGGGGAAATGTGTCATGGAGACCTTCATTGGTTATGGCTTCTTTTTTTAATATTTAGTTTAAAAAATTATTTTCTGTGCACTGGTGTAAAGGTATTGTAGGCTGCCCCATGATTGCCGAGAATTGAACCTGGGTCCTCTGGAAGAGCAGCCAGTGCTTCGAACCCTTTAACCATCTATCCAGCCCCAGTGATAGCTTCTTAAGACTAGGCTTGTGACTGTTATACTGAGGGAAGATACTCTTGTGTGGTTTACTGATATGGTTGCATGGTATTGTTCTCTGAGAAGCTAATTGGACAGTGGATAGATGCAGGCAGTCATAAAATTAGGTAGTTATAAGATTTAGATCCCTTCTCTCTCTTCTATTTCTTCCATTTTCATTCTTTCCTGCCCCAGGGGTCCTCTGGACAGAGTGGAGAACTCAATTTAAGAGTTTAATTTTCCAATCTCTCATAGCTTTGGACAAATAATTGTTTTTTTGGCTTTTCTCGTGATTTATAACGTAATAATCTCATATCAGATCTGCTATAGTGAATATCTTTAATACTTAATTAGTAGATATACTCTCATTTTTATTATTTATTTTATTTTTGAGATCATAACGGTGTCATTTCCCTTTATTTTTCCTCTTTCCAAATCCTCCCATATATCATTTCCTTGTCTTCTTTCAAATTCATAGCCTTCTTCTTGCATTAATTGTTACATGCATATATGTATGTGTAGGTATATGTTTTCGGGGCTGACTGACACTGGATAATCCATCAGTCCGTGTGCTCATCCCTGAGTAAGGCTGTTTCTCCCTAATCTCAGCTTCCTTACTTGTCTGTAGCTCTCTGTGTAGGTTGAGGCCCCATGAACTTTTCCCAGTTCACTTTACCATGTTTGTTGGTGTTGTTCTTGTTCAATTTATGTTTAGATAGTCACGTTGGTAAGACTTTATGGATGTAGCATCTGCCATTACTAGGAGACACAATCTCACAGCAAATTCTCTGATCCTCTGGCTCTCACAGTCTTTCCAATGTCACTGAGCCTTAAGTACAGGAGTACATCTATTGGGACTGGGCAGCATAACTCTGCCTTTTTATTTGTGGTAGTTTTCTGTATCCATGTGTAGCAAAGAGACATTTCCTTGGTGCAGGCTGAGAACACATATCTGAAACTATAAGGATAAATGTTTAGAATGTAGTTAGTGATTATGCTGGTCTTAGGGTTTCTATTGCTGTAAAGAGACACCATGACAATGGTAACTCATATAAATGGAAACATTTAATTGGGTGGCTTCAGTTCAGAGGTTCAGTTCATTATCATCATGGCAGGACATGGCGCATGCAGGAAAACATGTTGCTAGAGAAGGAGCTGATAGTTTTACATCTTGATAGGCAGGCAACAGAAAGTGGTCTGAGACACGTGGTTTGCTTGAACATATAGGAGACCTCAAAACACACCTCTACAGTTACTCACTTCCTCCAATAAGACCACATCATGCCAACAATGTCACAGCTCTTAATATTGCCATTTCCTTTGGTGGCCATTTTGCTTCAAACCACTAGTAAAGTATCAGGTATAGGTTAATCTCCAAGATTCATGACTTCACTAGCTCTGGGTAGTTGGCTAGGTTTTCAAATCCATGGTTTTCCTAATGTATAGTGGGTCTTAAGTCCAATTAGAGAGATGCTGGTTATAACCAAGATATACATGCCACTCTTTTATCCTTACAGTTCTGTGCCATGCTGATATTTGCAGTGGTTCATTGGCATTATAGTAGGACTCTTGGATATTTTCCTCTTTTGTAAGCTTGTGTGGTGCCTTCTGGTACCATGAAAGCTAGTCTTCCATGATAGATCATTCAGGTTAGTTCCAGCTCAGAGGCCTCTGGACCCTGTGTCTAAAGTGCATAGTGTCATCAGCAATAGGAAAATACCTTTTATCTTTGGAGGTTAACCAAAGACAATTGCAAATACAATTATCTGTAATGTTTTGAGACTCTCTTAGACAAACCTGACCAACAACTCAAAATAGAGTTTCTTATGCCTGGTGTTGGTGTTTCTGATGATTTTGGATCTTGGAGTAAGCACTGTCAGCCCAGATCTTCTTATTATTATTATTTTAAGATCAGAGGGAATGTTATTATCTCTATTTTATAGAGAAGAATGCTTCTAGAATTTTAAGAATTCAGATAAATTTTCCTCTAAGATCATTGTCTTTTCTGTCTTCTCATCCCCTGAAAGTTTTTAGACTTTCTAATACATTGACAATGAAGTACAGTAACTAATGCTGGCAATCATAGAAAGTTTTCTTAGAATTAGAACAGAGGGAGAGAATAAGATAGAGGTTAAGCAGAAGATGTAAGTGTTAAGTTACACTTTTTTATAGATATGTTGAACATCTTTGTAGTTGCAGTAATCCATACTATGTATTTGAAGTTCATCACACTTGCTACCTGAGTCTTGAAATACCTTTGTGGAGCATGTAAAAAAAAAAAAAATTCAAATCCTGAAAAGAGTTCACCCATTCGCATGAGTCTGCATGGTGCCTCATGAACAAACTTGACTGTGTTTATCTCCAAAACAGTTTATGCTGTCCTCCATGTAGATGCTTTAAGTTGGAATAAATACCCTGAACTGGAAGACACTTACCTACCCACCCTTTTAAGAGTCAAAGCAAGCATCACAACTAGATGAAATGCTGATGACTGTACCCAGGCCTTTCCATATGGCAAGTGTTCTACTGAGCTGAGTTCCCAGGCTTTGGTGGTGTCTCTTCATCCCCCTTGGAGTAAACCACTACTAACAAGTTTACCAAAGGCTCATGTTACTATTTCTAGGGAGGACACTTTTGTGCTGTCTATCATATCAACATGAGGTCTGTGGAGTGTAGCTCGGTGGATGCCATTTTGGGCTGTGATAGCAAAGTCGAAGGGCAGATTCTGATTAAGAATGGCTCCTTCTTGGAGCAAGACAAGGTTGTCCCTCTCCTGAAATAATTTTCTCTTGCTAAGAGTGAGTGGGAATGAGAGCGGAGGCTCAGAGACTGAGACCTTCTGGAAAGTGCCCTCAGGTGTGGGAGCAGATGTGACCATTAGTCCTAGTTTAATGATCCAGAACTAAGGATCCCACCCAGCAATTTTCTAAGGCATTGATAAGACCTTCCTCATACAGAGGTGACTTATCAGCTGTGAAACAAACACCTGAGAATGAGGAAATGGACAGAAAAGCATTCCAAAGTTCTCACTATCAGGAAAAAAAAAAAAAACCCTATAGAGTAAAACTGACTCTGGCTGTGACACAGAACTTCATTTTTACGAAAGACAGTTCTAACAATTCTAGCTTTCCAAAGACACAGAAGATTAGATGCTGAAAATCAAAAGTCTGAAGACAAAGATTTTCAAGTTAGGCCCAGGCAAAGCACATGGAATCCAGATACTAACAGAAAGCATTCAGTTATAACTAGGGAAAGTCTCTGGCAGTAGCAGCCTTCTGAGACTTTGAGCAGAGCTCCTGTTGTATTACCATCCAGAACAATTAGCTCTTATAGTGAAATGAATGATGGTCCTTATTAACAACAAGTGCTAACGTATGTCTAATAGTCTCAGTCTATAAAACCAAGAAAGACACAGCATCTTTTCTTCCAAAATAGGTAAGATATTTAATCACAATTAAAACATTAGAAATTGGTGAAATCATTCTCTATCTTTACTTCCATTTCCTTCTCCCTTCCTCCCTCCCTCCCTCCCTCCCTCCCTCCCTTCCTTCCTTCCTTCTTTCCTTCTTTCCTTCATTCTTTCCTTCCTTCTTTCCTTCCTTCCTTCCTTCCTTCCTTCCTTCCTTCCTTCCTTCCTTCCTCCCTCCCTCCCTCCCTCCCTCCCTTCCTTCCTTCCTTCAATTCCCAGATTGAATTGTTTTTCTTGGTAGAACTATGTCAGTGAAGTACAGCAAATACTACTGTCCCAGAAGGCAGCCGCTGTCAGGGATGAGTCAGCAGTCTTTATGATGAAGGATGTAGAGCCCGAGAAAGAAAAGAATAGTAAAGAGGTGAGGGTGAGGAAAGGATAGTAGGTGGGGCAATTCTGGGTTCCTCTTAGTTTCCAGGGAATGATGGGAGGTAATACATTTGGAGGTGTTATCAGAGGTTAAGGCATAGAGGGACTTCAGTGGTGCAGAGGAATGTGAAGTAGAGTTAGATGTACATTTTACAGTTAGCGTGTTGACCATTACAAGATGTGATGTGAGCACATTAGACATTTGACTACTCTGTTCATTCTCAGAAAGTCTCTGAGCCAACAGACCAACAGGGTGATTGTGGGGTATCCAGCTCCTCACTTTGGTCCAATCAGTAAATAGATGAGGTTGAATTGGCTGTGTGGACATAGGATGTGGGCTCCTTTCATTTTTGGCTGTTGACGTTTGGTCTTGGGCATTCTTTTCTCTTCTTTTTCTTCTCTCCCTCATTCTCTCCCTTCTTTCTTCCTAACTTTCCTCCCTCTCCCTCGATTCTTTCTTCTTTCAGTTTTGAGAGAAGGGGTGAGCTTGCCTGTGCCTCCCAAGTTCTGGGATTACTGAAATGTTATATAAGCTTTTCTTTCCTGACCTATACTACCTGGCCACAACCTTCAATCTTCCTTGCTCACGAATCTTTTCGGAAAGATTCAAGAAACAGGATGGGAACTCGCTTTATAAAAACATTATATGACTCCTTCCACCCCAAATACATCTTGCATGTTTATGTACTAATAAAACAGCAGCCTGTGCTCAGATCATGGAATTCTGAAAAACAACTTGTATCTGTGTTGGATAATCTTGGTTTGCCTCCAATTCCGTTTTCTGCCCTTCATTGCCGGCTGTGCTGAAGGATGCTGAGTCTAGCTGCTGTATCATCTGGGTTCCATCTTCTCTGGCTTCTGGTTGCATTAGACATCTGAAGAGGACAGGATAGCTGGTCCATTTGCTGCTCGCCTGGAGACAATGGTTTGACAGGGGTTCTTTTCCCACCATCTCAACCTATAACTTCTGTTGAACTTTGGCCTATACTTGAACTCTCGCTAGATTCCAGTAAATTTCCCTTCAGGATTCAGTGTGATGGTGACTTCCCACTATGACCAGTCCTTGGCTTTACCCCATTCTTTTCTTGTTTGGATTCTGCCTATAGCTTTGTGAACCGTTCCTTCATGAAGCTTTCTTCTGAGTGAGCCTTCTGTTTTGTGGCAGACGTTGTGGAGCTCAGTGGGATATCTCAGCTCATGTTCCTGGAAACTGTTTGGAAAAGTTTTAAGCAGCTTAAGGTTTCTATATAGATCTTTCAGTTATTCCCTAGTCTGTGGAATTAGAAATTTATAGATACTAGGCTCAATACCTCAGCATACCAAATTTCCTTTCCTGTTAAAAATTTTTATGCAAGAATACACATGGTTTCTTTTTTTAAAGCTACCATCTGATGAGTTTTGAAAATTTCCATGTCCACATACCCACCATGACAGCTAGAGTATTTCCACCACATCAAAGATTCCCTTATTCATTTCTACTCAAGCCCTGTCTTGTACAACCACTAAGCTGTCTCTATGGATTAGCCTAATCAGTGATTTCATATTAATAAAGTTATTTGGCACTTACGCGTTCATGCTTGGCTTCTCCTACTGTGCAGACAGTTCCTTCCTATTCCATGGCTCATAGTTCAGACCTCATTATTGCTCTGGGTAGGCCTTTCCCCATTGAAGGACACTTGAGTTTCTATTATAAGTGGATCTTACAAGACTACTCATGCACAAAGCTTTATGGTGTCAAAGAGTTCTCCAAGGTGTTGATGTCGTTTTGTACTTTGCCCAGAAATGTGTGAGCTTGAAATTTACTTCTTTGCCACCAGTTACTATTGTCCCCTTGTTAATTTCAGACACCATGAAGGATCTATAGTAGTATCTCATTGTTGATTTGAACATAATACCTTATTTCTTAGCACTATTTATGGGTGTATATTGGTCATTTGTAGATTTTATTTTGTGATGGGTCAACTCAAATGCTTTGCTCATTCTTTTGTGGAGCTGGGGGTGGTATTGAGCTGCAAAGTTGTTTATATGCTTTGCATTCAAATTTCTTGTCAGATGTGTGGATTGTGTGTGTGTTTTGGTTTTTACAAGTTGGCCATTTCATTTTCTTGATGATGTCTTTGAGAAGAAGTAGTTTTAATTTGGATGAAATTTAACATTAACTTCAACTCTTTTTGATGTTACTTTTTTCTTGGTAATGAAAATCTTTTTGTAGATATAAAAAGCTTCTCCTGCATGCCCTTCTAAGACTTATAATTTCAGTAGGTTGTTTCACCTTTCTTATAAACCTCTAGTTGTTCTATCACAGTTTTTTGAAAAAAGCCTTTTTTTTTTTTTTTGGCCACTGGATTTTTACAATGTATATTGGCCTAATATCAAATGTCTACCATTGCCTGTCTTACTTCATTGATTTAAATGTTCATCCTTATGTTCATATAATACTGTATTACTGTAATTTTGTCGTCATCTTTTAGTCCAGGCATTGCTTATGTTCATATTCAACTATTTTCTGTTTGAAAAGATTGCTTTTACTATTCCAGGTACAGTGACTTCCCATATAAACTTTCGAACATTTTGTCAATTTGCCTGGGAGGTAATGCTAAGAAAATTAAAAATATTTGCCTATTTTTAGTTTATGTGTATGAGTAATTTTCCTGCATGTGTATAAGTACACCATGTGCATGCATTTCCCTGGAAGTCAGAGGAGGGTATTGCATTTCCCCAAACTGGAATTATAGATCATTAGGAGGTATCATATGGATGTTGGGAACTCTGTTCCTCTGCAAGGGCGGCAAGTGCTCTTTACTTTGAGGCCATCTTTCTAGCCCTCTGTTAGGCATTTTGAGCACATGCCTTTTCCTAGGTGGCTTGCTTATTCCTACTCCTGGGCATGCTTTCCCTTTCTTAACACATTCTCTCCGGTATTTTTTAAAAAAATATTCTACCAAGTTGATGTTAGAATTGTGTTATTCTGCTAATAATTTCAAAGAAATGATCGTGTTAACACTAATGAAGCTTTGAGTCCGTAAACATTTAGTTATGGACTCATTTTCATATTTTAATGGCAATTTTAATGCATAGATTTTACAGAATGTTGAACTTTATCTCTGAGTACCTTATGCTTATGTCATTGTAGCTGTTGTTTTTAAAGTATCACTTGCAGCTAATTGTTGCTGGCATAGAGAGACCCAATTTGTTGTTATATTTAATATTATATATTAAAAATGTATGCATGAATGAATGAACAAAAGTAGTCCTCCTCCTCCTCCTTCTTCCTCTTCTTTTCATGAATGGAACAGGTCTATCTAATGAGAAAAAAGCAGCCTGGAAACTGGCACATTGGGAAAGCTCGAGGGAAGGGGATCCAGGGAGTGTGGAGTACTTGCTTAAAAAAAAAAAAAGAGAGAGAGGAAGTCTGAACTATAAATTTACTTGACAGGGTTGCATCTCTGTGGCTTAGACGTTGGCCACTTCATCTTGGCATGATTCTTATATAACAGAAGATGGAGAAATGGCCGGAAGCTATTGCTTCCTCTTACATAACTCTTACTATGTGCCTGACAGCGTTTCTGATAGTGAGAACAGAAAGTATACCTCTTTCTTGAGTGAAAGTCTTTAAGCCTCTTGCAGGAGAGGCCTGGGCACCAGCCGTTTGGAGCGTTAGGAGCACTGACTGATTTCCTCAGACAGGCTCAGGTCCTGTGTCTCCAAACTCCTTGAACAGGAAGTTCTATTCACTTTCATTACCAATATTTTTTTTAAGACCTACATTTGTGGTCCTTTAGGAGGATTTCTGGATTATTGAAGTACTTTCCTTTAAACCATGTTGCTCTAGTGTCTCCACAGTTTGGTGATCAGAAGTTGAAACTGTCTTAGGGTAGTTCTTGCTTGTTTGCTTTGCTTGTCAAATCAATCACTACAGAACAGGCATTTGGCCCTGCTCTTGAACCACCTTGTAGGGCAGTTAGGGTCAAACTTCAGAGCATCCCTGTCAGTAATTCCAGCTGTCCGATCAGGTGGATGCTTGTTAGTGTATCCACACATGAAGCCAAGCACATGCTGGAATCCTCCATTGTCCTTCCTATTATAAGCCCAGGCAACCCCCTGTGGTTAGGCTACTATCAAAATCTCCCCAGAATTCAGCTGCTTCTTACCCCCCTCTCCCCCACTTTTGCTATGCCCTAATGCAAAGCTTTCTTCTGTTTCCCCCTCTTCTGCTTTGAGTCTCTGATAGCCCTTTATTTGCTGGAGTTAATTTACTTAAATGTATTTAAGAAAACTCACCCTGTGCTGCTCCAACCTCCCAGGGCTTCCTCCGCACTCAGAAGAGCCAGTCACTTCTTAGTGTTCTTAAAGCCAGATGCACTCTGATCCAACCTTGTACCACTCTTGCTCTAGTCAGGGTGGCCTTGTTTTTGTTCCTCATATGTAACCTCACCTTAGTCACTTTGCTCTAGTTCTTCTAAGCACTTCAACAGGCATCTTCTCAGCATCCTGGAGTGGCCAGCTCATTAGTGTTAAGGTTCCATCTCAAGTACCACCTCCACCCTTGGCTCATCTAAAGATACAGTTTATTCTTTCTTTACCCTGCTAGATTCTTATTTTCCTCCACAGTCCTCATAGTTATTTCCATGCTTCAGTCTACCTTATCTCCATGTTTATTGCCTATCTCAGAGACTCGCAATTCATTTTGGTCAAGTCAAGCCTACCTGTTTTGCAAATACATTTTTGCTGGCATATAACCTGGTCCATCTCTTTTTAAAGTGCCAGGGTCTGCTTCAGCTCTCCAAAGGTGATGCTGAGTCATTGTGACAGAGACTATCTGGACTTCAAAGCCTGGACTATTTCCTATCTATGTCTTCACAGGAATGTTTGCCAACCCTTCCTCCATTTTGTTTGCTAATGTTTCCCAGCACCCAGTATAGTTTTCATGGCCCAGGATGGTGCTTTACTAATCCTAGCCAAAGGGATTTAATGAATGGGTGAACATAGGGCATGGCTGGTTTTGATCCTGTGTGTAATACTATGTGTACATGCATTTACATGTCTGAAAATGACTAAATAAGCCATTGGAAGGGACAGTATGCAGTTCTGCAGACACCCAGGTCATCATTCTAAACCTGTTTCTGTCATTTAGTGTCTCTGTAGCCTTGGGACACATTGGAGTTCCTCTGCCTTCTCTTCATTCTGAAAATGGGAAAGTTGATATTCATTCTTTATGGTTCTCATTAACATCTTAGCGATGACACTGGTTGATTTTATGTACTCAGTGAATGTATGGAATGTTAGACACACTATATTTAGTTTTTTTTCTCCCAAGAATTTGGAAGGAAAATACTAGAATGGAGTCCAGAATAGATGCCATGATTTTGGTGATTAAATTTAATTAAATCAAATGAACATTTGTTAAGTACTTCTCATGTTCTAAGTACTATGTGATGTTTTGGGAGTTTATAAAGTATGAAAGAAGAGAGTAAATGCCTTTAATTTCTCAGGAGCAACTAAGCACGTGAGTGCTGTGTGCTGGGGAATTTGAAGACAAATAAGACAGCCTGCCCAGCAAGCCTTCTGGACTTCTAGAAAAGATCAATTTACCTGACCCATCTAACAAGAAGTTTGGAGGAGACAGGCAGGCAGATGGCAGAGAATACTTGGCCTTAGTTTAGGTTAGAGGGAGACACTTGCAGAATTTTTGGCCTCTTTGTCTTCATGTAATCTCTAGTCACAGATGGTTTTATTCTACACGTATTTCATTTATATATTACTTGCTTTGGCATGCCAATATTTATTTTTCCTAAGTAGGTACAGAAAATGTAGTAAAAGAAAAAAAGAATTAGACCAAGGTCTAATTGTAGCCATGTCTGTCCTGGAACTTAATTTGCCTCAAAATCACAGAAATCAGCTTGCCTCTGCCTCCTGAGTGCTGGGATTAAAGGCATGTGCCACATTGACCTGGCTTATTTTTTCTTTATAATTTTCTTTTTTCTTATGTGTGTGCATGTATGTCTTTGTATTACATGTGTGCCTGGTGCCCAAGAAGGCCGGAAGAGGAAATCAGACTCTCTAGAACTGGAGTTATTGTTGGTTGTGAGCTGCCATGTGGGTGCTGGGAATTGAAGCTGGGTCCTCTGGAAGAGCATCCAGTGCTCCTCACCACTGAGCCATTTTTCCAGGCCTGACATTTTCTTCTGATGTAGAAGAGAAAGTAAAATGATCAAATACATGAGTACAAAGAGGACTCCATATTTTTGTGTGTTTTTTTTGTTTTGTTTGTTATTTTTGTCTTGTTTTTGTTTATTTTTAATTTTCATTCTTTTTTGGAAGCGTCATAGAGAAATAACACAAAGTTGGAGTGGGTAAGGAGGTAGAAAATATCTGGAAGGAGTTGGTGGAAAGAAAAGAATATAACCAAAACATATTCTATGAAAAATTTTTTAAATTAAAAATTGAAAAATAAAAATGAGAAAAATTTGAAAACTTGGCTGTGGGTTTTAGCATGGTTAGTGACACATGATTCAATTATGTAGATTCATCTCCAGGTTCAATATATTAACTGAAGTGGGGAGGAACCTCTTTATCTTTTCTCATTATCTTGACTCTCTCTCTCTCTATATATATAAAACCTTTCTTTCTTTGAGGCAGAGTTGCATGTAGCTCAGGCAATTTCATGCTCATTATGTAATTTAAAATGATCTTAAATTTCTTATCCTTCTGCACTCATACTCCAGTGCTAGGCATATGCTACCACACCTGAATTATGGTTAGGGCTTGAGTTTAAGGCTTCTTGCATGCTAGACCAGCAATCTACCAACTGAGTCACAATCCCATCCACTTCAAATGAGGTATAGATAGCATGCTAGGGCTTTACAACACAGAGATGAATAATCCATATGCTTGAATAGGAAATTTAAGCTTGAATCGTGTATTGTTGTATGCTTCTTCAGTATTGTATTGATTAGCTTACATTCCCGAATGCTCAAAGAGCAAACACTGTTTATTAGATACTAGCTGTTTCTCATTTAAGCAAAAGAACCTATAACTTGTGGGGAAAGAGTATTGATTGGCAAATCATCAGTTACTGCAGAGATTTTTAAGACTCATGACTTACTCTTTATATCGGAGAGCCTGGGGATTTACTGTAATCTCTGGATGCAAATCTCAGGTCTGCTCGACATCTTGTTGGCTAGAGACAAACCATTCAGTATCTTGGTTTCTTCTTTAGAAAATGGAAATGGCCCTTGTAGAGTGATTGAGAGGTTTGTGTGGGAAAACAGTGCTTAGCTAACATCAGGTGATCAATAAACACGACCTGGACTGTGGAAGAGATTGTGCATAGTGATTGGAAATACAGTGTGTAGTGCTAAGTATGTATTTGTGCTTTCTAGAAAAGGACTTCCTAAAAATTTCCCTGGTGACCTCAGAAGAATGTTGTTATTGTGTATATTGGGTTCATTCTCCATGTCATCTATTTACTCATTCTTTCTGCTCCCCTCCCCTCATGGATTTCTCAGAGAGTCCAATATAGTTCTGATTTTTGCCTAATGGCAGGGATCTATAGCGTTGAGGGGGTATTTAGGAAATTAAAGCCATTGTGTCCTTCACACACCATTCATGGTGTCAGGTGAGTCTAATACTGTTCTAAATGGGGGAGGCTTTTGGGAGCTAATGAGTCATTCTATCTATCAACTAAGACAAACTGAAGGAGAGCACTGATGTACCCTGCTGGCTTTAGTCACAGCTCACAATGCTGTGACTGTCATACCCCTTACAACTATCTGTAATCTATTTGTTACAAGCTATGGATATTCATTCATCTAGTCACTGGGTTGCAGGGTTGCAGCCATGTGCCAACTGTATGGTCGACACTGAGAATAATGGAGCTACTGACACTCTTACCTCATGGTAATACAGAGATATATCTAGTCTCTATTATTAGGGGTAAAAAACCTTAGTTAATGATGTTAATTATTGCTTTCTTCCATACAAAATAGTCGATCAGATTCTCTCTCCTCAACAAACTCTTCCTGAATCCTTCCTACCTCCCAATCCACTAAATTTTACTCTCTCTTTCTCAACAAAACACCCACACTCCTCTCCCCAAACCTCAATTAGACAAAAATACACACACACACACACACACACACACACACACACACACACACACACAGACAGAGACACAGATATAGACAAAGACACAGATACAGACAAACACTCATCATGGAGTCTCTTTTGTTTGTTCTGGCTGTTTTGTGTTAAGAGGTCTGTCCTAGCGTGTGGTTAATAAAACCAGTGCTATTCCATTGGAGAAAACTGATTTTGCATTTCCCAGAGGGTGTGAACTGCAAATAGCTTTTTGGCTAGGGGTGGGATCTTGTGTTTACTTCTGCTTCTTAGAGCTGAGATTCTGTCTGCTTTGAACCTGTGTAGGTCTTGCGCTGGCTGTTTGGTCTCTTTAGGTTCATATATGCATCGACCATGTTGTGTTTGGAAAACATTATTTCCTTGACATCATTCCACCACTTTTGGCTCTTAAAATCTCTCTGCCTTCTCTTCTGTATAGATCATTGAGCCTTGATGGGAGGAGTTCAATAAAAACATCTTATCTAAAGCTGAATGCTTTGGAGTCTTTCACTCTCTGCACATTGTCCAGTTGTGGGTTTCTGTATTGATTACCATATACTGCAAGAAGAAGCTTCTCTGATAAAGGCTGAGTGGTACACTAATCTGTAGGTATAACACTATGTCAACTGTTGTTAATCTAATACTTCCTGTGTTGAGCTCATTATTTTTCTGCTTGATTCGATTCAACCCAACTCAACCCATTTCAGATGAAGTCAAGTCATCATTTAATGAAAATGTAACCTAATCTGCTTTGAGCATGACCCTTTTAAAGTCAAGGCAAATGTGCCTTCAGGGGCATCCTTACAGCCTTGAATCTAGAAGAAGAGTTTTCCAATGTGTAAGTCAAGGATGAAGTCTTTGAATTGGAAGGGATGAAAACTTAACTCTAATAATTTAGGCTAAAATGGAAGTTTACAAATGCCTTATGTGAATGTTGGAAAGACACTATGCATTCAGATTAAAGATGAGGGGTTATCACTAACACCAGTTTTTGACTTATAGATTTACTTATAATTTATGTGTTTTTCTGTGTGCCAATGTGAGTTATTTTTATTCTAATTTATTTATCTTTATTTTCTATGTGTATTGATTTTCTGCCTGCATATGTATCTATGCATCACTTACATCCTTGGTACCTTTAGAAGCCAAGAGAAGAATGGATACCTTGGAACTGAAGTCACAGAAGTTTGTGAACCACCATTTGGGTGATGGGACTCAAACATAAGTACACTGGAAGAAATGGCAGGGCTCTTAATTGCCAAGCTACCTCTCCAGTCCTTCCTGTATGAGATTGATGTGCACCATGTACATGCACAGTGCCCATAGAGGACAAGAGAGCATCTGGTCTTCTGGAAGTAGAGTTACTGGAGGTTATGAGTTCCTGATATGAGTGCCCAGAGCTGAACTCTGTTTCTCTGCAAGAGTAGAAGTGTTCTCAAGTGCTGGGCCATCTTTTAGACCCTGAAGCTGACTTATTGTGTGTGTGTGTGTGTGTGTGTGTGTGTGTGTGTGTGACTATGAAGGCCAGAGGAGGGTGCCAGATGCCATCTTTTATCATTCTTTGTTTTATTCCTTTGAAACAGGGTTAATTCCTGTATCTGACTTACAATTTTCCTCAAGGCTGGCAGTGAGGAAGCCCTAGAAATCCTTCTTTCTTTCTATTCTTTAATTGCTGGGGTTGCCGGAGCATGCAAGACCACTCCTGTTACTTGGTTGCTGGGATCTGAACTCACATCCCATGCTACTTAAGCAGAAACACTCTAAACACTGAGCCACCTCTCCAATTCTTGGTTTTCCTTCTGCAAACCAGCCTCATTTTACTTCAGTTTGCAATTCCAAACTGATAGAGGATCCACTTTTTATCTTTGGAAAGTAAGTAACATGTTTAGGTCTTTCCTGATAAAATACTGAGGAGAGCTTTGATTGCCCAGCATTACTTGAACCCAGTGCCCAAATAATAAAAATACAGACTTCCCCGATTGTAATGACCTTGGAGATTCCTGCCAGCATTCACAACTTTTTGAAACACAGAAGTAAAGGAGTTCTCAACTAAGTTCAGATGGATGAATCGCTTACATGGCTAAAAAATTTACTTCTACTCCAGAAAATTGAGAAGACAAAATTTCTTTTTTTTCTTATAGTACATTGTTTTTTCATTTTTTATTCATTTAAAAAGTTTTTTCCACTGCTCCTTCTCCATTCCCTCCTCCCAGTCTTTCCTAGTCCTCCCTCAGCCTCCCCTCACCCATCCCCCCATCCATTCCCAAAGGAGGACAAGGAGTCCCAAGGTGGGTCACTTCAGTCTGGTGTATCCAGAATTAGGGCTGAGTTAGGTGTTCATCTGTAGGGAATGGGCTCCAAGCAGTCTGATCCTACTCTATGAGGTTCTACGTACTGCTCATGCAAACCAACAGTCATCTGCCTTTGGAGGGTTTAGTTTCCTGATGATTCCTCAGTGGCTGTTTCAGAGTCAGTGAGCTCCCAATAGCTCCAGTCAGCTGTCACTGTGGGTCTCCTCCTCATGATCCTGATCTCTTTGCTCATATACTCTCTCCTTTCTCTCTCTTCAGCTGGACAGGGAGCTTGACTTGGTGCTTAGGTATGGGTCTATTTATTGCTGGATGAAATTTCTATAATGATACTTAGGGTGGTCATTCATTTGATTACAGGGGAAGTCCTGATTAGGTACCCACTCTACGATTGCTTGGAGTCCTAGTCAGGGAAATCTTGTGGGTTCTTGGCAAAATTTCAAAGGACAGTGAAGTTCAGTATCCAGAAATAATTGGAAAAGCAGCTAAAAATCATTTTGATTTTTGGAAAATTTTAGGTTAGTAGGAAAATGTTAAGATGATAGAGACAATTTCTGGTAGCCTTCATGTAATTCGCTCTGATATTCTCATCTTGCGTACTTGTGATGCGTTTGTCAAACTAAGGAGTTAAAATGGAACCATTAATTATGGACTTATTAGTTTCTTCAGTCTCTCATGGTTTCTGATGGCTTCCTCTCATTCTCCTTCCTTCTTGATGGCCATCCCAGATTTGAACAGTATGGGTTAGGTGTTCTGTAGACTGTCCCTTAATTTTCAATGTCTGAGGCATTCTCTCATGATTAGACTGGTATTAGTAGTCTTGAAGCACTCAGAGGTGGCCTGCCCTTCAGGTCCTGTGGTTTCAAGGGCACATTGAGTCACCATGGCTTATTTTTGGCTGTCGGTTTCTCTATGTGAAACTTTACTTTTTTAAATAATTTTTTCATTTATTTAATACTGACCACAATTTCCTTTTCCTCCTGTCTTCCTGTTGCCTCTCCCCACTTACCATCCTCCATCCACTTCTCCTCTGTCTCTATTCAGAAAGGGTAAGGAAGCCTCCCATGAGGGTCAACAAAGCCTGGCATATCAATTTGAGGCAGGACCAAGCTCCTCCACCTGCACCAAGGTTGAGCTAGGCAACCCAGCATAGGGAATATGTTCCCCAAAGTCAGCTCAAACATGAGGGACATGCTGTGGGATATTGCTCTTGTACACTGTAAAGATTTGTTGCTTGTATTGGTTTAGTAAAATGCTGATTGGCCAGTAGGAAGAATTGGCAGAGCTATCAGACTAGGAGCGTTCTGGGAAACAGATGAGCAGAGGAGGAGCCATCAGCAGACAAAGAGGAAGCAAGATGAGAATGCTATAGTTTGAAAAGGTACCAGTCCACATGGCTAAACATAAATAGAATCATGGGTTAGTTTAAGAGCGAAAGTAGCAAGTAATGAGGCTGAGCCATAGGCCAAGCAGTTTATACTTAATATAAGCCTCTGTATGTTTATTTGGGAATGATTGGCTTTGGGACTGCCTGGGTGGGACACAGAAACTTCCCATTACAGGGACAAGTCCTCATCCCACTGCTAGGCAGAAGCAGGAGTTCTAGTTTGTATTTAATGAAAACTCAGAGCCAGATATTGGGGAAAAGCTGGAATATCAGAGAGAAGAAACAGATCTCAGTCAAATCTCACACAGCCAACTTCTCAGAGTAAAAACTGTCTTTAAGAGTCCTCAGCCTGGGTTGTCCCTTCTACAGAATACCTCAATATTTTCCTATGCGTCCTTAAATATCTTCTTTGCCCAGTTGTTTTACTTCCTGGTTCTGCTCTGCACCATAATCTTAGAGTTATGAGCAAAGGTGTGAGCTACTACTGTTTGGTAGTTAAGCCTTGAATTTACAGAAACACAGAAAAGTCTCTGTCTCCTGAGTTATGAGATTAAAGATAGAGGTCACCACTCGGTCTTAAAGGCCTGGGATTTAAGGCCTGAGGTACTACTCTTTGGCCCTCCTGGCTTGATTGTGGGTGGATCTGTCCTCTGTTATTCCAGACTTATTTTATTAAATATAAAACATATCACCACAATAGGAGGTCCACAAACAAACAACGGTATACAACTACAACCTAATGCAGATTAGTATCTAGGTCAGTATCTTGCAGGATTTCTGGCTGTTGGTCCAGAGTCTGTGAGCGCTCAGGAGCTCAGATCAGCTGTCTCTGTGGGTTCCCATGTCATGACCTTGACTCTCCTGGCTCATACAATCCCTCCCCCCTCCCTTCAAGTGGACTGTTGAAGCTCCAACCAGTGCTTGGCTGTATCTCTGCATCTGCTTTCATCAGTTCTTGCCTCCATCCTTAACTTAATTAAAAAAAAAAAAAACAAAAAACAACAACAACAAAAAAAACCAAACCCCACAATTGAATTTCTCCTTTCAAAGCTTATTCACTGGAAATAAACAATTAAACCTAGCTTGCTTTCAGGAGTGAGGATAGTTAAGTTCTGACCACTAATGTGGGGGATCTGTCTGTATTAGCAAAGGTGGTCTGCAGTATAAACTTTTCTTGACCACTAGAATATGTTTGCCCTGTAATCTGCTGTTTTCCCCTTAACAACATTACAATAGTGCGTTTTCATCTTAAATGTTCTTGAGCAGCATGAATGGCAATGATAATTCAGTATTGAATATCTGGATATATTGGAATACAAGTCATTAGTGAGTTTTATATTTATGTTGCTTTTAATTATTTTTTTTTGCAAGATGTTATCAAAATCACTGCTGTTTTCCTTTTATCTCAATCCCTGAACACTTAATTTACTAAAGTAAGAACCTAATGAAAACAGATATATTGAAGCCCTGTGTATTTGAATACTTGGGGTATATACTATCTAATTGTCCACTAAGGGATGTTCTGACACCAGTATCTGTTACCTTAGGCTATTTCTTCAGGATCATCTGGGCTGGGAGTCAGGCAGGGAGGGTGTGATGCACAAATCCGGGTGTGGCTGCCTTACTAAAAGAAGTATAAGAAGGAAAATTAAAGATGAGGAGGGGTGAACCCTGCTTGGGAGTAAACCTAAGATGATTTATTCTTGCCAGGAGCAGCTCCCACCCACTTACTGAGAAACAACCACATAATGTCTATTTTAAAAAGTCTTAATGAAATGTATGGTAAAACTGAGCACAGAGACATACCCCATTATCCCAATACTCTAGAGGCAGAGGCAGGTAGATCTCTTAAATTCTAGGCCAGCCTTTCTGTATAGAAACATTAAGGAGGGAAAATATACTTATGTAGAATATCTGTGCTCTAATATTCGGTTCCAAGTGTCCCAGAAATCTTTAGTCACTTCAGGAAGATCTATTGCCCTGTAGAGGGGTTGTTATATTGCTTTGAATTGTAATCACTTCCTAGGTGCTTTATTTATAAAGTTAAAATAAAATACAGGGGCTGGAGAGATGGCTGAATGGACTGGAGTACTTGTTGCTCAAGTAGGAAGAGCATTTAACATGCGTGGTGTGTTCTCATGTGTACCTGCAACTCTCACAGTAAAGGAATGGAAGCAGAGGCAGAAGGATCACTGAACTTTGCTGGCCTCTAGCCTAGATCCAGGTTCCTGGAGAGACCCTGGTCTCAAAGGAATGAAGTATGTCAGGACACTACACACTCTTCTCTGTCCTCTGTATCCACTTGCACCAGCATAACACACACACACACACCACACACACACACACACACACACACACACACACACACACACACACACACACACACACACGGCAGCATATAAAAACAGCACAGAAATTTACACAGGAAAAATTGAAATTTAATTTCAAGACCTTCCAGAGGTGTTCATCATTACCATTGTGCTGTAGATCCAGTACCATTCAGTAGGATTTTTTGCAGTGATGGAATGAATGCTCTACCATCACACTATTTGATCAGAAGCACCAGACATGGTGGCTCTAGGCTGATTACAATGTGGCTACTGTGGCTACAGAACGGAATTTTAGGTTTCACTTAATTTAAATGTCAGTAGGCACATATCATAGTGGCTATGACACTGGCCATCATAGCTGTGTGCTTGGAACCATTCTCTTAGCTGAGTAGTGAATCCTGCCTGTAAGGTGCATAAGAGAAAATGTGTCCTCGGTAAGATGCAGAACCAGCTCTTTCTGCACTGCCCTTCTAGACATACCAGTAATACAAAGGCCACTTGTGCATCCTCAGAGAAATCATGTGTCTCAGGCTACAGTGTCACCTGGAATGTGAGCAGCTCTCTTAGGGTTCTGTGTGGTTTGGCTTCGATAGCAGGGTGTGTTTGTGCAGGGGTGAGGGCTACACAGGATTGAGCATTATATATTTCTCTTCTCATAACCATTTTGCTTCTGGGTATGCATTTCTATGAAGCTATTTTAGAAACTGACTTTTGAAGCTCTGTAGACTTGCATTATCGTCACAGTGATTTCATTTTAAAAATAGTCATCATCTCATTTTGAAGCCAAAAAGCAAATTCACCCACATACATCATGCATATACCCCCAATATGCACATACATACTCATATGTGATACATACACAATTCCTACATATATACTTGCCCACATAATTCATACCTATACACACACACACAAACAAAAACGCATAATACACGTATGCATAACCATATCCCACATGTGCTCACCCCCCCCCCCCCCCCCCCCGCTAAGGAGGATAGTACCTGTTTAAGCATGAATTAAACAGAATATTTTAAAGTGACAGTTTGTTTCCCTCTGGTTCTTTGGCATCAGGCCAGCTTTGCCTCAGTAGCATGAATGCAAAGCTTGTGTGAATAATAACTTGGTAAATTGTTTTCTGCTAGAACAGCCTCAGAGGTACCATGTTCACAGAACCATCACTGTAGTCACTTTATTAAAAAAAGTTTACCTGTATTCTTTGACAATTGCATATATGCAACAACACATTGTGAACCTTCACTCCCTCTTACTCACTTGTCACTTCGAATGAACCCCCTCCTTTTCCCACCAAGTCCCATTCCTGTGGTTCTTATCACACAGTTGAAACTGCTTCCTCTTGGACAACACTCACCTCAATAGCTTTTGCTCTTGGCAAAAAAATGGAAACACAACCAGGAGGGAAACACCTCCTGTCAGAGCAGGTACTGGTAGGTGTTCTGTTGATGGAGGAAAACCAAAGCCAAGTGGAAAGGATGGGAGGACACGGGCAGGAAAAGAAGACAGTGACCTAATTATCAACTGATTGCTTCCCACCTCTTGTCTCACGCCTACTCCCCTTAATAACCATGAAGTAGAAGTACTGGTGGGGACAACTGAGGCTCGGAGAGGCTGTGACTCACTGAGGGCCACACAGATGCCAAGTGGTAATATTTCTGCTCCAGTGGAGGATCACAAAGCTAGCATCCAGATTCCTCGATGACTGCCTCCATTCCCAAGTTGTCAAGAATCCGCTCACTGGTGGGTACCTGTGCCCCAAGAAAGCCCCATGGGTGACTTGAAAAGGACAAAGGGCGTAGAACCTTTATTTTCTGTAGCCCTTTCTCTCACCGACACGGAGCACATGTCAACCCAGCATCCTGGGCTGATATTCTCATGCATGTGGATTGAGAGCAGAATCAGCCCTTTCAGCAGGCCCAGGGAAGTATATTAATTTCACAGAAGGGCTCCCAGAACCTGGAGGGGCCTCCCCTCCCAGATCATTTAATCTCATCTTTTGTCTGAGCTGAGAAACAGCACTTTCCCCCCTTAAATATCATCTCCCTCCTTTCCCCTTTTAATCAGACTCTTTTGTTGTGGAAGATAAGCCCAAGAGCGGAGCAGGCAGAGGCCCACCAATCTCGGGAAATAATAAAGAGAAGTGCTTAGCAGGGGGCTGACCCCGCCTAGAGAACCCCTGAACCCTGAGGCCTAATCCCCTGTAATGACCTGTGTTAAGAGTCCTTGTGAAGAGGTGAAAGTAGGTTGGGCTTTGAGGGGCCGTGTCCATCCTACACTGTTCAGGAAAAGCTTGAGTTGCTTTCTAATGGCTAAGTAAGGAGCCGGTGCATCTTAGTGGCTGCCCATCAGAAAATCAGAGGGGAGAGGAGGAGGAGGAGGAGGAGGAGGAGGAGGAGGAGGAGGAGGAGGAGGAGGAGGAGGAGGAGGAGGAGGAGGAGGAGGAGGAGGGGGAGAAAAGGGAGGCAGTGATGGTAGCTGGCTGTGGGGCTCAAGGCGTTTCAGGCAAGGCCCAGCTCTTTGGGGTACCACTTGTCCCCAGCTTCATCCTTTGCAGGATGCCACATGTGCTGACACTTAGACACCTAAACTACTTGTATAAACAGGAGACAGGATTAGAAATGAGCAACATGCAGAACAAGTTTAAAAGTGAAAAATAAGAAAGAAACAGTCTTTTCAAGGCAGTTATTTTAAGGGTTGGGACACTGTCACACAGAAGGGGATTGGAACCCACCCGTATCTTGCACAGAGACATGGTTCCTTCAGTCTGTAGTGAGAATCTGGACCAAACTCCCCAAGCCCAATGTAGATAGATAGCAGATCTGCAAACTAACTTCAGCAATCACCTGGCTTAGACCTTTGTTGGATGGAGACTTCGATTCCCAGGGAAGGGAAGTGATTTGGGGGCAGGTCAGTTGCAGAGCACAGATGAAAACACTACATTCTCGCTATTCAGGTCCTACCCCACCAGAAGAGGATAGCAAGCTAAGCCTCTCTTACTCTCAGAAGCTGCATGTGCAGTATGTGTAGACTGGGAGGCTCATGTATACCTGAGAGCTCTGAAATATTTCGATCATGTGTGTTTTCTTTAGAGCAGAAATGAAAAGCCATCATTTTAAATCTTAGAGTGGATTTGCTGAGCTGTGCATGCATGAGGTGGCCTGGAGACTACTTCTGGAAAAGCTAATGTGAGTGGGAAGACAACTTGAAAGATGGTGGGAAGAAACTGTCCTTAAGCCTGTGCCATCATAGTTGTGGATGTGTGCATGTGCATGAGGTCAGAGGTTAGCTTAGGCTGCTCTTTCTTAGGCACCACCTACCTATTTTGGAGATAGGGTCTCTCCCTGACCTGGAACTTGCAAAGTAGTCCAGGGCTACTGGCTTGCCTCTATCTCCACAAATGCATGCCACCATGCCTGGCTTTTTTACCTGACTTTTGAGGATTGATCTCAGGTCCTCATGTTTGCCTGGCAAGCACTTTACCAAGTGAGCTATCGCCTAAGCACACAGTTTCCTACTTTTAAATTCCATTTATTTATTTAAACTTTCTCTATGTGCATGTGTGCCTGCTGTGTATGTACATGTTGCATGCCACAGTGTATGTGCATCAGTCTAAGGACAGCTTGACGGACTTGATTTTTTCTTTCCACTATGTGGGTTTCCAGGAGTTGAATTTAGGTTGTTAAGCCTGGCAACAAGTGCTTTTGCGCTGAGTTAACTCCCTGTCCCCCAAGAGCTCTACTTTTATTAGGTAGAATTTTAATGTCATGCTGTTGTACCCATGTCCTGAGAACGACCCCCCCGCCCCAAGACCACCAGGGAGCTGGATTCTGATGCAAACACTCAAGGGTCAGTTTATTCTTTTGGACAGGTTTGAACCTAGACAGGTTCGAACCTGTGCCGAAACCCTATGTTCCAATGCAGCAGAGGAATTCAGCCCCATCTCAGGTGTGAAAGGGTTTTTTTTTGTTTTTTGTTTTTTGTTTTTGTAAAGAAGTATGTAAATAGGGTGTTACATGTCTTGGCTTTTCAGGATTGCATAAAGGGGTGTTGGGTAGAGTAATTCTTGGAAACTATTGGTTAAACTTTTGGCATGGTACCAAGGTTTGAATCTATTCACTGTCAGGTGCATTCTTGAGATTTTTTTTCCCAGATTCTTCTTATACCTGGGCCCTGCCCTTAGGCACCAAATTATCTTTCCCTGAGATAGATTCGTAACTGTAAATCTATCCCTTCACAATGCCTGGTACTGAAATTCTGGTTTTTATTAGGAAAAGGTCTTCCATCTGGTCTGATGACTCACATAGGTCATTGTTCAGTGTTTGGTGAGAATGGGCGACTGTTAATACAGTTACAAAAGAGCCCCACTCTCGAATTATCTCTTCTGATTAAGTCTTTGAAAAGAGATGTCAGAGTTTCCATTGAGGACTTCAGGTCCCAAGGATAACTTATCAAGTGTCCTTAGCCCAGGAAGTAGTTCAGGTGGCCACTGGGACACACACCTTCTGTCAGCGCATAAAACAACTCTTCCTTGCGCTTGCTTCATGACTGGACCAATCACAGAAGAACACCTACAAGCCCTCAACCATGTATAAAGAACTATAGGCAATGAAGGAAGGCCGAGTGTGGGAGAAGCAGCCTTCCCCCAGGAGGAGCTCATCATGCTATTGCCACTGCCGCATCACCTGTTCACTCATGTGGGAACTCTGTATTTTTTGTTGAGTGCCAAAATAAACACCCATTGTTGGATGGAAAAACTTTGACTTTTCCAATCTTCTTGTTACTCTCAACTGTATCTAGCTAGCTCTTGAAGACCCAGAAATGCTCAGCTCTGTACTTTTCACAACTATTTATCTTAATTTATACTTTTATAAAGGACATTTTGTGATTCCAGAGTGCCTCTGACTTTTCCATGGTCAGTGGGAAGGTGGAGAGCTGTATCTTTCTTTCTTTCTTTCTTTCTTTCTTTCTTTCTTTCTTTCTTTCTTTCTTTCTTTCTTTCTTTCTTTCTTTCTTTCTTTCTTTCTTTCTTTCTTTCTTTCTTTCTTTCTTTCTTTCTTTCTTTCTTTCTTTCTTCCTTCCTTCCTTCCTTCCTTCCTTCCTTCCTTCCTTCCTTCCTTCCTTTCCTTCCTTCCTTCCTTCCTTCCTTTCCTTCCTTCCTTCCTTCTTTCTCTATCTATCTATCTATCTATCTATCTATCTATCTATCTATCTATTTATTTATTTATTATAAAAATGTCACTTTTATCTACGTATCCCTCTCCCTTCCCTCCTCCCAATCCTTCCCAGTCAGCCTTCAGCCTCCCCCTCCCCACCCATCCATCCCCTCTCCCAAAAGGGCAAGAAGTCCCATGGTGCATCAGCTAAGGGTGGCACATCCCTTGAAGGGTGGGATCAGACTGTGTTCTTTTGCGTGAGTTGGCACCTTGGAGCCCATTCCCTGCAGAGGAACACCCAACCCAGTCTTGACTTTGAAATGAGTAAATTGGACTTGTTTGGAGAACTATATCTTATTAGGTAGGTGCTGTATAAGGCTCTGGATGTGGGAGAAGTAAGATCCAAAACATCTAGTGGTACACTTATGTCTTGGAACTAGGGTACTAGCTTAATCCACAGCATCTTCCATGCTTAAAATAGGTCTGCTTGATCACAGACAGTAATGCATTGTGGAGAAGTTCTGCTATGGTTCTCGGAAGCTCAAAATATTTGGTACCCTCCACTTGGCACATTTAGGATTAATTGAGTACAGTATGCAGTTAGTATACAGTATTTAACACTTCAATAAAAGATAGTTGCAGATAATGAGGTTTATACTTTAGCTTAAAAACTAAGTCCATTTATCCATGTGAAAACAAAGACGGGAATGTAAACCAATGCTTTAAAAATATCTACTTAACATTTAAAAAATATATATTTAGTCCTGTTACTATCATTCACATTCACTCTTTCCAGAACCTCCCACCTACCTAACTCCGCAATCTTTTTTTCTTTTTTCTCTCTCTGTTTAAAAGACAAAGAAAACTCAAGCAAATAAAAATTAAAACCCACCCCCAAGAAATCAAATGTGCACACACACACACACACACACACACTTACGCATGCATGCAAGTGCACACACACACCCTTCACAAAAAAACCAGAAAATCAGAAACCAAAATATACAAAAGATTAATAAGTTAAACAAACAAACAAAACAGAAAACAAGAAGTCTATACAAACACTAGGAGTTTGTTTCATATTGGACATCTACTCTCGGGCATGGGGCCTCCCCAACATGTTTTTAATATACACAGAGAAAACTCACTGAAGACTAATTTTTCCTTTGTAAGCAAGTGTCAATTGAAGATAGCTTTTTGTTGGTGACTGGGAGTTCATGTCCACTCACCTTTGCTTTTCTGCTCCGTATGCACCACAATGTGGAATAAACTTGAAGTTAGAAATCCCCAAGAGAACCTGTCCTTTCCAAGTACCTCATTTGCCACGTATTTATGCTAACCCTCTTACTTAGGTTGTCTCCGTGGATCTTCACCAATGACTCATTTATCACCTCATTGTACAAATGAAGAAATAGAGGCATACAGGGAGTTGGTTTTATTAAGCTACAGTTAGAAAGTTAGTAGAAGCAGAATTTGAATGTGGGCAGTCTGACTTCAGAGGGCTGGCTCTTAACCACTGTGCTCTTCCCACTATGGCCAATTACTACCTGCAGTTTCAGATGTGAACAAGAGGTGCAGAGAGATGAAGTTGTCTGACCAAGCCACACAGACAGTGAATGGCAGAGCCAAGATCAGATCCTGAGATTTTGATGCTAAATTATTTATTCTTTTCATTGTACAAGGACTCCTACCTACTATCATAGTATAGGCAGCATGTGGTATGAGGTATCTAGTTTCAGCCACAGTTCATTTACCCTACATTCATATCTCACAAAGTTAAAGTAACTTTCCCAGAACACACAGCAATTTGTGTGGGAGTCTCAGTTCCCACCCTTCCCCCTCATGTTGGCCTGTAGCCTAAAAAGCCCCCCCCCCCCCCCCGTAAATCCTACTCATCACTCAGATTTCAATCCAAATGTTGCATCCTTTGGGGGGGGGAGCTATCTTTGAATCTCCAAACGGCTTAATTTCCTTTTGTTGAGATTTGTAGAACATCCTTTAATTTTCTATTTTACTTTTAAATGATGGTCTATTTGTGTAATTATTATTATTTATGTCTGTGTTCTCTCAGTTGTCCATACTCTGAGAAGAGATCCAATGTCAGTGACATTCATTGGCACAACTGGCTCTACAAGTTCTTAGAGTATACTGCAGACTCTAAAATGATAGCTATTAATCTTGTAGTAAATACACATGCATGCATTTATAAATGATAACTGCATATGCACATATAATACATATATTATGTATAGCAAGGCACTATATCCAGCTAGTTCCTACTGATTAACGTGTCAATCACAGCATTTCAATTAGCGGCGTGATTTCTTGCAGCTCCCTGCTTATTTATTCTTGGCAATCATTGCTAATCAATCACCATGCTCTCTTCTATTGAGACTCAAGGGAGTCTCAGAAACCTTTTCAAGGTAATGCTCCAGGCATTGGGCTTGGCCTGAAAAACAAAACTTGGACATTTAAGTGAGGAAATTTTCTTATGTAGAACTATGGTTGTATAAAGTTAAAATCAGTTGAGGAACTAAAAATGAACTGGTGCTTGGTGGCCTTTGCCAAAGACTGGTTAGCTGTGATCCTAATACAGTAATGTAATAAGAGGTTTCTGGCCCGGACTTTTGGGCCTAGCCTCAAGGTTGGGACCCACAGACCCACAGTCCCACAGTCCCACAGAGACACACAGACACTTACATTAATTTTAGGCTGATTGGTCTAAGGCCCAGGCATATAACTTGCTAACTCTTTACTCTTAAATGAACCCAAGATTCTTATCCTGTTCAGCCATGGGACTTGGTACCTTTTCTCAGAGCAGCGTAGTTGTCCTCTGCATCTTCTGGCTTGTCTGGCAACTCTGGAGTCTCTGTGGCATTTTTGCTCTGTTCTTCTTGTTCCCAGAGTTTTCTTAGTCTGGTAGCCCTGCCCACACTTCTACCTTTGGCCAATCAGCGCTTTTTATTAAACCAGTGGGTGGGACAATTACTTACAATGTAACATCATAAATCCACTGCACAGTAATAAGCATGGAGTAACCAAAAGGTGTCTACTTTGATCAGTTCTTATCTGATTGCCATCTTCCTTGTGACATTCAAGTCCTGTCTATTTTTTCTTATATGTGAAGCAGAGTAGGCCTGAGAATACAGAAATATGAAGAAAATTGAATTCGGTTGTCTCTAGTAGCTCTCACACAATGAAGAAGATAGGCAGTCATAAAGAACTTTAAAATGAGAAAGGTTGTTATGAGTTAATTTATGGACTTGTGGAAGTCTTAAAAAAGATGAAATTGATTAAATCACTTCCCCAAGGTTATAAGCCAATAAGTGTCAAGATCAGATACAATAATCCAATGTTAACACATGAAGTACCAACCCAGAGCTGTTACATGTGTGACTTAGTTACTAGTCTATTGTAGTGATTCTCAACCAGTTTGATACTGTGTTCTCTATCCAGGGAAAAGATTAGAAAATTCCTATAGATAGCTTTGGACAAACATGTGTTGCTACTGGTATTTAGTAGGTAGAATCCAAGAATACTGCTTAATGTCTTACAGACATGAGGCAGTATCTACTTTGACAATTTTAATAAGAAAAAAATATCTTTCAACATGTTACTAGTGTTGAGCTGAAAACCTTTGTTTTATGTCATGGTTTGGCTCAGAGCCTGGGACAGAACAGAGTTAATCTACATGTTTGCTAATTTAAGTAAAACTATCAAATGTGTGTCCATATGCATATATTCATGAGAATTGAAACACAGGTGATATATTTTTATTTAATAAATCACACATATATTTATTTAATAAAAATAGTTTGGAATATCAGAAGAGAATCCACCACAGAGCCAAGCCATGAAAGCCAGGCAGTGGTGATGCATGCTCTTAGTCCCAGCACTTGGGAGGCAGAGATAGGAGGATCTCTGTGAGTTCAAGGCCAGCCTGGTTTCCAAAGCAAGTTCCAGGACAGCCAGAGCTTTTACATGGGAAAGCTTATCTCAAAACAAACAAAAAACCAAAAGGCTGGAGAAAGATGGCTCTGTCCTCTGATATTTCAGATTATTTTTAATAAACATATATCACCACACACAGGAGTAAAGGTCTTTACAAGTAGCTCCATTTAAGTCCTGAAATTCTCCCAATCAACAGACATGTCAGCATGTGACTCTGTTTCCTACTGTCTGTAAGTTTGGGATGCTACTTCTCATTCATTCTGTTCCATGTGTTATCTCCTGTAATTACACTATCTCCTGACTTGGCCATCATCCCGCGGGTAGGAATTTCACATTAAATCCTCCAGTTGCTCTACTGACTTAGAAAGATTTGGGGTGATTGAGTGTTTTTCTTTCTTGTCTCTACCCCATCCTGTTGGAATTTTATTGTATCATCCCCATGCTTTCATAGTGTGATTACATGGTTTGGGCTGGCAAGGGGCTGAACATGTACTTCGGACAATGAGCTGCCTTGCTCTAACCCACCAAAGAGAACTCCCTAAATAATCAGATCCATGTCAAAGCTTGCTGAATGAAGTGGTTGTGGCTGAGAGCCGGGCTTCCTGTCCAGAAGAGTATACATTTCTCAACTTGGATATGGTGGCTCAGAAAGTCCCATCTCCCGCTATAAACAAAATGGACTTTATAAATCTGACCCGATTATATTACCTTATATCAGGTTTCCAGCTGACAGCTGTTGCTGAGCCCTCCACATATCTTCAGTCTCTGTTATGCTCTTGAGTTTTTAAATTAAAAAAAAAATTAATGATAACCATTTAAAAGCTTTGCTCATTTCCTCGATTCCTAAATCCCTCATTTTTAGCCCATAATTGCCTTTGGTGCAGCTGCCATAAGAGAGAGGAAACAGGAACACCTACTTGCAAGTTCTATTTTAGCAAAGAAGACATCTTTAAGGAAGAGCCAGGGAAGGCTTTCTGATCTGACTCTGCCTCATGATGAAGACCAATTGTCTTCTCCAGTGAACCTGCTAGTCTTCTGTTTTTGTCAGCCAGACTCTTCATTCTAGAATAATTCAGAGAGCAGACATCCTAGAAATGTACTCATATTTGGATTTTCATTTCCAGTTGACTTTCCTGATCTTTTTAATAGGTTTTACTCTGTTAAGACTTAGATACCCACTGGCTCCCCAAGGCAAGTGTGGACAACAGTTGGAGTTGAGGATGACCCAGGACTGGGCTGGCTTCCACCCTTGTTTCAAATAGGATTTTACTTGGTTAGTAAGTATCCACTAGAATACTCAACAGTATCCATCCAGATGCACAATATTATGAACAAGAAAATAGAGGTCAAAGACCAAGCTTCAATTTCAAGCTTATCATCAAAAGCAGCTTCTCACCCTTTGCCCCTATTTCTTCCTGACCTGGTACCAATTCTCATCTTCTGTTTCTGAGAGACAGTTTCTTACTTACTGTGGTTCAACATAACTTATTAACCTATTGATTATGCAGAATTTATAGTTCATTTAGTAGGAAACATACTTCTATTTTCCACTTTTGATATTTTCTGGGACTCGTGACCAAATGTATATTACCTACTTCCTTTCTTTTCATATTCTTCCTTTTATAGTGTTGGGGATTGAACCCAGAGCCTTGTGCATGCCAACCGATTGCTTTACCTTAGAGCAATAGCCCCAAACCCTTCAATTTGTTTTGAACCTTTGTCTTCAGCCTGCAGTGGAGATGTAGCCACACAGCACCAGCATAAATTGAGAAAAAAAATTCCATTTTACCTTTTTCTGTTTTGTTCCTACTACTTTCTTTCTTTCTTTCTTCTTTCTTCCTTTCTTTCTTTCTTTCTTTCTTTCTTTCTTTCTTTCTTTCTTTCTTTCTTTCTTTCTTTCTTTCTTTCTTTTTTTCTTTCTTTTCTTTCTTTCTTTCTTTCTTTCTTTCTTTCTTCTTTCTCTCTTTTTCTCTTCTCTCTCTCTCTTTCTTTCTTTCTTTCTTTCTTTCTCTCTTTCTTTCTTTCTTTCTTTCTTTCTTTCTTTCTTCCTTTCTCTCTTTCTCTCTTTCTCTCTCTCTCTTTCTTTCTTTCTTTCTTTCTTTCTCTCTTTCTCTCTCTTTCTCTCTCTCTTTCTCTCTCTCTCTCTCTTTCTCTCTTTCTCTCTTTCTCTCTCTTTCTTTCTTTCTTTCTTTCTTTCTCTCTTTCTTTCTCTCTTTCTCTCTTTCTCTCTCTCTTTCTCTCTTTCTCTCTTTCTCTCTCTCTCTTTCTCTCTTTCTCTCCTTCTCTCTCTCTTTTTCTTTCTTTCTTTCTCTCTCTCTTTCTTTCTTTCTTTCTTTCTTTCTTTCTCTCTCTCTCTTTCTCTCTCTCTTTCTTTCTTTCTCTCTTTCTTTCTCTCTTTCTTTCTTTCTTTCTTTCTTTCTTTCTTTCTTTCTTTCTTTCTTTCTTTCTTTCTTTCTTTCTTTCTTTCTTTCTTTCTTTCTTTCTTTCTTTCTTTCTTTCTTAGAATCTTCTTTCTTGAAAAGAATGGAACATGGAGGTCCTGGGGTGTGATCACACTTAAAGCACTGTCTACTAGCACAGTTTGGATATAGTTATTTATCCTGTGATATAAATTACTCTATAGTTTTTAAATACATATGCAGCCTGTAGGGTTTTCATCATTAATCAAGTGCATTGCCCTGAAAATGAATATAGTGAATGACAAGCTATTATCTCTTCAAATACAGTGACGTATTTGAGCACTTACTGCTAATGAGGTTCTCAGCATCCTAGTTCATGACCCCAGTTTGTAATACTAGAAGCATAGAGCAGTTGCTATTGTCATGGAATGTAATAAAAGAAAAGCATTTATTCAGCATCCCCAGTGAGTTAGGGAGTAGGCAATGCATATTCTACACACACACACACACACACACACACACACACACACACACACACACACACACTCCACATCACATTTTGATCCTCCCTAACAAAATACACTAGGTTCCTGGACCTTCTTGTGGAGAGAAGAGTGAAATAATCCTGTTGTCCCAACAGGCTCTTCTGTTTCGCTGAGGTGCTTCAATAGTTGTAGGGCATCTCCCCACAGAGCCAGGCATTGACAATGCCAATGCTCCATACATGGGCCCCTTTGCCTATTTGTAGATGAGTTTCAGTTTGTATCTCACATCCATTCTAAGAAACACGGAGCTTTGCTTTGCCTCTTAATTCTTCCTTGGTCCATTTCCATGTTCGTTATACAAAATCCAAATTTATAACGGTGCTGAAAAGCCTCTGTTCACAAGATCCTGTACCTTCATAAATTCCCATCACAATGCAATCTCTTACTTCCTCACAAATAGCACAAACTCCACGAATTTAGCTGACTCTCAAGTTGTATGGCTTTTGCTGTCTACAACTATCAACTGTCCTCTAAACCCATTCAATTCTCTTTTCTCTAGTACAGTTCTAATCTTTCCAACTTAGATTTCTCCCTGCCCTGTTGGAACAAAGGCTTCGTTTCTATATGCATACAATTTGCATTTAATCCTAAAACCAGCTTTGCAGGTAGGAATCATTAGCATATTCCTCTTTAGATAGAAATCGAGGCACTGAGAATTTAAACGTTATTCTACACACAGTGTTGTTTCAGAGGAAGGACTTCAACCCTGGCTGTCTGATTCTAAGAACATTGCCTGGGATTATCACTGCTGCTGTTTCAATATGTGCTCGGGATCCACCCAGCTGTTTCGTGTGCATTTATTTTTGACTTTTGTAGAAGCCTTCTGCCATGCAGCTCACTTATGCAATACACAACCAATACTGCACAACTTTGTTTTGTGGCACTGGGGATTGCACCCAGAATGCTGGGCAGGCCGGGAAAGCAGTCTTCCACCAGGTTCCACCCCAATCCCATTCTTAGCTTATGTATTTTGATTTCCAGACTTACTCATCACATGTACAAGAAGTTCATATTCTTTGACCTCCTTCTTTTCATTTCCTCCTCCTTTCTATGCCCAAACAGTAGATTTTTACCTGTTCTTGTAACAATAGCAGAAAAATAGATATAAAAGGTGACTTCTGCAAATAATTTCACTGTGTGTATGTATATCAAAACAGTGTGTGTGTATGTGTGTGTGTATGTGTGTGTGTATGTGTATGTGTGTATGTGTGTATGTGTGTGTATATGTATGTGTGTATATGTGTGTACGTGTCTACTCTAAATATATGCAATCAAATGTTTCTCCTGATTGTGTCACCCTGATCTCAGTAGTTTTGTCTGATTTAAGTGTTCACTTCCAGGTCCTTATCCATGAGTATAAACTCATCATTTCTTATTTTCAAAGCGAATCCTGTCTACCTTTCCAGCCTCATCTTCCTCTGGCCATTTTTGCCTCTGTGGGCAAAACTACATGTTGCTGCTGTCTGACTACATAGTAGATATCTTATGCCCTGCTCTCCCAAAAACTCTTAAGAAAGTCCTTCTACCTGGATTGTTCAAGTGACTCTTCCCCTTACCCTGGGTTTCAGATGATACTGCCTGTAACTCTCCCCCAATCTTGAGTGTCAATGGTCCTATTCTCTCTCTTTTATTCAGATCTCCTTCATACGTCCTTTCCATATGCTTTGTGGATTTCTTTCCCCATGTACTGGGAGGACCCACTACCATTTTCTAATCTATAAACTCTCCCATAATTAAGAAAAACTATGTCTTAAACTAATGATAATATGGATTTCTGTTAGCTCTTACCCTTCTACTCCATGCTATCGTTCACATGTTTGTGTGTATTTAGGTGTGTGTTCAGGTATGCATGCCCATGTGGATGTGAAAGGAGGTCAGAGAAGGTGTCAGATGACCTCTGTTGCCCCTGACTTAATTCCTTGAAAGGGGATGTCTCATTGAACCTGGAACTTGGCTGGTGGCCAATTAACCCCAATGACTCTCTTCTCTCTGCAACCCCAAAACTTCAGCTAAGGTTTGTATGGTCATGTCTGGCTTTTTACATGGGTACTGGGGTCTAGAACTCAGATCCCTGTGCCATGATACAAATATTCTTACCCACTGATGTATTTCTCTAGCTCCACTTTCATATTCTTATATCCATCTGACTTGCCTTTTAAAAAATCATTGTATGTCTGTGTGAGATTGTTGGGTTCCCTGGAATTGGGGTTACAGGAAGTTGTGAGATACCATGTGGGTGCTGGGAATTGAACCTCGGTCCTCTGGAAGAGCAGCCAGTGCTCTTAGCTGCTGAGCCATCTCTCCATCCTCTCCATCTGATTTCTTGATGTGTTTTCTGAAAACATGCCCAATGACTTGATTCAGTGTGTTTAAAACTGTGTCCATTATCTCCTCTTGTAGGTTAACAACTGGCCTTGTGCTTCCAATGAATATTTTATCCACTGTGGCATCTGGCCACAAACATCCAGGTTATCTCTACAGTTTCTCTTTTATTCAATAGATCTTTGGGTTCTGTCATGTCTGTCTTCTTTATCCTGTCTTATGAATAAACGTTGTTTCCTCTGTTTATATTATTGTTGACTTGGTTGAGACATGTGTCAATCATATGAAATATTGCTAAAGCCACCTGAATACTCTACCTTCTGTCTCGTTCTCCATATTTCCTTTCATAGGAGGAGTCAAGTCAAGGAGTCCACATAGTGTGATCAATATATCTAAGAGGTGGGCACTCCCCTACACATAAGTGATAAAGACATGTTCTTGGTGACTTGTGGGTGTAAATTCTTCTCACCAAAGCTGAACAGCTGTGTGTGGTAGAGACAATAGAAGGAAAAACAGCAGTGCCTTTAGCCACCACTGTCCTTTCCTACAGACACCTCATAGAATTTAAGGCACTTACGCCGAGAGGTAGTAGCACATGCCTTTAATCCCAACATTCAGCAGCAGAGGCAGGTGGTTTTCTGTGAGTTTAAGGCCAACCTGGTTTTTCAGAGTGAGTTCCAGGACAGGCTCCAAAGCTACATAGAGAAACCCTGTCTCAAAAAACCAAAACAAAACAAAATTAAAATACCATAAATTAGGTGTAATTCAAACTTATCTTACATATTTTTAAGATCAACACATTTATTTCAAATTGATCTTAGAGGTTACAGAAGATCGATCTATATACATAATTTATAACTTTCTACCACTGTCTCTTTGAGAGCCTACTCCCTATGTGTGCAACATTGGTTGAATTATAACTCATAGTCCTTGCTCTGACCAGTGGACTCACACAGGTTCAAACGAAATTTTTACCGAAAATTATCTTTTGATTTTTTGTTTTCAAGACAGTGTCTCACTGTGTAGCTCTGGTTGTCTGGGGAACTCACTCTGTAGACAAGGCTGGCCTTGATCACAGAGAGCCCACCTGCCTCTGCCTCCCGTGAGCTGGGATTAAAGGTCTGTGCCATCATACCTGGCTGGGACTTTAAATCTTAAAGGTTGCCATAAAAATGGAAGAAGCGGCTTGCAGGAGTTACCCTTACTGCTAAGCTTGGTGTTCTGGCTTTGATCACTGGAACCTATACTTGTACACACACACACACACACACACACACACACACACACACACACACACACACACACACATACACACACACACACATACACACACACACACACACACACACACACACACACACACACACATGCACGCACTAAATCAATAAAGTATAGAGAGGAAAACTCTGTAATGCTTAGTGTTAGTTATCAATGTAACAGAGCCTGAAATTATTAGGAAGCAAGTCCCCAGGCAAACCTGCAAGGGATTATCTACATTAGTTTTACTGAGATAGGAAGCCCAGGTAGTTTCATTCTTAGGCTGACGTCCTTGTTTCCATACGAAGGATGAAGCACGTGAGCACCAATATTCATCACCCTCTGCTTCTTGACTGAGGGTGCAATGTTAGCAGCTGCCCTGAGCTCCTGCTGTCCATGACCTCCCTGCCGTGATGGACTGGAACTGAGAGCCTAAACAGTTTTTTCTTTTTCCTTCCTTAAGTTGCTTTTGACCAGGCATTTTATCACAGCAACAGCAAACATTACTAATAAAATTCATTGCCCACCATGTTGCTAATAAAGTTCACTGCCCACCATGATTGCTAATAAAGTTCCAGTTCACTGCCTACACAGTTGCTAATTAAGTTCACTGCCTCCACAGTTGTACCTGAATGCAGTGTGTTAGTAGACTCCCCATGCTGACCTTCTGTGACTTCTCTCCTCACTTAGATTCGGCTTCTACGCCTGGATCTCCAGTCCCTGGCCTTCTGTCTACTGTATGAATCATTTAAACATCATACCTAGAAATCCTTCTTCCTACTCTCCCCTTTCTGGCTTTTACTTTCCTCCTTCCTTTCCTTGACCCCCCCCCCCCCCCCCCCGCTCATTTGCTTATGTTGTATAACGTGGGTTTCAGTGTCTACAACCACAGAACCCCAACAGAAGCAGACATCATCGTACGCAAACCCCTTATTTGAGATGTGGGAAAACTGGTCAATCGATAACTTGCCCTGGATCGTGTAGTGAACTAGTGGCAGAATCTGAACCCAGAGCATCTTGCATCCCTCTCAGTCTAAGGCTTTTTATAGCAGACTAGTTCAAGATAGGTCCCCTCCTGTGAATATTTGCTTTCACCACTTATTTTCCTGTGTAACTTTGGGATGGAGACTTAGGCTTTTTCAGACTCAGTTCTCTTACTTGTAAGATGGGGGTGATACCAGTTTTTACCCTGTGGATTGTTGGGATGGTGCTACATTCTACTGTATCTATAGTGTTTTTCCAGAGAGAAATTGATGCTAGTAACCCCTTGTATTTTTTATGTTCTGTTATTACATCTACAACACCCACTGGGTATTTAGGAATACTGATTTAAATTACTTATAATTGCCAACACAGTCACGGAGTACTGTAATTGTATCGGCTGAATTTTTACCTAGTAAAGAAAGTTTTATTTAGATGATCAGTGTACCTCATCAATAGTTACCAGGAAGGATGCTTATGGCTTGGTAGTTGATACATTTAATTCTCTTTTCATTATGAAAGAAAAATGTCATTAAAAAGACTGTTATTTTCTTTCTTTTTTCTGGCCAATGGAAAGGACATCAAAGTCCAGTGTTTGACAAGAGGGCCAGTTGGTTCCATTCAGGGGCACATTATGAATTGTTCATTTTCGACAGGGGGAACAATTCATTACATTTTGTTTATGTAGCACCTCCTGAGGGTCTGTTTCTAAGTGGTTCACAAAAGTCTTGTTCTCGCTGGGACACACTTGTCCTTCAGGGTTCCCAGGGATTGAAGACCCTGTGTGCAAATATAAACTCAGCCTGAAGGCCAGTAATTTAGATTAATAAAGAGCTATGTTTATATAACTGCGTTAGCAGAATTCTACATAGCAAGTCAAATCCAATTTTCTCAGGCTGTACAACCATTTTTAAACAAGACTGGGCCAAGAATGTCTAGTTTGCGAATGCACAAAACAAGGAGTAAAGTATTTTCATAGTCTTTAGACCCCCAAGAATCTATTTTTGTGGCTCTTGTTTCTCAGGAGATCACAGTGCAATTAAAGCAAACTGAGTCTGGAAGGTTCTGTATGTGCAGAAATCTTTTCAAATCCCTGGACACGTTTGTGCTGGCCCATTTTATGTCAGTTTGATACAAGCTGGTCATTTGGGATCCTCAGTTGAGGAAGTGACCTCACTAGATTACTCTATGATGCATTTTCTTGACTGATGATTGATATGGGAGGACCCGGTGCTGCCTACCCTTGTGGGTGCTCTATACTCTACAAGGAAGCAGGCTGAGTATGCCATGGGAACCAGTCAGGGAGAAGCACTCCGTCATGATTCTGCTTCAGTTTCTGACTTCCCTCAGTGATGAACTGTGATGTGAATCTGTAAATGAAGTAAGCAAACCCTGTCCTCCCCAATTGTGGTGTTTATCATAAAATAGAAACCATAACCAAGACAACATCCATCATCCTCCTGTCTTCCTGTCAGTCATTCATTCATGGATTTATTAAAAAACACCCCCTGGACACATGACAATGCTGGCATTCTAGCTCTTTTGCTTCTGACTCCCGCAGTAAGAGAACTAAGCAAGAAAAACAAAAAACAAAACCCCCAGAAGTTGAGTGGTTCCTGCACTGAAAATGTCTGGGAGGTTTTGTGTTTATACTATTAAGTACATAAGCTGAGTATTGTTTAATTTTCTTTCCTTTCTTGCCTGAAAGTACTGAGGTCTGGAAAAGTTGTGGCTTTGGATAGTTGTAAAACTTTCTCAAAGGAAGAGGAATGTGCATCTATGGGCTATGTAGTATGTACTAGGTACAAAGTGAGAGATTTTTAGGTTCAGAATTTTACTGCACCGAGGCTAACACTGAAGTGAAATGTGTGTGTTTGAACGTGTGTGTTGATGTGTGTTTGTGTGAGTGTGTGTCTATGGGCACATATCCATTTGGTATAAATGAATGGAGAAATGGGGATGCTGAGAAGTTATGGAATTGCTTATATAACCTGGAAGTAGAAAGTGAAGCCTCTGGACTGTGGTCTCATGTCATCTCCCCAGGGACCACATGGGGTCAAAGCTGTCACCTACTGCTAGTGGCAGTCAGTAAGAGGCTTTCTTTCCCATCTCTTAAAAAGTTTCAATGAGAAGAGCTAGGAAGGAAAACCACAGAAATAACATAAATAGCAGAGGAAGGACTAGGGTCGGAGAAGGGTCTTGGGAGTGTGTGGTGGTGTGAAGATAACGTTTTGAACCAGGGCTGGGAGCCTGGGAAACACAAGCCTCCCTAAGACCGCCTTCCCTATTGACATAGAGGCAATGGTTGTAGGCCAGCTTATCTCTCTTCACTTAACTCTGACTTAGCAATGACAGAATCTTGTGATCTTTTCAAACTCTCTGGGAAACTGTTTTCTCTCTTTAGGCTCTGGTGTTCGTCTTCATTATTTATACCCCTTTCTGCATACGCGCCGTTCTCAAATGTGACTTCCATCTCATCATAGGTGAGCCCAGATCTAGAACTCTAGCCTACTGAAACGCGTGCCTGATGTCTCTATCTGCATCTCTCCAGGGAAGCACTTTACTTCTACATTTCTATTTTCAGATAGCAGTGACACTCCACACACAGTGTCACCTTCCAGTCTGACTCAATTCACCAAAGCACCTTTCAGCCCCTAATGGTATAGTGTGTGTGTGTGTGCGTGTGCATGTGTGTGTGTATGTGTGTGTTTTAGGCATCAGGCATGGAAGAGAATGCTCTAACACTGTGGAATTGGTGTTACAACAGAGAAGTAGAGCTTCAGGAAAGAGGTAGGGCTCACACTAGAGGACTGGTGAGTGCTGGCAGGGGAGCTTGCTGGAGGAGGCAGATGGATCATTTGCCCTTCTCCCCTCCCCCCTTCAACTCCAGACTCTGACAAGCTCCTCTTCATGCTCAGAGGACACTTCCCATCCCTTTTTTTTTTCCCATGTGAATTTCATCATCTCTGGTGTCTTCGTGTTTCAGTTCCATTACTACTTACTTGAAGCTCTCTCCACTGCCTTCAGGTAAAATCATTCACTCATGCACGTTTCTCTTTGCATAATATTGATTTCTGAACCATAATTCAGCATCATTCCTTTATCTGTTATTGTGTACTGTTTCCCACATCTCTCTTAGCCCTTTTAGCTTTTTACATTTAATTGTTCACTTAGTGTAGTGGTTCTCAACCTGTGTGGCCTGATCTATTGTGGGTCTTGTGGTAACATTTTATGTTTAATAAACTCATCCTGGAATATCAGAGAGAGGAAAGAGACCACAGTCAAGTCACACCCAGCCAACTTCTCAGGCCGAACTGGGTAAATACTATCTCAAGGGTACTCTCCTTGGCTGGTTTGTAGGGGATTTATGATGTTACATTGTAAATAATTGTCCCACCTACTAGTCTAAAAAAATTCTGATTGGCCAAAGGCAGACAGGAAGTATGGGCGGGGCTACCAGACTAAGAAAACTCTGGGTACAGGAAGAACAGAGCAGAGATGCCACAGAGAAGGCAGAAGACGCAGAAGACACCTATGCTACTCTGAGAAAAGGTACCGAACTGCATGGCTGAACAGGATAAGAATCATGGGTTAGTTTAAGGGTAAAGAGTTATCCAGTTATATGCCTTGGTCTCAGGTCAGTCAGCATAAAATTAATGTAAGCATTTGTGTGTCTCTGTGGGACTGAGGGTCTGTGGGTCTGCAGGTCTGTGGGTATGCGGGTCTGCGGGTCTGTGGGTCTGTGGGTCTGTGGGTCTGCAGATCCAAACCTTGAGGCTAGGCCTGAAAGTCTGGGTCAGAAACATTTTACAACACTGGTTCCTCCTACAGAATACTACAATGTCTGCCTACACCTGCCTTAAATATCTTCCCACATTGTTTCACTTCCAGGTTCAACTCTGCATCATAATCCTAGAGTTAGGATTAAAGGTGTAAGCTACTACTGTTTGGTAGTTAGGCCTTGAACTCACAGAAACACAGAAAGATCTCTGTCTCCTGAGTTATGAGATTAAAGGTCACCACTTGGTCATATCCACCCCCCCACCCCTCCCCACACCCTGCTGGGATGGATTAAAGGCATGAGTTACCACTCTCAGACTCCCATGGCTTGACTGTGGGTGATTCTGTTCTCTGATATTCCAGGCTGATTTTATTAAATATAAAACATCATCACAGGGTCCAATGACCATTTTGCAGGGACCACATATCAGATATCCTGCACATCAGATACCTACATTATAATTCATAATGGTACCAAAATTAGTTATGAATAGTAAGAAAGAAATTTTATGGTTGGCGGGGGTCATTATAACATGAGGGACTGTATTAAAGTGTCTCAGCATTAGGAAGGTTGAGAACCAAGTGCTCTAACACCACTCATGCATGGTACATTCTGAATGAATCTTGTACAATGCTAATTTATCTTTCTGTACACTGTAGGAAGTGTTGTTTTTATTGTTGTTGTGAAGGTGAAGGTTCTGTAGTCAAGAGGTTATCAAAGACAGGTAGATGATGCGTAGAAGGCTGGAGTTTGGAAAAGAGGTTCACCCTTCATCCAGTGCCCCAGTGTTTTCAATAGCCACCCTGTTCGGTTTCATGTTTGTTAAAAGCTGAAACATGTACTTGGGTAAAGAGCCAAAATGACCTCATCTAATATCACTCAGTGACATTTCATTTGAGGTCTTCAAAACCCTTTGACTGTCCCAGTGAAAGGGAATCTCAAGCTTACTAAACACAAGTGTGCTGTTTCTATATTTTGCATGTTTAAAGAAACAGGTTCCTGAGAAACAAGGCAGAGTTTTCAGCTCTCTCTGGTAGGACTGTGTGTTGGCCTGGATGACACTAATCCGTTAGTATCCAGGGGATGTCAGCTCCTCACAGTTTCTATCTGTCTGTGGCCACCATCAATAAAGCCCTTTAAGCAAATCTGTACATTTGGGGGCCGGCTGGCAAGGCACGTGCCGTGGAGCACGCCTGTCCCAATAATCAAACGCTTGTAAGTTGTGTTGAAAGAGATTCTTTCTCTGGGGCCCAGTATATGTTTGTTTGTTGGCATGGTCCTAATGACTTAAAGAAAATGCCGGAAACGGGTCCTGCACTCTCTTCTGAAAGGAACATTGGTCCTTTGTTCAAACCATGCATTTGCAGAACAGCTTCTGAGTAAGTCCTTGGATTTTTTTTTTTTTTCTCCTCCCCAATGAATTCAACATTGTATCGAACACACTCTGACTCAATTTTGATAAAACCAACAACTTACAAAGCCAACTTGGGTGGAAAAAGTAGAAACATGCATAAAATTTGATATCGTTGTAGGTTGTTTGGCTATTAAAGGTTAAGAATGTGCCTGTTTAGACTGCAGCTCCATTTCAACCAGTTTTTCTCACATTCCCTTTGTTCAGAAATAGGATCCTGTTTGCCACAGTAACTTTGATGCTACTGAGGGTTATAGTGTTTCAAAACATTTTCCATGGCACCTATATATAGTCTGCATTTTGACCCACCCCACCCCCAAAGCAATTGACTAAATTTTAGGGCAGCTTGAAAGTGTGTGGGGGTGTTATGAAGAATGGTCTGAAGTTTCAAAACTGACTCTCTGGTTGTCTTTCCGACCTCCCTCCCCCCCAAATGTGGATCATAAGGCACTTTGTCCTTTGCGATTGTGATAAGTAAGGTGTGCTGCCGGCAAGATCTCATTCAGGCATCTCACAAGCATCGGCTCTCTTCCCTCTTCATTGTCTTCCATAAGTAAACACCCAGGATGGCTAAGAAGTGGGCATACAAAGTGTATTGTTTGTTAAGAATAACAAGACACCACATCCTGGGCTTAAACAACCGCCATTTCTAATTCTGCAGGCTGGAAATCCAAGACCAAGGCTTTGGTAGGGTTGTCGTTTTTACTTTTCTTTAAATATATATTTTAATAAACCTATGTGTGTATTTGTGTGTGCATGCCTGCTTGTTGGTAAATGTACCATGTGCATGCAGGTGCCCATGGCCAGAGGAGAGCATCAGAACCCCTGGAACTGGAGTTACAGTTGGATACCAGCTGACTGAAATTGGTCCTGGGAACCCAACCTAAGTGTTCTGCAAGAGCAGCAATTGCTCTTGACTCCTAAGCCTCTCTTTAGCTATGGTGCTGTCTTTCTACAAGTGTCCTGTTCTTGGCTTGCAGATAACCCCATGTCTTTCCTCTGTGCATGTCTGAGTATTTGTTCCTTTTCTTACAATGACCCTAGATGTTCTAGATTAAGGATCATCCTACTGATTGTTTTTAGCTTAGCTTGTGTGTGTGTGTGTTCGCATGCACATGTGCTAAAAAGATCCTCTCTAAATACAGCCACATTCTGGAATCCTGCGAAAAGGAATTAAGGAATTAGGCATATGAGTGTGGTTGGGGTGGGAGAAAGGCACAAGTAGAGTGTAGATGATGCTAGTCAAAGCCTGAAAGATTCTACACACCAAAATCAGTGTGCAGTGAATTATCCATCCCCTTCCTTTCTTTAAAATTCTGGGTAGTGTCATGCAAGAGTGTACTTAGCTCTCTCTTCTCCCTGGTTTTAAGTCTCATGGCCCCAGTTAGGTTGAAAGTCTTTTGGGGGTATGAGAAATGTTGGTTGCCAATTTCATCAGGTCTAGGATCACCTGGGAGATGAACCTCTGCATACCTGTGGGGGATTCTCCTTGATTAAGTGAATAGAGGGACATAGAGCTGCCCACTGCTGGGAGTGTCATTCTGCAGACTGACTGCTCCTGGGCTTGACGTTCTGATATTGGAAACTAAGGATTGACTATGAATGTGGGCAGCGGGCAAGTCTATAAAACTCATAGCTCTTGGTTTTCTGCTCAGTGTCACATGCTTGTCATAGGACAGGGTTGTGGCAGTGTGGCAGAGATTGATGGAAACTAGAAGTCAGTGTCCTCCCTCTGTACTTGTCATATGCACAGAGGTGCCTCTCCTTCTGGGGTCCGTATCTTTCTAACCATGTTGGATCTAGGAGGCTCATAGGGCTTGTTCTTCAAAGTGAGGGGTGCAAAGAATAGATGTTTCCTCTTGGCCAATGCTCCTTTTGGTGTGTGTGTGTGTGTGTGTGTGTGTGTGTGTGTGTGTGTGTGTAGGTTAGAGGAGAACTGTGGGTATCATTCCTTAGGTGATGTTTGATGTGGGAATGTCTTTCTGTATGCTGTGCATATCAATCTTTAAATAAAGGACTGTTTTGGTCATAGCAGGCACTGTAGAAGAAGTGGGTGGGGAATCAGAATAGTGAGGAGAAGGAGGGCTGAGTCAGATCAGATCGAACCAGCCGCCAAAGAAGAAACATGTAAGGGACACAGATGAGCCACGGGCCACGTGTCAGGACAGATTAATGGAAATGGGTTGAGTTAAGATGAAAGAGCTAGCTAGCAATGTGCCTGAGCCATAGGCCAAACAGCATGAATTAATATAAGCATCTGAGTAATTTGGGGGGGCCTAAGCAGTGGCAAGTGGCTAAGAGGTCTGGGACCGCAGGCCTGTGGGTCTGGACCTCTGGCTGGCCAGGGTCAGAAAACCATATTGTAACAGATGTTCATCCTTTGTTTTGAGATCAGGTCTCTTATTGGCCCAGAACTCACCAAGTAGGCCATATCGGCTAACCAGCGAGCCCTAGGAATCCGCTTGTCCCTGCTCTCCCAACTTTGAGATTATAGTACACACCACCACTGTATTCTGTTTTTTTTTTTTTTTTTTTTAACTTGATTTTTGGGACTTGAATGCATGTCTTTATGCTTGGAAAGCAAGCACTTCCCTGACAGAGCTGTCTCTCAGCCATAGAATCACACTTAAGAAATAGTTTTTTTTTCTTTTTTAAGCCACTCCTTTCCATATTCTTTAGCTGAAGAACACATCTAAAGCTGTGTTAAATGGATGTTAAAGGCCTAAAAATTGGCAAAACCACAAGACAGAAGTTTAGTGGGTTCTTGAATTAATATGTAGAAGGAAGCTACCACCATTAGCTGGCATAAGGCTATGATATGAAAATCCACACTGCAGATGTTTGGGGATCTGCTATCTGTAGTAATTAGTGTTCTTATAAGATCCACAGACACAGTATTTACTAAAAGAATCACAACAGCACATGCAACTGACCATGAGCTGTAAAGCTGAAGAGGCAGCAGGTGGTGGTGGGGTCTGTGGTGGACTGGAGAATACCTGTCTTGCATTAGAAGGGGGAACTCTAGACTCCTTGATAATTGCCTAATATATAGTCTCAGGATGATTAGGCTTTCAGATTTAAAAACTCTTGATATTTTAAAACTTATGTGTCAAATAAAACGCATCAATATGATTGGTCCATCATCCTGATAGTCAGATTCCATTCTCCGCATTTACCAGTAACTGTCAAATAAACCGATCTGCCTCGTTATCCTTACCAGTTTCTTTGCCTGTGAAGAAGCCATATTGGTTTCTGGAAAAAGGCACACTTCTTGGGAAGCATAAAGTTATTATTATGTGACTAGTGGGAGTTGACAATCACTACTTCAGGCTACCAGGGCACGTGTTGAGCCTATACTGCTGAGCTTCCTCCCAGGACTTCTGCAGCAGCTGCTTCTATAGAGCCAATGAAAGGCTTGGCATCATTAACCATAACCCTTGCTTTCTTTCAGTTAATCATTCTGATACCGTTTTGTGTTGTTGGGAACCCCAATAATGCCAGAGGAAAGTAGACTTTCTATTGAGTTTATTGAGAAGTGGCTTATTGAAATCATGTGGCTCTCGAACTTTTCTACCTATGCCTGAGGAATGTCCTGGTCTACTTTACATGGTACAGTGGAGGTCAAGGTGAATATTCTTAGAGATGCTTAGGTTCAGAGCAGAATGGTTTAAAGGGTCAGGGTCGGGTCACTTTGATATATCAGCATTGTGACCAAGTCCTTTTTCTTCTGGAGGATTATAGTCAGATGCTATGTATGGATAGGAGGGACTTGGCCTGGAAAGGAAACAATCATCCCTCCCCCTTTCTCTTAGATGACGGAGGTACAGTACCCAGTGTCTCTGCATGGGAATGCATTCCTTCTCTGTGATTTATGCATGGATAAAGTATCTTTTCTGGGGGCCCTTGAAGATCCCTGAAGCTGTCAGTGGCCCTGGGTAAAGCAGTGCTGTAATTTTGCAGCTAACTGGGCATATGAAAATCACTTTTCTTTTTGGAGCCTGTTTCTTCAATTGAAGAATGAGCCAGAGCAATACTTAAAGGGGAGGCAAAGATGGTGTTGGAGGAGCCAGGGAGGGCAGGGCTGTGAATATTAACCCAGGGGGCCAGGGTTTCTGAATGCATTTTGTAGAGGGGCTTGAATATGTACCTACACGCCAAGGGAAAATAATCTTCATCCTTGGGCTTCTGCCAGCTCACCCATGAATCTGACCCCAAGCTACTAGGCTGAGGATGCGGATCCATTTCTGATGCCCAGAGGCCGTCTTTTGCAAAGAGAAGCTGAACAACGTCCTCTATTCACGGGCTGGCAGGCTGGCCTGCCAGCGCCCAAGAGGGCTTTAGACTCAGAGAGCTATTGAAGGTAAGCCACAAAGACTTGCTCTCTCCCCAGCGGCCTGGAGGCACCGGGCACAAGAAGAGGATTGTTTGCATGAGCCGGCAGCAGGCAAATTTTGTCAAAGCAGCTGTAGGAAAAAAGTTGTGAAAACACCCAGAAAAATCAAGCACTGTGGTGAGGGCAAGAGATAGAAGATAAAGAGGCCGCAGAGGCACAGTGGATCCTTCCCTGAATGCTGGCAGCCACGCTTGGCCATTGTCTTAAGTCAGGGGACCTAGAGGATGGGGCCTTTTTTGTTTTGTTTCTATAAGAAATGATTTATGTCAGAGGGAAGAGCATTTGTGTTGTATGGGTGGCTGCCAAATGAAAAACCTTTGATGTTGAAATGGTGAAGCTGGGATTTAAATTGACCCTTTGTGAAGCAGAGGAGAGAGTGTGGGGGTCATTTCTTGCTACGCCTTTGGGGTTCTTGGTGCCTCTGTCACTTGTATAAAATGGAAGTGAAGGTGGCTGTCTCCATGTCATGTCTCACGGTTTGTCCCTGGGCGATGCTTAACTCTCAGTATTGCTGAATGAGAGGCATCAGCCATCTCACCCAGAATTGTAGTTGATTGAAGCATGTAATGTGCTCATCACTGTAAACTAGGCAGGATCTGCTGCCTGAGAAGAAACGTCGTGACCCTGGCAGACTGAAGCCAGAGGTGATGTGGGGAAAATGAGGCACCTCAGCTAACAACCAAATACCAGCATCTTCTTGGATGACTCTCACTTCCTGTCTATGGAGAACCCAAACTTTCTGAGTTTGGGAGCAGAGGTGGTTGAATCCATTCCCCAGACTGAGTTGGAATGCAGAATGTCTCTCTTTCCCTTATTTTTCTTTAGACATTTTTTTTTCCATCAAAAAGTATGAAGTCAACATGGCAGTCCCAGCCTATAGGTTGACTGGATATCTTTTGACTTCAACGGGGAAAGAGGTGAGGAGAGAGCAAGGATGACAGTTTTGCATAGGTGGTAGCACACGATTCCCTGAGGGAGGAGCTTAGGAGAAGTAATGGCGGTTGCCTGCAGCCTCATGGGACCCAATAAACAAGATTTCCTGCTTCTCTTCTCTTTCCTATGCTGTATTCGATGCTTGTCAAATTGGACATTTTCTGGCTGTTTTAAACAGAGCAGCAATGAACATGGTGAAGTGAGTATCTCAGTAATAGGATGCTGTGAGGTGTTGTATATTCAATAAAATTAGTCTTAAAAATACAATACATCACCACAGGTTGCAGAGTCTGTTGGGTATGTACTCGAGTGCTACAGCTAGATCTTGTGGAAGAACTATTTGTAGCGTTTTGAGGAATTCCATGTTGATCCACAGTGGCTGCACCAGTTTGCACTCTTACCAAGAGCAAATAAACATTCCTCTTTCTCCACCCCACAGCCGCCCGACCATTTGTTATTGTCTTTCTTTCTCTTTTAAAATCTTACTCATTCTGACTAGGATAAGATGAAAGCAGTTTTTTTTGGCATTTCCCTGATGGCTAAGAATCTTGAACATTGTTTAACTATTTCTCAGCCACTTATATTTCTTTTGGGAACTCTTGCTAAGTTGCACCTGCCATTTTAAAACTGAGTTCTTTTACATTCAGATGTATGGCAATGAGTATTTTTTTTTTCGCCCATTCTGTAGGCTTCTCCTTTCCTCTAGTAATGACAACTTTTGCTATATAGAAACTTTTAAGTTTCACATGGTCTCCTTTGCCAATGCCTGTACCAGTGAGATCTTGTTCAGAAAGTCTTTTCCTGTGTCCTTAAGTTCAAGTACATGCCCTACTTTCTCCTCTATTGGGTTCAGAGCAATAGGCCTTAGGTTGATGGTCACATAAAGGAGTATAGAGGCAGCACTGACATGACTCAATGGTCTTAACAAAAAAATGAGGACACAGATATGATCAAAATACAATATAATGAAAAATTTAAAGAATTAATAAGAACATTAAGACCCACAAAAGGAAGAAAAGGTATGAGAAGTGAAAAATTGGTTTTGAAATATGTTTTTGGCAGGCATGCTTTTAGAAGGGCTGTTGGTCCTTGAGGTTGGATAGTCACCTTATGCAGCTTTTCTCTGTAGGATGGATAAATCCAACTCCACAAAATGATGAGGCTCTTTCTTCTGAAACTGGGTTATGTAAAGTCTGTGGCTTCCACCTCGAGTGTCCTTTCATGCTGGCTGGCCTGCTCTCTAGACCCTTCTCAGCTGGAGTGCTGGTCTCAGTTTATCATGAAGGTGAAAGGGGCAGAAGGTGGCACTGGCAAATGAGAGGTACCTCAGCTGACACCCAACACCAACATCATCTCAGATGAGAATCTTTCTTCCTGTTGACTGTGGTCTAGTTGGCAACTGACTTCACAGACTAGAAAGAGTGAAAAAAGCAGAATTAAATTATTTTTAAAAAGTATTTGCCGAGTATAATATAATACTGAGGAATCCAGAAACGTATTGAGAAGTGAAACAGACCCAAATTCAAACTCTGATTTTGTCTCTCATTGGCTCTGTGGGCTTAGGCAGCTAATTAACTACCTGAAAGTTCAGGTACCTTGTAGCACTGTTGTGGGATTAAAAAGCAAATATATAGCACCCTTAACATGTACCTATTAAAATAGATTAAATGTGTCTTTCAAAGGCAAAGAACTACTTATTTCCTAAAGCAACAGCACTATTAGCTTGTACAAAATGGTGGATTTCAACTCAAAAGTGCTGGTATGTGCTTTGGTATCACACCTACTCTTCCTACTCACTGTCTACTTTATTCCATGTCTTCCTCCAGGTCCTCCTCATTTTTACCAATAGTTCCTTGTTCTATTTTTATGATATTCTGATTTTATTTTTCTTCTGTGGATGAGATCATGTACATAATATTTATTGTTCTGAGTCGACCTCATTTTTCTTAATGCGGTGCTTGGCATTTCCATCTATTTTCCTGTGAAAGAAACAATTTTATTTTAGCTTATGGATGAAAGATAGGTCTTTGAAGGGAGCAAAAGAGAGCCTTAGGTGACTTGCAGTGTTCACTGAAACACCAGATAGTCCATCAGCCTTGGAGAAGTTGGACACAGATGAGGTTTTTCCTGGTCATTTTGGAGTTCTTTGGGTGTATTCCCAGTAGTGATAGAGCTGGATCATATGGCAGTTTCCATGTTCCACTGAAGAGCATCCATACTCATTTCCATAGTGGCTGTAACTGATTTTTATTCCCACCGACAGTGAATATAGTCCCCTATTCCCCACATCCTCATCAGAATTTGTGGGTTTTGTTTTCTTGGTGACCATTCTGACTGGAATGAGATGGAATCTCAGTGTAATGTGGTTTGCCTTCCCCTGATGATCAAACCTGCTGAACATTTACTTGTGGAACTAGTTACCATTTGTACTTATTTTAGGAAATATAGTTCAATTAATGTGCTTACTCATTGATTGAACTGTTTGTTCCTTGCATTTAAAATTTTTGAATTCCTCATATATCTTGGATACTAGTCTTCTAGTATCTAAGCTGAATAGCTGGTAAAGGTGGATATCTAGTAAAGGTGGATAGCTGGTAAAAGTGAATAGCTGGTAAAGGTGGATAGCTGGTAAAGGTGGATAGCTGGTAAAGGTGGATAGCTGGTAAAGGTGGGTAGCTGGTAAAAGTGAATAGCTGGTAAAGGTGGATAGCTGGTAAAGGTGGATAGCTGGTAAAGGTGGATAGCTGGTAAAGGTGGATAGCTGGTAAAGGTGGGTAGCTGGTAAAAGTGAATAGCTGGTAAAGGTGGATAGCTGGTAAAGGTGGGTAGCTTGTAAAGGTGAATAGCTGGTAAAGGTGGATAGCTGGTAAAGGTGGGTAGCTGGTAAAGGTGGATAGCTGGTAAAGGTGGGTAGCTGGTAAAAGTGAATAGCTGGTAAAGGTGGATAGCTGGTAAAGGTGGGTAGCTGGTAAAGGTGAATAGCTGGTAAAGGTGGATAGCTGGTAAAGGTGGGTAGCTGGTAAAGGTGAATAGCTGGTAAAGGTGGATAGCTGGTAAAGGTGGGTAGCTGGTAAAAGTGAATAGCTGGTAAAAGTGAATAGCTGGTAAAGATTTCTCTTATTTTACAGGTTGTCTCTTTATCCGATTACTTCTTTCCTTTGTTGTGCCTTTTTGTTTAATGCGATCTCATTTGCCAATTCTTGCTAATATTTCCCATTCTATTCTGAGATTCTCTGCCCATGTCAATGTCCTGAAGAGTTTCTTCTATGTTTTTGTATAGCATTTTTTTTTTTTTTAATTTTAGAAGATCCATCTGCTTTAGTTATGGAAACCCCAGGAAAGCCATAGTGGGGCTTTGAATCCAGACTGAAATAAAAATTTTCGACGTAGGATTCTTAATTCCCAAGGGGTGCGGGAGACCCATTTTTAAGGCTGAAATTGCACCTTGCATGTTACATTCTATATTTTCTGCAATTCTTATTGCAATTTTTCCAAGTAGGTTTTACTATCTTCATTTAGTACAGCAGGGAACTGAATCTCAAAGACACCAGATGGCCTGTATAGCCAGAGCATTGGCTATCTCAGCCAAGATTTAAATTTTGCTCCACCTAATCACAAGTTCCCTCTTTGCCATGTTGCCTCAACCCTATTGAGACACATATTTATTTATTCGTTGTAAGAGGATATCAAAACGTCATTGTTCTCACAGGTCTCTCTTTTCAGCATCGACTCCTGTTGTTCTCACCAGGGTGATGCTGAACAGGTAAGGCAGGAGTGATTTCAGTTTTGGATTCGTGAGCTCTGCGAAAGCTACTTACAGATTTCTTCTCCTGAGTGCTCTTTTAAAAATAAAGAATTGCAGCCCAGTCCCACCCCTTCCTTTTGATTGGATTCACATTCTCTTTGGATTAAAGGTGTCCAGTTTCTTTGGGAGGAGCTGATGACCATTTGAGTGAGCAGTCCCCTCAATGGGACTTATTTTCCTGAGATATATTCTCACCTCACTGGGCTTTTTCACCGAGAGTCTTTCATCCACACACACAGGTAAAACAAATGGGGACATGATGCCAAGAAAAGAGCTTTAAGAGCTTGAGAAGAAAGTGAAAAACCGAAAGAACACATCCTCGAGTTTGCTTGGATAAGATTTAACAAGCTACAGGACCAGTAAGAGAAGAGCAAATAATCTTTCCAGATTAGTGCTGTGGGATACAAAATAGGACATATATTAGGAAGATTTTCCAGTTTATTTAGCAATTCCATTCTCTCATTAATTTATGAATCAGCACTTCATTCATTCACTCAATTGTTCATGTGCCTGTATTAGAAGTTCTTTAAATGAACAGAACCTGTATTTGATAGATTAATCAAACTTCATTAAAAGTATTTATTTAGGGCTGGAGGGATGGCTCAGTAGTTAGGGGCACTTGCACACGACTCTTCCTCCAGAGAACCCAGGTTCAGTTTCCAGCACCTGCATCAGGTGGTTCAGAATTGTCTGTAACTCCAGCTCCAGGGCAGACATACCCATAAATAGATATATACCTATACATAATAAAAATATTAAAAAGTCAATTAACAGAAAATACACATGCAAATTTTTTAAAAAAGTTTAAACATGTCTGTATGTAGTCACTTACTCATCTGTTTATTTAAGGCTGAGCTTATGTATTGGTCTTATCTTCCTTTTAAAAATGGACACGAAGTAACACCCATGCCTATAATGAACAGTCTGTTTCCAGTTCTGTTTTCTTTAAATGGATCAGTAGCTTACAGGTAATTTTTAAGTAATTTTGTTTCAGATGTCTAACTTCTAACATTTTACCTCCTCCATATTTTATGGTTGTTTTGCTTACAATTAATTTGATGAAGAATAATATATACAAACAAATATACATATGTTATATATAAAATCACCTTTCGAATAAGTTTGAACAAGGGGTAGAATATTAATTTTATTTAATGTTAATTTAAAAACACTAAATAGTCATACACATGGCTAGTGTCTGTCAAATTGAGACAAAGTCTCTGTATGTATCCCTGACTGTCCTGGAAATTACTTTGTAGACCAGGCTGGTCTCAAACTCCTAGAGATAAACCCTCCTACCTTTACCTCCTAAGTGCTGGGATAAAGGCATGTTACGCCATGCTGGGATTGCTCTAGCCCTTCTGAGAGTTGGGTTCTGGGGTAAACAGTTTATCAGTATAAAATTAGAGATCTGATTATAGTTTTCAAAGGATCACTAGGAAAATTTAAATAGTATGAGACAGACTCCAACTTAATGGAACTATGACCAGGATAAGGATTAAGGTTAAAAGGACTAAGTACATACTAACGATGAAAAATCAAGATGTGGAAACAAAAAAACCCGGCAATTTGGATGGAAATGAACTGTAACTCTCACTACCTATAACCTAAAAATGCAACCATGAAGATCAAAAAATGATAACACCCATGTGTGTAATAGAGTGCACAGATAATGCAAAAGTATATTAATGTTCTTTGTGTGTACTGTTTGTACATGTATGTATTCCAGTGTATCTGAATGCACAGGGAGGCCAGGGGAGGACACTGGTGTCCTACTCTTTCAAGTTCAAAATTGATCTCTCATTGAACCAGGAGCTAAGCTGGCTGCTAGTAAGCTTCCCTGGTCGTCCTGCCTCTGACCCTACTCCCTGCCTTGACAGGCGTGTGTTCTATCAAACCCAGCTTCTCATGTGTGTGAAAGGGATTTGAACTCCAGTCTTCATGCTTTTATAATAAATAAACTCTTTTACCTACTGATCTATCTATCTTTCCAGCCCAAAGGTATGCCATCTTAATGGAATGATATCTATTATATAGTATTTAGTGGTAAAATATATTACAAAACATGTTTGAAAAATGAATAAAATATACTTAGGGTGGTTATTGACTTACTTGAAGATAACTGCTTGATTTTTTTGCAACATTTTTGGCTTTATTTAAATTATCACTTTTTTTTTTTCTGGAATAAGCATGTATTGTTTTTATATTAGGCCAGTAAAGCACAACAGACATAAATTTTTTTTTAGTTTTTAAAGGAACCAGACAGATCCATCATAGTTCAGACTGAGGAATCCCAGTGGCCTTCAGGGAAGAAGTGGGCTGTCAGAAAACTAGCCTTAAGTAAGAAAATGAACCTTGCATATCGAGGATGGGGAAAGTGGAAGCAGCGGAAGGAAGACTTGTTTCTTGAGCACTTCCCCTTGGGATGATGATATGAGTTATCTCTTAGTTCTAAGCATGTCCAGGTAGATGTAGCAGGTATCTTGATCGTTCCACTTAACAGAGCATGGCATCAGGACTCTGGTAGGTTAGATGACTCTGCCAGCCAAATCATAAATCTGGAAGACAAGACTTATTTGCATGCTGACAATTTCTGGCTTTTCCTGCTGGAAGAGTTCACGGCTTGTCAGCTGTCATTCCTCTGCTTGGATGTTGTTTATTTGTGGTCTGTGCAATGACTGAATGGTTCATAGGACAGTGGCTTCTCCATTACTGATGTCCATTGAGTGTAGCCTTGTCAGGGCTGAGTAATTCTTATTGTGGTTAACCTCATAGACTGGAGAAATCCAAAGGGACAACAGGTTTGACAGGGCTTTGAGAACCATGGATTCACATTGAGGATTTTTTTTTTTTTCAATAGTTGAAAACTTTGTCTTAGTGATTTTTTTCTCCAAGCCACTACAAACTTGATTTTGGGGATTTCCAACGACATTTTTAAAAGAAAAAGACACAGTCTAGAAATTTGTAGGAAGAAGCAGGAAAGCATAGAACATTTATTTGGTTCTAAACTGAGTTTTTAAGATGATTTTCTGACTTTTAATTGGAGCATCTATTATAAGCACTTCACCTAGGGTCGTGAGTAAGTGGACAGAAGCTCCGTTGTCAACCCTCTCAGTGTGAATCCTAGTGGGACAGGGTCTACAAAGAAGAAGTAAATCATGCAGAACTGTGAGTTACAAGTAGCAACATGGACTAGGCTGAGGGGATTCAGACCCAATTCAACCATGCCACTTAAATCTCCTCACTTGCACTGAATTGGGCATGATGGTTGAGACTGTCTAGGTGAATAGAGCTGTGCTCACCACCACAGCTTTTGTGAGATGCTAGCTACCTAGGCTGTACACATCCATCCTTTGTCTCTACCTTCTAGCATCCTAGAATTTCACTTCATGGCTCGTCTTTTAGGTCATGAATGCCTATTACAACGAGGTTTCTGACCCAGTCTGGCCAGAGGTCCAGACCCACAGACCTGCTGCCCCAGACCCCTTAGCCGCCTGCAGCTGCTTAGGCCCCCAAAATGATTCAGACACTTATATTTAGTTCATGCTGTTTGGCCTATGGCTCAGGCACATTGCTAGCTAGCTCTTACATCTTAACTCAACCCATTCTCACTAACCTGTTCTGCCATGTGGCCCGTGGCTCACCTGTGTTCCTTACATGCTTCTTCTTGGGCAGCTGGCTCTATTTGCTCTGACTCTGCCCTCCTTCTCCTAACTATTCTGATTCCCCACCTACCTACAGTGCCTGCCATGGCCAAAATAGTCCTTTATTTAAAGATTGATATGCACAGCATATAGAAAGACATTCCCACATCAAATGCCCATGTTGTTTAGCAAAGAAGTGAAATGAATGGGTTTGTTGGTAAGTAGAGAAGCTCTGGCTACTCTGTGGGAGAGCCTAGAGGAGAATAAGAAAGTAAACAGAGTCTCACCACACAGAAGCTGTTTAAATAATCTAGTTGAGAAGTGATAATGGATTCAGCTGTGGTAGTGTTGAGGCAGTCACAAGTGGGTTTAGTCCAGATTTGTTTTGAAGCTGGATTACCATGAACTTCTATAGAAAAAAATGTGAAATGGCGCGCGCGCGCGCGCACACACACACACACACACTGATCTTCAGTTCAGGAGACACAGTCAGGCTTGAGATTTACATCTAAGTATAGGTGACATCAAGTCGCACACCTACATGAGAAAGCTGAAATAGTGAGTCTTGACAGAAAAGATGATATGCAGGAATGATCTCCAGGGACTGTCACCATTTAAAGTTATGCTGAGAGTCTTTCGTATGGTGTGAGGAATGTACTGAATCCATAGAGAAATGTTCACAGACTATAAAACCATTTTAAGTCCTAGAAATGACTCAGGGTATACAGCAAAGGAAGAGCTACTTATCCAAGAAAACATTTAAAAATTCTGTCAGAACTGGCAAGAGTCTTGTGCTTGCTAAAGCAAGGCCCATGTATTCTCTCTCATCCCTACTCTCTAAGGTAGAGCACAGTACAGTCTGGTATCACCTAGATCCACTGTTTCAGCTCCTCTTTGATCTGAATTGGAGATTGGAAGACTGTTCCTTAGGGTGTGTGTGTGTGTGTCTAAGGTGAGGATAGGTACAGTATCACCAGTTCTCATTCTGTTTTTCCATACCTGTTGCTGATGGCAAGTGCATTTGAGAGCAGGAACTCCCTTCTACCCAGATCCTCTCTGTGGGAGGAGCATTAACCCCGGATTAGCATCACTTAAAAAAACAAAAAAAACCAAAAAAACATGGCCTTAACTTTCCCCAGAGTAGTCCTGGAATACAGTTTGCATTTCCCCAGAGTAGTCCTGGAATACAGTTTGCATGTTAATAGAGGAAAGCCTAAGAGGTCAGATGCTCCTGCACTCTCCTCTCCACAATTTTTTTATTAAGGAATTTTAATTAATTTATTTTTGTATGCATATGTGTTTTTGCCATGGGTGTCAGGTCCCCTGGAAATGGAGTTAAAGACAGTTGTGAAAAGCCATGTAGGTACTAGGAATTGAACCTGGTCCTCTGGAAGAGCAGTCAGTACTTTTAATTGCTGAGCCATCTCTCCAGCCCCTTTCTAGCCTCAAGGTAAAAGTGTTGTTCATAGCATATGATTGCCCCCAAGTTGGTACCTGATATTGGTTTAGAAATTTTGAAGAGGAACAAATCAGCCCATGTAGCAGAAGATTCCACTCTCTGTCCATGGAGCTTATAGATGTTCTTATGTTTAAAAAATCTACCATCAGTTGAAAATACAGTAAGTTAAAATAACTTCAGTAATCAAGGTCACCAAATGTTAGCAACTCAGAGCTCTTGAGTTGGTTGTTTCCCTTCTCAGTTTAGCTGAAGTGTGATTTGAAAGCAATTAGCACTGCCTAGCATTGGGAGAGTATTGTATCACATCACCCATCAGTTAGTGTACATGTTAGTTAGTTGAAATTCAACATAAGCCTACTGAATGTGAATGTGTCAATTCTGGTTTATTATAAAGCAAACACAATTATCAATTGAACCTCTGTAAGCTGTGTACTGTCTGTTCTTCATTTGAAACAACATGCAGATGAGTTCAAACCCAAGGCCTTCCTAAAAAAAATCAACTCAGAGTCGATCAAAGTGCAAGCTGTAGGAGCTACAGTAGATCTAAAACTCTTAGAAGAAGTAGTCAAATCACAGCTCTGACATGTGACTCAGTGTTAAGTTTTTAGCTTTGATGCAAAGGGAAAATGAGAAAGTGGTTCAGTATCTGAAGCGTTCACTTCATCCTGGACCTGGGAAGAAGTGCTAATGTATATATACAGCCCTGAAGGACCTTGGGGACATCATGCTAATTGTAACAAAAGAACATATGCTGTGCGGTTAAACTTAAAGATGGGACCCCAGAATAGTCAAAACCATAAAGGCACAAAGTAGAAAGTGGTTTGCCAGGCAGCTAGTAAGAGGAGAAAGAGGAATTATTGTTGAATGGCCACAGAGTTTGCGTTTCGGGAAATGAAAAGGTCCTAAAAATATAGTTTGATGGTTGTGATTCAATATGTTGTATTTAATATCACTGAACTGTGCACTTAAGAGAACTTAACATGACAATATTTACATTACATGTATTTTGCCATAGTAAAACAATTGGAGAAAACTTAGACCATATTACACATTTCTGTACTGGACACTGCAGAAGCTTCCTTCTTCTGTATTCTTCTATCTGGGCTACTCCCAGAAGGTATCAGCCACATTCAGGATGGGTCTTTCTTTCTAAGGAATCTGATCAACTTATTCTCTTTTTGGAGTGGCTGATGGCTTGGTTTTGGCTGATTCTACATTCAGTCAAGGTGTTAACCAAGATAAGCCATTCATAGGACGAGTTCATTAAGGAGTGAATGGGCCATCTTAAGCGTGAGTCTTCTGTAGAATGCAGTTTGCCTAAGCTCAGTGATTCTTAGCCTTCCTAATGCTGTGACTCTTTAATATAATTGCTCATGTTGTGGCGACCCCCAACCATAAAAATATTTTTGTTGCTATTTCATAACTTTAATTATAAATATCTGATATGCAGGATGTCTGATATGTGACCCCTGTGAAAGAGTCATTTGAACCTCAAAGGGGTCTGGACCTACAGGTTCAGAGCCCCAGTCTACACCTGTCCTGTGTGTTTTGTCTTTTGGTTACTGATGCTCTGCACTGTCTTGAGACTGTCAGGAAGAAGTGCATCACTAGAAGCTGCTTCTCAACCCTAGACCAGAACTGTAAGCCCAAACCAATCTCTCTTCTCTGTTACTTATGAAATGGATAGAATTGTGTTGTTAACAACAGGAGACTCACTAAAAAGTGCATTTACTTATGAAATTGCCAAGGAGTAAATTTTAAGAAGTGTTTTAAATATTGGGACAGGGTATATGCTCTTTTGAATTTTGCTGCAGAGTAAAGGGCAGATGCTTTGAGAAAGGTGTGTGCAGACTTTCTTGTCTAAATGCTTTGGCTTCTTCAGTTCAACACTCTGCTGAATGAATGCATTCTGGGGGAGGGATAAGCCTTGCCTACAGATGTGTATCCAGCTGGGGTCCCACCAGATTCCAATGGCTAGTCCTAAACCCATGGCTGCACAGCAGGTCCTGATTAAAATTAGTGGGTCACAAAACAAAAGAAAAAGCCATGGGTGTGGGAAAGAGGCCTGTTGGGGGAGGGCGCCTAGGAGTGGAGAGAGATGAGGGAGGGTAGTCAGTGAGTAAATGGAACACACTACATACATGTATGGGGTTGTCAAGGAAGAGATTTATTAAGAGAGAGAGAGAGAGAGAGAGAGAGAGAGAGAGAGAGAGAGAGAGAGAGAGAGAGAGAGAGAGAGAGAGAGAGAGAGAGAGAGAGAGAGAGAGAGAGAGAGAGAAAGGCTTGTGTTAAGCGTCAACAGAGAAGTGTCCACTGTGCTGTGGGAGTTCCGTGTAAAGCCCTGGGATCTGAGACAAGTTTCCTAGAAGAGGTGACACCTGAGGCTGGCATTCAAAGTTCAGTGAGAGTTACCATCAAAGAAGTGTGAAAAAGCAGCTTGAGCCACCATGCGAAGCAGAGAGTGTCCTGACATTTGTGAGGATTTAATGAAGGCTGGTGTGAACAAGTTATGAAGAGCAAGAGCGGATTGAAGCCCTACGCATAGGGCTGGCATGATGGTTCCAATCTGAAAGTAATATAAGGCAACCAGGCTTTCTCAAGGAGGCAGATCAAACAAGGCTGGGGTGGGGTGAAGGGGGTGGAGTAAAGCTGGCTTTGTTTGGGGTTTTTGTAGGATGCCCTCAACTAGTCAGTAGGCTAGTCAACTAAGGAAAACAACCAGGGGGAGACTGTTGACTTGGTGACTGGGAGGGAGGGTGATGATCAGGCAGATGCTGACAGATTTGACAGGGATTAGAAGAGGAAGCAGATGGGAAAACGCTATGATCCTGGGATCCTTTGGTCTATCAAGCCATAGGTGTCAAGTGGACAACTGAGTATAGAAGTCCTGAGATCAGGAGAGAGATTAGGGTTAGAAATGTGGATATGGAAAAAGCAGTATACAGCTTAGAAGTTCTCAACTTGTGGGTCAAGACTGCTCTGGGGATTGAACGACCCTTTACAGGGATTGCCTAAAACCAGGGGAAGTATCAGATATTTACATTATGATTCATAACAGTAGCAAATTACAGTGATGAAATAGGAACAAAAATAATTTTATAGTTGGGGGTCACCACAGCAGGAGGAACTAATTATATTAAAGGTCGCAGCATTAGGAAGGTTGAGAAACACTGACACAGGGCTTGTTACATTGATGAGAGTGTGGGTCTGAGATGATAATGAGCTTACTGCCCAAGCCTGATGACCTGAGTTCAGACTCAAAGCATTTCCACATGGGAGGAAGGAATGGATTTGGGGGAGGGGGAGGTGCAGGGAGGTTCTGGGAGGAGTGGAGGGAGGGGAAGCTGCAGTTGGGATGTAATGTAATGAGATAATAAACAAAGTTCCTACTTTAGGAGGGAAACAAGGTTTGATTGCATGCGTCTAAAACCTCATCACTGGGGAGCGAGAGACACAGATGGGTCCCTGGACCTCACTGGCCAGACAGTCTAGCTGGTTGGTGAGGTACTGGTGAATAGATTCTGTTCTTAAAGAAAAATAAGGTGGAGAGTGATAGAGGGGCACATGTGACATGACTCTCTGGTCTCCATGTTCAAACACATATAGACACTCACATCCCACTGCAAAACAAAATTAATTGTTGGGGGTAGATTAGATTAACCAAGCATAGTGCCGTTGGGAAGAAGAAGTCAAGAACCTGATTCTAGTTTTGAGAAATAAGGAGGAAAAGGGTCTACCAAAGCCCATGAAAGGACTGACTAGCAAAACCTGAAGATTGAAAGAGGGAAAAAGGATTTCAACACAACCAGTGGCCAGGCTACCATCTGATGCTATGGAGTCCATGGGACCAGAAGAGTGTCAACTGTCTTGCTGGTATTGTAGTCTCTGGAGATTATGTCCAAAGAGTTCAAGTGGAGATGTGGGAGAGAAGGGAGACTGTAATGGTCTGGCCAGTGAATGGCAAGAGAGAAGTGAAGTTTTTATTTTCTCAGTATGTTCTAGAAGAAAACTAGAGTACAAATAGGTGATTTTTGGAAGGACAATCAGGCCCACAGTGCTTAAATTTTAATACAGAATGCATTTACTAATATTTATAGGCTCATGACAAAGAATCCATATGGAAAATAAAATAAAATGGGGAGCCCAGAAAGGGCAGCGATCTTGAAGGTAGGTGATGGAGGGTGGTTATAAAGACAAGCTAGGCTGAAAAATAGCTGCCTAAGCATGCTCATGTCTTAACCCCCAGAACCTATGAATTTATGAGCAAAAGGGCATTGAAGATATGCTTAAATTATGGATCTTACAGTACTTAGATTATTCTGGGTTATCAGACTAAGGCTTATTAGTCATTTTAAGTGTCCTTTAAAAATGAAGGCAGAAGGAGGCTTAATTATGGGGCAGACATGGTGTAGATGGTGTAGTGATGGAAGAAGAGCCTGCAGTGATGTAGCCATTAGCCAAAGAAAGCTGGGAACCATCTGAGACTTGAAGCAAGTAACTGATTTTTTCCTCAGGTCCTCCCTAAGGGAGCACCTCTGTTGGCACTGGTTTTTAGCTTCATGATTAATTTTGAATTCATTTACTTACTAAATGTATCTTATTTGCATTTGTGCGTGTTTGTATCTGTGTAGCTGTGCACAAATGTGGAGGCCTGAAGAAGTGTCCAGTGATGTGTTTATCTAATTATTCTTAAACTCAGGAGTCCGATATTGGAGTAAGAATAGGAATGATCAGAGAAGTGGCAAAGTGACCAGTGATCTCTTATCTATTTTGTTCCTCTATCTAAAAGGGCCGACACCCTCTCTAATTCCTACTCTACTATTTCCTGTCTCTCTATCTGTCCTCAGTCCTCCAGAACCTCTATGGTTTATTTTGGTCAGCTAATAGCTAACTCCACCCTCTGATTCAAAGTGAGCTTTTTTTGTCAGAATGCGGTCAGAATATTACACGACCATCCAGAGTCCTCTGTTACTCTCCACCTATATCTTTGATACAGGGTCTCTCCCTGAACTTCTCTAGTTTGGGAGCCAACAGGTCCTAGTAATCCTCCTATCTGTGCCCCCTTTGGGGTAAGCATTACAGGTATGATTGGGATGCCCAGCCTGTTACATGACTACATGAATCCAAGCTCTAGTACTCAAGATTGCACAGCAAGTGATCTTAACTACTGACCATCTCTCTAGGCCCCTCATTTTCGATTTCTGATCACTAGCATTGTAATATAGTAATTTGTGCCATTCTAAGTTACTAACTTTAGAGTAATTGGTCATGGCAGCAATAGCAAATTAATACATCTTCTGACAGGGTGAAGGAGAATGTATAGAAATAGTTAATTTTGCGTCGGGGTAGGCAAGAATTGAACATAGCATACAATGTTTTTACCTTAGGTTGTGTCTAAGGATGATGGTGGAAGAAACAGAAATAAACAGGAAAGGCCTTAGAAGCAAATAGTAGAGGCATCTAAACTAGCAGAAGGATTGATTGATTCCCAAAGACAGAGTGTGCTGAACAGAACTCCCCCCCCCCCCCCCCCCCCCGTCCCCCTCACCCCTGTCCCACCCAGTGTAGGTGCTGGTTTGCTTCATGACTCTGAGGCTTTCCTGAGAGGTGCTCATCCATCCCAACGGAAGAGCAAAGAAGATGACTGTGAGTCTGACTCGGGTTTGAGGTTTCACCGAGGGATGGGAATAGTGCAGTAACTCTCTGGTCTCACATTTCCTATGGGCAGCATATGTAGTATGAAGAATGGGCACGTTTTCAGGGGAGGAGTATCCAGGGCTGCTGGGTAAAATGCCAACAGGGAGAATGAGTGCTGGGTGGAGAAGCAGAAGTAAGCTTCTAGAGACAGAGAGGGAGTGTCTGATGTGTGAGCTGAGTGAGTAGGAGCAGTCCCAGGTCTGATGCTTTGGGAGAGAGATCGTAGACAAATATGAAGCAGCTGAGGTTTGTAGCATGTCTTGAGGTTCCAAGGGGTTGCCCAGGGTTGAGCGTTGGGATGGGCATGATAGAGTAAGTAACTGTGAACCCCAGAGGGGCAGGGGTGAAGAAATGATGCTGATGTTCTGGTTGGTTGGAGGAATTTGGTGGTGGGACTCCAAGCTCCCTACAAGCATAGGATCTGCTTGCCATAGGGTTTCAGGTTGAGTCATAGCACTCACCTGGGTGGGTGGAAGTCCACTGGGATCCTATCGACATATGCTTTAGGTGGCTTTGATCTCACTGTGGCCCACATTCTTCTATTCTGCATACCTACAGAGCTCATTTGGGCTATTTTAGGCCACCTTGGCCTTTTGCAAGTGGCTATTTTAGGCCACCTTGGCCTTTTGCAAGTGTTGTGTGTTTACAGTAGAAGCATCCTTTTCTACTTTGCCTGGTGAATTCTCTTTTTTAAACCTAGTTCAGTGGTCCTCTGCTTCAGCAGGCTTCTCCATGTTCCCACTCCTCAGTTTCCAGTTCTCTAGGGAAATGCTCCCTCTCTCCTTTGCGGACCCATATATATAATGCCATCAGTATATAACCTTGGTCTACCTTTTCCCTCCATTCATCGGAGGCAGTCTCATTGTGCCTCAATCTCTTCTGCCTTCCCAACACAGAGAAAGCCCACAAATTGGACTAAATGCGGAAGGATTTTTAAGAAAAGGCACAATTTTGATCCGAGGGGTGGTAATAGTACATAGCTGACAGCCTGGATGATCCCAGCTGTTCCAGCCTTTTATGATATATCTTCCTTTTTTTTCTCTAGAAGCAACTGTCTTAATAACTTACAGTTCACAGTAAGACAGCAAGGGTATGATAAGACATGGCCTGGTTTGTTCTTCCCAAGGCCAGCCCTATCTGATGAGTAGAAAATTTCAATTTCTGAGTGGATTGCCTATGTTCTCACACCACATATAGGCTGAACAAAATACTCCTTTGCTTGCTCTCTGGTCCTTCTATCAGGGGGCTCCATTCCCTTCTTATCACCTCACTCTCCTAGATCCTGTCACTTGTTCCGGGCTTGAAAACCCTGATGTTTGGAGCGGGGCCCAAATTTTCTGTAAACCTCGTGTCAGATCACATGGTTTCAGACGACTCAGAGGCCGTTTGAAATTACAGTTGGAATCCATGGAAAATAAATGACATGAGCAGCTGAAAACCCCCGCCCCCACAGCCCAGATCCTACCCCCCCCCCCACCTTTTAAATGCCATCTCCTCAGAACAAAATTTGTTAGCTGGGTATATGAAACCTGACCCTTGCACAAGAGTGAGGTGTTGATTTGGCCCATTCAGGGATGGCAGCTGCTCCAATGGATGGGGTGGGGCTGGAGGTCCCTCACTCCCCTGGCAATCTCTAAAGTCTCCGGAGAGCTGCTGTTGAAGGGTCCTTGGGGGCTACCCCCTTCTGTTTTGCACAATCTATCTTTAGAGAACTGTAGGTTCATTTCTCAGAAGGGCCTCAGGGCAGAGATGACTTCTAAACGGACAAACCACTTCCTGCAATCTTTAACTGAATTGAGGCTGGGGGGGGGGGGGGCGGGTGTGACCATCGGAGGGGGGCTCCATTCACACTTGTCTTTCCACAGACCACTGCTGGCTTGGGACCAAGAGAGATGGAGCCAAATGTGGGCCTCGCAGTACCAAATGGGAGGTCACAAGTTAAAAATTCAAACTTGTGTCCAGGGGTAAATAATCCAGAGGGACTGGAAGGGGCAAGGCCCTGTCCTGAAAGCTTCATATCACACAGACCCTTCTGCAATGAAAAGCAATGTGAGACATTCACTGCCAACTCCCATGGACCTCCTCACTCCTAACATAGTGTTAGGAATCTGTTTCAGAAATTAGCACAAAGTGCATGGCTTTGTCTCCTTGTGGTATTGACACCAAATAAGTTATCATAGTGACAGTCCCCCAAAAAACCTTAAGCAGGTGACTCCATAGAAAGCCAAATTCTCACACAAGGAGAACTGATTTACTCAAATCTTGTTTCTACCATGAAACTGGAAGGACGTGGGCAAGTGTCCTGACTGCCCCAATAACCGATTGATAGCAGGTCCCATCCTAGAAGGTGGCTGTGAGGTCTTTAAGAGATGATGGTCATGTAATTCTGGTTTCAGGGCTGGGCAGAGGGAGAGAGAGGGAGAGGGAGAGGGAGAGGGAGAGGGAGAGGGAGAGGGAGAGGGAGAGGGAGAGGGAGAGGGAGAGGGAGAGGAGAGGGAGAGGGAGGAGAGGGAGAGGGAGAGGGAGGAGAGGGAGAGGGAGAGGGAGAGGGGAGAGGGGAGAGGGAGAGGGAGAGGGAGAGGGAGAGGGAGAGGGAGAGGGAGAGGGAGAGGGAGAGGGAGAGGGAGGAGAGGAGAGGGAGAGGGAGAGGAGAGGGAGAGGGGAGAGGGAGGGAGAGGGAGAGGGAGAGGGAGAGGGAGAGGGAGAGGGAGAGGGAGAGGGAGAGGGAGAGGAGAGAAGAGGGAAGGAGGGAGAGGGAGAGGCAACGAGGGAGGGAGGGAGAGAGAGAGAGGGAGGGTAAATAAATTTAAGGAAAAAGAAATTTAAGTTCAACTAAGAAGCCTCTCTGAGAGAAACTTCCTATCTTGTACTCCATAGAAATGGGGCTGGGCTTGGGTCAGATGACCTTTCTATTTATTCTGTGTTCTGAAACTTGAAGTCATCACTCCCTTTAAGCCTCAGTTTTGAACAACCCCCCCCCCCCCGAATCGATATGCAGGCCCTCAACAATCACCTCATTTGGGTTAGTAGAAGTTCACATCAGTGTTTTGGGTAAACACAGGCCATTCATTTATACTGAATGGTGGAGCTGGATGGGTTTGTGAACCATGGTCCCTATGGAGTGCACAGGCCCAGAGGAGAGTCTGAAAGGCTATGTGGAAGAAGGTCAGGGCCTCTGAGGAAGGATGCTTAAGCTTAGTCTTGAGAAATAAATACAACTAAATGACCTTATGTTTTTCATGAAACCTAATCTCTCTTCATTTTACATCATCCAAAATTAAAAATACTGGAAATATTAAACTATCCATGAGCTTCCCAAGTTATCTGGCTTTGTAGTCTAGAATAAGAGCCATAGCTCGGAAGAAATATGAGCATTAGATTTCTTTTTGATCACAAACTGCAAATAGGAAAGCAGCTGGACTCTGTCTTGGAGGTCCGTGTCACAGCCTAAGAAGGTCAGCATTCTGCAGACTGCCTTTCTTCAGCATGGGGAAGTAGAGGCAGGCATTGGCGGCCCTTCCTGTATAATGAAGGCTTATCTGATCCCATTGATTACTTGATCCCAGAGCCTTCTGCTATTTCATTTAAAACCAGAACCTTGGAAATGCAGAGAATGGATCCAACTGCCTGATGGTTCCAATGCTGATGCCAACAGGGCTAGAATGGCCCCTCAAGGACATTTCCACATGAAATTCAAAATAAGGGTTGTCAGCTGACATGTGGAAGGGGCCACCTTCCAGAAAGCTCAAAGTGATTCTGGAGACAGGTGCTTGGCATCCATTTAGATGAGCTGCTAATGTAATGAGCACCGCTTCCGTCTGTGTTTTCCTCCGTGCTTCTTCCTTTTGTACAATGCATGCATTATAGCTATAAAACCACCCACACAAACATCAGTATTTGCAACATCCATGTACAGTTGGGAGAAATTCATTTTGACTTCAGGAACTCAAGATAGTCATATCCCATGAATTATGCATGCAATTGTTAGTACTAGTATTTGCAATGAACCTGTTTATCGGCTTGCCCATTCATTAATTCTTGTATTGATCTTTTTCAACAAACTTGTACTTCAGACTATTATAGTGCTAGACTCTATGCTAAATGCTAGAGGGTAAGGGGATGAGTGGAGTTCTAAAAATAATTTCTTAAAAGCTTTATTTTATTAGTTATGTGTACTTATGTGTCTATGTGGGGATATGTGCATGTGAGGGCAGGTATAGAAGAGACGATGGAATCCCTGGAGCTGAAGTTACAGGCAATTGTGAGCCACCTGACCTGGGTGCTTGGAACTGAACTCAGGTCTTCTCCAAGAACAGTACGTGCTCTTAATCACTGTTCTGTTGCTCCAATTCCCAGGAAATAGTATTCAACCCAACACATCTGTCTAGCCAAGGGATGAGAAAGACCTGAGACAGTGCCTCCATTTATAAGTGGGATCTGACTTCCCAGCTTTGTGTCCTTGGAAGTCCATTTAACCCACTGAATATCAGTTCCCTTAGTTGTAAACTCTCTTACTAGGTTTTCATGACAAGCTGTGACCAGTTGCACATAGCATTGTACACACTTTACAGATGACGGTTTTATCCAGAGACATTTTCTCTCTTGCTCAAGGTCACACTAGTGAACAGCAGACTTGAAGGCAAATCTTGATAATTCACATCGCAAGAATGATGCTTTCTCCTTTTTTTTTTCCCAATTCACTTTTAAAACTGAATTGATTAATGAATTTCCTAAGATAGTCAACAGTATATCCCCTTAGTCCAGCACCATTGTCTGATAGCTTGGGACCCTCTGGAGTCTGTGTATTCTAAAGTTTCATGATGTCAAAGACTACCACAGCGGAGTCACATTTTCTTTCAAGTTCGCACGGCTCTTGAAGAGCATCATGTTGCACAAACTGCCACCACTTTGATATTAAACAGTCTCTGGATTTGAGGGACATGTGGGGCTGGAGGCACTCATCCTCTTCCTCCTGCGAAATGTCGTTCTAAAGTGTCCCACGCTCCTCTTCCTCAGAGATTGTATCTCAGTAATTCACCCTTTGAAACTAGAAGCTCTTGATGTTAAAGAAATGACAATTTTAGCCATCATCTGCCCAAGAAAAGACCCTGAGACAAATAGACAACCTCAGGAAGATGAGGAAAACAGCCGACATCCTCTATGGACTCTGGACTGTTAGACATGAAAGCCTGCTGATCTCTTGCTAATACTAAAGCCCCTCTTTGAGAAGAGCCCCATGTTTATAGACTCTCATATTAATTTGTGTCAGACCATAAGATTACCCAGATGGTGTACAGTTCGCACCACTACATCCTTGGACTGAATTGCCCATTAATGATATTCTGGCCTGATTCTCTGACTGATATTTGGGTCCATCTTTCCAAGATCCTCTCAACTGTTCTAAGGACGAAGGGTCTCTGACTTGGGAAAAACAAAAGCTGTCTTCATTTTCCAGTTATCCTTTGAGTGTCCAACAGAAAGAACACAAATTTTAAGAAACTGTATTTGATTTTATATTAAAAAGATAAGCACACCCTTATGTGTCAACATAGTAAAATATCATGAGTAAGATTGAAGGCACATTTGCAGTGTTTCTAAGGAAACTGCCATTTATCTGGTATATATACTACCAGGGCTTTCCAGCCCATCTAAGTCTTCATATTCATTGGTCTCTGAACCAGCAACTCTTCTGTCTCATCAGACATCTGTGTATCCTAGATGAGAGCTTTGAACCCTTGGTGTTGCTGGATCTATGCTGTTCATAGTCTAGTATGTGTTTATTCAGATATGATAGTCATTTCCATTCTGGCATTTGCCATTGGGGAGAGAAGAAGAACTGTTAATTCGAGGCACCCCAAAGACATCCTTAGGCAAGTCATATCTCAGTGGGAAACTTAATAAGGTCTATACAAAGACACACATCATTGGATTGATTCTCTACCTAGTTATGATTCCCCAGTCCTGTTCAATAGGAGATCCAGCCTATAGCATATCTTGTTATGCGAGCAAAAGGATTTATAAGAGGCCCTTTAAGGAGGTGCAGTTTTAAAGATGGAGCCATTTTAAAGGACAATCTTTCTGACCTTGAATAAGCAACTTCACCGTACACCGTCTTACATGGCTACTTTTAAATCATCTGCAAGAGGGCATAAGGATGGCTCTTTGGCTAGGCTATTGAGACTATTCAAGAGACTAAGGGAGAAAACGCAGGTGAACTCATAAGTGTTGGCTTAAGGGCAGCTGTGGCAGAGTATTTGAAAAATGTGTGCTCTGGGAGCAGAAGGCTTGATTTCATACCTTGAGGCTGCACATCTTGAAGCTGAAATTCCAGGTCTTGTCAGCAGGGGGCACTCTTGCACTTTCTTTAGCTTGTCCCAACCCACTAACAGGAGGAAACAACTTTTATCTCCATTGTCCAATTTAGCCTCTGTGTCCATTTAGGTGTGGAGGACAACGTTGTGTTCATTCACTGCGATTTTCCAGTGTGTGAATTTCCAAATAGGAAGAGTCTGACTTACACTGATTTTATCTGTGTTTTGTCTGGGACAGGGAGGCGTTGACGTTGTGACCTAAATGTCACAGGAAGAGCCCAGTGCAGTAAAGGGCACAAAACAGCCCTGGAGGCCAAACTGCAACCCGGCAGGCATATGCTTGATTGAAGTACGGTGATGGGATGTGCAGTAGCAGAGGGGATATGCTGCTGGCTTGTCAGGAATGGGAATGAGATGTGGAATGTGGGGTTCTAAGAGATACACTTAAATCCCTTGACAGTGTGAATGGGTAGTTATGGGAAGCCATCAATGAGGAAATGAGCCCACGTAGCATCATCTCCATCTTATCATCAATACTGGAAGCCTTGAAGACAGATGAGAAATGTGTGAGACATGCGAGTTCCCAGGAACGCAGGCAGGCCACTCACTCTGGTGTGCTTTGTGCTGGTCCTTGCAGGGTTAGAGGTTTCCACATCATATTCCCTTTGTTGCTACTATTTTAAACTTTTTATTCTGATAATATGAACTTGAGGGAATAGTATAAGGGTTTCTCCTGATGTTAGCAAGCGACCAAGTTTGCTTAAGTATATATGACATTATATTTAAATGCTATGCCAAATGTTTTCATTAACTATATATGTGCATATTTGTATTTCAATGATTGGGTCATGATCAATTAAACTATCAAAACAGGATCCCATGTATGTTTCCTTGATAAGTTCCAGTCACTTGTTACAAGGGAAAAGGAAGAGCTGAGCCCCAGACTGAACTTATATCCCACTAGTGTTTTATAGCCTGTGTTTTGCGATAGTTACTCAGAAGGATACAGGTGAGATGCTTTCTAGATTGTTCCTCTAGCCAGACTTCCCCTGTGTCTTCTTGTGATTAGATTCAGCTCCCGCATTTCCAGCAGCATCATGGAAGGGCTGCTATGACTTTTCATGCATCATGGTGGATGCCCAGAATGCCACCTTCCCTCATTACTGGTGATATGAACTATTTACTTATGGTAGTTTCTGCAAACCTTCTCAATTGGAAAGTTTTGGAGGTTCCTCCTGCAGGTAATGGGTATCCAACAGGAAGTCACTTCCCAGAGCAGACTTCTGTCAAGCACATGTCAAGACGTCTGTTTTTCTCATATTAATCCGGCACTCAGGAGGCAGAGGCAGACAGATCTCTGACTTTCAAGCCATCCTAGTTTGTAGAGTTGAGGACAGCCAACGCTGCACAGAGAAACCCTGTCTTGAAAAACCAAAATAAATAAGTAAATGATCTTTATTTCACCCTGAGCAACTGATTCTATTTATCTCCTTCTCACTTTTGTTTTGAGTTGTACTTGATCGAAAGCCCCGTTGAAGAGGATGGGAATGAGCAGACAACTGAATATCCTGTGTGTTTATGCATCTACAAGAGGATCAGGACATCAGCCATGTGGAAAGGACATTCAGGATGGTACTTCCAAGTTCCAAAGACAAGTTTTTCTAATAGACCCTGTCAGAGAGAGCCATAGAGCTACTCACAATTAATTCCACTTGAGTTTGATATAAGAGTGCCACTGTTGGTGACGAGAAAGTTTCCCGAAGAGCCTCACGGAAGCCATGTGGGACTTCAGATTTTTCCTCACACTCTGGTGAGGCTCAGAGACTGACCTCTGTTGAAGCCCCCGGTGCAGTTCGGTATGAGACAATGAGTAAATGGTGATCAACTGTAAGTTAGACATAGTTCTGAGCTGTAGCCATGCCCCTGACCCCAGGGTGTCTGGAGGCTTTATTATCCGCCAGCCTGTGCCAACAGGAGGGGCTGCCCTGGGCCAAAGTAATTCTCTTGAGACTTTTAATTCTGGGCTTACACTTTTCTGCAAGTGACCAACTATGGTGTGACTGAATACATGTGGGACACAGGTTGATTTCAGAACTGGCATATCACTAAATAACTTTCTAGCTCCAGAATTCAATGACCAGTGATTTTTTTTTTTTTTTTTTTTTTGGGTGTGTGTGCCTGTGTGGGGGGTCAGACCAATTACATTATTTCCAACCTCATGGCCTTGCTTCCATCTGTTGGAATTTTGGTTGAGAGACTGTGTTGGTGGTTCTCTACTTTGTCTTCAGACCTTCTCTTCCCTCTCACTTTCAGAGTTTTAGAATATTGATATTCCCAGCCCGCCTTTCAGAACTTGATGTGTCTTGCTCAAAATCAACCAACAACCTTGGAAGAATTCTTCTAAAACAGTGCTCGGTGTGTGTATTTTTCAAAGAGGAATTTCACTCCGTAAGGCAGTGTGGGTGGGTTGGCCAGAAAGCTGGGGTGTTTGAACATAACCACCAGCCTAGCTGGGGTGTGACTGGAGGGTATAGCGTGTACCCTTCTAGTGGTCTTTGGAATCTGTCTCTTTGATCACAAGAAAAATAGAGAGAAGAAAGGCAAAGGGAACAGCTTATCATAAAGCCATTTCTTTCTCAGGGTAAACCCTACAAAAGTGTATCCTGAAGTCTGAGTTTGTAGGGATTCCTGTTCTGTTTCCTCTTCCCTACACACCCTTTCAGACTGTCAAGATAGGGTTAACTTGCAGGTCATCTGTCTATCCCTGGAAATGTCAGTGTCCTCCAGTATGGACAGCTGCTAAGGGCACATGGAAATTCTCTGCTCCCTCTCCAGAGTGGGCTCCAGGGAGTGTGACCTGATCACCACTCTGCCTATAGACCAGGCATGGCTACTGCTTTACATACTCAAAACTCAAAGTCCTCACAGTCTTTGGCAGACTGTTCCCACCAGTACACATCATCCTGTGCTTTCTCCTGCTCATGATGCTATACCTACCCTGGAACACAGAGGCTGCCCCTGCTTCCAGCCAGAAGAGCTCTCCAGGTAATTACCAGGCATCATTATGCTTACCCATTCTGCTCAGGTGCCCTCTTCCTGTGGAAGCTAAGCTTGTCCTTGTATTCTGTTTAAAATGGCCACCCAGCTCCCTTCCTACCTTCCTCCAATGCCTGCCACCCCACTCTTCTCTCCCTTAAAGTTTCTCTTAGCACCTTCTAGGACTGCATAAACTTATTTATTTCTGTTTAATCTCTCTCTCTGCACTAAAATATAAACCCATTGGCACAGAATCCTTCATTTTGTTTATTGAGGTTTTTCAAACACCTAGAAGGAAAGACAGTCTATAAACACTTGGTGAGTGAATGGATGGGTTCCATTTCCGGCCCTAAGAGCCATAATGGGAGTGGGCAGGAGCCCAGCAATTGAAGAGAGCCTACTGTGTCTCTGAGCAAGCCAGAGGCCCATTCACCTTTTCATGGGAAGCCGCCCTCCAGGAAGGGGGTTATGCAAGTGTGAAGCTTTTCCTAATCAGTTGTACCCTAGACTGGTGAAGAAACCCGACTGGTCAGAATAATGTCTCCCACCCAAATTTCCCCAGCTTCCTCTTCTAGGAATGAGCAGCCACAGCAGTCACAGAGAAACCAACGGAAAACAAGTTTCCTCCAATCTTCCCTTGCACCTTGAGCATTGAGGTTTATGAAGATTATGGTAGAGTTTATCCAAGCAAACTGTGACCGCTGCCATGTCAGGGCTCCTTCCCCTGGCTGGTGGTGATGCAAGGGCCTGGGTTGAAAGGAGGGCACTGGGGTATCCGGAGTGGGGGACCTCAAAGAAAACGCATCTTGAGAAAACATGAGCTGCCCTTGCAGATCCAGCCTGGCTACTTCCTGAAAGTGAACCACACTGTGTGGGTCTCCCATCCCTCAACTCCCCCTCTCCTTCCCAGCTCTCTTTCTTTACTCTCTTCAATCCCCACTAGAAAGAATAATTGTCTTGTTTTCAGACTGGGTCCTGTTGCAAGGAGATAGTCTTGGGAGCCGGAAGTTGAAGACAGGCATGTGGGCTCTTCCAGCTGAGGGCTGGCTCCTCTCTCTGTATCTCTGTGTCCATCAAACAGCTGGGCTGGGGCTTGTCTGCAGGGCAGAGGGAGCAACAAGACATCCGATGAAGCGGAAGTGGGCTCTTTTGTTGGGGATGGGTGCAGATTCCTTCATGCTCCCCAGCTGTCAGCATGCAACAATAGTCCAGCTAAAGAGCAATGCAGGACATTCTGTGACTCTACTGTTTGCTTCTCTTAAAACATTCAGCAAAGTCTTGTGTTAGATCACAAGTGAATCTGTGGGTTTCCTCATGGAATTTCCTCAGTTTTGTAGCCATAACATTTTTTTTTTTTAATGCATTGTTCTTTAAAAATGCATTTCTTTATCTCCTTTCTTCTTTCCCTCCTCCTCCTCATTAGTGTGTGTGTGTGTGTGTGTGTGTGTGTGTGTGTGTGTGTGTGTGTGAGAGAGAGAGAGAGAGAGAGAGAGAGAGAGAGAGAGAGAGAGAGAGAGAGAGAGAGAGAGGGAGCGCGAGAGCACATGCGTGCATGTGCATAGGCCAGAAGACAACTTGTGGAAGCCAATTCCTTCCTTTCATCATGCGTATCTTGAGGGTGGAACTCAGGTCTTCAGCCTTGCTACCCACTCACTGAGGCATCTTAATGCCTCCAGTACACTATTATTAATTTTTGGATATTATTATGTTACAGTCCTTTTAAAAACACTTAATTCATATTAATTAATTCATGCATTTATTAATCTATTTATTATGTGTCACGATTATGAAGGTCCCAGGAAGCCTTTCTGGAGTGTTTTTTTCATCCTACCATGCAGGTGTTTGGGATTGAACTCATGGCATCAAGACTTGGCCTCCAACAAGTTGAGCTGTCTTACCAGCCCATATTATAGACCTTTAAAAACATTTTAAAAAGTTGAATCTTCTTTCTTTCTTTTTAAAAAGAGAATATTATTCTTTATGTTGTCATTTTAAATATATATATAACATTTGATATATTAAATTTAATTTATGTTAGGTGAATGCAGTTTTTTTTTTTTTAATGTAATAAAACCCCTCTTTGCTGTTCAGCGGTGCAGTAAGATCCTAAGTAGGATTCATTTAGCAGAGGGCTCAGTATTGAGTACTTTCAGAGACTAGGGAATAGATTTGGTAAGATTATGGGTTCCTACAAAATGTTTTTATTAGTATACCATTTATTGAATGAATCTTTTTGCAGACAGCAGAAAAACACACAAGTCAGAGAAGTACAGTTTAGCTATTCCTAAAATACCCATAGTGCAATGCGTCCACCACAGCCGTTTTGATTGTGAACTTTCTGGTGGGTGTATCGTAGCGTAATTATGCAATTGTCTCGAGCTACCTTGTTGAATGGTGAAGTTTCAGTGCCTGCTCTTATTGAAACCTCACTTGGTGTCTTTCATAGAGTGGACAGTCTTTCATCTATTTCTTTCAATCTCTTCCTTTATCATTGGCAGAGGGAGCTCTCACATCATCTGAGCTAAAAATATTGTCTTGTGTATCAGGACTGTCTTCTCATACTCTATGAGTTTGTTGAATACGAATTTTAGAATTGCATTGGTTTGCATATGTTGAATTATCTTTCTAATTTTAATATTTCAATTAAAATATAAAATAAAATAATTTATTTTAAAATAAAAAAATTATAAAAATAATAATTATTTCCCCCTTTCTGTTTGTCCCTTCAACTTCTCCCTGCACCCCTCACCCCCCCCCCAGGATTCATAGCTTTTTTTTCTTTGAACCCCCCCCCCCCCCAACACACATCTGCTCAGATATACTGATCTTTTCAGGGCTGACCACTTGACACTGAATAACCAGTTCAGGAGCTCTCCTCAGGGAAGACTATTTTTCCCACTCTCAGGATTCTTTAGTTACTTTGAGTTCTTGTCTATGGGTTAGGCCCCGTGAAAGACATGTCAACATGTCTCCTGGTAGTGTTCTTGTCAAGGTCTTGTTTAGATAGCCATATTGTTGAGTTATCATGGATGAAACCTGCCTGATATTTCTAGGAGATACAGTCTCTCTGAAAACTATGTTTTCTGGTACTTACCATCTTTCTGCCATTCACTACTTCAGCAACGGTTCCTGTGCCTCAGTTAAAGGAAATATACTGTGGAGACATCAACTGGGCATCTCACGGTCAGTTGTTATTGGTATATTGACCTATTGGGTTTTCTGTAAAACTCTCTCTGTACTGCAAAGAAGATTTGTTGAATAGATAACTACACTTATCTACGAATGCACAATTAAACTATCATTTTCTTAGAAATGAAACCAACTTGATCATTGTGTGTTATCTTTTGGATATGCTGTTGAATTTGAGTTGCTAGGATTTTTTTTTTTTTTTTTAAGCCCTTTGGCATCTATTTTGCAATGATATTGGTCTGTAGTGTTTGTGGTGTATGTGTGTGTGTTTATGTTTTCTTTTCAGGTTTTGGTAATGATAATTCTTTCTCCATAAGTTTGGAAGGGCTCTTTTGACTTTAACTCTGGGATATAGTTTAAGAAGCATTGGTGTTAATTTTTCTTTAAAGTTTTAATAAAGTTTGAGTAACAAAGACATTCAGCCCCTTGGTCCTTCTTTATCAGAAGACTTTTTGTTTGTTTTTACTATTAATCATATGACTTGTTTTTTATCTCCCCAGGTTTTTAATTCTTCTACTATCAGTTTTGGTGGATCATATGTATTTAGAATTTTGATCATTTTATCATGAAATTTCTAATTGCTAGGGTATAGCTGAAAAAAATTCTGAATGTTCCTTTGAATTTCTGTAGTATATTTTTAGCCCTTAATTTCTAGCTTTATTTCTTGTTCTCCCTGCCCCCTTCCTTATAAAGTCCCATCACATTGGGTCTATTACTTGTCAAATAACAAACTGCCCCACCCTTTCACTTTGCTCTTTCAGGGACATCTTCTGTGTTCCATCTATTTTCCTCCTCATGTTTTGCTTTGGTTCGCTCTTACTTTCTAAGTTCTCGAGGTGCTCTGCTTGATCACTAATTTGAACTTCTTCTGTTATTTTGATGTCCAGCACTCAGCAGGGAACAACAACAATCGGAAAATCAAAACTGTGATGCACTACAGTCTCCCTCTATTCTGTGGCTATTACCAACAAATAGGAGATGCTGCCTGGGCTCCGGAGTGAAAGGAAGCTCTTATGTTCTTTTAGTGGGATGTAAATTCATACAGCCACCATGGAAAACAGCGTGAAGATCCTTCAAGGAAGCTAAAAATGTAACTACTTCCCATCCAGCTTTTTTACTCCCATGAGTATATCCAAAAGAAATGACATTGGCATACAAGAGAGATACTTGTAGGCTATCTCTTGGTGACTGTGACATGGAGTTAGGCTCTGTGCCGATCAACATATGCGGGATACAGAAAATATGGTGTATATAGTACAATGGAATATTATTAAGTTATAAAGAATAGTGAAATCTTGTCATTTGCAAACAGTGAAAGAAAAACGGAGGGCAAAATGTTAAGTGAAACAATCCAGGTACAGAAGGACAAGTACCACCTGTTCTCTTGAAACTAGAACAAAAGTCAACATGTGATTGAAGAAGAATTACAGGAATTAGAAAGGGGATTGGAGGATGCAGAAGGCAAGTATGGGAATCTTACACTGTGAACGTGTTATCACCAAAAAAAGGTAAAGGCTTTGAAATTTTAATTTATCAGCCTTTCTCTTTTTGTGGTTAGTAAGGGTATATATGCCATGTTTTTATTTTTAGTGTTTGTCTATTCAAAGTGTCAGGACACTCTTCTAGGTTATTTTGTAGAAACACTGTTGTTTTGAATATTTTCACCTAGGTATGAAATACTTTCAACGACTTGATTTTTTTTTTTAAAAAAATCGTCATGATTATCAAGGCATCAGTTATGAAAAAGATCATTCTTGGGACTGGAGATATGGCACAGCAGTTAAGATCACTGGCTGCTCTTGCAGAGGACCCTGGTTCAATTTCAAGCTCTCACATGGTGGCTCATAGCTCTTTGTGATTCCAATTATTTCAGGAGATCTGATGCCTTCTCTTGGCCTATACACACACACACACACACACACACACACACACACACACACACACACACACACACACACACACAAGGTACACAGACATATATACTGACAAAACATCCATGTGAATAAAATAAAATAAAGGCAAATTTTTTTAAAGATTATTATTTTCCCACAGAACTGTTCTATTATCTTCATTGTGAATTTTGTGGCTGTGGAGAAGCCTGTTTCGGTATGCTATTTTTGGTTCTACTGATCCCTTTGCTTTTATCTTGTGTAGGCTTAGTTAACCGTGTCTGTAATATCTATCACTTAACATCTATCTCATTATGTAACTTATTTAACAGGTTTTTGTAATTATCTGCTTCAGTCTTTTCAATTTTCCATAAATTTACCATCATCCAGCTAACATTCATGAACAGGTCTGAGCATTTGATATGGAGGTCATAGAATGTATGTTAACGAGACCATTGATAACTTTACATATTGAATAATTTGGCCCATACTCAGAATCTAGATGTCTACTGACGTCTACTAACACATCTCTAAATAGCAGTTAGTGATCTTGAGCTCTGCGGTTTTTATCTTTGTGTCTCTCTTTCTCCCTTTGACACCCATTGACCTTTATGTGCCTTATTGATGGATTTCTTTTCTCAGAGCCAATTGTGACTCATTAACTTTTTTTTTTTTTCTGATTCATCTATGCCACCATCCTAATTATCCCCTTCCCTTTATCTTGTTTTCATTTAGGTTTGTTTGATATTATTTCTGGAATGTCAACTTCCTGAGAGGAGTGGACTGATGATTTTCAATGTCCCTTTTCTAACATGCATGCAGATTTAGTTTACAGCTATAGGCGTTAAACAGTTACACCTTCAAAATTTGTTAACACAGTTTCTAATATATAATTATTTTACAATGAAATCACTGTAGTTTTATTAGGGCATCATTTAATTTTCAAACATTTGTGAGTTTCAGGACAGCCAAGGCTAGAAAAACTGAAAAAGAAAAGTTGGAAAACACTGAAATTTGCTTTAATCTCATAGTACATAATCAACTTGGACGTACATTTCAAGTGTATTTGTAAGGAACATATATAAGGTTGAAAGTGGGAAATACAGACCAAATAAAATACAACTGGGATCCGATCAAGTGAAGATGAAGAAATATTTGCTATATGTGGAATTAAATACATTGTCACTCTTCTCTTCTAGTGTAGAGAGATGTCACCTTCTAGCCACGACACAGCACTACCACATCAATTACTAACTTTGTCAATAAGTTTAAGCAAAGTAACATGCAAGTGGGTTTTTTTTTTTTTTTCCCTCCTGTGTTTGCCAACGTTACAGTGGGGTTTGGTAAACTTTACACCAGGGTTATTGCCATCTTTTCTATTTCTCCTGATGGTTCTGTCATTTTCTATAATCCAGTCCTGTGGCCTTCAGGGTTTGTATGTGGAGATTTGCTCTTTTAGATATGCTATCTTTTTGTCATTACAAAGACCTCTTATCTCTAAAACAACTTCTTGCCTTAAAGAATCTTTATTATAATATTTGAGCTGTATTTTCTATTAAATAGCAATTTTCCATTATGGATTCTTCACCTCAATTCTTTCCTTAGAGTTTTCAGTACTTTGCTGTCCCCTCCCGCAGACTTCAGATTGGACATTTTCTATTGATACATCTCAGACCACTAGTCTTTGCATGAGCTATCCTTAATTTACTGTATTTAATTATTACAGTATTTAGTTATTGTATTTTCAGTTCTTTAATTTCTGCTTGAGTCTCTGTTACATATTTTATTTTCTGATAGTGTGATGTATCCCTTTATTGACGTCTTTGAGCATATTAACACACTTTTTAAAGGTCTATGTTGAATTTAGTCAATGAACTACCCATTCACTAGGGCCTGTTGTCGGTTACTTCCTTTCTTCTTGTTTTTTTTTTTTTTTCTTTAGAGAACCTATCTAATATACTAAACATCTTATTCAAAGGCATTTGAATAATTGTGGGGCTGGAGAGATGGCTTTGCAGCTCTTCCAGAGGACCAGGTTCAGTTTCCAGTACCCACATGTCAGCTTATATCTGCTGTAACTCCAGCTTTAGGGGTCTGACACCTTTTTCTGGTCTCAGTAGACACTCCCATTCACATGCACATACCCATCCACACTTATCTACATATATGCACATAGTTAAAACTAATGAGAAGGAATTTTACTTGCGTGTTTCTTTGCTTGAGCTGCTTTGTAACATCAATCATGAGACTGGCAATGTTGTATCGTGCCTGGAGCCTGGAGGGCAACACAGGGTGTAGAGTGTCAGACTTTCTTTACTTCTGTGTAGGTAACTGTTTGCTATCCTAGATGGGACCTTAAGTATGTAGTATCTGATCCTGGTTCATATATCATACCTTTAAGCTCCTAACATACTGAATTTTTGTCATAGTCATTGGTTAAGGTTGGCAGGATTTGTCTCAGGTAGCATTTTTCTTCTTGTTCAATGCCTTCAGTGACTGAATTTAGACAACCAAGGCCCTGCAAGAGTAGAATCTCCCTGTTTTCGTCTCCAGGGTATCTCTGCATGGATTAAGGCAAAATAAAGGGACAACACCATGAGGTGGACAGAGTCCAAAAGTTCAGCAATCATGAATGCAATTTGACATTTGTTTAATGACTTTTTGATTATTCTTCAAATAAAAAATTCATGTCAGCAGTTGCCTTTGAAGGTAAAAGTTGCTCCAATGAGCATTATTTGCTACAAATAATGAAATAAAAATTCCCAATAAATTGTGGGAATGTTAATACTCTACAGATCATGTAGAGTTTATTTATTTTTTGGTTTGCCAGTGATATCTCATTTTAAATATCTTTCCTTCCCCCAAGTAAAATGGGAGCATCTTGCCATAAGAAGAAGATGTAATTCAAGGTAACTTTCTCTAAATAGAACTTGCTCCTCTTTTCACCTTTGCGGGTATAAATTTGATGCTATATGTAAATGTGCCTTGTAAAGTCTAAAGTGCTATAAAAATGAAGCTATTTTACTTAATAATTAACATTAATGCTAATAAAATATTGTCCCCTATTAAAATGCAAATGCTTTGGGGAGACTTAAACGTTAAACCAATTATGCATGACTGGATGAGAAATATCTCATCAATTTTCCCAGGCAATAAATGAAGTGGTGTGATGGAATAGAGGAGCGTGCGCGCACATGTGTGTGTGTGTGTGTGTGTGTGTGTGTGGTATGTGTGTGTGTGGTGTGTGTGTGTTTGTGTATGTCTAATTGTGACACTCATCATCATATTCTGTCTGAAGAGTGATGGACTGACTACTCAATTTGCCTGAAATTTCACAACATGTGTCTGGTATTTCTTGTGCCCGATTAACATATTCTGTCCTCTATTTGTGTGAGGTCAACTTTTCAAAATGCCACATATAAACAAGATCCTAATGCATTTGTCTTTCTGTGCCTGATTGATTTAATTTGCCTTGGCATTCTTCTGGTTTACCTAGTTTGTACATGCATCTAATTTAATTTCAGTTAAAAGCACACATCACCACATTAAAATGCAATGACTCCCTGGTGGGTTTAAGCAGAGGCATCATGCATTGAAGGACATTATGCCTTAAGGGGGATCTGAATGCAATGTTCGTATTTTAAAATTGGAATAAACATTTTCATCTTTTGGACTCCAGTTTAATGTTTGCTTTTCCCCTCTAAATTTAAGAATTAGGAAGTCTTGGATGGAGGCTAAGGTTCAAAAAACTTCTGTAAAACAAAATACATTAATATAAAAAGTAAAGCATCACACTTAGTGATTGCCCTTAAATGTCTTTCAGCAGAAGGCATCAACTGAAGGCAAGCATGCATTAGAAGGTATTTGGGCTTCATAGTCTCTGTGATCTGTCAAGTTTTATCTTGCAGGAATGGATTGCAAACTACTTTTGGTCTTCAGAACCCTGCTGTGTGTGTGTGTGTGTGTGTGTGTGTGTGTGTGTGTGTGTGTGTGTCCCCGTCCAGGCCAGTCCTCAGGTGCTGTTAACTTTATGTTGACATGTGGAACTTACTAGCCTGGAACCCATTCAACAGGCCACAGGGATTCTCTTGTCTCCTTCTGCCAAGTGTTGAGATTACAAGCCCATTCCATTATACCAAGCTTTTTTTTTGAAAAAAAAAAAATGTGGGTTCAGAGGATTATACTTAAGTCTCAGTTCCTTGGGCTATCTTGACATTTAACCCAAGTGTTTCTCTTTCTTAGGATCCCCTTCTCTCTGATGGACTCTTGGGAGAATTCCATCTTAAAGCTTGAAAATCTCATACTCAAGGTTTATCATACCTGGTATACTAGTTAGCCCTCTGTGGATTCCTTGCTTTGGGAATTAGAGAAGAGAGTCACTATGTCAGCTGATCATTGCTGCTTCCCCAGAGAGACTGCATGGTAAGAATAGCAAGGTCCAGAAAGAAAATTTCCAGTAGAATTCTAGAGAAATGTATATAGTCACAAGGGAAATGGAGTTTTAAGAAATGTCAAAGGGAAGTGATATTTCAGATGCAAATTTGTTTGGGCTCTCACTATTTTCAGCGTAGCTTATTGCCCCCTGTGGTGCATGCTTTCTTAGTGGGTTCTCAGTGACTGATCAATGTGAACTGTATTTGAGCCCGTGGTCACAGAATATTTTCAGCATTGGAAGCTCTTTTGAAAGGGATTGCACTTAAAAGTTAGCCACGTCCCATTTAGGTCCCATGTATTCCAGAGCAGAGGCAGGGAAAGGAAAAGGAGAGAGTATGTCATGTGCTTACAGATGTTAAAGTACTTTACCTATATTAGCTTGATTGATCATCACAGCAATCTGCAAGCAGATATTTTCTTACATTCATTAACAATGAAAACACCGAAGTTCAGAAACATTAACAGACAGCCCAAATGTATGTTAAAAGGAAGAAACAGAAAGGGAAATCGATCTGGTGTCTGTGTAAAATGGAAATCCATATTCTTTCCCTGGTCAAATTGGAAAGAGCCATTTGGATGGAAGAGAAGGGAATTCCTGCCCCCAAATGATGACATTCATTTATAATTATTCACATTTTAGGGGGTAGTTGATATTCTATCACTTAAAAAATTATTTCCTTTGGATTGTGATATGCAGAATGCCTGTTGACTCTGGGGCACTTGTAAGGTATCACCAAGCATGTCTGTCCTGTGGCTCCCATGTCAGCAAAGCTTAGTCTTTTATATCACATATATTATCATATATTTTATATAGAATATTTATCATATAATTATATCGAATACATACACATATATATATATATACATATATATATATAATATATTGCCCTTTGGGATAATTTTGAAGAAATAATTTGTTGGTTTCTGAGAAAACTACTAGTCTACATAAACCTCATGCTATCTGCTTTATACCCTTTCTCATGTGACCTAGCATCAGAATGAGTGAAGGTCAGTTCTTAAAGTCTGGAACCTACTGGGAGCTTCACATGATGATGACACATGACTGTCAAAGGACTCATGTTTCCATGACTGTGAATGTAGCTCCGAGGACACATAAAGAGAGTGAGAGCAATTTAGTGGGCCTCAGTTTACTGAGACTGATCCATCAAAAGGCAGCCTACCAAAAACATGAATTAAGCATGAAGTTGGTGAAAATCAATTTACCAAAGATCAACTGACAAATTCCAGGAAAACTGCCAAGCAAATATTTCAAGCGAGATCTTGGGCATGCTGTTCCTGCTGGTTCCTAGGAGAGGCAAATAAATTTTGTTGAAGGACCAGAGCAAAGGCTAAGGGCAGAAGCAACACAGGCAGATATCTGTAAAATAACACCAGTAATAGGTAAATCTGCATTTTAATAGTGATATGGTTTCGACCCAGGGTTTAGTGCATATTAGATAAGTGTTCTGAAGGTAAGATATATTCCTTGTCTAGTGCAAGGTTTTGATACATAGTCTTGAATATTACTTTTTATGTATTTTGAATAATGTTTTCATGAACACATATGCGTGTTTTTTCCTTCTCTTCTACACACATATTTGAACATCTTGTGGGTAGAAACTCAGAGGTAGACTTGTTGGGCTATATTGTAAATCATCATTTCACATTTAAAGACATTTTCCAACTGTTTCCCAACATGGTGGTATCATTTTAGATTTTACTAACAATCTATTATCAACCTATATCCAATTTTCAACATCCATGTAAATGCTCTAATATAATAATTTTTTTTAAATTTGGCAAATGCTCATTGACATAGTGATGGGCCTCATAAGACGTTTTCATATAAGCATATCATATCCTGGTATCATATTTATCATCCATCCACCTTTTCTCTCTTTATTCCTGTTAATCCCCTCAGTCTTGCTTCTACTTTCATATCATATCATATCATATCATATCATATCATATCATATCATATCATATCATATCATGTGTGTGTGTGTGTATGTGTGTGTGTGTGTATGTGTGTGTTTGTGTAGTTTGAATGTAGCTGGGCCCCCAATCTCATAAGGAGTGGCTAGTCCTAGAAGGTATGGCTTTTTGGAGTGAATATGGCCTTGTTGGAGGAAGTGTGTCACTATGGGAGTGGGCTTTGAGGTTTCCTACGCTCAGGATATTTCCCAGTGTCTCAGTCGACTTCCTGTTGCCTATAAGATGTAAGACTCTCAGCTACTCCAGTACCATGTCTGCCTACATACTGCCATGTTCCCTCTCATAATGACAATGGACTGAATCTGTAAAACTCTAAGTGAGCCACCCCAAGTAAACGTAAGAGTTATAAGTTATAAGAGTTGCTGTGGTCATGGTTGGTGTCTCTTCACAACAATAAAACCCCTAACACACACACACACATGCACACACACAATTTTGTCCTTATATAATATACAGAACTCATAAATAATATAAAACATGCAATGCTTGTTTTCCGAGTCTTATTTCTCTTGATATGATGTACTTTAGTCTTCTTGCAATTGACATAGTTTTGTTCTTTTTATGTGTGAATAAAACGCCACCTCATTTAAATTTTCTTCTCTTTTTTAAATAATAAAATATAATCAAGCTGGGTGGTGGTTGGCTCATGCCTTTAATCCAGAACGTGGAAGACAGAGGTAGGAGGAGGATCTCTTGTTTACAAAGCAAGTTCCAGGATAATTAGGGCTCTTACACAAAGAAACCCAGTCTTGAAAAACATATGTTCGAATATAGTAAGATAAAACAAAAACTAATATATCAGAATTGGGAAAGCAAACAAAGAGAAGGAAAAGAACCCAAGGTAAGGCATAAGAATCACAGAACTACTTGTTTGTACTCAGGAATTCCCTAAAACACTAAACTGGAGGCCATAATACATACACAGAGGACCTGGTGCAAGGTCTGGCAGGCCCTATGCATGCTGCCTCAGTCTCTGTGAGTTAAAATGGTCTTTGATCATGTTGATTTCAAGGTCCTTGTTTTGGTGTCCTCTATCCCCTCTGCCTCAGGCTGTTTCTGCCTCCTGCTCTGCTGGGATTCCCTGAGCCCCAAGCGAAGGGATTTGATGGCGACATCCCGTTACAGACTGTGTGTTCCAAGGTCCTCAACTCTCTGCATAATGTCTATCTGTAGGTCTCTGGATTTGTTCCCATCTGCTACCGGAGGAAACTTTTTTTTTTTTTTTGATGATTTCTGAGCAAGGTTCTGATCTATGAGTATAACAGAATATAATTCTGAGCCATTTTATTGTTACTTTAAAATTATTTTTATAACAGTAGTATTTGGTTTTATCCTATGTCCTTAGACTATCTGGTCTCAGGTTCTTGGTCACCCAAGCACTATTGAGTATGAGCTCTATCTTGTGAAGTGGACCTAAAGTCAAAGTAGGTGTTAGTTGGTTGCTTTCCTACACTTTGTACCACCATTGTACTAGCATATCTTGCAGGCAGGATACCCTTTTGGATCACAGGGTTTGTGGCTGGGTTGATGTTTATGTTTCTCTTGAGATGGTGTGTGGGAACTTCCTGTACCAAAGACACTAGAACACAGGAATGAGGGCCCTACATAGGCACCAGCTCGACTTCTCCACTTCAAATGAGTTGTTTAGGTGTTGTCCTAAGCAATGGGATATTGTCATTCTGTGGAGAGCAATCTATAGTACTGGCAATAGCCTGGGTTGTTTGGGAGTTTCCATGGGACCACTTTGTCCAAAAACTCAATTAGATGTAACATGATATCAGGACTGGGAGCTTCACTTGGTTTTGGAATGTGTCCAATTGGGACTCTGTTTCCCCCATTATTTGGTAATTTCATTTAGATCATCTTCATATATGTATATATTTTGAAAAACTTCTACTCTGTTAGGTTTCCATACTAACTTGCAAATGCCCTTAATTTTAGCTGTCTCTCCTTGTATCCTTTCTCTTGTCCCACTTTCCTCTCCCCTCCCCTATTTGATTCTCTCATTTCAGTACTCCCCATCCATCCATAACTATCTATTCTATTTACCTTTCTTAGGGATATGTATGTATGTATGTATGTATGTATGTATGTATGTATGTTTGTTTGTTTGTTTGTTTGTATGTACCTAAATCTGCCTCCCTAACCACTTTGATTCTCTGGATTGTAGCTTGGTTATAATTGACTTAATGGCTAATATCCATATATGTATAAGTGACTAATGCTATTTGTCTTCTTGGGTCTGGGTTACCTCACTCCAGGAAGATGTTTTTCGTAGTTCCACTGATTTACCTGTGTATTTTATGGTTTCATTTTAAAATGTCTGAGTAATATTAAATTGCATAAACATAACACATTTATTTATCCAATCATCTGTTGAGGGACATTTAGGTGGTTTCCAATTCCTGGCTATTATGAATAGATGTGCAATAAACATGGTTGAGCAAGCATTTCTGTGGTAAGATAAATCATTTTTTGAGTATAGCTGGATCTTGAGGTAGATTGAGGTAGATTTTCTTGAGGAACAACCACTCTGATTTTCATAGTGCTTATACATGTTTGTAGTCCCACCAGCAACAGATGAGTGTTCTTCATTATTCCACATCCTTACCAGCATGAGCTGTCATTTGTTTTCTTGATCTTATACATTCTGATGGATATCAGATAATATCTCAGTGTAGTTTTAATTTATGTTTCTCTGATTACTAAGGGTGATTAATACTTCTTTAAGTGTTTCTCAGTCCTTTGAGTTTCCTCTTTTGACAATTCTGTTTAGATTGGTAGCCCATTTGTAAATTGAGTTATTTATTTATTTATTTTTGGATAAGGGTGTGTATGTGTATGTGTGTGTGTTTGTGTGTGTGTGTGTGTGTGTGTGTGCGCATGTTTTCCCTCATTTTATTTGCTGGTTTGGGATTATTTATTCAATGTGTTCTTTTGGGTGGGGTTAAGCTCTTTGGGTTAGTATTTTCCAGCTAGCACCTTCTGTAAGTCTGGATTTGTAGATAGATATGGCTTAAGTTTTGTTTTATTATGGAATGTACTATTTTCTTCATCTGTTGTGATTGAAAGTTTTGCTGGGCATAGTAATGGCTAGCATCTGTGGTCTCTTAGGACTTGTAGAACATCTGTCTAGGCCCTTCTGGTTTTTAAGAATCTGTACTGAGAAATCAGGTCTAACTCTATTAAGTTCTTTTTGTGTGCAAGCTGTCTGTTTTCCTTGAAGCTTTTCTGGTATTTTTCCCCCCTGCATGTTTAGTGTTTTGACTATTATATGTAGAGCAGACTTTCTTTCATGGTTTAATCTATTTGATGTTTGTAGTGGGATTATGCTGTTATGTTGTAAATAATTGTCCTGCCTACTGTCTTAAAAAAAATGCTGATTGGCCAAAGGCAGATAGGAAATGTGGGAGGAGCTACCAGACTAAGAAAACTCTGGGAACAGGAAGAACAGAGCAGATATGCCATGGAGGCGCCAGAGAAGCCAGCAGATGTAGATGACACGCTGCTCTGAGAAAAGGTACCAAGCCACATGGCTGAACAGGTTGAGAATCATGGATTAGCTTAAGAGCAAGAGCTAGTTAGCAATATGCCAGAGCCATAGGCTGATAAGCCTAAAATTAATACAAGCATCTGTGTGTTTTTGTGGGACTGTGGGTCTGCAGGTCTGCGGATTACAGTTTGATAGGCATCTCCATCTTCCAGTTAAGGAAAGTTTTCTCTATGATTTAATTGAAAATATTTTTTGTGCCTTTGATCTGTGCTTCTTTTCCTTTTTCTATTTCTCTTCTTCCTCTATTCTTTTTTCTTTCAAATGTTACTTTTTATTATTCTTTTTATTTTACTGAAAATAGATTCCTCTCTCATACAGTACATCTCAGCCACAGTTTCTCTTTCCTCCACTTCCCCCAGATACCCCTATCTCCCTTCTCCTCCGGATCTGCTTCCCTTTTGTTCCCTCTTAAGAAAAGAGCAGGCCTCTAAGAGAGGCAGCTAAACAGGACAAAACAAGATATTTGATCTTTTCATAGTATCTGGGATGTTTTGTGCTAGGAATTTTTAGATTTAACATTTTCTTTAACAGAGCTATCCACTTCTATCTTGTCTTCAATACCTGAAATTTTCTCTTCCATTTCTTGTATTCCATGGACGAAGCTTGCCTGTGAGGTTCCTGTTAGAGTTCACAAATCTTTTATTTCCAGATTTCCCTCATTTGGGCTTTCTTTATTGATTTTATTTCTACTTTTATATCTTGAACCTTTTTTTCCCTTTTCACTCTTTGTGTTTTCATAGATTTCTTTGATGGGATTATCAATGTCTTCTCTAAGAGTCTCTATCATATTCACACAGGCTATTTTAGGGTCTTTGTCTTATTCTTCAGGTACTTTGCTCTACTCAGGCCCGCGATGGTAGGGTTGCTGGATCTGGTGGTGACATATTGTCCTGGCCATCTTGATTGTGTTTTTACACTGGTTTCTAAGCATCTGGGATTGGGAATATTGAAATTCTAGGTGCTGCTAAATGGCCTTGTCTTTGTTGAGTTGGTATTTTATTCTTTGTTTTCTGTTGCCCTTTCTGGTTTTTAGGAGAGAGTGGTGACTGTATGTTGCCTGGTAGGAAATTCTTCTGGGATCCTGATAGGTGTGGACTCTGGTGGTGGTTCCAAAGTAAAATGTGCTTCTAGGTATTGGGAGATGACACTCTGGAGTGGGCATGGATTTGGAAGGGAGTCTTAGGGGGCCCATAGGAGGGAGGAAAGCAGAGTGTTCCACCAGGACCTGCTTTGTCCCCAGAGAATGGGGATAAAGAGTGAGGTCAGACCACAGCAGAAGGTCGTCTCCAGAGCTGGGAGTGAGACTGCGGATTGACTTGGAGGGATGGAGGAAGATGTGGAGTTTTGCAGTTAGCCAACATGCTTCCCTGGCAGAAGTGGTTTTAGGGCTCTCAGGGACTTCCTGTTGCAGTTGGAAGTTGGAATAAAGCAATGAATAGGTGGAGGGAAGTTAGCAAGGGAAGATCAACCAAAGATGGAGGTGGTAGGGGAAGGGAGGGAGGCTGCAGAGCTGGAGATGAGACTAGGGATTGGGTTTGGAGAAAGCAGGGAGAATTGAAAATCTGCAGTAAGCCCTCCCAGGCTGGAGTCTGGCTGTTAAGAAATGTATTAGGTTAATTTTATCTAGGGATAAATGGGCAGCTGCGAGCAGAAGATATTTTCTTTTGACTAAAATTTATTTCTTTTCTTCTTCATCATTAAGTACTTTTCCAAGTTCTTACATGCTGTTCCAAAAAAATATTTACTTTCACTTACTTAACTTCCATATAGCCATCTAATTGACAAAGAGCAAGACAAAGGTTTATGTCCAGTTATAGTGCTTGGGCTCTTGTGAACTCTTGCTATGGAGAACTTATTTCCATTTTTCTTTACTGTTCTTCAGCCTCCTCTCTATCTCATATTAAATTTCTTTTATTGAGCCTTTGCTACACTGGTAAAATTATTATTGATAAATTTAGGAAGCACTCCTATGAACAAGAAACTACACCTTTAGTACAATCTCAGACACAGATGATTAACAAAATTTGCTGAATAAATAGTGCTAAGAAGACCGTTTGGAATGTAGAAGTTTATTTTAGCAAGCACTATCTATTTTGAACATGCTGCAGGTGGGTTGGAGTGAGTGGCCACTTCCTGGCTCCATTTATAATTTCTACCACTATGGTCAGTTATAGGGAAGAAATACCACATTGTTCCTTCATTTGCCCAGGGGAGTCTAGCAGGAACCAGTGACTTCTCATTCATCATCTTTCTGTGGTTGAAGAATCCAAGTCAGGTAGGGCCTCTTTGTGCACAAAGTTTGAAAGATGATGTAATTTCTTCCTCCATATCTAAAACATTCAAGTTTTCATTATCTAAAACATATTCATGTGTCACTTGGTCTCTCATAGAGGACCTTTAAAAGAAGCCAGTTATAAACAAAACATGGCAACAGAGTCCACAATTCAGTGCATTCTTTTGCCCATCTAAAACTTCATCGTTACTGGGCTATTATTTACTATTAAAACAATGTTCTTATGCTATGAATCACTCGTAACACCTTCCAATGGCCTTTCTCCATACCAACGGTGAACCTGCTTTGGTAACCACTTCACAAGGTGACGCTTGACCCTTCATGCTCTCATTTGGTCCCCCATCCCTTCCCATGCACATCTACATCACATGTGCTCTATCATCTAAGCTGGCCACATAGATGTTTTCAGTTAAAATGAGAAGTGGGGATAAGGAGAGTAATAAATGTTACATCAATGTTAACAATGGCAACTTGACTACTGTATGTGTCATCTGATCCCCTGAAAGCCAAAGATGTTATTTATATCTCAGTTACTCTAGTTTCCATGAATCTTCCAGAGTGGGAACATCTTGGAGCATATTATTTTGTGTACAGCATTGCCTGAAGTTGCTTACTATTTTTACATTTATCTGACCACAGTCTTAGGGAATTGACTCTAATAGGGCTCATTGAAAAATGCAATTATTGAGTGCCTTCCAGAGAGATTTTTCTTAATTTAATTAAAAAAGAATGTTTTATTAATTTTATGTATTTGTGTGTGTTGCCTGTGTATTTGTTTGTACACCACATGCATGCTTGATGTCAGCAGAGGTCAAAACAGGGCATCAGAGTCCCTTGAACTGGAATAACGGATGGTTGTGATCCACCATGTTGGTGCTGGAAACAGACTTTGGACTTTCTGCAAGAATGGAGATTGCTCTTAACCATTGAACCATCCTTTCAACTCCCTTACCTTCGAAAAGAGATTTTCTAAGGATAAATTTGATTTTATGAAACTTAAAGTTTTTATTGATTGATTGGTTGATTGAATGTGTGTGTGTGAGTGCATACACACACACTCACATGCATGTGTTTGTAGGCACGTACTTGAGGACAGAAGACAACATACTAGCTTCATTATGCTACTTCCACCCTCATATGGGTCCTAGGGTTTGGATTCTGGTTGTCACGTTTGTGCAGTAAATATCTTTACCAAGTGATCATCTTTTTGGACCAATTTTCACTATTTGTGTGGATTCTCGCTTATGTGGATGACAGTCCCTCCAATATGCTGATTTGTCAGGCTTTTGTGGAATTCCTTGCATTACTCATCTAAATGACACATCCAGCTTTTGGCCCATTCTGTACATCCTTCAAGTCCAGCCTGATTCTTCCTAAACACATTTTCACTTGTCCCCTAGCCTGAAGCTTACTTACCCTTTCTGACACCAGAATGGCCCTCTGGGTCTAAAATAAAGATGTCCTTAGAAGAGGAGTTTGTGCCCCTAACCTCTACCTTTTATTGCAAGACATTCTCCCACAAAACAAATATTTACATCACAAGGCAATTCTGTTGCCCCAAATACAATTTCTATTGCAAAGTGAACATGATGACATCTTCTCACTTATTATTTTGCAAAACACTAAGTTGCATCAGTAACTGCTTTAAGTTTTCCTCTTCTCTCTTTTGGACCTTCAGTATGGATCACGGCAGAACTGAGCCAGTCTAGTCTAGTTCTCAGTATCTACTGCCTTTTTTTTTTTTTTTTTTTTTTTTAAGGCTCTCGTAATGGCTTTAAGCAGTACATTCCTCCTTCTAGCTGATTCTTGTGTCTTTTGGACAAACCTAATTACTACCCAAAAGTTTCTTTTCTTCCAGGCCTGGCAACACAGTCTAGGCCCATCTTGGGTCTCCCTTAATTCAGCCTGAAAATTTAAGATTTATAGTGTTCAGCATTTCAGAAAACCAGGGTACGAGTAATGCTTTGTGTTATTGTAATGACATTTCTACTAGGCTATTTCTAATGATAAAAAAGTACAAATAATAAAACTATGTGCTCATTTACTATTACTTCTTCAATATCCACTTCACACTTGAAGTTGATTTTATGATTAAATCTCTTTATTCTCTTAGAACATCATTGATATAATGTCTCACTATGTATTGTTCAGAGGAAAATAGTTTCATAATGGTAAAATGAATGTTAATGTCAGCAGCCAGAATTAGTTCAAATTTCTGTGTAGTTCTAGTTATCCATGTATCAGATCCCACTGAAAATGAACCAAGGACTGTGGATGTAGGAACCATTTAGGAAGACATGATTGTCCCTCTTCATAATTATGGATCTAATAGCAAACAGTTATGTTGATTTTTCTTAGATTATTTTCAGTTATAGGAAAGTTCTTTTGGTAATTAGATTTACTTTTATTAAGCCATGGCCTTGCACTAATCAGAATAGGTAATGACATAGAGCAGTGTGCAAGAACTAATCAGAATAGGTAATGACATAGAGTGGTGTGCAAGAACTAATCAGAATAGGTAATGACATAGAGCAGTGTGCAAGAACATCTTGCTGTTTCTCTAGGGAGGGCTTGGTTCTCACTGTTAACGAGCCTAGGGTAGAAGACTGGTTCTTTCATAGCCTTGGTGTTGTCAGCTGAAGGGAGACAACATTTGTTTGTGCTCAATGTGTGAATGCCTAGGATCTCCTCATCTCCTAGGTATCTTGTCCTCTGGACCTGGCTTGTTTGTTCATTTAAGAAATATGTCAAATCTACCTTCCAAAACATAACATCCAGACCCTGTACCCATGCAGGCCTGCCTCTCTCTTGTCCCTTGGCATCAGGAGAGGGTATGTAGTTAAAACTTCAGTTTAAATGTCTAAAACAATGGGAGTATATATGGTGATGGGCAGAACGGAGGAAGGCAGCCTTGCATGAATGCTTGCACTTACAGTTTGTGTATAATCAGCTAGTAAGAAATGTTAGTCCCCTTTCTGTCAGGATCTGGTGAGATGAAACACTCCCTAAGGCCACTGTGATGAGAACTGCCTGCCTCAGTTCACAAAATGAGCCTTCAAGAAATTAACTTGGGCAGTTTTAATTGATTGGCTTGCAATTTCCACAAGTGGGTGTAGATGAGCCCCACTGTATTATGGCCTAATTACACTTGTCACTACCAGGAGCCTGCCGAATACATTGTATCTTTGCTATTAAAATGGGGTTCTTCTAATTAAAACCAAGGAGTTCTGTGAACAGCCTATGGTGTTTTAATTCTGGCAGGCTGTGTTTAATCAGAACAATGGCCCATGCATCCTGATAGCTTCCTTGGGATCAAATTCACCACCTAATGTGCCGTAAGACTGTACTGTTGACTGAAGCTGACAGGATACCTGTTCAGAAGGGCTGGGGCAGTTTTCTGGAACCTGAGTAGTAACTGATTTTTATTGTTCTCCCTCAGGCTTTATTTTCTGTTAAATGCAGACTTCATAGGTGGGAGACAATGGGTCTGCCTTTCCCCCTGAATTGGGCATTATGCATTCATTTCCTTAGTCATTCGACTTTGATTTATTGAGGCTTCCTAGTAGGTAGGCTTTGTAGGAGGCATGAGGTAATATAAAGATATTATTAAGAGCTGGTCCCTGATGTTTAGGGGAGAAAGATTCTGTGATGTAGGGGGCAGGGACAATTCAGCAGAATTAATATATTTTTTTATGATTTATAGTCCAATGCGATGGTTCTAGAAGGAGCCAACTCCATGTGGCTCGCTATTTCCATTCTTCCACCTTTTAAAGACCTATGGCTTTAGGCAGGTGATGTTTTCATTGGTCCAGATGCCTCGATTGTGGAGTTTGGATGATAATGCCAACCATATAATGCCGATGTAAAATATTCATGATGCAAATATTAATGTTAAAATTTATATCTGTAAGCCATGTGTGCTGGTGCATTATATAGTCCCAGTGACTTGGGAGGCTGAGAGGGGAGGATTTCTTGAGCTTGTGAGGTTGTGGGGCTGGAGAGATGCTTCAGAAATTAAGAACACTGGCTCTTCTTTCAGAGGTCTTGAGTTTAATTCCCAGTAACCCCATGTTGGCTCACAACCATCTATAATGAGATCTGGTGTCTCTTCTGGCCTGAAGGCAGAATATTGTATACATAATAAATAATCTTAAACACACAAACAAACCAAAGCCCCAAAACTTCTGTTGGTTTCTATGAATATCAGTGTCAAGCAGCTAATGATGAAGAAGTCATCTCATCCGGTGGAGTGAAGGATTTTTCATCAAAGGGACCCCATCCTTTCCTACCAGGTATCAAGTCTTCACACACATCTTTCTCCTTCTAATCTTCACACAAACTTTTTTGATAAGTTAATTCTCTAATTACATCTTTATGATATTATATATAGCCTTTCTCCATCATTTTGGTATTTCCCTTTAAAAAAAGTCTCTTAAAAATTCTTATTTTCTTTAAAAAAAAATTGTAATTCAACAGGGCAGTGGTGATGTGTACCTTTAATCCCAGCACTTGGGAGCCAGAGGTAGGTGGATCTGGTATCCAAAGTGAGTTCCAGGACAGCCAGTGCTACCCTGTCTCAAAAAACTAAAATAAATTAAACTGCAATGCCATCACTCCCCCTCTTTCCCTATCCTCTCTCTAGACCCTCCAAGGCTCTCTCCATTCAGTCCCTTCCATGTCTACTAACTCTCAAAGTTTTAGCCTTTTTTGATTATTATTGTTACACATATGTGCATAAATATACAATTATTATAATCTGTTGGCTGTGTTTTGTCATTTGTGTATATGTTTCAGGGCTGACATCTGAAATGAGTTAGGTGGCCAACTTTCCCTTCTATATTATCATGTCTATTGGTATTGTCATTGTTAAAATCTTGTTTAGGTATCCACACGGTGTGAGGTATTATAGGTATAGATTCCCTGTTGTTTCTAGGAAACATAATCCGTAGCAGATCCAGATCCCCTGGCCCTTAAATTCTTACAATCTCTCCACCCTTTTCCCTACAATGTTCTCAGAGCTTTAGGTTTACAAGTCATATTACAGATTTATTTTTTGGGACTGTGCTCCAAATAACCCATTGCTCTCCACATTATGACCTGCTGGGGTCTTCTGTAATGGCCTCCTTTGTTGAACAAAAAAGATACTTTATCTTTAATTACATGTATATGCATGTCTCTGTGTGTGGATGCACAAGTGTGAGTGAAGGTTCCCATAGAGTCCAGAAGAGAGCTTCATATCCCCTCAAACTGGACTCAAAGGCAGTTGTGAGCTGTCTGATATGGGTTCTGGGAACCAAATTTGGGCCCTATATAAGAGTAACAAAAGCTCTTAACATCTGAATCATCCCTTCAGTCCTTGACAAGCTTCTTTGAGAATAAGGATCCATTATAAAATGTGTCAGTACCCTCCTTCCCCCAGTCTAAAAAAAAGATAATGAGTTGTAGAATAAATATATGAAGAGCTTTGGAGGAAGACATACCATTAATTTAATTCTTACTGCATACTCTTCTAAACATGTCACATTCATTATCTAATTTCCTTTTCATATTAAAATAATAGTATGAAGTAGTACTATGTCTCAGACAAACAAGTGAGTTCCTAATAAAAGGCTGTTAGCAAATGGCAAAGCCAGAAATGTGAAGCCTGGCAGCTGGATCTAGAGCACTTGTTTCTAACTGTCCACTGTAAGGCCCTCAATGCTGCTGTTGAGAATGGAGTTTCCAAGGTGTTTCATACTGTGGAATAAGAATTTATCTTTATTAGGAGGAGTCCCACAGAGATGGCTGACTGCTGCTCTGGGGAGTTCACTGGATCAGAAACAGCCACTGGGGGATCATCAGGAAAGGAACTAAACCCTCCAAATGTAGATGACTGTTGAATGGCATAGGCAGTATGTGGAATCTTGTGGAGTAGGATCAGACTATGTTCCTGTGCATGAATTGGCACCTTGGAGCCCATTCCCTACAATGGAACACCTCACCCAAATCCTAATATTGGGATGAAGGAATTGGACCTACCTCAAATGGATATATCAGACTGAACTGACCCTCCTTGGGACTCCTTGCCTCCCTTGGGGAAATGATGGGGGGATGGGGTGGGGAGGGCTGAAGGAGGACTAGGAGAGATTAGGAGGAGGGAAGGGAGGGCAAGCAGGGGGATACATGGAAAAAAAACTTTCTCAATAAAAAAAGAACACAAATTTATATAAAGTAAATAATCCCATATATGCACTCAAGCATACTGTCAATGTTTAAAAATAGAATTTATCTCATAATTTTCTTGGGTAAGGCGGAACTAAACATTGAGGGAATGGCCAATTGTTGACTTATCTAGCCTAAAATCCATGCTAGGAGAGTATCCCCACCTCCAGCATCAGGACCCACATTCTGGATAACCCAGAAACCTGGGATAGAACCAAATATGATTGGAGAAAAAAATTTAATGCCTATGGTATTCTGCTATACTCATAGATTTGTGCCTACCTCAATTGTCATCAGAGAGGCTACATTCAGCAACTGATGGAAACAGATGCACACCCACAGCCAAACATTAGCAGAGCTTGGGGAACCCTGCAGAAGAAGGGGAGAAAGGATTGTAGAAGCCAAGGGGGTCAAGGACACCGCAAGAAAACCCATAGAATCAATTAACCTGGGCTCATAGAGGCCCACAGAGACTGAACTGACAACCAGGGAGCCTGCATGGGATTAACCTAGATAGACCCTCTGCATATGTGACAGCTCTATAGCTTGGTTTTCTGGGGCTCCTAACAGTGGGAGCAGGGGCTGTCTTTGAATCTTTTTTCTGGCCTCTGGGACCCTGTTCTTCATCTTGGGTCACCTTGCCCAGTGTTAATTCAAGGGGAACTGCTTAGTCTTACTGCAGCTTGGTATGTCATATTTTGTTGAGATCCATGGGAGGCCTCCAGTTTCCTGAACAGAAATGGAGGAGGAATGGATTGAGGGTAAAGATAAAGGGTGTGAGGGCCTGAGAGGAGAAGAGGGAGGGAAAACTGTGGCTAGAATGTAAACAAACAAACAAAGGAACCGAACCCCAAACAAAACAAAACAAAGCAAACCAAACAACAACAAAAAAAGCTTATCTTATTTGGCCCTTTAGGAAGGGCATGGGAAAGCCTTATGATAGCTGTTCAAATGAACACTCAAAAGTTAACTGACATGCCTAAAGTCACAGAATTAATGGACAGTACAGCATAGTAAGCATTTTGTTTTCTGAAGATTTTATTTTTTAAAAAGTTTATTCACATCTGTTTGTGTTTATGTGTGTGTGTTTGTGTGCATGTGTGTGTGTGTGTGTGTGTGTGTGTGTGTGTGTGTGTATGTGTGTGTTTAAGTCTATAAGGAGGCAAGAAAAGGGTGTTGTATTTCCAGGAGCTGGAGCTATATATAAGTGGTATAAGTGATATGGGTGCTGGGAACTGAACTCCAATCCTCTGGATGAGCAGAAAGTGCTTTTAACCACAGAGCAATCTTGCCAACCTCTTGTTAATGTAACTAATAAAAATATTAAGGTTTGATGTATTGTATGTTAACCTTAATTGTGACATTTTATCCTACTATAAAATAAGCTTTTAAGAAAACATGTTTGAAGAAGTGACAAAGTGCTTCAGTTTTAAAGCACTTCCCTGTTGCTGAGTTTGTTGGTCTTATTTTGCTGCCACAAACTTCCTTTTACATAAATCTAGGTCACACCTGGGTTAATGAGTTGCTTCCTAGGAATACGTTATATATAATTTCTCTCTATCATCCATCTAAATATCCACCATCTATCACCCATCATCCATTTATCCACCCATCCACCCATCCATCCATCCATCCCTTCCTCTATCTATCTATCTATCTATCTATCTATCTATCTATCTATCTATCTATCTCTCTCTCTCTCTCTCTCTCTCTCTCTCTCTCTATCTATCTATCATCCATCCATCCATCTATCTATCTATCTATCTATCTATCTATCTGTCTATCTATCTAATACTAAAGTGGGGTTACTGAGTCAAAGGTTATAAACTCTTGATTGTCTATTATCAAGTTTCTTTCCCAAACACAAAACTGCTTATTATTGGTTGAACAGAAGAGAATGACATTTGTCTGGAAGTGCATGAAATTCCTTTTGTATCCATTTGGTTTGATTTGGTCAAGAGAACAGAACCAGGAAATGAGTTTAGTTCAGGCATCTGGGCATGTAAGACGAAGGACAGTGGAAGCTGCAGCAGGAAGGTGGAAAAGGCAGTCACTACAGGACAGCTTCCGGGGAAGGTGGAGCTTGGGGCGGTGTCTTGCCAGCCATCACAAGGGCTCTTGCAGTTGTCAAGCCAGAACTCACATTGAGTTATAAAATGTCCCCAGCTCTGGCCAGTAGAAGTTTCTACTTCTTCATTTCTACCACTCACTTCTGCCTGTGAGTTTTTATCATTTGCAAGATCAGATTCTGAATTAGGGATGCTTCTAGAACATGCAGGTCCCCCCTAAAGAAAGGAGAAGTGTCAGAGCTGAGGTTCTCTCTGGCAACCCAGAACCACACCTCCCCCAACTTAGGTCCTTAGAAGACTCTGATAGAGTCTTTAATTGCTCTGTCAATTAGAATGGAGGATGCAACTTTTTTTTTCTTTCAAATAAACCTTACTTTTAAATTTATATATTTTGACTATGAGTGCGACATTTTTTGTTCTTTATTATTCCTGTAGTCAACCTATTTCATCCAACAAATATTCTTGAATATTAAGAATAAATGCTTGAGGCTTTGTGAGTAACCTTGGTGAATACTCAAGACAAAACTCTTTATGAAATTTTGTAGTCCAGAGCAGGCATATGAGGAAAAGGAGAAAGAAAAACAAAACAAAACAAAATAAGACTTTCAGATATTAATGAGTATTATAGAGATAATTGTGGTTAATTTGGGAATGCACAGGAAAGATCAATGGGTGTCCTTCTGTCAGTCTGGAGATTTTGAAGGTTATCTGACCCAGCAGAAACATGGATCTTTGTTTATATTTTACTACTTAATTTTATAACTGTGAAAATGGAACTTAACTCATAGAAAACTAGTAGTGATGTAATTAATTCATGTCTAAGAAAATGCAAACTGGTGGAATGCAATTGATTTTTCACACTATGTGTACTGAGCATTTCTGCCCATTTTGCATGCATTTGTAATTTCATCCCAGCATCCCTATGTGAGCTCTGGCTGTAACATCTCATTGGCTGCCTCACTGACTTAAAGAAAATCTTTGATGTATGATTGTTTTATATGTTTAAGAGTCCAGTGCAGCCATTAGCAGTTTGGAAAAATAAACAAGAAGGATGATTTCAAATAGTATTAAACATCTTGAAGGAATTAGAAGCTATGGACAGGGACAATCAGGTAGCTAAGAAAAGCCTCATTGAGGAGTTGGCATTGGAGCTGAGGCATGTGGATAAAAATGATACTCACAGGTAGAAAAGAGGGAGAGTGTGTTTGTGAGAGGAAATGACTGTGTAAATCTGTGAGACAGAATCACCTATCACATTTCAGAAACCTCTTGCAGTAGGGATGGTTGTAGATGTGATTGACAGGTTGGTGGGGTCAGATTAGGTTGGGCCTTTTAGGCTACAGCCAGGAATTTCATTTTCATTCTACAAACCAAGAGAGGGGATTGTGCTCACACGCATACAGTGAAGTGACGTAAAACCATCCAGTATAGAAGATGGATTTGTTTATCTTTCCCCATGAGTGTTCCATTTTCATTTCTCCCCAAGTTATTATTACTAATCTTGACACTTTAATTGGCTTATCAGGAAGAAAAATATAGTTTATTTTGGATTAATAATTATGAACAAATATAATTAGGAGAGTAATATGTAATAATTGAAGAGACACTTGAAAACTTTAAAAAAAAATGCACCGAGAGAGAGGTTGGGGAAATGATTCAGTGGATAAAGTGCTTGCTATGCAAGTATGGGAAACACAGTTCTGGTTCCCCAGTACTCCCAAAAATGACAGATGCATATAGGGCTGGCTGGCACAGTGCTCACCTGCAATCCCAGCATGTGGAGACAGGAGTCTCCAGAGAAAGCTTGCTTTGTAGACTGGCTCAACCAGCAAGCTCTGGGTTCAAGTGAGAAATCCTACATTAACATATGAGGTGGAGAACAGTTGAGGAAGACATGTGACATCAACCTCTGATATCCGCATGCATGAACACATACATGGAAGTTTACATTCACACACATGTATGCCACATACACTTATACCTTATATACATGTGAACACACACACATGCATACATCTGTATACCACATACACACAGGAAAAGAAACTGTACTAGGGGAAAAATGTTTGGCTTTTGAAAATATGGGGCATAGCTCCTGGATTGCTGTTTTTAGTTTCAAGAGCATCTTCATGTCTAGACCTGTCCAAACCAGTGAGAAAATTTGTACAATAGCTCCTGATTAGGTCCACTAACATTGCTGGTGATCTTTGAACAATAATAGCCAATAGGTTCTGCCTGCCATGGCAGGTGTCAGGGACACCTGAGTCTTCTACACCAAAACCAGTCAATTTCAGGCCTCACATCTGTTCTTCCTTCCTCTGAGAGGCACCCTCTGGAAAGATTTTTCCGGCCCTGGCAGTCCCAGGGGTAGGTGGTAAGCTTCCTCTGACCTCCCAACAAGGAACACACCTGGGAAAAAATTAACTGTGGAAAAAAGGGCTGTTCAGAGAGACCAAGAGGAGGTGTCAAGAGACCTATGCAGCAGAAGAGCAGGAAATGGCTTCTCTGAACCAGGGTTGCTATGAAATCGAGGTCTATCTTTCCCCAATGATTACTGTTTATGTGTGCATGCTCAGCTATGATTAATTCCATGTCTAACGGCTTTCTTGTTGCTAGATTCTATTTCAGAGATTTCATTTCTGATAGGAGCGGGCCTTTGAAAAGTCCACGTAAGTCACAGGAAATACATTTCCATAATAAATTTATTTATAGTGTCGAGTTTTCTGGTGAGTATTTGTGGCAATGTGGAGAGGCACAAAATATGCCTATTGTTTTTTTCATATGTATCACAAACCAGACCTTGTGCTGGGGACTTGATGTACATTTGCTCAAAAATTTAAGAAATGCTTCCACAGTGGAACCTTTATTTTCCAGAACTGGGGAATAGCATGTAGAGATGTTCTATCACAAATTCACAAGATTTAGTGTTGGGTATTTTGGTAGGATGGGGTCCTATTTCAAAGTTTTATCATCCATAGAAGTCCATCTGAAGTCTAGAGAGAGATTACTCACAGCCTAAAACCCTGGGGGACGTGACACTGACCTCACACTAGTCCCCTTTGCTGTGATAAAGCACAAGGATTCATGGAAAAATCCAACTGACAGTCAATGGTCTGTATCCTTGGGAGGTGTTTTTTATGTAGTACAAAGGAGATTGCCTTCAGATAGGATGCACCCTGCACAGGCTTTGAAGAGTCACAGTTTTTCCTGCCTGTAATTATGATACTACGTTTATTTCCTAGAGTTGATGTAAAGGTTAGATGGCATTTAATAGATGTTTATTAAGCTCAACTTCCTTTCAGTGGCACATGGGGATATATCTATGAATCAAAGAACTGGAGTCCCTGCTTTGATTTCTTTTCATGTGAAATTCTAGGTCAACTAAAATAAGCCATTCAAAGTAACACACACATAAGCTATTTTATTAGTGCTGGGAAAGAAGTATTGATTAGTATACCAATACACTCTCTTTAGACTAGGTGTGTGTAGAGGTCTTTGAAGAATAGTGAAGTGTAAGCAGATAATTGGAGATAAGTAAGAATTAATCAATTAAAACTTTTTTGAGAGTGGAAGAGATGATTTCAAGAAAGGAAAGTAGAATTCAGATCTTCACAAATGGGTGGATTTATTGGCTGTCCTGAATGAACATGCGGGTAGGTGTCCCAAAGGGCTAGGGACAGTTTACATCTAAATACCCCCGTGTACATGTGTGCCACAGGTACTGAGGGACTCTTACCAGAGATGTATGCCTTTCTATTTGTCCATGTTTACTGACCCCCAAATAATGAACTGGTTTCTAAGGATTTGGGATTTGAGTTGCAAGCATGACCTTATGTTCAGGTTCGTGCAGGACAGCACTGCCATATGCGTGTGATACTAGATTAATTGTTCACAAAATTTTTACATTCTAAAATTTGTCTAGGACTTTACACATGAGATACAACCCTAAACCTGGGGAAATTCACTCATTGTGAGTTTGGTTGTCAGTCTGGGTACAGAGATGTGCCTTTGGAGGTTATTTCTTTTCCTTTGTGGCCTATTGGGAATTGAATTGCATTTAAATCCTTGAGAATGATGCCTAATTGGATAATGAGAGTTCGAAAAAGAGTTGAAAGTATTGTTACTGCTGACACTATGCCTGTCACCAATCACTGATGTGGATAAAGATTTTTGTTATGATAAACCTGCAGAATGGTGAAACTACCGGGCAACCAGAATAATTCCTTTTCTGTGGAGTGGAAGAAATAATTTCTATGCACTTCCTCTCACTGTGCTCTGTGCCTGATACTTTACCATTTCAGTTCATCAGTGCTTTCAAATTTCTATTTCCAAAGAGGTTTTGTCAGTCCTGGTGGCTACTTCCGTGGTGCTAGCAGGTTTTTCCTGTGTGACTCCAGCCAGAGAGATCACTGAACTCTGAGGTCTTTAGTTTTCTCACTTGGAGAAGGCTATTTAGGATAGGCCTACAAATTACACCATGGTGATCAGAGGGTAAGCTTAGAATGGACTGTAATTAGGGAGAGCTGCAAGTGTATTATTCCTTTTGTTGTTTGCAAAAAAAAAAAAAAAAAAAAAAAAGCATTTGCAGAACAGGCTTGGGATAATGCCTCCAAGACACCACATCCAACATGTCACATGACCTCATGGAGGCTTCCCTCACCAGCCTCACTCATGAGTCAGAAAGGAGAGGCAGGGTCTTTAGCACAAGGCCCAATAAGACCACTGAACGCTGGTTTAACATTTAGATTTAAAAACAGGTGAGAGGAAGAAGTGCCTTTTTTTCTTCTAGCAGCTCTGCTTCTTGCTTTGAATTCCCTCTCTAGCACATGACAGGATCTGGCTGAACTAGTGGTCAGGGGATTATGATGGAGGAAGTAACCTTTTCTCTCATTGGGAGAGATTTGCTTCATTGAAACATGAAGTGCAACTACACAGGGTTGGATCCTAGCAGGCTTGCAAAGGGCAATGTGTTGGCAACAAAAGTCCTCTCTTTTTTTGTCAATGAAAACTCAGTTAACCGCAGGAAGAGACGACAGCACTCCCCATTTCATTCACATGCCCGATAATGAACTCCATTGTCAAGAAAGCCTTTGGGCATTATCTGATGCTGCTATTTCTGCTTGCCAGCGTTTGCACATCACCCACATGACTCAGTGGCACACAGCCTTTTTGCTAGTGGGTGACGACCAACTGCCTAGCATTCTGAAGTTTCTTAACACTTGATTGGATGTTCAGCTTCTAAAGATGACCACAGCTATGTGGCCCTCAAACCTTTTGACGTGGGAAGTAGTTCCAGGGGCCATTGTGTTACAAAGGACTTTTTCTTATGGTTTTTAAATATGCAGTGGCTTTTTGTAAAATACCCCTCCCCCCTTCACACACACAGAGTAATTAGAATTTCTAGTGGACATGTGTTTGTAAACTCAGTTATGTGGGTGCAAGGGAAGTAGCAGGATGTGGGGATATACCATGCTACAGATCCTCTGCTGGATACTTCAAATACGTGACCTCGTTAACTCCATACCAAACCTATAGGGAAAGTGTTGTCATCTGTATTTTACTGAAGGAAGGGGAAACTGAGACTCAGAAGGTTTGGCCACAGGTGAAAAAGGTGTATCTGGAAACTAATGCTAATTGGTAGCAACACTATGCTAGACATAGTATTAAGCTTGCCCTAGACACTTCCTCAGTCTGCAGAATGCCTTTGTATGATAAGCAATGTTATCTTCATTTATAGATAAAAACTTGAGTTTCCAGGAGGAGATAAAGTTGTCTCTTGTCAAAGAGCTACAGTCAGAATCAGAACTATTCTTGTGCCTACTCAAGCTGCCTTTTCTATGATGACATCTTTGGGAATAGGGACCAATAAGGCTTTTCTCAATATATATTCAGAGAAGTGAAGTTGCCCCAAACTGACTTTGCACAAGATCCCAACCTGTGTCAGAAAGTCTGCCCAGTTTTGTCACTTTCCCAGAAAATTGTGAAGGCATTTCTGAGTCTTAAGCCTTGTGAGAGGACCAATGATGTGGGAATGCGGTTATGTATGCTGTGAATCTCAATCTTTAAATAAAGGAGCTGTTTTGGGCCATGACAGGCACCATAGAAGAAGTAGGAGGAGAAATCAGAGCATAGGTAGGAGAAGCAGGGCGGAGTCAGAGGCAGATGAGCTGAAGCTGCCCAAGAAGAAACATGTAAGAAACACAGGTGAGCCACGGGCCACGTGGCAGGCAGATTAATAGAAATGGATTGATTTAAGATGTAAGAGCAAGCTAACAATGTGCCTGAGCCACAGGCCAAACAGCATAAAGTTAATATAAGCGTCTGAGTCATTTTTGGGGACCTGGGCGGCTGGGCGGCTAAGGGGTCTGGCACCGCATGTCGGCAGGGTCTGGGTCTCTGGTCGCCTGGGACCTAGAAACCCCACTACTACAGACCAATGTTCAATGACTGTAGTTTTATGTGACACAGAGGAATGCCTGCATGTTCATTATGCAGAAGCAAGTGAGAAACTCATGCCATTTTAGAAGCACTTCAGTGGCCAGGCTGGTGCAACCCAGAGCTGCTAGGAGAAGATAAACATGACAAACACCACTTTCTCCAAATATCTCAGCAATTGGTATTGAAACCCATGTTCTTGGAAAACATTTTTTCCTTATTGTCAATAGTCCAACTTCCAAGTAAGACATGGGGCATCCCGTGTGTATAAATTTGCTGTTTTCAAACGTCAGTTTTGAGCCAAGACTGTTATACATTATTAATTTTTTTACATTACTAATTTTTATAGTCACCCAAGACTATATTTTCCAAGAGAGGAATCCCAGACTGAGAGAGATGGAGCAATTTAGAACCAGCGACTGATGAAGCTAATCTTCTCAGTCTCATTGCAGTATGCTTCCAGATGCATGAATAATGCTTACTGTTCAGCTTAAACAATGGAACTTCTCCACTGGGCTTTGCTTTACCATCTGTGAAACAATAGTCTCAGACACTAGGGACCCAGTGTTTAGCCTTCTCGAGCCCACCAACTCTAATTTTACTTACAAGTTTTTGGTTTTGATCCCATGGAAGATGGTGGTAACGTGCTGTCTCTATTTGTCTGTAAGAGCCAAGAGTGCCTCATGTTGAGTTGGTGCACCAGCAGTGTTTACTGAGTAAAATGCGAATTTTGCTTAACTGCTTAATTTTTTTGGCTAGACACGACAAGAAGCAGACAGCAAGAAGAGAGGAACACTGGGCAGCGAGATGTGGCAATGAACTGGAAGGAAATAAGAAAAGGACTATAAAAATAGACTGGCGATTTCAAAAGCATGCAAGTTGGGTTTCTAATGTTGGGGTAAATAACCCCAGGCATGGCAAAAAATAAAGTTCTTCCCACCTTTTCCAAAGCAAAACATTCATGGAGAAAATGATGCATTTTTAGCATAATCTGATAAACAGGAAGTTGCTCATAGCAAAACTGGCTGTCCTTGGGATTTGCCCAGCCAAGCCTGTCCAGCTTCCCCCAGTACTAAGTAAATTCACATCTTGGCACAGCTGTCTCATATGCCTTTGTACTGGTTAGGAAGTTCCATCGGAGAAAGTGCCACAAATTCTTTTAGTAGGAATAATATCTTTTGTTATTAGCACAATAAATTCTCAGAAAGTTGGCTCTGTGGGTAAAAGTGCTTTCTGTACTTGCTGACAATCTATGTGTGATCCTGAAAACCTATGTAAAAAATTTAGATGTAGCAGCACACATCTGTAATTCTAGAATTAAGTGATAACATGGAAGGCAGAGACAATAAGCTCATCTGGAAGCATACAGGTCAACTAGCATGGCATGCACAGCACCACAGAAACAAGAGAGAAATATCACTGTAAATATAAGGTGGGGGCTGGAAAGATGGATCAGAGGTTAAGGGCATTGAATGATCTCTGGTCCTCCTAAAGGACCTGACATCAAGTCCCAGCACCCACATAGCACAGCTAACAACTCTCTGTTACTCCAAGATCTGACAGTCTCACATAGACTTACTTTCAAGCAAAACATCAATGCACATACAATAAAAGCAAATAAAATCAAAAAAGGTGGATGGGGAGAACCAACTTCTTAAAGTTGTCTTCTAACTTCCACATATGTGAGATAGCATATGTGCTTCTGCACTCATGTACAAACACAGCAAATAATAAACGCATACAGGAGAAAAATGAATGGATCATTTTCGAGATGTAACAGTAAGCTTAAAAAAGACAAACAACGTGCGTGCTGGAAGTACTTTCTTAGGAAAGATGAAAGGTGAAGAAACATTGTTGTAGTGTACACGTTCACACAGGCAGTCCATGACAAAATATGGGGATGATACTTTTGTAGTTTCCCAGATAAAAGGCACAGGGCAGTCCTGTTTGAAAGGTTCATACTGAGTGGCCAAAGTGTCCAGAGAGTTCGAGGAGAAAGACTACCATGAAAAAGTATACCATAAGACTCCCCAGGCTATGGTATATATATATATATATATGTATATGTTATGGAAACTAAGAACTTAGTGGGAAAGAGCAAGACAGAATTGTATACTAAGAACCTAGTGAAAAGGTATTGACCAGTGAGGATGATACACTGTGCTCTTTAGGCTTGATGCGATGCTGTGCTGTTTTGTGATTATTTGTATTCATCCTTAAGTTAAAATATTTTCAAATGTTGGGACATAGTGGTGTATGTCTTTAATCCCAGCACTATAGCAACAGAGGTAGGTGGGTATAGGTTTGAAGCCACTATGGTCTAAGTAGTTAACTCCTGGCCAGCTATCCAGAACTAATAGAAAGACCGTGTGTCAATTTCTTTTCATATTCATTATTTCTGTTGTTAAAGTTAGAGGATATTTCTCAGCTTCTCCCATCTTCCCCCTCCCTCTTTCTCTGTGTTGTTGAGGAGTTGGAAACCACTGCAAGTTGATTATAATAGCTGTTGTGATTTGATGAAATTAGGATGAATTTCTCAAGGATGTGCAACACTGGCCATCCACAGACCACTTAGTAATGACAAGCAGCAGTTTCAGAGGGAAGGAGCTAAAACTGGCCTATAAGGAGCTTTTAGGCTTGACATTCCTTCCATGAGAGGTACCTTCTTGAAAGTGGAATGCTCTGACCGAGGCTCTATTTTCCTCTTTTTTTTTTTCTCAAGCTGTACTCTTGGGAAGTTGCAAAAGCTGAACAGAAAGTATGAAATCTGGAAGTTTAAAAAAAGGTGCAAAACCTCCTCAAAGTGACCAGTTCTGAGAAACAGAGAACACTGCAATTACTTTAACTGCCCCAAATATTATTTAACTATTTTTTTTAAATTAATGACTTACGTTCATTGACTTCTCTTTCTTAATGTAAAGAATTAAGAAAGCCTACTTTAAAAATGGAATATTTGTTCTCTCGTAAAAATTTGATTTTTTTACATCATGGGAATTCATTTTTTGATTTGTCATACCATTATGAGTAAAGACATTTCATATGCAAAATAATAGGGACTAGGAGAGAGAGGAGAGAGAGAGAGAGAGAGAGAGAGAGAGAGAGAGAGAGAGAGAGAGAGAGAGAGAGAGAGAGAGAGAGAGAGAGAGAGAGAGAAGGAGGAGGAGGAAGAGGAGGAGGTAGATGGAACAGCACAGTTTTATGATTTCATTCAGGTCTGGGTTGTTAGAGAGTTTGAATCATCCCAGCCTCACCTCTGTGAGTGGCTGTCTATGGAAGGTCCCTCTGCACTCAAATAGCTATAGGATGAACATTTTTTAAACTCTCTCAACTGTGGAAGTTTTCAACTCTTAAATGGGGATACACAAGTTGTAGCTGCCTTGCTGAGTTGTTGTGCAAGTTAAATGAGGAAATAGGCCGAATAGTCTACACATAGTAAATACTCATTATCACTCTCCATCAACTTTCAGTAGACCCAGCGGGGTTATGTGGAGGTCGAGCATTGGCTATGTGTAAGGCACGTGTTTTGAACTCCATCCAGGATACTAAGAGATTTAGAAGAATGAGAAGGTGCCTCATGTTTGCTCATCTCCTAGGTAATAGGCTCTGTCTCTGTTTTCTTACATATGTTGCAATCAATTCTCAGAGCACTGTGTTAGAGAGGGGATAATTATGTCTCGTCCTTTATGATTAAGAAACTTAAGCTCATGGAGTTCTTTCCTCCCTAAGGTCAGTGAGCAAAGTGCTAAATCTAGTAGTTTTCCCTGGAGTTGATCGTGTTAAGTAGCCAAACTCATAATCTCATAATCAAGTTTTAGTTCCTAGAGATGGACTCTGCCCTCTTGCCTTCATTTTTAATAAGGTTTGGGTTATAGGTTTTCTGATGTACTGGATAATGACATTCTTATGCCTATACACAGTATATACTCCCTACTCTTTGGGTGTCTTTTGAGGATTTTGTCTTGAACACAGAGGGAAGATAAAGTGATCTTAACTGCAGATTTCAGCTTGAAGTGTTCCATCTTGGTGAGGCTGGGGAAATCTCATTTGATCAAGTTCTTTTTCAAGGCTAGATTCACCTTATACTCCTGTGCATTTTCATGAGCTTTTGCTCATATTTTATGGTCTTGATCTTCCTTCTAGACCTGCCTTGACTATTACCTCATGTATTAAGGCTTTCTGTACTTTGGGGTATGGTGCAATGTTCCCTACTTTTCAGGTTCTGGCAGCTGTTAGAATGCAGAATGTGTAAGTGGATTCCCACCTATCTCTACTAAGCCAAGAGCTTTTGAAAGAGTGAATTATATTGTGATTTAATCTATTAATGTAGCAAATAAATGAATTGAAGAAAACTAGCACTGATCTCCAAATTACTGTGATCTATCTGAGACCCTTATCATTTTTCTTCAAAGGGTAACCATTTGTGCATACTTCTCAGGCCTTTGCTTGTCCACAACACCCTCATTTTCAATCTTGTATGGTCAGAGCCATCTCAGAATAGTTCTAAGTGATGATTATTTTGGTCCAAACTAAATTTTGTGAATTTCTATTCTCTGCCTGGGCATCTTGGGGATTCTGACTTAGTCTGTTTGGTGTTTGCCTCACAGGGTAAGTTTGTTTAACTATCAAACAGAAGAAGTAAGAGAAACATTTAGCTTTAGTTCCAAGATCTCAGTATTTGAGGAAGAGATATACATGCGTGCAAGAGAGAAACCATTCATGAAGGCTGGGGCTTGGGGTGGGATAGCAGTTGAAAAGGATATGAAAGCCACTTCCCTTTTCTCATGTGAGTAAAATCCCCAGCAGGGGTTATCAGAATCAGTCATCTGTGTGATCATTCATTCATCTGTTCATTCATTCATCCTGAAATACTGGATCACTGGAAGAGATGCCCCATGCTTTCTCTTTCCCCCTCTTCTGGATCCTGTATAGCCTACCCTAGAAAGGAATGACCATGGCCCTTTTATGGGTCTATCTAGATAAAGTGCATGTTCCTTAGTGTGACATGCAGACTACTGATTTAGTCTCTGCCTACTGGTACTTTCTACCTGCTCTCTAAGCTCCAGCAATATTGGACTGAAGGTCAGTTTTCACCTCTCTGTTTCCTTTATTTTCTTCTAAATCTTTTTTTTTTTTTACTTACTTTTCAAAATGCAGCCAAGCCTTATCTCTATATCATAACTTTCTTTGAGTCTGTCAAACAGAAGGTGTAAGCCCCATTTCTCCATTACATCAGTGCAGGCATACACTGTCTCCGTCCCTCTCACCATGTCCCCAACCTTGTAGATCTTTGCCCTTCCATTGATCTGTGAACCTTTCATAATCAAGGTCCCTGTATTATTCCTTATAATAACAGTTCTTGATATAGAGGAGGAATTAAATAAATACCTTTCAAATGAGCATACTAACTATATGCTGCATGCTATGGAATTGGAATACAAATTTAAACCCAAGTAAAACCATTCATAGGGTTTTATGCATGGTAGAAAGAAAACCGGATTTGTGGTTTTATTTAGAGTGTGAATGAATGGAGTTGGGCAAAACTGGAAGCAGAGAGAAAACTCCTCTTTCATCCCCTGTCTTTCATTCATTCCACCATTATACTGTGTTCTGCCTAATCTAAGGAGTGTTCACTAAGTCAGCACACTTCTAGGTAGAATATCCCTGGCTTGTCTTCATAATAGTTTGTATGTCCTCAATGGTAATATAATGTGCATAGTGTTTATTGGGCATTTTAGCATGTGCTGAGCATTATATACTATAAAAAGGTAATCATGAGACAATACTTGTTACAATGTAGTAGTTTCTTGGTCCCGGGCAGCCAGAGGCCCAGACACACAGACCTTTAGCCCCAGACCTCTTAGCCGCCTGCCGATGCTGCTCAGGCCCCAGAAATGACTCAGACGCTTATATTAACTTCATGCTGTTTGGCCTAAGGCTCAGGCACATTGCTAGCTTGCTCTTACATCTTAACTCAACCCATTTCTATTAATCTTTCCTGCCACGTGGCCCGTGGCTCACCTGTGTTTCTTACATGTTGCTCCTTTTGACTTCTGGCCGGGTCTGTCTCTGATTCCGCCCTGCTCCTCCTACCTATTCTGATTCCTCCTCCTACTTTTTCTATGGTGCCTGTCATGGGCCAAAACAGCTCCATTATTTAAAGATTGCTATTCACAGCATATAGAAAGGCATTCCCACATCAAATACTACTAATTTAGACAACTGAGGCTCAGAGTTTATGCCATTTGCTCAATAAAACAGATGGAAGTGATAAAGTGAGCAGTGGCTGTAAGTCTAACTTAGTGTCTGGCCTAGAATTCTATGTCATGGTTTCTTCTTGTATCTACATCTACATTATAGTACAATACCTGACAGGTACTTTGGGGTTAAATTTAGTTCTACATTGACAGGCAATGTATTTTTGGGTACACAGACATCTTGATATTTCAAGATTGTTTGTGGTGTGTTCCTCCTGTTGCCTCTTAGCAATGCTGTTCACTGTTTCTTTTCTCCATGTTTCTCACAAGTCTTTCATAATTCCAATTCCTTCCACTTTCCATTGGATTGGATAACTTCTCTCTGTAGACTTCTTTTCTCTGTTAGTATGTCCCAGATGACATGAAAACATTGCCCCACTTGTACCAATGTAGCTTCTTATAGAAATCTGTAATTCCAAGAGTAGTTATGGCTTACTCTTCAAAGCCCAATAGCCCATATCATCCACACATCCCAAATCTACACATCCCAAATGTTCCTTCTCTTGAAAGATCATAACATTCAACTCAAGAAAAAAAGAAGAAAATAAAAAAATAACATGAGCCAGGAATTATTTCATTCTATTGCTGAGGTTGTGGGAACTTGTATCATTTCAGAATCTAGACAGGCTGATGGTCTTCATCTTCTGTAAACAGAAATACCAACACCTGTTCTGCTGAACTGTGAGAGACTTTGATGTGGTACTGGATAGGAGAGCTCTTATTTAAACCCTGGCTCTTACTCTTTTAGGTCAACTTTGAGGGTTCCTGTGACTGGATTTTGTATGTTAATTGAATTAGTTGGATAGAGGTTGGGAAATTTATTCTGGTTAAACTTAATTTTCTGCTTGCTTACCATGTGCCAGACCCTAGCTATATGTTTCCATATTTGTGTGCCACCTAACTTTACTATGAAATTTGGCAAGTAACTATTAGAGGCCAATAAACAGCCAATATTTCAGCTCTGAAGACCTAATGATCTCTATAATTCTACCCAACTTTGTTTTTATATTTTGAGGTCAGCCATGACATGTAAATGAATAATCTTAGGTGTGTTTTAATAAATTCCTTTTTACAAAATATTCAGTAAGCTAAAAGTGGTGGCCCACTGATAAACTTCCCTGTTATGTGATTATTTGTAGCCAAGTCTCAGTGCTTTATTCTGTAACTTCCCATACACAAAAGACAGCACATTCATCTCAAAGCATCATTTGCCTTCATAAGATTTGTTGGCCCTCTGGATAGGAATGAACATCAAGACAACTGGTAATTACAGCACTCTAATCCAACTCCTTAATGCTTGTGAATCTACCTTTGTTTGCCTCAAGTGTTACCTGGTGTACTCTGAGCAGGTCCTGTATTACCTTCTGGCCATCATCCATCTCTTTTGTCTAAGTCCAATATTAGAAGGTTTCATGATCTTCTAATTGGCACCCTCTTGACTTTTCTCCATCCTGTCAGAGTTTTCTCCTGGTACTATTTTTTTCTGTGTTTATCTCATATAAGAACATATTATTCCATAACAGATGTTTGAAATTGTGTTTTTTGCAATGTTAAGGCAAGTTTTTCGCCTTGACTTTTCTACTCACTAGCTATACAATCTCTGTTAGTTGTGTAAACTCTCTAAATCCCAATTTTCTTGTTGTAATACCTACTGCAGAGGAGTGTTTGCAATTCAAAAGAGAATGTGTATATTTTTAATACACTGTGTGGCCAGGGTCAGTACCCACTTATTCATTCTCTTACCAAGTATCCACCAGGCATCTTCAGTGTGCCAAACACTGTATGTCATCTTTAGGATAATAGCCACAGTGTGCAAATCTCCAAGTAAACTTGAAATTCAGAAATGTGGGACCTTAAAAACTTATTTTTCTTATCCAGTAATGACCTTGAAAATGAAAGGTTTCAGGAAGTTTCTGCTTTTCTTTACCAGGATTAGAATCTTCAGTGACTGAATCCTTCTTCGTATCAGAGCCTTTACGGCCTTCATTGTCTTTTTGAATTCAGTCTGGGTAGATAGTCACTGAAAGAGCATTTAATGAACAGATTAATAAAAATGCCCTGTGTGTTTTTCTCTATCCGAGAGATAACATTTCACTATTATTTGTTTTTACTTTGATCTTTTCATGCACTTCTCATATTTACCAAAGTTCTACCCAGAATTCTCATTGCTCCCCAGACCATGATGTTCAAACCACACTTTGCATGCCATGTATTTGAATATTCAGTGGCTTAGGCTGGTGCCAGGCCTAATTTTCCCAATGTCCATTGCTGCCTCCCTCATTGCTTTTGACAGAAGCCAGTCTCACCACATCACACTTGGCCCTTTTGGAAAGGCTGAAGATGCTTCCCCAGACCCAAATATTTGGTGGCTGAGCTTGTCTTCCATTGCCTTACAAAACCTTTAATTGAAGATAGCACGTAGATTCTAATTTGTTTAAAATGTCTCCAAGTTCTGGAATAAATTGAGTCAACCCCAAGACCCCAAAGCTATCATCTCTAGAGAAACTCAGCATTAAAGATCAGAGACTAGGGTGCGGAGCCCTGCAGGAATTTGGAGGTCTGTAAGATGGTTCCAATACCCTCTGTGAGGTTTGGCAAAAGTTAGAACTCTGGTAGCCAGACACGTTCTGCATGGAGTTAAACTGACTTGATACTATGTTTTGGGAAGTCCTTGTTCTCATGGCCCATTAATACATGACTGTCTCATCAGAAGAGTGTATAAGAGTCTGTGATATGTGCTGATTCTTACTGGAACAAGTGATTATTTTTCTTTTCTTTTCCTTTGCTTTCTCTTGAAAACCTTGGTCGAGATTAAAAAGTGTTTAAGTCTGGTGTGACTTCATTTGTGTTTAAATCTTAGAAGCCCATATGATGCCAGATAAACTTAGAGAGACTAATGTGACAACCCAGTCTAGTTTTTCAGATGAGTTATTTCATTGGGCCTTATGGAGTTCATGCAGTTAAAATCTCAAAAAAACATTTTTTTTTTTTTTATCCTCCTAGAATTTAGTCTAATAGCACCAACAAAGACATGGTTCTGAACCTTAGGCCTTTACACTTGTATGGACACATGTGACAAGCAGAGAGATCTCATCTTCTTGGTTATCCCAATTCTGCCACTGAGGGCCCACATTGGAAATTTAAATGTTTATTCTAGTTCAGCCATTCAATATCTAACCAATATCCAATACACACAATTCCATTTTGACTGTACTGACCTCTCCCACCTGTTTATCCTACATTATTGTTGTGTTTCCCTTAGACTATTGTCACAGCAGGTGCTAGTTTCCCTGATCACAGATTGGCTCTTTTCCATTTCACCTACCAGTCAGCAGTTACAGCGGTTTATGTAAAAATGCATTGACTGGTGCTCTTCCATTGCATAGGTATTCCAAGTGCTCTCCTTTGCTCGTAAGCTAATGACCCACATAACATCGCCTGTAAACTTTGGTACAACTTGGTCTGTGCCTTTAACTTCATTTAGCTTTTTAGCATCAACTCTTTCCTCTGTGGTCTGCCATGTAGGACTCTGGCTAAACACAACATAAGTCATACATCATCTCTAGGTATTGTGTCTTCCTTTTAAAATTATATTTATTTATTTATTTATTTATTTGAGTGGTGTGTGTGTGTGTGTGTGTGTGTGTGTGTGTGTGTGTGTGTGTGTGTGTGTGAGTGTGTGTGTGTGAGTGTGTGTGGTGTGTTCTTGTGCATGTATCACAATGTGCACATGCAAGTCAGAAGGCAACCTTTAAGAGTTGGTTCTCTCCTTCAATCATGTGGCCCCTGGGAACTGAATTCAGGTGATCAAGCTCGGCCCAGGCAGCCTTACCCTCTGAGACATCACCCTGATCTGCTGTATTTAATGTGGTTCTTGTTCTTTTGTCTTTCTCTTTTCCCAGCTGTACTCAACCCCCAGAAAGCCAGCTTAGCAGCTCCTTGCTTCAGGAAACTTCCTGTGGATTATAAACTCTTTCTCTGTGATTTTCAGAAACACTGTAGACTCATTTGCATCACAACACTTACTGTAGAGCATTTTGACTTTCTCTCTAGTTTAGCCATTAGATTATAAATTCCCTGAAATGGGGATCATGTCACAGCCACCGTGATATGGCTACTACTCTAGCAAAGACCAGAAGCTAGAATTAATTTATTCTTTCTCTTCTTCCCTTGTGGTGTCTGTTCTAGGCATAACTATAGATGCTCTTTTGTGAAGACATTAAACTGAATTTCTTTCTTGACCCTGAATATTGATGTTGCTTTATCCAGAAATGTTTCCCTCCTCTTTCTCAATTTGAGTGCATCCTGGGATAATCACATAGTGATTGGCTTTTAATGCTGCGCTTTACATAATTTATTATAAGTAGGCCAGCTGAGATGGCTCTAAATGTCAAGTGCAAGACAGAAATAGCATTGTCTCTTTAGGATGAGACACTCTAAAGAATTGCTGAAACAAGTCAGGAGTCTAGGGTTCTGCTCATAGCTGCACTCATGACCTCACTCAGATTCCCGTCCCTAGACCTCCTTCCTCATTATTGCACCCAGAAATGAACTCTGTTAGCATCCTTCCAATCATAAATCCCATAAATGTTCATATCTGGGACAGAAACAAAATAAAGGGCTTTTGTGTAGGGGCCCACATTGAAACAGACCCAAACAATAAGTTAGTATACGCATGCAAACCTGTTTTTGGTCTTCTGTGCCTTTTGACAGGTTTTTATGTATTCTAGGCTGGCCTTGAGCTCACTCTGTTGCTGAGGATGACCTTGAACTCCTTGATCGTCCTGCTACCACTTCCCTCATGAGGGGATCCCCTGCATGTGCTACCACAACAGTTTTTTTCCTTCATGGAAATCTGTCCCTAAATTCTCTAACAAGTCACCACTCTCCTTGTCCATGCCTCATGATAGACTATCTCAGTACTGAGTGGCTACGGTCCTTGAGGTTATTGGGGCCAGGCACAGAATTTGGTTTAGTTAAATTTAGACACAGTTTCTAGTCCAAACTTTATCACTTATTTGCTATATGTCCTGCTCCTTTTTTCTAAGCCCTGTCTTCTTTTATCACTTGAATGTTAAGGATGTATGTTTCTGAAGGCTGATGGGTGGTTTGGATTGAAGAAGACGCCCATAAAGCACTTTACAGAATTTACATGGTAAATATTATGGTAGCCTTTATGTAAAGTGGCATGGATAAAGACTGTCACAGGCTAAATGTAGAATGGCTAAGGAGGAAATGCTTAAGAAGGGAGAGGATTCATTCACATGGTGAATATGACAAAACCTTGTTGGTTTTATGGTTCGTTGCATCCAGCGGAAAATCAACGTGTACTTTCTCAAATACTTATGAAAGGATTTTCCTTGTACGTGGATAATGAGAAGCCAGGTCCGAAGCTTACCTCTGGCTATTTAAAGGATTTGGAAGGGATGCTTTTCCACTGGAGAGGCTTTGAGTTCTCAGTGTCATAAGGGCAATAAAGGACCATTTCCCTTAGTCCTTAGGGGAACATTTTAAAACCTAAATTTTACTTGTAGAAAGTAGCTCTTCCTTAGGCTTTTGTTTTGAAAATACAAACAAACTCACCTTTCCAGCATTGGTTTACTTCCCAAGTAATACAGAATGATGAATTATTGTAAAAGTCCATTTGTTTCCTGAAACTCTTTCAGTAAAGTGACATATATATTTTTTTGCTAAGGCCGTCTTTGCTTGAGGAAAGAGCAAAACCCAAACTATTTAAGGATGGAAACATTTCTGTATTGTCTCAGAACAGGAGGCTTTAGAAAGTGGGCAATGGGTAACTGTACGCCTCTGAGAGTTCCAGTAATTCTGCATCAAGTTTAAATCTCTCAATCATTCTTCCCTCCAGTCACAGACAAGCCAGAGACCTCTGTGAGATAGTATGACCACGTGACATTGACGTGCCTTTCCCACCGCACTGGACTGAAACTCTTGGAAACTATGAGGTCAAATCAACGCTCCATCCTTTAAGCTGTTTCTGTCAGGTACTGTGTTCATTGCACTGTAGAAGTAATGAGAGCTTGGCTCCTCTACTCCTTCCTTGGATTCCCCTAACCAAATGACCTAGTTTCTCTCAACATCATTTTCCTGATGGCTGAATGGAAGCTCCTTAATAATGTCTTCACACTAAAGTAAAGGAAACCACACATAGCTTAGTGTGGGGCATATCACAGGAGCTCTCAAAATCTAACCTTTTGGTTGCATTAGCTAGTATACAAAAAAGTAGAAATATGGGGTGGCTAATATTTCATGGGTTAGAGAGTGCAGTCAGGCTCAAAATGTGAGTTGGCTGAGGTTTTAAAGAGTGATTTAAAGTACTCTGAGCATCTGGGTTCAAAAAGGTTTTCTGCAACTTTTATGGCTTTCAGTCTAAAACTGTCTTCATTTGAAATGAAGCTGGAGAGTGAAGCTATTACTCAATGTTTCATGTATGTATATGGAAACTGAATGTACTCTGGCAAGTTCCTTTTCAGCTGTGACACAATCTTTGGATCCTTCCTGCCAGTCCTGCCTCCACCGAGGGAAGCTATTTCTAATCATTATAGTCAGACTTCAGTTTTTTAGCAAAGATTAGCCTTGTTGATTATTCCATCCCGTGTGAGATGTGCCCCGTCATCCTTGGAAGCCATAAGCATCTTATGGTTATTTATGGGGAGATTCTTTGGTTTTAACTGACATCCAGCATCACTTTTGACACATTACTTGTGCAACAAATGACAAACGCCTTGTAATGATGTGCTTGGATGGGAGCACGTACCTTTAAAATTTTTGTTTATCATCTATTACTCTACTTAAGGTCTCATGCATTACAGACTTTATGGTTGTACTCTAGTCAGTAATATTTAAAATTGATTGGCAGATTGATGGGAAAATCAGAATTATTTATTCATTAAAATTTTTAACCAAAACTTATTGTCTAGACTTCAAACTCTCAAACATATGGGAGATTGTGCGATAAAATTTTCCTTTTTTGCCTGAACTCAAAAAACTGAAAGTCTGTGTATACGGATAATTTTTAATTGTACCAGAAACCCAACAAAATATAAAAGATGGAAAAACAATGAAAATAATATATCAATTGAAGTTTCAAGAAAAGATTATCAGAGGTGCTGTGACAACCAGGACATGAACAGAAAATTCAGTTTCAATCTGTTGTTAATTAATCTTTAGTGTCTACTCAGGGACACCATTTTGGTGCATTTCTTATAGTTTAATAATTATGTGGATGATAAACTAATGTCATGTAAGATCCCTGATGACAGTGACTGTAGATATTATGTCCACCACTGTCTCCTTGGTGCTTTGCTTAGCCACAGCAATGCACAGTCCACACTTGCTTACTGACTATGTGTACGCATGAAAGCTAACAATGAATGCATGGGTCTGAACAGGATATAACTTTGGTGGAATGTTTAGGATCCTGGCCTACATTCTTGCTTTTGGAAAAGAAATTTTCTTTTGAATTTAAATGCCCTGAATTATATGTAGCCACGTTGCCACCTTTCAAAAAGGTAAAGGATTCTCAGACTGGAAGCATTCCTTGAAACCGAGGAAACACCCATGAAAGTCAGAAAAGCTTTCTACAGTCTGACCAGATTTATAGGGTGAGAAGAGCTATGTGAATGTAGGCCAGAGGCCAAAGTTCCTCATTTGTTCCATCACTGGCAAATGAGGGCCTCAACAAGAAGATATGCATACTTTTGACTTGGGAAACTGTGCCCTTGAAACCTACCCAGCTCAGAGTCTCTGGCTGCTCCGATTTCTTCCCACACTGCTATAGCATCTGGCTGCATCAGGCTCAGTTCAGCCTCTTGATGTCATAGAAAGACACAGGCACTGCCAGAGTGGCCCCAAAGTCTGTCTCAGCTACTTTCTAGCTGTGTGGTCCCAGATGGTTGGTGTTACCTTCCAGTGACAACAAAATAAAGCATTGGGGACTTCTGTTGTCCAACTCCAGTGTCTAGAAAACTAGAATCTAATCCAGAGGGCATGCCTCAGCTGGCATTGTGATTTACTAGTGGGCAAGTTCATTCTGTGCTATGAGAAATGTTATGAAACTTTCTAGAAAGTGGGTCTCACTTTTACATTAGATCATTATGGGCAGAGGCAGTATTTTGACTTGTCCCTACGATGCTTGGGTGGGCAAACCCTTATCAAACGGCACTTAGTGAGGAAGCTTTGTCTTTATCCTGGGTGCCAGGGCTTGTTTACTGAAGACCCTGTAGGGCCTGTCTGTCCCCTGGTGTCCTCTAGATGGCAAACTCATTCCAGTTTTGGAGTAGTCTGTGCCTCAGGCTGGGCAATACCCTGTCAGGAAGTCCTTTATAGGAAATCCAGTTTCTTCCAATGCACACAATCTTCAGAATGTCTTCAAGGCTCTGTAAATGCCAGCTATACAGGTTGGATTCCTCTTTTGGCAGGGATATGGTTGTTGCAGATCTATCAACACCCACCTCCCTGATAGAGATTTCTGAAACACGCAAAAGCAATCTGCTAGCTTTGTGAGAGATAGGTTAGGTGAAAGACATTGATGATAGCCATACATGGACTTTATCAGTTAAGTCTCATCGCAACCTACAAAACAACTCATGTTATTATTTTGCCTATAGAAGCCACATTAGTGTGTTTAATCACAAGGTTGTTCCTGCACAGCTAGCTTGCCATGCCTCACTCACATACTAGTCACTTGTCTCAGCCGATTTTTGCCAGAGAAAAGGTAAAAAAAAAAAAAAAAAAAAGAAAAAAAAATTAAGAGGGAGACAAATGAAAGCATGATCAACTTAATTAAAAATGTTTTTGCATGTAAGATAATATAGAGAAAACAGGCAGCTGCAAGCTGGAATAAGTGGGGACTGCCTTACTCTGAGCTGGGAAGACCAGAGGCTGAAGATTTTTAGCAGGGTGGAGTTTTATGTGTCAATGGAATTCTGTCTCAGCTTCCAGAGAGCCTGGTTCACAAGACACAGTCCACTGCAGACGTTGTAGATGCTTTCTGGTTTGGAAAATGTTTGTCTGCAATTTCTCCATAAAGAGACTACTACTTCTCTCCCACATAGTTGAGAGTTGACTGGTCCGTTCTGGAGAAAAGTAACTGGGAAAACCCATCAATTTTATATTTATGTCTTCAGTATAAATTCATGGGTTTATCACCCTTCCCAACCATGCCTGAACTTTAAGTATTTAAAATAAATTTAACCTTAATTTCTCTAAAATATTCCTTATACTGTTTTACATAGCTTAAATCCATTCTGACAGTGTACTTTCAGTATATTATTATAAAATACATTGAGAAATGTGTACCTTGCCTTCTTTCTATTTTAGTCAATGATTTTCATCTGTATTCTATCTACTTCTTTTTTATGCTTCAAAGATGCCAGGATCTGGGCTCAGGTCCTCATGCCTGTGCAGCAAGCATTTTACTTACTGTGCCTTCTCCACAGCTCTTCCATTTGAAATTTTATTAGTTTTTCTCTTATGAGGCTGTTTATTTTGTTGTACATTTTATTTTGCAAGCCATTCACAAATTAAAAATAAATCAATGCTTGCGTCATTTGATAGGCAGGATTTGTAAATTGTTCCTTAAAATCCCTTCACCACCTCCATCTAGTACATTTTCCATATTTATTTCCCTCCTGCTTTGTAGTGGAAGCTCTGGAAGAGGTTATACTGCTTAACAATGAGGAAGATATAGTTATTCCTTATGGTAAAAATCTTGTATAGTAGACCAAATAGAGATGCTCCTGGATGACTTTGAAGAAGTAAGATACCAATTTGTAAGAGTGGAGTCCTGAGGGGCAGTCTCTAAGAGCTGAACAACCAGGTAGAAGATTGGGCCTTGGAAACTCCAACCACAAGTCGGAATCTGTTTGGAAGAAGACACAAATCCATATAAGAACACAGTCTAGTTGATTTCAGCCTTCTGAGATACTGAGCAGAGAATCTAGTTATGCTGCATTGGAACTGCACATCTTCAGAAGCTAGGAGGTAACTGTCAGCCCAAGTCTTCTATAATTTCCAAATGTATATTGTATTAAAACATGAATTCAGGCCTTTATGCATTTACTTGAGTGGTTTGATTGTGTTTTCTCATTTTGTGTTGTACTGGTAGCCTATCTGTTGATGTGAACAACTGTAGAAGTTTGGAATGATACCTTGGTCCTCTAGTGAACATTGGCTTTGATCTTTAGTAAGCACTAGGGTGGGAATGCCATCTCAGTCACACCAAGAAATGGATCCATCCAAGATTAGGTTGCAATGTTGGTAACTATATCTGGCCTTGCATCTGTGCCCACTCTTAGGTGTAGCCTTCCTGAGGTTCCACCTCTGAACCAGAGAGACTTCCCTTAAAGGAGGTCTAGGCCTTCAGGATTTCAGGATCAGTGAAAACTCTGTTTTGCTCTGCAGATGATTATTGACTTAGATTTTTCTTTTATCTCTAGGAAATATTTTCAGCTCCTTTTGAATTCTCACCAGTAGTCTTTGTAATAAAGGTCACAAAACTACTCATAGATAGTATAGGCCTTTGCAACCATGTCCTTAAAAATATTCTGGTTCTTGCCTGTCATCCAGTCACAAAGCTATTCCTATACTTTTAAATTCCATTTTACTAACACTACATTTCTCAGAGCGGCCGAAATTTGAAGAATAAATATGAAGAGTTCACTGAAATTATTTGGCTTATGACTCTGTAGGTATTGGCTAGGCAAATGAAAACTACTAGAATTAGTTATCTGAATTTATAGTAGACAGAGAACACAAGGGCTCTTAGGTGTAGGCTGCATGCCCAACTGTGCACCTCTGTCCACAGTTGGAATTTTCCTTTCTCTGAAGAAAACCTGAGTACCAGGGTTATTTCAATCTACTGAGTTTTGTCTGTAAAAATTATTTTGGGTTTCTTTCTTAAAGTTAAATAATTATGGACTATAATAACATCTATAAAAGACATAGCAACACCTGGATTAATGTTTTATTAAAAAGCAACATCACAGGGTATCCTAATTGATACATCCAAGAGACCCTCCATAAACTTTATATGACTTTTGCTAATAATAGGAGTTTGTTATTCTGCTGGATGGATCATCTTGAACTCTAATTTCATACTTTATATAAGGTCAGTTGTCTTTTCTTGCTATTCCTGTGAAATTTCACATGGTGTGTGTGTGTGTGTGTGTGTGTGTGTGTGTGTGTGTGTGTGTGTGTGTGTGTGTAGATAAGAATAAAATCTTGGATATTGTTCCTTAGGCACCATCCACCCTTTACTCTTTTTTTGAGACTGTGTCTTGTTAGCCTGAAACTCACTATATAACCAATGCTAGCTAGTTAGCAACACCCATCTGTTTTTTGCCTCCAAAGTACTTGGATTACAAACACCACCTTGTCTGGCTTTAAAAAAGTGGATTCTCAGTATCAAACTTGGGTCTTTGTGTTTGCAAGGCAAATATTTTACCAACTGACACATTTTCCCAGCCTCTCATATGCTATGATGTTGTAGCATCTACTGTACTTTCTTACAAAAGTCTGGTTACTTATTCACATATTAATATCTGAGATCCAAGAGGTTGGAACTGGATATCATATGCACAATTTTCTATAAGTAATACTGAAGTGTTTATTGATCTGTATTAAGAGAGAAGTTTTCTGTTGTTTGTTTTAAAGTCTTAGATGTGGAGATTTATTTGAGTGAGCCACTTAGCTATCCAAATATATAGTGAGATTAACTCATCTACCGTGTTGAGATAATACAGAGGAAAATTTTAGAGCTGGAGCAAGGGTACTACTCTCCTAGCACATGTAGACTAATGCTGAACTGTGTGGACCTCTGCAGAAAAACATTTGTTGAATCTATTTGTATGAATGGACAACAAGCAAGTTCTTTCTCCCTGAGATGCTCATTATGGAAGAATTATTGGAGGGAAATTGGGCAGAACTGTTGATGGCCTAGCTGAAGGAAAAGGTCAGAGACTTCTCATCAATTTCTCCGTAGGCATGGAAAGATCTAGGCAGATGTTACTTGCTTTACTCTTTGACATCTGAATCTCTTCCAGATTTTGTCCCTTCAAAACAGTGCTGTATCAGGGGCAGAGTAGCAGGAAAATCAACTTCCAGTGCCATCTGGCATCTCTTTGGCTTATTTTGTGGCATCAATTTCCATTGCAGAATAGTTAGCCAAGTGTCATAGTACATGACTGTAATTCAGCATGGACAGGCAGAAGGAGTGGGGATCAATGCATGTTTGAGGGTCCTCTGGATGGTATATGTAGCTCTGGGCCAGCCAAGCATACAGAATGAGACCTTGCTTCTGAACTAAAAAAGTAAATAAGTAAATAAATATGAAGCAGTCAGGCTCTAAATAAGGAGCTTCGCGAGTGAAACAGTACTGTGGAAGAGACCAGAATTCAGTCACAACAGCTGCATGGTGGGATGGCAAGCCCGGTCAGAATTTGCTTCTCTGATGGTTTTCCTGTAATTTTGAAAAAAAAAAATAAATCTTTTGGACAATGGATGTTTTTGCTATAATTTAGTGGAAGACAGACTGTCACAGCAACTTGTTTCTAATTTGGTAAGTAGAGGGTCAGACAGCCACAATTATGCCTGAAGTTGGCTGAGCTCTGTGTATGTGCGTATGTGTGTATGCATGTTGTATGTTATGTGTATCTGTGTGTGTAAATATGTAGGTGCATTATAGATGCCAGAGGAGGATATCAGGAATCTTTTTCTATCTCTTCGCTACATATTTTTTTTTTTTTTTGAGACAGGGTCTTTCACAAAGCATAGAGCATATTATTTTGACCGGGCTGGCTGGCCCCATGAGCTTCTGGACCTACCCGTCCCTGTCCCGCCAAATATTGGTGTTACAGGCACATGTGACCATGTATAACTTTCTAAAAAAATTATTTATTTTTAAAAAATGTCATTTTTATCTATGTATCCCTCTGCTCCCCCTTCCTTCCCTCCTTCCAATCCCTCCCTGTCAGCCTTTGGCCTCACCCCTCCCCATCCACCCATCCCCTCCCCACAAAGAACAAGAAGCCCCAAGGTGGGTCAGCTCAGTGCGGTGCATCCACTCCGGGCAAGTCCAATCCACTCATCCCAAAGTCAAGGCAGGGCTAGGTGTTCCTCTGCAGGGAATGGGCCACAAGATGCCAACTCATACACAGGAACACAGTCTGATCCCACCCCTCGATATGCCCATGCCAGTCAACAGTTGCTTACCCTTGGTGGGCCCAGCTTCCTTTCCCGATGGATCTCCATGTATATAGCTTTTTATCTAGGTACTGGGGATTTGAATTCAGGCCCTCCTGCTTTCACGGCATGTACTTGCTCTTCCCCACCTCTTACCCAATAAACCTTCTCCTTAGCCCTGGAAGGACTTTTTAATGTTAGTTTCAGATGGAATAAATGAACAGAATGAATGGTTGTGTACATTATTCCACATCACAAGGCGAAAACATAGTCAGAGTCAAAATGACTGGCATTGATATGACTCCCAATATTGAAATATGGGTGATGATTAAGCTCTCAGATTGTTTTCTATTTTGGCCACATGTGGATGCTTATGTCATTTTCAGAGGACAATTTGTACATGCCTGCGTGTGTATGTGCATGTATGCATGTGTGTGTGTGTCAATTGAAATTATTATGTGTCTCATCTAGTCTAGCCTTCTATATTTTACTGCATCTCCTTGGGTGCTGGAAGCTACTCAGACTGTACCAGTCTTTCAAATCCTATTGTAGATTGGGGCTAAGCAGTTAGAACAAGAGATGGCTATTCACCACCATCTACTCTCTATTAGGAATTAAGCATGAGAATATTGCCAGTCACAAGTCTTCTACAAAGTACTGTTTCCTCTCTTGGGCAGGGATTGTCCTTTGTGGTCAAATGGGGACAGAAGTATGGATTAAAATAGGACCAACATTAAAAAAGAAACTGAGCAGAAACTGAAGAGAAAGCACCCTCAAAAGGAAGTGGAAACACAGGAGGATCCTCCTACATTGCTCTGCCCAGTGGCTTTAGCTACAACAGAAGCATTCACATATTTTACATTTTTGTTTACTTACCAGGAGAAAAGTCTGTGGGAATTTGCAAGGTGTGAGGATTTTCTTTTTGTGTGGGATTCAATTCCCTGTGTAAATGGTTCTTTAGCATATGCCCTGTGGTCCATGGAGCCTACTTTACTCCTCATGGGATGTGAGCTTCAGAAGGAAAAGGACAGCAATTCATCCTGTTGATTCTTGTGTCTCAACTAATTGACTCATTTCTTTGGTAAGACTGTTCTGCACAGTGAAAGAGACAAAAATCACCTTTTTTTAGTACACTGTTTTTCTTAATACAGGAGGTAGATAATAATAATAAAGATTATACATATTCTTATATATTTCTTAGAAATATAAAATTTTTATTTTTAAGATCATCTTCTAAAGTTTTTTTTTGAATTACAGTATGATTACATCATTATTCCCTCCCCTTTCCTTCCTCCAAACCTTTCCATATATTCCTTCCTTTTCAAGTTCATGGCCATTTTTTAAATAACTTGTTATGTACATGTATATGTTTACACATTCACTATATAGATACAACCTGCTCAGTTTGTATAATGTTACTTATATGTCTGTTTCCCGGGATGACCATTTGTTATCGGTGGACTCTTCCTGAAGAAGATTTCTACTACACTTAGCATTTTTTTTTTTTTTTTTAATTTTTAGAAACTACTAGTTGCTTGTAGTTCTTTGTGGAGGGGTGGTGTTCTGTGAGTTTCCCCCTCCAGTTTGGCATGCTTATTGTTCCTGTTCAGCACATGTTTAGGAAGTTATGTTGATGAGACTTTATGGATGTAGACATTACATTTCTGAGAGATACATTCTCTCAAAAAATCTACCTCTCTCTTTGCTCTTATGATCCTTCTTCTCTCTTTTCTATAATAATCTCTGAGCCTTAGGTGCAGGATTTGTGGTTTGGATGTCTCTGATGGGACTGGGATCCACAGCTCTGCATTTTGATTGGTTGTGGTTTTTTGGTAATTGTCTCCATCTGTTGTAAAGAGAAGTTTCCTTAATGAGGGATGAAGACTACACTTATCTGTGAGCGTAAGAACAAATATTCAGAATGGAGTTAGGTGTAAATATGGAATGTTTCAGATGATTTTGGGGATGCTATGCTTCTAACTGAGCAGCAGCTCAATTTCTTTATGTTTCATGACATAAATTTGTAGTGTCTTTATCAATGAGGTCTTACTGTCATGTTGTAGGAGGTTACCAGAGGTATTGGCAATGCCTGTAAAATGATAGAAAAAACCCCATAGTCCAAATAATTATAAGAAATATTCAAGGCACAGTGAACAAAGTACATAAAATCTTGACACTTAAATCTCTTCCCAGTCTCTCTCAGTCAGCCTTCAGCCTTCTTCCTCCCCATCTACCCATCCCCTCCCCCAAAAGGGCAAGAAGTCCCAAAGTGGGTCAGCTCAGCATGGCACATCCACTCCAGGCCAATTTCCTCATCCCAAAGTCAAGACTGGCTTAGGCACTCTTCTGCAGAGAATGGGCTCCAAAGTACCAGCCCATGCACAGGAACACAGTCTGATCATACCCCTTGAGGCTCCACATATTGCCCACGCCAATTGACAGTTTCCTGTTCTTGGAGGGCCTAGCTTCTTTTCCAGATGGATCTCCAGTGGCTATTCTTGATTCAGCGAGCTTCCCAGAGCTTCAGCTAGCCATCACTGTAGGAATTTTCCTCATAATCCCTATTGCCCTGCTCATATAGACTCTTCTCTCCTGTTCTGAGCTGGACCAGGAGCTTGGCCCAGTCCTCAGCCATGGATCTCTGCCTCCACCTCTATTCATGGTTGGTTGTAGGTTCTGTGATGACACTTAGGGAGGTTGTTCATTTGATTATAGGGGAAGCTGTTTTTAGGCACCCCCTCCACTATTGTTTGGAGACCTAGCCAGGGACATCCTGTGAGTTCCTGAAGGTTTCCCTAGTACCTGGTCTCTTTCCAACCCAACGTTGGCTTCCTCTATCCAGATATGCATCTCTTTTTTTCTCCCTCTTTGTTGCTCCTCTCACTCAATCACCTGTAACAGTGAAGTTTCTTGGTCTCAGGCAGCCAGAGGTCCAGACCCACAGACCTGCAGCCCCAGACCCCTTAGCCGCCCACTGCTGATCAGGCACCCAGAAATGACTCAGACACTTATATTAAGTTCATGCTGTTTGGCCTATGGCTCAAGCACCTTGCTAGCTTGCTCTTACATCTTAAATCAACCCATTCTCATTAATTTGTCTGCCATGTGGTCTGTGGCTCACCTGTATTCCTTACATGCTTGCTTCTTCTTGGGCGTCTGGCTCAGTCTGTCTGACTCCGCCCTGCTTCTCCTACCTATGCTCTGATTTCTCCTCCTACTTTTTCTAGGGTGCCTGTCATGGGTCAAAACAGCTCTTTTATTTAAAGATTGATATTCTCAGCATACAGAAAGACATTCTCACATCAATCACCTCCTTCTTTCATGATTTGTTCCCAACTCTTTTTGGTTGCAACCCGTTATGTCCCCAATTTGCTAAGGTGATCTTTTCTATTTTCTCTTCTTAGGGAAATCTCTGGATGTCTCTCTTAGATTCCCTCTTATCCAAAGCTGTTCAGGGGTTGTGGTTTGCAACTTGGGTGTTCTTTGCTTTTTGTCTAAAGTCCACTTATGAGTGAGTACATCCCATGCTTATATTTCTGGGCTTGTGATAATGTCACTCAGGAGATCATTCTCCAAATCCATCCATTTGCCTGCAAATTTTAGGATGTCATTTTTTTCTACTGAGTAGTACTCCATTGTGTAGATGTACCAGTTTGACAACTCATTTTTCAATCTAGGTTGTTTCCAGGTTCTTGCTATTACAAATAATGCTGCTATGAGCATAGTTGAGCTAATGCCTTTGGGGTACAATTGTGCATTCTTTGGGTATATGCTCAATAGTAGCATTGTTGGATCCTTGGGGAGATTGACTCCCAGTTTTCTGAGGAACCACCTTACTGCATCCCAGAGTGGCTGTTACGAGTTTACACTCCCATCAACAATGGAGGAGTGTTCTTCTTGCTCTGCATTCTCTCCAGCATAGACTGTCATATGTGTTTTTGAACTTAGCCATCCTAACAGGTGTAAGGTGGTATCTCAAAGTTGTTTTGATTCACATTTCTCTGATGGCAAAAGATGTTGAGCAGTTTTTAAGTGCCTTTCAGCCATTTGTAATTCTTCTGTTGAAAATTCCCTTTTTAGCTCTGAACTCCATTTTTAATTGGGTTATTTAGGTTTTTGGGCTCTAGGTTCTTTAGTTCTCTATATATTTTAGAGATGAGTCCTTTGTCCAATGTAGGGTTGGTGAAGATCTTTTCCCGTTCTGTAGGCTGTCATTTTGTCTTATTGACTGTGTCCTTTGCCTTACAGAAGCTTCTCAGTTTCAGCCTGTACAATTTTAAAGATATATAGAATCCTTTCTAGCAGAAAAAAGGAAATGATGACCAAGTGTCCGACATTTAGCAGACACTTCATAGACTTTTGATATTCTATTCATTTTTCACTTCAATTTTTAATATTGACAAATCATTATTATTTGAATTTATATGGTACAGTTATAATGTTTTGAATAATTTTATTTCATTTTTGCTTGGTGTATGTGTATATTTATGTGCTCATGTATGTTCCCAGTCCATGACTTTAGATGCCAGAGGTTGATATCTGTGCCTTCCTCTATCACATTCTGCCTTATATTTTGAGATACATCTTTCACTGACATGGAGCTCATTAATTTGACTGGACTTGTTGGCCAGTGAGCTCCAAGGAATCTTACGCTTCTCCAGTGCTGGGATTGTACATGCGTGTGCCTCCTTGCTTGCTTCTCACACATTTTTATTTCTATTTATTTATTTTAATTTCTATTTTTTGTGTCTGGGTTCATGTCCTCACTCTTTTACAACAGTTATTTTACTTAAGACAAGATTGTTAACTCAAGATAGTTGACACCTATTATTTTAATTTGTTATCTTTTTTCCTTTGGATATGGGCTGGTCTGGAACAGGCTTATATAGTCCAGTTTTGCCTGATAGTCACAATCTCTTTGCCTCCTTATCACATTAAAATATTTTCTGTTTTGATCATTTTTTTTCTTTCTTCCAATTTCTTCCAGGTCCCTACTCACCTAACTTCATGTTCTTTCTTTTTCAGGAAAACCTAACAAAAACAAAAACATGATAATCAAAACAACAAGAAGCCTATAAGACAAAAGATATAGGTACACAAATCAAAATGAAGCAAAAAGCCCACAGTCAACAAAAACAAAAACAAAAATCATGGAACTCATTTTGTGTTGGCTATCTAGTTCTGGGCATAGAGCCTGCCCTGGAGTGTGGTTGATATGCCTTGACATTCCATTGGAGACAACTGTTTTTCCCCTTGCCAGTTGGATTCAATTGCAAATTACTTCGGGTTAAGGTAAGACCCCTTACTCTCTTCTTCTCAGTGTTTAGACCTTAATTGTAAGTAATGATCTTGAGAAGGTTTTTGTATGCTGACATCGTCTCTCTCTCCATATGTGCATTAATCCTGCTGTGTCTGGAATACATTGTTTCCTTGAATTTACCTACCACCTCTTGCCTTTACAATAATTTTTGCCTCCTGAATCTTGAGGGGAAGGGATTTAATGAAGACATCTTCTTTAGAACTTAGTGCTTCAAAATCTCTTCCTGCACATTGTCCAGCAGTGGGTCTCCGTGTTAATTCTTATCTGTTATAGGAAGAAGCTTCTCTGATAAGATAGGCACCTATTTATGAGTATAGTCATCTGTCATTAAGAAACATTTTATTGCTATGTTCTTTTAGCAGGATTATTTTAGCAGGATTTATTGCTATGTTCTTTTAGCAGTATTAAGTTTTCCCCTACTCCATGACCAATCTGGTCTCGTGTTCTTGACCACCTTAACAGTGTGAACAGTCTCATGGAGCAGGCCTTAAATCCAGTCAAAAAGTGGTTGATTATTTTCATAATCTTTGTGCTAAAATTATACCACTATTTTGCAGGTATGTCTGTGTTGTAGGTCACAAGGTTTTTTTATATGAGAGATGTTGATGATTTTTCTTTAGTAGTGTACAGAGTATCTCCTGGTATTATGAAACATAGTCAGTAGTGTTGTAGAATGTTATTTTAAGATGTGTTACCTCGCTTATACTATGGAATATTTGCCTAATGATGTGAAGATGTGTTACATTCTTTAATGTTGCATTTACTTAACTCTGTGAAGCTGTGTTACTTTGCCTGCCTGAAACACCTGATTGCTTTATAAAGAGCTGAATGGCTGATAGGTAGGCAGGAGAGAGAAACAGATGGGGCTGCCTGGGAAAGAAAATAAATAAACAGAAGGAAAGAACTAGAAGAGAAGGAAGCAAGAAAAGGAGAGGCGGACACCGGGGGCTACCTACCCACCCACCCACCTACATATCCATACAGCCAGACACAGAGAAGATGTACAGAAACAGAAAAAAGTAAAAAGCCCAGAGGCAAAAGGTAGATTGGATAAATTAAGTTAAGCGAAGCAGGCTAGAAATAAGCTAAGCTAAAGCTGGGAATTTATAAGTAATAATAAGACTCTGTGTATATGAAAACAATTTAAATAAGAAAGAACAAAGAGAAAAAGAGTGAAACTACACAGTGGAGGTGAATCTTCCAAGTGAGCACCATTTCCATGTCTCTGCTCCTTATCACATTTTAATGGTAAAGCATCTGCAATCTACTTAGTCACTTTGAGAAATGTAGTAAAGTATTACTGCCCAGCGGTCCCTGCTGTGTAGCACGTTGTCAAACCTATTTTTCCTGTCTGTCTGGAAGTGTGCCCTTTGATAAAAACTTACAATTCTCTATCTCCCCTCTCCCCACAGCTTCCAGTATAGCTTCATTCCTTTTATGAGTTCAACATTTAGATCCCATATCTAAATGACATCCTGTGGCATTTGTTTGTGCCTGGTTGACAGCAGTTAGCATATCTGTTTTTCTACCAATGAACATAGCAGATACTTGTACTGATTTGTATCTTGGTTAATCTGAATGATGCTGAAATAAACACACGAGGGGAAATATCATGTACATACTGATCTCAGATCCTTTGGTAGTTGTATTTTTAGTTAAAAATTAAAACAGTTCCATGTTGTTCTCCAATAACATTTGGCCTCACTGTCTTATTTCTAGTGTGTACTAGCTTGATTTTCTTTGTATCCTTTCCACTGCTTACCTCTTACCTATTTGATAAAAGCTGAAGGTGACATCTTATGGCTTCAATTTTCTTAGTGAATAGTGGTGTCAAAGGCTTTTTAATTGTACCTACTTTCCATTTGCACATCTTTAAAAATTCTGCCCATTTTTCAAATGGACTTTTTTCTTGTAATAGAGTTCTGTGGGTTATTTACATGCTTTGTACAGGAGCCCCTTATCACATGGAGGGGTTGAGAGTCTTTTACCCAACTGGTAGATTGTCACCTTCCTTTCTCATTGTTTCTGTTATTGTGAAGAACCCTGTGAGTTTTTTCTCTTCCCATTGGTCTGTTACTGATTTTGTTACCTGTATTTTGAGTTTCATGTAGATGGATTTTTCTGTAGCTCACAAACAATGGCATGGCATGGAACTTATTAATAATGAAAGCTCGGCCTATAGCTTAGGTTGACCTCACTAGCTTTTATAACTTAAATTAATCCATTTATATTAATCTACATTTTGTCTCATGTCTTTTTGCCTCTCTTCCATCATCTTGCATCTCTTGGCTCCTTTTGTGTCCTCTGGCAATCCTTCCCCACTTAGATTTATCTCCTCCTCTTCCCTCTTTTCCTGGAAGTCCAACCTAACCTCTCTCTACCTAGCTATTGGTCATTCAGCTTTTATTAAACTGATCAGTAGGTGCCTTGGCAAAGACACATCTTCACAATATACAAAAAGATTATGTCACCAAAATTTCCTGTAGCTGACAGTACTACCATGTTGGTTCTGTTCTCCCTCTGTTTTCAGTGGGTACAACCCCAGCAAGAGGTGATGGCATTCGGTTGTTCTCTTCACATAGTAACTGCTTGATACCAGAGTGTTAAACACAGATACCACTGCGCTTTCCCATTGTCAAATTGTTGTGGCCACCTATAGCTATCTAACTAAGTTTGGTCTTTTTATTTCAAGATCCTAAATTCACTGAAAAGTAGCTCTGTCTTTATTTTAATTTGATTTATGTTGAGTGCATATACCCTGAATCACTGTAGCTATCTATCTTTTTTGTTAGAAGTGAAGCCTATTGTGGTGTTAGAGAGAGATCTGGTGCTAGGAAAATACCAAAGAACCCACAAAGATGACCCCTGCAAAGACTCCAAGCAATAGGGAAGAGGCCTTCCTCTATAATCAAATTGATGACCACCTTAATTGTCATTATAGAACCTTCATCCAGCAACTGATGGAAGCAGATGAAGAGATTCACAGTTAAGCACTCAGTTGAACTCCCAGTCCAGCTTAAGAGAGATTATATGAGCAAAGGGGTCAAGATCATGAACCACAGACACAGTTGATCCAAATAATGTTTGATGCCAACTGGGAGGTCTTCAGATGACTCAGGAGGTACCTTTAGAGGGACTGTGAGGAACCAATTGTTACCCTGTCATTCATTCTTACCATGCTGCTCTGTAAAAGTCAAGGCAACAAGTTCAATGGCATGGGACCTTTGATAATGTGGGACAAACTAACCCTTTTCTCTTTGTAAGTTACTTTCCTTAGATATTTCTTCTAGTAACAGAAATTTGACTATGTACAGGATTCTAATAAAGTCTCCCAATCTTGGGGGATTGCACTAAATGAAGTTTTCAGTACTGGAATGAGTTGCATCCAATTGAGTTGTAGGCCCAAGGGGTCCCACAAAAATCCCCAAACAACTCAAGCCACTTGCAAGACAATAGGTTGGTCTCTATAAACTGATAGCAATTCCCCATTGCTGAAGACAACATTCACACAATTCACTGAACACAGAGAGGTCTAGCTGGTACCTGCATAGAACCTTCATCCCTATGTTCTAGTGTATTTGGAACAGGAAGATATTCTGCAGGTTACCAAAAGAAAAATGTAAATATGAATTTAGCCACAAGCCCTTTGATGTACAATGCTGTCCAGCCTGAACATTATGCTAGGGCAATTATTGACACAAAACTTATGGGAACAACCAACAAACATCTGCTTTCCACGAATGTTTCTTAATCCTTATAAATATAAGTAGCTTGTCTACTTCTAATTGAAATTTTCTAACATATATATCAGACAGCAGCCCAGAACATAGAGATAACCTTTTATTCTGGAATGTTCTAGAGTTTTCCCACATTCATGATTTTGTTCTACCACCACTTCCTTTGTGAATTCTTCTGAGAATTTTTCCTCCATCATTTGTGAAGGTCATATTCATATTTAAATTTCTTCACATACATAGTCTCTTTTGGATATTATTCAAGCTTTCTTACTCCATCCATACTCTTCTGTTTTATCACATTATGGCCCTTTTTTTTTTTTTCCAGTTTTTATCTCACAGTCTTCTGGCTAGAACTTCTCAGCCCTATTTTTATTCTCTACAAATTCCCAGGCCATGTGTTGAGGTAGTGTCTGTTATGATTAATGTAGGAAGATTCATAGCTATTAGAAGAAGCACTTGCTTTACAGTGCTTATTGTGAGGATTGCATGAACCCACATCACACAGTGTAAACTCAACAGAAGGGTGGTCTTATCATTAAAAATTAAAAAAAGAAACTATCTGTCACACTGAACTGACTCTTCCATTTGTTCTGCATACAACGTTAACTTCAAATTCCCCCAGAGTCTCAACTGCTTACATTTACCCTGTTCAAATGTTAGTTTCCTTAAATTAGATTAACCTGAGTGCCTCTAAGCATCCTTTTTTTCATTCTCAGCTCATTTCCTCCTGGATCCAGGACTCCTACTGTAAAAATGTGTTGGGGGCAGCAGAGTTATGCTATAGTAACAAAGGGCTTCCAAACTGCAAGGAGATACTTAGAGCATAGTATTTACTCACATTGCGTATTAGGAATAAACCCCATGTTTTCAGTACAGAATCTAGGCTGACAAATAGTAGCATTTGGAATGTTAAACACAAAAACACAGAAATGACATACACTCTTGTAGCCATAATAAATTGCTGTTGACAGGCAAAATCATCTTTATTTTTGATCATCTTTCTTAGCCAGAAGCTTTCATCCTTATTGTGAATTGAATTGTGGGTCTTGAAAAGACACACTGGTGCCAACTCCATATTTTATACTTTTACTATAATATCTTATTCAAAAAAATTTAACATTATTTAATAAGATTTTGCTGTTGGGAAATCAATTTTTGTAAGAGACATGCATGAAATAATTCTGTAAAGTGAGGCCGACTTTACTGAGTGTAGTCATAGGAATCCTCTTTGTTTTCTTCTTGTTCTCTTAGTGCTGTAAAAAAGGTCAGGCTATTAGGCTTTCTTACAATAGGTCAAGCTAGTGTCTGAATTAAAGAGAAGATAATCACTGCCAATGTGATTTGAAGTCAGGTCTTGTTGCTGGTGTGAAATACAGAAATTGGACTGAGACCTCTAAATAATGTTTCTAGGTCCCGTGGCCATTAAGAGGGACATCATTCAGAAGTGAGATAAAGAAATTGGAAGAATGTTTTTATTTTATTTTAGCATATGCCCAGGGAAAGGAATGTGTATTTCTCAGGACAGAATCCCATAGCCTGGAATCTTTAACACTTCATATTGTGGGCAGATTTATGAAGTAGGAGGAATTATTAATAAGGTAGGAAATTCGTAAGGGAATTAAAGGAATGGGATTTTTACCAGGATAGAGTCACTGTCTTTTGCCATCAGAACATGGAAGTTTTGGATGTGTTATGGCATCCAAACATGAGAATGGCTAATTCTGTATGGTTAGTGACGTAGACACACTGTTATGATGGATTTAGTGGCTGTCTCAGAAAGCTATGTTTGTTCCAGCCAGTTTTAAGTTATCTGATATTTCTACTACTTGGGTGTGGGCTTTGAGGGTTCAAAGTCTCATACCACTAGCTTACTGTCTCTGCTTCATGCTTGTGGTTGAGGTTGTGAGCTCTCGGTTTTCTGCACTTGCCACCTGTCTGACACTTGTTGTGACTTCCTACAACAATGGGCTCTTACCCATCTGGAAACATAAGCCCAAAGAAATTTTGTTATGTAAGTTGTGTTTCAATACAGCAACAGAAAACTAACTAATACAGCTATGTAGGTGCATCAGATTCTCACCATCAGCCAGTTTATTTCTTTACCTTATACCTATGTACCCTATCTTTGCTTACTAATGGCTAAAGGAAAATATGAGGCCAGGTAGAGCATAAGATAGATTTCCCTGCCTTTATCCTGCCTGATCTCTTAAGCACCCACAGTGCTATTACCATATCTTTAGCAGAAAAGATGGCTCAGTGGCACAGAGTAAAAGTACTCCAGGTAGCACATGATGCATAAATATTTCATATGTACTAAGCAATTACAAATCATAGCATCTTTCTGGAAAGCTGAGTTTCATAAATTAGTCAATGTATGACTTGGATTAATATTTATTATATTAGCATTTACATTCAATTATATTAAAGTATCAATTTAAGCCTGCATCTAGCAAATCCAATTCACAATCATGGAATATTTGCAATGCATTCATTGAATATTCAGACATTTATAAGTCATTATAAATGTTTCTTAACATATAGCCAGATATACTCAGAGTGCTCTTGAGGAAGACGAATTATATTCTCCCAAGGTGATTCTGGCCTCTTGGTTCATATCAGGAATCTTGAATTCTTTAATTACCTAAAAACACATTTTAAAAAATTAATATTTAAAAATGTTAATAACCTAACTCAAATTTTACTCAAAAATATGAAAGAAAATTTCACATATGTGTAAATGATCTATGTGTACGATATGTGGTATATAAACACAAACATACACACATGAATGACTCTTGTGTAGAATTCATACACATAGTAACATGCAGGTTCTAGGTCCTTCCGGTTATGCACTGAGTATTTAAATGCACTAAGTTTTGGGCAGTTTAAATGCTTTTCTTATTGAATCTTTACAGCATCCCCTCAAGGCAGGTATTGATAATCTTTCTTTAGAGACAGTTACTGAAGTTAGGAAAAGTTAGGTTATTTGGTGAGAGATGTTAATGATTGGTGGTGGAGCTCTGCCTTTGAGCAGTTATGTCTTTACCTTCACAGGTCCTCTTTTAAAGCATTGTATGATAAAGCTTCCTGTCAAGCATCCTTAGAATCAAGTCTCCCAGATCTGCCAAACTTCCCCATCAAGAATTCTTAGTATCTGCCATCTACTGCCACATTAGACTTGTAAACTTAGGCAGAATAGGGGCTCTTTCATTTTGTAAAAAGTGGATGCTTGAGGAAAGTGTTGACCTATTTTCTTTTCTATTTCTTCAGGATTTTATGTTATCTTCAGAATTAATTTCTGGCTATTTTTTAATCTTTTGCAATTAAAATATAGTTACATCATTATATCCTTTTATTTTTTTCTCCATTAACCTATTCCCCATACCCTACCTTACTCTCTTTCAAATTCATGACCTCTGTTTCTTTAATTTTGTTATATACATACATACTCATAAATATGTAAATACAACCTGCTTATTCTATATAATCAACACATCCTGTTTTAGTTCCTAATTGATTATCATACTGATAGAATACCATTCTATATTCCAGTAGTGAGCTAGTAATTCTCAGGACCTAAAGCATTTGTCTATTTCTGTCTTTGAATATATTATTAATGGTAACCTTTAGCTTGCCTTCCTTCCTTCCCCCCTTCTCTCTCCTCACTCTTCTTCTTTTTTCAAGACAGGGTTTCTCTGGGTAGCCCTGGCTGTCCTGGAACTTGCTCTGAAGACCAGGTTGGACTCAAAGCCACAGAGATCTGCCTATCCCTGCTTCCCAAGTGCTAGGATTAAAGGTGTACACTACCACCACCCACTTAGGCTTCCTTTCTTTGAGTTGATTAAGTCATTGAATCTTGGACATGTTCACAGATTTGAAAGGTTTCCTCCTTCCTCAGTTTTCCATGTCCTCTTTGCTAAGTGAAGGCCAGTTACTATTATGTTAACGCAAGTCAAAGTTTACAATAGAGTTGACCACAGGCAAAAAAGATTAATTGCATTTATGGGGCATTTACAAAGAGCTAAGGCTGTAAATAGTTGACTTCATTTTAGTCTTTCTAAAGTGAGTTTATATATATTCTTTTAAACATGTAGTGTCCCTGAGCCCCATACTATTTTATATCTACAAATTTACAGATTTTTAAATTAGTTCATATTCATTCTATACTATTACCTATTCACTTGTTCTATCAATAAGCATGTTGAGAAAAATAAATAGTAGTATGCTTATGCAAGAAGTAAAAATATTTCCCTATGAAATACTTAACACACAGTATGAATCTACACTAGGTCAGAACAAGACATTCATGAGGAATTATAGGGTAATGCAGTACTGAGAAGAAGCTACTGGAACATAGAATGGTATTCTATCAGTATGTTCATCAGTTAGAAACTGAAACAGGATGTATTGGTGATGAGAGGGAAAAATCAGGATGATGTTGAAATTGATCCTTAAAAGAGAACATTTTTCCTTCTAAGTTGGATAGTAAATGTCAATAAAAGCCCATATGTTAATGGTTTGATTTCAAGTCTCTGGTACTACTGAAAGGTGATCGAATCTGTAGGCAAAAGTCTAGTGGAATGAAGTTAATGCCATGGGGTCATGTCTTTGATGGTCCTACTATGTCCCTGCTGTTCTTCATCCTACTGATTGCATTGAAGTGAGAAATTTCATCTGACCCATAGTCTTGTCATGATTAATTGTGTCCCCTCATTTGTCTACAGTGACAAGATGAAGTAGGTATGTACAGAAATCACTTAAACTATGAGCCCACATAAATCTCTCCTTCTTGAAAGCTGTTTGCCTCAGGTATATGTAATATGAATGTGAAGTTGACCAACATAAACGTCTCACAAATGCTTGCCACTTTACACCCTCTGAGACATCCTTATAATTATGCCATGAATTTATGAGTCCAAATTGAGTCTAGTGGGATTATGTTCTGGTACATTGTAAATATTTGTCCCTTCTACTACTTTAATAAAATGCTGATTGGCCAGAAGGCAGACAAGAAATGTGGGTGGGGCTACCAGACTAAGAAACTCTGGGAAGAGGAAGAGCAGGAGAGAGATTCCAGCAGTTCTAGAGGAAAGGAGACCAGGGTGCTGCTCTGAGAAAAGTACTAAGCCATATGGCTAAACAAGCTAAGAATAAGGGGTTGAGTTAAGATGAAAGAGCTAGCAGTATGTCTGAGCCATAGGTCAACTATCATGAAATTAATATAAGCCTTTGTGTGATTATTAGGGACTAAGTGGCCGTAGGGCTGTTAGTAGGTCCAAACTTTGGGGCTAGGCCAGAAAGGCTAGACCAGAAACTAATTTCCCTAAACTTAGAACATGTTCTTACTTATGAATCTTTGCAGGGATAATCAAATTTAAATCATGTCAATAGAGATTTCTTTATAACAAGGAAGTATGGCAGAAGTATGTCTCTATAATAAGAGGAAGTTTGGAAACACACAAATACAGATGCTGTGATACCAATGTACAAGATACTATTGTACATTGTAAAGATTTATCACTTGTATTTGTTTAATAAAACTCTAGTTGACCGGTAGCCAGGCAGGAATTATAAGTGGGATGACCAGACTAGGAGAATTCTGGGAAGAGGAAAGTCAGAGAAGCAGTTACTAGCCAGGCGCAGAGGAAGCAAGTTGAGAATGCTGCACTAAGCAAAGGTGCCAAGCCATATGGCTAAACACTGATAAGAACTGTGGGTTAATTTAAGTGTGAGAGCTGGTTAGTAATATGTTTGAGCTACTGGCCCAGGATTTACTATAATATAAAGCTTCTGAGTGAATTATTTGTGAAGTGACTTCTGGGTATTTGAGAATTGTTGATGAGACAGAAACTTCTGACTACACATAGAGGGAAGGCAATGTGAGGAAGACATTGTCTACACACTAAATGGTTACTGAGGTGACTAGAAATTGGAAGTGACTAGAAGATTCTTTCTCACTGTCCATGGAAAGAGCCAATATTGCTGATACTCTGACCTCAGAGATTTCCAACCTGTAGAACTATAAAATAATTGTTGTTTGATGCAGTGTCTGTGGAGTAAATTGACATTTTGATTTTCAGTTTTGGTATATTTTAACTAAGACTAAATCAAAAATTGTCAGGGTTTGAATAGGCAGAGACATAGCTCAACACTGTCAGCTTAGCAGCCTATAGGAATCTTGATTCAGACAAACCAGGATTTGATCCAGAAAAGAATTTCAAGACTAGTCAGAATAAAACAGAATCAGGGTTTTATTAAAAATACAAACAAAGGCACTTGAGCAAAAATTAAAAGCACATTTGAGGGCATGAATGTGGATTTTTCAAAGAAGATTCATAGTGTATTTAAGAACGCTTTTAGTATGGATTTTAAGTAATGGGATTAGAAAGGGGAGTCTCTTAAGGAAAAACTCAGACATGCCCAAGTGTGGACATAGAATTCTCAAGGAAGAGTCATACTTAAGTGCCTTAACCATACATGTGTACCATGTTGGTGGCTCTGAAGTTGTATCTCAAAGACTTGCTTATAAGCTTGTTCTTTCCATTTTTCCTCTTTTTGGAAAGTGAGAAAATAGTTTCAGAGGTGACTTGGACAGAATTATAATCTGATATGGTAAAACCTGCAGCCACCAGAGTTGTGAAAAAGGTTTCTGGTGAGATTCTTTGAAAGTGACAGATTTTCAGCAGGGAAGGAAGGAAGACCTGGAGCATTTGTCAGTTCTGCTTGGGGTCCTCATTCCCAGAAAATCTTCAGAGCAAGCAGACCCCTTCTCCTCCCGTGTCTTCACATTTTCCCTGTCTTTTTATGCTGCCTTGGCATGACTTTTAAGTAACAAAACCTGCATTGGCACATGGCCATTCTGGAGCCTTAGATAGAAGTCCTTCATAGTTGAGGACTGAGAGATGATAGGACAAGTGACAAATGTGAGTAAAGAGTTTAGAAGGGACAGTCCTGGAGGAAATAATGCTTGAAGCATTTGCCTGTATCTACATGGCTGATTAAACCAGAGCTGATCCTAGCACTGCCATTTACTTATAGAATTTTCCCCCTTTTGACTCGCAAATTGATTTTTTTTTAAAATAATGTTTCTGAAGTTTCTTTTATGAAAGGAAATTGAACCTGCTTATACAAATGTGAGTGATTGGCAGAAACCTTCTCAAAGGCCAACAGGCAACTTGAGGGGTCCAACTTCAATCAGTTACAGTGACCAAAGAATCAGGCTAACAGTACACAGCCCCACAGAACGAATTGCAATTATATCTGCTGACTTCTGGTAGTGGATGCTGAAACTCCAAGTGCCCAAGTGAGAGAAAGGGAGGGAGCAGGTGTTTTCACGGCCACCACCCACAGAGGAATCTGAGAAGCTGTTTATTCCAGACATTTTGTTGAGGAGTTACATACTGTAAGTTGTTACCCAGTTTATTAAGTTTAACTTCTATTTCATTGCCTTTGGGCTACTTATCCAATCTGTTAGATTAAATTGAGATTTTATATATATGACAGGGTCTTGTGATTGCTGTTGCTTAATTTCTTCTTTTGTCCTGTGCTATGTGCTTAGTAAATGCCCAGGCAGTATTTATCGACAAAGGGAAAGATCCTTGGGATCCTATAGGCTGAGTTCACTTTTGAATTGTTTGCCTTATGTTCTAGGTTATGTCTAAGTACTGTAAAAATCATGACCAGTTAGACTTGATTCTTTTCTTTAATGTGCTCATAGTGGAGATGGGGACATGGATAAGTAGGCCAGAAGACAGGTATGCAAACAGAACTCCATGGGGGTTTGTGGACATTTTAGCAAAATTCCTTTACTGGCTCAAGGGACTTGAGTAAGAGCCTCAGTTGTATCTGAGTAACCATGCTTTGGAAAGGGATTCCTAGAAAAGAGCCTACTCAGGGATGTATAGTAATATACTCTCCAGGACAGGAGAGATAATTCTGCTAGGTCATTTCATTCTCAGCTGAGAAACCTGTCTCAGCACATTGATGTCCTTAAACTCTCTGGATAGCTTTGCTCTAAGTCCCTAGCATGAGCCAGCACTGCTCTTTATAATTCTACTTAAGATCTGCAAGATACTGCACGGTGCTGAATCTGTCAGCAATTTTATTTATTGTCTCTGAGAGTATCTCTTGCTTGCTTACTGAGGCTTTATGCTGAGTACCAGAGACCAGGGCCAGAAAATGAATGTCTGTCATCAAGACTCACCAGGCAAATAGTAGACATGTAACTTGGTGTGTAATGAGCTTGGGAATTGCCCCATATGGCAAAGAGTTTATGAGAAAAGGTAAAAATCACAGCTCATTTCCAATAGTTGAAGCATGGAAATATCTATTCAATTTAATAGATGCTTATAAGCAGTAACATTCTGTTAATGTAAATTAACACCATCTTTAAAAAAAATAGAGTAAGTTATAACTAATTTGGAAAATGCCCAGTTGGATTTATTAACAAAAGAATATAAAATTATATAATATATATTATAGCAAGTCAAGAAGCAGAAATATCAGAGCAATAAACAAATACATATGGGAGGTTGCTATGGTTTCACAGGGAGGATAATTGAGTGTGTGGTTGCTTTTACTGTCCTTTTCTTTTGAGTGTTTTCAAAATTTCACAGTCCCTGTTCTACAATTTTTACAGGTAAAACATAATGCCAGCCAACTTTGTGTTTTCAGACTATGCTTAGCATTAATTAATTACAACATTGCTAAGTGTAAGATTGTGCTTCAGATGGGTAGGATGAATGATGGAGTTTACTGGTCTATGATGATAAAAAACAAGGTTGCTCATGAAACTCAGTGAAGGTGAAATCATGAACATAGAATCTGTATAAGTCATTGTGACTCCCAAGAGCAACTGCTAAGTCAGCTGTATAAGGAAACCTAAATCTACTAAGGAAGAAAAAGGTGATACAATTAGTTTGCATCAGTTAAATCATGATCCCTCTCCCTCCCTCTCTCCCTCTCCTCTATTTTTTACTCCTTCTCTCCCTTTTCAATGCAAAGAAAAAGAGAAAATATTCAAAGATTTAATATGTTGACAGACATTATAATTTATTTTCATTTAACTTAATAAATATTGGGCACTGTCTAACTGATCTTTCTGTTCATTTCTCCATGTATTTCTTATGAAGGTCACTTCAGTGCCTCTGAATATATGAAAATAATAATATTTTCCACATCCAACTCATCCATGATTCTTGCTGCTGACACTGTTATTACTACTCTATGAGCTACTGAAAGTGACATTTTTTTTTTCTTTCATGTGAGCACTATAATACCTACCTGTTTGCCTATATGGATTTCACGTTGTTTTGGAGGATTGGTGACAAGGTTATCAAATCAAGATACTGCTGGGGAAGAAGAGTTCTACTGAGTCAAGAGGAGAGATGAGAGATGAAATGTTAAGGTATTTGTCTTTTTGATTCTAGCTCATTTTACTTATTTTTAAAGGTCTATCCATTTTCTACAGGATTTAATTGTTGAAGGTCAAATAATACTCTATTCTGGAGATATGCCACATGCCATATGCCTACATGTCAATCATCTGATAATAGTAATAGAGGCTGATTCTACAATTTAGCAATTTCTTCTACTTAGCTTTATTGAGTAGAATTCTACATTGCTTAAAATGTATGAGAATTAATCAAGTGACCAGATAAATAATATCTATACGAGGTCAATGCTCAATTTGTTATAATGATAATGGTGATTTGTTCATTTATACCTCATCTTTGGCTTAAGGCTGATAGGGAGGAGATACTTCCTATTCTTAATAATTTCTTACCACATGCAGAGAAATTCACTAATGTGACATTTCTAGGATCCTTCAATCATCCATTCACATTCCCCATGAATAGAGAATGGGTTAGTCTGGTTGGTTACTTTAAATACTATGGGAAAATCTAAATTAGAGTGTTAATAGAAAATAAAAATGTGATGTGGGTGATCTGGAAGGCTCCAGAGAAGAACCATATAGCTTTTGATAATAACTATTCTTTTTTGATGTAATATTTTTTTATTGATTCTTTGCAAATTTCACATCAGGTACTCTGATCACATACACTTTCCAGTTTTTCCATGTCTTACCCTCTAACCCATGACTCCTCCCCTCAAGAAACAATAATAAGAAGTAAAAAAAAAATAAGGAAAAAGAACAAGTTTAATTTGGATTAGCTATGTACTCACTAGAGCATGGTCAAACAATCTAGAAAGCTAATAATTAATTTTCTTTGAGACCAACCACACTTATCTTGTTACTGTGCCCTTGGGAGGTTAAACACTTGACTAAGGATCCAAATATGAGTGCCAATCACAAAGGAGCTGTTACTTGGTCCACTGAGACATAATTTGGATGCATGCAGTAGAAATTCTTTATTAAGAGGAAATGGCAGATATGACATTTGGATGGGGGAAGTCAAGAATGGCACACATATTACATGAGCAGTTGGGTTTATTGTTTTCATATTATGTTGAAATTTTTCTTTTCTCCAAATGTCTGACTCAAGGAAATTACTTGTTCTTAGTTAAACTTGATTTTAGAGTTCCAGATTCTGATAATGATATAGTAGTTTGGTGAGTTTAAACTTTTTACAGATAACAATAGTTTGTCGAGTCAAAATTAGAGTGTGTGTGTGTGTGTGTGTGTGTGTGTGTGTGTGTGTGTGTGTGTGTGTATGTATCACCAGAAAGCACTGACAAAAAGAATTGGCTGTAAAGGAGGAAGATCACTCATAACATGCAGAAGATCCAGAAAAATAAAAATCCTGGAAAAGCAACTCCAGAGATCATGTTCTAAAGTATTACATAACAATTACATGACATCTCCTCAATCCGTTGAAGATTATATTCTCTCTCTCTCTCCTCTGTCTCCTCCTCTCTCTCCAAATGTATGCAGGTGCACACATGCCACACCATATTTGCAGAGGTCAGGGCACAGCTTTCAAGAGTCAGTTCATGGCTTTTATCTTTCTTGTTTCTGCTGCTAGCTGGCCCATGGGTGTGTATGTGATTCTCCTATCATTTTCCATACTGCTGTAGGAGACTATAGTTGCAGTCATCCACATCAAGCTTTGTTGGTGTGTCAGTTCTAGGGAGTTGAATTTTTGGCTAATGCCTTTATTTATGGTGTCATCGCTCTGGCTCTGAAAATTTCTTTATAATGAATAAAATGTGACTATCTTGTCCCTGAAGAACATTAGTTTTGCGAACCTTCTGTTCCAGAGTTATACTGCACTAAATAATAGCATACCCAGACCTTTAGCTCCTCTTAAATTCTTTCAGCTACAAGGTAGTAGTGAGAATATAGTTTCCTGGCCTCTTTTTAGTTACTTTGCTGATATTATGATTAAAAAGAAAAGAACACGATCAAGGCAACTTGTAGAAGGAAGAGTTTATTTATGCTTATGGTTATAGAGGGTTAGAATTCACGCTGGCAGAGGCAGCATGACAGAAGGTAAGCTGACCTGGAAGCTGCATCAGGAAGCTAAGAACTCACATCTCCAACTGGAGAAAGATGCAGAGAGAAAGCAGTCTTGAAGTGGCACATATTTTTACTCTTAAAACTTACCCCCATTTAAATGCCTTGCTTACCAAGATCATACCTCCCAGGGCTCTCCAAACAGTGACACTAACTGGTGACCAAGTATTTAAGAATCCGAGCCTATGGGGAACATCCTCATTCATACTGCTACAGCTGTCATTAACAGTGGATGAAAAGGACCTTATTATTATTATTGGATAGAATTAAGAGTTCTGACTGGTTATGGGGTTTCTACTTAGAGAAGCGTGATAATAGATGTTCAAGAATTCCTTGTTTCTTTGAGTCATTGGTTAAAGTACTTTTCTTAGTAATACTTAGCTGGTAGACTGGGGCAAACTGATGAGAGAATGTGTAGAGTGAGATTCAGAAAAGAAGAAGAAGACATAGTCAACTCATATCCAACTTGTTTTAGTATATGTCTATAAAGATGAAGAGTCTATAGGTGGAATTTTTTGTCCCACCTGCCAGTTTCCAAATAACCAACTAAGAGGCTTATTATTAATTATAAATGATGGCTAACAGCTCAGGCTTTTATTAGCTAACTCTTATGCTTTAAATTAACCCATATTTCTTATCTGTTTTGCTAAATGGCTTTGTAGCTTTTTCAGTATGGCGTTCCCAGCTTGCTTCTCTCTGTCTGCTGGTGACTCCTTGATGTGAGAATGTCTTTCTATATGCTGTGAATAAAGGACTGTTGTGGCTATGGCCAGCACCATAGAAATGTGGGAAATCCCCATAGTATGTGGGAAATCAGAGCATAGGTAGGAAAAGGAGGGTGGAGTGAGATAGAGATGCAATCCAGCCACTGAAGTAGCAACATGTAACGAAATAGATAAGCCACAAGCCATGTGGCAGGACAGAATAATGTAAATGGGTTGAATTAAGATGAGAGAGATAGCTTGCAATGTGCCTGAGACATAGGCCAAACAGCATGAAATTAATATAAACGTTTGAGTCATTTTTTGGGGGGAGAAGAGTGGCCACAGGCAGATCCGCACTGTGGGGCTAGGAGGGCCAGAAACCAAATGTTAAAACTCCTCTCACTCCACACTTCTTATTACCATCATGATTCAGTTTTGTTTTACCACCTAACTCTATACTATTTAATTATTGGCAATTGAGCTTCTTTCTTAAACCAATCACAGTGACATAAATTCACACAGTGGAAGGAATATTTCACATCTTTCTAATTGACTAATTAAAAGGGAAGGTTTTAATTTTAACATAGTTAAGCTTATATACAAGAAAAATAGTTATCAAGTAAGAATAACAGTTACAGTATCTAGTCCATTTCTATTTGGGAAAATTAGACAAAGTATTCTATTATCTATTTTATCTTTTTGACACTAAAGTTTTATTCTTTAAGTTTACCTTTGATCATAACCAAGGAAAACTTTAATTATGATCATCTAGTCTTAAATTTCGTTAAAGACTGCAGAAGTTTGAAATGTTTCCTAATGACAGGGACATCTGGCTTCCTGGATAGTCACCCCAAGTTCTTCTATGATGTTGGAGCATCCAACTTTGGCCTACATGCTTGGGATAGCTGACAGACTGAGAAGCAGGGAATTTTGAAGGACTGCCTTACTTGTCTTGGCAAAGTTTGGCAATCATAGCTTCTTGCATCCTGCTGGTTCAGTTTGAACACTATACTGCCAGTGATTGAGGCAAGGGCAGATTTTTAAAAATGCCTAAATGGCTAGCATTTGCTACTGCCATTGGAGATCCATTGGGAAGGGGAACTGGGCCCCTTTCCCAGGGTGGGTGGCTTTCAACTGCCATGAGTGCGTGGAGTCATGAGGGGTGGGATCAGACTGTGTTCCTATTCATGGGCTGGCACCTTGGAGCCCATTACCTATAGAGGAACACCTAGCCAAGCATTGGCTTTGGGATGAGTAAATTGGATGTGCCTGGAGTGGATGTGCCACACTGGCCTGGCTCACCTTGAGATTTCTCGCCCTTTTGGAGAGGGGATGGGTAGATGGGGAGAGGAGAAGCTGAGAGCTGATTGGGAGGGATTGGGGGGATACATTGATGGAGATGACATTTTTAAATGAAAATTTTATATATATAAAGGAAGAAAGGCAGTTTCCATATGGGGTTTCTTTGATATCCATTATCTTCTCTGAAGTAAATTGGCACTGCCAGGACAGACATGTCTCACTGTCATGAGAAGACTTAGGTTAATAAACATATTAAATGCCATATTATGTTTCTGAAGTGTTTGAAGACTATCTTTCTGTCTAAATATATCTGTGTATGACTTTGAAAATGTACCTAGTATGACTATATATTTGACTATTATAGATGACTACTAATTTGTATTTGTTAATTATACATTATATTTTAAAATGAGTTCCATGAACACAACACCTCAAACATGAGTATAAATATACATACAGTATAACAAAATTAAATTTAAATTTACCAAAATCTATACCAATGTGAAATATTTAAAACTAGTAATTTTTTTGATTTAAAAGTAGACTCAATAATACCCCTTTATCCTATCATTTCTATACCCCCATTTTAAGAAAGAGATCCCTGAATTTTATCTCTCTTGCTCAGATTTTTTTCTGATCATTACCAATAACAACTTGAAACCAACCCACTCTTAAGTGATAACAAATATCTATAACTCATCCTTTGGTTATATGGGCGTCTTTTCTACCCTACTTCCTGTTGTTTGGGGCTGCTGGTAATCTTTGGGGGAAACTTGAGAGAGTCATGATAACTCTTAGGTATTGGCTGGAGTATTTTGTGAGACTGGATCATCTCAATCAGGAGTCTTGAAGCTATTCTGGATGCTGGATCCCCTGGACCATCTTGTTTTCATAGTGTCTGGTTCCCTTGCTCTGAAAATACATAAACTTTTAATGATAACATACATATATACAATAATAAAAGTATAGGCTGGTCATTGTACTCAAGTCAGCCAAAGATGATATTTTTTGTTATGTGTTTGAGCAGGTAAAATACACATTATGTGTCCTGTAGTTCTTCTAGGTTAATTTCTTTATGTCTGTAGCAAGGATTGAAAGGAGTCTTTTTTGATCAAACCTGATCATACACATATAGGGAACATTCTCTGACTCAGTACTACTGTGCATCAGGACATTTTACCCATAACTGAACAGAGACATTTATAGAGGATCAAACCAGCATAAGGTGGCACTCCCTCACACAGGAAGCCATTTCTTTATGATATATCTTGCAGTGTGGAAGGATTGAGCTACCATTTTTTGAATAACAAAACTTTCTGGGGAGATTAAACATGCATATCTATTCACCCTATATAGGGAACTCATGACAGAAAAAAAATCACAGATATCACTAAAGTCCAATATGGTCAACCAATGAGTTATTTTGGGGTTACGAGTGAGGTTTACTTACTGGAGCAGAAATGACTCAAAGACAGCAACCACCCATCCATGCCATGGGTAATGGTTCACAAAACAGGGGAAACTTGGAGCATACCTCATAGCCTGCAGACAGATAAATAGGAGAATGTCCTTTCCAGGCACCTCAGTTAGTCTAAACCTCTTGTAGGCAGCTCAGCTGGTTTCTGCTTCTTCCAGGCAGCTGGTGTGGTCTTAAAGCCTTCTTTGAAGATTTTGCCCTCTGAGAGTCTTTTTTATTGCGTGTCTCTACTAGTCTGAGGTACTCTCAGTTTTATTGATTACTCCATCTGGGAGTGCCCTAGTGAATATAGTTGGTTTCAGGGACTTCCTGAAGCTAGTTTGAGTTGTTTACCTTCCTGCTTAAAGAGCTTCCCTGCAGAATGGTATGTTTCAGTCTCAGATGAAGCTGTTACACAGCACCACTAGATTGAAAGACTGTACATTGTAAAATTCATTAGATGAATGCCCTTCATCTCACCACCAGCTCTTCTTTGGGAGAAATATTTTATGTTAGTTTCTATCATGTCTTGAAAACTTTGCTTCTAAGGAGAGACCCTGTAGATATAGGCACAGAGTCTAGGTTAAAGAGAGTATTGAGTGTTTTAATGTACTCTTTGTCAAAGTTCCTCACTCTAATTTTACCTTGTCCACTTTCTCCATTGCTCATTCTTATAGCCATTTTTTCCTTCTTAAGTTGAGAACTCTGGATCCCACTCTTCAATCTTTACTTTCAGGCCATCTCTTCTTCCTTCCTTGTATGTATTATAGAGACAAAAAACTTGGGGCTCTAACATTTCCTTCCAAAGTTTCATCTGATTTTATCCTCCTTACCACATTTCTCAGCTATTGTCATGATATTTTGGGTTAGCATTCCACTCTTACATTCATAAATACCTTTTTCTGCTTCTTTATCTTTATCATAAACACAGATCCTGTACCAGTGTAACTTCACAGTTTCTCACTTTGACATCAAATAGCTGAATTCAGTTTGTGATGCTTGTTTGAGGTATGATTTCCTAACTAGTACTAACTTGTATCTCTCACAGAAATCATAAATCCTTTCATAGAGCTCTCTTTATTTTAAAGGTCATTCTTTCCTGGTTTTTGTACTATTTTTTTTTGCCAGCTATTTCTCTAAAAGTCTTTCCCTGTTTTAATCTCCGAAAGATCTTTCACTTTGTCATACTGCAATTTCCCAGGAATTCATTTGTAGCCTCTAAAAATGTTTCAGAAAGTCACTGTTAATCGTATCTTTTTATATAGCCGATACTCTCATGTGCTGATGTCATTACGATCAAGTTCTTTGGATACATCTTTTTGCTAAATATCTATATTATGCCATTAATTTCAGGTTTAGTAGCTAGTTATCTTCATGAGATATTTTCCAGACGTTTAATATTCAACTCATATTTGTGAGGATAAATATCTTTGACTCCTTTTTCTCTTCCAATGTTCCAACAGCTGGCCTTAAACCTGAAATTCTCCTGAAAAGTGCATCAAAGACATATGTTCATCATTGGCCAATTACTCCAGTTAGTGTGAGTTCTTTCAGATGTCTAAGCCATTTTATCCCCTAGATTATAACAGTCTGAGGACTTCAGACTTAATGTCTTTGTGATTTAGATCTAAAATCCATCATATCAATTTCTCATCTCAAGTTCTAAGCTCTTTCTTTGGCTTAAATCCTCATCTCTTACTCAGATTATTGAAAACTCAGCTGTCCACTGTCTCTTTTGACCCTTTTATTTGACCCTCCCTAAGTTGTCTATCTGCATGAGCCTCCTCAAATGTATCCATTATTCTCATGCCTCAAATTTAACCATACCTTTCTAAATTTCTTAAAGAAATGCTCATTTTAGCTTAGATATTTCTTGTCGTTGGTGGTATAATGGCCCCCATAGATATCCACATTTTAATTTTTGGAGCTTATGAATATTACCTTTGTGACAAAAGGGGCCTTGCAAATATGATTAAATTTGAATCTTTAAATAAATAGATTATTCCAAGGAACACAGACAATTCCTAATTGTGACCCTAGATGTGGTTATCCCAAGAAGGCTACAGGGAATCTGACTGAAGGAGATAATGCTGTCTGACGACAGTAGTGGAGGAATGTCATCAGCCTTAGAAGAGTTATAGGAATCTCAATCTTGCACCTTCTTCGAGAAATCCACTCTGATTTTGCCCTCTAAAAGTTTGTGTTGGATGTAAGATCTCACAAATACAAAATAGCATTTTAAGGCCTTTTTAAACCTCCTAAGTTTGTGGTAATGATTTGCTCCACATTGGAAATGAGAACTCTCCCCTTTTTGCTCTTAGATTTTTGTCCCTTTGCTCCATAAATCCATCATTTAATCTATGCTTTCTTTCTTTCCTCTTATGAACTTGTGTGTTCCTTTATGCCTTTCCTTTGTATGTACAATTAATTCCCTTGATGGCTTTGCCTATGTCAATCCAGATAAGCTTCACTCCATCTTCAGCTCAAACCTCAGTCTGACTTAGATTTCCAGAATCTGTGATTTTGGCAAGTCATCTGCTTTCATTATAGTGTAGTGACATTCCCCTTTGTCCCTATTAGGCTATAGAGATTTTGTAAGCAGGTAATATGCCCTTTCTAGCTCTGGAATTTCAGTAGCTGGTGAAGTACTTGACTAATATCTGATCAATAGTTAATGTTCATTGGATAAATAAAATGTAATTTAGCTGGGTATACTCTGATGTTGTTTTGTGAATCTAGGAAATTTTTTTTTTCCCAAGTAGAGAAGTTGGGGATAGGGGGATAAGTTGCATTTAGTATAAAACAGTCACTCACTTGTTTGTCATTTTTGAAAACAGTTGTGCTTCTGGGAGAAATTGTTAAAATAGAGAGAGCTCATTGTTTCAAATGCTTATGATCTACTCTGGGACTATTTGTGTATTATTGGGTAATAGGTACAGTTATGGAGGGAGAATATTGAGCTTAAACATAGGAGAAGCAAGTTCTAGTTGTGAACTTGTCTTGGACCAAGTGAATAACTCACTTGTGTAAAAGTGGTTTCTTTGTTCTTGTGTAGCATATTATTTTAATCTTTAGGTAGGGTATAATTTCATCAAGATTTAAGATTGAATTTGTATTTATTCCATTTATTCAGCCAGCCTAGTCATCTGGATAAGATTAAATATTTACATATTTTCCCTAACGTCTTTAATAAGAATAGTACAGTTGCCCTCTGTTTGTCCAATATTCTACTAGCTTCTTCCATTCCAGTAAAGCATCATGTTACACCTTTGTAATGATTTTTCAGAAGTTCTTTTCCTTTAAGCCCTTGGGAAATATGGGAAGAAAACCTTTATTCCTGGCTTCTCTTATAGCACAGCTCCTTTCCTCCATCCCACATGCTTTTCCCTTTCTGTACTAACGTAGATAACCAAGGGGGAAATCAACTCTCTGAAGTGTCCAGTTCACTTTAATGCTTCTACCCTATTTTCTGTATTCTGAGAGTGCTGTCCTGAACTAAGAGTATTTTATTTTAAATTCCTGCAGTTCTGTTGTGAGAGATAGCTGTCAAAACCCTACGCAGACACTCGGCTCTTGGTTCACATGCTCTTGTATAATCTTCTTTTCATGAATGTGGGCTGGTTCTAGTGAGTTGTTTCTAATGAACAAAGGAAACAAGATATCACTTCGAAGATACTACAGATGGGGGTTAGGACTTTATTCCCTGCTGTCTTCTTCACAGACTCCAGGTGTTATGTTGAAAGCTGTCCTATAAAGAGGCATATGTGAAAAGAACATACTATCTTTGATAGCAGCCAATGAAGACGTGATACCTCCTAACAGAGTAGACTTGAAGTGGACATTTTCTAGCCAAATGCTAAGGTGATTGCAGCCTTGGCACAACTTTGGACTCAAAAGTTGTGATATAGTAGCATTGCTTTAAGTGATTGAGATTTCTGATAATTTATTATATATATTATATATAACGTGTTCATGTGTGTGTATATATGTATATATGTGTGTGTTTACTAGTATGTGCATATTACCATGTTTTTATGTGTCTCCAAATAAAGAAGCGTATAACACTGTCTATTCTATACTTTACTTTTTCTGAGAGTCTATGTTCATTAATGAACAGTAAGAACTCTCAGTGGAAGACAAGAGACTCAAAACGTAGACAATCCTCCATCAACAAGAAAGTCTTGATTTCACTTAGAAAATAAGTTGGCTTTTTGTTAAAAGTCACCTATGAAACTAAGGATTACCTATCTGTAGAAGTTCTGTTTTAATTGGTGTGAGGTGTATCTAGGGTTTAAAATTTTAAATGTCTCTAGATGGTTCTAATATGTATCAAATATTAAGAAGCATCTTTTTAGACTAGTGGCTCTCAAGATATGTTGCCCTGGCCAGGGCCATCAGCAATAACATGGAAACTTGTAATTAATGCAAAAATTACATATCTCTCTGGATCCAAAATAGACCCTCTGAGTTGAGGCCCCAAATATATGATTAGCAAGGTTTCCAATTGAATACGGTGATGTCCAAAATTTGGGGAACACTTTAGAGGCCACTAGGTGAGTCCTTCCAATTTAAAAGTGAATATGTCTCATAGTTATCTCTCCCTCAGGAATACCATTCACTTAAAATCTGGTTTCTGTATATAAATATATATATATATATACACACATACACATATATACACACACACATATACACATATATACATATATATAAATATGTATATTTATATGTACATATATTTATATTTATAAATATATTTCTGAACTTGAACATTCAAGTCCCCTAAAAAGTCAGTATTTTTTTTTAATGTAGCAGTGCTATTAATCTTTTAACTGGTAAACCAACCTGGCTAATGAAACAGGGCTCAATTCTCTAAGAAACCTGGGTGTGCGGCAATAATAACTTTTCTTATTTAGTATGTGCTCCTTGTTTAGGACTCACCAGTGACCCACAAACATCATATATGTTGACTTAGTTTGAAGACCATACCATTATAATTAGGATGGCTCTTTTATAGAAGAGTAAAGAGAGGCTTACAAAGAAACACGACTTTCTGGAGAGTCATGGCCACACATTGGATTGGAATCTACATTTAAATCCAAACCTATATCCACACTGTTCAGCATCATGTTGACCAAGGCACAAAAATATTGGGAGATCCGGGATCACATGGTGTCTCCTTGGCTTTTTCTGCCCCCACTGTCTTTCTTCTACCTTTACATTATCACATCAGGGATAGTGCAAGTTTATATACGTTTATATAAGTTTATATACTGATTTCCCCATGTCCAGGCACATCATCTTCCACTCTTTGTTCAATAACAGTGAGTGCCAGATTCTGCAACAAAGTTGGAGAAAATGAATATCAAAGCAAGAAGATTATCATCAGCCAATATGCTCTTCTTATAATAAGAGGCAGAAACCCTTAGGACCAGCAATGCTTAGAAGGCAGTACCAAGGAGAAAATTCTTGAAAAGGCTCATGCAAGGGTTTGTTCTTTGATGAAAATCCAAACAAAAAGGTCCCAGATAGCCAGAAGCTGGAAAACACATGACTTTCATAGTTATCCTTATTTTCTAGAAATCTAAAAAGCTCACACATCACCTTTTGTGAAATAATTGCTCCACTCAGACAAACCTCCTGACTTTCAGTTTCATTCACCAATATGTCTACTGACTGGCTTACCCAGTAGTGATGAGCATTCAAAGCATTGGTTAGGGACAGGGGAGATGACTCAGTGCTGGCATATCCTCATAGGCATAGCAGACCTGAGTTCAGATTTGAAGAATTTACAGAAATGATGAGTGAGTGTGACAGCCCACCTTTAATTCCAGCACGCTGGAGGCAGAGATAGGGAATCCTCAGAACAAGTTCGCTATCAAGAATAGCCCATGTCCAGCAGCTCTATTAATATCACAGATAGTGATGAATAAGGACTCCTGAGGGCAGCCAAGGGCTTCTGCATGAACTCTTACAGACAGAGACACACACACACATAGACACACACACAGACAGACACACACACAGACACACACACAGACACACACACAGACACACACACAGACAGACACACAGACACACAGACACACACACACACAGACACACACACATAACATGCACCAGTATACACATATGTACTTCCATACATGTAGACACAAATACATGTATACACATGCAAAAAGATTCTAGTCATTTGTGTTTTATAGTACCAATATCATATATGATTGTAATAATTGTTTTTGAGTAACATGCCAACTCTCTATACCTTGGCAAATTAAAAATATCACAATAACGCAGGTAATAAATATGGGAGAATGGAGGTTGTGGGTTGAGAAAAAAGTAATTATGCTAATCTTCTGTTAGACAAAGGATTGCAAAATGTTCAAAAGGGTTTCTTTCAATGTATTTTGTAATTCTTCATTTTTTTTTAACTTTAGACAAATCTCTCACAGATGAACAAATCCAGCAGGTAAGAAACATCTAGTTTCAACTGTTTATTTTCATTCTCCTTAGTTCATTGTATTACATATCCATAAATTTAAATGCAGTGCCTTTTCTACCCAAGTGATTCTCAGGATATCTTAATTACTTTCCTTCATTACAGCTATGTTTGTGAGCCAACTGTCTCTCTTATTGTCTCTTTACCATTTTTTAATTTAAAAACTTTAAACTGTTGTGGATTCAGACATGAGTGCTGATTTACATTATTTTCATTTCTCCTCTTTACTCCAATTCTTTCTGTCCCTGCCTCAAATTCATATCCTCTTCATTTATACACACACATAAACACAACCTGCTGAGTTCATGTAGGGGTGTGTGTGTGTCTGTGTGTGCATGTGTGTGTATGTGTGTGTATGTACATGTGTGTGTGCGGTGTGTGTGTGCATGTGTGTATGTCTAGACCTGTGTGTATGTTTGTGTCTGTATGTGCATGTGTGTATATGTGTGTGTATGTGTGTGAATGCATGTGTGTGTGTATATATGTGTGTGTATATGTGTGTGTATGTGTGTGTGTACTAAGAGCTGACAGTTTAGGCTTGAATAAGCTGTCAGAGGGCTCATCTGTAGAGAGAAGACTGAACCTCTCTCAACAGCTCTTGTCTATAGCTCTTCATTTAGGGGTGGGGCCTTGTAAAATTTAGATCTTATTTAGGTGATCGTATTGTTGAGGTTTCATGGGTGCCAGCTCCCTGTTACACATAAAAGCTATAACCTCACAATTGCCATCCAGGTCCTTTGATTCTTCCCTTCTTTTCATTCCCTCTTTCCTGGTGTGCCCTGTCCCTCAGCCTTAGATGTAGATGTTATGTTGCAGATGTATCCACTGGGCTGGGTACCCCACCATTGTTCCCTGTATTTTGTTCAGTTGTGGCTTTCTGTGATGGTCTCTAACTATTCCAATAAGAAGTCTCTTCGATGTTGGTGAGAGCTACAGGAATGTAAAGGTGAGAGTCTGGGATACAGTTAGGTATTTATACTGATTTTGGGAAAGTGGTAACAGTAGGTTAAGTTCTCTGGGGTTCTCTTTCATTGCTTACCAAATCTGCCCCCCCCCATCCCTTTAGGGTCTGAGGATATAGTTCTGAGACAGAGCACTTTGTGAGCATGTCAAAGCTTGGACCAATCTCTATCACTGGAAAAAAAACAAAGGCCCAAATAAGCAGTCAAAGCTTATTTTTGGATGATGTGAGGTTGAATGATTTAAAAGAAAACAAACCAAAAACTTTCTGTTCAAGTTCAAGGCAGATAAAATTCCACCATTGAAATGGGGAGATGGGCATGAAGCCTTGCCTACAGCTAAGAAATAATGTTATTGTTTACATTTACTCCCATGTGGTAAAATTTTATCATATTGTGGCATACCACTCTACCTTCATAATAGTAGTTTTAAATCACCAAGAAAAGTGAACAATGGTAGTTTTTGTTTGGAGATGAGTTTGCAGAGCATTTTTTCACACATATTTTCTCTGTCTGCTTTAAGAAGTGTATGCATAATTTAAAATGGCAGCAATCTGCACCCAGGGACATCCTGAGATTTGCTCAGGGACTTGGGCTACTGATTGGTAAAGTTAGACCAAATTCTTACATTTTTTTTTTTTTAAATCCAAAATACTATGTTTTCACATCCAGTTTTATTATGTGAAGTGTTTTAGCATATGGTGTGTTTTTGAAAGCTTCATGAAAATAAAATAATCACTTTTTGTTTTCTGAGGAACACATTTATGCAGATGACCTAATTTCTGGCCATGAGATAAAGTATTGTAATTAATGCCTCCACAGTACTTCAGTGTGTCTCTTCTGGATTTCGTATAACCTCATTAGGAAGGCAGGATGACTAAGTGTGAGAGAACTCAAGGTCAAGGACAGAGGACATCTCACAGCTCAGATTCAAGCCCAGGCTGTCTGATTCAGTTTTCCTGTAGCTAGTTCAGCAAAGGTACTGCTTTACTGCAGTTACAATTCTAACTCTCACTGCAGCCTGCAAAATGGAGTACCACCTAACTGCTTTAATTTTTCTCCATAAAGTTGACCTTTACTTACTTCATTCTGTTATGTGGATTTGAGACCATATCCCTTGCATACGGATTGGAATCCTCTGTTCTTTTACTGTGAAGCCATTGGTAACGTGCAGCATCTTCCTCATCACTCCAAGTGGGCTGAAAGGGGACAAAACCCTAGGCCTCATCATCATTTTGATCTCTGGAGAAAGGCTTGCTTTCATAAGGGCTCTTCCTCACTGGTATTACTGCTGCTGCTCACCATGGTGGTTTTATATAGAAGCTTTTGTTCTGTAGTACATCCTGGCCTCAGGCACAGAGTAAATGCAATCGAACATTTTATCACTGTAAATCATTATTTACCTGGGAGATTCAAAACAATAAACTCTAAATTTCACTTCCCAAAGGTCAACGGCAATTTCCCTTGTCCTTGAAAAGTATTGAATCACTTTGTGCTGATCAGAACTAATATGGTTGAAGAGTAATCATCATAAAGTGTGAATTATTAAATTAATGACCTTAAAAATTCCTAGGATAAATTTACCACAAGGGAACATTATGATAGACAAAATCCTTTTTTTTCTTACTCATTGTTATTTAATTGGGTTGAGAATGTGACTCAGTGGACAGACTGCACAGTGCCTCAAGTGCACAGTGTTCTGATCTCCAGCCCTATAGAAACTGGGTGTGGTGGTATGTGTACCACTCTAGTTGGCTATATAAACCTGGGAGAGCGAGGCTTGAAAATGAAGCACACTAAAGTCTCAAGCAATAGCCAACTTTATTCAGAGCATCAGACAACTTATACTCTGGGGGTTGAGAAGAACCACATGAGTAAGATGTTCAATCCCAAGGACAAGCCACATGTGGTCAAAACATTGTTTTCCATTTCGTCATATGGATGAGAGCATTGGGAGGAGCACAGAATCAGATTCAAAGAACTGTTCTGTGTTTTGAGGTCACAAGACTTTTTGTCTTGTTTTCTTGGAGATTTCTCTCAGGTACTCAGAATTCTCACAGGACCCTATACTTGGGCTGCGTTCTGACACAGGCATATATCTGTAATTTCATACTTGGGAAGAATAGGCAGCAGTTGGAGTTTCAGAAATTCAAGGTCATTCTTGACTATGTAACTAGTAACTAATTGGAGGCCAATCTGGGCTACATGAAATTAATGGTAATTAATTTTGTTAAGTGATGTAGTGTAATATGGCCATAAGTTCTGGAAATTGAGGCCCAACTAAGGGAAATGGCAGACAGACAGAGGCCTCATGCCTAATTTGCTTTATCGTGTAGAACAAACTTCACATCTCCAAAGAAGGCAGAGGCACCGAAAAAGAGTAGCAAAGAGTAGGCTGCTTTCAAAAGGAAGTCCCAGGCTCAGAGCAGGAGTTCTTAGGTTTCTTTAGACTTCAACTGGAGAATTCTTTTGGAAAGAGTGGGAAATATGGGGATTATGTACTACCATTCTTTAATTTAATGCGTATGGTATCCATAGCTGAAACTTTGTCTATCCTATATCTTAGTTACTTTTGAATCTCTATGACAAATAAATACATGGCAGACATTATTTAAGGGACAAAAGGTTTATTTTGACTCACAGTTTTGGATGGGTTGATCTGTGGTCACCTGGTCCTAAGTACTTGGCAGAGCATTGTGATGGTTGGTCATGTGGTTCCAATGCTGTTTAGTTCATGACTGAGCAGGAAGCAGACAACAGAACAGGATGCCTACAATCTAATACCTTAAAAATGAACAGATCTTGTTACTGTACAAAGTAGTGGGTTTCATCGTGGCATCGTCATGTGTATGTGTCATTAAGCTTTGTTTCTCTTCCCCCTGGCCTCCGCTGACCTCCTTCCTGCCTCCAACTCATCTTTTCAGTTGTTTCAGCTGGGAGGGTAAGCCTGCTTCTTATTATTCCATTTTAACATGAGACAGTCTTGTCTTCTTCCTTGAGTTTATGAAGTGGTTTATAACTTCTGATGAGTTCTTTTCTTTGGAGTTTGCTCCTAGAAACTGCTTCTAAATGTTCATGTCTGCTTCCTTGTCTTTCTAGAAAACAGAGTTTTGACACTGCAGTAAAAATATCCCTTCTTCTCCATTAAAATTTCATGCTGAAGTCCTGTAGACCAACTCTACCCTGTAGATGAGGGTGTGTGTGTGTGTGTGTGTGTGTGTGTGTGTATTTATTTGTACAGTGACTTTAAATAAATGGAATTAGCTCTCAACGTTAAAACACTGGAATTTTCTCATGGATATCTGGATTTCTAGTTTTTCTTGAAAGGCCAGAGGACCAGACATATTTGGCTCATGTTCCCACACAACATAATTTGCCTAAAATACATTAGCAGCTGTGTCTTTTTAAGTAGGTATAAACTGTCTACCTTGATAGAGGCTTCTCCACCCACTCAGCCTTCACTTCTGTTACTTGTTCCCAGGAGGCAGGGTATCTGTGGCTGCCAATGTGGAGGTCAAGAGCTCAGAATGTGAGGTTCAAGTCCCGGCACAGTGATTTTACTGTCATTTTATTTTCTCAGCAATTATTACTCCAGATGTCAGTACTCTCTTCCCACTCCTCCTCCTCTTCTATCTCCTCCTCGTCCCATTTATTCCTCCCTGCCCTCTCTCCTCTCTATCTTCATTCTCATCCTTCTCCTATTTTACTTCCCTTTATCATCCTCTCCTTCCTTCTCCTCCTCTGCCTCCGTAACTTTCTCCTTTTCCCACACTACTCATGTCCATTTGGATCTTCTACTTAGATTCTGACATTGCCGTCCTAGCACATGCTTTGGCCCCAGAAACTGCAAACTCTCCTTCAAAATATTTTCTGGCAGACCCAGTAAGTTATTACATGATCTCTTTTCCACATATATTTGGTATCAGGAGGATCCAGAATCCAGAAGTCACTGCAGGTAACAGTTCACAGGATAATTGTGAGTCTTGGGCCACTGTACTATGTTTATAGTATCACTGATCATGTGACCACTGGCCATCTTTAGAAAAGGTGCTCCCAGCATAGTAGATTTCTCTATACTACTCTGTCTCATTCTCTTGTATACTGCTAGAGAAGAGGATATGCACAAACACCGTGCTTGGAACAATTTCATGTTAATAGTAATGGTTACTTTTTTGTTCAGCACTTACTGTTTTCCAGGAAAACTATCAAACAGTTTACATAACGAACTCATTTTTTCCTCAAAATGAATGTCACCTTGTAGACTCCTCTAGCCTTTCAGTAGAGAAGAACCTCTTGGAAAGATTAAGTGACATCCACAAGCTTGTCTTAGGTTCAAGTTAAACCTCAGCTTATTCAAGCCTGATCCTGAAGCTTATTCCCAGTGAAACAAAAAAAAGCTTGAGGACCATTAGTACACATCTGTGAGGTAGGTCATGAAATCTTGCAGGTGAAGAGGACAAAGGAGGAAGAGTGTGCATGAAGTTAAAGTGTCTCCCAGGGAAGGTGGAAGTCTAGTATCATGAAAACATCCCAGCTCTGGGACTAGGGAAGGCAGCCCAGCCTTGCCACTGACTTTCTCTACAACCTTGTGAGAGTCACTTAGCCTCTGTGAACTTCAGCTTTCTCTCCATCCTGCCGCAACAGTGTAAGGCTCACTTCAAGTGGTATGTATAGAAAAATAAACCACTTTAAGGTGTTCAGTGGTCATCAAAATAACAGTTCACTTTAAAGTGCATTTTGGAAGGTTAAGGGGGCTGTGCTATGTTAACTGGTTGGGATACAGGAGACAAAAATAGGAAGCAATAGAATTCTACAATCCCAAATCTAAAAAACTCTGAGGTTGAATGTTTACTGCCAGAATGAATTTTGACTCAAAATTATCAGAGTTGCCATGGGATTATTTGTGTAATTTACAAGTTAGACTTGACTTTGGAGCTTTGTAACATACGTACATATAAAAATACACCATATATATTCATAATACATATATCATGATATCATGTCTCCATGGTCTAAAACCTGCTGAATTTCCAAATTTCCTCAGCCTTAAGAATTGTGGATAAGGGACTGTGGATGGTCTGTGTTGTTCCTTCATCTGTTTCCTTGCTGTTGGAGGTGTTCTTGTAGAAGTCACCTGTCATATTTAGCTTATTTTCTCCAAGATCTAAAATAAATTCCCGGGACATGATAGGTAATTTGAAAATGGCTATGAAAAATGAGTGGAGCGTGATGGAGCCTGGGTGATGAAAATAAAAACAAGAATCTCAGAGAACTGTGAAAGCAGAGAATGCCTCATTTCCTCCCATTTGTTCCTTGGGGCTTTTGAAGGATTGTGAGCTGCTCCAGGGGCAGACATCATTAACTGGTGAGTGGAAGGAGGGGCTAGAAACTGCTCCAGAATCCTGGAAAGGCTGCTGGAGGAGCAGGGCGGGCAGCAGAGCCAGAGTAGCTCAGGGAATGATTCTATCCCAGAGCACAATTGCCTTTTTTGGAGGGCTGGCTCATACACAGCTGCTGGTACAGGCTTTGCGGCCATTGTGCAGAGAAAAGCTGGGAAAATCCCACAGACTGAAATCCTATCTGTTTGTGGTCAAGTTGGGAGTCCAAATTTGGACGGTGGAATTTGGTGGGAAAATGTGAAATGCATCAGAGGTTATAGAGCAAGCCAAAGATTTATCACTACGGCCAATGGCTATTTCCAGAAGAAGCAGCAAGTCATGATGATGTTTCCATGAGAGAGGAGAAGGAGGGGGTCCTCAGCTTACAGAAACCAACCTGTTAAACATCTTTGGGCAAATGGAAGAATGAAAGTTGTTCTGTGATACTCTATGGGGTACATCATAGTATGTATATCTGGGCATTGGAAGATCATCAAACCAGATGACTGGGGCATCAAATCCCAGAGGCAAACAAAGCAGCTAGAGCAGGTGCCCATCCTCTATGCTACTACGATTCTGTTTTAAAGCTCTTAAATATATCTCAGTGAGAAAGTTAGAATCCAGAGACCTCAAGATCAAGCTAGCGCTGGTTCTTCCCCGCCTTCGTTTTGTTTTATTTATTCTTTGTGTCTTTCACATCATGCATCTTTATCCCATTCATTTCCCAGTCCCTTCTTATCCATCTTCTGCCCTTGCAACCTCCCCCCGACCCAAAAATGAAAAATGAAATTTAAGAGAACAAAGAAAATAAAAAAAGGAAAAGATTAATCTTACCATGGAAGCTGTAGTGTGCCACAGTGAGCCACAGAGTAAAAACTTTTATCCATATATTTTTACCTGCAAGTGTTCATTGCAAAGAATAATTGGTCTCATTTGAGACCTCTGCTTTCTGCTACACTATCGATGCTGGGCCCTTACTGAGATTCCTCCTGGTCATCTTGCTGCTTCTCTGTGATGTGGATATTATGTAGCTTTGGGGTTTAGGGCAGGTCCTTTCATGCACTCCAGCAGATCACAGATGGCATGGATATTGGGGTGGGCTAATACATAACCCTGATTCTGCTAGCCGCTAGTTGTAGGGTTGGTCAGCCCACCTGCTCTTCTTTGTCTTTGTCACCTAGGTCCATTTTCCTGGCTAGTTCACTTCTTGTAATGAAGAACAAGGGGCAGGGTCAGTTCTCCCGCTTTCATGCCCTCAGGGTTGGATCTCTTATAGCCGTATCTTTAGGGCCACCGTGACCACCTACCTCAGGCATTGATGGGGTGGTGAGGGCATCTTTTCCCTACCTATGATGTCACATGACAGATGGATAATAGCGATAGCTTTCCCATGTGCAGAACTTCCAGGCTGGCTCACCACACCTCCACTAATGGGATTGATTCAGTTGTTCTGTCCAGGTGAGGTGCAGGGTCTGTTCTCCAGAATGTTGAGCTGGTGATGGACAAGGGCACCTCTCTTACCCTTATGATCTCCGGACTAACTCTTTCCCATCCATGCCACTACATGACAGATCGGTAAGAGGGCCAGTTTTGGTATGCTTACAACTTTGAGGCTGGCTCACTATACATCCACCATTGAGGCTGATTATATTGCATCACTGAAACATTTCAGAAAGTGAGGCACAGAGGCAGATAGGTCATAGTTGTATGAGACCAGCTGAGACCTGAACTACAGTCCAGCTCAACTCTTCTCCAGCTGTGTGAGGGTGAATTTAGTGTTGCAGTCAAATTCAGCTTTGAGAAATGCTGAACCTTAGCTTTTCACCTATAGATGAAACTCTTAATACCTGCAAAGATAATCATGCACACAGAAAGAAAAATTTGGTCAAATGATGTTGACCAAGAATATGTGGAGAGGCCACCCCTGGGGTAATCCACTCTCAGTGTGAAGAACTCTTTCTCCCTATGCATCCTTACGTCGGTAGTTATGGAGTCAGGTTGGCTGAATTTGGATCATAGCACATAAAAAGCAGGATAGGTTACAGAAAATTCTGGAATTCTGATTTTGGGTAGAAACTTAGAACTCCAGAAACAGTGGTCACTGTAGCAATAACCCTGCAGTTAGAATTAGTGCATGCAAAATATTAGTAGGTAGGCAATGTAGCAAGGACTCAGCTATTTCCCAGTCGCACTGCAATATACCAGAAGAGCCATAGCCTCTGATGTCATCCTCACATCATGTGTTTAACCTATGAAGGCATTTGACCTTTTGACTTCTGTCTAAAGGTATTAGAAGACCTCACTTAAGATACTAATATCTGGCATGGAATATTAAAACACCATGTAATCACAAAGCATGGCCACTGTTGTTTTATCTATTATCTAAATTTGCTAATTGTGCTAGAGCAGAAAGTCCAATTTCCGCTTGGGCTAATAGATGCTGAAGTGGGAAAGTTGTTATTGGTCCTCTAGGCATTCTAAGCAGCAGAGAAGAGTCCATACTGTCTCAGCCTGGGCTCAGCCAAGAAAATAGTTTGTATTAGCTCTCTAGCAGAATTTTATTCAGGAATTTGAAAAGAACTAATAATCATAACCATATAGACTTCTGTCTAAGTATAAATGCCTCGGACTCACACTTCCAAATTCTCTTATGCTTTCCCCAGATCAGTGTAGTTTTCCTAGATGCCTCCTTTACAAAAATTTTCTACATTACATATTCTAAGCCACTTGTTCTTTGGAACATTGTGGTGGTCAGGTGAGCTCCTTTTGAAGATTAATATCTTAAAATGTACTCAATAATATCTATTAAACTTTTATGTATTATAACATATATCCTGTTGTTAAATATCTACTTTCAATTCAATGCAAATCAGTTCATATTTAAATAAAATTATCAGAGTACTTAAGAGTGATCACATGGCAGAAATATATAGGTTTCTTTGTATAACATCACTAGCAGCATTTAGTCATTGCGATTTTTAATTGTTTGTGAATATAAATGGCATTTTATGTTATTTACAGTAATTGCCCCAGGGTGTAACAATACTTATACATTATGGTATAGAGGTGTCTGTTCTTCAGATGTTCACTATTTGGTAATGTGGCCATTCCTGTGATGACAAAGAGGGTAAAGAGGGTGGGATGTCATAGGTTCTTAGGCCTTTGAGGATGCTGAGCTTGAAAGGAATTGAGGTAGTTCTTTGATACCCTATTTGTTGTGAAAGAATAATTACATAACTATGACTATTGCCATGTCCTGGTCTCTCAGACTTTTTGTTTTGAAGACATTATAAGGTGATGAAGCTGAAGAACGTTGGCAAAGCTGATATTATTGTGTTTGAAGTTTCAGCCTCTCAATCTGTAAGCTAAAGCTACCCCCTTTTCCATGTGCTGCCTAGGTTTAAGTATTTCACTACAGTACTGGAAAAGGGATGAATATTGTGATTTCCACTGATGATAGTTAGAGTTACTGCTGAAGTGACTTTGGTTAGTTGCTTACATTCTAATCTGAAAGGAAAGTTAATGTTCAGTGATAAGTGAATAAAATGAAGACGTAATTATTCCCCAGCCAAGAACATTTAGATCCCCTACAATCTCTCTAGATCTTTCTTTCTCTCTATGAGTTAAGAGGTCAAGGTTTGTATCTATCACTTAATTTTGCATGACCTTGGTCTTTTCATCTTTAAGTTAGTACCTTTTGGCGAAGCACCTCCCATTCTGTGGCTTCCAGTTGATGTTCCTCCCATTCTGTGCACGTGTTTGTTTGCTTTGGATCCACCCCAGCTTGCCTTTGTACTGCCTCTCCATGTGTCAAATGTGTAGGACTGGTGTGGTAACCTTCCTTACCCACAACTTGGTAGAGGGCTGCTTATGTGAAACTGTTTATACCTTAGAGATGCACAGATGAACAGCCTGCCTGTAGCTGGATGGGTTCAGTCATGGTGAGTAGGAAGAAAGCTAGCTCATTTGTGCAGCAGGAATTAGCAAGCCTCTATGGGGTGGAAATTCTGGGCATTTCTGCAGCACAGATGGGGAGTAATTATTAGTACAGGTTGCTTAGTTTTATTGTGTTGTATTCTTTTCTATTTGTTCTTTATGTGAATTAGAAGAGCAAAGTGATGAATGTATGTGTCTATGAATATTCTTTGCCTGACTGTGGGAGACTTGGGATAGATGGGACAGCACTGTGGGAAACAGTCTCTGCTCCAACACTGAATCCCATAAATAAATACTATGTTAAGTCAGTATGGGCTACTAAGAATGTCACCACAGGTTAATGTCTTAAACCACAACAGTGTATTTCTTATAACTAGGATGACATGGATGTCCTGAATTAGGTTACAGTATAATTGTTGCCTTCATCTGATAGCCACATTCCTGCCTTGCCTTGTGTGACCAACAGGCTGGTCATCTTTCTCCTGTATATGCTTATAAGACCATTACTTACAATGATGATGGAAAGTCCCCACTTTCAGATCTTCTCACTCTGCAAAACTTGGCTCCAGCATATCCAGTTTTCTCATGCCTGGAAAAGAAGATGCAGTAGGGTTTGGCTTCCATAGAATATCTAGATCATTTGTAAAGAATTTTCTACCCTTTCCCCCATTTTGACTCAGTGAAGTATATATTTCTCATCCTCATTTTAATTAAGAGATGTATGTGACATAGAATAGCCACTTTGAAGATCCAAGAAGTGGAAATGTATCCTCGTCTGGTGATGATATTTTTGGCCTGGTGGTCCATTAGTAGATGAAACTCAGTTTTCCTCCACTCATTGAATTTTGGAAGCTTTCTGGAGCCTCTGATTGAGGATAGCACCCCTTTCTTCTAGAACACTGACTACAGGTGTAACAGTGAAGCTTCTGAGAGATGTTCAAGGTTCCACTTCTAGCAGCTTAGGTGGAGAACAGCTGAAAGGGATGGGTGATTGCAGAGATACTGTGTGTCATGGAGACATTTTTTCAGAGCAAGTGACATGGCCTCTGAGCCTTTCAGCCATAACTGGTGACATTACAAGTGTGGAAGAAGGATGTCATTGAATAGGTATGAGCTATTACCCTCTTGCTATCCAACATGTGCTCAGGAATAGGAGAGTCCTGGGTAAATTGAGGTTGTATACTATTTTAGGTCCCCAGTATGCATCAGACCCCAGGTCAAATACTTTCATAAATAGATACATGTGTAGAAGGATAACATGGAAAGATGGAAACTATGGTTGCTAGGGAAACATGTTGTGGGATTCAGGTGTCAGCTGATAAGGTCCAAAGAAGCTTATCCAGGGTCCCGGGCTCCTGGAAGGGGTGTGGCCGACCCCTTTGATAAGGGGCTGCTGGGACGCTGGGGGGCTCTCTTCCTGGTTCCTGGCTGCTGGAGGAAGGACCCCTTCGTCCGTCCGTCTGCAGACTTCGGTCCCTACTGTGCTTGGTTACCTGTACCGTGAGTTCTGGATTATATTCTAATAAATATTTTTCTAGTATTGGTGTTCTTGTGGGTAAACTCCGCCTACATCTGGCGCCCAACGTGTCCCGGACCCACGGGCGGGCCCACGGGACGGGTTTAATTCACACTCAGGTCAAGTTTTGAGTGTGGGCGGGGCTTATCCAGCCCCGTGCAGATTTGGTTTTGAGCGGTGACCTCCAAACGGCTTACGCCATCAGTTTCCGAGGCTCCCGGTCTGTTTCAGCCGGCGCCAGCGGGGGCTCCAGGCCTCTTAGCCAGCCTCACGGCCTCGGCCCCGCTGCCACCTGCGGTCGGTAGACCCCCCCCACCCAGCACACGACCCGCGGCTAGCTGAGACCCGGGCCGGTTGCAGCTGCCGCGCGCGGTCTGTAGCCCCGCCCCTCGACCAGTCGCGCGGCTGCGGCTCTGCGCACGCCCCTCCCCCAGCGCGCGGCTGTGGCTCTCTTCCTAGCTAAACGGCTGAGACCCGGGCTGTCTGCCTGCTGCGCACGCCCCTCCCCCAGCGCGCAGCTGCGGCTCTCTCCCTAGCTAAACGGCTGAGACCCGGGCTGTCTGCCTGCTGCGCACGCCCCTCCCCCAGCGCGCGGCTGTGGCTCTCTGCCTACTAAACGGCTGAGACCCGGGCTGTCTGCCTGCTGCACACCCCCCCTAGCTGTACCGCTGCTCAGTTCATTTTAATTGAGTTTGAACTGCGGCTGCAGGAGCGCCCTTCCCCCAACCTGGCTGGCTGAGTTTGACCCAAAAACTGCAGATTCAAGCAGCAGCTCCGCCCCTAAACCCTGTAACCTGGGACAATTGTGAATTACTCCTGTAGGTGAACAAAGATAACTAAAACCATTCTATCTTGTAATTAACATCCTGTCTTGACTTGTGAGAATTTGTTTTTTCCAAAGATTTTATTTTGTCTGCTGAGACCCTTTTAACACCTAGGATCTGTGAATAGCGTGCTGGGTGTCTCTACAGCGGCCATACAGCAGGGCACTAAACGTTATTGTGACACCTTCTGACCACACAGCGTCATTGCACCTGGATTGAGGTAATGGCTGACAACTATTCTTTTGAGGAATTTGGTATATATTTTTCCACGATGGTTGACAAGTTTTTAAATGAGTATCTTGAGGTGTTCAGTACCCCAGTTTTACTATTTCTTGGTCTGTTTCTGTATGTTGTGTTCCACAATAGAAGGGTGATGACTGAGGTCACGAATCTGAACTTTCAATTGCCATCCAAACTTGGTATTATAGAATCATCAAACGCTACACTGTCAGATGACGTTAAGCAGATGCAGACCTTCAATCAGCAGCTGTTGTCCAGGATATGTGAATTAGACTCTGCTATGTCTAAAACGATGGATATGCTACAAACTGGTTACAACAAGCTTTCACATAATGATAACACTGTACTAGAACAATATAAACTCTACGTAACTGATGAAAACAAGAAACTTATTGACCACATTAATAAACTGGATGAAAAATTCATTAATTATGTTAATGATGTAGATCTGAAAATTGCTAACTCGGCGAGGTCTTTAGACCTAGAACAATATAAACTCTACGTAACTGATGAGAACAAGAAACTTGTTGACCACATTAACAAAGTGGACGAGAAAATCATTAATTATGCTAATGATGTAGATCTCAAAATTGCTAACTCGGTGAAGTCTTTACAAGGATCACTTCATCAAGAAAGTCAAACTTTGAGACAGATGGTATCCGAAATACAAGAATTTGTACCTGCACTGTCCAAATTCCAAGAATGGGAATCCGTAGTGTCCAAAATCCAAACATGGGAACCCATTATATCTAAAATGGAACAATGTGGGGACCATATTGCAACACTACAAAAGGGCAATGATACATCTGATGCTCAGAACAGTTCAGGTCAACCCCCAATGGGGTGTTATGGTACTGGAAATACTTTACATAAAGTTGTAAACATCACGGGGATACCTCCTTCACCACCACTATTATTCCCAGCTACTATTCAGACCAAGATGGCACCAGGGGGTTCCTCAGAATATGTAGAGTATAGTTATGAGCCACTACATATGAAAGACATCAAAGATTTTAAAGAGGCAATATCCATGTATGGTATTCACTCTACTTATGTAAAGCAGCTCCTGAATTCATGGTCTGCAAAAAACCGAATCCTCCCCCTCGATTGGATGCAGCTAACGGCTGCTGTCTTGGACCAGAGTCAAAATTTGCAGTGGAGAAGCTGGTTTAGAGAAGAAGCCAGGACCTTGGAACACCAAGGAAGAATTAGGGGTTTCTTTGCTTCTCAGGACCAAATCCTTGGTGAAGGAATGTTTGCTGACGTGAAGACTCAGACTACTTATGACGAACATACCTTATTGCTATGCCGTACGGCCGCACTTAATGCATGGGAAAAGATTTTAGACTCAGGTCAAAAAGTTGAGCATTATGCTAAGGTCAAACAAGGTTTAAAAGAGCCTTATACTGACTTTCTACAAAGGCTTACCACGGCTGTTAATAGAGCAATATCAGATCCAGAAGCTAGAAAGCAAATAATACTTTCTCTGGCCTTTGATCATGCTAATCCAGAATGTAGAAGAATGCTTCTGCCTTTAAAAATCAGAGCCGCACCTCTAGAAGAATGGATTCAATATACAATCAATGCTGAACCTCTCCATAGTAATGAAGACAATTGGGTAGACCAAACCATTGATAAGGTAAGGAAGAGGAACCAAGGAATCACTTGTTTCAACTGTGGTAGACAAGGCCATGTAAGACGAAACTGTACACAAAGTACTCTTGGAAACGAGGCCCGATCTAGGTTTAATTCGAACAGAAGGCCATTGCCTTCTGGATTATGCAGAAGATGTGGCAAGGGACGACATTGGACCAATGAATGTAGATCTACCAGAGATAAAGAAGGCAACCCTCTGCCATCGGGAAACGCCTTTCGGGGCTTCCCCCGGGAAGCCCCCCAAAATCAGACTCCAAATTCGAGGATGGTGAGATCATATCCGGTCGTAGTAGAAGACCAGCATCCTCAAGACGAATAGAACACCCAATACCTGATCTTGAAAAACATACGATATCAGATGATAACATAAATTCAAAAGAAGATTCAAAAACTCCAAAGAAAATTACGAAACGGATATTTTGGCAGACTTCGATAAATGAACAAAGACCAAAATTGGGTGTACTGGTAGACAATATTTATATCCAGGGTTTAGTCGACACGGGGGCTGATGTTTCGATCATAACCCCACGGTCCTGGCATCCGAGATGGCCTTTACAGACAGTAGATATCCAATTTCTGGGTATTGGAACAATATCTCAGGTGAAACAGAGTGTGAGGTGGCTTGAATGCATAGGACCAGAAGGTCAAAAAGGACGGTTAAAGCCATATATGGCTGATATAGCAGTGAATCTGTGGGGTCGCGACCTCCTAATGCAATGGAATACCCAGATTAAAATCCCTCCTGGTTATGATGTCAGCCAAAGGATCAACTATGTTTCCAAAAATGACAAAAATTCACCAGCCATTCAAGTTGTACAAAAGAATCGCCCTCTTAATAAGACACTCACAGCACTGCCTTTGAAATGGTTAACGGAAAAGCCTATTTGGGTTCAACAATGGCCTTTGACAAAGGAAAAACTTCAGGCGTTAGAACAGTTGGTACAGGAGCAGTTACAGGCTCAGCATATTGAAGAATCAACCAGTCCCTGGAATTCTCCTGTTTTTGTTGTCAAGAAGAAATCTGGAAAATGGAGGATGGTGACAGATTTAAGAGCAATTAATAAGGTGATTCAACCTATGGGCTCCTTACAATCTGGTATTCCCCTGCCTTCTCTACTACCTAAAGGATGGCCTATTACAGTTATTGACTTGAAAGATTGCTTTTTTACCATACCTTTACAGGAACAGGACAAAGAGAAATTTGCTTTTACAGTGCCTACTCTTAATAATTCAGGGCCAGCTAAGAGGTACCAATGGAGAGTCCTGCCCCAAGGAATGTTAAATAGTCCCACTTTATGCCAATATTTTGTACAACAACCACTAGAAATACTACGCAAGCGCTTCCCACAATCTATCATTTACCATTATATGGACGATATTTTGTTGGCAGACCCAAACCCACAGACATTAAAAACATTGTTTGAAGAACTACAGAAAGTATTGCCTAATTGGGGACTGCAAATTGCTCCAGAAAAAGTACAGAGGGGAGATTCTATCAATTATTTAGGATATAAGATAGGTTTACAAAAAATTAGACCACAAAAGGTAAAATTAAATAGAGATAAATTGAAGACTCTTAACGATTTTCAAAAGCTACTAGGAGATATTGCTCATATACGGCCCATGATTGGTATAAAAAACTATGAACTAGTTAATTTATTCAAGACTTTAGAAGGTGACAAGGGTTTAAATAGTCCAAGAAAACTATCTGATGAAGCTGAGAAAGAATTAGAGTTGGTAGAAAGAAAACTTCAGGAAACACATGTGGATCGTGTGGATCCAGACTTGGAATGCATACTTGTTATTTTACCCTCAAGACAATCTCCAACAGGAATCTTAATGCAAAGAGAAAGCATCATATTAGAATGGATATTTCTGCCACATAGGCCAAGCAAAAAGATGAAGACATATATCGAAAAAATTGCTGATCTGATTTTTAAAGGTAAATTGAGACTCCGCCAATTGACTGGAAAGGACCCTGCAGAAATTGTTGTGCCTCTGACTAATGAAGAAATTGAACGATTATGGGCAGACAGTGAACCTTGGCAAAAGGCTTGCAGTGACTTTTTAGGAGAAATTAATAATAAATATCCCCAAAACAAGAGAATTCAATTTATAAAGGAAACTAATTGGATCTTTCCTCGTGTAGTACAAGATGAACCAATTTCTGGAGCCCCTATATTTTATACAGATGCAAACAATTTAGGGAAGGCTGGCTACAAGTCTGAAAACCTAACTAAAGTGGCTCAGAGCCCTTATAACTCTGTTCAAAAGTCAGAACTATACGCGATCATTATGGTGTTGTTGGATTTCACAGAGCCTCTTAACTTAATTACTGACTCTCAATATGCAGAAAGAGTTGTTTCACATATTGAAACTGCTGACTTCATTCCTGATGATACGGACTTGACCTTACTATTCATACAACTACAAGATATCATCAGAGGTAGGATACATCCTATGTACATAACACATATCAGGGCACACACGGGCCTCCCAGGCCCTCTAGCGCAGGGTAATGAGGAAATAGATCGGTTGCTAATAGGAAGCGTGCTAAAGGCCACAGAATTTCATGAAAAGCATCATGTTAACAGCAAAGGGCTGAAGAAGAGTTTTCCCATCACTTGGATTGAAGCAAAGGAAATACTAAAAAAATGTGACACTTGCTCTTTCTATAACCAACCATCTTTACCTGCAGGAACTAATCCTAAGGGTACACACGGAAATGAGATATGGCAAATGGATGTGTTTCACTTTCCAGAATTCGGAAAGATGAAATATGTACATCATACTATTGACACCTATTCTGGAATGCAATGGGCGACTGCCCTGAGTTCAGAAAATGCTGATGCTGTACTTACTCACCTTTTGGAAGCCATGGCCGTATTGGGAATTCCCACTCAGATTAAGACTGACAATGCTCCAGCTTATGTCTCCCGAAAAATGAAGATAATTTTTGCATACTATGATATAAAGCATATTACAGGGATACCACACAATCCTACAGGACAGGCAGTCGTGGAGAGATCTCACCGCACATTAAAAGAGATGCTCTATAAACAAAAGAAAGAAATGAAAAAGCCCAGAGAGAGGTTGCATAGTGCCTTATTGACTTTAAATTTTCTTAATGCTGATGAAAAGGGAACTTCAGCTGCTGAGAGACATTGGGTAGTAGAAAAATCTTCTGAGTTAAATCAACCCATTTACTTCAAAGATGTGTTGACTTCCAAATGGAAGCCAGGGTATGCGCTTCGGTGGGGTAGGGGTTTTGCTCTTGTTTCAACAGGGACAGAAAAGATATGGGTACCAACAAAACTAATAAAAGCCCGCTTCGAAAAGGAGTCTCTTCCTGAACAAGAAAAGTGACTGCTCATCCCTGACATGACAAACGGATGTGTGGTAAGGAAAACACACTTAACAAACCTGGGGCAGGGTCTCTCAGTTTTGTCTTTACAGGAAAATGGATACAACTATTTTTACGGCATTGTCTAAACATTGAATAATTACTCACCTGCAATAGAAGACAGACTGATGATTAAAGACTGTACAAGACGGACTACGAGACCAACTGATACACATGTGCACTACTGGGTAATTTCTCAATTTTTACTGCTTTACATCTTACATCTACATCTCAAAAAAAAAAAAAAAAAAAAAAAAAAAAAAAAAAAAAAAAAAAAAAAAAAAAAAAAAATTGGTCCTGATTTGACTATTAATAAGGCTGGATTGGGATTGGGAACTTGTGGCTTTCTCCCTATCTAAACCCAAGCATATTGATAAAGAAATATGAAAAATTCTGTCTCACATCATAAAAGCCACCTGGTGTGAGACAGAAGACATAATATTTAGAGACCAATATTACTGTGACTTCATCTTAAACCTTGTTCCTCCCTGTTTCTGTACCTCTCAAACATCTCATTCTATCTGCTTCCAGTCTCCTAAAGTCATGAAAGATATAAATATCTCTTGAATATCGACAATGCTTCAGTTTTCCACTGTAAATAACATTTCCTCCTATCAGCTATCTACAAAGAATCTGAAACCGAGATGGGGCCTCCACCGGAACAACTCCTGCTACAAAAACAAAAATAGAAGAAAGAATATGAGAGAGAGAGAATAAGAGACAGATAGACAGACAGCAGAGACAAAAATAGAAAAATCAGGAACCTGGTGCGCACCAATCAATAATTGCTTTCAAGAAATAGATTATTCAAAAACAGCTGCAAGATAGCTCCTTATGATTATCCTTCAGATCACACTGCTAATTAAGTTTCCAGATGGAGTTAACCACTATCCTAAAATTGGTTATAGATGTATATGGTCAGTCCATTAGGAACTAACCATTGTTTTAGCTTTTACAGGACCCCAAAGAGATGCCATCGCCCTTAAGTCAGCAGGAAGCAACCTTATAAACGACTACGCCCCCTTTCCCAATAAGTTTTATGATCCAAAGGTTGTGGGTAAAACTGGGTAAAAGACAAAGCTATAATATAGCATCAGAGATCTTTTTTTTAGAAGAGAGGGGGAATAGATAGGATAGATAAAGATAGACTGTTCTACCTACCTATACTTCATTTTAACTAAATGTATGGGCTAAGCTAAAGACAATTTGCACTGTCATAGATATCTGTATATTGATACTAATGCAAAATCATTTCATATGTTTAATTGTGATAATTTGTACATTGGTACAAAGTTTAATCTGAGATTGTTTTATGTAACCAAAGCAACTTGTACTTCGATATAAATCTGAATCTGTAACTATTATGTAAAGCTGAATTTGAAATTGCTATATTTTATGTATGCTTCTACCTCTGTTTAAAATATTTGCACATCATTGTCATGTATACTATGCAATTACTACCTTCATTTGACTATACTAGATATAATGTATGATTGCACTAGTTATGATATATGCACAAGATGTTTTATATACCTCTGTTTAGATGATATATATGTATTTACATGTATAAAATGCTGTGGACACTTTACCTGGTAAGATACCCCTGGCTAATGCTCGATAGTTCTACTAAGAGTCATTGTTCAGAGATTGTACATCCCTTATATAAGTATTCTAATTTTTAGTACAGGGTTTATTCCTTAAGACGATAAGATCTGCCGTCAACACTATTTAAGGTATCATATCCCAGTCATTTCAGATACAGGTTAGAATATCATAGATGGACAAGAATCTTCAACCGTTTCATAGACCCAGAGAATATGGCATTTAACATTTAAAATTTGGCCACGAGAGACACGACGACTCCTGGTGTCACTGCTCCCTTCACGAGATGGTGTTGAGCATCAAGGATACTCCATTGGAGTTGGTCCTTTTGGCAAAAAATGGCCGGTTGAGTAAGGAACTGTCCTTACCTTGATTGCTGACAGTACACACATGATATCAAGCTGGATGAACAAATTGAGATGGAGACTGACGAAACCTGCCTAGACAGGATAAGACAGTCCCTTCAAAACTGTTCTGCTTGTAAAAAGATCTGTCAGATGCCATAGGCCTATAGCCAATCCGATAGATGCTCTAACGGTGCACAAATCCAGAGGTGATTGTCCAGGTAGCTGTGTTGCTGTCCTCTCCCAAATTTTGGAAGTAGCTGCTTCCATGTACTTCTGTCTTTCAGACAAATTTACCTTCCTTCTCAGGTCTTGAAGAGGTTGAAGAATAGATGTTTAAGGTTTCCACCCTAGTATCCCTTAGATAAGAACACTCAGGTGTTAGATTCTCACTTTCCCAGATTAACCCTTTAAAATAATCTATACACCCTACTATCTACCAATATTCTAAAACTATTAGATATACCTTATATAAGTTAGGCTTTGATTAGCAATTGTACTTTAACCTCTCCTAGATACTACCTCATAATGATTCCTACTGTACATAGTCTTAGTTTAGAACCTTCTTAGTTAGAAAAAGGGGGGAGATGTTGTGGGATTCAGGTGTCAGCTGATAAGGTCCAAAGAAGCTTATCCAGGGTCCCGGGCTCCTGGAAGGGGTGTGGCCGACCCCTTTGATAAGGGGCTGCTGGGACGCTGGGGGGCTCTCTTCCTGGTTCCTGGCTGCTGGAGGAAGGACCCCTTCGTCCGTCCGTCTGCAGACTTCGGTCCCTACTGTGCTTGGTTACCTGTACCGTGAGTTCTGGATTATATTCTAATAAATATTTTTCTAGTATTGGTGTTCTTGTGGGTAAACTCCGCCTACAGAAACAGGTTCTGTAAATAAATACATAATTTAAAATCAAATGTGTGGTAGGCAGAAAGATTAGAAATGTTTCATTTATTGGGACAGAGGGCAAAGGTGAGGAGGAAGCTCTTAGTTTTCTGTTCATCGGCTCCCACATAAAGCACTGACTTATGGATGATCTGCCAGTTGGGTGTACAGCAGACTTCACACTGTATATATCTTCATAGTTCTATATGAGATATGTACATTTGGACATTGAGTTGTGATGGCCTTTAAAAGTCTTTGTGATTTTCTGTTCGCTGTATTTGTCGATATCCAACATGGACAGTGCCCCTGAGCTAGCCCTGATGAGTGGCAGGATTTTCAGCCCAGAAAATGGGTTAGCTCTGTGTTTGTCTTCCTCCATGACCCTCACTTCATGGAGAAAAAATAAATCTCTCTTCACCATCCTCAAGCAGTGTTTCAGCTTTTTATTGCTCCACTTGTTCAAACATCGAGGGCCTCACTGTTGCCTCAGCTTCTTTTAAGACACCTGCAACAGGGAGGCTCTCATGATGGCTTTGGGGATCATGGGAGTGGTTAAGGTAGGATTTTCAATTTGCGGTCTCCGATTATGAAGAATAAGTTGGTTCCTCTACCCTAGCTTAAGCACTGGCTTATTTGATTCCATCATGCATTTGGTGTGAAGTCTATCAGGAAAGCTGGCTTTCTGAGGATAAGCAGCTTGCCACTGTGTATTCTACACATTTATTGAATACCAGTTTTTATGCAGACACTGTTACAAGTAAATAGAGAAATCACAGTGAATATGACTGATAAATTCCTATTCTCTGGAGCATACCTTCTGATGGAGAGGCTGGAAATAAATACCTTGTGATAGCTACTCTTAGGTATCAGTTTGGCTGGACCATGGTATCCAGTTTTTGGTAAGTTATTAGTCTAGATGTAATGAAGGTATTTCTTTAAGAAATGAGTACCCTCCAAGTAATCAGACTTTCAGAAGAGCAAATGCCTCCACAGCATGGGTAGATCTCATCCAATGATTTGAATGGCCCATGAAAATGAACTGAAACTGCCAAGGGATAAGAGGTTTGGACTCCAGTAATTTTCTGGGTTTCTAGCTTGCCAGCCTGACCAATTATTCTATGCTTACCAGTCCTCATCATTGTGTCCATTAATACATTTTTTTAAATTAAAATTTATTTGTAAGAATTGTATATATAAGTATTATATTTAGATCACTTTTACCTTTCCCTCTCTCTTCTCTGGCTCCACTTGTACCCCCCATTTTCTCTCCTATTCATGACACTTTTAATTATTATTTTACTAGACTATTTAGTATTACTTTTATATATGTGTATTTAGAACTAACCACTTGGGATTGAATAACCATCAGGAATCTCGTCCATGTGTAGGGGTATTGTGTTGTTTCATGGTAAATAATTGTCCCACCCACTGGTTTAATAAAAAAACGCTGATTGGCCAAAGGCAGACAGGAAGTATGGGCGGGGCTACCAGACTAAAAACTCTGAGAACAGGAAGCATAGAGCAGAATGCCAGAGAGAAGCCAAAAGAAGCAGAGGACGACTATGCTGCTCTAAGAAAAGGTAACCAGCCGCATGGCTGAACAAGAGGCATGGGTTAGATGAAGGGTAGAGAGCTAGCAAGTGATATGCCTGGGCCTCGGTCAATCAGCCGAAAACAATTGTGATCATGTGTGTCTCTGTGTGTCTGTGTGGGTCTATGGGACTGCGGGACTAGACCTTGAGGTTAGGCCCGAAAGTCTGGGCCAGAAACCTCTTACTACATCCATGGTAAATACTGATTCTTCTATTAGTAACTACTGATCACCAGAGGCCCTTCATCTAAAGGGTGGGGACTTATCAAATATCCTCCATTCATGGTGATGTTTAATTTCCTCTGTTTCCCTCCATATTTGTTTATATTTGTGTATTCATGTATATGGCATCGAAATACCATATGATAAAAAAGGCAGAACAATTGGATGAAAAATTACCACTTTGGATGGGATAACCATGAAAAAAGCTTTTAGGTTGATAGATGTTGAAGCAGAAATGTAAGTGAAGAAAGATAAGTACCGTTAAATAATCACATTAAGGAAGCATCAGGTGAATAGAGAGTCTGAAGAAGCTTGAACAGTGAGTGGCCAGGGATGAGTAGGGAGGTCACACAGCAGGTTTAGACTTAATAGGAAAGTGATTTGATCTCTTTCTAGGTACAATGCAAAGGACAGACTAGGGAAGAAATGGGAATGGAGAGTCAGATACCAGGCTACTGCAGAAATCCCAGGGATACAGTGTAATGTAGCTTCTCAGACTGGATGGAGATTCACCTGGGAAACTGGTAAAGAATACTTTTGCATATGTCTTCGAAGATGATTTCAGAGATAATTGGCATGTGGGTTAGATATTTGATTGGAGAAGATCTACCCTGGGCAATGAAACAAAAGGGGGAGAAGAGGCAAGTTTATTTCTTTGCTTCCCTGTTCAAGTTTTCTTAAGCATGTGTGCTTGGTGTGGCTTCTATTGCTGGGGACACAAAACTCTCCATTCTCCAGCCTTCCAATACATTCTTCTCTTCACAATTCTCCACGGGGCTTCCCAGCCTTAGGCTTGGATGAACGATAGGTCAATGTCTCTTGTTCCTATGCTCCTGGTTTTTTGGACTGACGAGTTACTGGTTAATCTCACTATATTTGTCAAGTATATACCTCTGTGGGTCTATGACTGCCTGGGCTAAGTTTCAACTTGTGAATGGTCAGATGTTATTGTGTTACATTTTTATGGATGATGGTATAAATTATGACAACTTTATTGATGCCAATCTTTCCAGGTATGCTCTGCTCTCTTTCTGTTCATTAGACAAGATATCTGAGAAGAATGAACTAAAGTGATGGAAGGTTGGTTATGACTTTGATATAAAGTTCATTGTCACATGGGTCCACTCTTTATTTCCCCTCATGGAGCCGCATGGCACGGCAGGGAGGTTATTTCATGGCAGCCATATTTAAAGAGGAAGAGAATTGTTATAGCAAATCCCTCTTCCAGGCCTATTAAGATGAGAATCCATAAATGGATTAGGCCATTCCAGACTCCAGAATCCTCCTGATCCAAGACATTACCTGTGACTACTGATGAATTCTAGATCAAGTCTTCAACACATAATCTAGAGTCTGAAATTTTTAGTTTCCTACCTTCTGAAGGTCTTTACATCCCTTCCCTCATGCACCCCTCCTACCATTTCATATTGTTAATGAGATCTTTCTCATATCACATGACTCTTTCCCAGATTTAAGGACCTTTAGTTAATATTGATTTCTCTTGAATATTTCAAGAAAAATTTCTGCACATATGCCCCACATGCTCAGTGTGTATGTGTGTGTGTGTGTGTGTGTGTGTGTGTGTGTGTGTGTGTGTGTGTGTGTGTGTTTGAGAGAAGGGGGAAGAGAGGGAGAGGGAGAGGGAGAAAGAGAGAGAACGCTTGTCCAAGCAGGTATGTGTGGAAGCCAGAGTTTTTCTTAATTGCTTCTCTACCTTATTTCCTGAGATAATGGCTCTCATTGACTGGTTAGCTACTCTGATTATCTAGCAAGATCCCAGGATCCACTTGCTTCCTTTCCCAGCATTCCCCATGCCTCAATTTTATGTGTGTTCTGGGGATCTGAATACAGGTCCTTATACTTCTGCAATAAACATTTTACACACTAAATTATTTCTCCAGTTCAAATCTTACCTTAAAGTCAGTTAATCAAAAAAATTAGACCATTTTCAACCCTAATTCCCTATTCATTTAACCTAACAGATCCATATGTTCTGAATATGAGGACAGGGGAATCTTTGGGACAAAGGGCATTATTCTGCCCAATACAACTATGATATAGTTATCAGTTATCTATAAGTGATTAGTATGTACCTCAGTTTACTTGTTTGTAAAATCATGACAATGTTACCCAACAAAGAGGATACTTGTGATGCTCTTGTGTCATACATAGAATACTTTTGATGAAAAGTATTTAAATATATTTGATATTACCATTGTATGTCACCATTTTAATTGTTTCCCTCATTTCATCAGCTCTATAGTGACATACTTAGAATGCTGAACTTTGTCTGTTTCTCCATACGTCATAATTTTTTAATTGGATAGCATCAAAAATGATACATATCATATAGTTTGAATCCAAAGAATCTGTGTATGTTATCTATTACAACTACATTTATTTATGTGAGTCTTTGTCTACAGCAAAGATGTAGATACAGCCAACTATGAAGTTATATATTTACTTAAATAACCTGAACAATTTTTACAAGCTTTTTTCTGTACTATGGATATTAGATTTTGGATATTAGATATCCTGTTACAAGTCTCATGTTGCCATTTGGTGACATAGTTTTTGGGAGTTTCTGAAAACTTTAAGCCGTGAAGCCTTGCTTTGGGTCACTGGGGGCTAGTTCTTGAGGACTCTTTAATATATTTCTCCTTTTTTCCTTTGCTTCTTGTCTGTCATACAGTGAATATACCCTGTTGGGTTCTCCTGTCACCATGATTTTCTACCTCACTATAGTCAGTGGAGAGGACTGTGGATTCTAACCTCTGAAACTGAGTCAAGATAGTTTTGAAGATATGTTTCACAGTGATGAAAAGCCATACACAGAATATGAGTTTGTGCATAAAATTTATCTCCAGGTTTATTTTTATTTTTTATTAGTCCTTTGAGAACTTCATACAATATGTGCTTTGATCATACTCATGCTCCCAACGCTTCCCAGTTCTCCACCCTCTTCTTACCTCATCTAACTTTGTGTCAATTTACACCTTCATCTAGACCAGTCTGTGCTGCACAAATGTTCTTGGATGTGTAGTCTTCTGGCTATTATGTCAATAGTTATATTCTTATAAAAAAACCTGACATTTCCTCTTCCAGGAATTAAGAATTACCAGGAGTCCGTTTCCATGTTGGGGTTTGATCTGGTTTAGACTTGCACATATCTTGTGTATACTGCTATACCTGTTACACATTTGTATGTGTAGTTGTTCTGTTACAGCCAAAAGATACTATTTCCTTATAGTGACCTATTGCACCTGTCTTCAGCTTTATAGTGTAAACATAGTGGACAGCAGTGCATCAGAAGTATTAAATAAGATTTTGTTCAGTGAATCAGATAAATGATTAAAACTAATTCCCCCAGTGAATTTGTAATTTTTACCTGAAATTGTAATTTAATCTATTTTTAGATTGGGCTGATAATCTTACGAAACTGTTTAAGTTTTATTTCCCAGTTTTCTTGCTCCTCATTTTTTATTCATTCATATCTTTTTGACCTTTTCTTCTCATTGTGGGAATGAGTTCCCCTTCCCCACACTCAACTCACTCCTCCTCATTTATTGCCTGAAGTAGCTACTTTCTGGGATTCTCAGTATTCTTAATACACAACTTAAGCTTCATTTTGAACCTGGGAAATGAAGATAAAATATGAAAGGGTTTAGGAAATGATTTTCTTCTTTTGCAAACAAACAAACAAAAAAGCAACCTTACTGCCAGGTCACCGAGAACAAGTTCCAATTCCCAAGAGCCAGGGAAGAATTTTTAAAGTTAAAAAAAAAAATCAATGGCTATGAAATTACACATTAGTCCAGGGGAGAGTTCTTGTCTGTTTTCCCAGTTACCATCCATCTTGCTACAGTAATAGTGGCACAGACAATTTGCTGCAGTGAAATTGATCTATAAGTGTTTTAATTAAAGTTCTGACAGCCAATTGAAGCCTTTTTTATTTTTTAGATGTATCATATCAATCTTTCTCTGACTGTGAATGTCCCTGCCTGGGGAGTTTAATCATTAGGGAGGGACAGGATTAGATCCTGAATGTGTTAACTCGTCAAGTAAGTAGGGGAAGCTATGGCTTTGCTTTTCCTCTCATGCTCCCTAAGTTCAAAGTTCCATAAAGCTATGTCCTGAGAAATGTTTATCGAAGGAATTGCTATGGACTGCCCTGGGTCAATGAGAAAGAAGAGTGAGGAGCGAATTTTGATTGTCCTGTCCTTCTGCTGCCTTTGTTGTTTACAGTCTGCATTTACATGGGCAAGATACTAACGTATTCACTTAATTTTTATGTATATATATATTTTTTATTAATTTATTCCATTTGAGTATACAATATATTTGTTAACACCCCCCTAAATCATGCACTCTCTATCTCTCCCTTATCCCCCACAGTGTTGCCTAAGACCCTCCTCCTTTTAGAATTCCTTTTGCTTGGTGTTTGTTTTAAAAGATACTAAGTTTAACCTAGGCTTCCAAGCAAATATGAAGGTGAATCTTTAAACTGGAACATGAGTAGCAGATCTGTGAATATTTCACCAAAGCAAGACTCTCCCTTCCCCAGTAGCTAGTACCTCCCTAGGGAGGAGCAGGATCCATGAGTCCCTCTCCCATCTATATCTGAATGCTGATAGCCTGTCCATGACAGGCTTTCTCCAAACAAATGCAACTGGTGGATTTCAGGAGTATAATATCCATGCCATGCCTGTCTCCTCAGACCTTCCCCTCATTGTATGGCCCTTAAATTCTTACTAATTCTTCTTCCAGGATTTTCACTGAGTCTTGGGAGGTGGATTATATAAATGTCCTGTTGATGACTGAACACTGAACAGTTACTCATTTTCAGCACATTAACCAGCCATGAGTCTTAGCCATTAACTACTGTTCACTACAAAAAATAGCTTTCTGAGAAAGCCCCAAGGCAGACCTAGTTTAAGGGTAGATATAAATACTTAGGAAGTATTTTGACAAACATGCCCAGCTATCAGAAGAGAAGTAGGCTTACACCTATAGCCTATGATGGCCCAGCCACGAGTCTTTGATTAGATCCATGGCACCAGGTATGAACTACTTCCTCTGGAGCAGGCTACATTCTGTCGGAACATAATTGGTTACCCCTATCATATGGTGAATATATCACCAGTGGATAGACTTTTTCTTGCAGGGTGGTATTATAGCATGCAAGTCCATACCTGCGTAACACTGTTGATGACTCCTTATAAACCTTATATAGTCATTAATCATTTAGCTTTACTATCTTCCCACTGTTCTCTGATTCTATGTAATAGAATCTATGGGCTGTTGTTAAGACTACATACTTCTTTTATTTTAATTTGAGACTATATATTTCTTGGTTAATTGCTATGGTTTGAATCTGAAGTTTTTCTCTATAGTTTGACAAGTTAAAGCCTTGGTCCTCATGTTACTACACTACTGGGATCCACCAATAGGAGGATTTTAAGTTATTGGGGACACATCTTTGAATACTGTATTGGAGCCCCAGGTTCTTTCCCTCTTTCTTGCCTCCAGACATTATATAGCATTTCTACCATGAGTTCCTGACATGATATTCTGTCTCCATATAGTCTTCAAACCACAGCACCAGCCAGCTACAAAGTGAGACCATTGAAATCAAAGACCCCAGTAGAGATCTTTCTTTTAAGTTGTTTTCTTCAGACTGTTGTTACTGTGGATGGAAAGATGACTAATACATCAGCCTAGACAGAACTGTCTGAAAAAAAGAGCACACATACATATATATAAATATAAACACACTTCAGTAACAGGACTAAGAGTTCACCTAGAATTCTGCATAATTCTTGCATTCAATATTATGTAGACTGATTCCATTTGGATCCTGAGAATACTTGGATATGTCATATGTCAGGTTAGTGAACTCAGCCTCAGTTGTGATACCTTGCCTTCTTCCAAGAGGGATGTGAACCTGGTGTGAATTTTATAGTTCTCTGTATACCTTTAGTCTCCTGTATTTCCCCTTTGAGAAATCTTTCTTCCGGTTGCTAGTCACCTTTGCTTTATCTCCATTTCCTACATGTCTGGTTGCCATGGTATTTTGGCTCTTACCTTCTGAAAAAGGACACCATGTACAGCTGTTTCTATATAGGAGGTGAGCTACCTTAAAACTCAGTGGGAGGGAGTGGGAGTGGCTTTCATGAGCTGTGACCAGCCTCTGTCTCTCTCTTTTCTATCACTCCCACACCGAGACTTCATCTTCCTCTTGGTGAAACTGTCTTTACATGCTCCAGGAAGATAGAGTGAAATAAGATATGTGGATTGGACATATAAACTGTGAGGCTTGTAGACTTCTACAATCACAAAATTGTTAATTTATTTTTTGCCCCATGGTGAAGTTCCTGATTGTGAGGGCACATGAGGTGATAGAAAAAGGAGATCAGTATAGTAATAGCTGGCAGAATAAAAATCATGTTAGTAGATAAACCAAGAAAGAAATGTGTTATATAAGAGATTTTATGCTAGGTACAGGGGTGGGAAGAAAACTTATATTGCCACATGCCCTTGTTGGGGGCATCCCAATTTGGAGAGACTACATGCATTAGACCTAATGAAAATGAGATATGGTAGGGCTGTCTACTTAAAACAGTGCCATAAGGAACCTAGGTGCAAAAGTTTTGTGTCATTAATGACATTATCTACTGGAGAAAGAAATGAGATTCCTAAGACTCAGGAAGTTAATATGACACACAAAGATTAGGGAGCACATGAGACTCACTAGACTCAGGAGACTCAAAAAATTATAAGATTCACAAGGCTCCTCCAAAAGGTTATACAATCAGGAAACACTTCATAGAGGACAGAAGATTCTTTAGTGGCACCGCATATAAACTGGTCAGTGAAGGCCATGGATGAAGCATTTGTGGGTTGTCACACTTGCTCATATTGTTAATGAAGCAGCCTTTGAGTCTTCAATGCTCCTGTAAATAACTCCTAACTCATGCTTCTATAAGCAACCCTAAAAATTGGTTTACCAAGTTAGACTTGAATACTTGTATGGAGAGAATATATATTTATTCATGCCTTTCTAGGAAATGTCACAAATAGGAAGAATAATCTTTCTACTGAGATGCAGGGCTTTCTATAGACATTGTTCTATAATGTGAATACATAAAGTCATGGATATGGGAGATAGTCTTACTGCTACACAATATTTCCACATCTGGAACAGCCCTTGACATGTAAGAGGCAGTTAAAAATTTGTTGAATGAGTAAATATATTATTGAATTTGATTTAAAAAAATAGGGCGATGGGACTACATTAAATTGAGTCAGTCTGTGTACTGTGTAGGCCATGGGGGGTTCCATGTGTTCTCACAGCCAGCTCTATCCTCATTGCAAAAAACAGTGTTTGATCTAATGACTAGCCTGACTCTGTTTTTGTCTACTAGCCCACATAGACTAGCCAATACCTAACTAAGGTATTTGAAGAATATTCGGAATTGAATTTAAATATGGATTAAAGAGAACTGGGAAACTTAATAACTTTTCTAGTAATATCCAACACACTAGCTTGGTGGCACATTGTGTGTGTGTGTGTGTGTGTGTGTGTGTGTGTGTGTGTGTGTGTGTGTGAGTGTGTGTGTGTGTGTGTGGTTTCCTCCTACTTTGATTCAAAGTATTACAAATCAATGACTAGACAACTCAAATCATCTACCTTTACAATCAGTGTCACAGAATTTTCATTGCGCATTGGTTATATTTTTTGGCTGCTGATATTAAAAGTAAAATTCAAGCAGGTACTTAGTAAATACTAAATATATTTTTATGTAGGTGGGAATGGTGAATGACAGAGAATGATAGGCTAAGGAATGCAGAAAAGGAAGAAGACTGATACCAAGATACACATCTGGAAAGTTTTTGTGAGGCTTTTAATTCCTGTGTTGTGTCTTAGGGATGTCTTCTGCTGCTCACTTTTAGGAAGACTTTCTTCACCCTGAGCCTCTATAATCCCATTTTCAGTTCACTGTACATAGCTGCTGTCAAGGCGGTGAGGTGGTTTTTCATGTGATGTTTTTAAGGGATGGAATCATTCACACTTGCATTAACATCTCCTGTGGTGATAAACTTGACAAAATGCACATGATTAGAACTGGCCCAAAGACTTTATTTTTATGGAAAAATTCAGTTGCATTAAGTTAAAGGGCATGTTTGGATGCAGGCCTAAAGCCCAGGTTTCTAATTTTCACTCCAAAATTATCTAGGCTTATTTCCATAGTAATCATCAATAATAGGGGCATTGTCCTGGGAAGGGTCAAAGTGAGGTACACAGAGGTCAGATACCTTGTCTAAATGATGTATTGGTTTCTGTGACCTTGAATGAACTGGTTGTGTGTTGTGACCTATGGGTCCTTTTTTCTCCTTTGGTCATTTTATGGCTCATCATGTTGTCAGCTCACCATGCATACAAGGCAGGAACCCTGGCACAAAACATTGGGAATAACCCAAACTCCAGGCATCTCAGGCTGAGATGGTCTTTGTGTGCATGTGTGCTATATGTGGCAGCCCATGCTTACAACATTGGTGAACCTGACACTGGCCATTCAAGTCCCTCTATCCTCTAGTTCCAATATTAGTGAGGGTATGCTTTATGATATAAATAAGAAAAAAACAGGAGAGTAAAGGACTTATTTCTTCAGGGATTTGTATAAAGCTGACCTATGACTTGTCATAGGGTTGGAATGACTAAGTGCATGCTTTGGTTTATCTGAGAGTATTCTAGATAGACACAATGGTTTGAACTCAGGGTCATTAGCTCTGTTTATACACCAAAGAAGAGACATTGGTGTCTCTTTAACCTTTTCAAGGTCAAATATGTATGTTCATTGATACAACCCATATATATATATATACTTCAGACCACCTAATATATACTGAATAGCAATGGAGGCATAAAAGGCTTCATGAAATCAAAAGTTGAAGAGCATTACTGAAAGATTTTGAGCACACAAATATGATCTCAGGATTTTCAATCAAAGATTATGTAGACTATATCTAACTAAAGGTAGTGTGAGAGACACAATGACCTACAGTTGTGATAGGAACAGCATGGAAGAGTGAGAATCATATTCACAGTAAATGAGACCTTGGAAAGTCTTAAAAGAGGAAAATTAGAACAGTTATATGTGACAGTTATATATAAAAGTCAAAGCCCAGAAGGATTGAAACCTGTGTTACTTTGAAGAGATTCTAACCTCAGTTTTCTCATCTACACAAGCTGAGATAATGAAGCTATCTGCATTTGGTGCTGTGAGAACTAGTAGACTGTACTAGACTTTGTATTCAATAAATGTAAGATGTCAACAATGTTATTGTTTTATCTAATGTGATGGCTTTCAGGACCATTCAATGGCCTTGCTTGCATGCTACACTGGGTTGGAAGGTGTACTCTGAGTTTGAAGCTTTGCTTCTTAGCCACAGGTTGACATTCTGCTTGGTAGTGCTGTGGGGTTCAGCTCTACAGTGTCCATTCTGCTTCTTCATTGCTAGTGATTCACTTTGTATTTACAATGATGAGAGAGAGCAACCAGAGGGCAAGAACTCAGAGTTAGGCATACCTTTCTTTCAACATGTTGCTGTGCTTGTCAGGGACCCTTGTGACAGCCATTCATAGCAACAGCAGGAAATTCTGGTTTCCAGATTCTCCCACATTTCTATTTTTATTACCAGAGGAAGCCTGGGCACATGTTTCCTTAGATGAGGAGAGTCCGATGCTGAAGGACTCTTCCTCCAAGATCCTGAAGCTTAACAACTTCCCTTTCTCACAAGGTCTAGGTCTTACCTCTTTAGAGTTACTCTTCAACAGTATTAGCTCCAACAACCCAAATTCTTACCTTTGTCTAGCCCTCTTGTAGGTGGTTTTCTGTCATATTTTTTATGCATTATTTGATCACCCCTATGTATTTATTTGCTTAAGCATTTTTTTTTTATTGAGATGGGGCCTTGCTATGTATTATATATAGAGCCTGCACTTATGCCCTTGTTTCTGCCTCCTAAATGCAGGGATTATAGGTTAGACCCACCACACTCAGTTCTAGAAACTTGTAAACTAATTATCCACGTTAAATTTCCTCTTTTAAAATAACCAGTGTGCGTGTGTTTCCCTAGTGACCTAACTTATCAGGACTGAACTGCATACCTATTAGGCATCTTTGAGCAGTCCTGTTTCTCAGGCTTTGGCATCCTGTTCTTTTCTGATTCAAATCCATGCCATACTTCTCTGCCACCCTCCTCTCCTTTCTGCACATAGCAAAATCACTGTCACTTTTTCTGCTAAACTTCTTCCAGAGTTCGTTTTTTAAGTATAGTTTTTACCATTAGGAAGTGTTTTCTTGTATTAGAAGATGGATAGAATGAGGCCACAATTCCTCGGGGTGTGTCATGAGTTGTACTCTTTACCAGCTCACTTTTGCTCAGCTTCAGGATCACAACGGACTGGTGTCGTCATCAGCAAAATCCCCCCTCTGACTTCCTCAATGAAAACAGAGATTGTTTTTTAAATTCAAAAGTGTAGCAGCATTTGATTGAAGCAAAGATAAATCTAGAGACTCCAAATATTTCGGGGGATCCTCATATTTTACGATTTATCATCTGGTTATTCCTCAGGTTGTTTCCATATTTTGGACTACTGTGAATGACGCTGTTGAATCCTTTGTTGACTGGTTCTGAGTAGATATGTATGCGTATTTCTCATGATTATTTAGGGCACTTGTCCTAAACTAAACAGAAAGAAACACTGTGCTTTTCTATACCTTGGTCATCACACTGAGATAATAGAAGGATGGTTTATGAACGTGAAGCCAGGATGCTGTGATCTGAGTAAGGAGGGATGAATTCTGGACAGAGAAAGACAGCTACTGTCTATGACACTTTTAGTTATACTGTCCAGAGAATATGAGGATCAGCCTGGTGTCTTGGAGACTTTTCTTATTGCATAATGGGATGCTCTGCTCTCCAGGTTGGTAACTACCAAACCAGGTACAAGTTTCAAAGTTTTCTTACTTGGATTGGTTTTGTCACCAAGATTCTTTCTCTCTTTTCCTTTTTCTGACATACGATATAGTGAACTAACCAACACCTTTGACTCTGGAGTTAAATTTCTTGGCATTGCATCTTAGTTTCAGCGTGTCAATTCTGAAATTTTGGGCAAGATGTTTACCTTCTTTATGTATCCAGCAAAGTTGATAAGCTTCAGGATCTTGGAGGAAGAGTCCTTTGGAACTGGACTCCATTCCTCTAAGAAAACATGTGCCCAGGCTTCCTCTGGTAATAAAATTAGAAATGTGGAAGAATCTGGAAACTATAATTTCCTGCTGCTGCTGTGAATGGCTAAGGGTCCCTGACAAGCACAGCAACATACTGAAGGAAAGTTATGCCTAATTCTGAGTTCTTGAACCTGTGGCTTTAGGGCTGAGAAACAAAAGCTTCAAAATCAGAGTAAACCTTCTGACCCAGTGTAGCATGCAAGGAAGCTCATTGGATTGTTCTAAAAAGCATCACATTGGGCAAAACAATAATACTGTTGACAGCTCACATTCCAGCTCACATTTATTGAATACATTTATTGAATACATTTATTGAATACATGGTCTGTGCCCAGTACAGTCTACTAGTTCTCACAGCACCAAATGCAGATAGTAGTTAAGTTTACATGATGTGAGATTACCTCCTATCTTACAGTACATGGGAAGCTGATACAGGAGGATCATCAGTTTGAATATAGTATGTTGTACACAGTAAAAATTAGCTACAGATTCCTTAAAATAAATAAATACAGTATTAGAAAAGAATATAAGTTCAAGAGTCAGGGATTTCTTGGACTCAACGTATATCAGAAATAATGTTAAAATAGTTGTTCAATAAGTATCATGCACATTGGCCCAAGCCATAAAGCAGAAACTTCTAGCTTCTTCATTGTGTCAGGTATTAGCTCTTGATTTACCATGTCATAGAAATTTCTAGGCCTTCTGGTTTAGGAAGCTCAGTCCATACAAGTCTAGCTGGTTTGTATAGAACACAGAGACTTATGGGTAACAGCTTTGCAGCCTACATAGTCTCACCTCATGTGCCTCATGCTTATTAACCTTGACTATTTATTATGTCATCTCCAAGGGTCACTTATTCTTTCTATTCTCTAAATATATGTTATCCTATTCAAGTATATATCATATATCGTAAGGGTCACTTATTCTTTTGATTACACACACACACACACACACACACATATGCACACACACACACACACACACACACACACACACAATCATATACAAGTACCAGGACAAAGAACCTATTATTAAAATAAGTCCTAACCTTCTGTATTTCAGTTTGGGTTTATATCCTGTTGCCCTTGACATTCTCATACCAGATGACGGTTTTACTTTCAGCAGGAAAGAGTTGCTCTTCAGTGGGGCAATTGAATCTGCAGAAATAGGATCTTATGTTCAGCTTATGAAACTTAGATCCAGCTCCTCCTCCATGATAATTGACATGCAATGATATTCCAGATTCTTTTTCCCTGGCAGGGCCCTGGCAGACTCTGCAAGGTTCAAGCTGATTCTGAGTAACACTAAGATAAATCTCTGCCTTTGTCACACTGTTGAACTGCTAATAAAGAGAGCAGGCAGCCATTGTGGCTGGCTTTCTTTGGTCAGGGAGCCCTAATGGTGGGTCAGGATTCTATAATTCACCCTCCAAGAGCATCCAAAAGAGAGATAAATTGTTTAGTTGGGAGAAATTAGCCACAGATTGATCCTATCTGTTTTAATTTACACAGGGCAGCTTAGACTACACCAAGGAACAGATGGGCTATTGATTGACAATAGGATAATCAGAGTATTAAAGCTGTCATGGGAGAACGAGGGGAGGAGCTTCTGAAGCACTTGGGACTTTGCCAGAGTATCCCTCTTGGAATGAAAGCCATCTTTTAATTGGGCACGTGCCTTTGCCTGCTAACACTTTTTATTATCGCTAAGAGCTCCCAAGGTCTGGACCTGCATGGAGCTTTCTGGTAAGGAGCTTATGCTGAACCCGTGATGGCAGAGGGATGCAACTTGGCAGTGGAAGGGTGTAAACAGTGTGGGAGGGGAGCAAGAAGTTGGATACTGTGCTCTGGGAAGCCAACACAAAAAACGATGGAGACAGAGATAGCAGAATCAGAATTAGAATCATCTGGTTGAACTTGGAAGCTACAGTCTGTCTTCTCTTTTTGAATTCTTTCCTTTAACCAATGTTCCATCTCCCTCCCATCAGTGTGTTTCACTCCCACCTGGATTCTCCAATCCCCAACTTGTCTATACTGTATCTACAATCATCTTCTCCCTGACCTCAAGAATGAAGTTTCTTTGAGAGCCAAAGGTGTAAATTGAAGCTGAATGTCTCCAGGGTGTTGGGGGTGGGGTCATGAGTGAGGTCATGCCCTTCCATTGTACCTGCAACTTTCCTTGTGAGTTAGGGTTTTTCCTCTGGCTCCAAGGCAGTCAGTTAAAAGGCTACTGCTCCAAGATGGTCCCAGATGAGTCAGACAAAGTTCTCGGGATGCTATGGTGACTTCTAGGTCAGGATGCCCTGACACATAACCCAGTTGAAGACCCAGCCAAGGCCAAGTATCAAAGGGCAAATAGAGACACAGGGGGTCAGGGAAAGGACAAATGAGTCCAGAGAATGACACTTGAGAGTTTTCAAGCTGTGTAAGCCTGATTTTGAGAAGAACCTAGTTCACTCATGTCAAGGACCCTCTTTTGGAATGAAGCCATAGTGGCAGAACATGGAGAACCATAGTTTGCCCTGGGTTGTGGCCTGTTGGCAGGGCTCTGAGGAATGTCCAGTGCAGCAGGAATGTACACACCTTTGAATTCTGTCATATCACACCTAAATCCCACTACACCTTAGTCTCTATGAAGAGGCAGGAAGTCTTAGCAAACAAAACTGAGCTGCTTTTCGTAAAGGAAATGCACCAATGCTACAAATTTAGACCTTCAGTTGGGAACAAGGAAATGGTAGGTTTACTTTCTCCCTGCTCACTTCTGCCTTCTCCACTATCCCGTCTTTCACCCCATTCCAACCCAGAACCTCCAGTGATCTCCTTTATGCTTTAGAGTTAGAAAAGCCCCACATCAGGATATTATTACCGCTCTTTCTTGAGCTCTCTTTCCACAATGGGAATGGGAATAGAATTGATAGAGTCCATAAATCAGTTCACATAGATCTGGAGGGATATTTCTGAGATAACAACAATGCCTGCCCTACTATTATTGAAAACATCTTGGATTTATGAGAAGAAACAGGACAGAGAGGCCTTTAAAAGCCCCAAAAAAGTCACTAAATTTATTCATTCAACTTGAGGATCTACTATTAGAAACTTCCAGACTGTGTGGTTTTTGCTGGCTTTAGGGAACACACATCCCAGAAGAATGAGAGAAGCTGTAAGAACCCATTTTAGATACTGTTATGCTATGAAGATTTTCTTTTCTTTCTTTCTTTTTTAACTGAAATAAATTATACCACATTTTTCTTATATTTTCTCCCTCTTGTGCCTGGTAGATACCATTCCTTTAACCTCTCCATGCTTACCCACTCAGCTTGATATCCATTTTTATTTATTATTGTTGAATAGGCACAAATACATAGATATACAGCCTACTGAGTACATTTTGTTACTTGTATATATACACACACACACACACACACACACACACACACACACACACACACACACACACACACACACGGCTTTTATATATACATACATACATACATACATACATACATACATACATACATACATATATATATATATGGCTTTTGAGCTGACTGCTCTACATCGGACAACTGATAAGGGAACTTATCCCCGGGAGAAGCTAATTCTTCTTCTCCCAGAGGTCATTAGCTGCCCATAGTTCTATGTCTATAAGTGGGATCCTGCAAAAAAAAATTCCCCTATGTGTTATCATTTCCATTGATTTCATCATCATTCCTATCATGTTTATGCAGCTATTTCTAGGAAAGACTGTTTCACAGCAGACTTCCTGATATTCTGGCACTTACAATCTTCCCAACCCCTCTTCTTAATTGTTTCCTGAATCACAAATACAGGAGCTGTGGTGTACAGGTGTCCACTGGGATTGAGCTCCTCACCATTGGTTAATAACTGCATTGTCTCCAGTTTTCTGTGATGGTCTTCATTTGTTGTAAGGACAGGCTTCTTTGATGAAGGTTGGTAGCTATACTTATATACTGTGGGTATGAGGATGAAATTTGGAATGCATAAGAAGTTATGCTGCTCTAGCAAAGTGGTGGGTGTAGATTCTTTCAAAAGGTCCATGATCTCACTAGCCCTGGGAAGCTGTCTAGGTTTCCAGTAGTAGGTATTATTTCCATCCCATTGAGTGGTCATTAAGTCCAATTAGATAGCTGTTGGTTGCCGTGTGTGTGTGTGTGTGTGTGTGTGTGTGTGTGTGTGTGTGTGTGTGTGTGTGTGTGACTTATTGCACCTTTGTGCCTATCTTGGCTAAGTATAATTTCTTCTTTTTGACTAGGAAGATTTTAAGAAGTCATTATAATAAGATTTGTGCTCTTCATTTCTACATCAAAATGAAGCTTTAAAATTAAACAAAGACCACTCACTCTCAGTACTTTATATATTTCTGTTATTTAAGGTCAGCTGATAGTGAAATTTTATAAATTTGTCCTTTCTAATTTTAAATTAGTTTTTTAGGTATGACAACAGGCCCATTATTTGACTCACATATTCCATTTAGATTTTTTTCATATATATACAGCAAAGCCTGCTTTTTCTTTCTTTTAAAAAATGCTCATCTGAAGGGAAAGCAGGGTTTTTGATGCTCATACTGATAATGACTTCTTTTTTCCACCTAAGAGAAATACCAGCTAGTGGAATGCTATACTTGCCATAGTGGAAAAATAATAAAGTATATTAATAGCTGAGCAAATGGATCTTGCCGGGAAACATTTTAGAGTTTCACTGGTCTCACAGAGATGGAATGGTTCTTGAACCTAAAGTCTTTTCTTCATTATTACCTTTTAATACTTTCCTAAAAAAGGGCTAAAGCACCTTTCAATTAAAATTGCCAAATCACCTGAAGTTGAGCTTTTGAATGCCTGAGGATCACTGGGTACTGGAGGTTGGTGTGTTTGTTAGAAATCCAGTTTGGTCTCCCCTGCTTTTTCTGCAATTTCAGTGTGGTCATGCTACCTGGGCTTGAGACAGTGCTGCAAAGGCCATAAAACTTACACAAGCATGGCAGATGAAGAGCCTGGGTATATGGTAGCCATGGCTGTGAATCTAAGGGTAAAGATCTCCCATCTGCTGCTTCCAAGCTGCTTAGTTTAGGAGGAAATGCCATTCAAGTGTACTCACAGTCACAGACCTCTGCACAGGGGCTTCATATGCAAATGGATAAAATGGATGCTAGAGAGAGTTAGGTACAAGAATATAGATTTTGGTTCAACTGGTCCCTTTCCTGTTCTAGCTTCAGACCTGCTGGCTAGGTGACTGAACTGAACTGTTTGGCTTCACACAAGCTGCCCAACCTAGTTGTTTTTGTCTTCTATCTTTAATGAAGAAAATAATAGGACCTGCTGTGTTCTTGTGGTTGGTAAGAAGGTTATTGAATTCACATATTTAAAACACACAGCAGTAACTACTGAGCACTCAACAGGATGGAAGGGTGATCTGTTACTAACCCTGGATGTTAATTTTTTCAGTCAAGAAAAGAGATTGATTAAAGTCAGTATCTTCCACAGTCCATGCTGTTCAAGCTCTGTGAGATAGTGCAGCGTGTTGTGGACAGCGATACAATGAACAAATGGAAATTAATTTACCCCGTGTAATTTTTTAAAGTTTGAGATTTTCAATTTAGATGTTCTGATTTTTTTCATTAATTTAATCACTATCCAATTAGTTAAAAAGAAAACCACTCTCAAACTATCCTCAATTTATAATATTTTAATGTTATTGTGACTGGCGCTGAGAGTCTTCAGGAAGAATTTTTATTAAAATGCTATGCGAAAATCAATATACTGCATTAAAAACAATTATGAAAAATGTCACAAATGAGAAAAACAGCTCATTATTTATTAGTAGACCTGGGAGGTACGGAAGGTCCTTTTGGGATATTTAGAGATGAACAAGACAGATAAATTGGTACAATGAGATAAAGGGTGTACTTACTGTGTATTTACTGTGTACTTACTGTGGATTTATGCAGGGTCAGGTCCTTTGCCAGCAAAGGGGCACAGGAGAGGTTATCCTTATATTCTCTCTTCACAGAGAATGCCTAACTTCAGAGCAGCATTAGAGAACTACACACATAACTATGGTGAGGGAAGAATGTGAAGTGGCCTACTTATCTGTGGAGATCTGGTTAATCTCACTTTGTACAGAGGAAAGGTTAGGAGAGATATCACTTAATCTTTCATGTAATTAAAATTTTGTTCCATAACAAGATTCATTTCCCATATTATAACCCAATTATTTGTTTATATGTTTTTTAGTTGCTAAGGGAATACTTGCCTAAAGTTACAGTTATGGGAGAAACCCATGTTAAAGAGCATCCTACTAGTCATATGCCTAAGGGGAACCCAATCTTTTTATACTTTTAGCTGATTGGATGAGGCTTGCCCATGACTTGGAAGTTACTATGCTTTATCCAAATTTGTTAATATAACATAAAAACTACTTTCATAAAAACATACAAAATAATTACTGACCAAAATTCTTGCTATGGTAGCCTAGACATAAAATCACCCTCAGACACTACCCTTGATCCTGGCAGCTTCACTACCTGGAAGAAAACACAAAAATACAATAGTTTACTGTTTTGTACTTGTAACTATTGATACAGGAGGATTTTTGGTAGTGGCTGTGGGAAAGAGGGAGCAGATAACCAATATGAGAATGATGGAGGGAATTTCACAGAAAATAGAAATCCAAATTGATCCTGATCAAGCATCTTTGTCAGGTGGAGGAGAACACAACATACAGAGGAAGCAAAAGGAACTGGGGAAATCATACACACACACACATACACACACACACACACACATACACACATGCACACGCACATGCGCACACATGCACACACACACATGCACATCCACACACATAAACACACAAAAACACCCACACTCACACACACACATAAGCACACACACATACACACACATGGATACATGTGCATACACACATATGCGCACAATGCACACACACATATATACACATGCACACATACATGCACATACACACATTCACACAGAGATATGCACACACACATACATGCACACACATGCGCACATACATGTAGGCAAACACGTGCACATACCCACTCACACATACATGCACACACACACACACACACACGCACACACACACACGCACACACATACGCGCGTGCGTGCGCGCGCGCACACACACACACACACACACACACACACACACACACACACACACACACACATGCATGGTCAAATGCACATACTATAATCACAGATCAAAAGTTGAAAGTTTCCAAAGACTGGAATGCTGTTATTCATTTGTATTACTCATTTAAACTCTAGTAGCGAGTAAGTCATTTTACATACTGCTATTGTTGTTTGTATTAAATTACTCAGCAGAAAATGTCTTTTTCTCACTGCCTACTTCTCTATTGCTAGTTATTACCTTCCTTTTAACAATTTCCTGATCAATACCAATTCAAACAATATGGCATCTTTAAATGATTATATATATGTCTAACACATATATGTGGTTTTGTATAAATATTATATGCAACCCATAAAAATCTGCATATCAGATTACTTTTGTTCTCATATTAAGAATATTGAGAGTTTCAGATAGGCTAATTGCATGTCCAGTTTCATAGGCATTTAATAGAAAAGTCAGAATTCCAATTTTGAATTTTTTCTTACTTTGACTACTTCAGCTACAGTAGGAAGGTCACAGGAAAGTTATGTCTGGACACCAAGTGACTGAAGTGAGCGACTGGGGCATGTGAATCCACACTCACCTGTGAGAGGTGGGGATGATGGTGAACTGTATAGTGCAGGTCTCATGTGAAAGGGCAGATGTTCCTCCACTCCGGCCAAGTGTTCATGCAAAACCCTAGATTCCAAGAGACACTGGAATTCTGTTTTTTTTTTTTTTTCATTTCTTTGTTCTAAATTATAAAATATCTTTATTTTTAAGTTCTGGTCCCAATACATCAAAACACTATACAGGCCAAATTAAGCACATCCTTTGGCTGGGTGGTTTCCATGAGTCCCATCTCTCCCCACCCACCACCAGTTTTTGACTTTTGGTCTAAGCTCTTATTTCTTCTGATATGTAAATATTTCTAACACCTTAATATTGTAGCACCTCAGAGTGTTTAAATATATAGCAGTAATATTTGTGAAACTAAATGTGGTCCCATATGACTCTCATCAAGCCCTATGAAAAAGAACTTGCAGCAGGCAAGTCAAAAAGTATCATAAATTAACCAGGGATGTAGAATGGTGGAAGGGAAAGTATCAATATTTTTTTCATGAGCTCGTGTTCAAGGAAATGAAGCATCTAGAAGTTCAGAACTGGTCAGGAATTAGAACTAAGTTAGAAAGCCAGATTTGACCAAACCATAACCCCCCTAACAGTGGATATCAGTAATGATTACAATGACATTGTATGGGGAGATATCTCAGAAGTATCTATGATTTATTGGTGGAATATGCAGTTGCCAAGAACCTACCATCTTCTAAGTAGCATGTGGCTTCCTTCATCTTGCTACTCTTCTTTCCTTACTCTGCCTGAAATGAGTGTTGAAACCAAGGGTCCTAAGATAATGATGTGTTGAAAAGTGATTCATTCATTTGAGAACATAGTTCCTTACTTTCTTGACTCTAGTCTTGGAAATGATTGTTCTTGGGAGGAAAGAATTACATTTTGACAACTGTCTAATTTTTAGATATTGTCTGTTGGGCCCCAATGAAGAAATGAATGTATTAAGATCCTGAATAATACATCAAGCACAAAAAATTGACATGGCCAATGGATGTAACTTCTGCCTTCTGTATAATGTAATTTCTTTTTTAAAAAATGATCTCATACTATGGCATGGGTTCTGGCATTGAAAGATACTCTGGACTACAGAAATGGATTTAGAAAAGTTGTGTGTGTGTATGTGTGTGTAGGTACATGTGTACATATGTATGTTGAGGCAAGAGGTGAACCTTGGATGTTGTTTCTCAGGCGCTACCCACTTGTTAGATTGGGTTTCTTTTTGGCCTAGAATTGCTAAATAGGCTAGACATATTGGCTAGTGAGAATCATAAATCCACCCATCTCTGCCCCTCCTGTGCTGGGATTATAAACGTATCGCCACACCCACTTCTTTTTAAAACATGAATTTTGGAGGATTAAATTCAGGTCCTCATTTTGCAAGACAGCATTTTACCCACTGAACTTCAGCCCAGAGATAAGTCTTTTTAGGGGACTCTTACTTGATAGCTTCTGTGGTACACTCAAAGGTTTCATAGGGAAGCAATGTTCCTTTGCCCTTGAGCAGTAGCCAAACATAGAGCCTCATAGGCAAAACAACATGTCATGTGAACTTTTTAAGACCACGTGACTGGCTTCTGGGAGGCTAATGGAGCTTGGAGGGTAAGAACAAATATGTGCACATTTAAGTGTTATCATTTGGTGCCATGGTGTCTGTGTGTTTCTTATGGGCAAATGATTCTTTGAAGAAAGAGCAGGACAGAATACTGAGCCAGGGAAGGCATGTCAGTACAAGTAAATAGAGATACAGGGAGAAGAAAGAGTGAAGGTTTCAGAATATCGAGCAGTGGGCAACTGGCAGTGTGGGGGAGTGTGGAGAGCGAGTTCACCATGGAGCAGAGGAAAAATAGTGATAGAAGAATGGCAAAGTAACAGACAGCAGGCACAAAGCTAGGGATTCAGATCCCGGAAGTGGGGACGTGTGATGGGAACAGAATCCACAGCAGATCTACAAATGAAGTGATGCATGCCCACATCTCCAGAAAAATGTTCCTTCCTCTTCTCTCCTTTGTAGAAGAGGGGAGGAGAAGATGCCTCAGCTCACTCAGCGGAGGGTGATGGGAACACTTGTCTAGCTGGGATCAGGGGAAGCACAGGCTGGAATAAAGTATCCAGTCTTAATTACCTAGCCTTTTGATGAGTGATCCTAAGCCATTTGAAATATTCTATGTGATCAAATGGTTTTAATCAGTGACACATCTTTCTTCTTTAATTCATTGTCACACAGCATGGGATATAGTCATAAGCTATAATACTCAAGCTCAATCTTTCTTTAGTAATTAATTTTTTTCATTTATTTTATATCCTCACTGCAGTTTCCTCTTCCCCAACCTCACGTTCCCTCCCCCACACCTCTTCCTCTGCCCCACAAATACACCACTCCTCCACTTCTGTTCAGAAAGAGGCAGGCCTCCCATGGGTGCCAACAAAGTGTGTTTTATCAATTTAAGGTATTTAAGGTAGTTCTAAGCTCCTCCCCTTGTATTAAGGCTGGGCAAGGTAACCCAGCACTAGGAACAGGATCTCAAAAGCCAGCCAGAGCATTAGGGACATTCTGTTCCTACTGCCAGAAGTCGCAAGTCATACAACCATTACACATACCCAGAGTGCCTAGGCTGTTCCCATGTAGGCTCTCTAGCTGCTGGTCCTTAGTCTGTGAGCAACTATGAGCAGGCCAGTTTCCTTTGTGGGTTCCCTTGTGATGACCCCTCCCTTCTTCCCACTCCCTCCTGTTAGTACAATCCTTTTTCCCTCTCCTCAACAGGATTCCCCAGGCTCAGCCCAGTACTCAAGCTCAATCTTAAACATTTACCTTTTTTACTTATTAGTATCTGAAAACAACCCGCAAAATTATGGAAGTTGGTTGTTTGTGGAGTTTGTTTGGAAGTTTGTGTTGATGGTAGGAAGTAAAATATTTGGAAAAGTATTAAAAGAGGTTTAGATATCTGAAAATCCTCTTCAGAGAAAAATATACTTTAGGTGACTGATGTAAAAAACCACATGCAAAGCTGACATCATTATTTCTGTGCTGTTGATGAGGAGGCCAAAATAGGATAAGCAGAAACAGTGTGGCATGGTAGCACTTTGGAATCCCAATTCCCACTAACTGAGAAGTCATCTCTGTTGCTTCTTTGTGTAACAGGCTGGGTAATTTGTCCTTCACTTAATTTGGGCTATCTCTACTCCCATCCACAGTCTTCCCTCTTTCCTTCATGAGCATCCTTTTATTTATCGAATACATTCAAAGTTAGTAAATGGAACCACAGATTATCCAGTTGCTCAGCTCTGGTCCTCAGATGTCACTTTTGTCATTTCTTTGTATGTTTCTCATTCCTCTATGATACTCATCAAGTCTTGCTGCTTCTTTGCCAAGTGAGATTCAAATATGCTCTCTTCTCTCTCTTCATCACTTCTAGTACCATCTGTCTTCTTACTTCTCAGCTCTTTGCATCATCTTCTGTCTACTTTGCTTCAAAAACAAATTATCTAGATTTGTCTTGGGGCATTTTAAACTTCTAGCTTAATACTACATCTAGCATCCAAAATAAAGTCTTATTATGGTTCCCTTAGTGAGAATAAAATGAAACCTTTCTCATTTTGCGACAAACCTGTTGATTGGTTCTGCAGCCCTATACTCTCTCTCCCTCTCCCTCTCCCTCTCCCTTCTCCCCACCACAATGGTCACATTTTCTTTTATATCTTTATGGAATGTTCTCTTCCTCTTCCTTCTCCTCCTCCTCCTCTTCTTCTTCTTTCCTTTTATCCTATCTAAATTCTATCCATCTCTTGGAACTTATCTCAAATCCCAGATTTTTAGAGAATCTTCCCCAACTTTAAACTTGCTTAGGTGACTCTGGTTTTGGTCCCACAGGACTCTGAACTTTTCTTCCTTGATAGTTTGTGAACTAGATCACATACTCCAGGCTCAGTGTGTGCAGCGTTTTAGTTACTCAGAACATACTTACTGAATGAATGCATAGTAAAATGTGGGTCACTTGAAATGAGCTAGGAAAAGGGCTGTCTAAGAATCAGCATTAAACAAAAACAGTTCTTAAATATACAAATGAAAATGTATGGTTGAGATTGGAAACTTACCTTCTCTGGTTTAAGAAAGAGTGCCCTTTCTCTACATTTCCTTGTTTGAAGTTTCTAACTGGAAGTTTGAGAACCCTAGTTTTAATTTTTAAAACGTAATAGAGCTTATTCTCTGGTTGTTGAGGCTTTCCCACGAATTAGATATTTTGTGTTGAGGAAGGCAAAGGAGCCACTTTTAAATAAACTTCAGCAAATTGATTCACCCCCGTCAAGATGGCCAGGCTCACAGACTGGCATAAAGAATTACAATTTTGTTCTAAAGTGAGGAAGATGAACAGGAAGGTTATTGGCTCAAGGAAGAGCCAAGTCTAAGGGTCAAGGTCAAGCTGAAATGAAAAGGTTGTAGTATAAACCCCAAGACAAGCATAACGACAATTTACGGAGTTGGATATGTCTGGTTTCTGTAGCTCCTATCAAGACAACTTCTCTGACCTGCCTTGTGATTACTTAATTTTTCTGTAAAACCTGGCCTTTTCCTTACTAGACAAACGTGAAATCTACCGAGGAATAGCTCAGTTGCTCAGACTCTTCCAGCATAGTGAGACTTGTGCTATATCCTAGGAGCATAAGACCCCAGGAAGGACAGTGGGGGTGTACTTTTTTTAGTGTATTCAGCATTTTAAGGTTGAAAATAACCTGTAAAATTTCCAAAAAAAATCAGAATAAGGTTTCTATCATGTGAGGGTAATTAACAATGGCACAAGCTTGGTTCAGTGCAGACAGCCGTAATGGAATGAATTTGCCATCTGTGAAATAACATTTTTAAAAAATGATGGAGATGTATTTAACTTCTTCTAAGTCAAGCAGTCTCAAAGATGATTTCACTCTCTGAACATTAACTTCTTCTACCCCAAAGATCCTAACTTCTCTGTCCACCAAACAGGGACCAAACTAATGAATAGGGATCATTGTATAATACTAAAGTAATACCCTAAAATCCACTCTTGCTTTAGTGATTATGATAATTATAAATGGTATGTATTAAAACAGTGATGTTATTGTTAATTAATAGCAATTTGGTGGAATATTACAATCATAAACGTTAACTAATTTTTTAAATGTTAACTAATTTTAGTCACTAATTATCATATAAGAGCACAGATCTTTCCCTTCTATCATTTCCCAGCAGCCCTTTCAGGCAGGTGTCCCTGGTTCCAGAAAGAAGAGAAGTGTGTGTAAACTATGGACACCTCACCCCCATGATGAATGTGTGAGGGTGTTGGAGAGTGTGGTCTGTTTGTGCAGGCTTTTGGGCTATCTCACACCCTCCTGATATAGGGAGTGCTTTCCTCAAAGGATCTGGAAGCAACGACAAGCTTCTGTGTGGGGAAAATGTAAGTCCAACTCTCCTAAACTCACACATCTGATTGGGTAGATGGGCGTAACCGGAAGTGCAGACAGAGGACATAGAGAACTAGAACTTTCTGTGCCCATGCCCCACCCACCAGTGCCAGTTCAACAGTTTTTAAAGCTCTTCTCTTTACAAAACAATAGTCATGTCTGGAATTGGTATGATGGGTGATTAGAACTCACTACACCACCAGCCTTGGTAACCTGATCCTGGACAACATTCTCTCCCACATTTCTTTCTCTTTCCACCCTTCTTTTTCTTCCTGCCTTCTTCCCTTTCTTTGAATCCTTCCTTTATGCTTGTTCCTTCCTTTTATTCCCACCTACTTTCATTCTTTTGTCTCTATTTTTCTTTACTTTCAAAGCAATTCCACATTAATTTGACACTAGTGAAGGCCCCAGCAGAGAGAAATTGTCGGTGACAGTGTCTTCATTTTTACAGGGGGAGAAAATGAGACATAGAAATGAGTGATTTGCTTCAGATCATAAATGGCCATGGCCAAGTTGGAACAAGACTATAAATTTCTGACTCCTGGTCCAGGGTCCTTCTTAGTAATCATGTTACTTCTCAGACAGCTTATGGAAGTTATGCCTTCAAAATGAGCGTTTACTGGGCAAGCCATATGTATTTGAAGTAACCTTGATCTCCCCACGCTTGCACTTACATGCACAGTTTATCTTTGGTGCACAAAATTGTAGCCCTGGGGGTTTGCATTTTTATGTCAGGAAACAATCTAGAGCAGAAAGACTTGGAAAAAGTGCAGATTCCTGTAGCCTACATCACCCTCACTTGAGGGAACCAGTCACCGCAGTAGAATGAAAGGCAGAACAATTCTGACAGCACTTAGAGGTCCTTCCTGGGTTGTAGGGCCTGCTCTAAACAACTCTGCATGCACTGTCTTATTTAATGCTCATATCATTCCAAACTTCGTGGACTTAGTTGTTTACATGAAGGATTAAGGCAAAAGTTAAATAATTGCCACATGTCACACAATTAGCAATTAGGGGCTGTATTTGAATCCAAAACATCGGGATTCTGGAATACCACATATAACTATGGTGCATGGGCACTGAATGCATATGCACATATATACATGTGTATGCTTGAGTGATTCCTAGCGTGTTTGAATTTAACATATTTGAAGTACCTATAATGTAATTTTATCATCTATCCTATTATTTCCCAATTCAAACCACATATTTTTGGGATCTGTGAATCTCTCTGAAGGTAACTTCTATATAGTAATTCCCACCACAGGCTGAAGTGACTTATTTACCTTTGTAACCCTGCCAATTCCTCATAGCGTATATGCCTACAGTATTTGCAGGATTTCTGACATTGTTTTTCTAATGTCATCTCTGCCCCCCAGCCATCACAGAAAGTTTACAGATACATTTCTGAAATGCCTCATTTGTTGGCAACAACTTGTTTAGAAGAAACACAGACTCCCTGATAATAGATACTTATCCAATATCTGACACCATGGCACTGATATCACTGGGTAGCACAAGCAGATGAATTATTAATGCTGTCAGAAAAGTTAAATCATCACTTAATATTTCTGGGTCTCATTTGCGTTCTCTTCTATAAGAAATTTAGACGATATGACACTAGTATTAAGGTTTCATAATCTTAGTCACACCCAATTTTGATATCATGAAGCTCAACTGTTTGGACATTGAATAGGCTTTCCCTATTTTCACAAATTATGAAGCTTTTGTTTAAAGAGGCTGTTGTAATGTGTTCCGGTCCCGGGCGGCCGGAGACCTGGACCCACAGACCCGCCGCCCCAGACCGCTTATCTGCACACCGCCGCCTAGGCCCCCAGAAATAACTCAGACGCTTATATTAAGTTCATGCTGTTTGGCCTATGGCTCAGGCACATTGCTAGCTATCTCTTACATTTTAAATCAACCCATTTCTATTAATCTGTTGGCCACGTGGCTCGTGGCTTACCCGTGTCTCTTCACATGTTGCTCCTTGGGCGGCTTCCGCGCGGTCTGCCTCTGACTCCGCCCTGCTTCTCCTACCTGAACTGACTCTCCTCCCACTATTCTACGTACCTGCCATGGTCCAAACCAGCTCCTTTATTTAAAGATACAGTACGCACAAATATTTTCCCACATTTCCCCCTTTTTCTCTAATCAAAAAGGAAGGTTTCAATTTTAACATAGCAAAATTACATATAACAAAATAGCTATCAAGCAAGAATTACAGTTACAATATCTAGTCTATTTGCACTTAGCAAAATTAAAGAAAACATTCTATCTACCTTATCTTTATGAATCTAAAGTTTCATATCTAATATACTTTTCAAATGACTAAGAAAAACTGTACATATAACTATCTAATCTTCAACTACATCAAAGACCACAGAAGGATATAATATTTACCCAAGTAAACCAGAAGTGCAAACGACTTCTAAAATCTAGAAAGGACAGAAATGACACCTATCTGCCTGGACAGTCACCCAAAGTTCCTTTATAAAGTTGGGGCATTCATCTTCAGCCTACAGGCCCAAAGTCTCTTTTCATTTCAGTGAAGTAGGAAATCCGCTCTGCCCATTTTGGCACAGTTCATCTGTTGTTTTTTCTTGAGTCTTGAAGAATGTCTGACAGTTTTCTCTGTAAAGCAGGAACCCGAATGATGATCTTGGCTTGCTCTGCCAAAGTCCAGAGGTCATCTTTTTATGGAACCTGCATGTCCAGTTTAAACAGCATACTGTCAAGCAGTCAATATAAAAACAGTTTTTTCTCCAGTGGCTCACCATCACCACAAATAGATGAGATTTTATATGGAGTTTCTTCAATGCCCATCTTCCTGTTGAAGTAAATTAGTGCTGCCAGGTATAGACCTGTCTCACTGTCCAGAAAAGTCTAAGCTCTTAAAATATTTTAAATGCCATATTCTGTAGGTCTTAGAAGTATTTGAAGATTACCTATCTAATTGAAATATATCTTTGTATACCTAAAAATCCTAACTAACCTAACTATAAGTTTGATTATCAAAAGTGACTATTAACCTTTATTTCTTAATTATACATTACAATTTTAAAACAGTTACATGAACATCATATCTTAAACAAGAATAGAAAAACACATACAGCATAATAAAATTGACTTTAAATTTGTATCAATAAACCAAAATCTATACCAATGTAAAGCAGTTTGAGATTAACAGCTGATTACCTGTAAATTCAATAATCTAATTTTTTAAAAAAGCATTCACATACCATATCCCCCGTTTTTTCTTAGAAAGAGATTGACTATGACCATTAACCATTTATAATGAAAACAAACATTTAGAAACAATATTTGGGGAATTTGGGCGTTGTTTTTCTATTACTACTTCCTGCTGATTAAGGGGCGTTGAAAATCTCACGGTTGTTGAGACTGGGTCATCATCTGCAGCTGTGAAGCTGATCTGGCCATCTCTTCTCATCAGAGGTTTTTTCAGGGGGTCTTGGTTGATGAAACCATATTTGCCTGGAAGCAATGCACAGGTTCTCATCTGTGGAGACAGAAACAGAACTCTTCCAAAGCAATAAATCCTTAGACACAAATTTCAAAATCAAAATACCTTTAAAATATGCATTCTTGTTTAACTTAGTAGCCTTTGCAATCCATTGTCTTTTTGCAGTTAGCTCATTAACAGTTAAAAAATTAAAAGAAAACACAATAACAACCAAAATCCAGATTTTGTGTCTATTTTCCATCTTTACGTGGCTTATTATATTTTTATCACTCTATTTCTCGCTTTAAAAACTTTTTCTAACTTCTTTATTTTCTCTCTTAGGCCTATGTACCTTTTACAAACATTGTAACCCGTTTACAGGTTTTCTTTTTATCTGAATCTGTTTTATTGTGAATCCTTAATCATCTTCTAACCTTAAGAGCTTTTAAAATACATTCTCTAAAAAGAAGCACAGTTTTTGCAAATTAGGCTGAATCACTAAGTTTTTTTAAACGGACCGTGTATTTATTCGTGGCCAGTAAACAGAGCACACCCCGAAAAATATTGCTATTAAGAAACCGTCTTTGTTTCTTTTTTGTTCAAAATAGGCAGAAATCTAAAATCGATCACATGTTACTGAGTCTTTTGTGAGACTGGTTGTAGCTGCAGCTTACACTGACTGCCGACAGCCCGCCGGCGCCATTTTGAATGTGACCCGGACCGACCATGGTTTCTTTGTACAAAGACCCGCTCCACACACACAATTTGGAAGCTGCCCTGGCTCAATTTCTGCGATCTAGAACTCTTTTTAATCTTTGTCAGGCTCTAAGTGGATAATCGCCCCACGTTGGGCGCCATCTGTTGTAATGTGTTCCGGTCCCGGGCGGCCGGAGACCTGGACCCACAGACCCGCCGCCCCAGACCGCTTATCTGCACACCGCCGCCTAGGCCCCCAGAAATAACTCAGACGCTTATATTAAGTTCATGCTGTTTGGCCTATGGCTCAGGCACATTGCTAGCTATCTCTTACATTTTAAATCAACCCATTTCTATTAATCTGTTGGCCACGTGGCTCGTGGCTTACCCGTGTCTCTTCACATGTTGCTCCTTGGGCGGCTTCCGCGCGGTCTGCCTCTGACTCCGCCCTGCTTCTCCTACCTGAACTGACTCTCCTCCCACTATTCTACGTACCTGCCATGGTCCAAACCAGCTCCTTTATTTAAAGATACAGTACGCACAAATATTTTCCCACAGAGGCAATCAATGTGACTTCTGCCTGGATGCATACTGACAGTTCTTGTAAGTCCAGGACTGATGTCACCTTCTCTGGAAGGTCTCTCCATTTATTGCTCTCTCCACAACACCATGTACCCCTCCTTGAATTCTTTGTGCCGAGTAAGTTCCTTCTCACTTTAATTCCCAGAATTCTCGATAGTGTCCCTATTGTTGGATTCATGTTTTTATTACTAATATTTTAAAAGCTACATTTATTAATTTATATATTGGTGTGTTTATTTTTGGGAGCTATGGAGCACATGTCACAGTGTGCAAGCAGAGATCAGGGGCCAACTTGAAAGAATTATTTTTTTGTCTCCTACAATGTAGGAACAGGGATTGAACTCAGGTGGTAAGGTTTGGTGGGCAGTGCTTTGACCTACTGAATCCTCTTGCTGATCCTCATGAGTAACTGTTGATTTAACCTGTCTTTGCCATCAGTATATATCCATCTGGAATGAAGATACATCTTTCCTTGAGGTAGTTAGGCTTGCTGCTTTCATTTCTCAATAATGAGACAGACAAAGCAGAACCAACAGAGGAAAAGTATTGGCATTATTGTTTGAATACCTGGGTCTAGCTGTGTCTGTAGCCCTAAACTTCTTATTTTGATTAACTGGGCCCAAACAAGCCTCTTCTTTTTTTTGCACATTCTAGATTCAACTGAATTCTTGCTACTTCCAACAGAACAACTTACTGTTTCTGACCTCAAGGGGCCCTATATGGCAGGAGAGTTAGCTTTATAATTTAACAATTTGCAAAGAGATTCTTGAGCAGCTCAACTCAAGGATGCAATCAAACCTCAGAAGAGATAAACTCAAAGTAAGAGCCGTAGTTCAGTGTATCGACACACCTGAAAATGTAGAGCCCCTTCTCAGCCCTACCAAATTTGAATTTCCATGTTCACAAGAAACCTAGGAGATGTATTTAGCAGTGTAGTTTGGGAAGAGGTACTATAAAGAACATAGGGAGGACTATTTTTAGATTTTTAGGGCCTTTTCCCCACAAAGGATGATACCTACGATATATTTGGAAAGATGCTAAACATGGAAAGCAGAAGGAAGGGGTGGAAATTCCAGTAAAATAAAGCAATGGGAATCGGTGTAGTGGTAACTTTGCATACAAGGTTAACAGAAGACAGTGGAACAAGGCTTGGTAAGATGAGATATGGTTTGTTGTAAGTCACAGGAGACCTTTACAGTAGCAACACATTATTTTGATGGGTCTTCAGGCCAATGTGATGACTTTAGTGACTGGAAATCCACAGCAGAGGAAGAATTACTATATGACTCTTAATAGTCATCCCCTCAGGGAATGATTTGCTTCCTGGATTTGCCACGAGAACAGTTAGAAAGTGTTACAAATTACCACCAAAATGTCTCAAAACACATGGCTCACATCACAGTCCAATTCCTCTTTTTCCATAACTGTTAGCCTTTGCCTTTTAAGGGCTGGCTTTGAACTGATTCAGGGCACGAATGGCAAACCTCAAGTCTTTCCCTGAAGACCATTTCCAAGGCTGTTCTGATATGATGGCCGGCTGGTAACAGTGTTTCTCTGAGTCATCCACACTATTCCACAAAGATATGGTTTGGCAGTAAAGCCTTTTCTCATTTTTAGTTTTGCTCAACACCATTTCTGAGTCCATACTGGGCTCGGAGAAGGTGGAGCTTGGCATGAAAATGAAGTAAGATAAGATGGCATAAAATTTATGATGTGACAAGGCAGGCTCATTTTGCTTCATGAATAATGGTTAATCACTGTTTGAATCAGAGAATATTTACTAGCTGGTTCTCATAAATCAAGTCAGAGGAATAGAAATATTTATCATGGGCTACTATCATGTGACTTTAATATGGCCAAATATTTTAATAAGATTGAAGATGCTTAGACAGGAACAGTTTAAATGATGGCAGATCTTAAGGCATTAAGAGAGGGACCTACAAATTTTGAAGGCAAGCACTGCTCTTTAAACAAAAGCTTGAATGGCATCTGCACATTTTGCTAACCTGCCTGTGGCACACCCAGAACCTGAGATGTGGCCCAAATTTGTGGTACCTGGGTCATTTTCCTGGCTACGTTTTCCATTTTATAGAAGCCATTAATTATAATTTATGAGAAATAGGATTACGTACTAAATGTGAACGCCTTTGCAACTGTTGGGTAGATCAAATGAAGGTGGTAGCTTGAGGCAGAGAAAAAAAGCCCTGATTGATGAGTCTATAATCATCAGATATGATGTAAATCCTGAAACTACTACATGACCTTGACCAAGTGGTTGCTCATCTGAAATCTTTATCTTTAGAATGATAGGGTCCTATAATTCCTTGTTTCCTACTCAATTCCCTATCCACGTTGAACGCAAACAGAAGGCTTGAGTTTTAAGTTCAGTTGTCTTGCTCCAGTCTTGCAATGCATGATACACATAGACAGACAGACAGACAGACAGACACACAAACAGAGAGACAGAGAGAGAGATCACAACACTTGGATGGTGTTCAAAATACACCACTTAGGATTTGTAGGGGATATGATTAATATTAGAAAAACTGACTCATTGCCAGTAAATTTGTTGATGGATACACTTACTATTCAATCTATATCTCTAAATACATTCCTGCTACCTGCAGAGCGCTATCTATATACAATTAAAACAAAAATATTAGGTCATTATGCATGCTAATACATGATCTTTGTTATAGTCACATCTATTTAAACAAAAATCTTTTGGAATTAGAAGTAATTCTTCCCTTGGAAAAAGCCATCAAGGTGGTGTGTACCTGGGCTCTGGTAGAAATTGCTAGTGGCCGAAGCTCTCCCTCCTAGAAACTCTCACTAGTTGTGGGGAGGTGTGCTTATAGGAATGGACACCTGGGTTTCTTGGGATGAAGTGGAAGATGTTAAAAAGTGAAATTTATACCTCCAGGCACAACAAAATCATGACTTTTCACTTGAAGAAAGCCTGAAGACATCAGAAAATTCTGAACCCTTTGGGAGAGAAAAGCAACTTGAACAATATAAGAGAAATATATACTATTTAGTGACATTCAAAGCCAGTAATCATGGCAGTAATTGCATTTGTTTGCTGTTACTTCAAGAAGTGTGAGGAAGATAGATCAGATCCTCATCAAACTATTTGTGTCCCATTCACATAACTCATCTATTCCTTCCTATATTGGTGAAGCAGTGGTGGGGCTTTTACTTTGTGCTTCTTCCCACATGGGTCCATCTCAAAAGCATGGATGTCCACAATCTGTGCACATACAAAGTCTACACAAATTTTTGCAAAGGTTCTCTGTGAATAGGAGTGATACTAGGTCTTTACTGAAAGGATAAGTGGGGTTAAAAGACTATTTTCCAAAGATGAGATATGCATGAGTATATTGTATGCTTAACACATCTTGCTTGAAAATCAGAGAGACAGAGACACAAGCCACAGCCAGTTCTCACCTAACCAACTCCTCAGGCTGAAATGAATAGATCCTGTCTCCAAGAATCCTCAGCCTGAATACTTCCAAGTCCTCAGCTGAAAGGGAGCACAGGCAAAGGGAAGAACTTCAGCCTCCTCTTCTCCACCATGCTATCTCCTTCCCCCTTCAACTTTTCTAGTGCTTGGATTAAAGGTGTATGCCAGCACTTCCGGACTCTGTTTGGCCTTAAATTTACAGAGATCCAGAGGATCTTCCTTCTCTAGAGTGCTGGATTAAAGGCATGGGTCACCACTCCCTGACTTTCATGGCTTGGCTTTGTCCTCTGATTTTCAGACAAGCTTTATTAAATACACAATATATTACTACAGAGATATATCAGTATATATTCAAATCCTAATACTAATGGGAAAGATCCCAGAGAACAACATTTTGTGAAAAGAGAAAGATGGTTGTTGATGGTATAAAAGCTTCCAGAGAGAAGGAACAGAATAAGATCCAGAACATCAGGATGGGAAATGGTCTTGGATGAGAAGAGTGTCTGAGAATTATTGTCAATCCCTTAAATGGAAAGCATAGTCTTGGTGGTTCATTCTAGCTATGCAGGTCATACATTATCTTAGGTTGATGTGTTCTTGGGTTTGTATAACTCCATGTCTCTTATCCCCTTCCAGGCCTTGTAGTGGTAAAAGTCATTTTAGATGTTGTTAATGCCACTTGATCCTTTGTGAGTTTCCCAATGAGCTACTTGGTGATTTGTAAAAATTAGCTCTATTAAAAATTTTCTGTTACACAACTTGGCATTGGTGATATTTTTCTTAAAGATATCCTAATTATCAACCCCACTGTGCCTTTCTCTCAAGAAATGTTCACCTTTATACCAGTAAACAGACAAACAAATTTAAAGTTTTTTTTTTCTAGTTAAATAGGAAAATCAAATACAGGGGAGAACTGGTTCACATGAAATTTATTTAAGTGATACTAAATAGCAATTGTGTAGAACAGGAATAAAAAGGGGGAGAAATAACATGTAATTTGGGGAACTGGGGTCAGTTTATAACAAATTTCAATACTAAAAATTAGTAAGTTACAGAAATAGTATAAGATATGATCACGAGTAGGGAGTGAGTTCACATTAAAAGGGTGGTAGTAACAACCTTGAGTTTGTTAGCAATCAGCAATTTTAAAAGCTGGTTGACAGAACAAATGAGATAATAGATTCACAGACCTTATTATAAAATATATACTAATCTTCTTTGCCAATCATCACTGTTCTGAAAAACACCATTCTTAGATTTTTGACTAGGAACAGGTAGTTATTAGTGTCAATACAAAATATTTAAGCTTCATGGATCATTGTAAGTAATATATCGAAAACTGCCTTTGTATAGACCCAGAAAGGGAAGCTAAAATTTAATTCACTTAGGGCAACTCCATGGATCTGTGCTGAGTCTAGATGCAGGGGTTATGAATTACTGTATTTATTTTAGTATGGATCCCCACTGGAAGCTTTGATTTTGAAATACATTCAGAAAAACAAGGTTTCTGTTCATGACTGGGTTGGCAGTGAAAATGACAAGCACCATATTGTTACATGCCCTCTTTGAAACTAGAACATAGGCCACCAGGCTTAGAAAAGGCCACGTGTCAACAACTTCCTATTTTTCCTTATTCTAAGATAAAATCTTTCACATTATATATCACCCTGGAAAGGCCAACTGTCTACAATTGCTTAGCCGGGGAAAGAGGTTTTCAGGTTAGATGTATTACTCTGACTCCATTTGAACTTTATTTTCCCTCAGTGATGTCTGTTGTAATTCATGATCCCAAGAAAGTGTTTGGGAAAAAACTTATCAAGTGATAACCAAGAGGCAGAGCTTTTAATTAGCTGGTGTGTGTGTGTGTGTGTGTGTGTGTGTGTGTGTGTGTGTGTGTGTGTGTGTATGATGTTGATGATTGTAGAAAGTCAAAATAGAATGCTGGGTCATCTTCAGTACTGAGGAGAGTGGAGAGGACTGTGTCCTTGGATGGATGTTTTTTTGGCATAAAAGCAGATGAACCAAAAGTCTGCTTTGCCATCACATAACAAAATATATCCCCCTATCCCCGAATTCCTTATGAGCCACAGACTTACTTTTGTTATTATTACTACTTGTGTATGTGTGTGGCAAATTTTAGGGGGTGAGTATGTGCATGTCACAGTATATTTAAAGATTAGAAGACAATATTGCGGTTTGAGTCCTCACCTTCCACATTGTTTGAGACAAGGGCTCTTCTTACTGAAGACAAGGGTTAAGCTAGAGGGTTGCTAAGTAAAGAATGGCTATTCCCTAGAGCTTGCAGACCAGCCGGTATGTATGGTGAACTCATAAGCTCTAAGCTTATTGACTTCTACAAATAAAGAAGGTGGATAGTGATTGAGGAAGATACCTGATGTTGAACTATAGGCTCCGCACATATAGGTGCATGTACTTGTACACATGTACACATGTATCACACACACACACACACACACTCACACACACACACACACACACACACACACACACACTAAAGTTATTCTTCATTAAACATACTCATCCTCTTCTGCACTATCACTTAAAGGCAACTTTTGTTACAAGTGGATCAATAATTTTGCAGTTTATAAAGTTATAGTTTCTAATAATTTTCTGCATTTTAGCTTGTTTCTGGACTCACACAGATCTTGGCAGAGTCCCATATAGTTTAACAAGTATTTGAAAACTTTCTTAACACTTCATAATTTTAAGTCACATAGATATTTTTACTTTACTATCACATAGAATAGATTGGAAATTTAATATTAATAGGTGCAAGCATATACATACTGTGTACCATGTACAGTGTGGCATTTTTTAGTGTAGCATAGTATGGTATTTGAAGGGTGGATTATCTATTTTGTTCTTCTGAATTTGTAATTGGGTATTTTGTCATGTTATTAAACCTCTTTCTTAACAGTGTTTAGAAAATTTCATAAAGTTGTGTTGAATAAGTACTAAAAGTTGTCTCAGTTGTTTTGAACACATCATTTGCAACATTTAGTATTATAAATTGCTATTGGAGTAAGCAGTCTTTTCTATAGTTTATCTCTGCACTACATAGCCATTAAAATCACAATTAATGGGCCAGAGGTCACTTGCATTTTAAAATGTATACTGTCTAATGTGCTAGACATCTTACAAAGCCTTGTGACCCTAGGAACAAGTTACTCAATATCCTTAGCCTTTAGGTAATCATTTCTTCATCTTAAAGTCAGTTTTGAAAACCATAGCTGTGTCACAAAGCTGCGAAGAGATTAAATTGGGAGAACACATGCAGAACATTTACAGTGGCTCGTAAGACGTAGTTAGCACCCAGTAAATGCCATTTTATGAGTTCTTTCCTCTGGATGGCAGCATGTCTTTTAAATTACCTTTAAGCCAATCTAAATAGACAAAGCAATGTCAGCTTAATTTTGGCTTATATCCTTCTGAATATAAAAAAGTGAGTGTATTTTACATTTTTGGTTAAGAACTTTTACAAAAAGTTTGTTAATTTGAAATTAATATTTACTTAGCTACCAAGGCTTTATGGTTTTACTTGATTGATTCTAAGCTGCTTTTTATATATGAAGCTATGGAGACTTTGTTAGGTATAATAATTCCCAACTAGAAAGAAGCAAAATTATTGCAGTAAGTTCTGATTTTTCAGAGGCTAGTTGAAGTTTGAAGGCACTGATGGCCTCCCTCCTCACTTTGGTTAGTGGTTCTTCCCTATGTCCTTTCTCTTTCTTGCTTCTCCTACATCATTTATCAGCCTCACTGTTCTGCCTCTGAAAGGGACTAAGTAAAGGACCTTTTTTATACTGATTTGAACATAAAAGAATTCTTTGGATGCCTCTCTTTACATAGCCTCTTAGGGATATGTTTGCAGAAGTCCATCCTAACAAGGAAGTAGGGATTTTCTCTGTCACATGTGAAAACTAATACTCACTGTGTCTTACATTCTCATGCCTGCCTCCTCCAGGAAGGAGATTTGGGGTGTTAACATCAGAGACTGGAAAGGAGCTGTGTTCACATTGCAAGTCTATAATAAACTCTGGCTCAAGTTTAAAGACTGAACTTTGGAGATAACTTGGCAGGGAATGGAGCCCTTGTCTGTATGTTCTAAACTTTCTGTCCTCAAGGGCTTCATTCAGAAGTTGGGCTTAGTGTCTTTACTGCCTGTTATGCAGTGTCGTCATGAGAAATCTGCAGCTTTATGTAAACCTAGGATTTATCTATAAAACAAAGAAACAAACACTCCAAAAAAATATCCAGAGCAAGTTCTCTGTGCCAGAGTCACATGAACAGAGTGCAGTCTTTCTCTGCTGCAAAGTTGGTGGCTGAGTAGGAGGCCAGTGATGTAATTGTCCTGATTATTTCTTGTGATGGGGGTAAGAACAGTGAACTGTGACAATGGATGGGAAATGGGAAGTCAGTGGGGCCTGACCTCTCAAGAAGGGCCCTGGGAGGAAATGGAGTATCCGCTGTGGTGCTGACTCGCCAAGTCTTTTAATAGAGCTGTATTATAGGCAAGAGTATTAGTGGAGGGAAGTTCAACCCAGACACTGAAGCATTTCAGCCGTGGGTTTGGAACACAGTTTGCTCTGGTGGATTGCAACAGATCTGTCTCTTCTTGTGTTGTAAGGCTTTTCCTCTTTTTCTCACAACCCCCTTAATCATGGGTAACATTATGAATTTACTACACATTGGACGGAAGGTAGAGGTTTAACTTGATTCACTCACTGAATACATTCTTACTGTGCACGACTACCTCCCAGGCAATGTTCAGCATACTGAGGATGCAGCAGAGAACAAAGAGAGAAAGGGAATGGGGAAGAGATGGATTGGTAGGTAGATAAATAGATGGATGTCCCCATTATCATTGTATTTATCATCCAGAAAGCTAACCTGTCAGATGTATACATTAGTAAGTAAAATAGAGCATTATACTATTGATGCTTTATTTCTTATTAAGACGTACAGATCAAAGGTGTGTTACACAATTTGCAGGGGATTCCATTGTATTTACGCATTACAACTTATTTAACCATTGCCTTACTGAGGGGAAAACATTTTTTATTTGTTACTTGTCACCACTGACCATGCTATATTCAACATGCCTATATTTGTGGGAGATTACGTTGTTGTTCCTTTGTAAATAATTGTCCCACCCACTGGTTTAATAAAAAGCACTGATTGGCCAAAGGCAGACCACCAGACTAGGAGAACTCTAGGATGAGGAAGAACAGAGCAGAATGCCAGAGAGAAGCTGGAAGAAGCAGAGGACAACTGTGCTGCTCTAAGAAAAGGTGCCCAGCCACATGGCTGAACAGGACAAGAGTCATGGGTTAGATGAAGGGTAAAGACTTAGCAAGTGATATGCCTGGGCCTGAGGCCGATCAGCCTAAAACTATCGTATGTATGTGTGTGTCTCTGCGGGTCTGCGGGTCTGCGGGTCTGCGGGTCTGCGGGTCTGTGGGTCTAAAACTTGAGGCAAGACCTGAAAGTCCGGGCCAGAAACCATCTACTACATATATTTCTTTGCACACATTGGGGTCTTTATTGTTACATCTCACCTCTATATTCCATAAGAAACAGCCTGCGTTCTCTGCAAAGTAGTTTTATTCATTTCATATGAAGGTTTGAAATTATATAAGTGTAATTTATATAAGACAGCTATTCACCTACACATCTCTTTGTGATGGGCACTGTCTTCCTTGAGTTCTGTGGGGTAAAGTGCTTATAATTTTAGATCTTTGTTTTTCACGCAGAGGGTGTTTGTCCAAATCACTTACATTGTTGTTACCCTCAGAGGTATGAGAATGTAAGTCTGACATTTCTTGTTCATTTCTTGCTAATAAATGGTAAATAACAGCATCTCATGTTATATTCTGACTGCTATTTGTATTCAGGAAAACTTTGGATTTTACTGTCTCTTACTTCAACAGTACAGCACGTTAGTGGATGCTTTGAAGTTTTCTGGATGCAGAGTCATAGTTGTAATCCAGGCAAGTTCTACTAATCCTGCCTCTTCCTTTGCTTTGAGCTTTGCATTTTTTTTTTCTCTCCTGTCAATGCTGTCCTTCACAGAGCTAAGCAGTGGTGCAGGGTAGTTCCAAATCAGTGTGACTGTGGGAACGGCTGCGATGCAGAACTTCACTCCTTTTTGATCTGGAGAATATAGCATTTCTCCGAAGGCTTTAAGAATTTGGAGATAAATAGTTACATAGTTTGGAAAGTTCACATGTCCTAAAAAGTGTTCCACATACAAATGTCTTTGGCAAGATCTGTAAACTCTTTTCCTGGGTCCCTCCTCACTGCTATGGTTTTTGCCTAATTTTTTCACCAGACTTCCACATTGTACTGTGGTCATTTGTTTAGCCATCAGTCAGCATTTTGGCTATCATCTGCTCAACTGGCCACTGACGTCCCCGAGGGTAGGAATTGTTCTCTTACTCTATATTTGGAGCTGCTAGCAGAATACCTGAAAAAACAAACAAACAAACAAACAAAAAAAACAAGCATAAGCCCTTGAAAATGCTTTGCTAAATGAGCTCCTAAATTTCCAAGTGTGCAAATGGATTCATGAACAGATAAAGTGAGATCTATTACTTTTTGCTGGGCGTTAAACAAATGACCAAGTAGTTATACCTCCATGGTGTTGCCCCAGCCTTCCATGCAAGGACTAAATGAGGCTACGGCTTTACTTTTCCTTGCCTAAGTTTGGAATTGAGGCATAAGTGGGTAGAAGGAGGCGTTTAAGTTCCTCTGTTTCTTTCTTTGTGGAGTTGATGGTATGGTAGAAACATCCTTCTTCAGGAACTGCTGGCCCTAGAGGTCGAGTCGAGCATGGACTATTTCTTAGAGAATCTCAGGCAGATTGTTGCAGATCTACTTGTTAATACTTATGAATGTTGTTAGCTTTTGGCAGGATTAGAGTATCAGCTATGGGATCAATAGCTTTGAAAAAAATATCCCTTCTGCTGTTTTTGAAGATTATGGGGTAATAATATTGCCATTACCTACCTATTTAGTAATTATCTATCTATCTATCTATCTATCTATCTATCTATCTATCTATCTATCTGTCTGTCTGTCTGTCTGTCTGTCTGTCTGTCTGTCTGTCTATCTATCTATCTATCTATCTATCTATCTATCTATCTATCTGTCATCTATTTATATAATTATCCTTATCTGCTATCTGCCTATCATATACATCCAAATAGAGAAGGAAAGAGGAAAAAGAAGAAAAAAGGAGTAGTAGGGACATAGAAAGATTAGTATTTAAATTAAGTTCTCGTGAATTTCAGCAGGCAGTAACTTTTACTTCACTTATCTTTTTTTTTTTTTTTTTTAGCTATAGAGATCAATAGGTGAAGGCTCTCCAATGCATTGTAGATTCAACTTCCAATTCAGGCATGGTGAATGTAGTCTCTCTTGCTGTTAAATGTGACTGGCTATAAATTGTTGTGCATCGCTGTAAAAGGTTGTATCTTGGCTTATTGCAAAATAATTTAGCTATATCTGTGGAAGAGGGTGCGGCTCATATGCCATGCTTGCCCTCTGTGCTCTAACATTTGAAGAAAGGAAACATTTATCAATTCACTCCCACCCTTCTCTTAAACTTTGGCTTACCCTATCTCACATGATAGTACCATTCTGAGAACCCATGTGTATCATTCTATCTGACACATCCAGTCTTGGCTTCCTCTTAGGGTTTTTATCAATCTGTTAAAAAATAAACATATGTATTGAGATGGAGTCTTACAATGTAGTTGTGGCTGTCCTGGAACTCACTATGCAGACCAAGCTGCCCTCAGATTCGTACAGCTCTGACTGCCTTTCTCAAGTGCTAGGGTTAAGGGTATGCACTACCATTCCCAGACTAAATATAAATGATTTTTCTTCACAAGGTGGTAGTATTGGAAATCAACTTCCAATCACTGTTTCAAGTGTACTTGCACTGACTGGGGGATATAAAAATCTTCATTTTATCTTCTAATGACATGTTCACTGAGATAGGCCACTTATTGTCTTTATGACCGTATTTACAAATAATCAAAGAAATAAACAAAACAAGTCTCAAACTCTCATGTGACTGATAAATTGATATATTCAATTATAAGTTGAATCTACAGTAGGCTCTCGAAGGAAGTTGTCATGATCCCTTTGAAATCACATAGTTAACAATATGATACAGAGCAGGCTGGTCCTGAGAATTGTGGAACCGTCTAGACTCTAGAGGATCAATGGGAACAAGTGGGAAAAGGAAGGAATTAGAAAGTTGAAGATAGGGGGACATGGTAATAACATACCTCACATGCAGTATACTTGTATAGACATGTCCTGACATAACTCAGTTCCATGTCAAATAAATCTATATAATGAAAAATTTAAAAGAGAAAGAGAATAAAGAAAATGAATCCTGTTGTTTCTGGAATGGTAATTTCTTTACAAATTAGTTAGTGGTAGTTTTTGTATTTTGAGAAGCTTGATGAATATATAGTCCCATCCTCCAGCTAGATAAGATGTGATTATGATTTACTTGAATAGAAACTAGAAATAAAAGGGGGAAATGCTGCCCAGGAGATAGCCTTGAAGTTAATAGCCTCGGTTATTTTGGTTATTTTTATGAGTCTATTGCTGAGGTGGTAAAGTTATGTTGCCCATTTTTCTCCCATTTTCACAAATGTCCCCTGGGAACAGATAGAGCCAGGCATTCCTCACTGAGTTCCATTAATGATTTTACCTCTAGCTTTTTGCAGTTCGATTCTAGGCTCACCAGACTCTCTGCCATGACTTCTTGTACCGAGAGAAATAGTTTCACGATGGGGGCATGGCTGTTCTAGTCACTATGGCAATTATTAGTAACTTTAATTTGCTAAATTGCCCAAGTAGAGCAGTCTGCCCATGAAAAATGACTATTGTTTCTGAAATAGTAATTTCTCATAAATTAATCAACTATCATCATTCTAGCACTTTAACAATCTCAGCTAATGTATATGCTCTCTCTCTTCTCTCTCTTACACACACACACACACACACACACACACACACAAACACACACACACAAGATGTGAATCAGAGCCTGAGCTATGGTGCACTTATGAGGGTACTAACTGTTACTCCAGGAGGTATACCTCAGATGGACTTCAGCATCTTCCCAGAAGTGTCAGTGGAAGATTGTATTCAAATCCTGTCTTTTGGAATCTGAAATTCCAAATACCAGGAGAACCTGGGCTAAATGTGTTCTCTCTGCTTATTTACTCCCATTAATGACATTTTTCTTTCTTCCTTCACTCTTAAATTTGGGCATAACATATTCTATGTATTACAAAGGTTTTTAGGAATATAGTGGCAGAGGAGAAAAACAATTCCTTTATTATTTTGAAGCTGTTATTAATAAAAGCTACATATGGAAGCATGTTACATTTTCTAGAATGTTCTTTACATGTAGCTATTATTGGAACTTAGCCTTCCTCACTCAGTTTAAATCTTTGATCCTTGGCACTATCACCAAACATTCTAAAAATCCTGAAATTCTTTCTGAATTTCTACATGTCACTACATTTAAAAGAAAAAAAAATTAATGTTAGTATTTTCACCATGTATTTATAGCCTCCATTTTTAATTCCATTAAGAGTGAGAACTCTGACTGGTTCATATTAAATTACAGGCATCTAGCATGGATTCCATAAGCATAGTAAATGCTATAAATATGTGAAGCATAGTTGAAGTCACTGACCCAACTGTTTGAAAAATCACACCAACCAAATACCATTTCACCCACAGGTTTCTGAATAAGGAAAAAAAAACAATTGAAATTAAACTGGATATACTGATAAATGATTGACTGGCCTCAGTAGGACAGTCACTGGTCAAAGTTAGAACAAAGTTGAAGATTTAGGATTGCAGTTGATAGAGAACTTCTGATACCCTGTAAGCCAGGCATTTTGCTAATCACATGCTAATACAAATAAGAAGATCTTTAATTGTATATATATATATATATGTATGTATATGTATATATATAATAAACAAAGGTCAAGTCTCATAAAAATCTCTCACTCTCAATACCTGCTTAGGCAGATGAAATGAACGGACAACAGAGAAGACAGAATCACTAGCCACTCACACACGACTATCAGTATCCAAGTCTGAGAGACAAAAGCTGAGAGACAAGCAGCCCTTGGGTGCCATAATTCTAATGATTGCACATATAATTACGGTTGCCCAGCAACTGTATATCAGCTCTGACATTCCTTGGTCAGATGAGGCAAACTTTCTGATACTAGAGCTATCTAAATGAAACAACCATTTAATACCTCCCAGTTTGTTTTGGCACAAGATGATCAGTCAGTGGTAACAATCAAGCCACCAAGAGAAACAGGTTGTTGTTGTAGGCTCCTGTACTCTTCTTGCTGCCTGTGTGAGTTTCGATTTCATTTTGCAGCTCTGCAAAACACAAAACTGGAAGCAAAATCCTTTCTCCCACTTTGTATTGTACTAAGATGCAACTATTCATATCAACTCTTAGCATCCAAAAAAGTTGAATTATTGCATTATGCTTCACACCAAATGGTGGCAAGTTCAGTAATATTTTATTATTAGGTCACCCCATCTGCCTTTATCTTTGAAGAACTTTGAAAAGAAGAAGTCTGGCTTGGATATAAAGGGCTATATTACTCTGTCCCTAGAGCTGGGTAATTATTTTATGGTGAGATAAATATTGCCAAAAGTTCCTGAACTTGGTTATGCATTTGTACCACCTGTAGTAGGTTTTAAAGGAATTTACAGCCCAGGCTACTCTAGACTATTTCAATCACCTTCTACGAGGATAGTCCATCAGCAGTGACTTCATGGCACATAAAAACTACTAAGTTAAACAAGTATAAATTAAAATGAACAATCCAACAAATATTTAATCAATTGCGAAAAAAATCACATATTTATTTGTGTGTCTGTGTATGCACATGCTATGTGCTGTGGGATGTTCGTGGTTGTCAGAGGAAAATTTGCTTGAGTCAGTTCTTTCTTTGAACTCTTTGTGCATATTAAGGTAAAACCCAGGCAGTCAGTCTCAGCGGTTCGTGCTTTTCCCTATTGAGCTTCCTTGCTGGCTGTCTTTCTAAGCAATTTTGAAAGTTATTATCCTAGCTTTAATTCTTTTGCTGTCATAAAACACCCTGAGAAGAACCAACTTAGGGAGAAAAGGGACTATTTCAGTTTACAGTTTCTCCAGTCCATCATTGTGGGGAGGTCGAGACAGGAGCTTCAAATAGCTTAGCACAGAACATCCACTGTCAAGAGCAGAGAGGAAGGATTGTATACGGGCCTACATGCTTGCTTTCTCCACTCTTACATAATTCAGGACTCACTGCCAAGGAATTGTTCTTCCTACAATGGGCTAGGTTTTTTCTCACCTCAATTAAGCTAAGTAAGACAATCCTTCATAGACACACCCACAGGCCAACCTGATGGAGAAAGTCCTTCACTGAGCTTTTCTTCCCAAGTGATTCTAAGTTGTGTCAAGTTGGCAATTAAAACTAACCATCCCTGAGATAGATGTGTGCCACTTTTGTATATCAGAACTGAAGAAAACACTTTGAGAGTGTGAGGAAAATTCAAGTCTGCAAGAAGCCTTTAGTCACTGAAAGATAATGAATGTGCTTTTTTATTCGGTGTGACCTTTGGCATGAACAAAGGAGGAATCTGTTTAGAAATATATCTGTTGGGAAAAAGTGTCTCAGGATGTCTGACTTCCTTCAGCATTTGGAAATGCTTATTTTAGACCCACCCTTTAGACTTGGCATCCAGGAAAAGAACCTTCACTAAAAAATCACTTGATAAGATCTCTTAGCAAGGTCAGTTGCTTTCAAATCTCTATGGCAGCTAGGTGGGCTGGAAAGATATTTTAAAGTTGTGCGTGTGTGTGTGTGTGTGTGTGTGTGTGTGTGTGTGTGAGAGAGAGAGAGAGAGAGAGAGAGAGAGAGAGAGAGAGAGAGAGAGAGAGAGAGAGAGAGAGAGAAAGAGAGGAGGGAGGGAAGGAGGGAGGGAGGGACGGAAGGAGGGAATGAGATACACACACAGAGTTTGAAGTTGAAATTTTTATATTTGTGTGCAGGTAGGTCTGGAAATATGAAAAGTTATTTTATTTAGCACACTTCCTGTACAGAGCCCTGAAACAGACCATAATTTATTCAATGACTAATTCTTCACGCAGGAAATCCATACTATTCAGAGCAGAGCTAATGGCATTGACCTTGGAGCAAACTACCTCACTATAAGGTCAAATTTTCACTTCCTGCTATGGAGACCCTAAGCATCTTCCTTGACCATTCTGTGTTGGTTTTCTCATCAAATGATAATAGTATCTTTCCTTTTATATGACTGTTAGAATAATTGCCATAGCTGGCTTAGGTATTATTTCTACTGCACACAGCATACTGTAGGTTGTCTGATTTCTAAGCTTTGTTCTCTCAATCTGCACACAGTCCTATATCTGGTGAACACCAGATGGCAAATATTATTTTTTTTAACCACATGAGTTGTTATTTTAAAATATTCTGGTAGTGTGTAGGCTACATGTACAACACATGATTTCTGGTATGAGTTCTCCTGATAACCAGATCTTGTGAATTTCTGGCCAAGGTGAAACTTCATGAAGCTATGTTGAAAGTCATATTTCTCTCATGAATGCTTGCCAGCAGAGTGTGCTGTATGCATTAGGGTATTAGGGAAAGATTCAGATTTGTGATCTGCTGCTGTCCGTATGTCCATCAGGCTGTCTTGATGTTCAAGAAGAGCAAAGTTGTGATTTAAGTAGAAGACAATAGTGTAAGCATCTCTTTCCTATATATTTGAGTATACTTTCTTCTTCCCCCCTTTCTCCAGTTCAATCATTTACCAGATGCTCAATCATTTACTCAAACCATGGATGTTAATTTTCAGTCTTACTATGGGTATTAATTGATGTGTTCAATTTGAGGTGATAAAAAAAGATTCTTTTTAAAAACAGCTTTATAGAGATGTTGTTCCCTTACCAAATTTTATTATGTTTACATAGTTGTATAAATACCACCACAATCAGTTCTAGAACATTTTTATCAAGTCCTCAAATGGGTACCATACCACCAGCAGTCAGTCCTCACCTCAAGCAATAGCCTTTTAAAATGCTTGTTGAAATCTCTATGAAGTAAGTGCTCCAGGATTGGACAACCTCAGTAAGCCAAACAATATGTAAACTATTATGAGTGAAACATTTTCCTAGGCTCTAGCAATAGGGAGAGAACCAAGGGAGATGGCCAACCAATACCATGTCTCCGTTAACTGACGTATGTTGGAGTCCACAGATGAGTTCCAGATTAAGAACAAAGTATAGAAAAACCCATATTAGTGACAGAGGGAGCCAGGATTTCTGCCAGGTAACTAGTAAGTTGGGGATTGACATGTGTGACTTCAAAGCCTGTATTTGCTAAAGGAGAACATGACATTAAAATCTCAGATGAGTAAAACTACTAGATGCTTCACTCCAGTCAGCCATGCAAATCCCTGGATTTTCTGCCTCCTAGCCAGCTGCCTCCTAAAGGATTTTTTTTCCTGTTGTTTCCAAAGAAAATGTAAAGTAAAAAACACAAAGACACTCGGTTGTCAGCAGCCAATGTATAAGGCTTTTCTGCCCTGGATACAGTTTGCTAAGCCAATGGCATCTTTGTTAGGAGAGTTATGGGATGGGAGTGGGGTGAGAAGTGCCAAAGGGTAATTAAAGTGACTTACATTTCTCTTTCTTCCTGCCGTAATCCTGAGGATTTGAGTTCTTCAACAAATCAAATTCAGTTGGAGTTTTAACCTTCTTACATGAAAAGCCAGGTTTAAAAATAGCCGTTCATGCTCCGATGACTGTAAACAAACATTGGTGTATGGAGTCGACTGAAGGGCAACAGACATTACATAGCTCTGAAAGAATGTGGAATTTAATATAAACGGAGCAACTCTCCTACATATGTGCTCTGTCTTTGCTCTGTATTGCCAGTACAGTTCTTTGTGGGGAAAGAATCATCATAAAATGTTCATGTCGAGAAAAACTTTAGAGACCATGGAGACTTTGCTGTTGTATTTGCCAAGTGGAGAGACAGAGAACAGGGCCATGGTGATTGTGGCATAGCTAGTGAACCAAGCAGAATGAGGTTGCCTAGTATCTCTTTTAAGGTTTCAATGGCCAGATAGCAACTGAATCTACTTGAGTAGTACATCTTATGATATTTTAAAAATAGGGAACATCCATTCATATTCCTATGAACAGATATCCTGACGGAGATGCATAACAGGCATTTGGGCCACCAACTAGCTCCCAAATCAATAGCATGAAGATTTAATATTAGTTATAAATGCCCGGCCTTAGCTTAGGCTTATTTTTTTTGATATTTTTTAATTAATTTTTTTAAAACATACCAAACATAGTTCTCCTTCCCTCCCCTCCTCCCACTCACTCCCCAGCTCCCCCCCCCCCAACCCCACCATTTACTCCTCAAAGAATATAAGGCTTCCCATGCGGATGGAGTCAACAAAGTCTGGAATATCAGGTTGAGGCAGGACCAAGTCCCTCTCCCCATATCAAGTCTGAGCAAAGTAACCCTCCAGAGGGAATGGGTTCCAAAAAGCCAGTTCATGCATTAGGGATAAACCCTGGTCCCACTGTTAGGCTTGTTTATTGCTAGCTCTTGTAACTTGTTTCTCTTCATTTCTGTTTTGCTTTGGGTCCTTTTACCTTTCCTTCCCCAGCTTCTCCTGTCTGGTTGGTGGCTGCTTGGCTTCTGGTCCAGAGCATGTCCTTCTCTTTCTCCCTCATTCTCTCCTCTCTGGCCTAGATTTCTCCTCCTACTCATTCTCTCTGCCCACCAGCCCTCTCCTGTCAAGTTATTGGCTGATCAGCTTTTTATTAGACCATTCAGGTGCCTTAGGCAGGCAAGGTAAATCACACCTACACATGGTTAAATTAATGTTCTGCAGCATAAACAATTGTAACACACCTTTACCTAGTTAAATATTCTACAACAAAGATGCATATATCTTTGATATTTTGAGGACCTGCTTTTCAGTATATGATAAATTGCAATAAAGTGCTTAATTTTTTCTAAATTTAATTTACCTCTTGAGAAACAAGTATAGATCTATACTGAGTTGTTGGGATGGCCTTGTGCAAGTAAGCAGTTGGTGTTTAATTTGTGCCCACTCCCTTCTCTCTTTACCCTCTTCCCTTCTTTTCGTTTAGAAGGTTTTGTGTCTTCTACATACCTTTGAGTCACTAAGGACATTTGCTGAGCAAAGTACGGTCACCTTGCATAACTGTGTTGATTACTTTTCACATGCTGTGATAAAATGCCATGATCCAGGCAAGTTTAGAAGAGTCTATTTTTGCTTACTCTTTCAGAGAGCTGAGAGTCCATGATGGTAGAGTTGGTTGAATGGTAGCTGGATCAGGAAGTTGAGAGCTTATCTTTAAAAGCTAACATAAGTAGAAAGAAAACAACTAGAAATGACATGGTTTTTAAACCCTCAAAACCTATCTCCAATGTCATACTTCCTCCTAAAAGGCCATATTCTTAAACCTCTCCCCAAAGCACCACCAAATAAGGATCAAGTATGCACATGTGAACCTATAGGGGATTTCTCATTCAAACCCCAATATGGTCCAAAGTGATCATTATGATTACTACAGCTGTAACTGTGTATTAGATATCTTCCTATATTTAGACATCTTGTGAACACTGAATATTATATTCATCATAATCTATTGTTATGTTCCCCTGGTAGGGCTGAATAAATGGAAGTCCAGAAAGCAATACTAATGTGAGGACCTCATGGCTCAAATTCATATCTTCAAATCCTGTGCTTACCCTTGGTTCTTGTACCACCTCATTGAGTATGATTAAAAACAAGCATATCTTTTAGTATTTATCATACAGTCTTGAGAAAATCAGAGGGGGCTGGCCAAGAGTATTGGTTTTGGAGTTGTAGAACCTTATTCAAATCATTATCTTTGCCCTGCTTGCTGTGTGGCACTGTGAAGGCCTTGAGACTTCTCTGCACCAGTTCCTCACGTACATCAGAACAGCAATAAAAAACAGATATTATAAAAGTTAAATGAATATTTTTGAAAGGTGATGTTTGTAGCATCCATTGAAAAATACTGGAAATGCCATTGGCACAGCAGATTATAGGCATTAATTAGTTTGCAGTCCTTTTAATGACCAGAGAGGACAGAAGGGCTACAGAGTCCCCTATGTGTGCAGTCTTGACTGTCATTTACACTGTTAAAAACATAGGTGAGATACTGGTATTGTATAATGAAACCAAATCTACTATGTAATTCTGAAACATGGATATCTGGCTCAAGGAGAGAAAGGGTAAAAATAGGCCAAAGAAGAGCTATCTCAAACCAAGAACAGATACAGCTTAAGAAAAGAGCAAAAAATGTCAAGCTTTTTTATAAGTACTCACTACACATAAAACATATTTATTATGACCACTAAGAATATCAACCTGTATAGATATTTTCATTCCAGCAATTGATTGAAATAAACTTTGCCAATAAAATTGTTACCACTATATTTCTGTTACCTGGTTATCCTGAGTCAGAGAAAGAACCAAGAACCTAGATAATCCTATCCAAGTCATCCTTCTGATTTTACCCCAGGAAGCTTGCTGATACCTGCTAGATATTTAAAAAGTAGTTAAATAATAATAAACAATGCTTAAGTTGTATGATCAGTAGGCAGCAGATCATGCATTCACAGAGTTCATATTGATACTCATATTTAACTCTGACAGTATCTTTGTTTGAGACAGTGTATCATATAATGAAGGCTGGCCTCTAGCTTGATATTTAGGTAAATATGACCTTGAATTTTGATCCTTTTGCATTATGAGTGCTGGGATTACAGGTATATGTTGCTACATTTACTTATGTGATACTGGCAATCAAATCCAGGGCCTTGGAAACACTAGGCACGCATTATAGTGAAAGCTACACTTAAAACTCCCTTACAATAATCTCATGAGTGAATAATTAATAAGTTATTTATACCTTTTATAAATGAGGAAGGTTGAGAATTGAGAGGCTAAGATATTGTGTCCCTGTGTGTCAGGGAGCTCCCACTCTTAGCATGGGGTAAGACAAAGGAGTAAATGAACAAATAAATGTATCTTCTGTATGATACCAGGTGTCAAGTGGTTGAGAAATTAGTAGGGTCTGGATAGATAGGAACAAAAGAGTTACCTAATATTTGTGGCCCCTGGGTGAATGAATGGCTGGGGGCATCAAAGTTGGGAGTTCCTTAGGGAGGGGGAATGTGCATAAGGGCATCAGAAATAAAACCTGAATGGTAAATAAAAACTGATATGTTAAATTTCTCTTGTTTTCCAGTTTAGCCTGGGATTTTATGACTCTTCTATACACATAGTAATTCCTAGTATTATTGTCTCCAGGATAATAACTATAGACTCACTTTCCAAGTGTAGTCTTTTGGCCACTGCTCGATTTCTGTGAGACCGTGGGTTTTTGAGAATGCTAAAATGATCCTCATTTTCAATTGTTGTGAAGCTTGGATAATCTAGGAGCCCATAAATGACATTAAAATTTAAGAAACGGATATAAAAATGTAATTGCAGCTGGTTTGAGATTCCTACCCATTCTGCCATTTGTTATAATTTTATTACCATAATGTTGCTTTGTTCAGTCGATACTCTCTATAGCAGGCCCCCATGTCTTCTCACAGCAGCATAGTTTATAAACAGCAACACAGCCTCAGTCCATACCTCTGTGCTCTACAAAACACAGAGCATCATTTAGACACAACTTTACAATCTCTCGCATCTGAGTCACCTTGCTTCAGTGCCTCTGTTGACAGTAAACCCAACAGAACATATTGTGTGAAAACACTTCCTCTTCTCAAGGGCGAATCTATTGTCTATTGCTTTTACAAAGGGCAGGCTGATTGGTGAGCAAATTGTCCTGGGAGAAAGCAACTGACAGTACTCGGGGACTCTTAGATCCTTGCTGTATTAAACCAGATAGTATATATGAGAGTGCCCAACTCAAAGCCTGATGGAACTGCTAATGGAATTAGTGGTGGGATGGATGGGCAGCATCTTTGAATCTTTGTAAGATTAAGCACAAAGACAAACAGCTTCTCACTGAACCATGCAGATCCACCTGTAACAATTCATAGTCAAAATTTCATGACAATTTCTATATCTAGAATGGTGACAAGGTAAAACCTTTGGTGCTGCTGACCTTCAGTTTACAAGATGAATGTGTGGCACCATTTCCTTCTAGCCATGTCTTTTGATATTAGCAATAGATTTACACGTGCTGTAAGTGGATTTTTTCCCAATGTAAAGATGTGAAGCTAGGCGGCATTGTTACATGTAGTTTCTTAAAGTGATGCTGGACTCCTCTGGGGCTCTTTGTAGGGAAGTGAGATATTTTCTGTTTTGAACGGTGTATATTGATAATGAGACGCTCAATGAGATGACTCTAGGAAACTTTCCTGTCTGCCTTTGCTCCAAGTTCTCTGTTAATGATGGAAAACAGAGCCCCACTGAGCAGAAGGGAAGCTTCTGGGGATTCCTCTATTATCAGCTGGTGATAGCATCAAATGAGAACATTCATAGAGGGACTAGTTACCCAGAGCACAGGTTCTGGAACCAGGAAAAACAGTTTGAATGTTGGCTTTCTTTGGCTGTTAAAGGTAACATTTGAGCACCTCTGTTAGCACGTGAGTGTTGGCTTCCATAAAAAATGAATATGATGTTATTTGTGTGGCTAGCAATAACCTCATTGACTTGAGTCCAGTGTAACAGATGCATTTGCCCATATCCTCTTAAGGGTAGGTAGATGCCCATTCTATATCCTATGACTGGCACATAGATACATAGCTTCATACTTTGCTGTGGTGAATCCAACTTGGGGATTTCTGATGAGATTTTCTTGGGATATATTTCTAGCAGCCTTCAGTGGATGCCTAACTCTTGCTTCATGACAAAGTTTGGGGACCAGACAAATATCCACCTTCATAGCAGAGTAGGCAGAGGTTAAACCTACACTTAGCTCACTTTTCTCCTGACTTCCCTTCTTGCAGCTGTCCCTGATCAGAAAACTTTTGCATGCTCCTCTTGAGCTCTCTGCTTGGGCAACTTGTTCCAGAATTTGGAACGTGTCATTGAAAGACAGCTGCTCAAAAGTGTTAGGTCAATTCTCTTCCTCCCTTTTTTCCAGCATTTTCCCTCAGCTCTTCATTTGTTTTCTCTGCTAGAAAGTTACTCTCCCCTTGCTGAAAGCTGGGAAAGTTCCTTAGAAAAGAGAAAAGGAGACAGTGAGTTTGACAGTAGTATTTACTGTGCAAACAATAGATTTGCATTCAATATAAAGAACAAAAAATAAAAACACATGGGCAAAAAACAAAAACAGAGGAGATCGTCTGAGATTCACAGAAGAGGAAACTGCAATGGCCAATATATATAATAAAAGTTATCTAATATCAGTAAGAAAACATGTAATGTTGAACCCATTCTATAACAAAATGAAAATTATCTGATAATATTAATGCTGGAAAAATGTAAATCAACACAAACACACATAATTCCTGGTTGATATTTTCTTAGTTTTACAATTTGGCCAAAATTCATTCAAAATCATGTTTGATTGAGGATACTTATATTTTATAATTAATTATATTTCTAACACTATTTTATTTCTATTTGTTGTATATGCACAAAAATCTGGCATATTTTTATACAGAGCATAACAGTAATAAACACCCCAATAGACTAACAAATATTGAAAACGATTTTACTATTCATTGCCAGAAGAATGAGCGAAGCAATTGTAGTGTATGTATGGAGTGAATACCAGGTTAAAACAAAAAAAATGTGGTGATATATTGTATATTTAATAAAGTCAGTCCAGAATATCAGAGGACTTTGAATGCCATTTATAGTCAGAAATTTTTGGCATGGCTGGCCTAGGTTCCAGTTACAGACCCACAGTTCCAGTAGTTCCACAGCTGCTTAGTTCCAAATAAATACACAGAGGGTTATATTAATTATCAACTGATTGATCTATCGCTCAAGCTTACCACTTGCTAGCTCTTGTAATTGAATTCAACCCATATTTCTATTTCTATTTAGGCTCATAGCTTGGTACATTTTTCTCAGTGCAGCATTCTCTTCCTGCTTCTTCTGCCTCTCCCTACCATATGATGCTTTTCTCATCTATTTCTCAGAATTATCTTACACTTATTTCCCTGCCTCTACTTCCTGTCTAGTTAGTTGACCAATCAGCATTTTATTAAACCAATATTTACAGTGTCAAAAATTGACAACACACAAAAGCAATATCTCACAACACTTCTCCTTTAAAAAAGGGACCCTGAATTCAGTATTCTTTGTTTAGCTTCTTTCAAGACCATTATTTATAATTACTTATAACTAATACCATAGACAAAGACAAACATCCATAATTCATTTTTTTGGGGGGGGAATGTGGGCATAGTTCTCTAGACTACTTCCTGCTGATTGAGTGTGCTGGTAATCTTATGGAGATCCAGAGAAAATTAAGGACTATGGTCAAGACCTGACTGAGGTATTCTGTGAAGCTGAGTCATCTCAACCAGTCTCCTTGAAGCTGTTCTGAATACAGATCTCAGAGGAAACTGCAATAGAGGTGCTCTGAAATGTTGGTTCATCTGGGCCATCTGTTCCAATTGAAGATTTTTCAGGGGTCTTTCTCAATCAAACCTGATTTTCTTTAACCCAGAAATATCCACAACCTCTCATTTCCAATGGAAATTAAAAGAAAACCTCTTCTTTAAAGCAATGTATCCTTAACTTCAATTTTAAAATCAAGGCATTTACAAAATATATTGTAGGTTGGATTAATCCAGCAACATTTATAATCTGATGTTTCTTATCAGCTCTTACTCCTTTCTCAGAAGTCAACAATTAAAAGACAACAAAATATATAATTTCCAGACTCTATGTGTTTTCCATCTTTATGTGGCTTATAAATATATTGTTTTCTTTATTTCCTTTTTAAGGACTTTGTCCTTTACCCTTTCCTTTCGTATCCCAAGCCTCTGTATATTTTTAAATGCACTATAAACCTTTTAGAGACATTTTTTTTTGTCTGATTCTGTCTTTACTTTATTTTTCTCTTTTTTCTGACCATATCTTTAATATACTAAGGTGTGGCTAGGATTAAAGGCTAGGCTATAGATACTTACTCCACCCATATCCTTGGTCTGTGAGATCATATGTTTACCAACCACGTTTATTCACCCAACAATGGGGGAATTTTAGGATCTATATTGCCATCAAGTAGAGCACCACTGCTCATAAACACCATTGAAATGTTTGGCAGCAGGGCCTCTTAAAAGAGCCTCAGGTTTTTGCCCCTAAGGCAGAATCAGAAAGCCTCTGTTAAAGGAGCTGTGTTTTTGCTTGTCACCAGCAAACAGAGGCCACTGATAGAGAAAATACTGTTATCAAATAGCCATGCTTAACTCTGTTCCCCTTTTATCTGTAAGAACAGAAGCCTTAAATCCATCATATGCAGTTTGTGCTTGTACTGAAGCTTTTGTGAGACTTCAGGAACCAGTCTTGTTGCAGCTTTAGGTGTAGGCTGCAAGCCTGACATTTTGTAGTTCAAGCTTGCACACCACTTTGCACCACGACCCACTTGGGAGACACAACTAGGAAGCTGTTTTTGGCTCTGTTTCTGTGATCTGGAACCTTTTAAAAACTTTCTCAGGCTTTATGTGATGTACATGTACCACGTTGTGTGCTATTTGTATTCAGAAGTTTCTCTAGCCTAAAGGTCTGGACCCATAGTTCCATAGCTGCTTAGTCCCAAATAATCACACAAAGGCTTATATTAAGTACATGCTATTTGGCCTATGGCTCAGGCATATTACTTGCTAATTCTTACTCCTAAACTAACCCATGATTAGCCATTTGTCTTAGTTCGTTTCTCAGAGCAGCATTTTCATCCCTTTTCCTCTGTGTATCCCTTGCATCTCTCTCTTCTTCCTCTTCCCAAACTTTTCTTAGTCTTGTAGCTCCACCCATACTTCTTGCCTGCCTTCTGGCCAGTCAGCATTTTATCAAACCAATAGAGTGACAAATGTTGACAGTGTGCAAGAGCAGTATCCCACAGCAAAAATATATAAATTTATATGATATAGATCAATATTGAAAATTTGGAAAATATAATAATCAAATGATGTAAACTGCAAAGGAATATAGTCAATGATACCGTTAAATTACTCATTTTAGAATATCCTTGTACATTTTAAAAAATGTTCATAAATATTATAAATGTATATGATTTTCACTTAGGCTTTGACCTTACAAGATGCTGGCTGAGGATTTAGGAAGGCTCAGCAGATCAGAGTTGTAAAAAATGTAGAACACAAATGTCTGTGAGTTGTTTTAGTATTTTGAAATACTACAATTCTGATACAAATATAAGAAAATGTACTTTATCTGGGGTACAAGATTTAAACATTTGGTAGTTTTCTTTAAGCCTTGTATAAAGTACTTTTTGTGTTGCTATGACAAAATTATTGGTAAAGGCAATTTAAGGTAGGGCAAATTTTTTAACTCACAGTTTGAGGGAACAGTTTATCATTATAGGGAAATCATGACAGTCCTAGCATGAGGATGCTGTTCACGTCATATGTAGAGTCAGAAAGGATGAAGATGAGAAGGAAAGAGAAGGGTGGATAGGAAAAGAGGGTGAAGGGATGGAGAAAAATGGAGAGGACAGAGGGAAAATCTCTCTCTCTCTCTGTATATATACATACATATTTGTTTGCTTTCTCCTTTTTTCTTCTTTATCAGACATGCCAGGATCTTTTCTCCTAGGTGGTCCAAAATTATCTTAAGATGACAGTACTAACTAAATATGTCTTTTCTCACCTGGAATATTTTTTATTTGAAAACTAGAATGTAATTTTAGAGTTCTGATTGAGAACTACAGACTTATAGTAATGCTGAGATAGTTAATGTCCTTGATAATGATACACAGCTGATTTTGTTTTTGATCTGCACACTCACCCACCTAGCCATTTTATTCAAATCATAAAAGTCTTGCAAGTTTCTTTTGTTGCATAGAACCTTCTAGATGATCATAGTCAACACTGATCCTTTTAGGATATTGAGCAATACTTACAGTATTTAAACAATAATGTGATTATGATAAATTTTATGTTAGTTTTTACATTGTTAACTTTAAAGTGTTAAGTATTTAAATTTTATCTATTTTTAACTCAAAATAGCTGGTAACTTCTATGATTGTCATAAAATCATCTCTTAAACACACTTCTACATTTATAAGTGATGCCTAAAACAATTTGTTTAAAGTTAATTTTTAGTAATTATAATTAGTTCAGCATTTTTTCATATAATTTATGAGCAAGTCATCAACAACACGCTAAGGAAATATAAAAGATTTGTATTTCTATCTAAAGTTTCACATCTTGATTCATTTCATGGTTGTGTGAATGTGTTCTCTTTATATTAATTTAGCTATTTAACTGACAAATATTTAACAGCATGTCTGAACTAGTTACTTCATATGAAACTAGGAATTAGAAGAAAGAATAGACAGACATATTTCTCTAGCATTTATGATTAAACCTGACTTGAGCTAAAAAACAGAATGTTTCCAAGAAAAGACATCTAGGCTTCATCTGTCATTAAAGTTCATTTGGATTTTATCTTCTAAAACAAGTTAGAGGATTATTATGTGCCATTATCTTGCTCTGGACAGTCTGAAGACTGTGATTGTCATAATCACACATTATGACACATTATAACTAAGTCTGATTTCCTTCCATACTCACTCTACTTGTCAGTGACCTCAGAGAGCCCTAGACTTTCATTAATAGCTTCTTGATATCTTAAATAGACTTTGGCTATCTTCACCCAAGTTTACTGGTATTATGGGGAAAACAGGCCAAATTTGCTATATCTTTAACATCAAGGAAGATTTCAAGTGTTAGAAAGTGAATTGGTTTGTCCCATGAGAACTTAAGTGAGAACCAAGAATTTATGGCCATTAGATAGGACTCCTTGCCTAGTAAAGTTCTGTTTACTCTCTGTTTATCAGAAGCCCAAGGGATGGGGAATAGCACAACATATCTCAGTCTCAGAAGTTTTGACAACTTTGGGTAAGTACTTCCATTTTGCAAGGGAAAGTAGGTATTTCATATATAGTGGAATAAATACCAGTTCTTGTATTTATCTACGGGATGGATACCAGAGTAACTTTCAGACTGTGACAACAAGAAATACCTTCAGATATGGTGAGGTGTCCACAGAGGAGGAAATTGCTTCTGGTTGGACCCCTTTCCTCAGAATATTAATTAACAGAATTTTGATTTATTTTAAAATCCCATGCAAAGAGAATGCAAATGCTTATCTGTAGTATGAGGTTTCTGGCCCGGACTTTCGGGCCTAACCTCAAGGTCTAGGCCCACAGACCCACAGACCCGCAGTCCCGTAGTCCCACAGAGACACACAGAAGCTTCCAATAGTTTTAGGCTGATCAGCCTTAGGCCCAGGCATATAGCTTGCTAACTCTCTACCCTTAAGCTATCCCATGTCTCTTGTTCAGCCATGCGGCTCGGTTCCTTTCTTAAAAGCTGCATGGTTGTCCTCTGCATCCTGCAGCTTCTCTCTGGTGCTCTGTCTGGCATTCTGCTTTCAGACTTTTCCTAGTCTGGTAGCCCCGCCTACACTTCCTGCCTGCCTTTGCCCAATCAGCTCTTTTTATTAAACCAGTGGGTGGCACAATTATTTACCATGAAACAGCACAATTCCCTACACTTATCGAACTTGGGTACAGAAGTTGTAGATCTTGGTCTGCAGGTAAGGATCATATATTGAGTTTTGATTATGAAATTTGAACATTAATCTCTTTCATTCCCAAGGTAATCCTTTCCCATATGCAACAAACTTGGAGAGCATATTTTAAAGATCAATGAGCTACATGATGGGCTGAATAGAGTTCTGAGTGACAAGGTGTTGTAGAATGATAGCCAAATTATAAATTACATATGACAAAGATAGCTTCAGTGGACTAAATTGAACAAAATTTAGGGATAGTTACAAAATTTAGTATGGCTTAAGAATTAGATCCAAGTTTTTAATTTTAAATATTTAAGTATTTTAAACTATCAGTTTAAATTTTCTATTTAAATTTAATAGAATTCAATTAATAGAATTCTATTTCAATTTAAATTTCTATTAAATATTCTAAATTTTAATTTTATATAATATTAGAAGTGATAAGTATGTAAATCATATAATCTTGGGTTTTTTTCTTCATTCTTCTGTGATTCATTCCTCTGACAAAAGCAGCTTAAGGGAGAAAGGGCTTTGTCTGGAGAGATGGCTCAGTGGTTAAGAGCAATTAATGGCTACTCTATTAGAGTTCCCAGGTTTAATTTCTAGCAACTACATGGTAGTTAACAACCATCTATAGTTCTGGCATAAAGGTGTACATGCAGGTAGAACACTCATACATTAAATAAATAAGTAACCTCCCCCCCCTTTTTTTTTAAAGAAAGGGCTTATTTTGACTCAGTGTATAAATACATGTAATAATTTTAAACTTGTAGTTTCTTTAGTATGTCTTTATTTTCTTTTCAATTTTTTTCTTTTCTTCCTTTCTTTGAATCACTGTGTCTTGAACCTCTGGTGCCTTGTGCATGCTTGAGAAGAGTTCCGCCACTGAACGACATTTGCCCTTCATATCCTCCTCCAAATCTGTAGTCATTATACAAACAAATACATATTTATTTTCCTTCTAAAGTGTATATGTATCATGAAAACTTTGAAAATGCCCAAAAGCACAAAAATTGCTGATAGTCATTTCCCTAGGAAATGAGCTTTGGGAACCTGGGAGCTTATTTGTATGTTGACACACACGTGTAATGTAAAAAGGCGTGAAATGGACAAGAATGGTGATTTGCAAGTGTGCTGTATCAGAAGCACAGATGGACGTGATTCTTGTCTTTCCATGATGCTGGGACTTAATTGAATAACAAATTCACAAGTTACCTCAACATTTTTTATTTAAAAATCTTTTAAATTTATTTTACAATCAACCATGGATTTCCCCTTCTCATCTTTCCCACTCCACCTAGCCTCATCCTTTCGAAACTCCAAAAGGAAAGGCCTCCAATGGAGAGTTATGAAAGCCTGGTATATTCAGCTGAGGCAAACCAAAAGCCCCCCTCCCCTGGATCAAGGTTGAGCAAGGTATCCCACCATAGGTAATGAGCTCTATAAAACCAGATCATGCACCAGGGATATATTCTGATCCTACTGACCACAGCACCTCCAACAATCCAAATTACACAACTATCTGCTGTATGCAGAAGGCCTAATCCAATCTGCTACAGGCTCTGCAGCTGTCAGTCTAAAGTTCTTGAGTTCCTATGAGCGTGGTTCAGCTGTCTCTGTAGATTTCCTGGTCATGATCTTGACCCTCCTTGCTCATATAATCTCTCTTTTCTCTCTTTTAATGGATTCCTAGAGCTTGGCCTCATTGTTGCCTATGGATCTCTTCACTTGGTTCCATCAGTTACTAGATGAAGGCCCTATGATGGCAGGGTATTCACCAATCTTGTTATTGGGGTAGGCCAGTTCAAACTTTTTCTTCACTGTTGCTAGTAGTCTAAGCTGGGGTTTTCTTTGTGGATTCCTGAGATTTTCTTTGCAGTAGTTTTCTCCCTTGCCCTATAGTATCTTGACATGTTACCTCTTCTCTCTAAGTCACCAAGTTCTATTGATTTCACTTGGTACATATGGTTACTGGATATTACAAATTCTTTTATTCTAATGTTAACCCGAAGTATTAGTACAAAGATTATATATTACATTTCACATACATATGTATATATTGAAATGTCTGTCTGTTTGTCTGTATGTATGTATGTATATGTGGTGTTATAGAATGCTTAAGAAAATGTTAAAATTGTTGCAGAGTTAAAAGAGATGGACCTGAAGATTGTAGCAGAGAATTATACAGATTAGAGGAGAAGTCTATATGTGCAGAGGTGTTAATGGAGCAGAATTATCAAATGTATGTTCAGGTGGAAGGCAATTCTGAGTGGGCAATACATCACGAGCAGTAGAAATAGAGCCTGTGTATGGAAGTGAAGTAGAGCAGGCATCTTTTGCTATGGATGTTTTGTTGGATTAACTTTATAATGAGTGACCTGTGTGACAGGTCAGTGTGTCTGCCACCTTTCAGTGTTGAGATGCACCTCCTTTTAGGATTGTATGTTGGTGTGATTGATAAGCTCATGCATCTGTTGTTTTTGATATGATTAGATTTATCACAGAAGTAATTATTTATTGGAACAAATGATTTATCAGTTGTGTCTCCTGATGTGCTGGCAGATGGTGATTATTTACTTGTATAAACAAGATGTAGAGTTATTCTCTCTTGGCTCTTGTACTTAGAATGGAATATCTCAGGTCAAGGCTGTTGCTTTATGAAGTGGAATAACTCAAGTATATCTACAGCTTGAAAGTTGATATTCTATAAAAGAAGAAGTAATTTATCATGGGCCCAATCTGCTTTCAAAGCCAATTTGTTTGGGGCTTATTATAATGCACTAAGGATGCACAGAGTGGCTTAAATGTTTCATTCAGTTTATAGGTATAGTCAGAGAAAAATAGGTATATCTTACATGTAAATGCTAAGGTGATACACACACACATGTATATACTCCTTTTGCTTTGTTTCATCATGTAACACCAACAGTTCTCCTTACAAAATTCAGGAAAATTTAAACAACACTTACAACAACTTTATTAGGCAGATAATTACCAGTTGTGTAATCTTGAGTAAATCACTTTTTTGGAAGCATTTGTATTTTCTTTTCATAATTTTTATGTCTAATTATCATCTGTCTATCTATCTATCCACCCGCCCACTCGCCCACCCACCCGCCCGCCCTCCCGCCGCCCGCCCATCCATCCATCCATCCATCCATCCATCCATCCATCCATCCATCCATCCATCTATCTACCTTTCTTTCTCTCTTTTTTTTCTTTGTGTGTGTGTGTGTGTGTGTGTGTGTGTGTGTGTGTGTGTGTATGTGTGTGTTTGTGTGTAGAGTTTAGAGAACACTTCATGGTAGTTTGCTCTCTCATTTCCTTTTGTAGGCTGCAGTGACCAGACTCAGGTTGTTAGAATTGGTGGCAAGCATCTTTTTTTGCTGTGGCATCTAACTAGCACACCAGTTCATTTTCTTATAAAATTCATATAATGCTTCATCTTTCCAGATTACTTCACAGAATTATAAAAATAACCATCAGTACCACCAACAAAGTGCTACTATCTAAACCCAAAACCCTATTCTGGTTTAGACTTTATTATACATTCATTTTTAAATCATGTACTATGATAGTGTTACTAATTCAATTAAGTGAAATAAGAATGGTTATTTAGATGAAGAAAATGAGGATTAAAGATGTTATTTGGAACACCCAAAGCAACATGGCAGAAGGTGGTTTATAGCAGATTGGTGATAATGCCAGAACCAGCCCTCTGTGCTGTATTCTTTGAGCCACGTAGAATTCTGAATATGAGACTGATACACATCATATGACTGTGTGGCCAGAAGACATTTGCTTCTCTCATTTGTATGGTAAAGTTTCAAAGGTTGTAGTTGTTGAAAAGACCTTTTATTCATCATTACATTTACTGTTTTGTGTGTTTGTTTGCATGATCTGTCTCTGTGTGTTTGTGAGTGTGTATGTGCATACATGCACATGAAATTGCTCACAAGTAGAGAGAACCCAGATGACAGATTTTAGGGAATAGTTTCTTCCTTCTACCTTTATGTTGGTTTTAGGAACTTAACTCAGGTCCCTAGATTTGCTTCACAAGGACTTTCTACCTGCTGAACTCTCTTACTGGCTCCCAGAAGGCCCTTGCTTGTTCAGCTATTTGTTTCTGGGATATATACTATCCATCATAAGAGATTGCTTATTGGGAGGCTACATTTAGGCACTGTGTATGGGATGTGGATACATTAAATAATACTGGCGAATACTAAATATTTATAACTGTTCAAAAGCAAAGAAAAAGAACCAATACTCACCCTTTCCCCATAGGTTCACATATTTACATTCCCTACAACTCTAACTTATTTGATATCTCCCTTAAAGGTCTGGTCCATCATGGAGTATGTTCTAAGAGACTATTTAGAAGTAATGAAGAATGCATGGAAGCTACATCTCAACCTTCTGTTCTGTGATATATTGAAAAACATAGAGATTTTTTTTTCTGAACATGCAAATCTACATTTATTTTTTTCCCTTTTTCAAATAAGAAAAATTTTGTTTTGAGAATATTATAGGTTTTTTAGTATCCAAGCCTAGATATACATGACTTTAGCCAATGAAACATGGAAGGTCATGTATATCAGTTCTAAACTGAGGCTCTCAAATCCATGGCTCAGCTTATTCTCTGCTGATAGGCCATCAGATCTCAGATAAGTGTAGCAATATGGTTTCTTGGTCCCGGGTGGCCAGAGGTCTGGACCCACAGACCTGCAGCCCCAGACCCCTTAGCCACCTGCTGCTGCTCAGGCCCCCAGAAATGGTTCAAACATATTAGCTTCATGCTGTTTGATCTATGGCTTAGGCACATTGCTAGCTAGCTCTTACATCTTAACTCAACTCACTCTCATTAATCTGTTTGCCATGTGGTCTGTGGCTCCTCTGTGTTCCTTACATGTTGCTCCTTTGGGTGGCTGGCTTGATCTGTCCTGACTCCACCCTTCTTTTCCTACCTATTCTAATTCCCCACCCACTTCTTCTACAGTGCTCATCAAGGGTCAAAACAGCTCCTTTTTTTTTTTTTAAAAAAAAAGATTGATATTCACAGCATACAAAAAGACATTCTCACATCATCATAGAAGAAGTAGGTGGGGAAACTTCTGTGCATGCGCATCCACTGCAGGTGCTGCAGCGAAGGCGGGTGACTTCCTGCAGTGTTGCAGCGTGACTTCTGCACACTCATGGCCAAAAAAAAAAAAAAATTCTATTTTGTGATTACCATTCTGTCTTGATTTGTGAGATTTTGCTTTTTCTAAGGATTATATTCTGCCTGTGGGGGCCCCTTAAGATCACATAGGGTCTATATGTAGCCTCGTGCTGCTGAGAGTCCCTGCATCTGTCATATTGCTAGCAAACAGAGCATTGAACACTACTGTGACACCTGTGGACCAAAGGTCGTTATTGCACCTGAATTGGTAATGGCTGATCATTATTCTATTAATGACTTCAGGTCATATTTTTTCATGGTGATTGAGAAATTCTCGAATGAATATCTTGAAGGCTTCAATGCCCCAATCCTCCTATTTTTCGGCTTGTTTCTATATTTTATGTTTCAAATTGTGAGCATGATGAAAGAGGTGGAATCTGGAACTCAACAACTGATGTCTAGGATATGTGATATGGAAATTTCAAACACTAAAATAGTGGATAAGGTTAATTTTCTAGAAATCGGTTACAATAAGCTTTCTGATAAGTCTTTCTCTTCGGATATGGATGAAGCTACACAAGAAAAATATAAGCTTTACATAATTGATGAGAACAAGAAACTCGTTAATTATGTTAATGATGTGGATCGAAAAATTACTGATTCTGTGAGGTCATTGGAAGGACTGCTTCATCAGGAAAATCAACTCTAGGAAAATCAGTGGTATCCAAACTTCAGGAATGGGAGGACCATATTGCAGTACTGGAAAAGTTATACTCAGAACAGTTCAGGTAAACCCCCGATGAGATATTATGGTACTGGAGACACTCTACGTAAGGTGGTAAACATGATGGGGCTACCCCCTTCCCCACCACTATTGTTCCCAGCTACTGTTCAATCAAAGAAAGCATTTGGAGGGTCCCCTGAATTTGTAGTGTATAGTTATGAGCCAATACATAGCAATATTGCTTCATGGTATATACTCTACTTATGTAAAACAGCTGTTAAACCAATGGTCAACAAAAAATTGAATTTGCCACATGATTGGATGCAGCTAATGGCTGACATCTTGAACCAAAGTCAAAATTTACAGTGGAGAAGCTGGTTTAGGGAGGAGGCAAGGGCCTTAGAACAACAAGGAAAAATTAGGTTTTTTTTTTTTTTTTTTTGCTTCTCAGGACCAAATTCTTGGTGAAGGTATGTTTGCTGATGTGAAGGCTCAGGCTCCTTATAACGAACATACATTATTACTATGCTGTACTGCTGTACTGAATGCTTGGGGAAAGATTTTGGACCCTGGTCAGAAAGTTGAGCCTTAGGGTCAAACAAGGCTTAAAAGAACCTTATACTGACTTTCTACAAAGGCTTACCACAGCTGTACATAGAGCAGTATCATAGCCAGAATTTAGGAGGCAGTTAATACTTTCTCTGGCCTTTGATCATGCTAATCTGGAATGTAAAAGAATGCTTATGCTTTTAAAGATCAGATATGCACCAATAGAAGAATGGATTCAGACTGCAACATCAATGCTGAATCTCTCCGTTATGACGAGGAGAATTGGGTAGGCCAAGCTATTGCTAATATTAGAGTGAGGAACCAAGACATCACTTACTTGAACTGTGGTAAACCAAGCCATATAACATGCAATTGTACCCAAGGTACTTTTGGAAATAATACCTGTTTTAGGTTTGATTCGAAGAGAAGGCCATTTCCTTCTGGGTTATGCAGAGGTGTGGTGAAGGACGACATTGGACCAACAAATGTAGATCTACCAGGGACAAAGAAGGCAACCCTTTTCCATCAGGAAATGCCTCTCAGGGCTTCCCCTGGGAAGCCCCCAAAAATCAGACTCCAAAGTCAAGGAAGGTCAGATCATATCCAGTCACAGTGGAAGACCAGCATCCTCAGGACGAGTAGGAGATCCACTGCCTGATCTAGAAGATCATATGGCATTGGATAATAGAATAAATTCAAGAGAGAAATTAAAAGTTCCAAGAAAAATCACAAAACGAATATTTTGGCAGACTTCAATAAGTGAGCAAAGACCAAAATTGAAAGTATGGGTAGATAATATTTATATCCAGGATGTTTAGATCATAACCCCACAATCTTGGCACCCCAGATGGCCTTTACAGGCAGTGGATATCCAATTTCTGGGTATTGGAACAGTATCTCAGGTCAAACAGAGTGTAAAATGGCTCAAATGCAGAAAACCAGAAGGTCAGAAAGGATGGTTGAAGCCATATATGGCTGACATAGTGGTGAATCGTGACCTTCTACAGCAATGCAATATCCAGATGAAAATCCCTCCAGCTTCTGTTATTGACTGGAGACTCAATTATGTTTCCAAAAGCGATGTTTTAAGGTGCTATGAAGAAAATTCATCAGCTGTTCATGTTGTACAAAAGAATTGCCCTATAACCACAGAACCTAAAAGGATACTCACAGTGCTGTCTTTGAGGTGATTAACAGAAAAGCCTATTTGGGTTCAGCAATGACCTTTGATAAAGGAAAAACTTCAGGCTTTGGAACAGTTAGTACAAGAGCAGTTACAGGCTCAGCATATCGAAGAATCAACCAGTCCATGGAATTCTCCTGTATTTATTGTCAAGAAGAAATCTGAAAAATGGAGGATGGTGGCAGATCTAAGAGAAATTAATAAAGTGATTCAACCTATGGGCTCCTTACAATCTGGTGTTCCTCTGCCTTCCCTATTACCAAAGGGATGGCCTATTATGGTTATTGATTTGAAGGATTTTTTTTAAACCATACCTTTATAGGAATAGGACAAATAGAACTTTGTTTTCACAGTGCCTACTCTTAATAATTCATGTCCAGTTAAGAGGTTCCAGTGGAGGGTCCTTCCCCAAGGAATGTTGAATAGTCCCACCTTATGCCAACATTTTGTACACAACCATTAGAAGTGCTGCACAAGCACCTCCCACAATCTATCATTTATCATTATAGGGATGATACCTTGTTGGTAGACCCAAACCCAGATATATTAGAAACATTGTTTGAAGATCTGAAGAAAATATTGCCCAATTGGGGACTTCAAATTGCCCCAGAGAAAAGTACAGAGGGGAGATTTTATAAACTATTTAGGATATAAAATAAGTTTACAGAAAATTAGGCCACAAAAGGTGAAATTGAATAGAAATAAATTGAGGACTCTTAATGATTTTCAAAAACTACTAGGGGATATTTCTCATCTATGGCCCATAGTATAAAAAACTATGAACTAGTTAAATTATTCAAGACTTTTTATGGTGAAAAGGATTTAAATAGTACAAGAGAATTCTCCAATGAAGCCAAGAAAGAATTAGAGTTGGTAGAAAAGAAACTTCAAGAAGCACATGTGGATCGTGTAGATACAGACCTAGATTGCATACTGGTTATTTTACTCCTAGACAATCTCCAACAGGAATCTTAATGCAAAGAGAAAATATTATATTAGAATGGATATATCTGCTGCATAGGCCAAACAAGAAGGTGAAAATATATATCGAAAAAATTTCTGATCTGATTTTTATAGGTAAATTCAGACTTCGCCAATTGACTGGAAAGGACCCTGCAGAAATTGTTGTGCCTTTGACTAATGAAGAAATTGATTGATTATGGGCAGACAGTGAACCTTGGCAAAAGGCTTGTAGTGATTTTTTAGGAGAGATTAATAATAAATATCCTCAAAGTAAGAGAATTCAATTTATAAAGGAAACTAATTGGATCTTTCCTCATGTGGTACAAGATAAACTCATTTCTGGAGCTCATACATTTTATACTGATGCAAACAACTTAGGAAAGGTTGGTTACAAATCAGAAAACTTAATTAAGGTGGCTCAGAGCCCTTATATCTGTTCTGAAGTCAGAACTATATGCAATTATTATGGTGCTGTTGGATTTTACAGAGCCTCTCAACGTAATAACTGACTCTCAGTATGCCAAAGGAGTTGTTTTAGATATTGAAGCTGTCGACTTCATTCCTGATGATACCGATTTAACCTTACTGTTCATACAACTATGTAGGATATCATCAGAGATAGGATACATCCTAGAGTTTTTCCATCACTTGGCATCAGGCAAAAGAAATACTAAGGAATTGTAATGCTTGCTCCTTCTATAACCAACCACATTTACCTGCAGGAAGTAATCTTAATGGTACACAGAGAAATGAGATCTGGCAAATGGATGTGTTTCACTTTCCAGAATTTGGAAGGATGAAATATGTACATTATACCATTGATACTTACTCTGGAATGCAATGGGCGACTGCCCTGAGTTCTGAAAACGCTGATGCTGTATTTACTCACCTTTTGGAAACCATGGCCATAATGGGAATTCCCGCTCAGATTAAGACTGACAATGCTCCAGCTTACATTTCCCATAAAATGAAACTGATTTTTGGATATTATAATATAAAGCATATTACAGGGATACCACACAATTTTACAGGACAGGCAGTTGTAGAGAGATCTCACTGCACTTTGAAAGAGATGCTTTGTAAACAGAAAAGAGAAATGAGATAACTCAGGGAGAGGTTACACAGTGCCTTATTGACTTTGAATTTTCTTAATGCTGATGAAAAGGGAACATCAGGTGCCGAGAGACATTGGGTAATGGAGAAATATTCCGAGATAAACCAACATATCTACTTTAAGGATGTGTTGACTTCAAAATGGAAGCTGGGATATGTGCTTCGATGGGTAGGGGTTTTGCTTTTGTTTCAAAAGGTACTGAAAAATTAATAAAGATCTGCTTTGAAAAGAAGTCCCTTCCTAAGGAGGAGAAGTAATTACTCATCCCTGATATGGCAAATGGATACATGGTAAGGAAAATACATTTAACAAGACCAGGACAGGGTCTCAATTTTGTCTTTACAGGAAAATGGATACAACTGTCTTTAAGACATTGACTGGACATTGAATGATTAATCACCTACAATGGAATAGAGATCGATGATGAAGGAATATAAACAACGGAGTATGAGACCAATTGATACAAATATGCACTACTGGGTAATCTCTCAATTCTCACTGCTTTGCATCTTACATCTATAACTCTTCAAAAAAATTGTGGTCCTGATTTGACTATAAATAGGGCTGGATTTGGAGTGGGAGCAAATGGCTTTCTCCCTCTCTAAACCCAAGCACATTGGTAAAGAAAATGTGAAAGATTCTGTCTCATATCAGAAAAGCCACCTGGTGTGGGGCCGAAGACAGATTGTTTAGGGACCAATATTATTGTGACTTCATCTTTAACCTTGTTTCTCTCTGTATCTGCACCTTCCAAACAGCTTGTCTGCATACAATCTTATCCTGAAGTCATAAAGGTTGTAAATATCTTCTTTGGGTATCAATAATGCTTAAATTTTCCATTGTAAATGACATTTCTTCCTATCAGCTATTTACAAAGAATCTGGAACTGAGATGGGGCCCCCACCGCAATGACTCCTACTGGTAAAACAGGAATAAAAGAGAGAGTATGAGAGAGAGAGAAAGAGACAGACAGGCAGACAGAAAGACAGAGGCAGAAATAGAGAAATCGAGAACCTGGTGTACACCAATAAATGACTCAGTGATTGCTTTTAGAAAATAGATTATTCAAAAGCAGTTGCAAGATAGCTCTCTATGATTATCCTTCATGCCATATTTCTAATAAGAATTCCAGATGGATTTACCCAGTGCTCTGAGAATGGTTATAGATGTATATAGTCAGTCCATTAGGGTCTAACCATTGTTTTAGCTCTTACAGGATCCCAAAGAGATGCCATCACCCTTAAGTCAGCAGGAAGCAACTTTATGAAAAACTATGCCCTCTTTCCTGATAAGTTTTGTCCTCTGAGGGTTGTGGATAATTATTATTCTGATAGAATAGTTATACGTTAAAATTGGGTTGAGGACAGAACAATAATATAACCTCAAGGATCTCTTTTAAAGAAGAGAAAGGGGAATAGGTGGGATAGATAAAGGGACATTTTTCTACCTACCTATAAACAGTTTTTAGCCAAATATATGGGCTAAGCCAAAGACAATTTTCACAGGCATAGAAATTTGTATATTGATACAAATGTGAAATCATTTTATATGTTTGATTGAGACAATTTGTACGTTGGAACAAAGTTAAATCTGAAATTGTTTTATATGTCCAAAGCAACTTGTACATTGACATAAAATTGAATCTTTAACTGTTATGTAAAATTGAATCTGTAACTGCTATATTTTACATACGTTTCTACCTCTGTTTAACATATTTGTACATTATTGTCATGTCCACTATACAATTGTTACCTCTATTTAACTATACTAGACATAATGTATGATTGTACTAGTTATATTGTAATTACAAGATATTTTATATATCTCTGTTTGGATTATATATATATATATATAATATATATATATATATATAAAATACTATATATATGTCTAAAATACTATTACCATTTTGCATGGTATATATACCTCTGGCTAATGTTTGATAGTCATACTAAAAGTCATTGCTCAGAGTTTGTACATCCCTTTATAGGTAACTTAATTTTACAATATGGGTTTCAATCCTTAGGATGTTAAAAAATGCAGCCAACATTATTTACGTTGCCATGTCACAGTCATCCAAGATACAGGTTAGAATACCATAGATAGACAGGAGTCTTCAGCCATTTCATAGACCCAGAGAATAAGGCATTTAATATTTGTTAGTCAGAATTTGGCTGTGAGAGATGCGGTGACTCCTGGTGTCACTGTTCCTTTCCCTAGATGGTGTTGAGTATCAAGGACACTCCTTTGGAGTTTGTCCTTTTGGCTGAGAATGGCCGGTTGGGTAAAGAACTGCCCTTACCTCGATTGCTGACAGTACACACATGATATCCAAGCTGGATGAACAAGATGATGGATTGAGACTGACAAAACCTGCCTGGAAAGGATAAGACAGTCCCTCCAAAAATGTCCTACTTATGAAAATATCTGTCAGATACCATAAGCCTGTTGCCAAAATGATGGATGCTCCAATGGTGCAGAAAACCAAAGGTGATTGTCCAGAATAGCTGTGTTGCTGTCCTCTCCCAAATTTTGGAAGCTACTACCCCCATGTGCTTTTGACTTTAAGGTGATATATTTTCCTTCTCAGGTCTTGAAGAGGTTGAAGAATAGGTATTTAAGGATACTACCTATTATCCCTTAGTGAGGAACATTCAGGTGTTGGAGTTTCACTTTCCCAGATGAACAGTTTTGAAGTAATTTCTACACCCCACCATCTACCAATATTCTAGAAATGTATAATATACTTTGTATGTGTTAGGTTTTCATTGTAGTTTGTGCCTTATCCTCTCCTAGATATTACCTCATAATAATTCCTATTGTTTATAGTCTTAGTTTAGAACCTTCTTAGTTAGACAAAAGGGAGAGATGTGGTGGGATTCAGGTGTCAGCTGATAAGGCCAGCCCTCATTCAAGAGGGACTGCTGGGATCTTGGGAGCCCCGTTCTGGTTCCTGACTGCTTGAGAGACTGGTTCGGCATTCATCATCCATTGCATGGATAATCTGATCTCTCAGGTTCCTATATAAGCTGTTAGCTGTATCGTGAGTGTTGGTTTATATTTCAATAAATATTAATCTTGAATTTGTAGTAGGAGGTTTCTGTCCCTGACTTTCAGGGCTAGCCTCAAGGTTTAGACCCGCAGACCCACAGTCCCTCAGAGACACACAGATGCTTACATTAATTTTAGGTTGATTGGCCTAAGGCCCAGGCATATAACTTGCTAACTCTTTACCCTTAATCTAACCCGTGACTCTTCTTCTGTTCAGCCGTGTGGCTTGGTACCTCTTTTCAGCAGCATAGTTGTCCTCTGTTTCTCCTGGCTTCTCTCTGGCTTTCTCCTCTGTTCTCTCTGTTCCTAGAGTCTCCTTAGTCTGGTAGCCCTGCCCACACTTCCTGTCTGCCTTTGGCCAATCAGTGCTTTTTATTAAACTCATAGGCGGGGACAATTATTTACAATGGAACAACATAATTCCCCTACATGAATTGGTATATTTTAAGAGAGATTTACACTTTCAGGTAAGGGTTGATTTATTTTTTTTGTCACCTCCTGAAAAGAACACAAGAATCAAAACAGCAGTCCACTGTAAAGGACATATAGTATTAGCAAGAAAGAATTCTTTACTCTCATAAAACAAGCACCTACTCCTCCATGACTGGTGTCTAGAGCCTATGGTAGGGTCACATGGGCTTCAGTGGCCTTTGGCAAATAAACTTCTCCATCTCTGCTTCTTAAGTCATGCATCAGCTCTCTTGGGATGATTCTTCTCTGTCTCTGAGACTTTTGCTAATGGACATCTTATGCTTCTGGAATCTACTAGAGTCTAATTACAGCTTCACCCTCACAGTATAGTACTCAAGAAGTGGCATGGTTACTGCTCACAGGTTTTAGGGAAGGAATCCTTTTGATGTTATTCTCAGTTTAGTTTTATACTCCCAAATACACTTCCAGTTTCACAAGTTGAAGCCTCTGATAGGTAGGTATTGTGCTTCCTAATTTTGTCAACTTGATACAAGCTAAAGTCATCACAGAATAGAGAACCCTAACTAAAAAAATGTCCCCACCAGATTATCCTATGGTCAAGACTGGGATTTATTATTAAAATTAATAACTGATGTGGGAGCATGCACAGTGAGTGGAGCCACCTCCAGGCAGGTAATCCTGGGTGATATAACAGGCTATCCTAGCCATGAGGAGCAAGCTAGTATGCAGCACTGTCTTTAAGTTCTTTTCCTGACTTCTCTCAGTGATGAACTATCATGTAGAATGTATAGAAAATCAACACTTTCTTCCCCAGATTCACAGCAACAGAAATCCTAACTAAGATAGGGGTCATGGCTTGTGGATACTTTTCCTATTGCACAAATCAAAGTGTGAACTGTCTTAATTTAATTCTTAATATAAACCTCAGCTAGCAACAGTCACACCACATCTTAGATGTTGCATTATCTTAAAATTTCCTCTGCAAAAATCTTAGTTCATTACTTTCTAATTCATCTTGACTTAAGTTCTTAGAAAATAGGCAGAATGCAGCAGATGGTTTGCCAGAGTATAACTCTAAGGACCCCAATGCAGATTCTAAGAGAATGGCTATTCCCCCATCAACCCTTATGATGTAGATCCGTATCATCTCTATTTCTAATAATATTATGATTTATGAAATCTCTTACAGTAAGGCCCAGACTGCTCTACTTATAGCACTCTGGTGCGTTTATATTCGACATCTCTAAAGTCTTCCACTTTTCTCATAGTAACAGGTTCTGTATTGCCCAAAGAAATGGACAAAATGGTCAGGTTTATTGCAAAAATAGCCGCAAACCATGGTACCAATTTTCTATATTAGTTGCCTTTCTCATTGCTGTGAGAAAATGTCTGGTAACAGCAACTTATTTTGGCTCACAGTTCAAGGGTAACATTTATTATGGTAGAGAAGGCTTGGCAGAAAAGGGGCTCTCTTTTGTGGTGGAACAAATACAAAGTATCAGGTGCATGGTCAAGAAACTGAAAAAGATAAATAACGGTATGTAACTTTCATTTTTGTAACCGGTATCTGACACAATAGTACAGTCCTGTCAACATTTAGTGTGAGTCTTTCCTCCTCAACACAATCTTTTTGAAAGTGACCTCATCGATATACTCAGAGACATCTTTCTTAGATGATTGTTAAATCCAGGAAACTGACAATGACATATTTCTTCCTTGTTCTTTTTCATTCCTTCCTTCCCCAAATCCCTTTCTCTCATCCATATTTTTAACATTTTTTGAATACTTAATATTTATTACTTTGATTCTCTGAGCCAACATTTATTAGATGCATACCATAAGTAGTAATTCCATATTCAGACACGTTCCACTATATACCTTCTCCATGAGATATTGCAAAAATCAAATAAATTAATGTAGATAGAAAGCTATGTGTATGCTTTGGCATGCTATTAAGACATGAAGGATTATTATTATCCAATCCTTAATATCACTTCTTTGTAATCCAATGTTCTGGTATTTTTCAACCCATTGACAGTCACAAATATTTCCCAGGACTCCACAGGCCTGCAATTAAGAAACTGGATACATTCATAAATATACAAGTTGACTAATTAGTCTCTAATTAGCTAGCAGACTGAGTATCATAATCACCCTAAGATAGATTGGTTAATGTCATGGAAGGGAAAGAGGAGTTGGGTTACATTATATTATGTCAAAATTTACATAAGTATTTCATTAAAATATTTAATGGGATCTGCTAGTCAATCAGTGGCATTTATGAGACCTTGCTTTTCTTTGGCCGTTTGGACATGAAATTAACAGATGATTTCTTGATGTGTTTTAGAAACACTGGAAGATTTTCATTGTTCACTTAATAAAGACTACAGCATTAGTCTCAAGTCTTACATTTGAAGAAGATTATGTGGATAAACCTAAGTTAGTGGACATAATAAATCACTTTAAAGACTGCTTTAAGAATTAAAATGGTCTTAAGAACTAATAGTTCCAGTATCATTTATTTTTTAATCCATAGTTCTTTTTACTTCCCAAACAATAATAGGGTATGTTTGAAATATTATCTATCTATCTATCTATCTATCTATCTATCTATCTATCTTCCTATCTTTAATCTATCTTCTATCTATGTATGCTATTAAGACATGAAGGAGTATCTTATCCAGTATTTATTAGCAGTTTTATGTATCACATTATATATACAATATATAAATACATGCCAATACATGTATATGCATGTATTGGCAGCTTGGTTATAAAAATAACAAATTATCTTTTAATTCATTTGAGAACTGGAAGATTATTGTTTTCTCAATAGGAATTTAGCATTACCAGAAAGTCTTGCATTTGAAGAAACTATCCTGACATTTTTTGGCTAAGCCAAGGTTAATGAGCACAATTCACCTATACAGTTTTTTTTTTTGTAAGAAATTAGTTATTCTTACCTTTGAACTTAATATTTGTTTCATGCCTCCCTGATGATATTTCTAGATTTCAGAATGAGTTAAGCCGCTGCTCCCCTAAGTTGAAGATCAGTGGTGCAGTTCAGTTTGCACTGTTCAGTAAAGCTTGAGCAATCACTGACCTGATGAAACTTTTCGATAGTAGACCATCATCTAGACCTGTGGCCCACACATCGGGATTTTTAAGAGGAGGTGTGTACTGCTGCTCATTTCCTTGTCTCAGCTTCTAGTTCTTGTGTTTCCACATTTCGGAATTTGACTTATCCATAACATGCGCCCATGCTAAGTAATGAAAACACTTAAACAAGCATTCATTAATTTAAAACAAAAAACCCAACGTCAAGCTAATGTAAGATTCCTAAAGTTCTTTGATGATCATAATTCTTTCTGGACTAGTGAGACAGACAAGCCTGGGGATAGCAAATGCATTTAGGATGTCTTAGTAACTCTGCGTGGTAAGAAAAATATGTTAACTGCAATTTAAAAATGCAAAGATGCACATCGAGGGACATGAGTAGTTTACCATTTGCTCAAACAGCTCTTCCTCTGGAAGCCGTCAATTATTGCTATTGGTTCTGTTTGACCCACAGCTAACACTGCAGGGCAGTCCTGAAGGACTTCTGGTACCTCATGCTTATGTATTTTACTACACTGTCCTAGTTTTTGATATTTTCAAAAACGGTGGAAACTTTAGAAAGGGGAGTCCACTTTGAGGAAGAGGTCATTTTAGACTTGCCTTTGAAAAGTCCTCTCTCCTCCCCTCTGTTTCCTGTCCACCTGCAGTCGATGGCCTTTGCCACATAACTTCTGTCCCGGGATGATTTGTTTTGCCATGTACTCCAAATCTAGGAAGGCAAAAGTGTTGACTGACTTATTTGAAACCATGACCCAAAATAGATAATTTTGTAAGATGTTTATGTCGGACATTTTGCCATGGGCTCAAGAAAACAAGTAATAAAGAATCATTCATACATTTCCACAATAATCTTTAAATAATCTATTTTTAAAATAATTTCTTTAGAATATTTTAGATCATATTAAACACTTCTACTTTTTCTAAACTCCTCTGAGATGCCTTCTCTACTTCATGCTCTTTTCAATTCAGATGTCCTGGTCCTCTGGCTCTTATAATCTTTCCTGACCCTCTTCTCCAGTGTGTTCCTGCACCAAGTGTAGGGAATATCTTGTGATTGTATTCATTGTCAGCAGCCACCCCATAGACTGATTTCTGCCTTTTGACAATCCATGGCTTTCTGTAATGATTTTCAACAGCTACAAAAAGAAGCTTTCTTGATAGGGACTGAGAACTACATTTACCTGGATATAAGGATAAATATTTAGATGCAGTTAGAGATCGTACTGGTTTCGGGAACTGGCCATGCTATTTTCCCCTCTAAGTTCCGTGACCTCACTGGCCACAGGCAGTTGGCTAAAATTTATTGTGACAGGCATGAATTCCATGAATTGAGTGGGTCTTAAGTCCAATTAAGTGACTGCTGGTTGCTTCCTAGGATATAAGTGTCATTATTGCATTAGACTTTCCTATAGTTAAAAGAACATTTAAATAGATTATCAAGGTTGTTATTATTCATTCTAGGTTTTTCATGTGAGACAACTGAACATAAGTGATTTTTAAAAATTTTAAATCTTGTGGGTTTTATTTGGTCATAGGTCAGACTTTTGGGATTCTTTTCTGTCAACTTGGTGATATTTTTATATAGTTTATAAGTATTTTCTCATTTATTACCAGCAGTCTCTCAAAGCGGAAGCCATGGTAGAACAGGCGGATGCTTCATTTAAATAGGTTTATGGATCTCCTCACATGTCTGGAGAAGTCAGGCCAATTGAAAGGCCACATAGTATCTCTAAGCAGGGCGGGGGGGGGGGTTATGAATAACAGAAAAAGACATGAGGACAAAGCCAATAGCAGCAGGAGTACAAGTTGCTGAAGAAGCTAGCTGGGTGTGTGGCAGGCTCCTGCCCCTGTTGGCATTAGTCTCAGAAAGAGTGCCTGAGATGAACGTTCTGGAGAACCTTGGCCAGGTTTCTGCTCTGGAGAGGTATTATACACAGTGGTGCAGCATGGGATCACCTGTTGAGGCAAAGGCATCCTCCTGTGCTCTATGCTCCCCAAATGCCTCTCAAAGGGTGATTTTCTTCCTTCAACAGTTGGCACCTGGCTTTGATGGTATCTGTGACAAGGCTGTCCTGTCACTTGCTCCTGTCACCCTCCAGCACACCTGGGTCTCTGTCAGGCAGCTGCTGCATCCCCTTTCTTACCACTTCTTAGATTCTGTGGCTTTCTTCCAGTTCAGGTCCCCAGGTCAGCTGTATCAATTGACCATAGGTTTGGGAAGAGCTTAAAGAGAGTTGAAAGGGTACCACCACCTCCCACAGACAGCTAATACTCTGCTCCTATATGAGGCTCCGAATGACAGGCTTGCCACTTTGTTTCTCGTCTTCTTTGTATTTATTCACAATCATGCTCCTTGTCACAACTTGAATCTGACATGTCTCTTCCAGGCTCTTATTTTGAATGCTTAGTCTCAGTTAAAGCACCATTTTAGGCTGTTGGTCTAGATGGAGAGAGTATGTTAGCTACTGGATGAAAATCCTTGGGGTTATTTATCCTTTCTGTTGTTGACTTCGCTTCCTGGCCCACCATGATGGTTTTCTTCTTCCATGGTCCTCTTTCTGTGACAAAATGAACTCTTTGAAACTGTGAGCTGAGGTAAATACTTCATTTTAAAAGATGTATTGTTAATAGTACATTGACTATAGCAATGAAGAAAGTCAGTAGATTTCTTAAAAGAGTATTAACAAATAAGCAACCCCCTTAGTTATAAAATGTTTCTGCTCATGTACCTTCAGTGACTTGCCATTGCTTTTAGTTGCCAGGTTCAGCATCCTTGGTATGGGGTTACACTGCTATATCTGGGGCTCTCAGAATATAGCAATGCCTTCATAGTGCATGGTCTGAGTTTCCTCTTTAGCACATGCTAGTCGCCAGTTTTGGGGGTATCACTTCTGTGTGACATGTTCTGCTGCCTGACTTCAGTCTTTGTGAGGGCTTGGTTTGTGTCTGCATATTCAAATAAATCTGTTATTTCTCACAGCACCAGCTAAACCTTCAGGCTTAAAAAAGAATGTTTGCAGCATGCAGCAGACAAGGAGTAACGTCAGAGAGTAGCCTGTTTGGCTCAAGTAATTCAGGGATTTTCTTCTTCTTATTTTTTTTTAATTTGGAGAGTATTTATTAAAGGCAGAAAATTATGGAGCGAAATTATCATATTTCCCTTATCTCGAACTGAACGTTGGTCATATATTTTAAAATACTTTCCTCAAATCTTTAACAAAACTACTAAAACATTTCAAACAAACAGACCCCTATATTTACATTCTTTTCCTCTTTTGATCATTAGCAGGAAGTACAATGATGAATCCTCAGTGTATGCATTTTATTTTTCCTTATACTTTTATGTGCAAATATGTGAATCAGTCTTATCTGGCAGGAATCAACAGGCCATCTCATGGGGCAAATCTAGTCCATGGCCTATTTCTGTAGTGACTATTTTCCAATAATATTTCTAAGACTATTCAGAACTGTAAGCAAGCAAAATTGGTTTGTATTAGTAATAAAATGTGGGTTATAAAGCTTATAATATTTACATTTGTCACTTATAGAAAATGCATATCAATCCCCGATACATAGTATGGCTTTGTTTTAAATTATAAAGTAGTATCTTATCTTACTTATGAAACTTACAAACTTGCTTAATATATATATGTGATTATATATATGTTTATATACATATACATATACATTTACACGTAAATATTCATATGTGTTCTGTGTCTTTCTGCTTGTTTGCTTTAATCCTTTTATTAGCTGTATAGTTTTTCCTAAGATTATTCACAGAAGAAATAGACTTATTACCCAAGTAGGTTATCCTATTTTTCACCATGAAAAAAAATGTTGCCACTCTTTTTTTTTTTTACACAAAATGTTTTAAAGGGGAACATTGTTGGAAGTAGAATTGCCAGTTTATAAGAAATATGCATTGTTGATGTTAGTGGACAGAATTAAATAATTCATGACAGCAGTTATAAATGTTTCAAGACTTATTTTGAGATAAATTCCTAATATCTCCAAGCTTCAGTTCTCCCATTATCCTAGAAAATAGTAAAGATAAACCCAGTCTTAATGGCCTTTATTTTTCTATTTCCTTCATGCAATAGACAGAACACTGTGAGCAATAACAATTTAAAAACCCTAGTGTGCTGATATAGTGAGAGTACTCTGAAGAGGTTACTTGCAACAATGCCAAGGAGAGTGTCTGTTAGGGAGAATAAAAATGACAGGGGTAGAAGGATTTCTACAAGAGGGGTTGTCAAGAGAAGGCTGAACAATATTGAATTTGAAAGCAATGTCTGGAGACAGGTGTTCTGTTTTGGCAAAGACAGTGTGTTCTTCCATGTACTTGTTGTTGGTCTTGCTGGTGACACAGTACTCAGGAACTACTTCCCTCTGAGTATACAACTCCAAGATCTTACTGATAAAAGTGATGTCAACTGTGATCGTAATAAAGTAGAATTTATTGAGTACTCACCCTGAGCCACAGACTTAGGCCAAGGCAGAAGAGGGGAAATAGCAAAAAGATACATGACTAAAGAACCTTGATTCACATTGTTATTGGAGTCTTCAGTGTCTGGCATGAGATCCTATAGGCATGCAGCCCTTCCAAGTTCTCCTTAATCCATATGATCTAAAACTTAAAGTGGATAGGCCAATGTGACTGCATCCAGGCTTTAGGTCCTTTAAGTGTGTTCTTTGGATGATTTATGTTCTTCTAACCTGAAAAAAAGAGATTTGAGTAAATAATATTCTTAGATAAATACAGAATATATTTCTTATTTTTAGTGATTTCTGCCTCAGGTTGCAGTCCCTCATCTTCTATATAGACTATTGCAAAGAGTATTAACTATCTTCTCTGCCTCCAGTCTCTGTAGTGTTGACAAAGGCATATTCTTACATATGGAGCTGAACCTATAAGAGGATTTTTGGTGGCAACTAAAATCCATTTACATTACATGGAAAAGGTGGTTTCCATTACCCCTTTCTGGCTTTCTGGATTCAAGTCAACTACTCACCTAAGGCCTGTCCTAAAATGTAGCACACTGTTCTGTACATCTGCTTCTCACACTTTCACTAATAGGAATTTGAAACCAGAACGAGTTGTGTCTTACAAAAGTTCTTGTAGCTTAAGCACCTAGGAGAATAGTCAGTACCCATTGATGTGACAAAATCCAATTTATTTCTACACTCTGAAGACACAAAGGTCTGTATGTAACCATACAAGCACTTATCTTCTTAGATGCCTTTGCTTTGCTTGGAGTTTAAACAAGACGTAGATTTGCTACATGAAGCTCCTGTTTGAATGGAAGTATCTTGTTTAGAGTCCAATCAATCAGGCTTCATAAATGAACTTTTAATTTGGAGAGGCTTGAAGGAAAAGTGGAGCTAGGGTGGAATTATAGGGACATTATGTGATGCAGAGAAAGGTCAGTAGGATCAAGCTGTACACAGTCTCAGTATCTGCAATAGTTTTTATAATACAACTGTGGCTTCTCAGGGATAAGCAGGAGGAAGAGCAAAACCCAGTATCATGAATACCATTCTCACACATCTGCCAAACACCGTTGAGAAGAATGTAATTTCCCAGGGATTCCATGGGCATGACATGCTTTTTCACTTTAAGTGCTAATGGTTAATGCGATGAGGAGATTGACTGACCTTGAAATCAAAAGATATAGGTGCCAGGATTACATGCTCTATTGACTGTCCTGTCACCACAAGGCTACCACCACTTTATCACCTGCTTGTTAAGGAGCAGGCCATAAAGGAAGCAAGGCTTTGTTCCCATATGCCACCTCTTTGCAGAATCAGTAATTCATGTTGGTATGGACCCTTTCTATGAAGCAAATATGAATCAACTGGATATGGCTCCTGAAATAATTCCATCTGAGAGTCGTTATACCTCAGGTACCCTGCAAGTCTCATGAAAAATAAGGGGAGATTTTGACACATTATGATTTCTCTGATTTTTATTCCTTCTGCTTTGATAAGAGGATGATTCCTCTCTTGACACTCAAATGCCACATCAGAGTGACAGAGCAGAGGCTCCTGGGAAACTTAGCATGGTCTTTCCATCACTCATAATGCAAGATGTTCACACTATGGACAGCCAATTCAGAAATGATCTTGACAGCTAGCAGATGTTAAAATACCAAGTAAGAACATTGCCCCCAAAAGCCACTCAAATAAGTAAGTCTAAAAATCACTCAAAATGTAGACTGTATATTCTTTAAAAGTGATATTCAGATAAAAATCTGATATTTTAACCAATATCACTACATTATGGAGATGACATCTTGTATATAAGAGGTTTCATCAGTACTAATAGGAAGTAATCTGTATGCTCATTATTTCTTTTGGGCTTATTCTTAAGCATCTAACCCGTGATATTGGAAGTGTTCACACATCATGAGGCTGAAGCAAGTAGAGTCACTGAAAACAAGCCAATGGTCTAATTTAGACTTATTCTTCCCAGAGAAGCAATGTTTCTCCAGAGAGTATAAGAAAATTTCTTACCATTTTCCAAGTGACTGACTTGTAACACCCTGGCAAGGAAGGCAGAGAGAATGTGTCCATATTAGAGAATATTGATTCTGCATTTCTTCAGGGAAGTTGGTAGAGATTTGCTATGTGCTGAGCCCTGAGATTGAAAGAAATGAAGTTATACTGGTTCACAAAGGTATATATCCTTGTGTTGTGAACTCTGGTTAGGATCAGTTCAAGTTCCTGCCACACCAGCTTTAAATTCTATATCTGCCTACAGATAAGTCAGGAGTAGTAACATAATCAGCCAGATTTTCCAGGGGACTGAAGACTGTGTGTTTTGAGACCAAGGTGCTTAATTTAGAGGTCACCAAAGGAAATGAGGCAGAATAGAGTCATAGAGGAAGAAAGAAATCCATCAGATTGCTAAGCATGAAAGGGTGTTCTGAGAAGTCCATAATGAAATGCAAAGACTGTATGAAAGAATGGGTTAGGGGGAAGCTTGGAGAGAACTGGAAAGAGAGGAGGGAGGGAAACAGTGGTGGGTATGGGAAAATTTTTAAAATAAATAAATAGATAAAATAGTATTTGTGTTATGCAGACATGGATGAAGATTTGGAGGTGATGTAGGGTTTTTTGTATCTTATTTTTTTTGAAAATAACTCACTATAAACAGTATATGATAGATAACAAGGGATATTTGAAATATTGGTGGACCAGTGAAATAGAGACTGAAGAATATGGATCAGTGTAAGAGACAAGAAATCCAGCATCCATCTTCCACCTAAGATTCTTGCTCCTGCCTTAGCTTAGTATGAATTCTGAGGCATGTCCAGGTAATTCATGTATCTATTCCATATCCATTGAATTCCTTTTGACTATAGTGCTTGTCTTGTTCTGATACTTAGATCAGTGTGGTAAATACTTTCTGTTCCTAATAACTCAGCTCAAATTCCTCCAATTGTTAATACATCTAAGAGTTATTGCTTTATTTCCTAGTGCCAAATCTCATGGTAGATATGAGGATTTCCTTGAGTCCTTATCATACCCAATATACCATTCTGCCCTGGAATCATTCCAAAACTTGTTTTTCTGAATTTCTTGTTTTATAACACATCTTTGAAGTTGGGGGCTTTGCCTTATCCAAATTTGTAATGATCTTCATTAAACAGCAAAATACTTGGCCCTTTGAATTTTATATATGTGCATATATAAATATTTACATTATATAAACATGCACATATAAGAAATACACCCATTTGCATATCTAAACTATAGGGAAAGAACCTACAATTTGGTGATTGCGACATTTTCAATTTTTTTAAAGTTATCTATGAATGGTTCTCTAGTTACTGATGGTGGAGCTAAAATACAGGAAATAGCAATGATGTTAGTTAAATTTTATAGTTTCCTGAGGAAATTCAGAAAAGAATACTTCTTTCTTGTGCTTGACTCTAAGCTACTTACATGTCTTACATGTACCACCAAGAGAGGCTCCTTTTGGATCAAGAGCAGATTTTGGTAATAAGCTTTAAGCCTAGAGATTTTACAGTGTCAGCAGAGACCCAGCATGAACTTTTTATTTCTCAGTTCAGAGAACAGTTAGCTGGGCAATCCTGTGTCCGTTCAAAATTGCACGTCCATGAATTATTGAAAACGGTGGGTAGAGGGCAAAAGGGGAGACTGCGCCCTTTGCACCTCATTGCTCTTCTCACACACCCATTCCTCCTCACATTGTTTTCTCTCCCAAAGAACTGGGGTGAAACATTTTCTGAAAGTCTTCTTAAGTGAAAAATGAAGGCACTACAAGGCCTGGTGTGTGCTTTTTTCTGCGGCTTTCTGGAATTAGCATTAATGGGTCATACTAGTGTTTCCATGTTAGGTTGGGTGGAGCCTAAATGTTTTTAAGGTAATCATCATCCAATAAGGTGTTCATGAAAATAATATTCTGTATCTATGGCCTTAATTAGTATGGGTTCTTGGATGGACATTTGATTGAGTCATAGGAACTTGTCTGTTTTTAAATGCTGAAAAATGATAAAATATTGGGCACATTCCATAGTTTTATTTTGTAGATTTTGAACAACTAGACCTCATGTACTGGAGAGTATGCAGATCATATCTCTGCCATTTCTTTGTAATATGTGTGAATGTGGGAGTTAGCCGATATCTTAGGTATTAGGCAATAATCCTAAGTATAGTTTATTATTCTCTTTCCTCATGGTGACTGTAAAACTATAAACTGATGTTTCTCCAAGCTTGGTCTGATACAAATATTTATGGAAGGTGCCAAGGTAGTTGTGCTTTTCAGGAGGTTAGGTTTAGTTTTGTGTGGTTTAGTTTTATTAGAAGTGCCTCCTTTCATTCTAGATCACTGTGTCCCTAAAAAATTTCATAATGCTTGAACATTATCAGAGAACTGGTACAAATCATTTTAACTACCAATACCCAACAACCATTTATATTTCGTATGATAGAGCAGTGGCTTACAATGGCAACAAATCCTCAGGTTCCACAAATAGTTGGAATTTAGAGGCACTTTTAATTGTTACAACTTAGGAAAGGGCTGCATTTAGGTACTAAAACATGGTGTGCTGATTAACATTTCCCACTGCCCAGGACAGCTTCCTATAATATTTTGAGGCCAAGTCTTATTCTACAGCCCTTGCTGGTTTGTATGTCAGGCTTACTTCCTGCCTTTGTTCTCAAGGGAGCTTAGATTGCAGATGTATGCAAACGTGCCTGGCTTTTTTATTTTAATGATGTTTATAGTGAAGTCTATCAATATAGTGAAGTCTATCTTTACATTTGGATATTCTTTTCTTGTTAAAATACCCGTGTTTGACACAAATATGGTATAGAACTTTGCCCTATGGCTTGAGGCAGAGAAATCTTGCCCAACTTGTATTTTGGTTAATACTGATATTCTCTATTTTGTTTTCCAGAAAAGGAAATGAGCCTTCCTAAATAATTTACCCCACTTCAGGTAGGATTTTATAATTTAGCTCATCTCTGCTTTCATTCTCACCTTATTTCTCTCATTGGCTCTTGATGGAATGACTTTCCACTGTCCTACCTGACCCCACAGCAGCTTATAAAATAATTAATCAGAGGCTTAATATTAATTACATACTGTTTGGCCTATGGCTCAGGCTTATTGCTAGCTAGCTCTTACCTCCTAAATTAACCCATTTCTACTAATCTATGAACTACCATTTGTGGCCAGGAGCTTACTGGTACTTTCACATCTTGTTTCTTGAGAAGCTTGCAGCATCTCATCTGACTCCATCTTTCTTCCCTGTAACTCTGCTTCATTTTCTGCCTGCCTATATCCTGCCTTGACATAGGCCAAAGAATTCTTTATTAACCAATAGTAGTAAAGCACATCCCAGAGTATAGAAAGACACCCCACAGCAGTTGCCATTGGGGGAACCCCTTCACTACCTACAGATTTACCTACTTTGGAATCTCTTTTATATGACCAGGAAGTATCTTCTAAAGGACTGGCTTAACATGCATACTACTTCTTTGTACAAGTTATTACGTGTACAAATGCAGCTAATTTTACTATACAATAGAAAGAATTAGGACAGGTCAGACTTCTAAGTACCAATTCCTTCCACTTCTGAATGTAGACAGCTAGGGAGGAATATTTTTATCCTTGGAGTTGGGTGTACCTTAAAATACCAGCATAGGCACATGTGTGTTAATATTATGTGTTATACGAAGTTTTTTTTTAAGAAAAAATTTGAATATTCATTTCAAAATGATGAATTTTTCATGCTTTCTAGGGTGTGTGTATGGGGAGGGGTAAAGCAGTAAAGGTGAGGCCACAAAGTTTATCTTCCAAAGAGTTTCATGAAGCATATGAGAAACCTCTAATAGAAAACTTTGCAGTGTCTTTCCTAAAAATGTATCCTTGGATTCTAGGTCACAGAAGATGAAGAGTATGAAGCCATCAGGAAATTCAGGTCATTCTTGCAGTATGCAGAACATAGCAATTGAAATCACAAGTCTTGAATTCAAGTATTGAGCTGACAGCTTGATGTTGTATGATAGACAATAGAATGTTTAACTTTTCTCCATGTTACTTTACTCACTGGTAACCTGTGACAGAATAGTTTACTCATGATGCTGATAGAAGAATTAGATAAGAAAGCCCATAAAAGTGTCTAGAACAATGATCATTACATATGCATACAACAAAGCTGGGCCCACACACCTAGAAAAGTTTTGGAGTTTTCTTCACTTTAAAAGTAGAAATTTCAAAATTAATATGTTCATACACATCTGCTGTTGAGAAAAAAGCCCATTCCCTCAGGCATGCCGTAGACATAAACCAAACATATACACAGATCTTTGTAGAGTTTCTGCTCAACTTATTAAGAGAAAATTAAGACAAATTCCCTGGGAATCTTTTCCTTGGATTTCCTTAGCTATAATATTGTACCTGGTAGATTATTTTTTCACCTTAGAGTTATTGACAACTCAATTTCTGTGCTTAAGAACAAGGAGGTTCAGTGTGGGGGAGCTGTAGATTTGAGATCCCGTCTAATACTTTTCCTGTGCAATCACAGGCTTCAGTGCAGGAGCCATTCTGGTCTGATAGATGCTCAGGTAAGCACCCTAGAGTCACATATTAGTAAAGTAGCATTTCTCTGTGCAACATTTCTGTCATTCTTCTGTGTTCATTTGTTAAGTAGCTTGTGGCATAAAGTCAATTTATTTTTCTCGTGTTTTCACCTGAAAATAAGAACCAGAAGAGCATATGGGTTGTGCCAAGAAAAGATGGAGGTAGTATGTATATTTATGTGTGTGGATTTGCATGTATAAGTGTGTTTCTGTGTATGTAGGTTGGAATGATATTGAAATTATTCATGTTTTATAAAGCATGATATTGAGGTTCAGGGTGTATCAGGGAAAGGCTTATATTTTATGAGTGGCAGAATTCTGCTCTTGATGTGGGAACTCTAAGACTGTCTGTGCCTTGCCTCCCCTCACTGTGCCACCTGTTCATAAAATCTCAATGACCATTTATTTCAAGAGCTGTAACTGAGAACCTTTAAGTCTGAGAAGTTTTAGTGAGCTTACAGGACTTCTTAGAGGTAAAGTGAGCAAACATGACATCATTTTTTGATCCCTTAACTGAGATTATAAACCTCAGAAAATCTGAAAGGGGGAGACTATTTCACTTGCCAGATCTCACTTGATATGCACCAAGGGGAATTGGGTCTGGTATTGTTAAACCTAAGATGCATCTATTTCCTGTAAATTGTGACCCCCCAAATTAGTAATTTACATATTCCAGCTTTATTTTTGCTGAAACAAACTGTGAAGGATATATGGTCTGAAGATAACAATACCTCCACATTGGTCACAGTTTCTTTAGATGAGGAATGGTTTACACTGTAGGCAAGATGCAGTGAAGGCATTGGCCAGATTGAATTTTCTTGCATTTATATCTCTTCTGATGACCACTCATACTGCAGACAGAATTCAGTTCTATGTGACTGTAGGATTAAGGCCATCAGTTCCCATACAGAAGTGGTTTACAGTATTTTTTTTTTTCTTCAAAGGCAGCTGAAGAGCCACTTTGCTGCTTATTGCTCATTTTCTCCTGCATGCAAGGCTCAGACCCTTCCATAAAGGGCTTATTTGCATCTCCTGAACTTCCATTTCAGACAGCCTGCACTAGTCACCTTGCTTCAGGGATTTCTGTCTCTGCTTTCAGTGAGCTTGGGTTACAGGCGGCTACTATATCCACCCCACTTTTATGTGAGTTCTGGGGCTATGAACTCTAGTCCTTAAGTCCTGAACAGCAAACACCACATCCAGTGAGCCATTTTCCACTTCTCCTATCTATCTTGATGTGCTGGTATTTGTAATAAGAGATTTCTGGCCCCATCTTGCCAGAGATCCAGACCCACAGACCTGCAATCCTAGGCTCCTAGCTATCTGCCACTGCTTAGGGCCCCCAAAGTGCTCAGATACTAATTTCATGCTGTTTGACCAATATCTCAGGCATACTGCTAGCTAACTCTTCATCTTAATTCAATCCATTTCCATTTATCTGTCTGCCATGTGGCCCGTGGCTTACCCGTGTTACCTTACATGTTGATTCTTGGGTGGCTGGATCCTGTCTCTGTCTGACTCTGCCTTCCTTCTCCTACCTATGTTCCAATTTCTCCATCTACGGTGCCTGGCATAGGCCTAGACAGTTCCTTTATTTATAAGCATACAGAAAGACATTCCCACATCAGGTATTAGTCTTTAAAATGATAGAATTTCCAAAACATCTTTTTGGTATTTAAAGTTAAAACTATATTGAATTTTGATGTGAACTATGCTTTATGTTGACTAGACACCTTGACGGTGTTTTTAATAAAGCAAAAACAAGAGTTTAAATGCTAACCTGCAAGTTTATACAGAAAAGAAAGAGAGAAAGAAAGAAAAGATTCTCATTGATGCATTCAGACAGCTTAGAGATTCTGTCTGCAAATTTCATCTCCTTTCCCATTTCCAATCTTTGATTTTGTGGAATTAATTATTGTATGGTATTCTACTTGGCGAAAATTTAAATCAGTATAATATGTAATATTGATTGGTGATATCTTTATGGTAGATTTATGTATATTGTAAATACTGCATGGTTTTAAATATTTATTTCCCACATCAACCTTGTAAAAACTTCTACATAGTAACTGATGTTCATTTTACCTTTTGATAAATGGAAGGGAGAAGTGAGTGGACTGTGCATGGCTTTCTAATTTCTTGAGAGAATATTTGAAAGAGTGTAGAAATTACTGCTTAGGTATGTATGGAACAGAAAAGGGGTACAACTTTGCTTCTGAGATAATTTTAAGCAAAGGTAAGTGTTCATGATGCCATGTTAGTTGGGTTTTTTTTTTTTTTTTTTTTTTTTTTTTTTTTTTTTTTTTTTTTTTTGCTGCTTAGAAATAGCATAGGATAAACCCCAGCCCTAGAAGAAAAGAGAGAAAGAAAAATAGAATCAATAACTAGAATCCTGAATCTCAAAACTAATAACAAGGTCAGTAGAAGCTGAACAAATCCTGGGTCTTGGCTTCTTGCAGTGGCCTCCCAGTAATCTCCACCTCTCTTTCCACGTCTTATGATGGAGTGAACCAACTGCATGGCTGAACTCTGCTTCTATCACCAATAAGCTTTGAACTATCCTATAATGTAGTACTTTGTAAAATAAAGGTTCTTTAACAGTGTAAATCAAAATATGATTTTCTTAGTCCTATTCCTGAAGCTTTTGTTTATTAACTATCATAGTCATAAGTAAAAGACACCAGCCTTATTTTTTCTATCATTCAGCCAATATTTAATGACCAATTTTCTAGCTAGTGTAAGCTAATTGCAGTTTAAGAAACCAAGATTATGGTTTTGTGACTTATAAAGAAGATATTACTATTATATGAAATTAAATCAAGTAAGAATAAGACAGTGTATCATTGACAGTTATCACACTTAAAGGAAGTGTGATGTATATAGCTCACTTCCATATAGGTACAAAGAATAAGCATGTTTAGATGTAGAGGAGGGGATGGGAAGTGGAAACATAGATTCAAAAATAATAAAAAGAAAGAGTACATTCAGCAGCCTTACTAATGCCCAATTTCTAGTTTTTAAGATATTGTAAATTAAGTTAAGCACTTAATTATTTAATTCTAAAAGTTATATTTTGTTACATGGTTTAGAATGTTTAGAATGTGCTTGTTCTATGATAAATTCATATTTTCATTATAATTTTATATAATTATTCAGTGAACAGAACCTGTATATTAACTCTTATATTATAATTCTTTTGCAATGATGACAGTTCTGATAAGTAAAATGCATTCACTGCAAACAGAATTGATGTTACATGCTTCCATAACATGAGTCTTAGCACACTTTTGATCTAGCAGTATGCTTCTTTAGCAAATTCCTTATCAGTATATTCTTATGAAAAATTCAATGAATTTTCCTTCATGTGTTCAAAGTCAAGCACTTAAAATTAAAGAGCTAGGAATAATGGGTTTGCTGCCCCCCCCCCATGTAACTTCTCAGAGAATAGTTCAAGGTACCATTTGATCATTACCCGAAACAACAGTGGTAGGAAATCCATGCTAGATGAGCTGTGAAGAATTTTTGTAATTTTGTGTAGGTATGTGTGTGTGTGAGTGATAGAGTGTGTGTGCATGTGAGTGCATGTGTATATGTTCATGTTGTATGTGAATGTGTATGTGAGTACCAGGGTGTTTAGTTGAAGGACACCTGTTACTGCTGCACAAAACAAGTTATAAGGACTTTAATGGCAGATGGTAAAGAATGTAAATTTGTTCAATATTTAAATTTAAATTAATTAATTTGTTTTAAAAGACTAAATGACTCTGTGGGTATTCAATTAAAATATAGAGTATGAGTGCAATTGGAAAACTAGGAAGAAGATGGAGGGAGAATTGGAGAAGGAATGAATTTGATGGAATGTAATTATGTTACATGTGTATGAATAATTAATATTGTTCTTAAGTTAAATACTAATAAACATATAATAATTCTAATAATAGCTTCTGTGCTGACAGCTTAGAATGCAGATAGTGTTACTATTGAGAGATGGCTTTAGGAGTTAGAAGAAAGTTGAGTTACTAGGTTATAAGGTACTTGCAGATGGGCCCTTGGAGAGGATGCTGGGATACTTCCTCCCTCTCTCTTGCCTTCTAACTACCAAGATGTAATGATTTTTGCCTATATATCAAGTGTCTGTGTGCCTTCTAGTATGCTGTTCACCTTTACCAGTGGTTAAAGTGACAGGACCAAGTAACTATGGACTAAACCTTCTGAAAACATAATCCTTTTCCCTTCCAAGTTTTGAACTCAAGTATTTTGTCATAGCCAAAGAGAGCTGACTAAAAGAGATGATGTAAAAAAAACAAAAACAAAACAAAAACAAAAACAAAAAAACCCCCCAAAACCAAAACAAAATAAAACAAAAAAACCCTCTACTTTGTTCTTTGAAGGCATGTTATTGTTTTCAGGGGCTATGGTAGAGTCTTCCTAACCAGTCAGCTATTATCACCTAAACATTGGTTCCAACAAAAGCGGGATCCCCTTGATTTCCCTGTACTGATTTCCTTTTCTCAATATAAGTAGAAGACCAGTTGTTTCCATTACTCAGAACCTACTTTACTTCAACATCTTCTGATGAATATATTTATTCCAAAGTAGGAACCATGACAGTCACACTTATAGTTACTGTGCTTTACCATCCCAGGGATCCCTAGTAATACAGACTGTGCTATGCAGCCAAGTCTTAGCTGTATGTCAAGAAGATGAACTATGAGCAAAAAACCTAGGTAACAAGTATTAGGGACTCCAGAATTCATGGTTCTCTTTTCTCTACTCAGTTCCTTCCTGGAATATACCCAGTTGCTTTGCCTATTTGGGGCTCTGTTTGCTGATCTACAAACTAGGGATCAGCTTCCAGGACATTCTGGTGCTCATCAAGAGGCTCTTTCTTGGGAATCTGTTTGTGTGGATTCTTGAATGCTGCCTTTGACAAATGTTGAAGGCTAGCAGATATGTGGTGTCTTGCCTTGGCTGTTATACTAAGACCCCAGTTATAAATGGCTAACAGAATAAAAAAATCCACTTGTGAGTTCCAGAAGACTGGGGATTCCAAGACCAAGGCATCATCACACTTATATCTGCTCAATCTGAGCTCAAAGTTGGTGTCTACTTGCTATGCCCTCATGAGTCAGAAGGGAAAAGGAGCTTTCTTTTATTTATAAGAACATTAAGTGCTTGATGGCTCCACTCTCCTGATATTATCATTCCCTGAAGACTTTCCTCCTATTTATTGTTCTATCAAGGGAAGATTGGAATGGGTGAATTTTGGGAGGGGAACATATTTTATCTGTGTCACTTGGACACCATACTGAGCAAAGTTTTCATAGGACAATAAAGATGGTATTTTAAGTGCTACCTTGATGGTATATCATAGTACTTCTGACATTATAAAACAAAATTGTGGGGTTTACAGGCATATAACATTTTAAAAAGTTTGTCCCCAGGTGAAGAGACTCATTCTTTGGTCAATTAAGACCCTTAGGAGAGACACAAATGTTAACTTTTGCTAAATTGTTCTTCATATTTCAATTACAGGAGAATGTAATTAATACCCCTCAATAGCCTACAATAATCTGCTAAATGAAAGACTATATTTTACTCCTGGAGAATTTGGTTTGGGTCCTTAGGGTTTTTATTGCTGTGATAAAACACCATGACCAAAAGCAACTTGGGGAGGAAGGGTTCATTTCTGGTTATAGCCCATCATTGAAAAGAGTCAGAACAGGAACTCTGGGTAGAAACCAGTTGGCAGGAACTGAAACAGAAGCCATGGAAATATGTTGCTTGCTTAATTTCTTTCCACTGCTTGCTGAGCCTGCTTTATTATACCCTCCAGGACCACTAGCACAGGAATGGCATTTGCCACAGTGAACTGTGGCTCCTACATTAATCAAGAAAATACACTAGAGACTTGCCCATAGACTAATTAATTGGTAGGGACATTTTCTTAGTTGAAGTACATTATTTCTAACTCTGGTTGGTGTCAAAGTGACATAAAGCTAGGCAGCATAGGTCCTCTTGTGGGATTGAAGGATAAATCAAGTATAAATCATACAAATGATATATTTTGTTGTCATCTGGGCTTCAATATTATCTTGGTCTCTATTTCTGTTCTTGCCTGGGATACCTTTCAAAGGACAATGAGAATGCAAAAATCTCTTTTTGAATGATTTTTAGTTATTTATTATAGGAAATATATCTGGATCAATCTGTTATTATTCTTGATCTCCAGGGAGTCAATGAATAATAGTTTGTTGTGCTAAGTGTTGGTGCCTTATTTTTTTTTCTGCCCAAACACCTACCTTGTTTCTATGAAGAAGGAGCTGGACTTCATAAGATGTAAATGGTATTTATGTTAGTTTATACAAAATCCAGACAATATATGGACAGAAATAATGACACCCAAGGACTGTGCTGCTAAAGCTTTGTATAACTTTCTTAAGCCACACCTCACTAGTTGTTGAGGTTTCTCTTGTACCATAATTAGGTTACATTTTGTGCTTTTTTGAGCCCTACCTATTTCAACAATTTGTAAATTTATCTTAGTCTATGGTATATCCAGAATTCAATGAAATATATTTTATTTCATTAACAAGGGGCTAATATTATTACCTCAGATATCTTAAATTACTGAAGACTTTGGATCAACGTATTCTCTTGACATCTTCAGTGAGTGAGAAGCACTTGCCATATTCTAGAGCAGTTGTACAATATGAGATGATTCACAGGTTTTTGTTAGACATTTGAAATACTGATGTTAACTCCCTGATTTTAGCCCCTAAAGGCCCCAATGGAATGAAGTAATATGTTTTATGAATGTGTCCCTCATTCTTAAATTGCAAGGCTCTCCAGTAAGTCTTAGAGCTGGCAGTACCTTTGAACTTGTGATCTTCTGCCTCAGCCTCCTGTTTGCTGGAATCACATAGATGCATGATGCTAAGTCCAACATTTATTTTGTGTCTGGACAAACATACCAGTATAATGCCAACTATAATTACATTAAATATAGTATATTTAAGTTTTGTGTTTTTTTTTTCTCCCCTCTACATTTTTCTTAGGCTTTTGAGAATTTATGCAATGTATTTTGATCATATTTACATCTATCTCACCTCTTCTAGATACATTCTCCTGTCTCTGAACATTCATCTTTGTGTCTTCTTAAGACAAAAATCCCATTGACTTCAATTTGTGCCCATATACTCTTGGATATATTGTCAGCACCTAGAGCTTGTCCATTCTACCAGGGGCCACACTCTTAAAGAAAACTGACTCTCATTCTCCCAGAAGCTATCAATTGCCAATAGTGTTTCAGCTAAGGGGTGGAGTTCAGGCTGGGAATTTGTCTGGCTTGATCTTAGCATGTTTTGTGGGGATTTAATAAAAGCTCCAGAAGTTTGGAAGATATAAGAGTGATCTAACCACAGTCAGTCTAGGAAGCTCAGAGAGTGGTGATTCCTACCTTTAATCCCAACACAGGGAGTATCCTGGGAGTGGTGACCTATGCCTTTAATCCCAACTGAGTTCAAGGTCATCTTAGTTTACTGAAGTAATTCCAGGCTCCCAAACAGGTAGTGGTGGGGCCATGCCTTAACTTACCAAAAGAGTATTTAAGGCAGGAATAGAAAGATAGGACGGAGAATGCCAAGAGGAGCCAGGCTGAGGAATCTGGAAGACAACCGGGTAAGATCTGACTGTGGTGTTTATTCCCTCTAATATCTCAGAGATCTATCCTTGAGTCTCATTTATTCATGCAACAATGTTTTATGTATGCTGTTACATTTCTGTGAGTTTATAGGTACAACTATTCACTCAGTCCAAAACAAAAAATTCTGTTTGGTTGTTTTTTATTTTTTGTAGTATCTACTGCCTATGAACCCTGTACTCTTACAGTGTTATCTTCCCAAATTAGGAGAAGATCTGATATCCATGTTCCATATTTGGTTGAACATTCTGTAGTTGCTTATTCTCTGTACCTTTCCAGTTATGAGTTGCTGTGTTAATTGACATTGGCTGTGAAAAGAAGGTTCTCTGATGAGAGATGTATCAATCTATGGATATAATAAAAGTCATTAGCAGTCAGTTTAATATTATGCCCACTTAGTAGAACAGTAGTAGTAGGTTCTCAACTAGGGCCTGTGTCTTGTTTAGTCATGGTTATTGACCCCACTAATGGTACCAGGTTTATGGATTTCAGTTGTGGGAGTGGGCCTTGGATACAATAAGTAGTTCCTTATTACTATGAAATTTATAGAGGGTATATCTTTCTATGAGACAGTATTAGAGTTCACAGCAGCAGCTTAAATTTTGGTAAGATTGATGATTATGTCTTTTCTCTGGTAGTGTACATTGTATTTTCTAGAACGATGAAAGCTAGCCATTAGGAAATAGGTGTCCAGGTCAATACCAGATTCATTTCCTCATGACTTATGACTCAAGTATGTGATATCTTTAACAGTAAGGCCTTGTTGTCAAGTTGTGGAGGGTAATCAGGAGCAATTCACTCGATTTTAATGTTTGGGAACTTAGGAGAACGTACTGGCCCAAAATTCTAAAAGATGTAATATGTTCCCCGCCCTGGACTTTTCATCTGCTCGTCTGAGGTGTCTAGTAGGGGAATTGCCCCTTTATTATAGGGAACTCCATTTTAACAGATGTATGTATGTATGTATGTATGTATGTATGTATGTATGTAGGTAGGTAGGTAGGTAGGTAGGTAGGTAGGTATGTATGTATGTATTAAGCTTCTACAGTAGTGGGTCTCCATGTGATTTTTTTTTCAAAATCTTTACAGTTAGTTACTTCCTGGTTCAACTATGTATTATAATACTAGAGTTAGGATTAAATGTGTGAGATACCACTGCTTGACTGTTAGGCCTTCTAGATTTCTGTCTCCTGAGGCTTGGGTCACCACTCTCTAACTTTCATGGCTTGACTGTGGGTGATTCTGTCCTCTGATATTCCAGACTATTTTTTAAATTAAATATACAATATATAATCACAGTTATCCCTCTCTGCCTGCTCTCTTCTACTCTGTGACCTTATCCCTACCACATTTGACCTTTACTGTTTCATTATTCCCTTTACCACTAACATGATTCCTGTCTTTTCTCCCTCATTTGAAAACTTTCCCATTCCACATTACTAATTTTTTGTATATGTATATGATTGGATATGTGTGTGTAATTGAAATAAAGCATTTCTAAAACCAAACAGAATATTTTTATTTCATTCTATTCTAATTCTAATTCTATTCTATTCTATTCTATTCTATTCTATTCTATTCTATTCTATTCTATTCTATTCTATTCTATTCTATTCTATTCTATTCTATTCTATTCCACACAATCTAAAGAAATGCTGATCAAAGCTCTCCCCATTGATTGACAGACACACTAATGGGCAGTGCTCTCAATTTGAAAAAGATCTAGGATTAAGCTAGGAAATGGATGGAGCTCCTGGCTCTCTGTTCCCCAGGTGGGGGTACTTCTTATATTACATTTCAAATGTATTTGAAACAGAACCTTCTCTAGCCTTCAAAATGTTGGTGAGTGGGAGAGTATTACCTAGGAAAGGTCACATTGCTTGGTTGAGGAGAGGCAGCTGCTGATGCCTATGTTTAGGAGGAGAAAGAGTTTGAGACCTCATGTCTCCTGCGGGGAAAGGTCCAGAGAATAGACAAAGGATTTAGAGGCCATGCCTTTAGCTCAGGAAGTCTGAGTGGCTACTTCTTCCAACAGCTTTGCAAATCTTTGTATAATCAACCCATTCCCATCACCAAATTTCACACAATCCTCTCCTCTTCTGGCCATCCATCTTCAATTTTTCCTGGTCTTGACTTTTCCATGTGTGCATGTCTCAGGTCACAAACTTCCTCTTCTTTCTCTCTTTTTCACATCAAAAGTCTGATAAAATAAAAAAGTAGAATTTTTCTTTTCCTGTCTATCTCCCCCAAAAGTCTTTTACCAGAGTTATAATATTAACTCTCATATCTATGTGGTATGATTCATTTCACCCTATACACTTTTCAATATTTTCCACTGTCACGTTATAGTGTATCTGAGTTGTTTAATTATTTGTATTTTCTCTTAATATTCACACTCATATAGAATTGGTCTTTATGTTTATCTCTACTTTGTATCATAGCTATTCATTTATTTGCTGAATAAGTAAAGTCATGTAAAAAGTGGCTTTATAAAACAAAGTATTTTTGCCCACTGTGGGCTGATACTATGTATTATGAGACAAAATCTTTTTTTGTGTGTGTTACTTCCTTCAATCATAGTAAATTATGTGAGTGAAGAGTGAACTTATTATTTGTTATACATTATGATTCTGAGGTTCAGAGGGGTGAGGAGGCTATACGGGGTCACATCTCTGACTGGTAGGGAAGGGCAAGTATCCAGCTTTAGATTTTCAGTAGCCCACAGTTCATACGAGAAATGGCTTCTCTTCTAGCCTCGTTCTCCACAAGACTTTCAAGCATTTCACTGATTTGTTTTCATTTTTTGGAGATTTCATCTGGACCTGAAAGTGAAAGATTTGACATAGACACATAAAGTTGGTTCAAGGTGAAACATTTTTATGAATAACAGAAGTCATATCCTGTGAAAATTTTAGATACTCTGAATATAGCAATGGGAGTCCAGAAGTAGAATTTTTTTCTTAGATTTTGGCTTACCTTCCCCTATGATCATATAGGATTTGGGGCATGATGCCTAAATCTATTAAAGAGATGAAGTGCATTTGTGTCGACACACATCCTGTAGCTGAAAAGTTCACATACATTAAGAGACGGTTCTGTATAATTCATGTTATTTACTACTGTGATTTTACTGGCCCTCCAAACATCACTGTGTGCTCTTCTATAAATATGCCTTCATCCTTTTTCCAAACCACTAGTCATTTGCCCAGTGGGCCATAAAAGCAATGTATCATGTAACCATGTATTGGATGAAATTTCAAAAGCTCTTCATTTAGGCAGCAGGCCTTAGTGGGTTTGGGGGTCTGTAACATTATCCATTTAATTATACATTTGGGCACATAGGAAAAAAACCTGTATTATTTACACAATTGCCTAGAATATTCCCTCCAAGCTGTTAGACCTGAGTCAGAAACCATTAGAATGCTAATCAAGGGAAGAATATGAAATTGATTTCCTCAGTGCAACTGCAGCAAGCTTTCTAGACACTTTTATTTCAAGCATATGCTCCTCCCAACCCCTGCAGGATTCTGTTTCTGAAGATCTTCCACAGTCCTGGTAGAGTTATTAAGCTTCCCACTTGAGAGTACAAGGCAATTTGGAAATATTGGTTCTATTTTTTAAAGACAGTACCTTATACAATGCATAAAGCTTTGTATTTGAGGCAAAGTGGAAATTTATAATAGTAAAGTTACTATATCTGGGGGTGGGGTAGGAACAAATTGCTGGAGATATTTCTTCCAGGATTGGGCATCACTTGGGGGTAATTTACATTAACTTTCCAAGGGACATATGTATTCTAGAAAGAGAATAGATAGAGGTGTGGAAGAAACCCAAAGCATCTGTATTATTTCTCAATAGTTTTGAGCAACCGTGTAGTTCTGTGTGCTGTGTAGAAAAGCTCACCCAGAGCTAAGTGAGAAGTTGTTTCTGATTTTTACACAGTTGTTTAGGAGGAATTGGACAACTATAGACATCATTTACTAAGCAACGTGACAAGAGGTTGAAGGTACCAGTTGGGTTGCTCAATCCCAGTGGTATTTGGAGGTGTCCAACTTTCTCACAGTTAAACTCCACATCTCTCATGTCTGCATCCTTGCCCACTCCAGAAGGTCATTATCTTGTATTTATAGCTTAGATACAATATGTATTACTTGATCCTGCACCAGACTCCAGCCCTTCCATGACTCATTTTTCACTGCAAGTGTTCAGCTTTGTGTTTTCTATATCTTCCCTGAAAAAGATTCCGTGCATTGCATAGACTTGATATTAGCAAACACATGCGATCTAGTATCAAGTGAAATAGAGAAAATAAAGTCCCACTTCTAATATTTACCCAGTCTCTTCTAAACCAGTAATGGTTTTGAAGAGCTTTGGGTGGCCAGGCATTTTTACAATAGAACCACCTTTTGCTTTGGATTTTATAATTTTTACTTATTGGTCTTAAGCACAATGAAATATAGTGAATGTTTTCCATTTGTTACATAGAGAAACTTCTACCAACAAGCAGCATTGGGTGATTTGCTTGATCAAAGCTCCGTGGCCTTTTCTGGAAACTCTTGGTATATAAGAGGAGACCTAAGGACCAATAGTATCAGAACCCCCCTTTTTTCACTTAATCACTATAACATGCATTTACAGGGCAGTGGTACTGCTCCCCCAAATGCGCTGAGCTTAGAAAATGTCAAATGTTGACTTTTGCCTTATGGATAGAAGGTCCTTGTAGATGATACTGTTTATCTCAGCCTAATTACTATTGCCATTACGCTTGGAACCTGACTTATTAGGAAGACTGGTACACAATGGGTCTGTCTTTCCTGGAAACTTCTTTGAGCTCAAGTGACTTCGAGTCATTGCTTTATGGAGATTTTAGGGCTCCGGAAAACAATCAATAAACCATTAAATGTATCTTCCACCCTTGTTAAATGGATCTGAACACTCTATAAACATGCGATATAATAAAAATAATTCAGTGACTTCTCTCAGCCTCACTTTCTTCTTCTATATCATAGAAAGTCTGCCTTGAAAATTAGAATTGCATGAAGTGCCTTCAGCTACGATCCAGGTCTGATTTAGAAAATAGATCAGGCATTAGTTACATATATGGTACTGTGATTCACTTATCAAAGAGTTCAAAGTTGATGATTGTGGGAGGTGTTTCTCTTTAAAGCAACTTTTTCTTCTGCTCTACAGAAGGAAAAGGAGAAAGAAAGGAGGAAAGAATAAAGAAAAATATAGGTAAAGAGCAAAAAATAAATGAAAGAAAGAAGAGATTAGCCACTTGTGAGGACAAAGAATATTTCAATGCGTGTGAAAGGATACATTTCTATCTCTCTCCTATGCTCTCGAGCCAGGCTGGGCAGGCTCTAGGGATCAGGCCTCGGCATTTATTTGTGCAATCTTTACTTCATCTGGTGGCTGATTCAGTCCAGAAACCTTGCAGCACAAATTTAAAATATGGTTGAATCTGTGTGCTGCAGAGTCTTAGGTAGAATTATTTCTTCTTCGGGGCGGGGGAGGGGACAATCAGCTAAGGACTATTAAGCTTCATGGCCTTGATCTTATTACATCTACTCTTACCAGTTCTTAATCATTACAGTGTAATAACAGTTTGAAAATTTATTGAGACAATTAGAAGCAAACAGTTCTTTTGACCCCTGGCTCTTTCAAAGGCACATGATACTGCCAAAGAAGATGAAAGCATAAGACTCAAACACTTCTCAAGGTGTTTGCGCTTTGATGCCCATTTTAGATTCCAACATTCCGGGAGGAAGAGAGCCAGATCAGGAACCATGGCACTAGTGTTTGTCCCTTAGCTTTCCCACAGACGTGTAGGTCATCTGAGGGTTGGAGCTCGGCTCCCTGAGTCACACCAGAGCATATTTGAAAGGGGAAGTTTCAAGGTCCTCCTTCCATCTTAAAAAATCCTTTATTTAGAAGAAAGGACCTAATATCACTGGGCCATTAGAAATCAGTGCTTTCCTTAAGGTTTTTATCTAGTCTTTTGGCCTCATCTAATGAAGATTAACATGTGACTTATCTTCTCTGCCGTTAACTTACTGGCACTGAATATCAAGGTCAAGCAGCCATGTAATAATATTTTAATAGATTAGAAGGCATGACCCTGGCACTGAATATCAAGGTCAAGCAGCCATGTAATAATGTTTTAATAGATTAGAAGGCATGACCCTGGCACTGAATATCAAGGTCAAGCAGCCATGTAATAATGTTTTAATAGATTAGAAGGCATGACCTAGGTAGAACCTGGTAGGACTTAGTAGGACCTGTTCATTTTTCTTTTTTGAGAATTTTATGCATGCTTTACAGTATGTCTTGATTGAATCAATCCCTGGCTCTCCCTCCTGTTCCTCCCAGATGGTTTCTCCATACAGATCTCTCTAACTCTCTGTCCTCTTCTTATAGCCCACCGAGTCCACCAGTGGGGTAAGATCAAGCTTTCATTGAGGAACTTAGGCAATGCGAGTCCACACCAGAAAATTCAGTTAGAAAAATGTTAAATAGGACTAATTCATTTGGAAGTTGAATCCAGAGGCTGTGAGGTCAATTCGGGCTGGGCAGACAGAATGTTTATTATGTTTATTAGGTAGACTCAGGTTCTCATAGATGTGTCTGCTAGCATGAGTTTATGTACTAAACCAGTATCCTAGACAGGGTAGCCACAGTTTCAAAAGCTGAGCAGGATGGGATAGCAAAGTATGTTGAGGGACCCGTTAGTATTTCAAACACTGAAGTTTAGTGTGTGTGTGTGTGTGTGTGTGTGTGTGTGTGTGTGTGTGTGTGTGTGTGAGAGAGAGAGAGAGAGAGAGAGAGAGAGAGAGAGAGAGAGAGAGAGAGAGAGAGAGAGAGAGAGAGAGAGAGATAAATCAGACAGAAGAGATATGGTAGAAACTGTCAAATGTTTCAGGTCAATGCTGGAATCCCAGTGCTAATATACTTTACACTTTATGCAAAATCTTTGCCCCTCAGATTGTGTATTAAATAGCACATGCTGGTTGTAGGTGCGATCATGTACAGATGTTAAAAGTGAAACCTGTATCCTACCATCTAACATTTCTATCAATACAATGTCTACTATAAAGAAAAGTAACAAGAGTAGTGTAGTTATACTATCTATTCACTTATCATGTGCCACTAGAGTAGTTTGCATATATGAGGTCTCTTCAATCACTGTACTAACTCAATGAGATAAATACTAGTCTTATCCTAATTTTATAGGTGAGATTGTAGAGCCTTAGGGTGGCAAGCAGATCTATGGCCTTCACACAACCCACATATAGTGAAGGTAAGTAAGACTCAGACCTGGACAGTTTGACTTTTTGATTTGAACATATCAAGAAACCAAAGTAACAGGAAGCCAAATGTTTTGAAAAATACACAGGAAAAAAATCTAATAATATATGAAAAGAAATAAATCCAAGCAGGTAGTGGGTAGTTTAATGTCAATTTGAAATAAGCTGGTGTCATCTGGGAATAGAAAATCTCAATTGAAAAAATGCCTACATCAGACTTGATCTATAACAACCTTGTGGGGGTACTTTTTAAATTAATGACTGATGTGGGAGGGATCTATCTATAGTTGGCAGTACCACCTCTGGACACGTTGTCTTGAGTTGTATAAAAGTATAAAAGTACAAGTTGAGTGAACCGTGGAGCACAATCCAATAAGCTGCGTTCCTCTGTGGCTTCTGTTTCTCTCTCACTTCCAGATTCCTGCCTTACTTGTGTTCATGCCTTGGCTTCCTTCACTAATGCACTTTGGGGACAAGTAAGACAAATAAACACCTCTTCTCCATATTGCTCTTGGTCATGGTCTTTATGGTAGCAAGAGAAAACAATAGATATTTGTAAATGCAATGATTTTAATAGCTGTTAGCTTGATCAATTACAAGCAAATCTGTTTTCCTTTTCACCCTCACCCCTCATTCCTTCATATTTGCTATGCTAGGTGGAGAGTTAGACACAGAAATAAAGAGAGGAAGATGCAATTGTATCCCAAACTAGTATTTAAGATAAATGCACAGCCTCCACGTTGCCCAAGAGAAAATAGAATCTCAGAGTCAGGTGGTCTCAAGGTCAGTTATCTGTGATTGACCCAGCTTCGTCCCTGACTGCTAGACTCCTTTGTGACACATTGCTTCCCTCAAAGGTCCCTGTCATCACAAATGGCCCCATTCTCACAGTCAAACACCTCTATTTCTCCAATTTCCTATTTTTTTTTTTTTTGTTTGTTTGAAGGTAATACAGCTTCAGTTATCCTGAAAGCCGATACTATCATTTCCCAAATGGTAGAATTAAATTCATTACTAATGCTTCACAGTCCATTCAGGTAAGCTCAGCTACCAACCCGAGTGCTGAAGTGAGACACCTATAATCATCCCTTTATGGTTTGCTCATTTGACTAGGCACTTCCCTCCCCTCTCACATCCCTGTTGCCATTAGGAATTCACATTGTGGAGGCTCCTTGGTGGCCTTGTGGGCAAGCATCTCAATTTTCAAACATCTGGCTAGTTTCAATCAACGAAGCTCTAACATACTGCTCCTGGGGTTGTAGTGGTACTTTCGGGGGTCGTTGAATTCAGTATTCAGAGCCTGCAATAAGTATCCAGACGGTCTCTGTATCCTTTTGTTCATGAACAACTACTGAAGCTGGGTTAGATGAAGTGCTAACTGCAAACAAAATCTAACACATCTAATATATTTGACAGCCAGCTTGGTAAGACAAGGGAAAGTATACACCTCTCAAAACCAAAATCCTATTGGTGACTACCGAAGGATAGAACTTGAAAAGAGATTCAAACAATTAGGAATAATAGATGTCCAAAGCAGAGGAAACAGGCCTGTTGTTTTATTCTTATTTTTTTTTTATTTTAAAAATTTTATATTTTTACTTACCAACCACAGTTTCCTTTTCCTCCCCTCCTCCTACTCACCCCCCAGCTTCTTCTCACCCCACCTCACCATCCACTCCTCAACGTTGTGGGCCTGGGGGCTGTGTGTCTCAAGTAAGTGCAGGGCTGCTCTTTGTAGGCTCTTAGTTGGCCATAAACCAAGAAGCTGTGTGTCTCCAGTTGTTGCAGGGGTCTTTCTTAGTAGCCTCTTAGTTGGCTCTTTTTCAGATGTGGATCAGGAGGCTTTGGGGTCTTCAGCTGTCAGTGTGTGATAATGCAGATTGTAGTAGGGCGGAGTTTGGCGCATGGGTTGGACCTCCAGCTGTGTTTTGCTGGAGATTGGGCTTGGGGTCCTTCTCCCAGCTTTCTTTGGTTTAGGGCAGAGGTTGGTATGGTTGGAGTGTTGGGGGCTTGTGCCCTTAGGCCAGGGTTTGGAAACCATGTTTCCTGCTTGGCCTGTGGGTCGGTGTACCACTTACTTCTTAGTCAGCTGTGGACCAGGAGGCTTTGGAGTCTCCAGTTGTCAGCCTTTCTTTAGATTTTTTTATTCTATTTTTTAATTGGCTATTTTGGTATTTTTATGTCTAATTTCTTGTGTTTTTTATATATTTTAGAGATCAGCCCTCTCTCAGATGTAGGGTTGGTGAAGATCTTCTCCCATTCTGTAGGGTGTCATTCTTGTTTAATTGACCATACACTTTGCCTTACAGAAACTTCTCAGTTTCAGGAGGTCCCATTTGTTAATTGTTGCTCTCAGTGTCTGAGCTACTGGTGTTATATTTAGGAAGCTGTGTCCTGTGCTAATGCATTCAAGGATATTTCCCACTGTTTGTTCCTATTAGGTTCAGTGTAACTGGGTTTATGTTGAGGTCTTTGATTTACTTGGACTTGAGTTTTGTGCAGGGCGATGGATCTGGATTAGTTTGCATTCTTCTGCACACCACCATCCACTTATGTCAACATCACTTGTTGAATTTTCTTTCTATTTTCCATTGTATATTTTTTGCTTATTTTTTTGTCAGAAATCTGGTGTTCATAGTTGTGTGGATTAATGTCAGGGTTTTCACTTTGACACTCTACTCAGCTTTTAAAATGTAGGTTCTGTGGCTGAAACTCAGGTCGTCAGACGTTATGGCCAGCACTTTGCCTAGTGTACAATCCTCCGCAGACCCAAAAGTAAATTTTGACATAGATATTTCCTAAAAGATGTCATAATAATGATTACTCCAAAATGTCTGGCAAAGGTATTGGCTTGGGAAAACTGGAAGCTAGTGGACAAGAGTAAGGAATGTTGTCAATTAACCTTGGACTTTTCTAGAAGTTACTATTCTGGAGTTGATCATATTAGAAACTCTTTAAGAAGCAACATAAACTACTGTCCCATTAAATAAAGAGGGCAGCATTATATTCTTATTACACACAAGCACTGAAAAGTTAGGAGTTGAACTCAGAAGATTAAAAGCCCATCTTGTCACTCACTGGCTCTGTGACTTTCAAGAGATTAATTGAGCTCTTTGAGTCTCTAAAGCTCTATTAAATGCTGATAAGCTCAACTTCTCATTGAAAATTAAATGAGAACTTTCCAATCTCGTTTTTTGATCATTCATTTTCTACAAAATACATTTTAAAATCCCTTAGACGGTACCAAAAATACAAGCTTAAGAAATTGTGCTCTTATTTTAAATTTGTCTCATAGATGCTTCTGAAGAGAAGGTATAATATACCTTGCCCAGCCAAGGGTAAAAAAGTGCTTGGATGGACAGTGAATATAGTATTGATATAGTCCATATTGGTAGAACACTTTCTAGGCATTGATGAGATCCTGGATTCAATCTCTAGTAGCACAGTAATTAAAATGTTAATAATTTTGAAAAGAATAGCCATCACAAGACACATAACCATGTAGGAGATTGATGATTTATATTCATTTAGTAATGACATAGAATACAGAATAACATTACTCAGACTAAATCTCTGTGGGTTTTGGTTTGGGAAAACTTGCTATTAGCCTCAGTCACTCATTCAATCAGTTAATTATTAATTAATTAATTAAAATAGCCCCTTTTCTTATATAATACATAAATCTTTAAGTACAACTTTCAGCCTTCTTTCCTATGGTATTTGCAGGCCTGCAAAAAGAGTACAGAGGTCCTCATACAATGCATCCAAGTATTTAAATGCTAACAAGCCAGTGCACCTAAATATGTCCTCTGAGCTTGAAAAAAAACATGCCATAACACAATGGTATGTTGGCTTGAATTAAGGATACTGAGATTTAGTTCTTTTCTCTTGTGCATGGGGTGAGGGTGGGGGATGTGACCTGTCACCTGAAAATGAGCCTTTTTCTCCTTCTACCACCGCCTTTTCTGTATCATAAATGGCTTTAAATGAGTTGTGTTGTTTGGGTGCACTTCTATAGTGCTCTCTGGGTTCTTTTTTGTGTGAGTCATTGGTAGTTTGGGTAAATACTCAGAGCTCCGAGTGCCCCCAAACCACAACAACTTCAAAGGAAGATATAATGACTTAATGATCTTTGAAGTCAACCCCAGCTCTAATATACTATAGCAATGTTTCTAGGGGCTGGAGTGAAATATCTGAGATGTGGAAAATATTGATCTGTGCTGTGAACAGATGAGATGTTTTGTCTAGAAAGAAGCATGTCTTATAAGAATTACTAAACAATGGTGTAGGAATCAGAAAGATTTTACAAATATGTCTTGATGGTTACATCAGTATTTCACTATAGAGGTTTTAGAATCCAAACACTTGTCAAGTCTCAAAACAGGTATGAGTAACCAAGTTTAGAACCACAAGCAAACATTTCCTTTCCTTGGGTTTAGCTTCTGAAAAGTTCAAGTTTACATTCCAAGGATTTCCAAGGATTTATACTAGCCCCCCCCCCCAATTTTTTGTGGGAGGGAAGTGGTTTTAAAGATTTTCTCTTTAGTGGGAAACGGAATGTATCTAAAGGTGAAAATTCAATGGGATAATTACCAAGAACAATGTTAATCTCATATCCTAGTGCACTAAAGTTCATCTAAAAGTTTTGTTTATGTTTATATATTTATTTAATATGCTTGTATATTGAGGGGACCATCAGAGCTCAACTTTCAAGAGTCAGTCCTTTTCTATCATGAGAGTTATGGGATTGAACTTAGTATCAGGTTTGGCAACGAGTGCTTTTATCTGCTAAGCTACCTTAAAGGTCCTGTAGGAGGTTTTTAAATGAATCATCTCTTTGATAAAACACAGTGAGCATAGAATTTCTCGAAAATTAGTTGACATGAGGACCTTTACTTTTGGCAAATGGAAACATGTTACTACAGCTCCTGTTCTTCTACATGTACAGTTTCACTGCGATTTTGTTACCCTTTGCCCCAGATACCCAGACTATAGAATAAGGCTGCCATGATGACACCTTCTCTAAAGTATTCTCACAATGCACAAAAGCCCAGAGTGTATCACACAGCACTGCTAACATGCATGCCGGCTGGCTTACTGCCCATAGCAATCTACTTGTCACACTGAGGGAACCTGATTTGGATGGAGGGAAAAGGGAGCTGTGCTATTTAAAACACTCTCCCACATGCTCTCTCTCTCTCAGAGATTTGCACCAAGCGGAAAACACAACATATTCCATCAGTTAAGTAGAGTGATGAGAATTGAAAGTAGTATATAGAGAACCAAATATGACAAGCATTACATGGAAAGCAACCCCAAAACGAAGGCTTATTGGAGAAGATCAAATAGAAGACAGTTACTTAAAACAAGCTAAGAGAAGTGTTAAACTTTGTTGTGTTAATTTTTGTACACTGTGATGATGAATCCTCATTGGATTAATAAAAATTGAATGATCAATAGCTACGCAGAATTTCTAGACACACAGGATGCTGGGAAGAAGGAGAGTCACTAGACAAATGGTGAGGAAGCAGCAGAATATAGGTAATAAGACCACAAGGCAAAAGGTAGACTGATGAAAATGGGTTAAGTTGGCTGCAACTTGATATGCCAGTTGACTCCCTGTGGGCGACCTTATCCTCACTGAGAAGTCTATGGGAGGTGGGATTGGGGGAAGCTTGGGGGCAAGTGGAAGAGGAAGGGGGATTATGCTTGATATGTGAAATAGAAAAGTCATTTTAAATAAAAACACAAAAAATGAGTTATGTTGTAAGCGCTAGTTAACAACAAGCCTAAGCTATTTGTCAATCTTTTGTAAATAATAATAATGTCTCTGTGTTGTTATTGGGGAGCCAGTTGTCCTAATGAAAACATCTGACTACAAATGGAGCAGGCAGATGTATCCATAAGACCCAAGAAAGCTTAAAATAGGTTCTAAACACACAAATCAGCCAAACATGGCTTCCTAGTCTCATGTCTCTCATGCCTGCTTTGGTACAGGGGCAAGTCTCCTGAAAGCTGCCTGTGTGCCACCAGTGACCATGAGTTAAGCCACACGGTGAGTTTAAAATTTTGCTCATACAGACAGAAAAGGTTACAGATACACAGTAAAGCATGTTCAGGCAGAAAAGACTCTAAACAGGTTTTAGTGTGTTTAACAATGGACACAGGCTTAAGAAAAAAATGGATTTAGACGGCCATAGAAAAATAACAGTTTAAAAATAATAAACAGAAAGCAAAGTAAGTAAAAAGAAAAAGCAGAGAGCCATGTAAAAATGGAAAATACACAGAGAGTCTGGATTCTATATGGCATCTTGTGTCTTGTTAACTATGAATTTTTAAAATGTGAATGTAAAAAATACAAGTAGCTGCTGAGAGACATTAGATTATGAAAACTGCTAAACTAAAATCAATCTATTTATTTTTAAAATGTCTTAACTTTAAAATGGAGTTCAAACATTGTGTTTCATTGGGGGAGAGGCTTTCTTTTGTTTCCACAGGAAATGAAAGACCATGGATTCCTTCCACAATAATAGAGATCAGATTTGACTGTGGGAGACAGCCTAAGTATCTTGGCTATAGATATGGGGGAGGAAACAAAAAAATATCACAGGACAAGTGATCCTTGACATAGAAACAGCTCTGAGATGAGATGAGACATGATAAATCTTGTTGGTTATAGAATTCTCATGAGTTATTACATGCCATTATTTCATATGGCATGGATAGAGATTTAAATTACATTTCAATTGTACAGTCCAAATGGATTTATAAAGTTGATGGATGTCTTTTTACCTGCCCAAACACAAAACATAAACACCTTTAACTGATTTGTACACACTACATATTTGTGTCAATGCTGTTATGTTTGTTACTTTGGAAAGTTTGTGTGTATTCAAAGAAAGGGGACCAGGCATCAGTGAAAATGGGCAGCCCAGATGATCCAACCTCTCAGAATGCCTCTCTTGCAGTCTCCTCAGTTGTGCATCCAGAACAGCTTCATGGTTGCTGACAGAGATTTCCAGCCTTATAGACTACTCCAGCAAGGACTTCAGATAAGCCTTCCACTTTCCCATTGCACCATGTTTTAAGTGGTTTCTGGCCTGATCTTTCCAGCCTAGCCTCGTGGCCCAGACTTTCTGCCCTAGCTTCGTGACCCAGTCCCACAGACCCACAGTTGCACAGACCCATTGGAACACACAGACACTTATATTAATTGTATGCTGATTGACCAGGGGGCCCAAGCATATAACTTGTTAGCTCTTGCTCTTAATCTAACCTATGATTCTTATACTGTTCAGCCATGCATCTCTGTACCTTTTCTTAGAGAAGCATAGTTGTCCTCTGCATCTTCTGGCTTATTTGACAACTGTATGGCATTTCTGCTCTTTTCTTCCTGTTCCCAGAGTGTTTTTAGTCTGGTAGCCCAGCCCACACTTCCTGTATGCCTTTGGCCAATCAGCATTTTTATTAAACTAGTAGGTGAGACAGTTATTTATAATGTAACACCATAATTACACTACAGCATAGATATTGGATAACAAATAATACAGCTAACTTTCCCAGGACTTGAAAAGTATTTCAATTTTCCCATGGTTTCCTAAAGATACCAGTGCCCCAGACAAAAGGAAGCATTCTAGAGAACATGGTATGCACATTATAGGAGATGGAGCACATGGCTTTTGGTCATTTGAAGGGTTATAGATGTTTGTCATCATTTGAGGTGGTAGTTGGTTATAAGTGTTTTTGGTCATGATCAGGAAGAAAGTTAAACAAAGGAATTAGATTCAAGGACCCTTTTCTGGAGAAAAAGGGCATATAATATAGAAATGATAAGATAAAATAATGGATTGTTGAGTCTACTTTTAAACAACCACTAGTCTCAAATAGTTTACATTGCTATGGATTTTTTTGTATTGATACAAATGTAAAGTTATTTTGTTTATACTGTATATATGTTTCTATTCTTCTTTAAGGTATTGTACCTATGCAGCTCATTTAAAAAGTTATATAAAGTTTTAGTCTTTGAGGATAATAAATTCATCTTAAAAGCTAGTTGTCTATGACTGTCAAACTTATAGTCATGTTAGGTAAGTTTTCAAACTCTGTGTGTGTGTGTGTGTCTGTGTGTGTGATATATAGGGGATCTTCACACAATTCAAAGGCCTACAGAATATGGCATTTTAAATGTTTTAGTAACATAAGGTTTTTCATGACAGTGAGACATGTATGCTCTTGGAAGCATCAATTTATTTTAAAAAAGAATGGTGGCCATTGAAGAACCTCTATATGGAGTTTGCTTTCTTTATGGCAAAAGCTAGGCAAGAAACTGCCTTTCTTCAAATGCCAACAGTATGTTATCCAAACTGGACCAGCAAGACACAAAGAAAATGATTGCCCAAAGTTGCCAAGATATGGTGGTACAATCTTTCAAAAATTCTTGTTTCACATAGAAGTCTGCCAGACATTCTAGGCCTGTAGGCCAAAGATGAATGCCTCAAATTTTCGGAGGAAACTTGAGTGACAGTCCACATAGCAAGCTGTTTCTGTCATTTCTTCTAGTTTTGGAAGTTGCTTGATCTATGCTTCCTGTTTACTAAGGTAATATTATATTCTTTTGGGATATTTGATGAAACTGAAGACCAGATAGTCATAGTTATAGTTTTTCTTAGGAAAGAATATAAATTAGGTACAGAACTTTGAATTCACCAAGATAAAATAAATAATATTTTCTCTCAAATTTCCAAATACAAATGAACTTAACATTGTGAATGTAATTCTTACTTGGTAATTGTATTTATTTTATGCAGATTTACTATATTAGAATTAAACCTTTCTCTTTTTCTTTGCATGAATGATTTCTATTTGGTTTTATAATAAAAACCCAGATATTGGGGAAGAGCTAAAAGATCAGAGAGACATAGAAGCAAGCCACAGCCACTTCTCACCTAGTCATTCCTCATGTTTTCTTCAGCCAAAAGCAAAAGGGGTTCAAAGGTGAAAGGGCTGAATGTCTGCCCCCTCCTGCCTTATCTTTCTTTCTCCACTCACTATCCGACTTCCTGGCTCAACCTTCCTAGTACTAAAATTGTTGTGAAATCATCTTTTTTTTTTTTTTTTTTTTTTTTTTTTTGCACACAGTGAAGATGTGTGATTCTGGTTGGCTTAATAAAAAGCTGAACAGCCAATAGCTAGGCACACAGGATGCTGTGAAGAAGAAGGAGGAGTCACTAGCCAGACAGAAAGGAAGCAGAATGAACAGTACGTAGAAAAGGTAATAAATCCAGGAGACAAAAAGTAGATAGATAAAACTGAGTTAGTTTAATTTTAAGAGCTAGTTAGTAACAAGCCTAAGCTATTGACTAAGCTTTTATAATAAATACTAAGTTTCTAAGTTACTAGGGAGTTGGCAGTCCTGGTGAAAAGGTCTGACTACAACACTTATGAAATGGAATCACAAATTTTGGATTAATATCTTTTAGGATTCACTATTGAATTTTGACTAGCAGCCATAAACCTATGTTCTCTCCATACTACGTGCTTCTTTCTAGGTGGTCAACCTACAGGGACCATAATGCCTTTTCTGCTCGTCACTTTAATGTACTTATGACCTTAGTTAACTAATTAAATTTTCTACCCTAGGATTTGTTTACAAAATGGGACTAGTTTTACCACCCACATAATTTCTTTGTGGTCAATGTGTAATAAATCATCTGAAAATTTGCTTAGGTTGGTGTTTAGAAAGTTTTAACTAGAATATAGCTTCTATTTTAATATTATCAATTTATATTCCCTCCTTTTAGGGTTCAGCACAGGATCTCCAATAAGGATTAAACAAACATGTTAAAATATTTGCATCAGATACAGTGGAGTGTCATTTATATCTGAAAAAATGCACATTTCATGTATAGTTCACAGTTAATTTTGACAATTCTATATATGCATGTAATTACAAGCACAGTCAAAATATAGAAAAGCCTTTATGCTCTAAAACATCCTGTTATCAGGTCTCAAATCTAGAATCCATCACATCACCAATCTGCTTCTGTCACTGTAGATGAGTTACTCAGTCTCTGGAATTTGTGACAATGGATCATGAATTTTATATGAGGTCATGTGCTTCATCATTTCTGGCTCTTCTGCACAACGTGAATAGTGTTAAGATACTATTTATGTAAATTTTACTTTATACCTTTTTATCTTGAGTTTCATAGCTGACTTACATTAATTTATTTGCATTATCAAGTAATACATCATAACAAAGATATATTAAGATTTGTTCATCTATTTACTTGTGAATGGAATCTTACTTCCCTCAAATTTTGGTTGCTGTATTATAGCTACAATGACAATTCATATGTAAATATTCATTTAGGTATGTGATTTCATTCATATCTGGTAAGTACATAGTTATGTAATTTTGAAACTGCATGATAAACAATATTTAGAGTGATATATAAACATATTTCTGCGTGAACATTTTATAAAGTAGTTCTATCATTTTGTAGCACCAGTGGTGTATGGGGTTGCCAGATCTATTCATTATTACTAAAGCAAAATGGCCTTGACATTAAAAAAATAGATATTTATATTAAATATGTAGTAGTCTATCCTGGTTGATTTTTATTTCTCTCATAACTAATCTTGCATTAGGGATAAACTTCAGGACTTAAGCAGGCCTCGAACACTAGACACTGTCACTGAACAACAGCCATGTAATTTTTATTTTATATAAATGTTTTCATTAACATGTATTCATTATACAAAGTTGTAAGTTTCATAATGACATTTTCATTCAAGTAAATTTCTTATTTGCCAGTGTTTATCTTCACCCATTCTCTCTTGATTCCTCACTCTCTGTGGTCCCCTTATTCTTCCTAGTCCCCTTAATAATTTTGTCTCATATGTTTATATTTACATAAATATCCATTATTAATAATCTAGGTTTCACATGTGATGGAAAACATGTAGTATCTGTCTCCTTGAGTCTTATTATTATTATTATTTTTTGCTGATGATGATCTGTACTTTCACTCATTGTTATGCAAATAATATAATTTAATTTTATGGCTGAATAATACTCCCTGGTGTGCATACATACCACATTTTCTTTGTACATTTATCTCTTGTGTACTCCTCTGCTGATTTTGTAAGTTGTCTTTTCTGAGTCTTTGCTTTCATTTCTTTCAAAATTATGTGCTCATTTCCCTTATAGTTGGCATGATTGACAATATTTACATGAGTTCTCAACAGTTCATATTTTGTCCTTTTTAAAACTTTTTATTGATTCTTTACGGATTTTACATCATGCCTCCCAGTCTCCCTTTTCTTGTCCCATCACTTCTGCCCTCTGCACTTGTAATATCCCCCCCCCGGGGGGGGGACAAAACAAAACAAAACAAAAAACAAAAAACAACAACTAAAATTGAAAAGTAAAACAAAGTCCACAAAAACCCAACCAACCAACCAACCAAACAAATCTGGGCATGGAAGCTGTAGTGTGTCCTGCAGTCAGTGAGTCACACACTATACCCTTTAGTCCATACATTTTTACTTGTAAGTGTTCATTACAGTGATTCATTAGTCCGGTTCTGTCAGGTGGCTAAGATATTTGTAGATCCATTTGATTCTCTTTTTTAACATATTTTAAGTCTTTATGACAACTTTTTTTTACCCTCATTGCTTTCATGCTTTTGAGTATTAGCTGTATTTTTGTGATCCTTTCCACACACCTCTAGAATATTTTAGAAGACAGTCAGCATTGGTTAGATCATAAACACTTGTGATGATTTTTAGCTAGTAGGTTTCTGGTCATTTTTCAGCTTCTATTGTTGAATATACCTGTCATCATATACAAGTCATGCCTTTTGAATTACTAAGTCTATGTGCACCTTTTATTTAGTCATTGATTTCAAAGAGCAGTTACAGACCCATAGGATCCTTTCAAATTTTTCACAACTCTTTAGATGCTTGCTTTTTAAATTTTAGCCACATAAATCTCTTTGAACTCTAGTGTCAGTCACTTCAACTTTCTAAGAATGCTTTTCTCTCTTATACTACAGACTGGAGAATAGATCTGGTAGAAATTTTGAACAATTAAAGGGATCCTATTGTGGTAATGAAACATCATCACCCAAAAGTAAGCTGGGGAGAAAAGGTACGTCCATATCACATTTTATCATAGAAGGAAATAAGGAGAACCCAAATAGAGCAAAAACCTGGAGGCAGAAGCTGATGCAGAGGTCATGAAAGGGGTGCTGCTTACTGGCTTGTTCCATATGGCTTGCTTGGCCTGTTCTCTTTTAGAACCCAGTACTACTCTTCAGAGGTTGCATTACCCATGATGGTCTGGGCTCTCCCTCATCCACTACTAATTAAGAAAAAAAATGCCTTTGATTTGGAACTTTCAGAGGAATTTCCTTAATAGAGGTTCCTTCCTTTCAGTTAAGTCTATCTCCTGTCAAGTTGCTTTAAGACTAGTTAGCACATAGGGACTGCATTTTATTTTCTCCCTGAATTCAGAAGAAATGAAATTCTGAAAGTTTTAGTCATAATACATGTTTCATATATTTTTCTTGCCATTTAAACAGGGGCACGGATAGGGCCTCAACCATTTATCATGGCTGCATGAGAAATTTGATGATCTTATTAACTGAGTGGTTGACATTGTCAGGACCTAATGATTCCATTAGAAGCAGAATCATAGTATACGCGGGTGGTCAAGCTCTTTCTATTACTCTTTCTACCAAGGTCAACATTTCTTACCTCACCAGGGCTTTGTAACAGTTTCTTTCTCTAGTTAATGTATTTAGGTCAAGTCTGTGGGCAGTTGCCAATTGAATTGTTATTGGTTCTCTTTGAAAATTGCTCAGATTCAAGCTTCTTTGTCTTTTGCACCATGCCTACACATTTCATGTATAGCTGGTGAATTTAGATGAAGAAATGTTTCTGCCTCACAGACCATTACACCTGTTTCTGAATTGTGATCTCTTTGAGGGGAATGTCAAAGCTTAAATGTTGTTTGGTTAATACCGTTCATCATAACATAACTCACATTATGTCTTCAATACCTATTAGCTGGGCAAGTAAAAAAAACTTCAGTATGAGTTATTAAAATAGAAATCAACGTGATTAAGTTATGTCAAGTCATGCGTCTGTTTTCTCTTTTTTCTTGAAACAATTGTTCAAAATATATTTATACCAATGTTTAGTGTATGTGGGGAACTGGTCCTAAAAGACCCCAAGTAAGTGAGTTCATTGTATAAGGTGACATTGCATTTGTATATAACCTGCACATTCTCTTTTGTAATTAGAATAATGTCTAAAGGTACAGGTCTAGCGTCTACATATGGAAAGTACATGAGGTGTTTGCCTCTCTATGTCTGGATTACTTCACTCAGAAATATATCTAGAACAATTTTATAATTTTACTTTTGTCTTTAGGGGTGAATAACTTTCCATTGTATATATGTTCCACATTTTCTTGATCCATTTATTATTTGAAAGATATTTAGGTTGTTTTCATTTCCTAACTATTGTGACCAGAGCAGCAATACGCATGGATGAGCAAGTATCTCTAGTAGGATATAGAATCATTTGGGAATGTGTCTAGGAGTGGTATACATGGACAGTGTATACTGCTAATGCAATGTAAATAATTTCTAAGTAATTGTTATTTTGAATAGTTTAGGGAGTAACAAAATTAGGTTTATATCAGAATGGATATAATTTTTGTATATATCTTTTTTATTTTAATCTGGGTTTTCATGAAACCATGAGCATGTTGAAAGGGAGGAGTAAACATATCTACATGTAAATCTGAGTATGTTTAACTAATTTTATTGTTCTAAAACTGAAAACATACAACTTAAAATTTAAGTTTTTGATATTAAATTTCACCATACTAGGTTTGTGAGTTCTTATTCTACCTCATTCTTTGTGAGGGTGAAATCTATATATTCATTTTTATATTTGATTTGTCCCTTAGGTTTCAATCCAGACATTTCTATTCGAATATATGTCTTGTATACTAAGACACCTCAAATTTACATCCAAAAAGGTCTGATAATTTTCTTAATTAAGAATTCTCTCACTGAGTTCTCTATTGTGCCTTTAAGATAGTGTCCAGAACCTTTACTGTCTCATAAAACTCCCTCAGCATGCAATCCCTTGTGACTCCAGCTTTATTGTCAAATCCTCCTTATCCTTTCGACTCTCCATAACTATGAAAGTTTATTATGTTGGTTAATTTATTTACTATATTCTTTGTCTTATGGTAGATTTCTTCTGGTTGCTTTAGATTTATTTATTCCTTTAGCTTTTTTTACTTGTTCTTTGTCTAGAAGCTGTTTGCTATCTGTGACAAATAACAGGATACTTTGCCTCTGATATCTGTTTGATCTTGGCCATAAACTGTTCTGGGAAAATTAGGAGAACGCATGTACAAAGTTCTTGTCTTTTCTACTAATCTGTGTGATTAGAACCTCTCTGTGATTGAACAGGAGATAAGAAGATAGGAATCTGTTGACCACTCTGGATAAATCAAACTTAACTAAGTCATTTTGATATAGAGGAAACAGATACATTTTTTTCTGCATGAAAAACTTACCCTTTTAAGCTTCCGAGAATGTTCATAGCTTGATGGCTTTGAGCTCTTTTCGAGATTTGCCCTTGGTTCAGAAGAGTCATATCTTTGGTATTAACTACTTCCATGGGGTGTTTCTTATCCAAAGGCTGATTGATTTATAAATATAGAGGCTTGTGGGGGGTTCCACATTTGAAATTTGGGAAAATTTGAAGGAGGCATCACAGCTCCAGAACTTTCCATTCATGTGTGACAAGTGTGACTGTAAGGCATAGGCTTAGGGTAGTATTTTTGTTAATCAATGCATCCTACATTTCTGGTATTTTTTTTTTTTTTACAATTCCTTTAAGAGTTATGCCCTGTCAATGACCTTGATGATTATGCATTATTTTTTTAACTTTATATTTTTAATATTTTATTATAAATGAAAAAACAGAATTATTTCCTGTCAGTATAACATGACAAATGAATTAAAAAAGATGATAAATATGTTATTGGTGAATGAATATGTGCATATGTAAATTACATTTTATAAAACAAGAGTATATCATCCATAAAATGTTGTATCCCAATCCTCTTCACTTAATAATGTATCATGTGCTTTAAACTACATCAATAAATCAGCATTTACATGAGTTTTTTAGGTACTGCTGAATGGCAGACATTTTACCTCTATGGACATATAATGCTTTATTAAAAACAATCCTTCATTTCTTTATTTTTGAGTTATTCTTCTTCATTGTTGTAAGCAGCAGCACAGTGAAGACTTTTGAAAATACTTTTGCAATTTTTGGAGGGATGAATTTGTAGAAGTGAAATTGCACGATATAAATGGCATGTTTTCAGTCTTTTAATTCCAAGCTACTTGAACAATTTTGATTTTCTACTAGCTGCATAAACAAATATATTTTTCAGCCTTGATATGATATAAGAATTGTCAGTTTTAAAGTAGTATTTCTGTGACTGTCAGAAAACAGTTCTTTTTCAATGTTAGCCTTTATCTTCTTTCTCTCCTCGGCATCTCCCTTTTAATTTGTGATCATTTTTAAGGCTCTTTAAATTCTCAGCTCACTTCTACATCTTATTGATTCTTCGGTCTGAACATTGGTATTTACCTTATTTTAATGTTGTAAATGGCATCCGTGTTTGTGTCACTGGTCTTTATAATAGTGTTGATACTTAGGCTGCTTGTGTAGTTTTATTATGGCTGTTTTTGGTAGTGTTGGTGTTTTTTTTCTGTTTCAGCATTGCTTGGCTGTGTTGGTCCTGATGCTGCTGTGGCTTATTGTGGTCATAGTGGTGACACTTCATTTTACTTCTCTAAAGTTTTAATTATACAAATATTTTCTGCTTGTAACTTTTACATGTAGTGCTGTCACACAAAAATTGCTATGGTAAAATATGAATTTAAAAATATTATCATTCTTGTTTATCATTTGTACTCATGTGCCATTTAATCCTTATCTATCTAACTGTCTGTCTGTCTATCTATCTGTCTATCTATCTATCTATCTATCTATCTATCTATCTATCTACTAATATATCTAATGTGTACTAGTGTGAAAACATCTTGAGACAATTAAAAGGCTAAACTTACTTTTCCCAGATAGAGACAGATAGCTGTATAATCCAGAGTCCTCAGTAGAGCAGATCTCACATAGGGTGCTGAAGAAGGATGTAGTAGTCACAGATGGGTATCTAGGGATATAGATTTCCTGTATCTGCAGAAGAAAGGTCAGTTGAGCAGCTTGCTTCTGACTGGCAGACACTGAGTCATATACTTCTCAGGGTTGTAAGTAACTAGTAAACTATTTTTCCAAAGCCAGACACTGTGGATGGTTGACTGCCTTTGTAAAAGTAGATTCAGTGAAAGGAATTGATGAACATTTGAATGGGTGGTGTTGTGGGATTCAGGTGTCAGCTGATAAGGTCCAAAGAAGCTTATCCAGGGTCCCGGGCTCCTGGAGGGGGTGTGGCCCACCCCTTTGATAAGGGGCTGCTGGGACGCTGGGGGGCCCTCTTCCTGGTTCCTGGCTGCTGGAGGAAGGACCCCTTCGTCCGTCCGTCTGCAGACTTCGGTCCCTACTGTGCTTGGTTACCTGTACCGTGAGTTCTGGATTATATTCTAATAAATATTTTTCTAGTATTGGTGTTCTTGTGGGTAAACTCCGCCTACATCTGGCGCCCAACGTGTCCCGGACCCACGGGCGGGCCCACGGGACGGGTTTAATTCACACTCAGGTCAAGTTTTGAGTGTGGGCGGGGCTTATCCAGCCCCGTGCAGATTTGGTTTTGAGCGGTGACCTCCAAACGGCTTACGCCATCAGTTTCCGAGGCTCCCGGTCTGTTTCAGCCGGCGCCAGCGGGGGCTCCAGGCCTCTTAGCCAGCCTCACGGCCTCGGCCCCGCTGCCACCTGCGGTCGGTAGACCCCCCCCACCCAGCACACGACCCGCGGCTAGCTGAGACCCGGGCCGGTTGCAGCTGCCGCGCGCGGTCTGTAGCCCCGCCCCTCGACCAGTCGCGCGGCTGCGGCTCTGCGCACGCCCCTCCCCCAGCGCGCGGCTGTGGCTCTCTTCCTAGCTAAACGGCTGAGACCCGGGCTGTCTGCCTGCTGCGCACGCCCCTCCCCCAGCGCGCAGCTGCGGCTCTCTCCCTAGCTAAACGGCTGAGACCCGGGCTGTCTGCCTGCTGCGCACGCCCCTCCCCCAGCGCGCGGCTGTGGCTCTCTGCCTACTAAACGGCTGAGACCCGGGCTGTCTGCCTGCTGCACACCCCCCCTAGCTGTACCGCTGCTCAGTTCATTTTAATTGAGTTTGAACTGCGGCTGCGGGAGCGCCCTTCCCCCAACCTGGCTGGCTGAGTTTGACCCAAAAACTGCAGATTCAAGCAGCAGCTCCGCCCCTAAACCCTGTAACCTGGGACAATTGTGAATTACTCCTGTAGGTGAACAAAGATAACTAAAACCATTCTATCTTGTAATTAACATCCTGTCTTGACTTGTGAGAATTTGTTTTTTCCAAAGATTTTATTTTGTCTGCTGAGACCCTTTTAACACCTAGGATCTGTGAATAGCGTGCTGGGTGTCTCTACAGCGGCCATACAGCAGGGCACTAAACGTTATTGTGACACCTTCTGACCACACAGCGTCATTGCACCTGGATTGAGGTAATGGCTGACAACTATTCTTTTGAGGAATTTGGTATATATTTTTCCACGATGGTTGACAAGTTTTTAAATGAGTATCTTGAGGTGTTCAGTACCCCAGTTTTACTATTTCTTGGTCTGTTTCTGTATGTTGTGTTCCACAATAGAAGGGTGATGACTGAGGTCACGAATCTGAACTTTCAATTGCCATCCAAACTTGGTATTATAGAATCATCAAACGCTACACTGTCAGATGACGTTAAGCAGATGCAGACCTTCAATCAGCAGCTGTTGTCCAGGATATGCGAATTAGACTCTGCTATGTCTAAAACGATGGATATGCTACAAACTGGTTACAACAAGCTTTCACATAATGATAACACTGTACTAGAACAATATAAACTCTACGTAACTGATGAAAACAAGAAACTTATTGACCACATTAATAAACTGGATGAAAAATTCATTAATTATGTTAATGATGTAGATCTGAAAATTGCTAACTCGGCGAGGTCTTTAGACCTAGAACAATATAAACTCTACGTAACTGATGAGAACAAGAAACTTGTTGACCACATTAACAAAGTGGACGAGAAAATCATTAATTATGCTAATGATGTAGATCTCAAAATTGCTAACTCGGTGAAGTCTTTACAAGGATCACTTCATCAAGAAAGTCAAACTTTGAGACAGATGGTATCCGAAATACAAGAATTTGTACCTGCACTGTCCAAATTCCAAGAATGGGAATCCGTAGTGTCCAAAATCCAAACATGGGAACCCATTATATCTAAAATGGAACAATGTGGGGACCATATTGCAACACTACAAAAGGGCAATGATACATCTGATGCTCAGAACAGTTCAGGTCAACCCCCAATGGGGTGTTATGGTACTGGAAATACTTTACATAAAGTTGTAAACATCACGGGGATACCTCCTTCACCACCACTATTATTCCCAGCTACTATTCAGACCAAGATGGCACCAGGGGGTTCCTCAGAATATGTAGAGTATAGTTATGAGCCACTACATATGAAAGACATCAAAGATTTTAAAGAGGCAATATCCATGTATGGTATTCACTCTACTTATGTAAAGCAGCTCCTGAATTCATGGTCTGCAAAAAACCGAATCCTCCCCCTCGATTGGATGCAGCTAACGGCTGCTGTCTTGGACCAGAGTCAAAATTTGCAGTGGAGAAGCTGGTTTAGAGAAGAAGCCAGGACCTTAGAACACCAAGGAAGAATTAGGGGTTTCTTTGCTTCTCAGGACCAAATCCTTGGTGAAGGAATGTTTGCTGACGTGAAGACTCAGACTACTTATGACGAACATACCTTATTGCTATGCCGTACGGCCGCACTTAATGCATGGGAAAAGATTTTAGACTCAGGTCAAAAGGTTGAGCATTATGCTAAGGTCAAACAAGGTTTAAAAGAGCCTTATACTGACTTTCTACAAAGGCTTACCACGGCTGTAAATAGAGCAATATCAGATCCAGAAGCTAGAAAGCAAATAATACTTTCTCTGGCCTTTGATCATGCTAATCCAGAATGTAGAAGAATGCTTCTGCCTTTAAAAATCAGAGCCGCACCTCTAGAAGAATGGATTCAATATACAATCAATGCTGAACCTCTCCATAGTAATGAAGACAATTGGGTAGACCAAACCATTGATAAGGTAAGGAAGAGGAACCAAGGAATCACTTGTTTCAACTGTGGTAGACAAGGCCATGTAAGACGAAACTGTACACAAAGTACTCTTGGAAACGAGGCCCGATCTAGGTTTAATTCGAACAGAAGGCCATTGCCTTCTGGATTATGCAGAAGATGTGGCAAGGGACGACATTGGACCAATGAATGTAGATCTACCAGAGATAAAGAAGGCAACCCTCTGCCATCGGGAAACGCCTTTCGGGGCTTCCCCCGGGAAGCCCCCCAAAATCAGACTCCAAATTCGAGGATGGTGAGATCATATCCGGTCGTAGTAGAAGACCAGCATCCTCAAGACGAATAGAACACCCAATACCTGATCTTGAAAAACATACGATATCAGATGATAACATAAATTCAAAAGAAGATTCAAAAACTCCAAAGAAAATTACGAAACGGATATTTTGGCAGACTTCGATAAATGAACAAAGACCAAAATTGGGTGTACTGATAGACAATATTTATATCCAGGGTTTAGTCGACACGGGGGCTGATGTTTCGATCATAACCCCACGGTCCTGGCATCCGAGATGGCCTTTACAGACAGTAGATATCCAATTTCTGGGTATTGGAACAATATCTCAGGTGAAACAGAGTGTGAGGTGGCTTGAATGCATAGGACCAGAAGGTCAAAAAGGACGGTTAAAGCCATATATGGCTGATATAGCAGTGAATCTGTGGGGTCGCGACCTCCTAATGCAATGGAATACCCAGATTAAAATCCCTCCTGGTTATGATGTCAGCCAAAGGATCAACTATGTTTCCAAAAATGACAAAAATTCACCAGCCATTCAAGTTGTACAAAAGAATCGCCCTCTTAATAAGACACTCACAGCACTGCCTTTGAAATGGTTAACGGAAAAGCCTATTTGGGTTCAACAATGGCCTTTGACAAAGGAAAAACTTCAGGCGTTAGAACAGTTGGTACAGGAGCAGTTACAGGCTCAGCATATTGAAGAATCAACCAGTCCGTGGAATTCTCCTGTTTTTGTTGTCAAGAAGAAATCTGGAAAATGGAGGATGGTGACAGATTTAAGAGCAATTAATAAGGTGATTCAACCTATGGGCTCCTTACAATCTGGTATTCCCCTGCCTTCTCTACTACCTAAAGGATGGCCTATTACAGTTATTGACTTGAAAGATTGCTTTTTTACCATACCTTTACAGGAACAGGACAAAGAGAAATTTGCTTTTACAGTGCCTACTCTTAATAATTCAGGGCCAGCTAAGAGGTACCAATGGAGAGTCCTGCCCCAAGGAATGTTAAATAGTCCCACTTTATGCCAATATTTTGTACAACAACCACTAGAAATACTACGCAAGCGCTTCCCACAATCTATCATTTACCATTATATGGACGATATTTTGTTGGCAGACCCAAACCCACAGACATTAAAAACATTGTTTGAAGAACTACAGAAAGTATTGCCTAATTGGGGACTGCAAATTGCTCCAGAAAAAGTACAGAGGGGAGATTCTATCAATTATTTAGGATATAAGATAGGTTTACAAAAAATTAGACCACAAAAGGTAAAATTAAATAGAGATAAATTGAAGACTCTTAACGATTTTCAAAAGCTACTAGGAGATATTGCTCATATACGGCCCATGATTGGTATAAAAAACTATGAACTAGTTAATTTATTCAAGACTTTAGAAGGTGACAAGGGTTTAAATAGTCCAAGAAAACTATCTGATGAAGCTGAGAAAGAATTAGAGTTGGTAGAAAGAAAACTTCAGGAAACACATGTGGATCGTGTGGATCCAGACTTGGAATGCATACTTGTTATTTTACCCTCAAGACAATCTCCAACAGGAATCTTAATGCAAAGAGAAAGCATCATATTAGAATGGATATTTCTGCCACATAGGCCAAGCAAAAAGATGAAGACATATATCGAAAAAATTGCTGATCTGATTTTTAAAGGTAAATTGAGACTCCGCCAATTGACTGGAAAGGACCCTGCAGAAATTGTTGTGCCTCTGACTAATGAAGAAATTGAACGATTATGGGCAGACAGTGAACCTTGGCAAAAGGCTTGCAGTGACTTTTTAGGAGAAATTAATAATAAATATCCCCAAAACAAGAGAATTCAATTTATAAAGGAAACTAATTGGATCTTTCCTCGTGTAGTACAAGATGAACCAATTTCTGGAGCCCCTATATTTTATACAGATGCAAACAATTTAGGGAAGGCTGGCTACAAGTCTGAAAACCTAACTAAAGTGGCTCAGAGCCCTTATAACTCTGTTCAAAAGTCAGAACTATACGCGATCATTATGGTGTTGTTGGATTTCACAGAGCCTCTTAACTTAATTACTGACTCTCAATATGCAGAAAGAGTTGTTTCACATATTGAAACTGCTGACTTCATTCCTGATGATACGGACTTGACCTTACTATTCATACAACTACAAGATATCATCAGAGGTAGGATACATCCTATGTACATAACACATATCAGGGCACACACGGGCCTCCCAGGCCCTCTAGCGCAGGGTAATGAGGAAATAGATCGGTTGCTAATAGGAAGCGTGCTAAAGGCCACAGAATTTCATGAAAAGCATCATGTTAACAGCAAAGGGCTGAAGAAGAGTTTTCCCATCACTTGGATTGAAGCAAAGGAAATACTAAAAAAATGTGACACTTGCTCTTTCTATAACCAACCATCTTTACCTGCAGGAACTAATCCTAAGGGTACACACGGAAATGAGATATGGCAAATGGATGTGTTTCACTTTCCAGAATTCGGAAAGATGAAATATGTACATCATACTATTGACACCTATTCTGGAATGCAATGGGCGACTGCCCTGAGTTCAGAAAATGCTGATGCTGTACTTACTCACCTTTTGGAAGCCATGGCCGTATTGGGAATTCCCACTCAGATTAAGACTGACAATGCTCCAGCTTATGTCTCCCGAAAAATGAAGATAATTTTTGCATACTATGATATAAAGCATATTACAGGGATACCACACAATCCTACAGGACAGGCAGTCGTGGAGAGATCTCACCGCACATTAAAAGAGATGCTCTATAAACAAAAGAAAGAAATGAAAAAGCCCAGAGAGAGGTTGCATAGTGCCTTATTGACTTTAAATTTTCTTAATGCTGATGAAAAGGGAACTTCAGCTGCTGAGAGACATTGGGTAGTAGAAAAATCTTCTGAGTTAAATCAACCCATTTACTTCAAAGATGTGTTGACTTCCAAATGGAAGCCAGGGTATGCGCTTCGGTGGGGTAGGGGTTTTGCTCTTGTTTCAACAGGGACAGAAAAGATATGGGTACCAACAAAACTAATAAAAGCCCGCTTCGAAAAGGAGTCTCTTCCTGAACAAGAAAAGTGACTGCTCATCCCTGACATGACAAACGGATGTGTGGTAAGGAAAACACACTTAACAAACCTGGGGCAGGGTCTCTCAGTTTTGTCTTTACAGGAAAATGGATACAACTATTTTTACGGCATTGTCTAAACATTGAATAATTACTCACCTGCAATAGAAGACAGACTGATGATTAAAGACTGTACAAGACGGACTACGAGACCAACTGATACACATGTGCACTACTGGGTAATTTCTCAATTTTTACTGCTTTACATCTTACATCTACATCTCGAAAAAAAAAAAAAAAAAAAAAAAAAAAAAAAAAAAAAAAAATTTGGTCCTGATTTGACTATTAATAAGGCTGGATTTGGATTGGGAACTTGTGGCTTTCTCCCTATCTAAACCCAAGCATATTGGTAAAGAAATATGAAAAATTCTGTCTCACATCATAAAAGCCACCTGGTGTGAGACAGAAGGCATAATATTTAGGGACCAATATTACTGTGACTTCATCTTAAACCTTGTTCCTCCCTGTTTCTGTACCTCTCAAACATCTCATTCTATCTGCTTCCAGTCTCCTAAAGTCATGAAAGATATAAATATCTCTTGAATATCGACAATGCTTCAGTTTTCCACTGTAAATAACATTTCCTCCTATCAGCTATCTACAAAGAATCTGAAACCGAGATGGGGCCTCCACCGGAACAACTCCTGCTACAAAAACAAAAATAGAAGAAAGAATATGAGAGAGAGAAAATAAGAGACAGATAGACAGACAGCAGAGACAAAAATAGAAAAATCAGGAACCTGGTGCGCACCAATCAATAATTGCTTTCAAGAAATAGATTATTCAAAAACAGCTGCAAGATAGCTCCTTATGATTATCCTTCAGATCACACTGCTAATTAAGTTTCCAGATGGAGTTAACCACTATCCTAGAATTGGTTATAGATGTATATGGTCAGTCCATTAGGAACTAACCATTGTTTTAGCTTTTACAGGACCCCAAAGAGATGCCATCGCCCTTAAGTCAGCAGGAAGCAACCTTATAAACGACTACGCCCCCTTTCCCAATAAGTTTTATGATCCAAAGGTTGTGGGTAAAACTGGGTAAAAGACAAAGCTATAATATAGCATCAGAGATCTTTTTTTTAGAAGAGAGGGGGAATAGATAGGATAGATAAAGATAGACTGTTCTACCTACCTATACTTCATTTTAGCTAAATGTATGGGCTAAGCTAAAGACAATTTGCACTGTCATAGATATCTGTATATTGATACTAATGCAAAATCATTTCATATGTTTAATTGTGATAATTTGTACATTGGTACAAAGTTTAATCTGAGATTGTTTTATGTAACCAAAGCAACTTGTACTTCGATATAAATCTGAATCTGTAACTATTATGTAAAGCTGAATTTGAAATTGTTATATTTTATGTATGCTTCTACCTTTGTTTAAAATATTTGCACATCATTGTCATGTATACTATGCAATTACTACCTTCATTTAACTATACTAGATATAATGTATGATTGCACTAGTTATGATATATGCACAAGATGTTTTATATACCTCTGTTTAGATGATATATATGTATTTACATGTATAAAATGCTGTGGACACTTTACCTGGTAAGATACCCCTGGCTAATGCTCGATAGTTCTACTAAGGGTCATTGTTCAGAGATTGTACATCCCTTATATAAGTATTCTAATTTTTAGTACAGGGTTTATTCCTTAAGACGATAAGATCTGCCGTCAACACTATTTAAGGTATCATATCCCAGTCATTTCAGATACAGGTTAGAATATCATAGATGGACAAGAATCTTCAACCGTTTCATAGACCCAGAGAATATGGCATTTAACATTTAAAATTTGGCCACGAGAGACACGACGACTCCTGGTGTCACTGCTCCCTTCACGAGATGGTGTTGAGCATCAAGGATACTCCATTGGAGTTGGTCCTTTTGGCAAAAAATGGCCGGTTGAGTAAGGAACTGTCCTTACCTTGATTGCTGACAGTACACACATGATATCAAGCTGGATGAACAAATTGAGATGGAGACTGACGAAACCTGCCTAGACAGGATAAGACAGTCCCTTCAAAACTGTTCTGCTTGTAAAAAGATCTGTCAGATGCCATAGGCCTATAGCCAATCCGATAGATGCTCTAACGGTGCACAAATCCAGAGGTGATTGTCCAGGTAGCTGTGTTGCTGTCCTCTCCCAAATTTTGGAAGTAGCTGCTTCCATGTACTTCTGTCTTTCAGACAAATTTACCTTCCTTCTCAGGTCTTGAAGAGGTTGAAGAATAGATGTTTAAGGTTTCCACCCTAGTATCCCTTAGATAAGAACACTCAGGTGTTAGATTCTCACTTTCCCAGATTAACCCTTTAAAATAATCTATACACCCTACTATCTACCAATATTCTAAAACTATTAGATATACCTTATATAAGTTAGGCTTTGATTAGCAATTGTACTTTAACCTCTCCTAGATACTACCTCATAATGATTCCTACTGTACATAGTCTTAGTTTAGAACCTTCTTAGTTAGAAAAAGGGGGGAGATGTTGTGGGATTCAGGTGTCAGCTGATAAGGTCCAAAGAAGCTTATCCAGGGTCCCGGGCTCCTGGAGGGGGTGTGGCCCACCCCTTTGATAAGGGGCTGCTGGGACGCTGGGGGGCCCTCTTCCTGGTTCCTGGCTGCTGGAGGAAGGACCCCTTCGTCCGTCCGTCTGCAGACTTCGGTCCCTACTGTGCTTGGTTACCTGTACCGTGAGTTCTGGATTATATTCTAATAAATATTTTTCTAGTATTGGTGTTCTTGTGGGTAAACTCCGCCTACAGGGTGGAAAAGCAGTTCTGGCATTCACTTGTTACAATGATTACAGTTTAAAAAAAAAATCAGACTTTTCTTAGTATTGTGGAGTTTTCACAGTCGTCAGTAGGGATTCCCTACCATGAAAACAATGAAAGTGTTTGATTGAATTTGGATGTGTTTGTTTTTTTCTGAAACATGAATTCCTTGAGATCGAAAACCTTATTTCTCTTCTTTACTTCCAGTTCCAAAGGTACTGCTGGGAAATGAAAAACATTTGATAAGCTAAAAATCAGGAGTTTGTCTTTCAAACCCAGCTAAGGCTCAGGCTAACGCCCCAAAGCACCATTTAAATGATAATAGACTCATGGGGCTCTTTGGAATTTGGAATCTTCTGAGAAGATTCCCCATGATCACCAACTACCAACTCTTTATACCTGCCCCTTTTTTGGCTCATGTTTGTAATTTAGCCACATAAGGCATCTCCATCTCAAACTCTTCTAATTATATTTAAATATTGGATAACAATATACTAGATTTCTATACAGCTTTTAATTTTGGTTACCTGCCCCATCATCCCCCACTTGTCCCGCTTAGACCTTTCTGTCCCCAGCATCCCTCTCCCTACATTCATTTTATTTATTCTTCCCTTTTAATGTGCTGCATCAATGGTCCTTTTCTAGTTTTCTGGTTTCTATAGATGCTCTAAGTCAAACATGCAAAAATAAGATTCAAAGCTAGGATTTACTAAACCTGCCTTGCCTCACTCTACAATTTTCTCCAGTTCTATTTATTTGCAACTTTCACGATTTTATAATTTTTTAAAACTAAATAAATTCAGTTGTATGTATGTATCATATTTTTTATTATCCATTTGTATGTTGATGGACATCTGGGCTGATTCCATTTCCTAGCTATTGTGAACAGAGCAGCAATGAATATGTATGTGTTTGTGATTCTGTAGGTTACAGAGTTCTTTTTGTGTATGCCTAGGGCTAGCATATTTGGGTCATGTGATAGTTCTATTTATAGCTTTTGAGAAACTTCCAGACCACTTTCTGAAGTGATTACAGTAGTTTATACTCCTGCAGAGAGTATGTGAAGGGTTCTTTTCCTCTTATCCACATCAGCACTTGCTGGCATTTGTATTCAGGATGATAACCCTACTGAGTGGTGAGATGGAATCTTAAAGCACTGTCAATCTGAATTTTCCTGATGGATTAGGAAGTTGAACTATTTTTAAGTGTTTTAAAGACCTTTGTATTTCTCCCTTTAAGAACTCTTTGATTCAATAGTCCATTAAAGTATTTATTTTTATTAAAATTTTGTCTTTGTGTATGTGTGTGGGTGCATGCATTTTAGATACATACATTTCTACGCGTATGTAAGAAACAAATAATATGTGTGTGTGTGTGTGTGTGTGTGTGTGTGTGTGTGTGTGCCTGTGTGTATTTGGTATTTGTGTGTGTGTGTGTGCGTGCGCGCATGTAACATGTGAGTCAAGGGCGAACAGGGCATCTAATCCTTTGGATCAGGTGTTACAGGCTATTGTGAACCCTCCAGAGTGGATGCAGGGAATTGATCTCTTCAAAGTCAATTGACCTCTTGCAGGTCCTTGGAAAGAGCATTATGCACTCTTAATCACTAAGTCATCTCTCCAGTGCCCACATAGTATATTTTCTTTTGCCTGGTATTTAGTGTCTTGCTTGTTGTTTAAGAGTCTCACCCCACTTGTTTTCCTCTTGTTTCCACTGCAAAGTGGAAATATGATCCTTGAGGTTCCTGTTCTCCCTGCCATGCCATGCCTTTTCTGCAACATGTAGAGCCTATTTTATTTAGTCTTTCTATTCTCGACAGTATTGCTCATTCAGCTGTATAGCTGCCAAAGGTATTTCTCCTTATTCTGTGGTCTGCCCCTTCACTTGATTGGCAGTTTCTTTTGCAGTGTAGAAGTCGTTTTATTTTTATGATGTCACATGTATATGTCCTTGGTCTTGCTTCCTGTGCTACTGAAGGCTTATTAAGGAAGTCCTTGATTGTGCCAAGATGTTAAAACATATGCTTTACTTTCCTCTTTGAGGTCTTTGATTCATTTGAAGTTCTGTTGTTTGAAGGTTGAGAAGTGATAATCTATTTTCATTCTTCTGATGTTGACATCCATTTTTCCCAGCACCCATTTGTTAAACACGCACCATCTTTTCTGTAGTGTAGCTATAGTTGCGTGGACTCATATCTACTTTCCCCTACATCTTTATGACATTTTGTGACAGTACCATCCTGTTTTAATTACTATAGCTCTGTAGTATAACTTGGAACCAGAAATGTAACATGGCCAGCAGTCTTCATTTAGCTCAGGGTTACATTGGCTGTTATAAGTCAGTCACTTGTGCTTCTGCATAAGTTTTAAGTATTTTTTATGTCTGTGAAGGATAATCCTGAAATTTTGATTATGATTGAATTGAATCTGTAGATTCCTTTTGGTAGTAGGTAATTTTCACAATATTGATTCTTCAATCCCAGAACATAGACTATGATTAGATTTGAGACCAACTACATGGAGGGAATCTATGTCTAATATGTAAATCTAATCAAAATCCCATGTCTGCGAAGGCCATAGACCCTAGGAAAGAACTTACTAATGTCTTGCTAAATTGCCTTTATATAAAAAAATTCTTTCCAAATCACAGTGTTTATAGTTATTTAAAATGTTACTTCAAGCCTTAATCAGAAAATCCCCTCTTTGTAAGGAATATGGATTGGTAGAGAAGCATGTCTTTTCCAAGGTACTGAAAAAAGTGACAGACATAGATTTATTACTAAACAAATTTCCTCTAAAATTCACGAAACATTGCAGAAGAGGGGACAGAGAAAATGTGAGAGCTTGAAGAGAATGAAAGAGTTAAGCAGTGCTATCTTTAGAGCCTGACACAGCTGTGCAATCATTATCTCACATAAGTTATGGCTGTCTGTGCTGGACCTATTAAAATAAGGCCGTTTAACAGTTAATCAGAGATCAGAGACAGATTCACAGAGGCCTGTAGCTCCCAAATCAACTGGTGACCACTGATGGATGAGTCCAACATTTTCTTCAGTTGTGTAATCACTGGCGAACGCACAGGCTCCCATGAATAGTTCTAAACCTATGATCACATAGACAGACATGCTGAAATCAATGAGTCACTGTGGTCATGTATTTTATATTCAATAAAATCAGCTTGGAATATCAGAGAACAGAATCACCCACAGTCAAGCCAGGAGGGTCAGAGAGTGGTAACTCAAACCTTTAATCCCAACACAGGGATGACAAAATGGTAATTTATACCTTTAATCCCAGCATGGGGATGACCAAGTGGTGACCTAGGCCTTTAATCCAGGAGACAGAGATCTTTCTGTATTTCTGTGAGTTCAGAGCTTAAAAACAAAACAGTAATAGCTCACACCTAGAGTTAATCCTAACTCTAGGATTATGATGCAGAGTGAAACAGCAGGGTGGAGAAGACATTTAAGGCAAGTGCAGGCAGACATTTAGGCATTTTGTAAGAGTGACCAGCCAGGCAGAGGATTCTTGAAAGTAGCTTTTAACCTGTTCAGCCTGAGAAGTTTGCTGGGTGAGAATTGACTGTGGTCTGTTTCCTCTCTCTGATATTCCAGCTTCCCCCCTCCCCACATCTGGCTCTGAGTTTTCATTTAATACCAACTTGAATTTGTACTTTAAGGCACCAAACAAAAATCTATGACTGTGGGGGATTTTTAGGGAAAGGTGGGGTTGATAGTAAAGAGAGGGAGATAAAAGATGATGATAAAAGATATATGTGTATAAAATGTCAGAGGGCAATTCAGTTACAAAAAACCAAACAGTTATAACATTATACTTCAGCATCATTTCAGCTAATATTACTTTATACTTGCTATGTAAATCAGTATGAAATACTGTCTATAAAATACAGACTTCATACACTCCTCTGAACTATCTACTATCATCGCCTTATTTTTCAGATAAGAGTCCTTAAGCGTGGGGAGTCCTGGGTGAGTTACACAAATGTTGGGATGAGGTCGGAAGGAACCACTCATCATTCTTTATTTAATAGAACTTTTCAAAAACCTTTCACAGTGGAGATTATCTTACACTGGCCTGGAATTTAGAAGGGAATATTTTTCAAGAACACTAGGAACTAATGTAAACTGGTACTATGTGCCAGGCACCAAAGTATCCAAACATAAATTAGTCTGGCGATGTTTCAGCCAGGTGGCTGTTATGGCTTTCTGTCTTTGATATCTGTAGAACTTGAAGCTAGGAAGAGCAGAGTTGCTGATTCTCTCAGCTGGTAAGTGACTGCAAAGGTTTCAGACATGGTGGGATGCTGTTTATTTCCAGTTGTGATTGTGTTATCTAACCCTCTTCCTCCTTCATCTCAGGTCAGTGACCTACATGTGCCTGGTTTTTGATGCGGTGACTTAATTTTGAGCTATTTTAGTGAGAGAACTTAAGGTATAGCTTCTAAAATTTTGCTCTTTCTTTTGGGAACTTTAACATGCAATATGAGATTGGCTAATTCAAGAAATGTCTTTGAGTTTGACTGATCTGAAATCCATTCCTGTGCAACCTGATCCCTCACACTGTGGCTTTGATTGCTGTAAGAGAGATGATGAGTTTTCCCATTCAACACTGCATTATTTTCAAACTCAATCACAGTCTTAGCATAATGAATCATGGGATGCAAAATTGGAGGAAGGTGTGATGGAGGAATGAGTCTGCAGGAACAGCCTATGCAGGGGAGATTCAGAAACTACAGGGATCCTCTTTTGAGCAGAATCAGACTTGCAGCGTGGGCTCACCACATTCCTTTACAGTCCTACATCTGACTTCCAGTGAATTCTGCATGACCAGGCATTTATTTAAATACACGTGTACTTTTACCATATGGTGCAATGTAGTAACAATAATAACAACAAAGATGATGGCACTAATGTCTGTTGATGTGGCTGTCCTTTTTAAACTTACTATGGAATACCTATGCTTTATATATTTTTTTAATTTGGCAAAATTAAGTAAACATTTATTTCTATGAAGCTTATAAGAGCAATGGTGATTATATTTGGAAGACAAACACATAGACACAGCACCAATAAGGCAAACAATAAGCTAATTATTGAGTAGTTTTTACAGAATAGCTTTTGTCCCACGGAGGTCCCTTCATTTAGAATGAACAAATTCCATAAACATTTGCTGAATGACTGAATCAATAAGGGTAATGTATGCTGGATTCTTTTTCCGGATCAGTGAGATTTCTTCACCTGTATAGATATTTTGTGATTTCAGATGAAAAAGAATGACTGGGTTAACATTTATTCAATGTCCATTAATATTGTCACCATCTTTTAGACACTTCTGGGTGATGGCAAACCAAGATGAATGGATTCCTATTCACAGGTCTAAGGGTTGGGGCATCTGAACAAATACAGTCACGGCTAAATCAGGCATTTACACAAGTTGCAAGGTGAAAGAGATACCTAGTTTTCTGAGATTCCAGTCTGATGACCTTCTTGGAGGAAATGATATTGGAGTTATTGTTGAAAGAAAGAGAAGAGTCAGGTTAATTTTCCTGAATGATTTCTGCTCACATCCATCCTGTGATTGTTACGGTTTTCTTTTTTAAAACACATTTAAGTTTGTTTTTATTTTATTTATATATAATTATGTGTCCGTGTCTGTGTGACTATGTGCTACATGTGTGCAGAGGTCCACAGAGGCCAGAAAAGGGCATTAGATCTGTTGGGTCTGGACTTACATGCAGTTGTAAGCCTACCAGCATAGACACTAGGTACCAAACGTCAGTCCCATGGAAGGGTAGCAAGTCCTATTAAATACTGAACCATCCTTCTGAGTCATATCTTTCTTTATGGCTGAATAAAATTCTATTTCACATGTGTACCACATTGTCTAGATTTAAAATTGTGTGTTAAAAACTACAACATAGTTTGATAAATTTCATAATATATATAATATTAATATATATATATATATAAATGACTGTCATGAATTTTATCTGAATAATGTTATATATAATGTATGTATAATAGGATTTAAAGCAGGACATATAAGGGATGATCTCTGAGGAGATGAGGACCATATCACAAAAGACTGTAGCTAATATTATGGTGAATATTGTATTATATTATATTGGTTATTATATGGAGGACTGTAGGTGTTCTTGAGGCCATTTGAGAACATTGAGCAGGGGAGGAAAATGAACTTTGCATCTCCCTGGAGCGTAAAATTTAGAGTAGCTATAGTTTTGTACATAATTTTTGGAACTAAGTTATGAAGCAATCACAAAGGACACATTCTGGTCATAGAGTTACTGGACCCTTACCACTACACTAACCACATGGCAACTAGAACTGGATGTCCTGAATTCAAAATGCCTCATGCCCTGTGATCTCTGGCTGTAGTGGCAAAGTCAAGGATGAATGTTCCTATCCACTGGATAGATGAAGAGTCTACATCTCCAGCCGATTCAAACACGTGGCCACAATTACATGTTGTGTGCTGCTTTTGTAGTTGAGGCAGCCCCAGACCTATGTCTTACTGCACTGGTACACTGCCTTTTCCTCAGCATTACTGTGTGAGTTTTCAAAGACCAGGCAAAGCCAAGTATTTCCCTAAAAATGCTTTCATTCTCTATTTCAGCACCCACTCCCAACCTGAATGGTACAGTCTTCTATCCAGAGCTGCCCATGCTTTCATTAATATTTCTATCATGCTGTAAATCTTTCCTTAATAATATTTCTGCCATGCTTTAAATGGCATCAATGTGTACAGAGCATATCTCCTTGTGTGATGATCACGAAAGTCTCTGCAAAGTTATCAATCTCTTCATAATCTTTCTAAATTTGTCTCCTACCATTATGATACACTCCACCATTTTTATTTCTCTTTGTTTGGTTGACAAAGCAGCATCTACAAAAAAAGTCATATTGTCACTCCTTTTAAGAAGTTTATTAATTTGTGTGTGTGTGTGTGTGTTCCCATGTGAGGGTAAAATGTACGTGGAGGTCATAGGATAACTCTTGAGTGTTAGGCTATGCTGTCCACCTCTCATAAATTCTAGGTAGGATCTGAACACAAGCCAAGCTTGTGCAGCAAATATATTTACCTACTGCACCATCTCCGCTGCCCACCATAGTCTGTTCATATCACATGCCAACTGTTGTGAGGTCCTGATGTGGGAATGCCTTTATGTATGCTGTGAATATCAATCTTTAAATAAAGGAGTTGTTTTGGCCCATGACAGGCACCATAAAAAAGTAGGAGGAGAAATCAGAGCATAGGTAGGAGAGGCAGGGCGGAATCAGACAGACTGAGCCAGAAGCCCAAAGGAGCAACACGTAAGGAGCACAGGTGAGCCACGGGCAATGTGGCAGACAGATTAATAGAAATGGGTTGAGTTAAGATGTAAGAGCAAGCTAGCAATGTGCCTGAGCCATAGGCCAAACAGCATAAACTTAATATAAGCATCTGAATCATTTCTGGGGGCCTGAGCAGCAGCAGGCGACTAAGGGGTCTGGGGCGGCAGGTCTGTGGGTCTGGACCTCTGGCCACCCAGGACCAAAAAATCCCACTGCAACAAGGTCCGTGTTTCCCTATGGCAAAAGACCAGAGGATCAATAACTTTCTCACAGTTATGGTTTTATATATGAGAAGGGATTTGAGATTTATGTTTGAGATTAATGACCACACAGAAGTCAGGAAGAAAATTGTTCATGGAGTCTTCTTGCTAGTATAAAAAATATAGAGACTATGAGAGCCTTACATCCCTGAAGAGCAGCGGCATAGTCATGGATAAATGCTTCCTGCATCACTCCTGTACAACCACAGTGGCTTAGTTTATTCTAATCATCACGACTGTTGCAGAGACAACTTAATGGAATGATTTATAACATAAGTAAGTAGTAAAGTTTCATGTCTCATGATGGTATCAGTAGAAGTGACATAAAAATTTCCCAGGAATCATTTCAGGGATGGGAATGGTCCGATGGGAGATGAGGGATATGAGGGTAGCTAACATGATTACCCAGTTTCCTTGAAATTTCCCAAAGTCTGGGAAATATTTTACAAATGTGATATGTTCAGAATTCTTTTCTAATTACAACATGTTTGTTACTGTGACCAAAGCTATCTGATGGAGAGGAGTGTGCTTTCTGGTGTGGAACAGCCACGACACACAGCTTCAAGCTGTGCAGTTAATTAACAACTGCTTTATTTCTAGACACAGGGCAGATTCTGCAGATGACTGGGTTTCACTTTTGTGGGTGGCGAAGGAAGAAAAGTTAGCGTGAAGTAAAATATATGCGGTAGCAGCCGTTGGCTCTTACATCTTTTCTTTCTCCTTGTGAAACCATGTCTTGTCCGTGATGAACAGAAGCTGACATGAGTTATGATTATGGTCTTTGCCTTGTAATTTCTGTGTCATCAAGACGTGCTCTGTTTATTACTGCACTTAGAAAGCCTTGGGATATTAGCCACATACAGTCTCTGTCTGTGGATTCTATTACCACTCTGTCAGTTGTTCCAGGAATGTGAGACTGTAGAATCATCTTTCGGGGAGAAGGCACTCCCTGCTTGTGCAGTCCAGTGAGAAAGTTTTGTGATGGTTCTTTATATCAGGAGTAATCCTCAGGGAGCCTCTGGCTTATCTCTTTGTTTCCTTATTGCATGTTTGAGGAACTGACACCCCGGAAAAGAGAAGTTCAAAACCATAGAATGAATTACAAATGGGGATTTCCAAGAGCATATTCCCTATACATTTATTCCAGAATCCAGCTAAAGTCCTGTGATAGTCTAAACACAAGTGTGAGATAAAAGAAGTGGGTGGTGCCTTGTTTAATTGACAGACCAACTTTGAGAAGTATATGTCTTAGCCTTCATGAGGTAAAGGCAAAGGTGTGTTGGGAGTTTAAAGTGAAAGACCGCATAAAAATATTTCAGATTTTGTAAAATATCTTTTAAGACACCCTGTCTCTCCAAAGAAAACAAACATTTCCCTAGGGAGCATATGGACTCTTGTTTCCCTTGTTTATAGAAATGAGACCCATACCACAGAATGGTTTATAGGGTACAATTAGATAATTTATGTAGAACACCCATTATGCTTGGTGTGTGTGTGTGTGCATATGTGTGTGCATATGTGTATGTGTGCTCCCCCTCCTCTCTTTCTGTTTTTAGTGTAGTGTATACTCAGTGTCTCCACACTCTTTGTTCCTGGAAAATGAAAATCTGTATTTCAAAGTCTGTCCATGCTATTCTGCTATTATAGGGTTGAGTGTGAATAGGTTTCCAGCCGGTGGGGAAAAGTTGTAAAATTTTTTGGGGAATGGGTACGTCTGGAGGAAGTGGGTCATTAGGGCTGGATGATGGTGATGGCGAGGGTGGCCTTTGCTGCTCAGACAGAGATTGTACTCAGGAAGCACTCACCAAATAACTTCTCTCTGCAGTTCCATTGTGAGCTCGATGCATAGTGGTGGGATAGTTCATTAAACTTAAGGTTCTTCAGATTTATTTGGGAAAGTTCTGTTAAACTGCTCAGTAACTGAAAAAAAAAAAGTCCCCAACTATGATCGCAGCACATGTGACTGGGTCTTGCTGAAATGAATATGTTAAAACATCATTGATTGGTGCGGAACTAGTAATTGTTTTGTGTTTGCAACTGGCAATATGTATGATGAAATATCATATCCTTTGCTTTATAATGCACTTATAGGAATTAAACATAATGAGAAAACCATTTGAAGTAAAAAAAAGACATGTTAATAAATATGTTCTGTGTAGAATTACAGATAATAGTAATAACATCAAAACGTCTAAATGGTTGAAATGATGTTGGTTCCTCCATTCTGTGGAATGTCATGGATGCTTTCATAAAATTTTAAGGATAACAGTAAAACTTACTTATGAAATAATGTTAGAAAAATATTAAATAGTATGTACACTAGGAAAATAAGTACATACATGTTTATTTATATAGACAACATGATAGTTATGTCTAAAAATAAAATTTTATAAAATATAATAAAGTTCAAGCCTATGCTCATTGTCTTTAAATATACTTTCAACATTTTTTTTTACAAATAATGGAAATTATTAAATTAGTAAACAATGAAATTTAATTTGTCAGAAACTAATTTTAAGAACTTTTATAAAATTGGGGAAAATTTGCCTCTTTTACTCTCCATTCTTCGTCTTTTTTCTTCCTTCCTCCCTTTCTCCACTTCTCCCTCCACCCCTCCCTTCCCTCTTTATTTCTTCTTGCTTTCTGTGTGTTTGTGTTTTTAAGTTTGCTGTGGCACATGGGAAGAGGTCAGAAGACAGTTTGCTGAAGTTGTTTCTAGGTTCGGGGGATCAAACTCAGGTTCTATTTCTGGTGTCAAATGCCTTTACCTGGGACCCCATTTTGCTGACTCTTTGCTTCTTACTGAATGTGACCATGGGAAAGTAAGTGACCATTTTCTCTGTGGGAAAGAAGTTGTGTTACCTTTAGTTTTCTATATTGCTGCTCCTGTAATTGTATTTCAGTCAAAATCTTCCTTTCATACTTCACTTGTGCTTACTCATCCCCTGTTATTTTCTCCAAAGCCTCCTTTCTAAGAAAACAAAAGCTCTTTTCACTTACTGTATGGATCTTATTCTTAATACGTCCATCTACCCATCTATTCTCCATCCATCTGTCCACCCATCCACCTTTCCTTCCATCCATCCGTCCATCCATCCATCCATCCGTCCATCCATCCATCCATCCATCCACCTTTCCTTCCATCCATCCATCCACCTTTCCTTCCATCCATCCATCCATTGGATCAACAAGAAGAGTAGGATTCTTTATCCTCTACGGTAATTTGGAATTTAAGGTGTTAATTTTATTTTTCAAAAACATTGGCAGGAAAAAATATAATATCAGTTACCTCATCTTTATCTTCATTTCCTCAAAATCCAATCACTAGTTCACTCACGATTCCTCATGGAGCATTTGTCTAGCTCAACTCTGTTTCTGAGAATATCTTGAGCCAATGGCCAGCTGAATTTTCTTTATTGTGCTAGAATACGGCTTTAGCATGTCTTCAATATCTGGTAAAAATATTCATTCACATAAACAGAAACTCCATCAGAACACATGTGGAAGTTCTGAGGTAATGTCTCCTTTCTCAAAAAAGCTCCTTTTTGGAATTTTCCAGAGTGACCCATGAAGCAGCTAGTTTCATGTCTGAGATTCTCCATTCACACAGTAGAACAGACGGGAGATTTTTGAATGACTGCCATGTTCCAATCAATGCAGTATTTCTAGCTTTTGCTTCACAAAGGATTCTTATTGCATATAAAAGAAGGTCAGAGTAGAAGTGCTAGGGCCTAAGGAGATACCTCAGTGGGATAACTGGCTCTCATGTAAATATGAGGTACTGAATACAGATGCCCAGCATCCATACAAATGCTGGGTGGCTCAGTGGCTCACCTATAATTCCAGCAGTCAGGATGTAGAGACAGAGGCTTCCCCAGGCAAGCTGGCGTAGCTAGATTGGACAAATCAGTGTGCTGTGAATTGATATAAGATATTTTTCTTCAATATATAAGAGGGAGAGCAATTTATGAAGACCCTCAGTGCAAACTTCTGGCCTCTGAATACACACTACATATATGCAGTGTTTCTCATACTAATGTGTGCTTACGTATACAGATGAAAAGACAGAAACGTACTCAACATGGAGTAACATTTTTCTGAGTACTTTAAAATATCACGCAGCATTCTTAAAAAGCCATACAGTTTATATTTCTAGGACTTAAGATATATTTTATATATCTGTGCATATTTTATCTATCTATTGATCTACTTATCTTTCTATCATCTACCTATCCAATTAAAGAAAATGATGCTAATAGGCCAGAGATCATACTTAGAGAGGAAGGAAGAGGAAGATTCCATGGAGGGGATTAGAGAGAAGAAAGGGAAAGGGAAATTGATGTAATAATACTTTATTTTCAAGTATTAAAATTTTTTAAAGAAGGCATTCATTCCTTAGGTGCTATTCTACATGCTGAATAATGAGAAAAAGGAAAACTAAAACTTTGTGTCAACAAATTTTACTTTATCAACTTGGATGGATAATAGTAGCTAGAAAGGCAAAGGTATTATTACAGATACATTGATGGTACTATTTTCAGAAGTTATTGGTCGTTGAATTTATGGACAGAGAAAGGATGATCTGCTTTCAATGCTCTGTGTAGGCGACATCCCATACTTTAAGGGTCTTGATGGAACAAAACAAGAAAGAAATGCTATGTGCTCTCTAGAACCAGGCCTCTGCTTTCTTCTGCCCTCATCAGAACTCTGGGTTCTTGAGCCTTTGGAACCAGGGACTTATTACAGTAGCCAGCCAGAGTCTTCAACCCTCAGTATCAAAATAGTGGCTGTGCCATTTAGTCCTCTCATAGTCAGGTCTTTAGGCTCCGATTTAATTCTTCCACTGGCTTCCTTAGATCTTTAGACTATAGAAGGTATCTGGTGGAACTTTGCAATCTCTATAATCATGAGCAGTTTTGTATAGTAAATCTATCTATCTATCTATCTATCTATCTATCTATCTATCTATCTATCCATCCATCTATCTATTATCTATCATCCATCCATCCATCTGTCATCTATCATCATCGGCAGCATCACCATCATTATCCATCTTCTATTGATTCTGTTTCTCTGAAGCAACCCAATAAATCATTAAATAAACAAACAACAAACTCCAAGTTAACCAAAGTAGGTGGTAAATCTTATCCTTCTGCTAAGAGGGCAATTTAAAACAAAAATGTTCTATGCATACCCCAGAGCTATGCTTTTGGTCACGAAGAAGGACTATAGAATATAGTAAATAAGTAGACAAAGATAAATTTTATTGAAGACCAATGTAGCTCATGTGAAACTATCTTCAAATTTATTACTTTGAGGTAAAGTCTTAATATGTAGTTCAGATTGACATTTAATTGGTGATCTTTCTGCCTCAGGCTTCTGAGTGCTGTGGTGACAGACATGCACCACCATTTCAAGTTCTTCAAATGAATCATTATATTATATAATTCTTATATCTGTGTAGTGTAGCCAGAAGTTTCTAGCCCTGAAGTCAGAACTTTCATTCTCACAGCTGCTTAATTTCAAATTATCACACAAAGGCTTATATTAATTACAGTCTCTTTAACTTACAGTACAGGCTCATTACCAACTAGCTCCTACAACTTAAATACCATTTTTTATTAGTCTATGTACTGCCATGTGGCTCCCTGGCTTATCTGTGTCTCATCTTTCTTTCTGGGTGGCAGCCTGAAGCTTCTCCTCCTGACTCTGCTCTCCTTTATCTTTATCTTTAATTGGATTTTTCTCTACCTCTAAGCTGCCTTGCCATAGGCCAAAATAGTATCATTTCAACTAATGGTAATAAATCATATTGAAGAGTATAGTGAAAGGCATCCTATGTAAGTTTTCCTTTTCTGTCAAATTTAAAAAAAAGTTTTAAATTTTAACATAGTAAAATTACATATAACAAGCAGTTAACAAGAAAGAATTATAGTTACAATATCTAGTCTATTTGTATTTAGCAAAAATAAAGAAAATATTATACCTTCTATACTATTTTTGTGAGGCTAAAATTTTATATCTAATTTACCTATTATCATAAATAAGGAAAATTATAACTATTCTTCAACTCCATTAAAGACCACAAAAGATATAATATTATCTGAGTAAACAGGAAGTACATTATAAGCAATTTCCAAAACTCTAGAAATGACAGAAACATCTGGCTGCCTGAAGAGTCAAAGTTCCTCTGTAATGGTGGGGGATCCATCGTTAGCCTACAGGCCTAGAGACTCTGGCAAAACTTTCAGTTAATCAGGAAATTTGAAGGACTGCTATGCCCCTTCTGGCATACTTTGTCAGTTGTTTCTCCCTGTGTCCTGCAAAATGCCTGGTAGTTTTCTCTGAGAGGCAGGAACCTGAAAGACCAGCTTGACTTGCTCTGGCAAAGTTCAATGGTAATTTGCCTATGGGTCCTGCATTTCTAGTTTATACAGCATGCTGTCAAACAGTTGAGGCAAGAACAATTTCTTGCCCAGTGGCTAATTTTTGTCACAAAATAAACTCCATATGGAGTTATTTCAATGCCTATCATCTTCTTGAAGCAAATTAGTTCTGCTGAGAGCAGACATGTCCAGAAAAGTCTTAATGTTTTTAAGAACATTTTAAATGCCATATTCTTTAAGTCTTTCAAGTATTTGAAGATTACATAATTGAAAATTTTTTTATATCTAAAAATGTAACATGTTTAGAGGTTTTTACACATTTTAACTTGTTTTATTGTATATCTAATAAAATTTTAAAACGGGAAGAGTATATAGAAAATAAAATATGTTAAACTAAATCCTTTGTTTAGTAATGCTTCATTTTTCAACTATTGGAGAAATTTTGGTCACAATAGCTGAATCATCTTTTACCCTGTCACATATGAGGCATATTAAAACTTTAAGTGATTAATTTTGGGAGCTTTCTAACCAGAGTCTTATGGCAAATGGTGGGTAAATACTGAGGTTCTTAATTTTGAGTCTATACTGGCTCCCAAAATTCTCACACGGACTAAACACTGGATCTTCACAGCCACAACTGACATAGTAATATGTATCTATAAAAGCCTCTTTTCCCCCAATCATATTGCACATGTGTTGCCTACTATAATAACTCAAATAATTTATGCTCAAATCCTTATTTTGCAAACAGCTTGTGGGAAGACCCAACCAAAGGCAATTATATTAGGTAGGAGACATACTTTAAGCACAGATGTTAGGTATGGATTCTGAAGAAGAAGAGCTTAATAAGAATGTCTTTGTCAAAATATAGGAGAATGTTAATAAATAAATAAAAATAATAAATGGATTTCTCTGGAAGGGGGAAATAGAAGAGATCTCCTGGGTAAGCTGGTGTGGAGTAGCGTGAGGAGATGGGAATTTGACAGAGCTAGTTTGGCAGCCTGGGCTCTGGAGGACCTTTGGCGTCAGGTTGGAGAGGACAGTAATAAAAGAGATTTCTTGATGGTGGTGCATTTCAGGTTTAGGGAGGAACCTAGTGTCAGGGAAACTCCCAGGAATCCACAATGATGAACCAGGATAAGACTTCTAGCAATAGTGGAGATGGTGTCTTAACTGGCCGTCTATTGTAATCAGATTGGTGACTACACTAATTTTCATCAGAGGGCCTTTATCTGGTAACTAATGGAAGCAGATGCAGAAATTCACAGCTAAGTACATGGCTGAGCTCCTCCTGAATGTAAGCGAGTTTTATAACTCTGGGAACAGAGTGAGAGGTAACCTGACTTCCAAGACAGCTCTGACAACTGGAGCTGCAATGGGATAGCTCAGCTCTTTTGGGAAATATAGCCTGACTGTTCTGGAAGTCAGGATTTACCTGGAGAGCTGTTAGGACAGCTCTGATGGGCTAGAGCCACAATGGGACAGCTGAGCTCTGGGGGTAAAGGTATCCTGACTGTTTGGGAAGTTAGGCTTTACCCAGAGAGATGTTAGGACAGCCCTGCTGGCTGGATCTTCAATGGGAAAGCTCAGCTCTGGAGGGAAAGGTATTTTGACTGTTAGGAAAGTCAGGCCATCCCTGAAGCTGGGATGAAGTGGGGGTATTCTCTTCCCATAGGGTATAACAATCCCGTTCCTCTCCTGGAGATCCCCTCTAGCTGAATTTTGTGCCCCCCCCCCAATTAAGTGGCTTCCTGGCAGAGTTCTCCTTCTTTCTAGCCCAAGATGTTACTTCTTTTACTTCACTCTGCTAAAGAGGAAATCCCTGAAGAAATGTAGCAATTGCCTCCAGCTCCAGCAAAAGTTGTTACTTATTTGCTGCTCCACCTAACAGACCATCTCTGAAAGGTTTTTCTGCTCAGTTCACTAAAGCACCTCTCAGCAAGTTACTCTCTGCTCTGGCAAATGAAGATTTTCACCCAATATTCTTTTGAGAAAGACATTTATTTGGGAAGGGAAAGTCTAGAAGAGTGGCTGCCTCTACAAGGGTGGGAAAGGACAGCCCAAACCTGAACAGGCAGAGAGGGTTATAGAGAGGCTTTTAGAGGTGGAATTTATCCAGGAATATTCAAGGACTGGTTAGTTTCGTTGGTCAGGGGTAGAGATGTCTCTGATTTCAGGGCCAAACTGTGTTTCTTTCACTGGCCTTGTTTAGCTTTTGATCTCTAATTCTAAGGTCAGGGCATATTTCTTTTACAGTCTCTGATTCTAGGGATCACGCATGTTCCTTTGGTACTAGTTTCGGTATGGCATGTTTCTTTGGTTCCGTCTTAAGGGATAAAATGCTTCTTTCACTGGCTTGGGTGCTAGATCCAGATTGTGTTTCTTTCACTGACTTTTTTAAGCTTTTGGTCTCTAAGTCTAAGGCCAGAGATTATTTCTTTCACTGGCGCTGATTCTAGGGACCAAATCTGTTCCTTTGGTACTGATTTCAGAGTCAGAGCATGTTCCTTTGATTCTGGGTTAAGGGATAAAGTGTTTCTTTCACTGGCTCAGGCCTCAGATCCAGACTATGTTTCTTTAACTAGACCTGGTTTCAGGATCTGGTTAGATTTCTTTGGGTAGCTCCCTCTCCCTACACTGAAGAAAGGGAGCAGGGATTGTAGAAGCCAGTGTGGTCCAGATCATGATTGGGAGGAGCCCACAATACAACTAATCTGAGCTCATGAGAGCACATGGACTTTGGACCAATACTTAGGGAGTCTGTATGGTACTGATCTAAGCCCTCTGCATGTATGTAGGCTGCCTGTAAGGCTCCTAGCAGTGAGATCAGGTCCTGTCCCTGACACTTAGCTGACTTTTGAGAACCTGTTTCCTATGCTAGATTGCCTTGCGCAGTCTTGATGTAATGAGAGAATGTTGGTCCTAAGGACACTTGATGTGCCATTCTTTGTTCAAGCCCATGGGAGGCCTGCCTCTTTCTGAATGGAGATGGAGGAATGGATGGAGAGGAAGGTAGATTAGAAGGGGGGCAGGAAGAGAGAAGAGACGAGAAACTGTGGTTAATATGTAAAATAAATTTTAAAATGTTAGAAAAAATAAAAAGGATGCTTTTGAATTGTATGAGAAAATTTCCAATTTTATATTGAGAATTAAAACTATTTTTAACATTGTATTTTTGCAGAGATGGAGTTTGGAAAATGACTTCTCTCTGGTGAAATCTGATGCTTGTTTACATTGCTGTAACCTGAGATCTGAGAATGATTTTTACATTTTTAAGTGGTTGTTATGTGAGAACCCTAAGATAAATTAAATTATGTAAGTTTTGTAAGGTTATATATATTGTTTGATTTATGATATATGTATTATAACCATTGAATCTTCATGTGTCATCCCTGTTTACTGTCTGATCTTTATAGGAAGTTCGTCAGCCTTTGTGCTAATCAGCACTACTTGGATGCCTTTATTTACTCACATTCATGATTTGCAAACCCCAAACCATGGGAAAGTTCAGGGTCCTTATCTAGGTGTCAGCTAACAGTACACAAACATCCCATCATGTCTCCTGACCCAAAAATGAAACCACACACAATCATTTGTTTTCTCTTTAAACTTAAAATAGGCAGGCTAAAGAAGAACAAATAAACAAATAACTATTTATACAGTGTTGGATGAAAAAATACCTTGAGATAGAATCAACTTTGAGATGCATTGAAGATGGGAACCAGATTGCTAGTACAGAGTTTGAATCACAAGGAAACAGGCTAAGTAAATGCTATGGAGGAACTGAAACCTTAAGACTGTGAGCCAGGGAATCTAAGGCCGGAAGCAACCCAGATATCCTGGGTCAAAACAGCTATTCATACTGTGAGAGAAGTCTGAGTCAACATAAGTTAGTCTTTATTGCAACCAAGAAAAACCAAATATTATTTTAATTTATCAAATAAAACTTGCTTCAGATCATCGACAACACATACAATAAAGCAATGCCTTAACAAGATTTTTACCTTTTGTCTTATGCTCTGAGTAATTTTTGATTAACTTGTTGCCATTCTTATGTTGGTAAGTAGCTCTTGGTTGTGATACATCTGGATTTTTCAATTAAATTAGAACATAGACCGACATCACCAATGGTGATTTCTTTATGCCCTTCTTCTTCTTTTTAAAATAGATTGTAGTATAGTTATTAAGTGCTCTATGTGTATTTGTTGGTTGACCAAGAACACCACATTTTCAAGCCTTTTTCTTTTTTTCTGATTTTTTAAAAAGTATTTATTTTTTTCTCATAAAATACATCCCATGCCAGGTTCCTCTTCATCTACTCCTCTCATTCCTCCCCATTTACTACCTCTCTATTTCCATTCAGTAAAGAGCAGTTCTTCCAGAAATATCAACTGAACACAGAATATTAAGATACAATAAAACTAGGCACACACACCCTCATATCAAGGTTGGACGAGGTGCCCCAGTAGGAGGAAATGGGTCTTAAGAGCAGCCAAAAGAGTCAGAGATACTCTCACTTCCCCACTTAGGAATCCCACAAAAATGCCTTGGCAAACAACCACAATGCTGTCTTTTTTTGTGTTGCAAGAGGGTTGAAGAGTGTATTCATATCAGAATATCTCAAGTAAAGAATAGGAACTTTCACCCATTTATATATATATAAAAACTTCTCACATATATAATTGTCTTTCTTCTCTAGTTCTTCCCTAAGGGAAAACTTATGTATAATATTTAGAGATGTTGCTTATTCTTTTTCATCTTTTAGTGAATTATTTTTTCTCTTTGAATATACATAAATTGTCTCTGGGATGCATTATTTATATATTATATATATTTATTATATATTATATATTTATTTATATATTAATTATTATATTTATTTATATATTATATATATTCCTAGCATTGGCATTAGAAAAACATTTCTAGAAACGGCTAACCATGCCATATGATAACTTATGTATCAGTCAGAGACAAAATATATTGTTTTGGGGAATCAATATATACAACAATGCTGTCAGTATGCTGAGTACTTATAGCTAAACAGCTACCTACTGAAAGTGATTTATCTTTAAAGAACACCTTTAGCAACTGTTTTAGTGTTATGGTCCAATAGTATTCTTGAGTAAAAATGTATGATGGTCTATTTGCAAAATGTCTTGAGAAGGCAGAGTCAAGCCCTGTGCCTGCCCAACTTCCAATGTACATAGGTTTGTGTGGTACTTTGCCCATAACTCTGGAGCATAGGAATATTCTTCTAAATGCCTGTAAGAATTGGCTTTGCCTATGTCAAGGAACTTTGCTACTCCCTGTGGTCAATGTCATTGTCACTCATTTTTTTAGTCAGATGGTTTTTGGGCACATCTAGTGAAAATTGAACCACAAAAATGAACAGTTGCTGTTTATAAAGTCCACAGTGTTACATAATCCAGATGGCAGCACAAGTGGAGAATGTTGCTGATATTCAACTTTAATTGAAAATTTGACACTTGCAGACAGCAAATGTGTTGGTGAGATATCCAATTCTACATTAAACAAAGTCCTGGTAGAAATGGAAACTTTTCCATGGGTCTATTCCATTGAAATTTTATTATTCTAGCTACATGTTGAGACCCCAAAAGGACTGAACTGTGAGGAGTCAAAGTCAATTTTTCAGAAAGTTTTTAGTGGATTTTGTCACCATTTAGTACTTGGAGGTATTTAGCTATTTGCTTATTATGGCATGGGTTCATCTTCTAAGCATGGAGCTGAATATATCAGCTATTGGATCATTTATAGAACCAGTTTTCATCATTCACGTAACATATCACTGATGCCACAGATTCCATTTAAATAGCAAAGGGAAAAGCACACAAATTAGAATTCACTAAAAACTAAGAGCATAGCATGCATCTTTTGCTTTGTTTACTTATGATGCCCCACACTGTCAGTGTTTCCATTGTTCTGCTACTCTGTGGTGTATACCACACTGAAGAAATACATTTGAACCCAAGGAATAGGACTATAGGGCTTTTCTCACATAAGAAAGGTGAAGATTTTTTCAGTCATTTAATTATATCTGTGTTCCCCTATGATTTATCTAGTGCTCCTCTAATGGGTCCAGGTAATCCCTGAAGCACAGTGTCTATATTCATGTTCAGATAGTTGAAAGGGACAGCCAGATTTCAGTTTTTAAAAGAATTCCTTTGTTTAAAATTGAATTTTTTTATCTGTTACATACTGATTAAGTGTTCCCTCCCTCTCCTCCTCCCAGCTCTTCCCTAGCTCCTTCCTCTGGATCTACCCTATTTTTATCTCTCATTAGAAACAAGCATGCTTCTAAGGGGTGATAATAAAATAAAAAGTAAAATAACAATGAACACAATGAAATTGGACAAACAAGCAAAGGGAGAGAGGACAAGAGAAGGCGTAAGAAACAGACCCATTGATTCACACACTGAGGAATTCCATAAGCCTCTCTGAACTAGAAGTCATAATATATATGCAAAAAGCCAATAGGGTAAAAAGAGAGAGCAAAAATGTAAATGAAATAGAAATTAAAAATAATAAGATAAAATCACAAGGAAGAACTCTCACATGACATTACAAGAAACTTCCAACGATGCAGTTGGGTTCATTTTCTTTTCTTTCTCTCTCTTTCTCTCTCTTTCTCTCTTTCCTTCCTTCCTTCCTTCTTTCTTTCTTATTTTTCTTCTTTTCTTCCTTCCTTTCTTCATTTTTTTGGTCTTTTTTCTTCTATTTTGGGGGGATGTGGGATTGAGACAAGGTTTTCTGTGAAATAGTCCTGGGTATCCTGGGACTCACTCTGTAGACTAGGTTAGCCTCAAACTCACATAGATCAGTTTCCTTCTGCGTGAGTGCTGAGATTAAAAGGCGTGTGTCACCACCCCTACCCAGCTAAGTTAATTTTCTGTTAGCCATTTTCAATTGAGAAAATAAAGTCTTTTCTGCATGCCTCAGAGATATCTTCAAATATTTTTTAATCTAAAACTTGGATTACTCATGACAAGGAAAACATAAACCAAGATGAAGGTTAAATTAGGTCAATAATGTCAAAACAGCTAATAATGAGCACATGACTATCCAGATCAAAGCATCAAGTTCTGTGGGCAAAGAGGAAAGGTGTTCTGAGCCCTAGACAGTGAGTGACAGGCTTACCAATGCTGCATCTGGGGCACTCAGCTCCCTTCTGTAGCCCCTTTGGCTTCCTTCACTGCTGCTTCTCTCTCTTGCTCTTGGTTATTATTTGACCCGCCCAATAGCTTTCTCAATAGATTTTAACATAATATCTAAGCCTATAAATGAGTTGTGAATTATTTTTTAAAAATTATACAAAATTAAAGGTGGGAGAGAAAAATGTATAAAAACAGAGTGAGTCTAAGATCAGGTCCTGGGAGTCTGTAAATAAGTCACTATTTATTTTTACCTCAATTTATTTCTCTTGCTATAATTACTATACATGAAATATGGATTTAGAGCTCTTAAAACTCAGTTTTACTGTCATAAGACAAAGACAACATCAGTAATTGTCAACCCAGAGAGAGTTTTAGATGATTAGATATAAAATATTTGTCCATATGCTTAACACATGATGAAAGCCCTCAGAAAATACTGTAGCAAATAGTCCTTGGCTAAATCTTGGGAACCATTTTGGTGTCACTACTTTTTACTTGTCCTTAAAACATATTGGGGCTAGGAAGAGTCCTCATGGGATAAGTGTTCTTGTTGACAAACTGGTGCTCTGGATTTGATTCCTGAACACGTATGTTGGAAGGAGAGAACTGACTTCTTCAAGTTAATGTCTTACCTTTACATATAAACCACGGTACCCCCCAAAATATGAAAGTATAAAAAAATTAAATATATATATTTTAGAATAACAATGCCTGATTCTTATTTAATACCTAGGATACTTAATGGTTCCAATAAGCACACTTATTTATAGATTTAGGACACATGGTAGAAATGATAAGAAACAGTCTCTGAGCTAGGAATTAAAGAGTTGAATGAAGTGTTCGTGTAGTATTCCACTTAGATCTTTAGATCTTCCTCACTTGCAATGGCTCAACATGATTTGAGAAAGGGAGAACAGTTTTATTGAAAGCTGTCTTTTTGCTTATGTTTATCTCATAGATAGATGTCAGAAAACATTCAGAATATGTAGTTGATGTATAATTACTAATTGAACACGTGCTGGCTAACATTCTTGTTCTCTGCTGCAAATGTTTAATCCCAATTAATATGAAGTTGACACTATAGAATTATTCAATATTAAACTCTAGGGGATAAGGCCAGATGTTGAAGCGTGTGTCATGAGCTAGTATAAGTAACAATGATAAATGTTACTAAAATGATTTTTTTTAACATGAATGTGTTAGCATTGTTCAAATTTACTTCCTTGCTTATTTCACTGATTGTTGACATTAGCTATATCAATTGAACTCTCTGAATCTTCCATTATAGAAGTTGGAAATCTAATGTTTAGAGACAACATGTAAGTTTTACAGAGCTCAAAAATCTAGGTCAAGAAAACATTGTAACAAGTATGTAAATCCAGAATGTGCACATTATATATATAATTGTGATTCTTGTCTGCTTGCATGCATCATGTGTTAATATTTACCCAGTAAATAGACTGACCAAAACAAAACCTAGGTCAAGAGCTGGTAAAAATATTCCTTTTATTATTTCCCTAAAGCTAGAGGACTCTTACTTGTTGCTATAGGAAACTTATCTGCTTCTGAGGCCAGCTTAATGTTTCCACTCCTCCCACTTTCATTTTCGAATATATTTAATAAATTTGCTTATTAACTATTTAATCTCCAAAAATTAGGTCTAAAAGAAGAATAAGATACAAAGCTTTTTAATCTCATTAGGTCTTTGAGATCTCTCTGTAATTCTGTATTCACCTCTCTGCAAACATCTACCTATTGTGATGTTCATTTGTTTATCTGCAGAGATGGGGAGGGTTAATTAGGTTGACAAGATCTTTGATCAATTGTGCTTTCATAGAAGCTGAACAACTAAGGAAACAAAGGAAAACTGTTAAGAAATCAGTGATGCTCCCAAAGAAATCCACTCAATGTTTGCAGTCCATAAAATATCAAGGGACCATTGCTTCTGGCTGTATAAGATTACTCTTCAGGAGTGGTCTTAATCCTCTGTGTCTATTTATGTTTTTTCATGAACACACAGCTTTACCCCAACCCTCATAAGATGTCTCCTTCTCCTGAGCTCTCTTCTCGTTGACTGACATCTTTTTCCTATCTCATTTCCAAGCCAGAAACCTGGGACGTACTACCCACTTTACTTTCATTTATTTTCTGTATCTAGCCAAGTGATGAAAGCCCAGTCTTGACAGTTCTCACATCTCTGTTTTTATTATCCCATGAGACTAAGTTAGGCCATTCCAACAGTCTTCATGAACATCATTTTTGTAAGAAAGACCTGTTACCTCCAAATAGTTGTCCAAGTTCTAGACAACAGTTTGTTGAAACCGGATTTATACTGCTGGTGGGTTTATTATTGATCTCTATGGGTTTCCCATGCCTTAGTAAACAATCTCCATTTCTTAAGAAGATTATACTCTAGTGAAGATGTTATCTTACATCTTCATGGTCTCTTCTCTGCTTTCCCCTTGTCAAATCATGGTGGATGCTGGACAGCTGTCCTAGAAGGTTCTGACCTCAATCACTTACAGTAGTTTACGTATTATATTCCTGTCTGGCAATAATCTTCTCTTTACACCTATTATGACTGGTTGATTCTTAAGGCTTCATTTTGCAAACTGCAAACTCTGAGAAACTATCCTTGATGTCTGAGCTAGGGGTCAAGTCCTTCTTCTCTAGGCTTTTTTTTTTTTTTTTTTTTTTTTTTTTTTTTTTTTTTTTAATCATTGCTTATTCATCCTAGCCCATTACCTCACTGAAGGGCTGCGTCTTGGTAAATTAAATTGTATCTTTGTAGCCTGGTCATGACAGTTTTTCAATGAATATTTACTGAAGAAACGACATACAGACAAGAAGGGCATTGGGGAGTGATCAGAATTACTTCAAATAAAATGTGTATTTTTCCTCAATTATCAAGCTATTTGAGTATAAAGCTTGGTGTGTGTGTGTGTGTGTGTGTGTGTGTGTGTGTGTGTGTGTGTGTGTATACCAATGTTTAACATAGGATATCTGCAATTCCTTAGGTTAAGTAGCTAGTCCACACTTGTAATGAGGCAAGAGGGCTTTGTGAAACTTTTGGTATTTTTAGCTCTGGGGACATCTGCATCAGTTTCCTGTTGATATGTGAAGAAGTTTGTGAATAAAAATAATGCCTAGTAATTAATTCACAAGTTTTGGGTGGGTCAGGTTTCCAGTGTGCCATGTTTTAGTTTTCATAGAACACCACAATTTTGACACTGGGATACATTCTTATCTCCAGGATATGTGAACATAAGGTCCTATCCCAAACCCATTGTTTGGATAAGTTTGGTTTTGTTGAAGGATCTGGTCTTTATAGCTACAGCTCCCGTTTCCACACTAGTCTACAGTTCTTTCATTCCTTAAGTGTCTACTTTTATTCAAACAAGCAACATTGTGTCCAGTTCTTCATGTTTTCACTTCCTACTTTCTTTCAACTGCCAGTTGGAGAAAACTCTGTGCTTACACAAGGTACAATTGTTTAGATGTAATCATTTTCACACTATCCACAGAAATTCCTTACCCACAGTACTTGTTTTAGTCTTTGGCTGAATCAGAATCAGATAATGTGCACCAGAGGCTAGAAACAATAGGGTCGTTTTAAATTCTGCCTGCACCTCATAAAAAATGAAGACCAATAAAAACAAAAGATTGTATCAACTACAATTTTGGTGGTGAGAACTGGGTAGTAGGATATGTGCTTCCTTTTAATGTCAGATGCTTGAACAGTCTGTGTTGTCAAACTTGTTACATACCACATTAATTAATATAATTAATATAAATGTGAGGCTACTCTGGTTTTTGCTTCAGATTTCTTGACTCTTTATCACAGCATTTGACTTGTTCACTGTCCTTGCTATATGACTTCCCATTTTCATCCCTGATCTCCATTTTCACGTTATCATGATTTTAAAAAATCATTATCATTTATTGGACATATTTCTTTGTAGCATGTCATGAGTACCTTAAGCCATTTCATTTTAAAAATTAGTTGTTAATGTGTTTAATTGTCACTGAGCTCTTTCATTTGGGATGTACATATCCAGCACTCTGTTTGATTCTTAAACTCTGTTTTGTCTCAATATCATTCCTGCATCTTTGGTGATATGATAAGTCAGATCTACTCAGGAGCTTGTGCTGAGAGGCTTAGAGTTCCCATTCCCATTTCTCACGTCCGGGCCTCTCTTTCAAGCATCAGGCAATGACTAAAGCCACGCCTTGCCTTCCTTATGAGAAACAGAGCTCTGGGGGGTGAGCAACACATTCCATGTCTATTTCCTCTGGCATTATGAGCTAATTGTGAACTAAGTGACCAAATCACCCTAATAAAATTCGCTTCTAAACAGCAAATTGTAAACTTGCGTGAATCAGGATCATGTGTCTTCCAAGCCCCTTTCCTTTCCCTTTTAATTGAGTTTCACTTTAGCCTTCTCTGTTGAAAGGAACAATAGGATGCTCTGTTTTGAGAGTTAGTCAGACCCAGCTGCTATGAAAATAATATGTTTGAGAAAATGGACTTGACATTTGATGGCCTTATGACTCTTCTGACAGGATATAATCAACTCATTAGGGAGAAACAGAAGGTCTTGTTGTACAACCATGCTATTCTGAGCATGACAGAATTTCTTCTAAACGAATGGGTGAGTGTTCAGGGCAAACTGGTCTTCATCTTCCGTGGCCAGCAGGCTGTGTGTCTACTTTGACTTTCTCTTCCTCTGCCCACAGCCCTTGATCTGATGAAAGGGAAACATTACTTTCTTGAGTCCACTGTTTCTTGGGTTTTTTTTTTTTTTTTTCTGTCTTTTTCCTCTTAAAGACTAAATTTATGGAAAGAGTTTGAGTTTTCAAGGACTCTCTCAGCCATCCTTCCGCTTAGACACAGCTGGGGCAGCTCTCCTGGGAGGGTGGGATTGGAAGCAGGAAGTAGCAATTGGGATTTCTGATTGCAGTTCCCAGGCCCAACCCTAGTTTTCTGTGGGACTCTTAGGAGTCTATGGCAGACTCTCTGCTTAGTCTCCTGTTATAAACCATCAGGCTCCACTCCTTACTACTTTTGCCGAGTTAATTCCCTGGCAGAAATATGAAGGGAAAGAAAGCCAGATTTTCGCATGAGAATATTAGTCAATTTAAGGTATGTAAAGCATCAGATCACAGCACATGTAGAAGGCTCCTAGCATAGGCATTGGCATGTCTTTTAGACTTTATTGCTGGGAAATAGTGGTTTCTTTAAGTTCTTCTAGTCAATCATTAAATGTGTACTAGATATCTTGTTCCTGAAACATAGTTTTAAATATAATCATTTTAAATATCTAATCAACACGTTAAAACAATGATGTTGTCTGTGCACCTCAGAAATTCTGGCTTACAACACTCATTTTTAAGACTTTTTCAGTTTCTCTGATTCACTGTATTATAACATCTAACAGGAAAAGGATGGTGTCTATTTGCCACCACTGAGTCCTAAGCATTGTTTACAGGGTCTCTCTTGCACGAACCACATTTCCTACAGGTGTGAAAAATAAGACTGAATTAAGTAGTTGAATAACTTAAAAATATTTCATTTTATATGTTTGAGTATTTTGCTTGCGTGTATGCAGGTGTGTCATATGTGTGCCTGGTGTCTGTAGAGGCCTGAAGAGAATGCTGGATCCCCTGAAACTGGAGTTACAGGTGGTCGTGAGCCACCATGTGGGTGATACGAATCATCTCCAGAGGCTCTACAAGAGTAGCAAGTACTCTTACCTGCGGAGCCATCTCTCCAGTCCATAAATGTCTTCCTACATATTGTCAGGACATGACACGTGTCATCATACTGTAAACCTTGCAAGAGGAATTGGAAAACCGAGGTGGCTCAACACCACCTGCTATCTGTTCCTGCAAAGTGACATTTGGCTGAATTCCCCCCCCCCCCTCCCACATCTCTGCTATGTCCCTGAAGCTTTAACTGCATCATGGTGGAAACTGCACAGGCTGTAAGATACTATGCAGTCCTTGACAAAATGTTTGCTGATCTCTGCTTTTTATCGGACAGAGAATACTTGAAAAATATAAACCTATATATTTTGCTATCTTTTCTGAAAACTCCATAAATGCCAATTTTTCAAAGAAGTCTGAAGTGCTTTCTATAATGCAGGACACACTTTAAGTCCAGACAAATCTCTAGAAACTACTCTCTTGAGGCTTTCCTCTTCATCTGTGCATTTGATGCCAGACCTTCGTGTCAGCTGCCAGTGGTGCTGAGATCTCGGTTTGTCTCACTTTTCCTTCATAACCTTTATTTATCTTTTAAAACCTTGCTTAGACACCATCAGGGTAAAACTGCTTTCTGCAAAGTTTTCTTTTTCTTTCTTATGTATTTATTTAAAAGGTTTTTTTTTTCATATATACCACTGTTCTCCCTCCCTTCCCTCCTCCCAGTCCCTCCCAGTCCCTCCCAGTCCTCCCTTAGCCTCCCCCTGCCTTGTCCCCCCATCCATTCCCCAAGGAGAGCAAGGAGTCCCAAAGTGGGTCAGTTCAGTCTGGCATATCCAGTTTAGGTAGGTCTGATTCCCTCATCCCAATATTATGGCTGTGTTAGGTGTTCCTCTGTAAGGAATGGGCTCCAAGATGTCAGCTCAGGCACTGGGAACATAGTCTGATCCTATTGCAAGAAGCTCCACAAACTGCCCATGCCGTTTGACAGACATCTATCTTTTCTTTTCCCTGAAAGTTCCTCAGTGGTTGCTCCTGGTTCAGTGAGAGCTCCCAATAGCTCCAGGAAGCCTTCTCTGTGGGTCTCCTCCTCATGCTTCTGATCTCCTAGCTCACATACTCTCTCTCTCTCTCTCTCTCTCTCTCTCTCTCTCTCTCTCTCTCTCTCTCTCTCTCTCTCTCTCCTCTCTCTCTCCAGCTGGACTGGGAGCTTAACATGGTACTTAGCTATGCATCTCTGCTTCATCCTTTATCCATTGCTGGATGAAGGTTCTACAATGACACTTAGGGTGGTCATTCATTTGGTTATAGGGGAAATCTTATTTAGGCACCCTCTCTACTATTCCTTGGAGTCTTAGACTGGCACATCTTGTAGGTTCTTGGAGGTTTCCTTAGCACCTAGTTTCTTTCCAAACCCACAGGGGCTACCTTTGTCAAGATATCAATTTCTTTTTTTCTCCTTCTTTGCTGCTTTTCCCATTCAACCTTCTTCTTCTCTCATGATTTTTTCCCATCTCTCCTTGGTCGCTACCTGTTATAATCCCATTTACTCAGGAGATCTTCTCTATTTCCTCTTCCCAGGGGGATCCCTGTATGTCTCAAGTTCTTTCGGTTCCGAAGATGTTTAGGGGTTTTGGTTTGAAGCCTGGATTATTCTTTGTTTTTTGTCTAAAATCCACTTATGAGTGAATATATACTATATCTTTCTGGATGCCCCTTTTCTTTCCAGTACCGCTCCTTACTTTAAAAATGACACTAAAGTCCCCCATAGGTTATTTGACTTGACCATGGTTCCATGAGTACATAAGCAGATTTTGAATTGAAATCTGTTTGCATTCAATGTGTACTTTCTTCTATAATTCCATTCTTATTAATTCATGTACAAAAAGATTCATATAACATGGAGCCATCTCAAGGTTTAAGGTAGGTCTAATAAGGCTTGATACAGGGATATACAAATATGTGTAACATATGCTAAATATGTAATCTTGGCAACAGAAACAGTGAAAATGATGACAAGCATTCATTTGTAAGCAAGTGCTAGTATTTACAGAGAGCACAGACTACGCAAGTTATTGGTGGTTCCATAACGAATTAGTTCCACTCAGAGTGCCATCAAAGAAGAAACAGTTTTAGCATAGTTCTACTGATCAGTTATCTTGGTGTGGTTAAGTTAGCCACTTCAGGCCTGGCATCTCTCTTGAAGTTACTGTGTTGTCAACCAAAGTTGCGGTCTTGTCTGAAAGTTTACTCAGGAGACATTTGCTTCAAAGCTTAATATTGCAATTATTCTCCGGCTTTTTCCTTTTCAGTGGTTCATTCCACAGAGATGCATCACCTTGTGGCAGACGTCTTGCTCCCGGGAAAGTGATATGAACAGGCAAGAGGGAATTGCAACAACAAAATATAGTCTTCATATATCTTGCATATATCTCGTCATATAGACTGTCTTCACATATCTTTATCTCAAAAGTGCCCCCCCAACCCGCAATTATTTTAACATATTCTATGCTCTAGCTAGTAGTCGCAGTCCTCATGCAAGGAGAAGGTATTATATAAGTACATGAAGATAGTGAACTCCTATGTCTGTAGTCTGAAACTATCCAGAAGAGACAACTCATAAATATGAAATTGCATTCTGTCCTAAGTAGTATGACCAGTATCTTACAACATCCTGGCTCAATGGCTCCAGGAACATAGCAGCCTGATGACTCATATCAAGGCTTACGTCATTCATCTCACTTCATTCCATTCCATGGGTGTGTGTGTGTGTGTGTGTGTGTGAGAGAGAGAGAGAGAGAGAGAGAGAGAGAGAGAGAGAGAGAGAGAGAGAGAGAGAGAGAGAGAGAGAGAGATGTATGTCTGAACACATATGTGTGCAGATGTATGCTTTTATAGAGGACAGAAAAACAAATTGGATGTCCTACTCTATCATTTTCTGCTTTATTCCCTTAATCTAGGTTCTCACCAGCTTGATTTTCCCATGCTTGATGACATAAATTATTTGGTATTTTCAACAGGAGGGTTTCATTATCAGGTTGTAAAGATTAACCAATAGCATTTTCAATATCATGTAGCATCATGGGGATCTATAAGGCTCCTTTGGCCAAGAACTGAATTGTAACCCATTCCTCGTACTGGCTGAACATCCATGAGAGAAGCTTTCTGTAATATATGGTAGTTATTATAGAGATCCACAATTGGGCAATGTGCAGAGAATGAGAGACAATGGAGCACTCAGCCCTAAATGGGATTTATTATAATCCTCTTTTCAAGGCTCTAGGATCTATGCAGAAGCAGGAGCAGAAATACTGTAGAAGGCAGAGTTGGTAGTTGTTGTCAAGGAAGCAATGTTTTGTAGACACAACAGAGTTAACAAATGTGATCTCACAGAGAATCTGACAGCTTTCACAAGACATGCACAAGCATAAGTCAGACAAAGTCCCAGTATGGAGAGGGGGAAGTGGGTACACAATCTCATCCTAGTCCAAGAACCTATCTGATATCTTCTGGGAGAGTGAAAATCTTTTCTTCAATAGAGAGACAGTGGGTATATTAAGTACATTCCAGGGCAAGCCTCAAGTTCTGGAGTACTTACTCAGTGAACATAAATTAGACTGCATTTTTATTACTTTGGGGAGGGGGGCTGCCTCGATTTATTTATTTATTTTTTTAAGAGAGTGAAGAACATGACTTGGGATAGATAAGGGAGGTAAGGATCTAGGTGAAGTTGGAGTAGAGGAAAGAATATAACTAGAATATATTTTGTGATTTTAATAAAATGAAAACATAAAAAGGGAAGGCACTCTCATTGAACCTGAAGCTTTCCACCTGGATTAGGCTGGCTGGTCAGCTCACTCCCAGAATCCACCTGTTTTGGATTCCTAGCCATTGGATTACATGCCATACTTTTTATGTTGCTGGTGTTGATTAAAATTTGGTTCTTCATGATTTGATGGCAAGCATATTTGCTACTGAGCTATCTGTCCAACCCAGAGACATAGTTTTCTTTCAATAAAATTTCAGCAAAAAGTAGAAAGCTGAGTACAGTTGCATAAGATATTTTGAAGTGAAGAGATATTTGCATATTTTCTTATAAATATTTGAAATGGTTATACAGTTATTTATTGTTGCTATTTATTTGTCTTACCTAAACTATGCTTAGCATAAATATTCATGAACAGAAATAATAATATGCACACACACATATACTTACAATGTGGTTTTGCACTTCTTACAGTTTCATACATCTACTGGGAGTCTTGGAATGTATTCTTCACATAAAAGGAAACCCTTATTATAGGAAGTGAGGAAATGAATATCCACCCAAAAGTTTGATAACTGTGCTTCACTACACTGTACTCCGTGGTGGAACTTTCCTATCAACACATCCTTTCTAATTTAATTGAAGTCATATGTTTATGTTTCTTAACAGGAAGATACAGAATATTTATATGTTGACATTTTGAACTGAATAATTCCTGGTTATTGTCAACTATTTGCGCATTATAGTTCACATTTGGAAGCATTTCTGGTCTTTTTCCACAAGATGCTACAAGTTACATCCTTTATCCTGGTCTTAATAATCAAATTATCTCTTGTCCTTGCTTACCCATTTATCCTAATCAGGAGCTGTCACTCTCTGGTGTGGAGGCTGAGAGTGGAATGTTGAAAATCTCAATAAAAGAGGCTTCTTTTAGGAGAGAATATAAACATATGTCAGGCAGGCAACTAGCCATGTCCTTTAAGGTAGTTTAAATCTGGACATGTATTTTGGTAAATGGATAACAGGACATCCATGTAAGGTAGTAAGGGATTAGGTGTTCTCTAAACTGTAAGGAAAAAGTCATGTAGGCACAAAAGATAAAGCCAATCCATGAATACGCTCAAATATTGAAAGAATAAAAGGAAATTCTGACTTGAAATACATTTTTTAACACATAAAATTTAATTTACATTAGGGCTAGCCATTTAAATACTAATTGTCTCCAAGACTTATGACTTCTGGATTTTTTGTACTCCAGCATTACCTTGCTACACATTTAATAAATGATGAATGGCTCTTATTCGCCTCTTTAGTTTTTATCTCTTGCACGTAAACAGATGATATTGTTGCATAAATATCCAGTCCAGAGAGCTTTCATGGGCTCCAAACCCATCGGTCTTTTAGTGATCTACTACATCTGCACATGGAAGCTCCATAAACCTTTCAAATAGATTAGTTTTAAAAGTAGACTCATTATCTTTTTTCTATAATAATTCTATATTCCTGAATTTTCTATCTGAGATAAGGAAGACGTGTTGAATTTATCCTTGCTGAGTGCCCTTTGTCACACCACCTTCTATAACATTTCATATTTTAACTCCATGAATGTCTATTGAATATGGACATTTACTTATTCCATAAACATCCTTTGGGAAGCTGGTGTGTATTAGGGACGATGATACTTTTTTGGATTGCTACTGACATTGTCTTTCTCTACACTCTCATTATATTTTATGTGGAATAGTATTGCCTGAAGGGGTTAGCATAGATTAGTAACGATTAGCTGACAAGAAAACCAAACAAGATCACTCTATTGATTGTTTTATCTCATATTGATATCCTTGGCTTATAAGTAGAACCATATTTATTCTATTTACATATATCAAATGATGACAAAAGAATTGCATTATGAATTAAAATTAAAATATGCATCACTTCCTTATAATGATTGAAATGAAATGTGCAGGCAAACAGGATTTTTTACTGGTTACAACCACTAAAACAACAGAATGAATTGTTACCCAATCTTAAAGCATTCACTATTTGGATTGACGCTGACAAATGCTATGGGCACCTTTTTCTCTGAACTATAAAAGGAATATCTACCTCTACTCTCTACAGGGTTTTGTTATTGTCTGAAACAAGGTAGGTGCTCAAAATCTAAGGAATTTTGCTTTCTACTGTGAGTGAGGGGTATGATATTGTAGTACTTGTCTCACTGTGAACCTGGAGTCATAAGACCTGTTCCTCTTATGCCTTTTGGTAGTGATTTGATGACCACAAACAATCTGCTCAAATTTTGTGGACTTCAACTCTGCTCTGTTATCTGTAAACTTGTAATATATAAATTACTTCTGTATATTTTATTCTGAGCATTATGTGAAATGCAAAACTCCTTTGAAGGTTATAAGTACTTTCCATAAGAAGCTCATTTTTTTTTCTAGTATTCTTATTAACTGTAAATTTAAGTTGTGGTTGCTTAGGCTCTTAAATTATGTTTTACTTCTCTGTTTAATGAGACTAATCTCTCAAAAGACCTACAATATGGATTAAATGTGAAACTTATGACTCAATTAATGTTAGTCCCTCAATTTAGTCTTTCTCTTTCAAGAAACAACCTAATGAATATGCGTTAGTAAAATATTAAATGCAAGAATTTAGTATTTCATCAACCCTATTAGCCTATGTAATCTAAGTCCAAACTGGAACAAAGCTAGCTTTAATAAAAAAGAATTGTAGTACAGCTTCTTTTATTGGTTCTGCTAGATGGAGTCTAATTGAAGAAGTGATTAATTAACAAATCTATTTTACATTTGACTTTGGAGTCAGTTCCCAAGACCAGTAACTAATATATGATGGTCCAATTGTTAGCTTTATTAGTAGGTCCAGAGACCTTTTGAATTTATCTTGAAATATAATTATTCAGTCACAGATCTAAGAAGACAACTCCCTATGATTTTTTTCACTTGCAGAAACTCTACAGTAAGCTTTTGACATCAGAGGTTATGCTATCAAAATTACAATGCCTTTTTGTGGACATAGTAAAGCATTATTAGAATGAAGCAATCTTGGGCTGCATGGTCTTGTGACTACTTGTCTCAAGGAAGATTAAAAAACTAACGCCAATCTCAAACTTTCTATAAAATCAGATATTTAAACCAACGGAACAGTTGTTAGCAAAATGGATAGCACAAACCTACTCATAGTACCTGACTTAAAATGTGGTACAAATATCACAAATTAAAACGATGTGATACTGCATTAAACAAAACAAAGCAAAACAAAACATAATGATGGGGAAAAAACTAGAACTGAGAGCCCAAAGTAAACCTCATACAGCTATTGCAGTTGATTATTTGACAGTTTCTAAAGTATACAATGGATATAAGACTGCCATACTAACACATCAACAAGCTCATCCAGGAACATTAGAGGTCTGCAAGATAAGAATGGAATAAGACTCTTATTCCACACCATGCACAAAAATAAACACGAACATAGATATACGGCATGAAACTTTAAAGATACTGGGAAAAAAAATAGCAAGATTCCCTTACAACACTGATCTAAGCAAATGTTTCTGAGTGTGAACCACCCCCACCAAAACAAAAATAACATGAAAGGACTGATATGTTGAATTAACAGACACTCAGCTTCTACAAGCAAAAAGATACAAATGTAATGAAGAGGTGACTTACAAACGAGAAAAGATTTTCCATAAACCATACTAGTGATGATGGGCTAATAACTCAAGAGTAAACAAATTAAGCATTGAAAAAGTGAATGAAGGAACTCAGGAGGAATTTTTCAAAATCAGAACAACACATAGTCAATAGCTGTAAAACAAACTCACACCACCAATCACAAGGAAAGTAAATGCATTTAAAAGTACAAGATAGCATGTCACCCCTGTTATGATGACTAGTATCAAGAAATCAGACACAAAATGAATTAGTGAGGAGGTAAAGAAAAATGAGTTTGTGTGCACCATTGGTGGGAATATGTATTATTACACTCATGATGTACAACAAGTTCCAAAGGAAAGTGAAAACAGAAAGTTTTCTACTGGGAACACATTCAAAAGAAGCTTAACATGCCAAAGAGACATTGCCCATGCTTACTGCAACACTTTTCCTGAACACTAAGATTTAGAAGTGAACTAGGTGTCTATTATTATATCAATAACAATGAAAACAGAGTATATACAGCATAAGCTATTTAGCCTTGAAATGGGTAGAGTCCATCCACCTAGGAAAATGTGGCTGAATACAGAGTAACCTGGAGGACATTAGGCTAAGTGAATTAGGACTAGTATACAAGGACAGCCACTGTTTAGTTAGTTTATATGTAGCATCTGAAAATTTAGGACTACAGACTGATGTTTACCAGAAACCAGGGGTGGGAAGTCATCAGTAAGAAGGGATTTCTGATCAAAGTGTATGAAGTTTCTCTTAGGCAGAATCATGGAACATCAGAAAGCGATTACACCTCCCACACATAAGAGGGACAATAAACAATGATGCACTTCACATTTCAAATTGTGATAGAGTAATGTGCATTTCAAAAGTAGAGGATTTAAATACTTTCAGTATAAATATAGGCTTTATTTTCTAATGTACCTTATTCATTTCATAATACAAGCATATGTTAGGATACTATACCATATAAATACTTGCAATAATAATTTGCCAACTAAAAATTAAAAAGTGCCAAGGTAGATTTCAGTGGAGTCTCAGACCTACAGGCATTGACAGAGAAATAAAAATGCTAGTTCCATAATCAGAAGGCTCTATTCATAAAAGATCTGGCAAATAAACTACATCCAAAACATGTATTTCCAGCAAATCCATAGTAATAGTGAGGCTTACATTACTTTCCCAGATGAGGTTTAAGAACTTTATTTTTGCCTATAAAAATTAAGAGATAAGAAATGGGAGAGCATAGAATACCCGAGAACAAGGTATAAAAGATACTAAGCATCAGTTAAAAGAGAAAAAGATTCTTGAAAGTAGAGGGCATATTTGGGTTAATCCTAGAAAGTGTCTCTTTTTGCTTCTTTGACAGTACAGGATAAAACAATACAGGAAAAAAATACCACAGATAAGTGTATCTCTTACTTATCAACAACAAAAAAATGCCTTTCAACAGACAGAAACCATTACAGAAAATGACTACGGAGCAAAATTGAGAGAACAAATAATCATGTGGTTGCTCAGCCCTATTTTAACTTCAACACAACCTGCACATAAGGCTTAGGAGGTATTTTGGGAAAGAGAGTGTAACCCAATGTTTGTGATCTCCAGAGGCACGGAATGTCTTCTGTGAGATCATGTCTCTTAGAAATGCCAAGGAAGCTTCACAACATGGCTGCCTAAGCAAGACGGGAACAAGTACAATATTAGTCGACATTCTAACATGGGAGGGGGAAGTCTTATGAGCCCCCAAACCTACACCACAAACTATAGGTAACTAAGGAATCATAGGAGTGGGGGAAAACAATATCCAGGGAAGAGCCTCTGAATTGGTTATGCAATATCAAGTAAGTGGTCAGTCCTGAAATCATGTGCATATAAGTAACAATAAAAGAATTGAGTGATTGTATTTATATATTATAAATATATTTGTATATGATATATGTATATATGTATATATTCACATACAAATAAAGAAAAGATGCCATATGCCATAAGTTTTTTTGTGTGTGTGGGAGAGAGAGAGAGAGAGAGAGAGAGAGAGAGAGAGAGAGAGAGAGAGAGAGAGAGAGAGAGAGAGAGAGAGAGACTTGGGGTACATGGAAGCAGTTGGAGAGATAAAAGGGAAAAGTGATATAATTACACTTTAATGTCCATAAGAGAAAAAAAAATACCAGCAAAGTTCTTGAGTTGAAGAATTATATTAGAGTGGTTGGGACATTGAGATCACTAAAGTTTACAAGATATAGGACTGGAAAGCAAAGATATACATAAAGATAGAGCTTAGAGAATCCACAAGAGATTTCACCCCTGAGTATTCAGCTGAGGATTGATCTGTTCATATGTGTGGGGCCTGGGAAAGCCCAATCAAAAGGCTCAGAGATAAGAGCATGCCGCCCACACATGAGGCTGGAATGGAAGCAATTCCTACCAGTGAGACTAGAAAGTCCCATGGTTTGCAGAGTGCTGGATAAACAAACGTGAATGTATGACCTCAGGATAAAGAATCATGCAACCCATGAGAAACGCTTTTGTTTCACCCAAGAAAACTGAAAAGAAAGAGTTTGGAGGATAAAACTAAACTGTGTTCCAGAGCAAAGTGGAAGAAAATTTGCTGGATACAAATATATCTCACGTTGACCGATGCAAGATTCACAATGACTGTCCTCAAATATTAAAAAAAAATCACAAGACATAGATGTTCAAAAGAGATGATGTGTGACACGGAGGAAATACAATTGATTTAAAGCTAGCCACGAGTTTACAGAGATGCTAAGGTTATTGTGCAAAGACGTGAAAACAGTTATCCCTGTGTCCAAAAGTGAAGAAGAAAGACGAGAGACATTTACAAGGAACAAATTAATTTTTTGGAATAAAAATATTGTATGAAACCCAAAATATACTGTATGTAATTAATATTGAAGGGTTAAAAAATACTCAGTAAATTTCAAGACATAAAATGCAGATGATTTTGTATGAAACACATGTAGAAGAGAAGAAAATTAACAAAAATAAAGCAGTGGTAGAACAAGTTGAAGCCACCAGAGTTGATAAAAAGGGAGAGATGAAAAGTAGGAAAACAAATGAGTTGTTTTTAAAAAATTACTGCCAAATATATTCCAAATTTGACCAATCTATAAACTCCCAGTTCTAGGGAGGTTAATGATATCCAAATACATAAAACATAGAAGACTACCAGAGAGAGCCCAATGTCCTGATCAATGTTAAGGGGAAACACTTTAAAAGCATCCACAGGAAAAATTCAGTGTGTGAAGAGCACACTAGAAAGAGACAAAGCTAGGAGACCCAATAAGAGAGACATAATGGAATTTTAAAATTTAAATTTTTATTTGAAAATTGCATATGCATGTGCTATATTTACATTATTCTCACCCTGTATGTCCTCCTGTAACTAACTCCTTCTGTACCTCCCTGTTTTCTTTCAAATTCATGGCTTTTTCTTTAATTATTGTTGTTTTACACACAGACACAGACACACACACACACACACACACACACACAGAGAGACACACACAGATACATGCATACCCACATAGATCCAACCTGCAGAGTTTATTTAAAATTGCTTGCATGTAAATGTGTGTAAGTCTGACCACTCAGGACTAGATAACCTATTAGGGGTTCATTCCTGAAGGATTCTGATTTTCTCTCTCTTGGCAGTGAGTAATTGCCTGTGACTCTTCCTCTAGGAGTGAGGCCTTCTGAGATGTCCCCCATTCACACTGGCACATCAAGTGGAGGGTTGCTGTTTTGTTTAAGTAATCATATTGCTGAGATTTCATGGGTGTAGCATCTTTGTCATATATAGTAGACCCTATCTAGTAGCAAGCATCCTGGTCCTCTGGTTCTTACTGTCTTTAGTGTCCCTTTCTAGGATGCTCCCTAAGCATATTTTATATATATATATGGGGTTGAGCACCCTACAGTCAACTGTTTTCTGCATTTTAAGTAGTTGTGATTTCTATATTGGTCTTTGCCTGCTACAAAAAGAAGATTGTTTGATGGATGAGAGACATACACTGATCTGTTAGTACAAGGGTAAGTGTTTAGAATGTAGTTAGAAATGTTTGCAGTTAGAAATGCAGTTAGGGGTTCTGTAGCCATGAAGAGACACTGTGACCACAGCAACTCTTATAAAGGAAAGCATTTAACTAAGACTGGCTTACAGTTCAGAGGCTTAGTCCATTATCATCATACCAGGAAGCAGGATGGCACACAGGCAGACTGGTGCTTGAGAGCCAGCTGAAAGTTTCCCACCCAGATCCATAGGCAGCAGGAAGAGACACAGACACTGGGCCTGTCGTGGGCTTTGGAAGCTCCAAAGCTCACCCCCATTGACACACTTCTTCCAACAAGGCCACATGTATACAAACAAGGTGATACCTCCCAATATTGCTATTTTCTGAGCCTGTGGAGGTTATTTTCATTCAAATCACCACAGTGACATTAGTATGTTCTCCTCAGATCACATGACTTACCAGCCATAGATAGTTGGCAAGATTTATATTAGCAGGTATGAACTCCTTTTTGTGCAAGACTTAAATTCTGTTAGTTATTAGAAAATATAAATTCTATTATTGTATGCTTGGGAATGTCTTGCCATTCAGATCATTATGTGATTCATAGGCTTTATAAATATGTAGGATAACTGATTTCTTTTCTGTTTTGGCAGGTTGCTTAATAATTTCAGATAATATGAACTATTCCCCAGAGAGGAGTCTTCTCAATCAGTTCCAGCTGAATCGTTATGTGTCCAAAATATGTGTTGTCTTAAGCATTAGGGTCATACCCACATTTGGGAAGCAACCAAGTCAATGGCAATTACTGATATTCTTTAGGGGAGTCTGTGGAGTCCCCTGATAATTTTAGAAGTAGGTATAAGGATAAAGGAGAAACAGAGATTAGGATTGTGAGAGGGTTAGAACAGAAGCAAGCCGACAGATGTAAACCTAAGTTTGTTAACATTCATAAAAAGTTGACTGTAGTAGAGACTGCTTTTAACAGTTAGAGATATAAAATTGGTTAAGAAAGAAAATCTGACCATATTCTTCCAAATGAAAAAGTTCTTTAAACGTGAAGATGAAAATAGTTTAAAAGTAAAGGCACACACACATATGTATGTATGTATGTAAATATAAAACACACATATATAAATACACACATAATATATGTATAGAGAGAGAGTGTGTGAACATCAGTCAGAAAAGTGTTAGATGGCTAAATTTGTATTTGGCTAAACATACACACACACAGACACACACACACACACACACACACACAAATACACACACTCCAATATTTCTGTATAGCATATAACCAAAAACAAAATGATTAATTCATAATAAAAGTTAATTATTCATAAAAAGTTATATTTCTAAACATTTTGTCTACCTTATAATGATAGAAAAACTCAGATAAAATGAACAAAGGCCTGATTACACAAAAATACATATTAATATTTACAAAAATGCAGCACTACTAGATTTCAGAGAAATGTGAATTAAAACCACAATTAATACTATTGCACATACATTAGAATAACTAAAATTAAAAGGTCACATTTCATTTTCAGATATTTTCATGAGATAAACAGAAATTTATGCTTCCCCAAAGACTTGTACATGAATATTTCAGCAGTTGTACTTCTGATAATCAAATGCTAGAAATAACTTAAATGTCAGTCAAGAAGTGAATAAATGAACCATGCCATCTCCATACAGTGTGACAATTCTCAATAATAAAAGAGTGAGCTAGTTACAATACAATTGAGTAAATTCTGAAGGCATATTTATCAAACAAATTTATAATAACATTCATAAATGTTCTATAATTTCACTTATAAATCTAACAACAAGACAAATGGCTCAGTAATCAGGGGAATCAGAACTGTGGGTGCTTACTATGATTAAACTATATTTACCTGAGCATGTGGTAATCTTCCTGAAGTAGTGGAAATGCTAAGCATCTTATTTTGGGTGGTATTTGGTGAATTACTGAATTTGTCAAAACTTACCTATGTTTCAGATTTATGTTCTTCATATAAAATGAATCTCACTTAAAATAATTTTATGTATATTAAATTAGCATAAGTATGAAAAACAATAATGAGTTGATAAGATTAATTTTAAGTTCTAATACACAGCAGATTATATGTCAAGCAGCCAAAGTGAACTCAGATAATTTTCAAAAGAACAATGAACATTTGTGTGTAAAGAGCCATAGATAATTGACCTGTGAATCAACCTTTTAACTAAGTTGGCACTTTTTTTTTAAGGGCATATTATTGAAGAAATACCTATTTGAGAAAATCTACTAGATCTTGGGGAAAAAAAAAACTGTATTAATTTGTCCCCAGATCATGATACTCATATAGTTCCTGACCCCACTTAGGTAGTGGAAGTTGTGTCTGGTCATATGTACTGCATGAGACAATCTCTGTTTAACCATATGGTTCCTAGTCTAGGGCCATGGTTTCATTCCAAGAAGGTAGAGACACTGTTTTTGGCACCATATTATGTAAAGTCTGTCCTGGACAGGCATGACTCAGAGTCACAGCCTCCTTTCATTTGAAAATACTTGTGGAATGAATCTATAATTTAATAATTAAAGTTAAAGAAATAAGCACCACTACATACAATAAAGAGTGGGACCTTGGATTCGTTTATAGTTTTAACCAACTAGGCAAATCACAGCTACCAATAGTTATTGCTTTGATCCATGAAAATGGAATTGGCAATCAATTATAATGTTTTAGAAACATTTGGATCAATAGGTGCAGAACAGCATGTTAGGGAAGGTGCTGAATGAGGGATTAAGAGATGTATTAATCAGTATTAGTCTTACTGTAAACCCTTATGTGGTACTGGGAAGACTAAATCTTACCTACATATCTCCGTGTTCTTAGAGAAACAATACCACAGCAGGGTACTGCTGCCATCATTTCCAGGATTAACATTTTATGATCCTAAGAAAACAGAATATAACCCTTCATTTTGGGCAGGTTTCTTGAACATGTTTGGCAAAGGCATACTAAAATGACCACACCTCAATTAGAAAACTTCTTTTTATGCTCAGACCTCAGGCAGAGAAGACTGTAGGAAGTAACAATTTGGTAGTATTTATGGGATTCTATAAGATGTTCAATTGTGTAAAATTCTGGCTTTATCACCCAATTTTCCAGAACAACTTTTATGAGGATCTCTTGATCCAAAGATCCCATGCAGGATCATCTAGAATCATGATTCAAGTCTCGTAAGTTAATAGGAGGCTCAAGAAGCACAAAGGTCATGGTGGAAATTAAGGGTTTTTTTTCCAGTCTGGACGAAACCCCAAACCTGGCTGAAGTCCCAAGAATGTACAGCAGGAAGTCTAGCATTTTTCATCTTGAATTAAAAGAGAGAACCTTAACTCTAAATGTGCTGGAGTAGTATCTAATGATGTAAGTATTCTAGTAAATAGTAATGCCTTTTCAAATGGATGTTTGACTTGTCTGAAGAAAATCACATGACTTCACTAAGCCTCAGTTTGGCCACATAAGAAATAGTAAAAGGCCTCCTTCATGTCTGTCTGGGATAATTAATGTCTCTGCATATAAAAGCATCTATCTTTCAGAATATGACATGCAAGGTTAGATCTAAAAAACTAAAGAGAATAATATCCACAATATCCCTGCTCTAAATATCTTTTAAAAACATTTTGTATTTTGAAATTAAAATATAATTGCATCATTTACCCTTCCTTTTCCTCCCTCCAGCTCTGCCCTTGTACCTCCTAGACACACACACACACACACACACACACACACACACACACACCCCAGGCCCCTGAACATCCATATAATGTAACTTGTATGTCTTACCCTTACTCTTGACTCTCTGTAATGGTTAAACCTGGATGGATTCTCCCCTAGAGGAAACCAATTTGGAACTTAATTTTGACTTAATTATTTCATTGTTTTACGTGTATGGGTCTGAGCATTCCATTCATGTAGTTACCACAGAGGAAAAGAGGTCACTATTTCTGATACTGGGGTTATGGATTTTTTAAAAGCCTCTGTATTGGGTAGTGGAAATACAACCTGTGTTCTCTGGATGAGCTCTCAACCCCTGAGGCATCTCTCCAGCCAAATTTAAACTTTTGATCTCTGGAAAAGGTGACACAATTATGCAATTCACTATATCTAGACATATGCTTCATTCTAGTCAGGGAAAATTTTAAAAACTCATGCTAATAGAACAGAAGGTGAGCAGTGCTCATTAACAAATAAAATATGCACTACTAAATAACAATTCTACAAAGACATAGAAATCGATATTTATTAGTTTTGACTTGGACATTTTTTATTTGCGTTTATTTCAAATTGCAAGCAGTAGGAAGCTGGGCCAGACCCTCGACTCAGCTTCACTCATGGATGCTCACCTGATAATATTGCCCTTGTTCTCTTCATGACCACCTGTGTGTGCTAAGATGTTTCTGTCCAAGTGTTACTGGGTGAGTGCCCTAAACAACAGAACTTCATTCTCTAATCATGTGGGAGGCCGGGAATCCAGAAGAGGCAGAGACAGCATTGTGCTCCTTCAGCAATATGAATACAGATATGCTGCCGCTCATGTGACTTTCTTCTTTTATTTCCTTAGCTTGTGAGCACTCTTCACGTGATCTCGAAGAGCATATCTATATTAAGATTTCCTGATCTCCTTTAATAAATTGGGTTGTTGAGTTCTTTCCTGTCAAATAGAAACATTTTTTTTTTGAATTATTGGGGCCTAATGGTTTAGAATACAAATTTTGGAGGTTGCAATTCAACTCGTAATACCATCCTTCTTGTCAGAAAGGGATTTTATTCTCTGAATTCTCTGTCATCTCTACTTGCTGCCAACATGGTTATGGGTTCATTTTTTTCTTCTCTTGCTTTTATTTCTTTGGTTTTGGAGAGTTGAAGTGTTAGCTTATTGGAGTTTATTTTAGTAGAACAGTTAGTCAGGAATGGATGCTGGTGGAATTGTAATTGAAGACATAAAATGAAACTATTTGAGTAGAAGAGAGGACATTATTGATGGCATTGACTATTTAATCAGAAATATTTAATTAATATAATGAAATGTTTTCATTTTCTCTCTTTTTAAAAACTTCTCTTGATTCTTGTGGATTTCACATCATACCTTCTGATCCCACTTATTTCCTTGTACTCTTGTATCTGCCCTCTGCCCTTGCAACCTCCTCCCCAATACAAAACCAAGAAAACCCCCAATCTAAATAAAATAAGAAACAAAAACAAAGTAAAACTATATATATATATATATATATATATATATATATATATGTGTGTGTGTGTGTGTGTGTGTGTGTGTGTGTGTATGGAAAGAGAGAGAGAGACAGGAAGGAGGAGAAAAGAAGCAGAAGAAGAGGAGAAAATGGAGAAGAAGAGGGGGAGGAGGGGGAGGAGGGGGAGGAGGAGGGGGAGGAGGGGGAGGAGAAGCAGCAGCAGCAACAGCCAAAGCAGCAGCAGCTGTGGTGTGGCCCATCAAGTCACAGTTTTCCCTTTGGTCTAATCAGTCTGTACCTGCAAGTGTTCATTGCCTTTGTGCTTCAGGCCTTTGGCTCTTGCTGTACGGCTGATAATTGGCCCTTACTGGAGCTCCTCTTGGTTATCTTGTTATCTTGGGTCATGCAGATCCTGCTGATTTGGATCTCTAGGTTCCTTACGTTCACAACAGTCTTAGATGGGATGGATGTTGGCGTGGGCCAACTCACAGCACTGTTTCCGGGCCTGGTTGGTAGCTGGGTTGGCCATCCCACCAGCTTTCCATCATTGTCACTCTCCAAGCAACCTATCCACTTCTGCCTCAGCTAGCTCACCTAACGCATCCTCCAGAAAGGAGTGGGGCCATTTCTCCCGCTCTCAGATCTTCAGATTCTGGTCACTCACACTAACACCACTAGGGCCAGCTCTAATGTTTTGCCCAGGTGAGGTGCAGGCCCTTTCTCCCAATTGTTGTAGCGGGTATATGAGTTGTGGGGGAGGCAGGGTCAGCTGTCCTGCTCTGTCATGATTTACATGGGCCATTCTGGTTTAGTCTGAGGGAAAAGGGTAGGTAATCTTTATTACAATAATCTTACTGCTTGCTCTATATCACCTGCCTATATGGAAAAAAAAAGCCATAACCCCCATTGTGTGTTCATTTTAGGCTTCCAATTGGGTTGATTTTTACATCCTCTGGGACATTATATAGGTCTGTAATGATTTTGATTGTCACAGAGAAAGAAGGGCTGCATATAGAAGGTAGAGGTCTGGATCCTACTAAATGATCCATAAGGTACAGAATGGATTCCCAGAGGATGATTCTATCCCCAAAATCAGTAATGTCAACACTGAGGAACTCTGGTCTAGGTCTGTGATTTTTTTCCTTTCATAAATTACTCTGAGTAAAACTTCCATTTGCCTTTCCTTTTAGGAATCTTCTGCCATTGACTCTTTCCAGTAATTTATCCTCCTATTCTTGGTAGGGACCACTGAGAAAATAACGCTCAGAATTTAGATCCACTTATCTGTACCACTACGCACAGGTATTCACTGTCTCCATAAAAATTGGGCAGAGTTAGCTTCAGTGTTAAGTTTTTGTTCTTAAGAGAAGGAAATTTCCAGAAAATATTACTTTTAAGTATTAAAATAGTATCATCATGCTTTTTCCAAAATGTTTTTACAATGTTTCAAATGGTAGGTAATTTTTGTGGTGCAAAGCTGCCAATTCTTCTTTGTAGGTTATCTATATTTTGATTTCAATGAATAGCAGTTTGAACAACAAAACACATACCTGGTATAAGGGAGCTGGTTAAATCAGTAATTCTAACATTGGTTGGCTTGGGGTGGGATCTTTTCTGCCTGTCATGTCACTCAACTACTCTGATGAATAGTGGCGGGACTGGCTGTGGTAACTATTGAGTTTCTTTGATGTACCAGACTCTTTGTTGAAAGAATGATTACCACCCCAAGGGAATTGAGGTTGAGAAAGATAAACAACTCTGTTGGCTGCACAGTGGTCAGTGGTAAAGTCACAGTGTTAGCCTATATTTATTTATCTGGCTCAGACTCTGGATGATCATTCAGATGATGAAGTTCAAGTTCTCTGAAAATTTTTTTTAAAAGAGATAAAATTATTACTACTACCAAATAATAATAATGATAAATGCTTAAGCAAGTTGTTATTTATCCACAGCATGTACTAACATATATCTATTATAATTTATATTTTAATGTAATCGTAAGAATATGTGACAGTAACAGATAACTTCAGGAACATAGAAATGTGTTTATTAACAAGTAGACAAGAAAAAGAACATAGAGAAAAAAATTTATGTATGATTTCACATAAGATAGCTATGTGTATTATATATGCTAAGATATATGTCTGAAAATGTGTGTATAGTATTTACATAGACATTACGCCTGAATGATAAAATTCTAGATTATTTTTATCAACTTAGTAACTATTTTACTAATAGTAACTAAATAGTAACTACTTTACTAATATTTATTAAGACAAATCTTCGTATACCTCCACAATTTAACCTCCAAAATCTTCATCTAGGTTTGAATGCCTATTAAACAATATTATGGGAATGGAGAACTGTTGACATGAAATTTGTTATTTTTCAGTCAATCACTTTACATTTTTCTTATAAACAATTTTTGAACACAAGCATTTCTCAATTCACTTTACCATTTGAGAAATTATGTGTACTTAAATTCTCTGGGGGAAGTTCTGATTGATCTGGATCAAATCTTGACAAATAATCCCCATAATTCAGGTAAAACAGATTTGGGGGATTGTGATGCAGAGAATCTGAGTCCCAGCTAGGTATGAATGACTCAGCTTAAACCACTTTGGCTAAAAGTAAACTTTTTAAGGGTCTCTGGGAAACAGTCTTCTTGCTCTTTCTCCATACTCCCTCTTCCTCTACTGGAAGATGTGGCATTTAATGTGAACTTTGAAATTCCTACAGGCATTTCACTCAGAGTTGACTCACTTTTAGGTGAAGCTCAGCTCACTGGAGAAAAGGGGGGGGGTGGCAATGAGCACACAAAAGCACACAGGCCTTTCATTTAAACCAACTAAACAAAAGAAGATGTAGAAAAAAGGGACACCTGTGCATCATTGGTGGCGATGCACAGTATAACCGCTGTAGAGAGTATGGCAGTTATGGAAGCCTTAGAAATAGTAATCTCATTTTGTGGTATATATTCAGAAGAGATAATATCTAAAAGACACTCTCATCCCTACATTCATTGCAGCATTATTTCTGAAAGCACAAATATGTCAAAATCACAGTGTCCAGAGAAACTCAGCAGAAGAATGGAATAAGAAGCATATAGAGGAATATCACTCAGCTTTACAAAACAAAGGAAATCCTACCATGTGTAATAACATGCATGGTCTCAGAGGGCAGAGAGGTGAATGAAATAACATGAAAAGGCAAGTGCTGTCTCATGTCCCTTACGTATGGAATCTAAACATTTCAAATTAATAAGGAGAGATAATGATGGTTATCTTGGAAGGAGATTTAGAGAAGTGGAAAGATACCGGTCAAGGATCCAAGATTTCCAGTTAAAAGATCAATACCTTTTGTGTACCTAATATACAGATGATAGGTAAAATATTGTAGTGTTTACTTTAAACTTAGTGGGGCCAAATCTTGTATATTATTGTTATATCTGTACACAGAGATAAACAGAGACACAGACACATACATACTACACGCACACAGTGGCCACCATAAACAGTGACTGACACTTTGGTTAATCTTGCTGTGGAAACAATTACACAGAATATATGTGTAGCCAGCCACCTCTGGATATAGTAGAAGCTTAAAGCTACCTCCCTTCTATATTTATAAATTATTTGAAGAAAATTAAATTTCTTCTCTATCTTGATAGTTTGAAATGGGTTTTCTCTCTTTCAGGCCAAAAGGAGTCTTGACCATTACTATAGAAAACACTGACTAGAATAAACCACAGATAAAAACTTGAAAAAGTGAACTATCCTGAAACATTGTCATTTCCATAATTTTAGTAGAACCATCTTGAAGAATAATAACAAAATTATAACCTTAGCATTTAGTAAGATTATAATAACACTCATGTATTAGACAGAAAGCCATTTCATTAAAACTTTTTTTTTCTTGACTTTTTTACAAATCATTTCAAAGATTTAAGAAAGAATCAAATTTAAAAAGGAGTCAGAAATGTTATTATTCCTCAGGTATTGGATGCCTATGAAAATGTCTTAATCACGTCTACTTTTTAAAATCATAACAGCCCTCTGATGTATTCATTAAAACCTCCGTTCTGGAGATATCACAATTATTGCTCAAATAAAGGCTATAGGTAACCCAGGATGGAAGCCTGAATTCCAGTTGTTCTTTCTTGCATTGTAGCCAAGGTATTCTGCATTAATCTATCCTGTTTCTGTTAAAGGAGGATCCAAAGGGGCAATAACACCCAAGAAATTAATTTTATTCCTTCTGTGTCAGTATATTATTGTAGTCTAACCAGAAGAATTGACTTGGAAAGCAACCAATGTGTCAGACACTTGTGAAGCTACTTGGAGATGATTCTTAATAACTCTCATTTACACCTCTTTAATCTGTTACATTCATTTGTTTAAGGTAGTTTATTCTTTTAAAGATTATCACTGAGGTTATAGGTAAAATCAACTTGCATGAAACCATGCTACAATTTCATCTCTAATGGTCAATAGCTGGCTATTTTTGCCACTTTCCGTACCCAGAGAGCATAGGTGACATGGATACATTGTAAAAATCAAAATAATGATACTTCATTTTGAAAAATTGAAAAATTTTGAAATGCTTAGCAAAATTAAGTATTCAGGTGCTTGCTTGGGGTGGTTGATTGAAGCTGAAGAACCTGCATTGGAACTGAACTAGACCCTCTGAACGTGGGTGACAGTTGTGTGGATGACAGTTGGGCACTTTGTGGGGCCTCTGACAAGGTCTCATCTCTACTGCATGAACTAGCTTTTTGGAGCCCATTCCCTATAGAGGGACACCTTGGTTAGCCTTGATATGGCAGGAAAGACTTGGTCATGCTTCAACTTGATATGCCAGACTTTGCTGGCTCCTCAGGGGTGGGCTTACCTGTTGTGGGAATGTCTTTCTGTTTGCTGTGCATATCAATCTTTAAATAAAAGACTGTTTTGGCCATGGCAGGCACCATAAAAAATAAATAAAAAATCAAAATGGCTAAAAAAACAAAATAAAAAACAAATTCTGAGGAGTAGATGGGAATGAGATGGGGGAAGCTGGGAGTTGAGCAGGAGGAGGGGAGGGTTGGGGAATTGTGGTTGGTATATAAAATGAAAAAAAAAACTTTTAAATAAAAATTGCTTAGCACAAGTCTTAACATGTGAAAAATTCCCAGTGGAAAGCAGAAATTAAAAAGTATGTTTGCTGCATGAAAAGTTTTAAATCAGACATAGGGACTTGACGACATTCTGTAGCTATGGTTGTTACAGCATGAGGTCATTTGAGATTCTGCATGGTACAACATTCATGGAAACTTCCAGTGTCCAAATAACTTCATAGTTTTACACCTCAAAATATAAAATCACCCAGAACAGATGGAAAGTTTCTCTGAAATTGTGAGTCTTTTTCATTTACGACTTCATTTGTTCTAAACGAAGTCCCAACTGTGTGATTGGAATGCTGTTTCTATCTCCTGTCTATCTGAAGCATGCTTCTATTTAGAAGATTGTTGAAGCCACTTCATGTGTGATTCATGTCTCTGATTTCTAATGATCTAAAATACCTCGTTAATTATGCATTTCACAGGACATTGTCTAACCATTTCATTCAATCACCTAATCACTTCAATATCCAAGAGATATTTATTGTATACTCGATCGTGCTGGGTATTCTGAAGAGAGTAAAATAAAAAATGAACAAGTTATGACACCTACATCTGAGGGATATCATTTTTGTATGCCTACTTGAAACATCCACGGCCATTATGAAATTACAACTTATGTCAGTTGAAAGAAGAAAAAAATATGAAAGACCTAGCTAAGAGATTATAGCTGAGGCCATCACACAATTAGTAATTCTGAAATCTGCATTCCCTATGGACTTCATGAAATATTTGCCTAATGTGTAGGACAACCTGGGTTTGTTTTTAGTTATTTGGGGTGCTACATGCAAAACAGTGTGTGGGTGTGTGTGTGTGTGTGTGTCTGTGCATGTGCGTGCCTGTGCATGTGTGTGCCTGTGCATGTGTGTGCCTGTGCATGTGTGTGTGCTTTTATGTGGAGGCCAGAGGTTGATTGCATGTCTTCCTTTCTTTCTCCTTGTGTAAGTTCTTTGAGACAAAGTCTCTCACCAAACCTGAAACTCACTGTTCAGCAATCTCTGAGGACCTATGAGTCACCACCTTTGCCACTGATCCAACAGTGTGGTTACAAATGAGTGCTATCATTTCAGGTTTTACGTGGATTCTGAGCATTTGACCACAAGTCCCCATATTTGTGCAGTGAGCACATTATGCCCTACACAGTCTCTACAGCTCATAGACCACAGTGTTTAATTCAGGTACCTATTCTTATCTTATGTGCAAATCTAAGTTCTTAAAGAGAGTGTTTTTTTTATTTCCTAATTTGATTGATGCTGTCTAGAAATTAAGGTTTTTGCTCATTATTGTGATCCAGATGAGTTTTGCTTCATAGGTCAGGAAACTCCTAAAAAAAACAAAAACAACAAAAACAAACAAACAAACAAACAAAACAAAACAAAAACCCAAGGGCTATGATGTGTTTTAGAATCATGTATCTTTTTACAACTGACAAAAGTTATTGACCATGTTGCTAAATCAGTGGAAACTTTCTCTCTCTCTGTATTTTTCCTCTCTGTCCCTCTGTTTCTCTGTCTAGCTCTTATTTTGCTGCATAAAAATTAAATCTCTTTCAAATTTGAAATAATTATGATCTGAAGGTTTATTTATTCATAAATTCTGATAATGATAATTGTAATAAAATGAGCGCTAAAAATGAGTACTTGTGGAGTGGATTTCAATTTTCAAAGTTTCTTCTCCAATTGATTCATTAGAAACAAGCATCTAAGGAGAAAAGTATAGGCATTTGCTCATTTATGACTGTCCAGTGTCCACTAAATTGAGGGACCTGAGTAGTCCCTGCTTTGTACATGCTTGGGAACCCTACAAATCAATGCCCATTCTGTTTCTCATTGAAAGCTAGAAGTCCCCAAGCTAACACATTCTTATCCCTGCACACATTTGCTTCCACTGCCTTAGAGAAACAAAGGAGTGTCATTTCTGGCCTGGCTGTGTGTATGCCTTTTCAACCTCAGTTTACACCTCTAATTCTTTAGCTTGAGAAATTCTTTCTATGATTTTTGCCAAATATTTTCTGTACATTTGACTTAGGCTTCTTCTCCTTCATCTACAAATAATAGACTAGTCTTTTCTCAGTGTCTGTGATATCCTGGATGTTTTTTCACATATTTTTTAGATTTGAATTTTTTGGGTTTTTTTTTTTTAATTTAACATTTTTTTTTTGGTCTGAGTTATCAATTTCTTGCACCCTGACTTAAGAATTGGAATTCTCTCTTCCATGTCTTTTAATTTGCTGAGGTTTTTGTCTCATATCTCGATTTCATTCATTTCCAGCTTCATCTCATTCTGAGTTTTCTTTACTGATTCTCCTTCTTTGTTAAATTCTACTTTCACGTCTTAAATTATTTTTTCATTTTATTTTATTATTTATGTTTTTACAGTCTTTATTAAGGCATTTATTCATATCTTTTTATGGTCCTTGAACACATTCATATTTCCTATTATGAAGTCTTTGTCTTACATTTTAGCTAAATTTATTTTCTTGTGACTTCTTGTAAGAGGGTTACTGCTTTATTGTCTTGGTTGTTTTTGTTTCTGTGTTTTGTGCCTGGATCTGGGCATCTAAAGTTATGATATTTTAAATGTTTCTTGGTCTAATATGTGATCTTCCATTGTTGGGTGGATGTTTCATTCTTTGGCTGTTGCTTTACATTCTGGATCCCATCCAAGTGTGGTGACTGTAGAACCCCTACTAGAGGATGGTTCTATGGATCAGTGGGAGTCACAAAGGCATGGAGATGAAGAAAGACTGAAAAAAGTGGCAAGAAAGAACGATAGGGACCCTGCATCCATACTGAGAGGATGCCTTCCAAAGGATGGAGGTGTAGTACATCTGTACAAAGGAATATTATTCAGGTGTTCAGAAAAATAAAATTATAAAAATTTCAGGTGAGTGGATGGAACTAAAAACCCTCATTTTGATTGAGGTAATCTATATCCCCAAAGGTAAATACTGAATAATTTGTCTTATGTGTGAATGCTAGGTTTTAAACTTTTAATATGTGTGTTTTGATCCAAATAACCACATAAGTTACATATCCAGTAAAAAGCCAGGTGGGAGAAGAAGCTCTACCAACGAAGGGGAAATAGAATATAGTATTATAATAAGATAAAGGAGAAACTAGATTGAGGGTTTAGTGGGAAGGGGAAGAGAGAGCAATGTAAAGAAGGGACTCTAGAGAGAGACAAATAGCACTAATGGCTTTTTGAAAAGCCATATGGAAACCTACTACTATAAAAACTTCCTAATTATATACATATATAAAGGGAAATTATATAGAATAACCATATAATGGGGGAGATAACACTTCCACTACACATCCTATGTCACCAAGTAAATCCTTCAGTGTCTTGTGACTTGTTAGCTTAAGGTGTCCCTTGGAATCCCACAAACATCACAGGCTATTGTCAAGGCTCCTGGTTACGCTCTCAAACCTGATGTTAAGGCCCTTTTGCTGAAGACACACATGTCATTCAACAGAGATATCAAACTGGTGCCCACCTAGAAGCTTCACTCCTACTGGCCAGCATAAATGGTGCTTGGAGGTACTTTGCACACTAGCAGAAGAGAAAAGTAATTATCAGTGTCACCCAGTTGCTAACACTGTAGTGTACAGCTGTGACCTGACTGAAAGTTATAGAGATGCAAGAGTAGCAAAAAGATTGTCAGAATAACCAACTAATTTTTTTTTTCTCATCTAAGGCCTACTTTATGAGATAGGACCCATACTTGGCCAAGAAACTGAGACTATATAGGAAAAAACATAACATACTACTATTACTCTGCAAAAGGAACATAGCAGTAATATGATTCCTTATGATATATCTCAATGCCCGTAGATCAGTGCATTGCTTAACCCTCATCAAAGAAGTTTCATTTTTAAATGGATGGTAATTAACAGAGATGCACAACTGCACAATGTGTGGAGCGAGAAGCTTTGGAACACTTAGTACTAATTGGGGTGTCTTTATTAAGTCTCAGAGATCTATGTGTAAGATCAAATAGAAAGATTTTAAAAGCCAGAGATGGTAGATAACTCCAAGGAAAAAGTGTACTTCATGCATAACAGGACCAATACATGTATGAACTCACAGGGGTTGTGACAATACTTGTACAGATTCCCACATACAATGATCAGGGGAAGTAGACACAAAGTCCTACCTATAACCAAGATGATATTTGCAATTAATACCTTCTGTGATAGGAAAAGTCATTTTTTTAAATAATGGAATATCACTAGCATATCAACTACAGTCCAGGGTATGCTCCCTGCCCAGGAGTTGGACAACACAAAACAGACTCCATTTTTGGGGGCATGGATCTTTGCTTGTTTGGGGATTTTTGTCTTCTTGTATTTTTATTTGTATTGATTTTCATCTTTGAAGATTATCTATCCGGTCTTGTACAAGCTAAACACACACACACACACACACACACACACACACACACACACACACACACACACACACACACATATATATATACACACACACATATATGCATATCTATATGATTATTCAACATTCATTAACTAACTTTCCAATAACTTGACCTTTACCTTTATGAAATATTTGATGCTACAAAACACCTATAAAATCATATAACCCTGATTGACTCAAGATTTTGGTTTCCAACTCAAGTTGGAAACATGATGTAGGAACATCTTTCTGTGTGCTGTGAATATCAATCTTTAAAAAAAGGAGCTGTTTTGGCCCATGACAGGCACCATAGAAAAAGTAGGAGGAGAAATCACAACATAGGTAGGAGAAGCAGGACAGAGTCAATCAGACAGAGCCAGCTGCCAAAGAAGAAACATGTAAGGAAAAAAGGTGAGCCACGGGCCACGTGGCAGACAGATTAATGGAAATGGGTTGACTTAAGATGCAGGAGCTAGGTAGCAATGTGCCTGAGCCGTAGGCCAAACAGCATGAACTTATTATAAGTGTCTGAGTCATTTTGGGGGTCTGAGCAGAGGCAGGCAGCTAAGGGTTCTGGGGTGGCAGGTCTGTGGGGCCGAGGAACCATATTGTAACAGAAACATTTATTTGTTTGACCAGCAATGCATGCAGACTCATTGTGAATATTTTTGCTACTGTTATCTTAGTTGGTGATTGGAATACAAAGATGAAAATAGTGGTAACGTGGTGATTCATTGAGAAAAGAAATAAAAGAAATGGCAGTTTCCATTTAGTATTCAGCAATTTATTGTGGCTCATTGTGGTTGGGGATTTGTGTCAGTCACTACCAGTAACCGTTGAGTATTAAAACCACTTTCTATATAGAATAATACTAGCATTGAGTAACCATAATACTCTCTTTTATGGCCAAGACATTACTGATCAAAAATGGACTTAGTTTGAGACAATTGGTCACCATGTGCTCCTTGTCTCATAGCTATAACAGCGACAGTTTAGGGAAGGTAGGAAGTATTAATTTTGCACCACTGCCCCATAGAATAAGATCTATCCTGGCAGGAAAAGCAAGGAGTCAGGAGACTGGAGCAGCTGTTCACACTGTGTCCAGTCTGGGAGCTAAAAATGCTGATGCTCAGCTTTCCTCCCACACCCCACCCTTTTCTTTCAGATCAGGATCCCAGCTCAGGGAAATGTGCTGCCCACTTGTATGTGTGTAAGTCGCTCCACATCAATTTACCTATTCTAGAAATTCCCTCACAGATATGCCTAGAAGCTTGTCTCTGAGGTGATTTAGATCCTGTCAAGTTGATGATATTAACCTTCTCACCTGGCTGTAAAGATTACATACAAAACTTCTTTAGATCTAGAGAAACAATATTCTGAGTTCTGTCCAATGAAGCATAAATGCAGATAAAAACTCCTGTCAACAACTCTTTTTTTTATAAAGCCATAAAAGTGATCTCTTGTAATTCCTTTCTCAACCCTAAAACCTGGAAATATATATGACATCATGAGGCTTACGAGGCCAGGAAAATTGAGTGATATTCTTAAATGAGGAATAACCTAGAAGAACAATAGAATTAAACAGGATCCAGGTAACAGGGGCTACTGTCTTCTCAGAGTACCACACCTAGAATACAGAGCTGTAATCATTCCTATTTGCTGTTGGGCATATGATTTGACTTTAAATGCCAAGTTCCAAGGAGAAAGCATCTGACAGACTGAGTATAGATCAAGGACGTTTTGGCTTTTTCTTTAACATAGTACATTTTGAGCATATCATTTACCTTCCCCCACTCTTCCCAATCTCCCTACCTCCCTATTTCCCAAGCCTCATTCATATATTCTCTCCTATCCACTATACCTACCTACTTATCTTTTATCTTTCTTTCTTTCTTTCTTTCTTTCTTTCTTTCTTTCTTTCTTTCTTTCTTTCTTTCTTTCTTTCTTTCTCTCTCTCTCTCTCCCTACCTCCCTCCCTCCCTATCTATCTATCTATCTATCTATCTATCTATCTATCTATCTATCTATCTATCTATCTATCTACCTACCTACCTACCCGTACATAGTCACCATTTAAACATTTTAAGTTAAATGACAATAGAGATGAAGAAGTTGAGTTAGGATACAGAGCCACTTGGGACACCTTGAAGCTAGTGCTGTTAACCTTATGCTGTCAAGTGTTGATTTTGGGTTCTCTAGTGAGAGAAAAAAGTGCCACAACACATAGAATCCAAGATGGAATTTATTTTCTCCAGGAACTAACCTGTGGATGCCTGGTTCCTATAGAATGAGATTTTCTCCTAAGTCACAACACAAATTCTTTCCCACAGCATCTCTTTCAGTGGCACACACGACTACAGAGGCATCTTGAATATCTTTTACCTTAATTTTTTTCCTCTTTTATTCTTCTTATATGCAACATTTCCTTTCTTGAGTGCCTCCATCTCTAATGGGCATTGGTGTGGTCCTTCTTCCCCATAGTATGTGTCACTACAAAATGCTGACTGCTTTACCACTTGAAATAGAGATATGACTTGCATGGGGATATCCAGAGTTAGCTTGTGGGAACAGATCACTTCATTTGTGCACTGGGACATTTTCCCTCTTTAGCTCTTCAGATACTTTGAACTGTATAGGCTGGGGCTTTATTTGATGTCGGGTGTAGGTGTTTGCAGTAAATGGAAGCTATTTCCCACTCTTATTGTTTTATTTCTAGTAGAGCCCTGGCCAGGCATGTCAGAGGCCATTTATTGTGGCTGCAGAGCTGTGACCACGGCTGCCTGAACCATGTGATATACATTCTCTGATTTGCTTTTATAGGGCAGCTGTTTCTTGGAGGATCAAGCTCAGGTATCCCAAGTGTGAATTATGAGTCCTAATCAACTTGGTCATGCTTTGTGGCCTGGGAACAGCCAGAATGTTTCCCATTTATGATTTTAGAGTGCACTTCATGCAGCCTGTGGTGCAATTAGCCTTTCTTTGAAATGGATACCCTGTAAATACATCTAGTCCTTGGAGAGCCGTCACAATGTCTTACCATGGGATTGAAGGCCAAAAGGTGGTCCCAATGACAACCACCTTAGGTTTGGCTAGAAAACATGCAAGCCAGTGAAAAACTCAGGTCAGAGAAAGAGAGAGAGAAAAAAAACTGTCATCCAGACAAGAAAATAAAGATATCCATTATTGCCTCTTAAGACATTAACTTGCCAAAGACCCCATACCATAAAGGCTTAAGTTTAGGGGCATGCTATTTAAAGTTCTTGTGTGAAAGATATGATGTCTTGGAAAGCTTGAGGAAGACCAAACATCACTAACCTTTTAGGTATGAAGGAAAATCCCACCAAGGTAAAGTAAGCATTTTTATTTTTGGTACATTTTCCCTCCTTTTCCTTAAAAATATACCAAAATAATAGTCACCTAGTACCCAGTTGGCCAGTGTAGTTACAGTTTTTATCATTTGATAATGTGTGTGTGTGTGTGTGTGTGTGTGTGTGTCTGTGTTTTGATGAAACCCATTCCCTATTTTCTCCCCTCAAATCTTCTCTTTTCTTGTTTACTATGTTTCTTTCCTCCAAACTCCCTCTAAGGGACTACAACCTTGAAGAAAGCCAACTTTGTGTCCCACCAGTGCCAATAGCCACTCAGCTAGGGGTAGAGCTTCATCTCATCTCCCCTCTCCACGTTGAGATTTTGTTTGACTTGATGTTGTATAGGGTGTCTGTGTGTAGTCACAAATGTGTCAGGTCATATGTCTGTGGCATTGTCGTTGTGGCAAATATTGTTTCATGTCAGATGCCTACTAGTTCTGGCCCTTACAATCTTTTTGCCCTCTTTTTCATGATTATCTCTGAGCCTTGGGAGACTGGAATGTGACAAAGAAGTCTCATTTATAGTTGAGAACTCTACAGCCTATTATTCTCTATATATTGACCACTGTTAGAATCTGTCTTAATTACTATCTACTAGAAAAAAGAATATTCTCTGATGAGGGTTGAGAGATGCATTGGTCTATTGCTATAAAGAAAATTGATTATGGGGCAGTTCATTACCAAGAAAACTTAGCAGAATAATAGTATTGTAGTATTGGGTTGCTCTTTAGGGCCCATGACCTATCTAGCGATGGGTTTTTGTCACATTGATGATAACCAAACATAAGTTTTATTTTGTAGACTGGCTTTGAGTTCAGTGAATGATTGGTTACTCCTATAACATCAGTGCTGCTATTTACCCAGTGAGAATATCTTCCTAAATTAGTTATTACTGTAGCCCCAATCGTTCATAGTTGGCCAAGCCTACTGACTGCTTTCTTCCCCTACACATGCATAGGATTTTTTCAGCACAAAGAAGTTAAGCCATATTCTTGTTGTTCCAAAATTAAACACAAAATACACATAGAGATTTGCTCCCCATCTCCCTCTCAAAACTCTGTAAACCACCAACTACTTTGATTTATATATTATATATATGTATAAATTAGAATATATATTCTGAATATTTCATTTAAGTGGAGTTACATAGTATGTGAATTCATGTTAGGTGAGAAAAATAAGTTGTAAAATATGTGTTCTAAAAAGTTCCTGCTGAATTGAACTGTACATATGAACGGTGCCTCTACATGACAGTTTTATTCACTTTGTGACTGGAGAAATGGTTTGGTGGTTAAAAGCATTTTCTGCTCTACTAGAAGACCTAAATTCAGTTCCTAGTAGAGTTCATGAATTCCTGTAACTCTAATTCTAATGCCTTTGTCTAGTATCCATAGGTACCTACACACATGTGTGCATGTGCCTACACACACCCACATGCATATAAATAAAAGAAATAAATATTAAATATTTGTGTACATGCAGTGAACTATAGCCTAGCTTACTTATATATGAATCTGGGTGTATACTATACTCTGGTGGCAAACAGCTGAGTTTCAGCTAGTAACTAATGGCCAGTTTTTCAAATCATACTGTAAAAGACAGTTACTAGCTGTAAGCAGTCAGGTTATGTGGGAATGCCTTTCTGTATGCTGTGAATATCAATCTTTAAATAAAGGAGCTGTTTTGGCCCATGACAGACTCCATAGAAAAAGTAGGAGGGGAAATCACAGCATAGATAGGAGAAGCAGGGTGGAGTCAGTCAGATCATGCCAGCCACCCGAGAAGAAGCATGTGAAGAACACAGGTGAGCCATGTGGCAGATTAATGAGAATGGGTTGAGTTAAGATGTAAGAGCTAGCTAGCAATGTGCCCGAGCCATAGGAAAAACAGCATGAAATTAATATAAGCGTCTGAGTCATTTTTGGGGGCCTTATCAGAGGCGGGAGGCTACGAGGTCTGGGGCAACAGGTCTGTGGGTCTGGACCTCTGGCTGCCCAGGACCAAGAAACCTTACTGTAACAGTCAGGCTGCCTCTGTTCCTTATTTCTATTTTCTGTACTTTCACTTCTTTTTCATGGCTATGGATATAATATGCTATTTAATCACATGTGCTTTCTGAATTCTTTTTGGTGAAGGCTACAGCCTAACTCTAGAGTTACTAATAAAAACATTTAAATAAGATGTGCGTGCACATTCTGTCTTAACTCCTTGAGACAAAGCCTGAACTGGATCTTGCTGTGTTTTAACTAATATGGCTGTTCATCAAGCCTCAGAAATTCTCCTGTGTTTCCAGCCCCCTTAGCCCAAGGGTTACAGGCCCCGGTGGCAAACCCCAGCTTTTTGTGTAGGTGTTTGGAAGCCACATGCTTGTGGAATAGTTGTTCTAACACATCAAACCATGTCTCCAGAGCCTGTAATACTGTTTGATAATACCTCAAATTGACTATCATTTAAAATAAGTAGTGAAAATACAAAAACTTAAAAATATGGAAACTATTACGAGCAAAATGTCACAGTACTGATAGCAAAAAAGCAATCAAAGCCAATGGAGAAATCGAGGCACATCTTAATGGTTGATTGATGTGTCATGGAACTACTAAGAACACATGAGGAAGGATCATATTCTTGATATTTGGAAAGTATTACGAAAGCCAGCTATCAGCAGAAGCATAGAAGTTGACTCTTGTCTCACACTATGAGCAAAAGTCAAATAAGGATGATTTGCTGACTTAAGTGTAAGGCTTGTGATTGTAAAACAACTAGGAGAAAACGTAGTGGAAAAGCTTCATGATACAGCCTGGGCAGTGACTTGGATAGGACCTCAAAATGTCATATAAGAGAAGCCTTCTAATTAATGCATTTCCCCATATTATATATTCTTCTCTATATATGTATATTGAAGGATTTGCTGATACTTCTATATATTTCAATAAATAAAGTTTTTTTTATCTAAATATCAATAGTGGTTCTTATGTTTCTTTTACTAATTTTTGTAAAACGTCACAAAATGTATTTGTTATAATTTTAGATCATGGTTCACCATTCTGAGTAGGGTAGTGATATACTCAATATAAGTATTTAGTAATTTGATAGGTTAGTTTTGTAAGATAATTACTTATTTTCTTTGAGTGGATATTGGCTGAATTATTTGAGTATCATCATGGTTTTGAGTTTGAAAAACATGTTTTAAAAGTATTGCTGTTCCCAATAAGGAGGACCAATTATCATCTATTTTTTTAAGTTGTAAGATTTCATAGTGTCTTTCATTTCTTTCTATATCTAGTACTAATGTTCAATCAAGTACCAATTCTTCTTTTCATGTTCACAGAGAATCTTTACAAAAGAATTTCTGTAATACATAGCCATTAAAAAAAAACCCTTAAATTCTCTATTATTTCTTTTAGGGATTCCAACATACCCTTCTAGTTTTATTATCTTATTCTTAGTTTATTCATTTTTTATATTAAATTTCCTTTATTCTTGAGAATTTTATGCATGCATACAATAAACTTGTTCATATTCTGTCCCCATTTCCCCTTCTTATTTTTCCCAAATGTTGAAAGTTGCTTGCTTCAAGCAGCTTGCTTCAAAATCCCAGGGATGAAAATGAAGTCATTAGGCTTGGCAGCAAAAACATTTACATAACTCCTTTTGCCATCCCCAGGAATCACACTGTTGGGTGACCTGTGTGGCACTTGTCTATGTTGTTGTTTTTGACTCTTTAATATTTGAAGACAGGGATTGTGCCTCTTTTGCCATGAATTACCCAGTATGAAGTTCATTGTATTTTTGTGAATACAATGTGACACTGATTTTTGTTGATGGTTTATGGGATGTTAGGCAAGCTTCATTGGCCCTGAGAGGCCAGGCATCAATGGTGTAGTACATGAGATCTTCTGTGCTTCTTGAGCACTTGATTGAAATTGTATCCATCTAGGGCTACAGGCAAGATGCCAGGATACTTGTGTTTGAATGTGCAGTGGGAGTAGTTCTGGTCATTGCCTACATCGAGGCAACTCAGACTACTACCTCCCCAGTGTCTGGCCTTAAACACACATTTAATTTTATCTTTTCTTATTGTGAAACCCTGTAAAGCATAGTCATTGGCTAGTCACATTCTGTACTAGATTCCTAACTCCAGCTTATGAAATGCAAGGACGGAACTGAATACTCTAAAGGAAACTCACCCATTGAAACCAGTCTTATACCCAACTGGCCCAGTGGCTAAATAAGTATGTGTGCCTGCAGGCTTTGAATCAACCACTGGCCGGCACATGGTTTTGAAGACCATCTTACTACACAGGCACTTGTTACCCTTACTTAATATCCTGCTAGCCCCAGATATTTATTGGACTTTTTTGTAGCTTTTGTTTTTTAGATAACCAATCTCTTTCTCATTTTTATCATCATTGTATATAGCTCTCTAGAGATACTCCTATCTTTCTAAATTAAAATTGCTTTCAAAATGTCTATGTGCTTATATGTAGTGCAGAAATTCGAATAATTAAATAGTTTGATATTGCCAATAAGTTCTGGTGTTAGTGATATTATCATATGAATTAATAAATTATCCTTGCTACATAGAATTAACAATGCTATTGATGTCACTGTTCCCCAACAATTATAGTTTGGGTTCCTATGCCATATTCAAGTCTGGGGAACAATAAACATGATTATACTTGGTATTAGTCTGCAAGCCTGGAACTCCTCTGAAGAATGTGTATTGTTTTAACTGACCCAATATGAAAAGCAAATATATTACAAAATGATATGCTTTATATTCAATTTTAGTTAAGGGTGATAAAAAACATTTTCACAACAAATCAATGACCATTTACCCTAGTAGATACAGTAAATATAATTCGGTATGTGCCTGGTCCAGAGGTAGGCCTGGATTCTATAGGTGTGGCTATCATTTGCAATGGATCCCTTCACTATTCTTAGGTGTCTTTAAATGCACACATTTCTCTGATGATAAAAGCTCCCATTTCCTTGGAGAAGATAAAGCTGTCTTTCTGCTCAGAGTTCCCTACTGGATGGAGACAGTGCTTTAATCTTCTCATGGGAATCTGAGAATGTCAATCAGGGAATGTTACATCCAGTCAGTTCAGAGGAAGAAGAATATCTTCCCACATCACTTGCTGACTGTTTCCCAGAGGATGCATCCAGTTATTTTAGTGAGTAATGGAAATCCCAGGAGGCATCATACACTGCTCAGTTTTGTGCTTCCCTCTGATACTCTGCTCTGTCCAGAGAGAATTACGGTGGAGAGCGGAGGAGTGATGGGAATTTAAAAGGAGGAGAGTGTTCTGGAACAACAACATCTGTGGAAAAGGGCCAATTTATGAAGTCACCAGTGTTATGCAACTATGCAGCTTTGGCTAAATCATCCATTTTCAGTGAGCCTTGATTCTTTTCTCAGTATATTCATGAAAATTTATGCCAGTTTCCGCCCCTCCCCCCAAAAAACTCAGAATGAGGAGATAAAATGTTCAACGTAATGTGTACTATTATTTTTATGTATTTTATATTTATTTTAGGAAATATAGAAGGCAGCTCACACAGATGTGCTAATGTTATGGAACATTTGGCTCTTCCCAAGTATCACTCAGAGACTAGTTACTCAGCTGAGTACCTTGCTCTTAACCAAAATGGGTGGTCTTACAGAAGAGTTGCTGAAGAAGTCTCAGTTTCTCCTACTGCCTTCTTAACTCCAGATGAGTAAAGACAAGGGTCCAGAACATTATGGATTTCTTTGTTTTGCCTATTGCAATGATCCTGCACATTTATATAACTGAGGCAACTCTAATGTTTGGAGACCAAGACTCTGCCTATAAGTGTTTATGTACCTCACTTTATTTATGTGTCAGATTGGGTGTATATTCCACATCTTCTTATCTTAAGGGTAAATGACTAAGTCACATATTAGCAATGCTTTGAAAAGTGGAAAGCTGCATTCCGCAATATTTGTTCCTCATAATCTTTAAGCTTAAAATGGTGCTAGGCAGCTATAAGTCCATAGTAAGTAACCTCTGAATGAATTAAATAATTGAACTCATAAAACTGTACAATTAGATCTGAATAACAGTGGTTGATTTTCAAATAATATAACTGGTTGAGTTCTTTGCCATGATGATTAGACAGCAGAGTAATGAATGTAACTGCATCTGTATTGACTACAAGTGAGAAGCATCATGTAACTGCACGTCTGGTTCCCAAATGAGAAGAATCACTTAACTTCTTCTGTGTGGCCTATAAATGGGAAGGGTCATGTGACTACATCTATATGGCCTACAAATAAGGAAGATACTCTTTGTTGGCTAAACCCATTATACACTTTCTTCTTATTTATGTATGCATAATAGGGTTTCTCAATACTGGCACTGTTGACATTTTAGTCAGCACAGATATTTGTATGGGGACTGTTCTGTATAATGTAGGGTATTTAGCAATGTCTTTGATCTCTACCCAGTTGATGCCAGAAGCAACAGTCACCACCGAGTTGTGAATCTGAAAATACAAAATTTATTTTTGGTTTAAAATACTGAGAATTACAGGTGGAGACAGAAGAGTAATCCTACTAGAAATCAACCATAAATATATTCAAACCATTTATTTGTTGATTGGTTCATTGTGGGGACAATGACTTATAGGTTACCTACTATGTCCAAAGGTCCATGTCCAGATATAAGCTAGTGGAGTTCAGCATATGACAGCTGTGTAAAACATGAGGTCATATACATCTATAATAGAATTAGGAACATATTGCTATGAGATCAGGGATTAAATGTGTATTAAGGAGTGGGTGGTTTTTTGGAAGGATTCTCTATGGACCACAGGAAGGGTTCCAGAAGTAATCATTTACTTGAATTTTCCCAGCTTTGTATATTTCCTAAACAATCAACCACTTGTTCATGTTACTGCACATTAAAAAAATTTCCGAGGATCTGTTTATTTCACCCATTCTCTTTTGGGGTGGGATGAGTTTTCTGAGTTAGAAATGTAGTAAAGATACTATTTTAAAAAACACCAAAGTAGGAATGTCACATGCTGTACCCATAATTAAAACACATAACTTCTAGCCTCCAGAACTTAGAGTCTAAAAACAAAAAGACAAAACTCTAGCCTTTTGTCTTCTTATCATGTTTATTGAATAATGTATTTTTTCTCTATGCCTCAGTTTTCTTAGCTTTAGGCAGGATATTATGATTCCAAAATTTCAGCATCTGCCTTTTCATTTCTCCATAGATTTTACACTCTCTATGAGATTACTACTTTCTTAGAAAGTAAAACAATTGCTGAATGTTTGAGGAATAAAATCAATTCCAAAGCCATCTAGTCTACAGGTCCTGGTAGATGAGAAGTGATACAGTTTCCTTGGGGAAGACGCCTCCTTCACCTTATTAGAAAGAGCTTGAAAGTAAGGATGTGAGAGATAAAGAATGTTGGGTTTTGAAGATACCTTTGAAGTACTTGAATTTGGTTTTGTACCATTACATCAGTCTTATAAAATTCCTTTCTTGCAGTAGGTGCATGACTAAAAGCTTTGTGCCACAGAATAAATCAAGTCTGTGACTTCTATGTCACCTAGCTTTCCTACCCAGCATGACACTTGAGCCTTTCTTTTCTCTCTCTCTCTCTCTCTCTCTCTCTCTCTCTCTCTCTCTCTCTCTCTCTCTCTCTCTCTTTCTTTTTTTCTTTCTTTTTTTTTTGCTGACAATTGAATTACAAACTTAAGTTCAAGTAACGCAATTTTATCCACCAATGAGACTGAAGAGTTAATTTTTGCTAACCAATAAATTTAGTGTACCAACATGGAAGTGAGAAAAACAAAACCTTCTCAATGGCCATTATTAAAAATATAATTTAGGAATCATTAAAAATTATCTTAGCATTATACATGAGGGGTGTGTTACTTTAGTGTGATGAATCAGAAGAGGCTGCAGAAGATCTAAGATGCCAATAATGTGCAATTTCATGCGACAAATGCTGGTTATACATATTTTTAAGTTTGTGCAATTCCATTAAAATAAATATATGTGATTCATATACCTTTCTATACATACGTTTTCCCCTTGGAAATGCTACTAACACTTGTGATGGATGGACAAAGCATAAAGACACTCCGGGCTACATAACCCTGTACCCAAAACAAAATGAAATGAGAAAAACACTAGAGAACACAAACAAGCATGCAAGTGAGCAAATTTGAAGATATTAGGACATTATGAACATCTCAGCGTGACAAGAAAAGCTATGACTTCTTTAAAAATGATCATCATTGCAAACATTTGCTTGAGAAGGCATAGGTTGGGATATGAAGCATGTATGAAGGATATCCATCAGTATGAACTTAGGCTACTAGCCACTTGCTCAAATAAGGAAGCTGACATGGTCTCAAAAAATTACTGAAGGTGCCAGAATTTGTAAGTGCTTTGCTGAAATTCTGATCAAAGTTTTGTTCATTTGTTTGTTTCATGTTATGGTTTGTGATCTTTTATTTTTACCATCTCAGCGGGAAATACTTTTCTTCAACTCTGACACGGTGATGAATAGGCAAAGCAGGAAAAGGGAAACACATAGATGTCATCAAGAAACAATTTTAAAATCTATTTTTCACCACAAACTCAATGAGGACGTCATCTGTGTGCTAGTTATTATTCAACCAAGGATAGTTCTCTACCTTCAAATATGACTAAATAAATGAATAAATGGGTGAACAAATCAAGGAATAAGACTGAATGAAAGAATGAATTGAGAAAGGAGAAGACTGACTTGGGAGTGTTATCGTATTTACTCCATTCACCCAATACATTCCTTTTTAGTTTTGGTTTTTCATAAGCTAACAAACACATAGAGAAAATCATATGCACATAAAAATCACATGTATTTACTTATATACATAATATATGTGTGTATGTATACACATTATATGTCACACAATATATGTGTGTATGTATGCACATTCCTTCATAGACAACTCACTTGGCCTGAAACTTTAGGGACCTCTATGTCCCTAATTATAGCTTATGTTACAGGCTACACAGAAGCACTGCTGATCCGAGCTCTGGCATGGCTCCTGTTTAAACAGACTTCCCAGAAATCTCAGGCAGCTTGCCATGGTAAGGAAACAATTTACGTCAGATTTTGAGCAGGGGAATCCGTCAGGGTTGGGGAGGAAGGCGGAGGCGAGCTGTTAAAGGTAGTAAGAGGGAGGCTTTTCATAGGCCCTACAGCTGATCATTATTTCCAGAAGAAGGACAAAGTGGCTATTCTTGACTTTCTGTTGCCTTGACTGCTTGGTTTTGAAATCCAATGGCTGCCTGAAGATTCCTTTGGGGATCAAATGAGTCTGGAGAGGATGCTGAGGATTTTTTTGCTAGTCCTCTTTATGGCTGTCCATAGTTAAAAGATTTCTTTGTTAATTATGGATGATCTTTTATGTTTTCTATAGTTCAAAGACAGAAAGTAAAATGACCCCAGAAAAGGCTTATTCAGAATTCTTTCTATTTGAGGAACTATGTATGTGTTAAAACAGTATTTTCCAGTTAATACATGCTTATTTAATGTGACAGCTATTGTTATTATTGTCCCAAATGTTCAAGTATCCTTCATTTTTCAACTAGTAGAAATCTTGTTGGGTTTTTCTTTTTCTTTTCACACCTCAGTCATCCATAGCGATGGGATTAAAGGCCCTGCTGCTACTGGGGCCATACTGAACTGGCTGACCTTCGCTGCTACCAGAACCGTGGTTATATCTAAACTGAGCTGCTGCCAAATGCCATGTATGAGTCCATGGTCCTGCTGTGGTTGGGGTCTGTAGCCACGTCCATGGACCCTGTTAACCACAGTGGGACCTAGGAATCAAGCATGTTGAAATCAGAGGAATATGACGTTCACTGGCCCTGGGAGAGATGGTCCTGCCCCTTGTTGGATACTGCAGCAGAAGACCTGGATCTACCCCTCATGGAGGATCTGTCTCCCTCCCCCACATATACTCTAGGGAGAAATGGATACACTCCTCACCAGCTGGTATGAACAGCTGGCCCCTTCATCATGGGCTTAGGAGTGTTGACTCAGCTCCTCATCTGAGGGGAGGAGTCCCAGCATTCTGGACTGACCAGATCAGCTACCACTCAGGCCTACATCCTGGGCTTTAGGTTGGCTCACCCTAACATCTACTTCATTTATGTCCTGCTGAAGCACATGAAGGGACTAGTTCTACAGGATGAAAGCCACAAGATCTCCAAGATTCAGGGCAAAACCAGAATATTTGAGAGGAGTTTCTGTGAGGAACCAGTGATGATGATGTGCCAGAGACCAGAGTCCTTGAACCAGGCCAGTGAGTCATTGCAAAGAACACATGTGGGTGGGACTAATTGGACAAAAAGGTATACTTTGTGACACAGCACAGCTCTAGTTGTACTGGGATGAATGAAGATATGTTGGAGAGGTGGGAAAGACAGAGGAGAAAGGTTTTTGTTTATTTGTTTGGTTTGATTTGGTTTTACATAATTTGGGGGGTTCTTTTTGGAAGAATGTTGTAGGGTGAGGAGTATATATGGATGTACTTGGGATAAGCAGGGTTGGGGGTACATGATATGAAATTCCCAAAGAATCAATAAAGAATGATGTTATAAAATTCGATCAATCAGACAAAAAAACCCCACTACGCATAACATACTCAACAAAGCACTAAAACAGAGCCCAAAATATACAAGCGAAAAACTAATAAGGCAAAAAAAAAAATCGCAAATAAAGCAATATGAGACAGAAGGTCTACAAAAGTACCATTTTGTTTGTTTCATGTAAGCCTGGGTATGGGGCCTACCCTCAAGTGTGGTTAATACACTCAGGGAGATCTCTGTTGGATAATTCTTTCTAATTTTTCTTTTGCAAGCCTTAACTGTTGCAGATAGCTTCTTGGCCATGGCTATGAGTCCTTGTCTACTTCTTTATTTCAACTCTGGAACTCTGGCTCAAGCCAGTGCAGGTCCTATGCAAGTTGCCATAGTCACTGTGAGTTCATGTGTGCATCAGTGTTGTTGTGTCTGAAAGACACTTATTCCTTGGAGTCATCCATCTTCTTTGGCTCTTAAAATGCTTCTGCCTCTCCTTCCAAATACATCCCTGAGAACCAAGGGGGAGTTTGATGGAGACATCCCATTGAGGTCTGTGTGAAAGAACAGTGAATTCTTATTGATGTCAGCCAGTTCTGAAATCCCATTCTCATTCTTTGAACATTCTGAGAAGCCTTGATACACCCCAATGTGGGACAAAGAGATCTTTGAAAAGAAAAGTTTCTTGGTGGAATTTTAAAAAGGTTTTCATTTTACAATGAACATGTATATTTTGTAGTAATAGCTCTTACAACTGCTTTGAATGTGACCATGATAGTTGGCACTTCTTAGAAAAGATGATAGTGGCAAGAAAGTTATTGATATTTTAAAACTTTATTTCATTCTCTCTCTCTCTCTCTCTCTCTCTCTCTCTCTCTCTCTCTCTCTCTCTCTGTGTGTGTGTGTGTGTGTGTGTGTGTGTAATGTGTGCACATGATTCTCATGCCATAACACATATACAAAGGTCAGAGAAAAATTTGGAGAGATGGTTTCCTCTTTTCACCTTTGAAGATTTCAGGAAGCAAACTGAAGTCTTCAGGCTTGACAGCAGCTTCCTTGACCCACTAAGCTTTCTTGCTAGCCACTATTGACATTTTTTTTGGATGTACTAAACCAATGTGAGTGATTTCATACCCAGAGACATCTTGTTATATAAACATAAGAAGCAGTTATTGTTATTTGTGATAAAGAATTGTACATTTAGTTCTAGGCATGTTATCAGAAGAAGGGTGTGGTAGACAAGGATCTTTTCTGCCTAGCCCTTGTGGAAAACTTGTTGATTATTGCAACCATCAGCACCTTCAGTGTCTGATACAGCTGCAGAAGTACCATCTGCTCTGAGGTCTTACCCTTCCTTGGGTGGCCTAAAACTTGTGACTAAATGAATTGGGAGTAAAAAGACTCACTTATTTTTAGTGCATGTGAGTCTCTAGAAGAGGCAACATTTCTTCCTTTTAGAACTCTCCAGCAGACTGAGCCTTTTCAGGTTAGCAATGCATTAGTGGTCTGGAAGGAATAGGAAGAAAACACCTTTAATGAGTTAAAGCTTTGGATGTTGTCCTTGGGCTCTGAGGATAAAAGGCAAAGGAAGTGAGAGGCAGAAAGATATATAGGAAAATAAAGAGAGATTGGAGTAAAAGAGAGTCGTTCGTTAATCCACTGTTACAGTTGGAGATTTCAACAGTCTTCTATCAGAGATGGACAGCATTAGTAGACAGAAAATCAGTGAGGCCATTGTTGAACTCTATGACTCCATCAATCACAGAGTAAAATTGGTGTCAGTCTGTCACTTCATCCAACAATAACAGCTTACATGGAATAGTACCAGGATAGAAAATTCTGGACTATAAAATACACCTTGAAAGTTTAAAATAATACAAACCATACAATACTTGCTTTCAGACATTCAAATTTAATTGCAAATCAACAGACGGATAACATGAAAAAACTCCTCCCAAATCTGGAGATTGAAGCAAAACACTTCCAAATATACATTGTTCAACAGAAAAATCTCAGTAGAATAAAACATATAGAAGTTGAAGCATACAACAAAATCAGCATTATAAAATGCAACTAGCATTGAACATGTATATTTGAAGAAAGGAAAGGTTTACAACCACCCTAGGAATCTAGAGAGGATGAATGTATTAAATCTAAGTAAAGAGACAGAAAGGAACAGTAAAAGTTGGAGCTAAAAAGCAATAAGTTTGAAGAAAATTTAACAGAGAATAACAGTGATACTAAAAGCTGTTTCTTGGATACAAATATATTAATAAAATGGATAATCCTCTGTCAGGGCTATGTAATTGAAGAGGACATTCATTACTGATATCAGAACAAATAATTAAACATCTCATGGACACTTAGAGGATGATGAGGGGGTGTTGACAGCTCTTGCCTTTGGACAGAGCATGTGATCTTCCAGGAGTGTTTTGTTTTCAAAATAGAGATAGCACAGGAGCACACGCTCAATGTAAACAGAATGGTTTGAAAATGTTTTCCTTTTGAGAATTTAGGAGTTTAAAAACTAGAAATCATCCATTCATCCATTCATTTGTTCATTCAACAAGTAAACATTAATATTAAGCTACCATTCTAGAAAATCCTTAACCTTATGTATGCATATATGCATACACACACACACACACAATACAAACACACGCACATATGCATGCATGCACAAAACACACACACACACACACACACACATGCACACACAGAGAGACAGAAACACACAGAGAGGTGATAGAGAAGTCAGTGAGTCAGTATTTAACATATCTGATTATAGGTTGTCCTAAGAGAAGACATAGCGATTTTCAGTTGACCCTGTGATTATTTTTTAAAGCTGTGTTTTAAGCATACTTTAAAGCAATGCTCAATTTAAACCACAATAGAAAACAAGAACAGAGCTTCAGATTCAAGCACATGTGTATATCAGATGTTTTCTTCTGCTGTACCACTTACTATCAGCTGATACAGAGGGACTCCTGGCCGGTTGACTGAAGTAATTAATAGTTGATAAGTTTCACCAGGAATAAGATGATTTCTGCCACTGGAGTTCAGCATCCTTCAGAGTGTCCAGGTGATACAATGATGCTTTCCTCTCTGGTTAATCAAAGAGATTAAATTCATAAGGAGGGTTCAATGAGGTCAGGGAGATGGAAAAGCTATCACATTTCAATTCTAGACTGCATGATAACCTATTTACACATACTTCTGGAGGAATAAGGAAAAACAATTCTAAAGATCCCCAAATCAACAATAATCTGAATTATTTAATACATTAAAAGAAAATTGGCGACAAGTATTGGTAATAAGTAGATAATATTAATTGCTTAATTCATTTTGTTATTATTTATTGTACAAAATAATGCACTTTATTATATTATTTTATGTATATAATATACTTTGATTAGGTTTAATTCCCTAATACATGTTCTGCTCTCTCACCCACATTTCTCTTTGCTCTAGTTTCAAGTCCCTTTTCTTCCAAGTATTATCTTTACTGTTTGACCTATTCTTTAATTGCTATTGTTACACACACACACACACACACACACACACACACACACACACACACACAGAGTATTGAGTCCATTTAGGGTTGCATGGATATATGGTTTTCATATGGAAGGGTTGATCACTTGGTATTAGATAACTGATTAGAGGGTCTTCCCTGGGGTAGATTGTTTGTCTCTAAACAGTCATTAATTGTCTATAACTCCTCATCTAGAGGTGAATTAGGCCGTAGATACTGCTTATTATAGCTAAGGATGTAAATATTAATACATTTTGGCCCATTTCAAAGTGAAGATCTATGTTTAAGTAAAAATGGGAAAGAGTTGTAGATTTTAATCCTTACATGAATATTCTTTAAAAAAGTTTGCATTTGCTGTTCAACATATTTACTCTTGGTTATCAAAACTAAGAGATAAAAAAATTATCTTAAGATTTCAGACATCATTAGTAGCTCCTAGATATTATCAAAATCATTCACATATGTTTAAGCCCTGAGGTCTCTTAAGCTTTCATCGGTATGCAAGAGAAAGAAGCAGGGTTGCAAGGTTGCAATGAGACTCTGTTCACTCAGAGGTCACATATAGACACACTAGTAACTAGAATGAGACCTGAAGCATATTGCCCAAGAGAGGGAGCAAGACAAATTCGCCAGTAGCTCTAATGAAAGATCGAGCAACAAAAGCATCATTAGAAAGTTATGGAGTGTTTCAGGAATTCGTAGGAGGAATATGTCCCATTAATTTCCTTGTCAGAAAATCCCAGGGGCTTTGTGGACAGTTATAGTCTGTTGTTCACCAGTTTAGTGGCAGAAGAATGGAATCACCATCAGTTGTTGCTCACACAATGAAGCCAGCATGTTATGAAGACAGACTTTGTCACACATGAGAATAAATGTTCCTGCATTGATAGACACACTCAAGATTCAGCATGAAGACCCATTCTGGGCTAATAACTTGGTGCTAGGGAAGTCCCAGGAAAACTGAGTGGCCATTTCCTTCAGGAGAGTTGTGACCTTGTAGAGGAAATTTGTGCACCTGAGCAGATTAGGAAGCTGTTGAGTTTTAGGGGATAGAGAATAGAGAAGTCTTGTCTTCTCTTTTCAGTTTCTATATAGTACATGGTTATGGAATTGGCTTTCTTTAAGATTTATTTTTTAATGTTGTGTGTGGGTGTATGTCTCTGTGGAGGTATATGCATGTGAGTGCAGCTGCCTAAGGAAGCCATAAAAGGAAGTTTAATCTCCCTGAAGCTCGAGTTAAAAGCTGATGTGAAACTCCCAACATTGGTAATGGAACCCAACTAGGGTCCTCTGGAAGAGCAGTATGTGTTCTTAACCAATGAATAATCTCTGCAGCCACCCCACTCTGTGACACTCTTAAAAGTACCAACAGTTTTATCATAGGTACAACATCAAGGAAAGATTGGGCTGGGATAATGTTTTTCTTTGTCAAGGTTAAGGAACAAGGATACTGAGGACCAAAGAGGTGTGAAGAAAGGGGGTCCTTCCAGACATGGGAGTATATGGAAAGACAAGGCTTGAGCTTTGGACCTTGGAGCATTAGACCCAAGACCATGCTTGGTTTTCTAGGCATCTGTCCTCTCTACTCTATATTTTACTGAATATTTTAGGAGCCAGAAATGAGCATTTTCTCTCCTCTGGATAGAGAAAGAATAAAGGAGGACATACTAATGGCAAGAACAGAAAGTGGTTGGAATAAATTCCATAATTCCTCAGCCTTTTAAGACTGAAGATTACTAGTTAAGTAATTTGATGCACAGACCTTGACCACCATTCTAATGAGTTCTGGTAAGCTGGCACAGAAAATTAATGATAATAAATTAATTCCAGAGAATTCTATTTTGTGTATTAAATTATTAATGGAATTACAGTGTTATTAATGGTGTCAATTATTAATGGCATGAATAAGTAAGAAATCACATTCATGCTATGATGCACAAGGGTTCCAGTGTTCAGTAAACTGTTCAGAATAAATAAATAAACATACAAGGGTCAGGCTTAAAATGTTCTATTTTCCACATATTTCTCAGAAAACTTGAATATATCTGTCACGAGAGCCTTTTTGCTAAGATTGCTACCCCACTGTTACATTATCATAGCAATAAGATGGAAGTCGGGCACATGGTACTCTGTTTCCCTAGAGGCCACAATCTGTGCATGGGGAGAGAGTGAGTTAGTGACTATGGGAAACTAAGTGTAAGATCAGGGAGAGCTGTATGGATTCACTGAATCTTGGAAAGCTGAACAGATAAAATAAAACCCAGCGATCAGGGATAACTTTAATCAGAATAATAACAACATGCCAAGGCAACTGTTGTAACAGTAGATATAAAGCAGTTTGGGATTAGGATAAGTAAAAATGCAGAAGGAAAGTGTAATGTCAAGAATGCATGTCTTGCACCATCCTTCTGAGCCTGGGTTTTTTCTTATCTCAACAAGGGAGATAATAAAGAGAATTTCTTTATTTAGAAGGTGATATGACAGAAGGAGGAGGCAGAACAGACCAGTATCTTAAAGTTCCTATTACTGTTGATTTGCTCATTGTAGAAATTATAAAGTCAAAGGTGTCAATTTTTCTAGTTGAGGCAATTGATGGCTAAAGAATGCACATGGTTTAATCACTGGGGCCACCTGTAGTATTTCTTCCCTCATCTCCTTTATGTGGTCTATTATTTTCTACCTTACTTTGTTTCTTAGAAGTGAAGTTCCATACATGAGATTGACAGGTCTCCAGAGCCTGAGTTTCATCATCAGAGTGACCCAGCAGAGGGAAGACAGAAATGAGAAAATGAGTGGTTTGGATATTTTTCTTGATTTTCCCTGTAGTGCTCCCTAACAGCTAGCTACACATCTCTACAGATGACCATACATACTCTCAAAGTGGCTGACTCTTCATAATTTTCTCTTTAAGGAATTTTGAAACTGCATTTATCCCTGCTGCATATGAGAGGTAGTAAGTTTTGCGGGCAACAGGACTTGATTACTGCACTACCCTCTTATGAAAAGTGTTTACCAAAATGTCCTCCTTTGATATTTAAGAGTATTGGCAGACATGATTTTATATACCAAGATTTTTGATTGTAAGCATACCACATTTCTTAAAAGCTCACTATAACTTCATTTATGAGCCTACTTAAATATCTACTAAGAAGAAAGTCCTGCTCTGAGCATGGAAGATATCAAAATTAGTGACGTGGATGCTCAGTCTTTTGAGACATTGAATGATAGTACTCTGCTAAAAAAATTATAAAGAAATACATTTTGTATATAAAGCAAAATAAAAATATTTTAGACATTGGGACACTTATCTTTATTAAAACAACTAAATTTTGTATTACAGTGCAATGGTCAATGTCTCAACAAAAGATGGTTGTTCACCAATAAAACTTTATTTGTATTCACTCTAATTTGTACTTCATATCTAGTTACATAGTTTTTCTTTAACTTTTAATCCTCGATACATTATGAATGAAGTGATCATTCAGAACCAGGTCTATGATAGCCCATGGTCTTTCAGAACCAGGCAGTAAACCTTTGCCCTTTTGTTCATTGTGTCTTAGGTCTTGTAAACAATGTATACAGAGAGTAGTAGAATTAAGGAGGTCAAGTGCAGGGACAAAGAGGCCCGAAGGATGCTTGAAGGAAGTAATATTTACTCAGGAAACTGGTAGGTAGTTGGTTTGGCAGAAAAGGAAAAGAACCTTTAAAATGTAACTAGTAAACAAAAGTGAAGAATCATCATAGTGCAAGACAAGCACAGTGGCATGAGGGAACTGGTAAGGCCAGCTTTCTACCATGTCACTGTGAAATAACACTGTGAAATGCCACATTTCCCTGACCTCTAGAGGTAAACAAAGCTATTTGTCAATACTTAGAAGGGATGCAGGACTGGTAGAATCAGAGGAAAAAAACACAGCAGTGATGGAAAGCAGAAATCCTTCTCTGCCCTCCCTCAAACACACCACAGAGACTCTGGACCAGATCTTAAGGGACCAGAGTTCCCACTGAAAGACTGGGTTTTAGAGATGGAACAGGATGAGATGTAATAGGGATTTAGGTTACAGGCTTAAAAAGCGCTTAGTGCAAAGGATAGATCTAACACTCATAACCTCAGTGATAATAGTGAAGTTATTCAAGCTCTTAGAGTTCAGTTTCTGACACCCAGTGCTTATCAATGACTTCAATGGCCATTGAAGATTAAGTGGCATACCACACACAGACTGCTCTTAGCAGTGCAGGTTCGTAATCAGTGCTCAGTGAAGGTTTACTATTTATGATCAGGCTTATAGACTAGCTGGGCTCTTACAGCATGCACGACTTGAGTGCTTCTTTTCATTTGGTAGTTAGGATGGCAGCTGGAAAGTTGGTAGCTGAGGTGAACACAAGTTTTCTCTTCTAGCACACTGACCCCATCAGCTCTCATGAGTCGAAATTGCCAGAAATTCACGTGTTTGGACCTGAACCTTACAGACCTTGAACTCATTCTGTGGAGCCAAGACTGTACTACCTCAGCTTAGACTGCTGTTTCAGCAGACAATGTGTCCATTGTTAAAGAGAAAATGAACTTATTTTCCTGTCTAGGTTCTACATAGAGAGAGCCATGTTTGGGTATTTCTCCTTTGTAACAGTCTCCCTTTGACTTTTCTGGCTGGTGGTTTGCGGTGTTCTAGCAGTGCACTATCCAATCTTTCAGATGAAAAAACAGGCAGAGGCAAGCAACATTCTGGATGACATCACTGGAGATAAACAGTCCCAAGGATTATAGAATGATGCAATTGGAGATTAAATTTACAAGTCTTTACCATACTTTGGATCTGATATAAATGTAGGACTGTGAAGACTATAACATTTTGCTTTTGAGAGGAAGAGGACTGATTATGTGAATTTACAAAGGAAACAAATGGAAGTACAATTCTGGTGTTTAGTTGAATCATTACACAGACTGTCAGAATCTATCCAGAGATAGAAATCTTAATTTATCTAAAAGTAGAAAAAAATAGAAAACATTTTTGAACATATAAAATATGTTCATTACTGCCTATTTGTGGAGAAAAGGAAAAATAGTGAATTATAATAATTATTCCCAATCTAGAAATTATATTGTGGGAGATTGTGTTGTTATATTGTAAATAACTGTCCCACCCACTGGTTTAATAAAAAGTGCTGATTGGCCAAAGGCAGGCAGGAAGCATGGGCGGGGCTTCCAGACTAAGAAAACTCTGAGAACAGGAAGCACAGAAAGGAATGCCAGAGAGAAGCCAGAAAAAGCAGAGGACAACTATGCTGCTGTGAGAAAAGGTACTGAGCCCCATGGCTGAAGAGGATGATTCATGAGTTAGATGAAGGGTAGAGAGTTAGCAAGTTATATGCCTGGGCCTTAGCCCGATCAGCCAAAAACTATTATAGACATCTGTGTGTCTCTGTGGGACTGTGGGACTGCGGGACTGTGGGTCTGTGGTTCCTAAACCTTGAGGTTAGGCCCGAAAGTACGGGCCAGAAACCCCTTACTACATTGTATTGTATTTTTATGTTACAAGATTTTGTTAACATAATATGAATTCAGGTAAATAAAGGGTAAAACTATATAAGATATTCTTACTAAGCTTACAAATGGATTGAAGGTTAATCAGTCAGAAGGTGAATCAGTCAAATCATACACTAAAATGGAGCATTGTGGCCATGTACCATCATTACAGGCCTGGCATGTGAAGGCTAGCATTTGTCACCTTTTCAAGCTGAATGAGTTAAGTTTGTGAAGAAGTACTCAAAATTTAGGACACAAGGAAACCTGTGGGCTGGAATCTGTCTACCAGAGAACCTTGTAGGAGCTATAGCTTTTGGGTTGCAAGAAGCATTAGGTAAAGTTATAGTTGGGGAATGCAAGTGAATTTGAAGGTATGGGAAGTTAGGTTTGGACTGTTTTGAAAGTCTGGCCAAGAGACATACTCACAGGTGCCAAGTAACTCAATAGAACCATAGGCTGTCAGAAGGTCAAGAAATGGAGTTAGGATAGAAAGATAGAGTTAAGAGATGGGTCAGTTGCTGAGACTCTGGAAGAGGCCCCATGAGGAATTCCTGAGGATCCAATGGATGCTTTAATTTTTTAAAAATTTATTTATTTTATATTCCTCCTTATTCTTTTCCTAGTTCCTCTGCATGCACGCGTGCAAACACACACACACACACACACACACACACACACACACACACACACACACACCACCCCCCCCCCCCAGTCCACTCCTCCTTTGTTTTTGTGTGGGAAAGGTCAGCTCTCCCATAATTAATAATAAGCATGGCATATCAAGTTGCAGTAAGACTAAGCTCCTTCCCGTATACTAAGGCCAGGCAAAGTGACCTAGTAGGAGGAGTAAGATCCCAAAAGCCAGTAAAAGAGTCAGAGACAGCCCATTTTCCACTGTTAGGAGTCCCACAGAGGACCAAGATGCATAACTGTAACATATATGCTGATTGCTTAGGTCAGTCCCATGCAGGCTCCCTGGTTGACACTTTAGTCTCTGGGAGTCCCTATGAGCCCAGGTTAGTTGATTCTGTTGAATTGTTTGTGGTGTCCTTGACCCCACTGGCTCCTACAATATTTCTCCTCCTCTTCTGCAGGATTCCGTGAGCTCTGGCTAATGTTTGGCTGTGAGTCTTCATCTGTTTCCATCAGTTGCTAGAGGAAGCTTCTTTGATGACAATTGGACTAGGCAACAATCAAGACACAGTAGGTGGCCAGGCTATGTATCCACTATGTATCCACTATTGCTAAGAGTCTTAGCTGCTGTCATCCATGTTGATTCCTGGGAGATTTCCTTGTGCCAGGATTTTACCGGACCCTGAAATGCCCCATTTCTGATGGTCTCTTCTAGTAGCCCTGCCCCTGTAACCGTGCAACCTGCTCGTTCATGTTCCCATCCCCACCCTCACTCAGTCCACTCTCCAGATCCCTTCTGTTTCTTCCCAGAGATATCCGAGTATCCCCTTCTGAACTCTTCTTGTTATCTAACCTCTCTGGGTTTGTGGATTATAGCATAGTTCTCTTTTATTTTACAGCTAATATCCACTTATTAGAAAACATATACTATGTTTGTCTTTCTTCGTCTGAGTTACTTCACTCAGGAGGATAGTTTTTCTAGTTTTACCCATTTTAACAGTTGAGAAATACTCCAACCAGTGGGCACTTCTTGAGAGCTCACCTGCACTGGGATGCTCTCTGAGATCACCAGGATCAGATGTTGTCGGAGTCTAACAGTATTCTCTATTTCTCTTCTTTGACTTTCCTCAATGCTGATGGGTCCCAAGGCAGCTACAAGAGAGAAAAAGACAAAGAGGTTCAAGAAGACCAGAGAACAGATACAAGTAGTGATCTCTTCCCCCCGGCAGGTTCCCATATGTGAAGTTTATTAGGAGCACAGGGAAAAATTTAAATTTCATTAGTGGATGGTATCATATGTCACCTTAATTATTGGACTGAAAATTATTAAATTTTTGGACTGAATATTTTAATTATTGAAATGGTGCTATGGTAATGCTTGACGGTAACAAGAACATCCTCCCCCAATTACTTGCTCTCTCTCCAATTTCAAATAGAAAAAAAAAAGCTTTATGGTATAAAACTGATGTGCAGTCAGTAGACACTTTAGTTTGGAATATTTTGGTCTTTTTCCTGGGCTAGCCTTGGGTAGTGTGACACTCTCTGATCAGCTACAGTAAGCCACACTCCCAATCGCCATGTGGGAAAACACCTGGTTCTCTATAGAGCACTGTGTTGCTAAAGGTGCTTTCGATACAGGTGTTCAGTAAATTACACCAAGCGCAAAACACTCTTTCATTAAACAAGCTTTGTGTAGGTTGATATTTCCCAACTGAAGGATAATGTATTTTGAGAATATCCAAGTCAGACTGTCTTAGCAAGAATATTCATAAACTTAGCTATATTAATGTATTTTTAATTTTTGGACTATTTAACTGAGACATAACCTTATCATGTCCAGCAGAGCATTTGCAATGTGTATGATGACCTAGGAGAGTCAATTGCCTGCCTCACTGAATCCCTTGCATATATAAAGCAACAGGCAGATGAAAGAAGTGACTTTTTTTCTTTTCCAGTCTTAAATTCTTTGTGATCAATGAAACATGCTTATATACAGTCAATATATAGTGCACGATTTCGAACCCTGGATTTAAGACTATAACACTGGCGCTTTTGATACCTGAAGGATTTTACAGGGATACAGTGGCCCATTCAATGATGCACTTCTGTAGTGATTGGGCATTTGGGTTGTTTCAAGCAATTCACATTTACACTCCGAGCCATTGTTGTGCTCGGGACCTTCCAAGCCAACTAGAGCTGGAAAGCAGAACCTCAGCTTCTGTGTTTTCATAAAACATTGGATTAAATGAATACAGCTACTCACCCAGGGGAAAGACCTGAAAATTAGATTTTCAAAATAACTTGGGCTTCTTTCAAACTGTGGGCTGATTGTCTCAATCGACTGCACTTTTCAGAATGATGCTAGACAGGAAATGGGAGGAGTGTGCAGCCTGCCCAGAACCGGGCTCTCAGTCCCCGCAAGTGCATAAGGCCCTTTGAGGAGAGAGAAGCTGCAGCTTTTCAGTGCATGCATATTCTAAATTGTAACCATTTCAAGGTAGTACTTTCCCCCAGAAATGCACCATTCATTAAATGACTCAGATTATTTTACTTGGGTTTTAAAGTAAGCTGACTAATAAAAAAAATCTTTTGTTTTTGGAAGGGAAACTGAGGCTCAGAACTTTCCTCAACTCACTGTGTAGAGAATGCTATTTGAAGAGTAAAATTGAGGTCTAATCTTTTCTGTGATGCATCTTCTTTTATTTACATATATTTTATATATACATATATTTGGGCAAATGAGATAAAAACATATGGTCAGCACTATTGGCAATACTCTGGCATGTACATATAGAGATATAAAACTTTGACACTATTATAACCTGGGACCCAAATTCTGGGTTTGGATCATGAAGTTAAAGACCGGACAGGGATGTGTCCAGCTACATTGGTGCAACACAAAGCTACAAATCTTCAAATGCTTCATGCGTAAGTAAGAGAATGTGTTTAGCAATTAGGAAAACTTGAAGAAGTATGGCAGAGAGAGAAGGAGAGGGAGGGAAGAAAGGAGGTATAGAGGGAGAAAGAGAAATATATATGTATACACACACACACACACACACACACACACACACACTTGAGCATGCAAAAGCACTGAAGTGAGTCATCAAAGTGCTTCTTGAAATAGATTCTATTTCCTTCCCTTGATAGATACAGTGATCTCAAGTTTGCATTGTTCAAACATGGAGTGAGTGATAAAAGGGCACTGGCAGGGAATATTAAAAAGGGAAAACTTCTTGGAGGGACTTACAAGTCTTTATTTCTAAAGTTGTTCAACTGACCTCTTTTCTTTGAGAAAAACACTTTTAGGACTCGATTTGACTGCTTTGCTGCATCCTACTTTGTTATCTGGTAAGGTCAGTGTTGCTAAGAAATTCTGCTGCTTTCAGTATAAGAGGAAATGGGTTAGAAAATAATCAAGGGTAAACTTGGAGAATCAATGCAAGGGTATTTGTTGCCTTCTTTCTGTGGAAACAAATGCTGCTGAATTTTACCTAATAATATGTTCCTCCTGTAGCTGAATCTGATTGCACTGGGGGATGTAACAAGAGATCTTTAACCCCAAATACACTGTAAGTGGCTGTGGACAAGAAAGGGTACTCTGGGGTTGACAAGGGGTTCTTTTGGAATGAATGTAATCCAACACCCATCACAGAATTTTATTAGAACCAGAGAAAGCAACAAAACTATTGGTTATGCCTCCAAACAAGTTAAAGAAAACCCATATTCTTTGGGGATGAATATACAGTTGCTGTGGGAAACAAACCACATTGAGTTATTAATTTATTTATTTTTAAATTTTCATTCTTCAAGCGGAGATGAAACAATGGAATTGTAGTCACTCCCTCCAATATTTCAGGCAAATGAGGTAACATCTATTCAAGCAGAGAACACTTGTTACCTTAAATCTGACAAACATTAATGTAACTTAGTAGAATTTAGCATTAGTTTAACATATTTTTCTTCTGGGCATTACCCATGTGCTTTGATCTTCTTAAAGGGTTAATATAGTGTGTTATGAATGAATGAAAAAGTTATACACCAAGAGTCATAATCCTAGCCATTTTCTATTTGGAGGAATGGATGTGGCCTCAAATTCATAGCTTCTACAAGACTCGGTTTGTTCTGGGGTAGCGATTATAAGGTAATAAGCGGCCAATCAGCAATGGCTTGTGCTGTTCATTTCAAAGATAAGAAAAAGAGTCACTGAGAGACATTTTTCACTGAACACATTGAGGGCTTGGTTAGTGTGGAGCTAGACTCATCTAGAGGCCACTTTCCAGGCTTCTATACTTCACAGTGTTTTCTTCTCTAAGAATGCCTTCTTCAGATCAAACCACATTTAGTAATTCATCCATTACTCACTTTTCAGTTATGTACTTCTTTAAGTTTTGCGATTTTCTTGTCTTATTATTGAACTATAATTGTGTAGTATGAGGTTTCTGACCTGGACTTTCGGGCCTAGCCTCAAGGTTTAGGCCCACAGACCCTCAGACCCGCAGACCCGCAGACACACAGAGACACACAGATGCTTTCAATAGCTTTCAGCTGATCGGCCTAAGGCCCAGGCATAAAACTTGCTAGCTCTCTACCCTTCATCTAACCCATGAATCATCCTGTTCATCCATGCGGCTTGGTACCTTTTCTTAGAGCAGCATAGTTGTCCTCTGTTTCTTCTGGCTTCTCTCTGGTGTTCTGCTCTGTGCTTCCTGTTCTCAGAGTTTTTAGTCTGGTAGCCCCGCCCATACTTCCTGCCTGCCTTTGGCCCATCAGCACTTTTTATTAAACCAGTGGGTGGGACAATTATTTACCATGAAACAATACAATATTCCTACATAATCGACTTATAATAAAATCTTTAAAAAAATATCTGCTACCTCATATATGTTCCTAGTGGGAGGGCAAAATGTTTTGATGTTCAGAATGTATAGGAATTATCATAATATAGTTTCCAGAAGCATGTTGATTTCTAACCCACCACAAATAGAGCAATGGTAGTCTCATTTAAATTCTATTATGGAAGCAATATGATGTAATCATAAGGCTTTTACCTTGTATGTTTGTTTGGTCAGTTAGAGTCATAACTCTATGGGCCAGGTGCTAAATTTCCTAAGTTTGTAAGTAAATTTAATAAGGATACATGGAGTTATTGAAGTTTCCTCTTCTTTTTTTTTTTTCCTCTGTCCCCTTCTTCTATTCCAATCCCAACAACATAGCAATTCTCATGGGATACATAAAACGCAAAGTCACCGAAGCAGATTTTCTTACATACTCAGTAAGTTCCTCCTCCACACAAGCCAGTGCAGTAAGCAGAGGGTCATATACATCTGGCCTTCTGGAAAACATGGTTATGGAAATATCAGCAATGAACTGAATATAGCCAGGAGTCAGTTGGGTGATATGTACTTATTTCTCATCACTTACGTGCGGATTGCTAATGCTTTTATGGCGGATATCCAACTTAACTGAAATATAAAAGATGGACAGGCATTATTAGGTAATCTAGGATGGGAATAAAGCTAAGTGTAAAGGAAAACATACTCAAACTCAGAGATGGAACACTTGGCTGTGCATTCATGAGACAAACAGAAGTTCAGTGTGGCTGAATCCTAGAGATGAAGTCATGCGGTTGGGTATGAGGGGATGTTGAAGGCATGGGTTAGGCATATGGTCATACCAAAGAGCAATAGGAAGCATTAATGTACCAAAGCTTTGAATTAACAAGATGAACATGAATTTATAAAGATTGTAAAAGATTACTTATAGTTCTGTAAATCTCATGAGTATGTGCACAGATTTGAAAAGGTACGTGTTGTGGAGTCAGATAGGTTAGTGGTCCTGACTAGGATAACAAGGTACAACAAAAGAGGTGGAAACAATCAGGTGGATCTGAAAATATTTAGTAGATACAATTAATCACTTATCAATGGCTTGTTCTGTGTAGGAGAATGATTAAAGATTATCTTGAGAAAGAAAGAATTTGGGTATGGTGATCATAACTACCTGGAATCTATTCTGTATTTATTATCTATCAGTGAATTTTTGGTTTTACAGATATCTACATACTTAATTTACTAATAAGCATTAGACATTAGAATACCTTATGTAGGCTTCCCATAGACTTTAGCTAGCTGGTCCTTAGAAGGATTAAAATGACAGTATAGATATTATAATTCCAAAAGCTCCTGGTTTATCTTTTTTTCCATACCTGAGAACTTATTTAGACAGGAAGAATAAAACAAGAAATCCATAGATCTAAAGTGCAGAAGCACAATATGAACAAGAGACATAAATTTGAAATCTATCATATTATTCATCATAGGCTGAATAACTTCAGTGGTTTCACAGGATAAATGCATCTTTTTTGTTCATACTAGCCAATGGGAATGCCCTAATTTGTTAATTTTTAGGAAGCTCCCCTTTGTGTACTGATTCAAGAATTTTGATTCTTCTAACCTGTGTCTGTACTACTTCTTGGCATCCTCAATTCCCTTCTTTGTGTTCAGGTAGTTGATAGACTGAAATAAAGAAAATAAGGGATTTTAATGCTAGGGATATAGGAAATAGGCATTATCTCTTCCAAAATTACAATGGCCAGTGAAATTCATGTGGTCCTAACTGACCACCCACATTTAGGAACAGGGATTAAAGGAAAACATGGAATTCTCCCAAAAACATATGTAATGATTCAAGTCACAGAATGAATGAATATAGAATTAGAAATGTGGCCGAGGTCAGAGAATTGACAAGATTTTTATGGTAATGATGATGATTAATAATAGCTAAAACCTTTAGAGCACTTAGAATATCCAGGCTTAAATGCAAATATTAATTCCTGCAATCCTTATAAAAGCCCTTTAATGTAACGGTACTATTACATCTTTTAATATAGATTCAGGAGCAAAGAGCAAGTAAATAACTCTTCCGAGGTCACAAAGCTCCTAAGTGGCAGAACAAGAATTTGAATGTAGGGCGTCTGCTTCCAGAGCCTGTGAGTTTAACCGATGTCATATGCTACATAATTATGAACTTCAAATACTCGAAAAATGTCACATTAATATGTAAGTATCTTTGCTATGAGTTCCCAAGGGATAGGATTATAACTAACAAATGGAATGTAAATGATGGCAGTGCTCAGCCCCGAAGAAGGAAGTGCTTTCTAAAATGGAACTGTCTTAAAGGAAGCACACCGCAGCCCGAGATAGTGTGGTCTTCATCAGTGGAGGTACCCAAGCATAAGAAGCAAAAACCTCTGATAAGGATGCCAAAGTGGAGATCCAAGCATCCTATGACTTCTTAAAAGAGATAACGGCATTCTTCTTGAATATTCAAGAGCCAGAAAGTTTTGCAAATATGTATTTGCTAAAATTTCCTGCAGAGTGTAAACTTTCTCAGTTAGTGACTTACAGTAAGTTCCAAAGCCTATTCCAGGAACTGGGCCTGAAGCTGGAAAAAGAAAAAGTAATGGAGGCACAAAAGAAAAATCATTCCTTACCCTTGAAGCTCTTGCGGTTTACTTAGAAAGCTAAGGCCCATGGTTGTGAAAGAACAAAGAGCTGCCTATGGAATTCTAAACTGGAGATGACCGAATGATTTATACATGACAGAGAATCTCAATTTTGGCTCTGATGCATTGGATCCCTGCTGTAGAAGCTTCTGTTTTTATATTATTATAAAGGTAGCCCCCCAGTTTAACACTTCTGAATAAATGGGAATGATCAGTAAAGCAATTGAACTTTCCCATTCAGTGCATTGAGGCCGGAGCCTGCAAGTTTGCATTCCCAAATGCTGTTCCTGCCCTTTGCTGCTGCTGCTGCTGCTGCTGCTGCTGCTGCTGCTGCTGCTGCTGCTGCTGCTGCTGCTGCTGCTGCTGCTGCTGAGGCTTAGGTGACCACTCCCTGGGAACTGCTGCTCTAACACAGGCTTCTGGTTCAATACCATAAGCCTTTGTTTATGTGTCTAGCTTCTTCTTGCTTATCTTCATATTACTCTGGTCTAAGCCACCATGTGTTCCTTGAGAACGTTTTACTGAGGAAATGCATTGAAAGAAATATAGGTTTTCTAGAAGTTCAAAGGGGAAAGGAAACCATGGGAATCTTTCTGAAGAGAAATCTCATGTTGTCACCTTTCACATAACTGCAAGCACGGTTCATACAAAGACATGTCTATCTTTGCTGAAAAGCAAGAACAGACATACAGTTTTATTGGTCCTCGAATGCCCATTAGGGTTGTCTTCTTGTAACCTCTTCTTCATCATTGTCCTTTCTATGTACATGATTGCTGCTACCTCATGGAAGGAAAATATTCTTTCTTGTGTATGGAATGCAAATTGGCTCTTCCTGGAGTCTGTTCCCTTTGGACTGTCTTTGGATGAACTTTGCAGTCTTCACTGAAGGGGGAACCCTTTCCCACTGTTCTCTGGGAGAGCTGCCCCTTTGAAGTCACAGCTGGCTTGACTAAACTCATTTCCTCCCTCCTCAATGTGCCTCTGATGCAGTGTTGGCTGAGGCTCCCCCTTGCCGGCTCCTGCTATTGAAACAGACCCAAGTGCAATGTTTAATGTGAGTGTTTGGCTTGGCTTAAATTTGGCCAAATCATCTGTACTTCGTTTCATTTGAAAGCACCACTTTTTTCTCTCCCCTTTTCTCTCTCAAATAGTTCATTCCAGATGTTTTTGATTTGTCCTTCTGTGGTCCACTCCACCCAGTTCCTAAATCAGTAAATCATTTTCATGCTTCTTCTAAAATCAAGCAAAGAGAAGTGCTCAATTAGGGAGAGCAACTGATTATAGGTTTTGTAGGATGTATCTTCAAGCTCTTCAGGAACTACCTTCCCAAGGTGGAAAAATGATGTGATTGAGAACACGCAGATTCCAACTTCTTAGCATTCTGAGTGGGAGAGGAGATAGGATAGTGTTGTGTGCTTAATATGAACATCCCAACTCATTTCCTGTTTCAAGGTTTGATGATGCTGTTCCTGTTTGAATGCTTTCTGCGGCTCAAGTGCACATGGAGGTACCCATTCTGTGAACGTGGACATATCCTTAAATGATAGAAATACTAGCATGATGCTCAAGGTCTTTTCTTCTCTACTGTCCTCATGTACCCTTCTCAGCACTTTGATCGTGATGATGGAGGCAAGGATAAACAGAGCCAAGATGTGCAAAATGTTTACTTTATTGTCATCATGAGGAGTGAAGGCCTTGGGGGAAAGTCTCAGATCTGATAAACTAGGGAACTTAGAAAAAGAAAACCATCACATACTCTGACTTTCTCAGAATTTAAGAATGTACACACAGTGTCTTATATGAAACTAGATACTAGGGTGAGAAGGAAAATGCAGAAAAAAAAGTTTTAAGGTGCTGGAGAGATGGCTCAGCATTTTAGAATACTGGCTACTCTTGCAGAGGACCCAGGTTCAATTCCCAGCATCCACATCGTGGCTCCCAGTTGTCTGTGATGAGAATTCTGAGGATATGACTATTTTTGACCTTCATGGGAACCAAGCCTGCACATGGTACATATACATATAATGAATGCAGGCAAAACAGTCACATAGATAAAGTAAATAATACATTAAATAAGTAAATAGTAAAACAAAAATTCTTTGAAATAATTTTAAGAAATTTTGATGTTGTGGATATAATTTCTCTTTGGCACATTTTGACCTGTGTTACTTCTCAAGAATTCTTAGGTATGATGTATGTTCCCTTTTGAACTTGGTGTTAAAATGAAACTTACTGTTCAGAGTACACCAATAAAACTTTATGCTACTTATTTGATTTCATCCCATTATTCATTTATTTATTTTATGACACCAGATTATAAAAGTATTTAAATGGCTTTTGGAAGTGGACAGATGCTTATTTGTTTTTCTATTTGTAAAAGAAAGTTCTACTTGTGTTAGTAACTTTAACTTTTGTATGCCAACAATCTGAAATGATGAATATGTTGTATATTTAATTATTAGGATCTTGATTAAATATTGGCAATCATTTAAAGTGGATATCGTGGTAAGATTTGCAACTAATATAGCAAAGAAACACAATTAATGGAATGCAATAAAAACAGATTCATTTTGGTCATCAGATATGACGTTATTTGATTTCTGAGATCAGTTTCCCAGATCACTGGTGGGAAATGTTGGCAGATTGAACTGTATTCTCAACATGACTGGCTATAAGCAACCATTTTATGTTTCAGTAACTGATAACTGAGAAATATCTAGTCAGTATGCAATTCAACATGTCTAAAGATTAATTAATATTTTGATCTTTGTACACTGGCAAGATCTCTAGTCCCATCCCTCTCAGTAAGTTGGGTAAGTCAGATGCCTAGATTGTATTTAGGAGAATGCAGCTGATTAACCCATACATCCATCCCCCTCTCTTTCTTTCTTCTGTACTGTTTTATCTGCTCTGCTACAGTCATAAGCTTTTATGATCAAATTCAGAAGTCTAATCATTGGTGTATAGTCTATTGTCAGTCAGCTTGCTTCTTGAACTTGATTAAAGGAGTCAGCTAATTTTTTTTCTGATGGACATTTTTTTGAATCTTTGAAGCTTCTCTGGCTGTGTCTCTATAAGTCATGATTTCATGAACATGTCTACATTTTTTGCTTATTGGCCTTCACCAATACTCAGTTTTGAAAGTTCTATGATACATGTAGTATATGGATCCTCTGGTTCTCTGGCAGAAGCTCCCTTTGGCAGAATCTTCAGCTGAATTAAAAAAATCTTCCCAATGAAGCTTTATAACGCTTCAAGTCACATAGAAGGAAGTGTAGAGGCTTATTCCTCACTCTAAGCTGTCAGGGCTGGCAATTTGACCCAACCCCTCCAGGCATAGTTTCCATGCTTAGGGTCCTTTCTAAGTTGGTGCATTTCCCTAACCTAGGAATCTTCATTCTTTTAAATTCTTTTTAGTCAAGGAGATTCTTTAAGCTTAAGGTAAAACATAAATAGGCAAGGAAAGCCTGACAGTGTAGTCTAGCCTCTTCTAAATAAACAGTTCTCAGAAATATTTTTCTTTCTCTCTTCTTTCAGCACATTTATTATCTTTGTGGCCTAAATATTCATGTGATTCTCAGATTTAGTTCAATACTTCTGCAGGTGGCATGGTCCTCTCTCTTAGAATGTTATCATCCCTTTTTTGTTACCACTTCAGTTAAGACTTCCAAGTTGACACTCAATTACATCCACAAATGTCATCATTTCTTGAAAATTTTGGTGGTGATAATGTTGTCAGTGTCTTCCTTAATATAATTAATATGGCCATAATTTTAGACAAGACACATAAAATCTTTTAATTAAAGTGGCCTCCTTAAGTTTTACCATGTGTACCCACAGAGACAAGGTATGCTCAGTTGTCCTGTCAGTGTACATGGGATTAAAGGAAATGAGTTAACACAAGCTTTCCTTTATTAATCTAATCAGCTGCTTGACATCAGGTGGAAAAACATCTCAAAGGACAATCTGTTACTCGCCAATAGAGATTTTGCTTACACCACCCTTAAGTTTCTTTTAGGCTTATAATCTTTACAAATGTATGTCTTTATATGTAGAATTTTCTTATTTTAATAATCTAAAATATATGCCTTCTCTTGCCAGGGAAATAGCAAGTTGGTCACTAGTATAGACTCTCAGGATATTTTTTGTTGATGCTACAGCTACTACAATTGTTTTCAAATTCCAAATTCTATAAAGAACTAGAGAATTCATGGTATGAAAGGCCCAGATGGATCAATGATGGTACAAAGATTGTTACTGATACTGATGGGTGATTAGAAATTGGTGAACGAATACAATGCCACTATAATTTATTTTTTTAAAAAATTGTTTTCATTTAATTTTTTAAAAATTTGAGCATGCATACAATGGGTCTTTATGATCTACTTCGTCTTTTCCTGCTCCAATTCCTTGTAAGTACTCTTCTGCTCCAATATGACTTCCCAATAAATCTGCCTCCCAAGTTTCTTGGGGGTTTATTTACTTATTCTTTCTTTCTTTATTCATTTATTTAACCTCCTGTGTCGAATTAGTGCTGCCTATATGCACATGGTCATTCACTGAAGAATGGGCAACTTACAAGTGGGCACAACCATTATAAAAGAGCGTCCCCACAAAGCCTTTAGCTTCAAGTATCTCCTTCCCTACTGAAGATGGGTCTTTAACTTTCTTTTTATTTCATGTACAAAAGAAGAAAATAGTTTTCTTTCATTTTTATTTAAGAATTTTAAAAATTCATTTTACATGCTAAACACTGATTCCCCTATCACCTCTCTCTCCTCCTGCTCCCTGACCCCAGTGCCTGTATGGGATTGGACTAGGCCCTCTGCTTATGGGAAATAAGTTGTGTAGCTTGGTTTGCTTAAGGGGCCCTTAGCGTTGGAATCAGGATCTCTCCTTGGTTCATTAGCTGGCTTTTTGGGAGCCCATTACCTATGGAGAGACACCTTGCACAGCCTTAATGCAGGGGAGGGGGAGGCGTGGGCCTGCCTCAACTGAATGTACTATGCTTTGCTGACTCCCCCTAGGAGGCCTTACCATTTCTTAGTGTCTTCAACTTTTTAAAGTATGTTCTTTAGTTTTTACTCTGCAGTTACAGCTTCACAAAACTTTTGGAGATACACAAGCAAAGATATCTTTTTAACATTCAGCAATTGCTAAGCCTCACACAAGACAGTCATCCATGAAAGTGCAAATGAGGGGTGACCACTACTTATGGAGGCCTTAGGGTAGTTTTCAGAGAAAGAGCGGAACCTAGCTGAGTTCTAGAAAATGATTAACCTTTTATAGAACCGGAAGGAAATGATGAACGATTATCTCAGGTCGAGCAAGGGAGAATTATTGATCATCTCCTCTCGCTTGTGGGCTTGATAAAAGTTAAGAGCAAAAACCAAAATCAACTCTGGCCATTCTTAGCAACAATTAAGATGAATTTGCCTATGATGCAGTAATTCTGGTTTGGGATAAACGCCGTAGGAAAACTTTCACATATCCACACATGGACGCATCAGCACATTCCTAACAGTGTAATCCGCAGTAATGAAACATAGGAAACTAAGCACTCATCATCTGATATATGTTGACCCTTCTGATAATACAGTCGGCTACAATGGTATGAAGAAACTGTGGGGGTACTTAAAATTTGTGTTGTATGCACACAGATAATCTTTTAAAGAATAATAAACTTAATTGCTAGTAAGGGTTTAGATTGGGACATGTGACTTAGCCCCAAACCAAATGAGCCTTCTTTTGTATTGACTTCACCCACCAATAGGATATATTTATCATGCAACAGGACCTGAGGAAAGAGCATGAAATATGTCTCAAATGAGTCATTGAACTGAGTGAGTGAGACCTTTTTTTTTTTTTTTTTTTTTTTGCTATGATGAGAAAGATCCCTCCTCCAATATTTCTGAGAGGACAGGAGTTTCTCCTATATTTGGTCCTTCTTTTTTTATGATAGGTTAATAGCTCAAGCCTCCCCCCTACTAGTTATATTATTTGAGTTTCTTAAAAGATTTGTGAATATCACAGTACACCCACATCACCATGTTCATTCTGTCTTGTAAACTAGACATTGATGACGGTGATTAGACTTCAGAATACTGTTAGTGCTTAGAAAGAAAATGAAGTAAATAGCCTTTGAGTATCCACCATGGGTAGACATCTGCAAATGCAAGAGCTGATGATGCTCTCCTCCTCTGGATGGTGCTTTGAAGATGCAGTCCCATAACAAACAGAATGTGAGACAGTTGAGCCCAATCAGACAGCCTTAGGTTTACTTGGGTGTAGCCTAGCACACTGTACCAGGGAAGGACTAGAAAGCTAGTAAGGTCAGCATTTTTTAGTTAATACAGGAATTGCTCCTATGCTAGACTTCCAGTGGTAGCATATCCTTCCTTAATTAGCTACTTGTTGGACACTTGGAGAGGCTCTGTGTGATAAGGTGCTTAAAATGGTTAGCTGGTAGAGTCTGGGAGCACAAAGAAGTACTTGATCATGGTCAAGAACAGACAGCTATGAAAATGTGGCAACAAAGAGCTGAAGATATAGATCGCAATAGGACATTTACCTTAGAAAACAGACACTCTAGGTTCCATCCCCAGCATTGAAAGTAAACACATCAAGGAATAAGCCATTGGATGAACAGAAATAAATTATTTTATTTTTCTGATTGCACCTTAAACCAGTAGTCAAAGATACCAAGTGGGATTGAAGTCAGAGATCCTACTTAGCTCTCCGTTGCTAACATGCTCAGAAGGACCTACAAATGAAGACAATATTGCTCATAATTTTTATTAGTGTAAAAACTACTGTGACTTATCTGAGCACGCAGTGTACCTTTGGAGATATTTCAGTATAGAATTAAAATGTGATAAATCCATACTGAGGCTGGGTGGTTAGATGATGTAGGCTTTACCTGGGATTACGAACTAAATATTTTTGAAAAATTGAAGAGGGTTGCTTCATGACTGTGAGTTTTGCTTTAAAATTCTTCCAACCTTGTCGATAGTTTTATATGCTCCCATCCTTCCTACACCTATATATACTCTTTTCTAGATGAATAGTACCTTTTCTTTTTTAAGTGTTGTTCAAAAGCTTCAAAGCTAAGTGTTCGAGGCTCAGTAGAATTTCCCAGCCATCTATCCCTGAGAGTTCAGTCACATGTACTGAAAGGGGAATTCCTTTTTATCATTTCTCTGTTCCCACTGCAGCCTCATAGAGGAACCCAGGGGAAGTCATTATAATATTTCAGAACTGCCTACTAAGTTTTACTTTTATCCTAGTGGTGGGTAAGCTTGGGTTATTCTGCTGAACACATCTGCCCTGAGTTTGCATGTGTAATGAAAATGACTCTTTGTTAAATGTTTTTTTTGTTAAATTGTATTTAAATTTTTATTTTGGAATTTTCTGTTGTGGTCAGGATAGACGCTTTTCTAATGGAACTCCCTTATGTAAAATAAATATGGATAACCCATAGTGGGTGGTTGTTAAGGAAAAGCAGCAGACTAGAAACCCCACTATATATAATTTCATCAATTCCCAGCTGTTGGGAGGAAAAGGATTATTATCATTAAAACAAAATGCTCACTGAGGTGTGGATGGTAACAAATCCTAGTTGTGCAATCAATGAGTTTTTGGTGTTTGCATTCCATATTAAGTACTATATATAAAATATTTTCTGTATCCTGTTTTCATCTCTTTCTATTTCCACACTTCCACTGTCTACTCCTCAAAATCAAGTGACAGACACTCCGACTTCTCCCTTACCACAGTTTGTTTTAGCTTTTGGATTCCACTTAATTAAGTTATAAATGTGTAGTCTTCTGTGGTTAGTGTTTTTCTCACTCATTTGTTGCTTTCTCTTGTTGAGATTCAAGGTGATGCTGCCTACAGCAGACACCCTCATTTGTTGTTTCATAGTGTTCCAAGTTATGGTTAGTCTGCATTTTATCAATCCTACTCTATATTGGACACCAGATTTCTGTTGATTTTATTTATTTTGATTACAACTGTTTTAATCTTCTTATATGTGGAGTAGAGCCTAACAAGAGAAAGCTGAATTTTATATAGATAAGATGACTTTGTATTTATGCTCAGTGTCAGGTGGGGATGTTCTGTCGGAGTTTTTCCTCATATTCTTTGAAGAAACTTCCAGGTCCTTAATGTTTTTGGAGTGAAGTCTTGCATTCCTCCATACTAACTGAACTTTTGGGAAGCAATTCTTGGCATTAGTAAAATCTGAATATTTGTACATATGCCACCTAGCTACTTTACAGTTGGAGCTATCCACCGTATATTGAGTGATATCTACTCCACAAAACTGGAAAGCTTGGTACATACAATCAGAAACAGAAATACAATAGACATGACAGGACACAGTCAAGTTATGAAAACACAAGTAAGTTACAGGAATAACCAGCTCTGCTCCCCATAATCCCTTTGCAAGCCATGCTTCCTTTTCTTATCCAGCCTGAAACACTGGTCTTTTGGCAGTTCCTTAGGATCGGTTTATAGAGAAGAGTCATGCATACAAACAGTTCTCTGTGATAAGCCCATGCTGCTTGCAAGTGGGCAGTTGTATGTGTCCCACTCTGGGCCATGCTTGAAAATTATGAAGACAATAAATTGTTTTAGAGGTCAGAACTTCATGGAACTACATATGGTAGTTCACCTTTGTTCAAAATATATGTGGCCAGATACATAACTATTTATTGAGCCAATGGTTTAGCTGGATGGCCCAGAAGTTAGGAAGTAACATTGTTGGCAGATGATGACTAGGAGGAGCTCCCAGGAAGAGGCATGAAATTCTAGTTCCCAAGGATGGCCTTCTTGCGGCCATTGCTTAATGCCCAGACTTTCAGCATCAGAGACTGCACAGTCCTTGATAAAGCATCATTCCCTATGACGATCAACTAACCAACAGGTTCATCCATCACCTTGACTGCTCTACTGTGGAAGAGGAAGTATGCCTTTCTCACTTAAATAGATACATACTATGGTTATAAAATTTCTTTGTTTATGCACAGTGATTTTATCCAAATTATTATCAGTGGAATTATGGAATGTCTTATCAGGCTAAAGCATCAATTCTGAGCAAGAAACACATTTCACAGTTAAAGAACTGTGGCAAAGTGCTCTTGCTGATAGCATTCACCAACTTTACTGTGTTCCTTGATATTCCAAAGTAGATAGCTTGATAGCGTATTGTAATCATTGTTTAAAGACTCATTAATGGCACCCATTATGAAATAATTTTGTAGGTCTGAGGGGAGATTTTCCAAAAGGTTGCAAATTTTCAGATCACTGCTTTTTTTTTTTCTTTGCTATTTCAAAATACCTGACAAACAGCAACTTAAAGAAAATATAATCTATTTGGGCTCATGGTTTAGAATGGTATAACCTGTCATGTCTAGGAAAGCAAGACAGAACTCATGTCAGCAGAAGGTTACAATGGGACTCCTGGAATCTCAGAAGATCAGAAAGCTGAGACCAGGAGAGGATGGCAAGGCCATTGGAGAATACCACTAACACAAGAATGGAACTTCCTTCCTCAGTTAAGCCTTTCTAGAACAAATTCCCCAAGACATATAAAGGTGTATATCCCAAGATTTAAAATATAGATAAGATGTCAAGGGAGATTAGTCATCACAGGTCTACTCCTGTCCATTTGTCACCCTTTAAAATCACAACATCCCACCAGTGGTCCTTGGAGGCTTATTGCCATGTCAATACAAACTGCATGCCATCAATTTCTAAGAGTTAAAAAGCTGTCAGCAAATTCAAAAGTCCAAAGCCTTCTGAGACTCAAACTCTTAACTGTATGCCATTAATAAAAATTGCATATTTCCAATATACAGAGTAAGCACTCCTATTACCAAACAGAGGAAGCTTATTCCCATTCCAGAGTAGAGGAAGTCCATTCCCATTCCATGAGAAAAAGCAGAGTAAGAGTCAGAGATGCTGAGGTCAAAGCGATCTTAAAGCCAGTCAGTATAAACACCAAAGTTGGAGGTTTGTGTCCAGAATACAGGACTTGAAATGACATCTGCTGACCTTTAATGGCTTGGACAGTACCACCCCTCTGGTCTTTCTGGTTTTAGAAACACATAGCCTCTCTCTATGATCGACTTTCCCCAGAGATGTCTCACAGTCTTTGGATTGCAAGTAGCTTAGATAGCAACTTCACAGCTTCATATAGTGCCCTCTAAGAGATCTCTTTCAAGAAATGTGACCCTGCCATATATTGTGTACCTCCTCATCATTTTGAAACCTTGGTGCTAACTTCAACTTTTATTCCTTAAAACATCTGTCATGTGGGTGTTACTGCAGTCAGCTCAGGATGCAGTTCCTTCTTCATAACTGTGTGGCAGTTTGAACCTTGTTGGCCAAACACCTATAAAAAATTTCCCTAGGCAGTTTTTAAAAGTTGTGTTTTTTTGAGATTATAGCTACAACATTTCTTCATTCCCTTTCCTGTCTATAAACTTGTTCTTGTACCCTTTCGAAATCATGGCCTTTTAAAAATAATTATTATATGTGTGTGTGATTGTGTGCATGTACCTAAACACAGGAGCACAACTTGCTCAGTCTTGTATATTGTTGCCTGTGTGTATGTTTTCAGGGCTGACCATATGATTTTGGATAAGTAGTTTTTGTGCTCTTTCCTGGGCTGACAGTTTCTCCATATCTCAGCTTCCCTTACTTGCCTGTCATTCTTTGTGAAGGGTTCAGGCTTTTGTGTCTTCCCTCCTCTACTTCAGTGCGTCTATTTTTCATGTGCTTGTTCAGCTGAAGTATAGCCAGCCCTGTTGGTGAAACTCTTAGGAGTGTAGCATCTGACATTTCTAGGAGACACAATCTTATAACTAACTCCCAGATCTTCTGGCTTTTACAATATTTATGTCTTCCCCAAACCTTAGGTGCAGGAATTGTTTTGTAGATGTATTGCTTGGTGGCTATTTTTGAGCAGAGAACTACTTCTGAATTGTTCCCAATTCAGAATCTCCCCTTACAAGTGCATTTTCATGGTCACCAACTGGAACCTCTGCTTGGTGAGATCTTGTCCACGGGCACATTTCCTATGATTGTAGTGCAAACTGCAAGTTTTCTTTTTAATTGGATTCTCCTTCTAAGTCTTAGTAGAAGCAGTGAGCAATAACCACACTGCAGGCTAAGCATTATGTGGTCTTTAGAATCCCTCTGGCAAATGACTTGGTCCGTTACTTTTAAACTCTGCTTTTCAGGACTCAGTAATAATAATATAACACAAGTGTGCTATAACTGAAGTCCTGGTAGTCTTAATTTTTCTATGAAATCTTACAGGCCAGGCTTTCACTATCTGAATTGTTCTCAGCATTCAGTTTTCACCAACTTTCACCCGAAGGACCAATTAAACTGTGCTTCTGGCACTTAAGGGCTGATATATTCTATAGGTCCTAACTACTCAAAATGTTTTCCACAAACTAGCCCCAAAGACCTACACAGCACATCTGGTCAGATAGTCAAAATAATTGTTCTATTTCTCAGTACCAGGTTTCTGTACTAGTTATTCTTTTCATTGATATGACAAGATGACTAAGAGAAAACAAGGAAAAAATAATTTATTTTATGTCATGGGTTAAGAGGGAAGTCCATCCTAGCAAAGATACAACAGAAGTAGTTATGAACAGAATCCACAGCAGCAAGAATAGGCAGCTGGTCATTCACATGTCTAGAAAGACCTAAACAGGGATCATGACATATTAGCACTACTGTTCTACTTTTAATTAGCTTCCGGAGCCCAGCCTATGGTTTGCTTTCATCTGCGTTTGGGGTCGGTCTTTTCTTCTCAGTTAAAACTCTTTGGGACCACTTTCACTAAAGTACCAAAAGAATGTACCTTCAAATCCAAATCCCCCCCAATATGAAGATTAGAATTAAAATAATTATTCAACAAAGGTGCTATTCATCCCACAGCCAGGACATAATGGTTCAAAAATCAAGGGTGGACATTGAGAATGATGTTGATCCTGCTCCTCTAGATGACCCATTAGAAAAGTGTTTGCTTTGTGTTTTTGTGCCCTAATACTCTACTGATGTTGGAGGCTCCTCATGCCTCTTCTTTTTTTTAATCAGCAAAGACAGAACTTGCTGGAATTGCTGTAGGGAGTACCCAACTACAAAGGAGATAACAGGACTGACACCCTCTCGTGGAAGCGAGGAAAGTATATCTGGAATACAGAAAACCACTGGGGTTATATCCTGGTAGTTCCAACCCGTGTGATTCAGGTCCATGGAAACTCATAACACTCCACCCGTGGCCAAGACCATTTAGGAACTCTGGCTTGAATCAGTCTACCAGACAAAATACAGTGGCCTACTGAGTGGCTTATTCAGGGGGACGGGGTGAGAGGAGGAGGAGGAAGGAAAAAATGAAAGAGAGAAAAAAGAAGGAAAGAAGGAGGGAGAAAGAAAGTGAAAGAGGGAGTCAGGGCGAGAAAGAACGACTGTGTGTATCATGGCACAAATACTATAGTGGTGTCTTTCAGGGTTTCTTTAGTAGATAAGGTGAGGTGGGCTTTGTTCTTAGACAAAAATATTCGAGATAGGGACCCTGAGTCTCCAACCTCTCTTCCTTTTGCAATTTCTCCTTGCTTGCTTACTTCTGGAAAAGATACAGACAGCCTAGAGATGATGGAGATACAATGAAGATGCCGAATGACATGGCAAAGCTTACCTGAACAGAATCTCGTTGTCTCAATAGTAAATCCGACTATAGAAAGAGTGACTGTCAGTGTTCTTCAAACACACTGTAGAAAAATACCAACCTGGAAGGGGGGATTAGTCAATAAACTACATAATTCAACCTAAATATTTTTTTCTAAATGTTTCAAATGTACTATAATAAATAACAGTACCTAGTTAGATTGTTTACACTTTAGGGCTAAAACTGTGTTTAATTATTCAGTTTCTATATCTACATCACAAGTATAAAGCTGGGTACAGTTGAAGCAGGAGGATTACTGTGAATTGAAGTTCAGCCTGAGCTTCAAATAAAGAAGTAAAATAAGTAACAAGTATTTATAAGTTACTGTCATGAATTTGTAAAGGCTATCTTGTAAAGGGAAAACCATTGTCACTTAAGCTTTTATTAGGAACCAGGTTCTCTATTAAGGTTTTAACTGTAAATTATCTCATTAATTATTCACGAATGTTCCTATGCAAAACTGTATGTGTTTGTGTCTGGAATGTATGGATAAAGCAGTTCCTTCTAGTTATTCCAAGTATCTGGTAGGATCAGCAAAGACAAGATGCTGTCAGTGGAAAGCTTTAGGAAGCATCTCACACTTATATAGGGCTTTGGGGTATATTTTAATTATTTGGTTCTGTGCCTGAGTTAAGTGGGGATTTGGCAACTACCTGCTTTCAGATCAATGCAAGCATGGAAGACAGATAATTCAGGTCCCTACAGGAAATTTTACAGAAAACATTTTGTAATGTGAACTCAGGCATGGCCCTCTCCTCCGTTGGCTCTCTGCCTTGTCATCTGGCAGAAATGGAGACTGGGAAGATAATCTCCAAAGGCATCTGCCAGTTCTCTGATGTTTGATGTGTTTATCATTTTTATCTATTAGTGGGACTGTTTCACCAGAGGGTACCAGGGACCTGGTTGATGCATATTTATCAAAAGAAGGTAACCAGTTCAGTGGGAGAAGAAGTGAGTGACCACTATCGAATTGACACTGTTTAAAGAAATCAATACATGTCAGATAAATTAAGGACTACATATGTGGTTGTGTAGATACAGGAAGCACATGCAATAAAGCCATCACATTTCTTTGAAAAGATGATTAATGTACCCAGCAGAGTGAAGGGCTTACCCTGAAGATATATACTATAATCAAATTCCAATACAGGTAATTTTTCTAAATATCTCTGATGTAGTTAGTCCTGGTAATGAGCAGAGTCACTTGCATGGGCATGAGGTGAAGCCATTCACTGTAGCATAAGTGGCTCACTAGTGGCTTGTCACTGAGGAAATGACTTTGTCTCAGTTCTCCTCTGCTTTTTGGTTCTACTTAGGTTCTAATGAAGGTTCTCACACCTGTACAGCAAACACAATTAACTGTTGATCCAAGTCCCAGACCTACTTTCACCATTTTTTTTAAAGGAAGTTATAGTCTTTTTCAAACAGAATATTTTAGAAAACATCTGCTGTTACTCTCTTCTTTGCCACCAAAGTGTTTATGTAAAGGTTAAAGCAGTAAGAAAGTCAATTAACTGCATAATTCATGATTCAAATGTGGCCAGGAAGGGTCTCTGTGTCACCTGTGAGTTAGGGCTCAGGACTGAAGTCCAACCTTTTGTCTATGCAGATGTATATCCATATAATTTATTCAGTCGATGAGGAAGGTGTCCAGAATTTAACAGATCTAAGAATCAGTAGATAATTTTTAAAACATGTTTTTACTTTAAATAGAATCGTATCACTACTGCCTCCATTTTCTCCCTTCAGCCCCTTGCAGCGACCCTCTCTCTAACCCCTTCCATGACCCCTACTCTGAAATTATTAGTTTCTTTTTTGATTATTGTATATTGCACATTTGTATGTATATGTATATATGTGAACCCAAAAATCCATGTAACTATGACTGAGTCTGTTTTTGTTGGTGTATATATATTTTCAGGTAATGTCGCTCCTCTGGAAGGTCAGTAAAGGAGCTCATATTCAGCAGAGGCTAATTCTTCTTCCCCTGACAGTCATTAGTTGTTGAAGACACTTTAAACTTAAGATTGAGGATTTGGATCATTTGAGCTGAATCTGACATGAAAGCCTCTTTTTTTTTTGCAGCCTAGCATTCACAGTGCCAGAAAGTACTATCTAAGCTGCCAAAGGAAGGAAGCACTTAACAGTCTTATCAAGCCATAGCGCACAGGAATGACAACTCTTACCAGCATGGCAAGATATGCATAATGGCATAGTAAGGGGCACTCACATGTTGGTGCACGCAAGAGCTGTCTCTAACCAGACTGAAGGCCTACTCAACAGGAGAGAAATCATGTCTAGTACTGGAAATCTAGCCAGCTTTCTGGGGCTAGTGAGGCCATGGTTCTTAGAAAAGAGTCTACTACTGACATTTTGCTACACCAACATAATTCCTTACTACATTATTAATCTTACCTTTAAACTCACAGGTGATGTAGCTACAGCTACAACCCTTCATTGAAGATGCCTCTCCTTATTGCAAAGGGAGACTCTCACAGAAAACCACAACAGGACACAATGAAAAGATGAATGGACCATTGGAAGCCTCATGAGCCTAAATAGTGGTGTCTATATCATTATTCTTGCACTCATGGCTCTGGAAATATATTTAAAGAGGAGATAGAAATGCCAGGAAGTCTGAAGTGAAGTGATATCTTCTGTAAATGGCCACCTAAACAAGATTAAAACAATGACAATATCAAATTAACACCGAAGGGAAAAATTTTTGTGGAATTCCTTTAGTAGACTTTTATGGTAAACATTTCTTTCCTAATGATCAGAGTATGCTATAATTAAATAGACTATTATAAAGAAGCTAGTACATTTTCAAATAGTTATGACAAAGAGATTCTGAGTGTCAATTATTAAATGAATTAAATAATCAAATTCACTGGCTAGGGCCAGTGAAAGTTACAGATAACAATTATGCAAAAATATTTATGTTTGGTCTCACCTATAGCCAAATTGACAACTTGCAGTTGCTTGCAAAATATTTTTTAAAAATTATTTGTTTAGTGGGTAGGATATCTAAAGATAAATTGTCTAGTAGTGGGGGTATGTTATTAAATTATAAATAGTTGTCATGTTACTGGTTTAATAAAAATGCTGACTGGCCGAAGGCAGACAAGAAATGTGGGTGGGACTACCAGACAGGGAACAGGAAGAGCAGGGCAGAGATGCCAGAGAGAAGTCAGAGGGACACAGGAAGACGCCATGAAGAGACGCCAGTAAAGAAAAGATGAAATGCTGCTCTGAGAAAAGGTACTGAACCACATGGCTGAACAAGACAATAATCATGGGTGAGTTTAAGAGCTCTAGCAATATGCCAGAGCAATAGATTGATCAGAATAATATTAATACAAGTGTCTGTGTGTTTCTTTGTGACTGCTGGTTCAGATCTTGGGGCTAGTCTGGGTCAGAAACTTCATTCAACATTGTCTTATATTCAAACTAAGTGATTCATTACATGTTATAGATAGAAAATACTTGCACTTACTTGAAACTTTTGAAATTAAAATTTTCTAAGATAATTAATCATTGTAGCCATTTTGAATAATGATTACAATTATTAGATACCCTGATAACAACCATGTATTTAGCCAAAGTTCTATATTATGAGCTATTTGGTTTCAGACCTGTAGCTAATTTGACTGAGACCTAATCAATGGTGAGTCCAGAGCTGAATGCTGAAGTGCCATGGTTTCTAGGTTAGGATGTCACAAAGAGTGAAGAGAGAAGATTGGGGGGGGGGGCAGGAGAAGGGAGGGATTACCCTAAATTTCCATTTTGCTCTCTGTGTAAGATTAATAGAAAAGAATAAAGTGCCATCGTTTGGTCCTGTTTTATTTTTTGCATTGGTGTGCTTGTGTGAATCCATTTGTATGTGTAGGTGTGTGTGTATGTAGATGCACAGATGTGGATTCATAAGTGTGTACATGCATGTGGAGGCCTATGATCAACTTTAGGTGTTGTTCCCCAGGATATGTACCTTTGATTTTAAAACAGGGTCTTTCATTGGCCTGGGCTTGTAGTTCTGACTCGTCCAAAGATCTATCTTACTGTGCCTCCCTAGTGCTGGGATCACATGTGTACCTCACCATGCCCAACCTATTTGATTTTTCATGTATGTTCTGGGCATCAAACCCTGGTGCTTTTGATTTGTTCACTTTGAATCTACCTTTGCTTACTATTTTAAAATGGTCTCACAATTCACTAAAAATCAAACTAAAACAAGTAATTGCAAGTTATCATGACAAATATGGTGATAACTTCTTCGTGATAGATAAGGTGAAGCCAAGGACAGGTCTAGAAGTTACCAAGAATTTATAGACCTAGGCTGTCTTTATAAGGACATCTAACAATAAACAGCCAATGTCCCAAGCATCTCAAACAGGCTGTTGGTCTAGATTGATGCTGTGTTGTTTTTTCTTTTTTTCCAACAAGCTCATCTCTTCCTATGATTTTATAGACTGTGCTGTGTAGAAGCAAAGCCAGTCATGAAATTCTAAAACGGAAGTCATTTGCTGCTTTTCTCTAGAGATTCTATTGATTTCTGTGAAAGGGAAGCCATATTCTACCACTAGAGTTGTAACAGCTCTTTTCTCCAGTGTGTTGTTAAAATTTAGGATTGATTTTATTTGGAATCCTTTGTCTCATAATACCTGTAACTAGGCAACCTGAGAATGTGTTCCTTTTTTTTTGCTTACCTGTTCACTGGACTTGAGGTAGCCTCTGATGCGCTCCAAATGCCTATAACCCTCTGCATATGGGAGGCAGTTGTGTAGCTTTGTCTGTTGAAGAGGCCTCTGGCAGTGGGATCAAGACCTATCCCCAGTGCATGAGCTGGTTCTTAGGAGCCCATTACCTATGGAAGGACCCCTTGCTCAGCCTTGATGCAGAGTGAAGGACCTGCCTTAAATGAATGGACCAGGCTTTGCTAACTTTCCCTGTGAGATCTCACCCTTTTGAAGGAAGGGTTGGGTGGGGAGGAGACTGGGGAAGAAAGAAAGAGAAGGGATGAGAGGCAGATCTAGTGTTGGTGTGCAAAATGAATAAAAAACATCTTAGATTAAAAAAAAAAAACTGACCTCACCCTAAAAACATTAAGTGTGGTTTTAGAAGTTGAATGTTCTTGTGCCAATACACTCTCAATTCAAACCAGCCAAGAAAGCATTTACTGAGCATTTAAAGTGGACCTTGTACCATAGCTCTTCTACTCCAAACTACTTTACCTCTCTCTCAATAGATGACTTTCCTTCCAAACAGTTGCCTGAAGCAGATATCCTGGACCCACCCTTACCCCACCTTCTGTAATTAGGTAAGTGCTGTTGCTCAGCCAGTTTGGATATACATCTACTTAACTAACACTAAGCCAGGCTTGCGTAGGCCTTCAATAATATGTATTTTAGAAATAATTTCCTTTTAATTACGGTGATTTTAAATGTGTAAAATCTATAGTGTAATATAACAGTCATCCTGGAAATCTTGCCTCAATAAAACAAATACTAACACTTTCACTTTTCAGGTTTAAAAGAAAACATAAACACAATTGAATTCCTATTTAGAATATTTTCTCATTTTCCATTACCTCCTCTATCAATGATAAGATGCAATATATGTTTTAAAGTCTTCTAAAATATGCCTTAAAATACTTATTATAAATATATTTACAATAACATCAGATATCTTGCATATTAAAATATAAATATGGCATGCTGTATACAATATTTTAAAATTATAGTTTATGTCTATGAGTTTTTTTTTTTTTTTTTAATGAGACAGTTCTTCACCGTGTTTCATTATGGCTTATTCTCATCTATTTCTCTTGTTTTCTGAAACCTTTGAGCCCAATAATAAAAAAACAGACTCCTTACTCTGAGATAATTTTTATTTAATTAGTTCATTTCAGCATGTAAGTCTAACAACAGCAGAATTGCCAACTCACATCCCTGTAGAGAAACATTTTTGCCAACTATAGTATGGTAGTAAGGTGTGAGTTATTTGTTTACAGTTAATTTTACAATTTTATCTAAACAACTTGAAATGTATCCAGTGAAGTAAGAATCTTTGTCATATTTGAATTCCCTAGAGTCTGTCCCAAATCCTTAAATTATCATTAAAATTTGCATATGTAGATGCTCAGTTTGTGCTGTAAGTTAAGTTTCTATGGATTTTGACAAATATGGGGTCTATATATCCACCACTGTGATGGCATACAGAATAGAGTCACATTTTCTGTACAAGTCCCCTGTGTGTTATCTACTCAGCATGCCTCTGGCAACAACTGTCTTTTTGGTTGGTATTTATTGCTTGCCTTTCTGCAAATGTTATACAGTTAAATCATAGAGAACATAGTTCTTTAAGGAGTTCAGTCACTTTGTAATTTGTATTTAAGAGTTGGATACATATTTTATAGTTAAGTAACTTTTTCCCTTTCACATCTGAAGTCATTTGTGTGATTACATTATAGTTTCCATAAAGTACTAGCCTCAATAAAATGTCTAATATTTTTTATATATATATTCTACTTATTTTTAAAGTTTGAAGATGGTCTCCAAAATCTGAAAAATATGCTTATAGCTATTTAATCTTACTTTCAAATTCTACTTTTCAGGGAGTGTTTGTACCATATAAAGCATTCCTAATTATTTCTTCTATGTGTTTGACATAAACATAAGCAGGAATCACCCCCAAATTTGTAGCTATTCTTTCTTGATGCAGTTATACTTTAAAATAATGAGAAAAAAAATCTTTGCTTGTATTTATTTTTTCTACACTCTTATGTTCTTATGTCAGTCATAGTTTCATATATGTAATATTTTTGAAACTTACTTTTGAGAGTATAAGATACCATGTCCACCTTCCTTTAGCTTCCCTTCAAAGCTTCCCATATATCCTTTCTTTCTCTCTTTCAAATATGTGGCCTGTTTTTTTCATTAATTGTTATTACATGAACACATGTACGCTTATATACATATGTATTCTTAAATAGAGCCTTCTGTTTGGATTATGTCACTGTATGTATTTAGCCTATTGTTCTTATTTTTATCAATTCAGATACCAATCACAGAATTATAACCTATCACCTTCTAGAACCATAAAAGATAGCTACTAGAGATAAAGCTTCCAGGTCCAAACTAGCTTGACTTTATCTGGAATATGATTTATGAATGTGGTCATCAGCAATAGGGACTTACTGTTGAGTTCTGGATTGTCATAGAGAGCAATGATAATAACCTATAATGTTTGACTTCTATAGTGCTGCATGGCCAACAATACTAGAAAAGGTAATCCAGCCTTCATTACTATATTTTTTATTTGTTGGATTCTAATGTCCTGATGTCTAGTGGACATTATTGCCCTGTTAAATTCATTTTATATATTTTTAAACACACACACACACACACACACACACACACACACACACACACACACACACACACACACACACACACACACACAGAAGAGAGAGAGGAGAGAGAACAGCTTCTATGTAGATGTATGTGTCTTTTCCCAAGGATCTTCAGTCAGTTCAGTTTATTCTCCCTCAATACTCTCTATTCTACCTTAACGTCCTCTCTCCAACCCCAGTTTGACCTATTCTGTTCCATTGTTACCTTTCACTCCTTTCTATCACTGATTTTCATCTGTTTTCACTTGAGAGCACCTTCCCGTGCTTGTTAAGGGATTAGAATGCTGTTGTTAACAGTGGCTGTATCATCCTATCTTCTGTTACTTTTTCATTTAAAAGTTTTTACTTGTATAGGTGTTTTGTCTACATGTAAATCTATATACCAGATGCATGCAATAGCCATGGAGGTCAAGAGAAGGCATCAGGCGCCCAGGGACTGGAATAATGACTTTTGTAAGCCACCAAATAGGTGCTGTGGATCAATCCCTTTGGAAGACAACCTAGGACCACTGAAGCAACTCTTTAACAGATATGCTCTCCTTTTATTAATGTAACTGTGAATTTGACTGGTTAAGAAAGGCCTAGGATATTAGTAATATAAAACTGAAAGTCTAAAGTCTAGAGGGGCATTTTTTGGAGGAGATAATTTGATCATGAGGGATGTGAACTAGTGAGTAGTTTTATCTCTTGATGGACTCACAGTACCCTGGGATTATTGGAAAATGGTGAAAAATAAGAGCTAATGTCAAAATGGAGAAAGTAGGACACTGAGAATGTGTCTTTAGGGGCTTTATCTTTCTTGGGTCCCTTTCTGCTCCATGCTTCTTTCTGTTCACCATAGCCTTCCTGGCATTATTTCATATTATTAGAGCTTTAACATTTAGCTATGTGTTTGGCTTTTTCTTCCATGGCCTTTGGACTTCTATTTTTGATCTGGGAACTGGGAGGTTAGAATCTAAATCATGGTCTTAAGGGCCTAGACTGACACCGACACTCAGTCTAACATTCAGAATTTAGGAAATGTGTCCTAGAATGTTCTACACGCACAATTGTATGAGTTTTGCTTCATTCATGCAAAGGTAGATGTTAGGTCTCTGCCAAACAAGACAAGGAAGACAAGTTACAGAGTAACCAGTAGAACAGGAATGAGAAAATCAGAAGCAGAATTACTTAGATGAGAGATGAGGGTCCCTTCAAACATCCTCTATCTCATCCTTCTATCAGTGTCACAGACTGTTAGCAGGACTTCTTTGTACCTAGTCAGTCATTTTTTCTTATTAATGTTTTCTGATGACCATCTCAACAATTTACCTAAATTTATTTTTATATGAAGACTCAGTCGGGACTGACATCTGAATGTGTGGCCTCTAATATACAGAGGTCTAGTAAAAGTCTCTTCTAGAACTTTATTCCTCTTCAGATAAAGGGGGTCTTAACCTCACTATAAATTCATGTGTCAATTCATCACCTTGTATGAAGATTAAGTTCATTGTAATAGGAGGCAAAAAAATTCTTTTGTTTTATTCCTGAGGGAGAAAGCTAATGCATTTGAAAACCTTCCTGATGTCATGGGCATAAGATTAATGCTGATGTAATCCAAAGTCTTATCTGTCTGCTGTGTCTCTAATAAGTCAATAGAGCCACATTCGCTAATTGAAATCTGCTTGCTGATAGAGTCTTTCTGTGGCAATGAAAGGTGGCTGCCACAATCTGTTGGGAGTTAAATTAATCCTCCAGGAGTGAGCCTGTCCTAATTACTCCCCTCAGCAATTCTGGGCTAGCATTGCTGATGCTGAGCTTACTATTAGAGCCCAACATGACATTTGGCTAATATTTTCATGAATTACCTTAAACTCATTCACTTACTATGTCATTATGAGTTTTTCCCCACATGAAACTGTTACTCCTTATGCTTAACTTTTATTTGAACATTTTCTTAAATAAAAAGGACAATTGGATAGTCACATATTTAAACTATTTCTGCTTAATTATTTGTCACCTTCAAATGTTACATATAGTTTTGTCCTAAATACTAAAAAACAGTTGTGTTCAGAGTCATACCGAGAGCAATGTTGTGGAAACCTTTTCAGTAACCATTTTGTGTTTTCCAATTATGTAGCAACAGTGACTGGACAGATAATTTACTGCACATATCACGACTCTGCCACTGTCCTGGCCACATTATAAATGTTTTCGTATTCTATACATGTCATTTGAAGTAAATGCTGCTAATATTTCCTCTACATATATTTAAAATATATATAGGGAGTTTAAAAATCTTTCTAGTTCACACTGCAAATAAATTTCAAAATGATGAGGTAGTCTATTTTCAGACCAGGCTGTCACTTGAGATAAAGGCTGATTAATTGAAATATAAGTTTTAGAAAAACAATTAAAATGTAATTTTAGTATACAAAGGTGCCAAATATTGTAGGGGAAATACAAACTAACTTATAATTATTGATTAGCTGAAATCCAACTTTAACTGGGTGTTTTATGAAAATTATATCTTTTTGTTGTTGGCTTAAGAATGCTATCAGTTTTCTAGAGCCTGAGATTATATTTTCTTTCTTCAAAACTCCATGTAGATTCTGATGATCCTCACACATTCAGGATACCAGCACCACCACCATGAGCAAGAAACTAAACATGCAAATCTATCTCTTACACAGGTTTATTTTACTAGTATTCATGAGGAGACCAGAGCTCTGGACCCCAGAAGAGAAGCACCATTTTGATGAATGAGTAGTGAGGGTGAGTGGCGGCATCATTCTTTCAATCCATCCTTAGAGAAAGTTAATTATCTGGTTAATTCAAATTACAAGCTGGGAGCTTTCACTGGAGGTGGCTTTAAATGTGTGTGTGTGTGTGTGTGTGTGTGTGTGTGTGTGTGTGTATGTGTGTGAATGAGTGTGTATCTGAGTATTTGCTCAGAAGGAATTTGTTGTACTTACCCACATTAAATCATCTTATTAGCTGGTATTGGTTGAAATTCATATTGGAACACAGCAAGCATGTCATTAAGGAGAATCACCTTTTATTCAAAACATACACAGGCACACACACATACACACAATTTTATAGACACTTTGAGGTTGTAATCTAAAGCTGGCTTTTGTATGTCATGGAAAGGTTGTCGGCTTGGACACCATGAAGAGGTGTTGGAACTTTTAGGAGGGGATACCTAGTGGAAGCATTTGGGTTATTATGAGATTCATTCACAGAAGACATGAATGTAGTTTTGCGGGAGCACATTTATCTTCCAAATAAGTAATTTATTATTATAAGATTATTTATTCCCAGTCCTCAGAGAACTTATTTTCTATCTCACCACCAATCTCAGCTACTTTCTCTCTTTCTCTTTGTCTCTATCTCTACCATGTTGCCACCTTCCATATTTCGATATTTTGATGTAGTCAGGGGTCTTCACCAGAGCCCAGTAGATCCTGTGAACATTCTCTTGACGCTTCAGGACTCATTTGTTTTAAATGTACCCATGAAACATCAATATTGGTGAGACAACAGAGAATTAACTAACATGGAGTAGTTCTAAAAACTGTTAAAATACTTAGATGTCACGACAATCACAGCTGGCATGGAATATTACTTAGGAAAGAGTTTGGTTCTACAATTGATCTTTTTCTCCATCTGTAGGCTTCCCCTTAAGACATTAAAACATCAACTAAACTATTAGGTTTTCAACCTTTAGGAAAGGCTTCTCTTGCATCTTAATTATATTTTTATAAAGTATGAAATAATGAAATGGAGGGCTCCCCTCTTGATGCTTCCTTTTTGCTCAGTAAGGCTATAAGACTTGAGAGGTGCTGTTTGCAATGCTTCATTTCTGACTCTTATCACTGTTGTGATGGCGTGCTAGCAGCCATCTTTGTGATATTCATGTTGCTAACAGAAGACAGTGGGACCAGTTTTCTTCTTTAGGAAGTGAGAATGGTATTAAACAATGATGTCTCCATTCTGTGGTACTCAGCAAAAAAATTGAGGAATAGAGGGAACCCAATGATTTCCATCAAAGCAAAAGACTAAGGCTGAGAAACAGAGCTGTTTCCTTGGAAACTAGGTAATATTGATTTGTGTGTGTTGTATTTTTACATTTGTTGTAGAAGAAGGAGCCACAATCCAAAGAATGCAGACCAATCTCTAGAAAATGAAGAAGTCGAAGAAAAGAGACTCTTCTTTGAGGTTCCCAGAAAATATGCAGCCCCACAGATAACTTGATTTTAAATTTTTGACCTTTAGAACTGTGCAAGAAGAAAAATGTTTAAGACACAATGTTTATGGCAATTTGTTTACAGAACACACCAGAAGCTAATATAGCATCTAGTGAGGCCATCCTTTTTTTTTTTGTTTGTTTGTTTTGTTTTTTTGTTTTTCTTGGTTAAGTACATTTTAAAAATTTATTTATTTTTAGTTTTAAAATTATTTTCTCACACATTACATTCCAACCACAACCTCTCCTTTCTTCCCTCACAATACCCCCAGTTCCCCTCTCCCCAGATTCACTAGTCTTCTGTTTCTCTTTGAGGGTTTGTGCTCAATCATATTGAGTTTGAAGGGTGGTAGTAAATATTTTCATTTTTAAAAAAATTTTATTTTTTCATTTAAACAATGTCATCTCCATCAATGTATCCCCCTTCCCTGCTCCCCCTCCCAAACCCTCCCAGCCAGCCTCAGCCTTGCCTCTCCCCATTCACCCATCCCTTCCCACCAAAGGGTGAGCGAGAAGTCCCAAGGTGGGCCAGCCCAGCATCTTAAATCACACTATGCAGAATCGTCTCATGTCCTGAGGAAGACCCAGAAATTTCACCCTTATGCTCTGCAGCACAGAGCTCCCCATAGCCCTACTGGGGCAAGTCCTACATACAACAATCTCACCTTTGGATCTCTAGAAGTTTTCCTATTACCTGGCATATAAAAATAAATCAGCTAAATCAGCATTTTTCTATGACTGATTTTTTAGATCCCTTGAAGAACAGATAATTGTCTAAGAATGATATGGAAAGTCATTGATAAACTACATCACCAATAACATCTTTGAGGAATGAAGGCCTCAGTTTCTGATTGGCACACTTGGAAAGTGGCCTAAGTCTTCTCAACCTTGGTTTCTGCACTAAACTATCAACTACTGTCTGTGGTAGTTCTGAAAATTAAGGACATGAGGAAATACCTTATTCTTCTTCAGGAATCTAGAATGGAAATATGATGGAGTCTTGGTGTATTGTCAATTTTACTCATTATTGTATCTTCCCATTTGTCACAGTCGTGATTTGGTGATATTCTCTTATTCAGTGAAAGGTGAAGATATGTCAGAGAAGGTAATAACCACTGGCCAGGGGATACTCTGAGTAGCTTGTTATACCTTTATTTTTTCTTCATTTTGATTTTGTTGAGTGCTGAAATTACAGGTGAATGTCAGAAGATAAATAACTTTCATAAAGGGTTATGCTTGTCTGTATAGGCAATGGAACATGTTTTCACCTCAGGGGTCAGCTGCAAAACGCCAATAGCACTGTTGTCACATGGGCCAACTGGCTCTTGGATTGATGCAGTGGCAGTGGGTCAAAGGCATGACAAATCAATCAGTGCTTCTGGCCTCACTGTTCTGCCTTCCCTATCATCATATGCTATGCTGAATCTCTTATTATTTCTGTAATTTGGGCTGTGACTCAATGAGAAACATGGGGGGAAAAACAGAACGAGAGAAACAAAAATGCTTTCAGTACCCTCTAGAAATATAAGGTCTGTGCTAGAAAGAGGGTACATGGAAAAGGGAAGGAGATACATGCTGGAGTTTTACCTGTGGATCTGTTGATTGTGGTTTCCTGGTCTCTCTCTGGTCTCTGACTGTTTATTTCTACTTGCTTACTATACCATCACTGTTATATGTCAAAGTGGAGCTATACCCCTGCAACTACTCTGTCCTATTCAGTTCCTGCCCCCCTCCAAGCCAAAGTGTGGCCTGATTTCTCTTCCCATTTAGCTTTGCTCCTTTATTTCTGCTATTCTTCATTGATCAGCTTCCCTACTTAGAAACATTGGGGTTAAGGGTCTATTACTGTGATGAAACACTACGACTCATCAAATAGTTTATTTGGCATACAGTTCCGGAAAGGTAGAATCCTTGGTGGTAGAGTAGAGGCAACAGGTGGCAGGCACTGGATACTGAGACCAGAAGTGGAGGACTCATGTCTTGAACCTGAGCAGCAAGTAGGGAAAGCACACAGAGACTGGCACGAGGCTTTGAAATCCCAAAACCAGCCTCCAGTAACTTACCTTTTCTAACGTGTCCACTCCTCCTACTCCGCAACAGCATTTTCAAATGGGAACCACTGAATATTCAAATACCCAAGACTGGGAGAGTGTGGTGGGTTGTGGCATCTTGTTCACACTACCACAGTCTCTCCAAGGTCATTTCTGTGTCTGTACTCTCTGTTCTAATGTGGAATATAGTTTGCATGTGTGTCTGGCCTCTTCTAAGGACTCTTGAACAGTCTAGAGAAAGACCTTTTCTTGTCACCTTCACTATTCAATGGCCAAATTCTCAAATTCAAACATACCTGGTAGAGGGAATCTTGTAGAAATTTCTGCAGTAGCAGTGATATAAGTACTCTTAGCTTGGGATTATAACTTAACATGAATTTGAGCAGTGACTAATAGAGCTACTTTTTCAGGATCTGAATAGAATGAAATACTAATAGAAGACTATCAACTTATATTGTTACAAAGACCATTATTCATTTGTTCTCAAAATGTAATACAAGCAATATTTTAAAAGCTACCTACAAGTTATGTCCTACTTTTCCATTCACAAGTATTTTTACTGCATTCAACACATTAACAACTGTCTACTGGATCCTAAAATTAGGTTTGTAAATCATGTTTGTAAATCATTTCCTCCATAAGAGTCTTATAGGATAGGAAGAGTCAATAAATAATTCACTCATATGTGTACAAATATTTGTAAAATAGTGACTTGAAGTAAGAGTTTAGGAGGCAACAAAAGAAAAAAATCTAATCATGAGCACTACAGAGAAAAGTACTGGCTCAGATTTAGATACATAGGATTCAAAGTCAAGTTCTGGATCTTATCAGACGCATCAGTACAGGAAGGCAAACTTCCAAAGACTTAATTCAATTCTCTGTGAAATGGAAGATACATCACTGCCTATTTCACAGGGCTATTTTGTTGTTCCACTAAATTACTGGTGTTAGTCACCAAAAGTTGCTGAGATGATCTTGATATTATCATCTATTTAAGTCACTATACATTTTCAGATGTTAAAGAGACACCAGGTCATTTCTGTAGTGAGAAGGTAGCTTGTTCTTTTGTGTGGAGAAGGAGTAAATAAATGATTGAGGGAGAGGATATTTGTGGAACAAGGAGTCAAATATAACACTCTTGTCAAGTAACTGACGTTTGGTGCATTGACTTCATGAAATGCTCTTGGTGAGATCTCCATGGGGAAGCTGGCTCAGAAGTCCTCACGAAGGTCAAGTTTAAGATCCTATTCCATTAAAATATGGCTTAGATGTGTGGATTCTAACATTCAAACACGTATGCTGGACTTTAGCCTTCATTATTGCTACCATGATCCTCAATGAAAAGATACCTTTGCAGAGGAAAAAGGATACTCTCAAAGCTGTTTTCTGCTTCAAGACAATCAAGTAGCCTAGCTGGGCTGTAAAGTCCATATGTGTGTTACTATGAAGCTTATATTTAAGTACTACTTAAGAAATATTTGTGCAGAAAATGCAAAATTCCTATTAATTTAGATATTATATAAATGTACAGCACATCTTAAATGTACACTTACCATCTGGGAGGGAATTTCCAAGTATTTTATATAAATTACTCATTTTGTTCTTATAAAACTGTGAACTATATAACTGTTGTGTGGTAGGGAAAAGGTAAATATATAGTTACTTATCTATCATGATAGTAATAAGGCAGATGAGATTCATATATTTGCTATCTGCCCCTGGGGACTATACTATACCCCTCATAGAACTAGTTATAGATACCAAGACACCAACAAAAGACAGAATTTGTGACCTTAATGACCTAGACATAAATACTAAGTAAACAGTCTAAAAATTGACCTGTAATTCTTTATTTTAGCATTTCATTTGAGAGTGAAAAATACTTACATTCTTACAACAGTATATAAAATCAGAAATTTATCAAAATATAGTTTTGATTTGTACATTTATGTTCCTATCTGTCTCTATTTCATTGCCTCATTTTGTATTTTATAAGGAAAAACAATCACAGTTACTATCTACTTAGCTGTGCTTTGGAAAAATCTAAAAGACTGGTCAATTTCCATGTAATGATTGGCTTGGTCACCAAGGTGTGAGTAATTCATCCTGTTGGTATCCTTACATAACTTCACTTGTTTGGATTACTAGATTTTTACAAAATTCATCTTGCTTTATTTTTTCCAGTTTATTCTATTATTTTTGGAGAAAAGTTTCATTTAATAGAAAAAAGAGAATAAATGTATGAATTGTTGGGATTGGTGCTATGTTTGACTGCACAGATTGTGCCCTGCTCAGAACAGAAGACACCCCTGACATTTTCTGTGATGTGAGCGACATTCCTCTGAGTTTTACAAGGTACAATGTCAATCCATGGGCTTGTGTGAACACTGAAGAATTTGTGGTTGTGGGTGTCTTCTGTATGTGAAGTGTCAGTGTGAGCAGGAGTTGTATTTAAGCATTCATGAGTGCCTGTGTGTGTGTGCGCGCGTATGTGTGAATTCAGGATTTGATGTCTTGATATTTGTACTTGTGATATGTAGTAGGGAAGACATAACAATTATAACTTCCACAAGTTAGACAAGATTGAAGGTAGAGCAGTCATGCATTTCTCTTATCAAGTAAGCAAATACCATGCAGACTTGCTATATGGTGGGTATTATTGGCAAAACACAACATTAGACTACCTGCTGACTCTGCTGAAGTCCTCTAAATTTTTTTCAAATAAAGACACTTCTGCAGTTTGAGAAGCATGATATTATCTCTTCCTATGCAGAAGAATATTTAATGGAATCTTTAGTTCAGAATTTTATACCTACATTTTGGAAATTCATTTGTAAGTTCTTTCTTGCCTGGAGGGGATTTGAATCCTACACTTAGAATTTTTGTATAGCTAGCTTCCTTTAGTAGACATGTGTTTTTAGGTACATCTACACTATGTAATATATCTATAAATGCTTTTCATTGTTGAATAACAGCTCATTGTATTGTTAGGCCACATGTTGTTGCTTTATTTTTTTTTTTAACCAGTTGATGAATGTTTAGAATATTTACACTTTAGGGCTGATGACCACCACATACAAGTGTTATTGTAATGTAAGTAATTTTTTATTCTATTGAGTACATAAATACCCAGGACTAGATCTCATGAGTCATTTGGTAATTTTATAATAATTTTACTGAGCTGCGATGTATATACCACTACACCATTTAAACCTAATAAAATGAATTTAAATTTATATTTCTTAAAATTTCTAATCTTTACTAATAATAAGAATTTTAACTTCCTAATTTTATTGTCCCTACTTATTATTATTGATTTTCTGATGGCAGTCATTTGGGCCAATACACAAACACACTTTCTTGTGGCTTTGATTCACATTTCTTATTGACTAATGACCATCAACATCTTTCTACGGAATTACTGTCTTTTTGTGAATTATTAAAGTGTCTTTTTATATATTTGTCTCTTATAAGACTAGTTTTGATCTACAAGCGTTTCCTGTATATTATCCAAAAATATATAGGGATAAAAAACTTTGAAATACCCCTTTGGCATTATCCAGTATGTTGAACACATCACACACACACACACACACACACACACACACACACACACACACACACTCACACACAGGAGACCTAGATACTTTTTGTATTATACCCTACTAAGTTTGTTATTTTATATATCAAAGAAAGAGAAAAGAAAGTTTGTGGCTGAAGCATGTATGAGAGCCAAGATCGGAATACAATAAACATCCACCTGTCAGTGGGATGCATGAATACATTTCTATATATACATAAAATTGAAATGCACAGTCACTGAATGTATCCATCACACTAAGGGCATAAGAAATATTTCACAAAAATGTTGAAGATCAAAGCCTAATACATGGTTATAAAGTGACTAAATAAATTTATATTAAGTTCAAAATAGTCAAAACTGATCTATGATGTTAGAGTAATCATGAACTTTGGAAAGGAAGAGGGAAAAGCAATTATGAGTGTGAAGGAAACTTATGGATGTTTGTAGTAGTCTAGTTTCTGATCCAATGGACAATACATAACAATACATTGCTGTGTTTTATGTTTGTAATTTGTGAATTTTTAAAAATACATTTTAAAGCTTCGGTTAAAGGCTTTGATTAAAAAATCAACACTGGGGCTTACTGCTGTTATCTGAGCATATATCCTGGCTCAGTTGCTTCTTAGGAATTGAACAGTGACTATGTGGATAGCCAGTTCATTTTAATGATAGTTGCTATTTCCCAAGTGCTTGAAAATATTTTATTACTCAAGAAAAGCTTTAAAAAGTCTTTATATTTATATGTACTTAAAGAATATTGCCTAGTATAATTTAAGAAAGATTAAAAATTTACTTTGATTTGATAGAAAGCATAAATGTTGTCATGCTTAATAAGTATTGAGTTATGGCCTAGAACGTGGTAGGCATGAGAAATATTTGCTTTGATCAATTTTACAATTATGCTATTGATTCATCTGTCCAGAGTCTTATAAAAATAATATTTAGGTTTTTAAACTGTATGTTTTTGCTTTATTTTTCTAATAGAACATTCTGGTCCTCACACTCTGTTGAAATAAAATGCTAAACATTTCTGCTTATGGATACAAACAATTTCATGTTATCTAGCATTGATGCATCTAGAACAAATCTTGCCCTGTTCCAGCTTCAGACCATCTGATGCCTCCCTCTTTTCTCTTGGATTATGTCCAAATGTCTGAAAATGAAATGACATTTCATTGGAAATTATTAAATCATCTCTTCTGAATAGGAGGTACCATATTTCCTTGATGCAGGGTTTGGACCCCATAACTTCATTATCTGTCTTTGACACTTGGGAGTCTTGGCATAGAGAAGCCTTTTCTTCCTCTACATGGGAGGTCAGGGAAAGGGCAACACAGCATTTTTCCACTAATGAAATAACAGTGGGAGAGCAAGCCTATCCAGGAGCTCAACTCTTATTTTTAGCTCAGCTCAAAAGGCTTAGCTTATTTTAGCTAGCCTTGGGACTTCCCACAGCTGTTGGATAGATGCATGTCTTAGTTGCAAATATGCTCAGGTTTCCCAAGTAAATTCAGTCATGATTTTTGAAGAGATGACACTCACCACTAGACCGATGGTAGAACATATGACTAAACACGATTTATCTTGACTTGGTACTTTGACCACATTTGATGGTAAGAAAAAAATGCGCATGAGTTTACCCCTAAAACTGATAATCTAACAATAAATAGAATAATTATTCTTTTGGACTATCAGTTTATTTATCTGTGAACTAAGAATAATATTTCTATCACTAATGTACCACATCTCTGTCACAAAATCAGGTGCTCAAACATATGAGATGTTTGTCCCTGTGGCTAGGGACTTCTGGAAGGGCTTCTTGGAAGTGGATGTACTGTCACAATCTTACTTTGGGCTCACTAGCCAACAAGAAAAATATAATATCAAAATGCATCTGTTCTCTGCACAACAGAACTTTTAAATGCCTTAGGCTGGCAGCTTGATCCATGAGGGGTTTTTTTTTTTTTTTTTTTCTGTATTCTAGTTCTGCACTTATTAAGCCTTTACAACTTTTTCTAGTCCTTGTGTATGGAAGCTGGTTCACATCTGGTACTATTGTTCATTTGAAAGGCCAGGGGCAGTGTATTAGGGAGAGAAGTGTTTAAATGGCTTCAGATACAGAATTTTGACGACTTAGACTCCTGCTCATCATTAAATCCAAATGAATACTTTGAGGCACATTCTTTGTGTCTGGTCTTCATTTGTGAGTGAAGTTTACTTACTGATTCAAATTTGTTTACTCCGTTCCACTCCATATATTCATTGGTCTCAAGCTATTAAAATATTTAGTATTTATCATATATTTATTACTTTTAAATAACATTGTCTTCTGTTTGGTCACATAAGTGAATTTCTGATAGAAAGATAAGTAGGTAAATAAGATATCATGAATTCAATGTTCCATTCTCTTTTCAATGCTAACTGTTCACGGTCGATGCCTATATTACAAAACCAATTAGTAAACTTGTGTCAGTCTCATATTGGTGTTACATGAGCCCCTCTCATGGTATTAGCCAGGGTAGGGTCTATTTCAGAAAGATGAATGGCAAGAGAACAAATAGTTATGACACCATTGCAGTGATTGGATGAACATTATAAAACTACCCAAAGAGGTACCCGTAATTATCATTGCTTAAAATGAGGATAGTTGGGACCAGTGATATTGAACCACTTACCAGAGGTCCCAGAGTGAGGAAGAAAGAAAGCAGGTTACTGACAGTTGAATTCCTGAAGTCTATGCCCCGCCCCCAGTAGTAGAGAAATCACAGCTTTATGTCCTGAATTAGATTATTCTTCAAGCCTCGCATTTTTCAAGGTTTAGAGTCCTGATAAAATGTCTTAAGAAAAAAAAATGTTCACTGTGTTTGAATATGTACATCTTAAACATATCTTTCAGTTTAAGATCTTATGTGGAAAGGAATCAACAGCTTTGAGCAGCAGAATCAATTCATCTGCCATGTTCTGCAATATTTCTATAAGCGGAGGAAGTCTGCTGAGCAAAATGTGTTCTGACCTGAAGCCATAATCTTCAGAGCAATTTTCTTTCTAAAAGTAACAAAGATTCCATGTGCTAAGTTAATGTACATTTGAAAACCTATTAAAATTTAAGATGGAGAGCATTTTAAATGGTCTCATCCTGACATCATGGCTCTCAGTTCTGTGAATGTTCTCCATCTGCACAATGTGCATTGGGTTACTTTGTCCATATTGACCCCTGACCATGCTGTGCTGTACTTGGATAGACATTTTTATGTTGGAGAAGATTCCCCATTACTAAGATAAAAAGCCATTTGCAAGACTTCCAGGGGACAACATGGACTTTGGGAACTTACAGGCAAAAGGAAGGGGAGCATTGGAGGGTGACAAACTCAGGAATGCGAGAAGATTTGGTCAGATTGACCCTTCCATGTGGGACTGTTTTCAGGGGTCTATGCCCAGTTAACAAGAACATTTCATATTCTGATCATTGCAACTGTTCTGAAGGTAGGGGGCGTTACCTATTATAATTTATTATGTGACCCGATACCTCCATGCCCCCCCATAGCTTATAGACCCTAAATTCTCATACATGGTCCCCTAAAGGCTCAGCTGTAGTTTGTATAAAGAGAGTTCATATGATTATATCAGTTACAGATAAGCATTTGGCAACTTTATATGAGCAGAATAGATGGGATGTATCATCTGCCACATGAAAGGGGAGCAAACTAGGTTATGTATAAAAAAGAGTGAGTAGGCACTTGAACCCTTTGACACTTTCTTATTGGGTAGAGTGTGGTGAGATAGCCTGAAATGTAATGGAGTTCAAAGAGTTTTGCTTTATTGTTTACTTTTTGATTTTTAATTAGAATCTCATCTACCTGCATTTCTTTTCTATGCCAGGGAATTTCGTTGTGTTCTTCTGATGTCTGCCCACTTTCTTTTTTTGCCTAAGAAATTATTCAGACTTTAATTTACTTGCAGCCAGATGAACCTTAATTTAAAAACCAGGTTGATATGCCACAGGGGCTAGTGGTTCTGGGATGGCCTTGGATTACTCAGTTCTAGAGAGTGGATCAGCCAGAAAGTTTTGTCTGCAGCTTTCAACTTTAAATGCTGTGAGCCAGAGACATGGCTGAGGCTGGGGCTCAGGAAAAGCCAAATAAACTGGAGTCCAAAGAGAGACTGGCACAGATCTGCTGGAGTGTTGTGTTTGTCAGGGTTGCTATGACACCAGGGAGACAATACACATAAATGTTCTTTAATGTATGGGGTGACATAGCTCAGTGGTTTTGGGAACAGTCTATTCAGTCAGTCTCCTTACTTACCTGGATTAAATCTCCTTTCTGTCCATCCTGACTGAGTAATCTTAGGTGGACTAAACTTTCACCCAAGTACTTCTAAAATGCTTTCAATTTTTGACAGTTTCATACAGGTGGAACACATTGTGATCATATTTCTTCTCCTTTTCTCTCTCTCACCCTCCTCCCACCAAGCTTTCTTCTTCCCCCAAAACCTACCTTCAAGTCTTAAACCAGTAAGATAACTTCAGTTTCAGTGGTTTGTATTTATGCTCCATTTTAAACATCTCCTTTCTGATTTTTAATTAAAATATTATACCATTCCCCCTACCTCCTTTTTTCTACTTTTTTAATGTCTGTTCCTAATTTTTCCCAAGTTCATGAGCACATCTTAATTATTGTTACTATACATACCTATATGTGAGAAAATGTATAAACACAACCCATTGAATCCTGGAATTGCTTGCATGTGTATGTTCATAGGGGAGACCCCTTGGTATTGAATCTGGGGTTTCTCAATGAAGTTAACTAATTTTATTTTCCCCAAAACTTCTTAATTGTTTGTAGCTCTTCATCTGGAAGTGGAGCCCTGTGAGCTTTCTCCATCAACATTTAAACTAAACTGTTGTGTTCATGATTGCAATGGCCAAGTGAAGACATAGGAGACAACATTCTGTGGCATTGCTTCCTATTGTCTGGCTCTTAATTCTTCCCTGAGACAATGATATGGTTGCTGCATCACAGTCTAATTTGTTCATTGAATGAGTTAGTGTAGGCCAGACTTCATGATATCTCCTAGAGCTTAGCAGACACCGTTAACCTAATATAACATTTGTTTCTATTAGTGTTTATATAAAGGTATTGTTTGCCTTCCTTCTTACATAGACAACATGATAACTACCGTATAAATGACAAGATAGGGAAAGAGAGATGGCTCAGTTAGTAAAGCATTTATCTTGCATGTAAGACCTGAGTTTGATCGCTAGTACCCACATAAGAAAGGCATATGTGGTCAAATTAATTAGGAATCCAAGTGTTGGGAAGGAACAGATAAGGGATCCTTGAGGGTCAGTGGCCGGCCAGCCTAATTGTAAAGATCCAGGTTAGAGAGATACAATGCCTAAAATATTAAAAAAAAAAAATGGAGAAAAAAGTGGCTGCACTTAATGAATGACATTCTAGGTGATGCTCTGGCTCCATACAAAGATGCCACACGCGCGCCCATGCGCGCGCACAAACACACACACACACACACACACACACACACACACAAATAATTGACTATGATATTGTACTCCATAATTACAGAGCATGCTATATTTTAAACATATTTGTTTAAAGCTAGTTTGGTGGTATAAAAAAACAATAAAATATGTTAAAAAGCAACATTTAAGCTCCTGTCTTATGCCAGGCCCTGGCATATAAACCTTTCTTTAGGAGGTACTAGAAAACGTACGTTGATGTTCAAGACTCCATTTTCCAGAAAAGCACACTGAGAATGGGAAAGTCTGATTATCTTGATCAAGATTTCACCGATTGCATGTGGTAGACTCTACTATGTTCAAACCAAATCCAAGACTGATTGAGCTCATGTTGGGAAGTTTATTGCTGGAACCCCCATGCACAGTCAAATATACATGTGACAAATCTGTGTAGGGCTTGTTTACTTTCTCATAGAAAGCCATACTTGGTAGATAGCTCCCCTTTTCTCTCTTTATTTGGACATGAACTCAGGATCACAGGGTTAGGCAGCTGTGACAGTCCAAAGAAGTATGGAAAAACATGGACACGAGGTAGCAGGTATGAGATTCAGAGGGCTATTTGTTGCTCAAGATAAAGGACAGACATGGGAGCCTTGATGGATTTCAGAAACTCTTGCTGCAGGGAAGCAGTTTATTATAACTGCTAATAAAAAGAGTCACTTTATACAAATCAGTCACTAGACGATATACACAAGGAACTTCAAGGGCACCCAGAACTGAACCTTGTGCAGGGTTATAATGTGTCATGGAAATGCTGCCCATTCAAAAAGAAAAAAAAAAGCCCCACATTTTCTGGTTGATATAGCAACATTGTTCTAATGTTTCTAGGCCAATTGATTCTAGAAAACTTTTTTTCTCGGTTGTATCACTTCCTATATGTTAAAATTAAATCATGTCATACACCTTTAATCCCAGCACTCAGGAAGCAGAAGCAGGCAGATCTCTGTGAGACCAGTCTGGTCTACAGAGCTAGTTTCAGAATATGTAGGGCTGTTACACAGAGAAACACTGTCTCGGAAAAAAAAAAATCCCTGAAAATCAGGAAATAATAAGTAGTCTTTATCATTTAGTGATTGGTGGTTCAACTCATCAGTAGAGGAAAGAAAAGCAATACGTGGATCACTTCTCCAAACACATTCCAAAGAATACTAAAATGCTAAATATTGCTTGTCTTTAATAATGCAATTGCCAGTCAATTTGCCTTCAGTGATATAATGTAAGCTACCAAGAAACCAAAATCCAAAGGAAGGGTCATCCTGCTTTTTAATTTATTGATGATATGCTGGCCCTGAAGTCACAATCCTTCTATTCTGCCTTATCCTCATGAGTGCATGAGTGTCAGAATTTCAGTCAAGCATTAGCATTAACATATTTCATTCTCTCTCTCTCTCTCTCTCTCTCTCTCTCTCTCTCTCTCTCTCTCTCTCATTCATGCTGATAATTATATTCAGGTATTTGGGAGTTCCAGGCAAGAAGTACTCTATCACTTTATACTCTCATATAGTTGACTTCAAGGACAGGTTGATTTAATAACTTGTAAGCATAGTTCTGGTTAGCAAACCCACAGGTCTTTCAGTGTTTAGAAAGATATTCTGGAGATTATGTTGCAAAGGATACATACATTCTCTCTTCTTAAATATAATTTTCTTTGTATCACCATTGTCCTTCTGCTCAGAGCTGAAGTGCCCATCACATTGGGGGAGAAAAATTTCTAGTTTTGCATTGACAAAATTATTAAGTTCTTGACACATGATAAACATTAGGGTAGGAACTACATTGGAAGCTGCACAATAACTGTACACCAAACCTTCTTGAACTCTGATGTCAAGGTCCTGATGACCCTCTTGACACCAGCCTTGCTTAAAATCTCCTCCTTTCCAGTATCGAGGTCCTGTCACTTGTTGTCACTGTCTACCTGGTTCTTGTCTGTATCTTTTGCTCTCATTTAACAAATATTAATTGAAAACTTACTTTGGACCAAATATCTTTGAAATGTATGAGTAGAAAAATATTCTTATACTCTACCAGCAAATTCTATCATGATTGAGCATTTCTGTATCTTTAAAATATATTATTTTACGTCTTTACTTTTCCCATAAATACTTTTTTCCATGTGTATGGTAAACATTTCATATCCCCCAAGACTCCTTTAAGTGGGTTTTTCTCTCAAGAAGTTGCCCCTTCCTTCTTCCTCATGTTTTTTGAGTGTGTCTTCATCTTAATCATATCCTAGATGCATCACACTCAAGTGTATGAGGTCCCCATGGGACAAGATTGCAGTTTTACAGTGTGCTATGGTGGTGATGATTATTATTCACATCATATATACTTAGCTGTAACATAAAAGCAAGGAGGATGTTTAATGTGTTGAGTTTCTGACTGAAGCACATGTATAAAAGCCTGAAATGCTTTAACACATGATCAGTTATGTCACCTTCATTTTAGGGCTGCTTCCAAAGACTGTGTCTCACACTCAGTTTAGATAACATGTGAGACTTGTGGACATTTCAACAAAATTCACTAACCTTCATTACAACTCTGCATAGAATCCTCAGAGATTTACATTTGTTGACATTGAAACAAAGGAATAAGCATCCAGTGATACAGAGGTAAGAGGAAATCTACAAAACTGTATGGGATGCAGTCTTTAGCAACAATTTATCCCTTTATTCTGGACCAGATTCTACAATGTGCTGTTGTTACTCAGAATGTAAGGACAGAATGTGACTCATTTCTGAAATATTAGAGCCTACTGTGTTGTGGGTGTTTTGTAACTGTCTAATGAATAACTGGAACATTAGTAAATCAACAGGGTTAATAAATATTTATTAAAATGACCAGCTCATAAGCACCATGCCTGAATCATCACAATGCTTTATGATCTATACACTAAACCAAAGGCATTCAAGTGACTGCTGCAAACTATAATCAATTTTTTATGAAAATTTCTGATGCCAAAGAAAATGAGCTGCCAAGGAGAAAATATGCTTATTGTATGAAATATTAAATGAAAAGGTTGTATTGAAAAAACAAAAAAATGCTCTGACCAAGTTGAAGAGACATAATTTTCTTGGACTAAGCATTTTACTATTAAAACAAAAAGTTTATTGTCTAATCAAATGTTTTTTGAAAAATAGTTTGGTTTTGTGTCAAATAGAAAGCCTACCACACAAAGTGAAGTTTTCACTAATTAAATCAAAGTATGTCTGAAAGATCTACTGGGCCTCCGTACATTAGCTAGCTTATGGGGTACAAATATCTATGAAGTGTGTGCTGAGAACAGAGACCAGTGGGTAATATTTGAGTTCATATCCCCAGCAAAGACATGAGAAGGCTGGGCTTGACCTCCACATGTACCTATAACTCCATTGCTGAGTGGGTCAGGAGATGGAGGAACTCTGGAGCTTGTCAGTCACTAGTCTAGCTTCAAGCTCAGGGAGAGATCCTGTTTCAGCAGGAAAAGGTTAAGACCCCTGACATCCTTCTTTCATCACCATGTGTAACCTCATTTATTTCTCTATCCTCATATAGAACACACACACACACACACACACACACACACACACACACACACACACACACACACACACACACTTATTGAAGCAGTCCCTTTTCTTTAAAGAGAGTTTTAGAATAACTCAGTTGCCTCTACAATTGACTAAAATTTGGATTAATTAAGAGATAGTCAAAGAAGTGATTGAAAGCAATGAGTTTTATTTCAAATTTAAGTAATATCCTTTAAGCTTTGCATATGCTGAGTATTTATCTTGTTACAGATATTGAGATAAGGAGATAATTCCTTGGACATAGTGGATACCTGATGAGAATTTATTGATGAATGAATGAGTGCTGAAAGAAGGAAATTGTAAATCATTCTTTATGAGCTGGGGATATAGCTCAGTGGTAGAGAGTTTGCTGAACATTGGTAAGCTCTATGTTCAGTACCTAGTATCAAAACTTCTCTTGCCTTTTTGACAGTGAAGATTTGAAAGAAAGTGCATGATTCGGAAACAGTGTGAAACAAATTATTTTTGATTGAATGGAAAGTTTAGGAAGACTTGAGGTTTAAACTGAAATCCATTTTTAATATATTGATTTTTCCAAGAAAGATGACCATTTTAGGCAGAGTAAATAGGCACCTAAATGTGAGACAGAACATTGTAGAATATGTAATTCTCTGAGTTTGGCTGGGTAACAGTTGTGGAAAATTATGACAGAGGTTGGAGCTTTGAGAAAGAGCCAGGAGGGAACCAGGTGTGAAAAACATGTCAGTTCCAAGCATAAATTCATTTAAAGATATCCATGCATAGAATAGTTACTCAAAAAGTCTGAATGCTTATTATAAGATTAAACATGCTTACACCATGACCTATACCCTAGTGTTTGCTGAGAAATAAAAACACTTATGTTCCCACCAAACTCTACATGTGAATGTTTATAACAGCTGTGTTCTTAATCTACACAAACCATTATAAGTAGTCAAATAATCTTCCAGAGTTGAATAGATAAAGGTGGTTTATCTATGGAATGGAAAACTCTTCAGAAACAAAAAAATTAATAAAAAAAGTTTCCAGAGAGCAAATAAAAACAGTGACCTGGTTCTATAATAGAATGAAAGAAGTCAGCTTCAAAAGTTATACACTGGATGCGTACAGTATTCGTTTTTAAATAAAACTTTAGTTACAGAAAACATAGTAACAGGTTGCTAGGGATTAAGAGTGGAAAAAAGGCTGATTCTAAAGGCAAAGTGAAAGCAGTTTTTGAAGTGATGAAACACTTTGTGACATTGATTCGGGCAGTGGTTCTGTGGATCTATGTAATATTTTCAAATGCATAAAACTATATTTGCACAAAAGTTAATTTTACTCATGACAAATTGAAAACCAAAATTAACTAGTGCATGTGAATGAGATGCAGCTTGCTACAGGGGCTTTCTAAACTTTTAGACTGCATAGAATCACTTCTATTTCTTTAACACACAGCATCATGAACATTAATTCCAGTAGGAACAACATTCTTGTTGCCAAATAACATATTCTGTTTCTCCTTCATGATTTTTCATTAGGTCATTCATATTTTCTCTCTAAAATGATACATGTTGTACCATGTACTTTTAATTGACACACTATGTGTATTAAGCTACCTCACTGAAAATCTTTATGGAGATACAAATGTATTCTCTTTTGGTGGAAAATGTTAGATTTATAATTTGCCATATTATATGCTTAAATTGAATGAGGATCCACAGGGAAACAGCATGGGAATGTGGTTGGAACTTCCCGCCAATGTGCCTGTTGCAGTTGGCTGGAATATGAAGACTTTCGTAGTTCTTTAACTGTGGCCTCCTGTGAGCCCTGGGTTTCAAGTCCAGGAATTACACTTGCTTTTAAGCCTTAATATAACTGTCTACTTTGTGAAGATTTTTTTTTTTCTTAATTGTGGGGCAATAGAGAATCATGATGTATATAGGTGGGGAATCCGAAGCCCAGTGGGGCCAATTCTCTTTATATGTGCAGACCACAATAAAACATAGCCCCCGAGATGCCTGGAAGTGTTCTGTGTACGCTATGAGCTGATCTCTTAGTTTAGCTCGTTAGTTTTTATCCCAAGGCAACTGGATTTGATTCTCTTGGGTTTGTTAAAAGCCCTAGAAGTTGACTAATTCATTGGCTACATGAGTCATAAAAATACAATAACTCAACATGGCTTTTCGTCCTATTTGTTTTATTCATTGGCTGGTGCTTCTTCATGTAAAATTTGTGTGTAAGAGAGAAGAAACCACTGAAATTGCTTGCATGACGTTTAGTAATGATGATTTTGGGAACGTGGCAAAGGCCTGTTTCCTTTCTTCTGGTGTGGATCTGTGCTTTCAGCTGTTCCACTGTGGTGTGCACACGGGATCAGACATACTCTCTTGCCAGTTTTCTGTATCACTATGGAACTTTCCAGATTTCTTTCTTGAGCTCTTAACAGTGGAGACGTAGCTTGGATTTAAATTTTGAAGGAGCATCTGGCTCAAGTGCCAACACCTTTGCCCTAGGGTAGCTTATCTTAGTAGCCCAGGAGTCCGAAACTTAACCTGACTGTATAATTGCCCTAGGCTATTATAGAATTTTGAGAAAGTACATTTTCCTTTCATGAGTTCATTTTTTTGCCCCTGGAAAACGAAGGATTGCTAGCTGCCTGATGCATGCAATTCTGTTTTCCAACCTGAGCCCATGAAGACGGCTTACTTTCTCCATTTCAGAATCTTTGTCTCAGCCATTTCAGAGCACTACAGCTGGGATCCTAGTTGCTGACACACAGTTATTAACATACGTTTGACACCGGAACACTCTTTGTTAAATGAAAGATGAACAATGTCAATTGGCAACTATGCTGAAACTGACAACCTTCTCTCTCATATTTTCTGATGTTAGCATCTTGATTTTTTTCTTGCTTCTCCTTTTTGTATGTTCTTGGAACCATGATATAATCTCTGTGTCTTTTCTCATTTAATGGTAGTCATTATGAAAACCGGTACCCAAAGGTCCATTTCTTTGGTCTAAATTCTTTAGATATGAACATGAATAAATCAGGGTCTGATCAGCTACCCTGTTAAACATATTATTTACAAGTATGTGCATGTGTGTGCGTGTATGCATGTGCATGTGCGTGTGTGTGTAAGAAATACAGAAAGAGAGAGAGGAGGGAATAAAATTCTGCATACAAGTGTCTAGAATTCTATGCAGAGATCAGAGGACAACCCTGTGTAGTTATGTCCTTTCCTTCCCTGTGGACTCTAGCGGTGGAGTACAGATGGCAAAGCCTTGTAAGAGAAGAGTTTTCAGCTGCTTAATAATCCTACTGGCCTTAAATCCTCTTCTGTAATCTATGTACATCTATCAATTTGGTTTCTCTAGAGAACCCCCACAAACACAGGAACTATATTAAATATGTATTATTCTGCTTCTCTGTCTTCGCAACATCTCAATCCCCATAGCTCCCAGAGCTGAACACCTACTCATTTCTACTTTGAGGATGTCTGAGCCAAGTCTAATTTCACTGCAATTGATATTTTATTATTTCTGCTTTTTGTCAATGGGAATTAGTGTGTGAGATATTGTCATCTAGGATTCCTCTCAAATAAAAAGTTTTGTAGAAAGAGGTTTCTGGCCCAGACTTTCGTGCCTACCCTCACGGTTTGGACCCATAGACTGACAGACCCACAGAGACACACAGACGCTTACAACAGTTTTAGGCTGATTGGCCTAAGGCCCAGGCATATCACTTTCTAACTCTTTACCCTTAACTAACCCATGACTCTTACCCTGTTCAGCCATTCGGCTCGGTACCTTTTCTCAGAGCAGCATAGTTGTCCTCTGCATGTTCTGGCTTCTCTCTGGCACCAGGGCAACTAGAGGTCCAGACCCACAGACCTGGAGCCCCAGACCACTTAGCTACTCACAGCTGATTAGGCCCCCAGAAATGACTCAAATACTTCTATTAGCTTCATACTGTTTGGCCTATGATTTAGGCACATTGCTAGCTAGCTCTTTCATCTTAATTCAACCCATTTTCATTAACCTGTCCTGCCATGTGGCCCATGGCTCACCTGTGTTCCTTACATGTTTCTTCTTGGGTGGATGGCTGGGTCTGATCTACCTCTGCCCCTCTACTACCTATGCTCTGATTTCCCCTCCTTTTCCTATGGTGCCTGTCATGGCCAAAACAGTCCTTTATTTAAAGATTGATATGTATAGCATACAGAAAGACATCAAAGTTTCTTTTAATTAAAGAGTGAAGGAGAAGTCAAAGTAGAGAAGGAGTGGGCGAATGAAAGCAAGAGTGAGAGAGTTCATGCTTGTTTCTTTAAGTAAAATCTTTCTTCCTGAAAAACAAATGCATCCCCTAGGCTACTGCCCCAATCTCACTGAGGCTTTCTTATTAATATAAGAAATTTGTTTCATGGTTAATGAAGATTTGTTTCAGCAATCATTTATAAGATGATATGCAATAAAGAAAAGACTATAAGAAGCCCATTAATACATCTCCTCAATTAAAAAATTTGTTGACTTCATCCCAGTATATAGATGTGTATGTAGGTTTCAGCCAACTGTACTGTTATTCACAAATGTTGCTCTAAACCTTTAAGGCTGATGGTCATCTTTTTAATTACTTCCTTTATAGATCCCATAGTCTTCTTTGCTTTTTGGGCAGAATATCAAGATGAAAATGATGTTGAAAATGAATAATACTAAACAATGTAGGTCTGTATCTCCTCTTAGACTATCAGCAGACCTCACATTTACAAGCACTAATTTTGAAACCTTTATGCATGCTTGCATGTATGAATATCTCTGTTTATCATCTCTTTCTTTCTCTATTATTTAACTATCTGTCTGCCTGCCTGCCCATCTATCTGTCTGTCTGTCTGTCTGCCTGCCTGTCTGCCTATTTATCTGTCCCTCCTGTCAGCTTTCTTTTTTGTAAGTCACTGGTATCAAAATAGTGAGCAGGCATATTCTAAATAAACTTATCACATATGTTTATATTTGTCACAATCTCCTGCTGTTCCCAGATATTCCTCTTAACTTTCATTGTTAACTTCAAATAATAGATATCACTCCTGCTGTTCACATAAACAGCCTGAGAATTAGCTATGGTGAAAAAATGCTGTGGGTTTTTGGCCTGTATCAGCCACAGTTCTGGGATTCTATTCACAGTGGTCTGTTTATTAAACATCTCTATTATTGTTCTGTTTCTGCCTACTAAATATTAATAATTTTATAAAAGGGAGGAGGATATGATCCTCATTTCTTTTTCCTTTAAAGTGCCATTGAGATTCAAATTATTAAATGTGAGTAGGTACCATGTACGAGAACCTAGAGCTTCAGAGGTCATGTGTGTCAGGAATGGAGGTAGATATTATGCTGGGGAACTTGAGAACTGTTTTGAGCAATGCAATGATGATGGTAAACTAGTAGCTATTAACACCATACCCCTCATTGTGGAAAAAAGGGAGAGAAATTTCTTCCCAAGAAATACCAGCTTTTCCTTTCAACCTTCAGCTGTGTAATTGATGATAGAAATAATTATCAAAGGATTTGGAAGCAGCCAACATTCATAGAAGTATCTTTACTAAAAGGAATTCCATCATAATCCATGTTAGACCTAATCCCTGAGTGCTTGTGATGCCAATTACTGCCACCTGCCCTGTCTTGTCTCAGTTACAGCACCCCAGAGAGTATTGCACTTAAGGTTCTGTCAAAAATGTCAGCTCTGCTTCTGAGGCCAGATGCAATAACTTCACTTGAAGACGGCTGGGGCTTGGTCTCATGCGAAAAGCAACATTAAATCTTCCTGTGGACTAAGCAAGTGCTGCCACTTCCGCACTCTGCAGCTTACACAGGGAGGGTGAGTGTTCTCCTTGAAAAAGAATGTGCCAGATGCTCTTCCAGATGTTGGAGATAGGTTATTTCATTTAATCCTCTACACCTGAAAGCTTATTTATCATCATTCCCAATTTACTCATGGGAATGTAGAGGCGCCAGGTCACTTATGTGGGCAAAGATTTTATCACAGTTATCCTCACTCAATACACCAGTACTTCGTCTTTCTCATAATAAACAGCAGAAGATTGTTTCTGTTTATGTTGAATTGATTATTAGAAATAATGTTTCTCTATATAACATGTATATGTTTTGTTTCCACTCTCATGCCTATAATAAGCCTCCTGTCATGGAAACCGATTGGAATCATCTGACACCATGGTTTTTACAATGCAACCCATAGAAACAGCATTGACATAAGAACATGTGTCACTAAAAAGAACTGAAAATTTAAATTTATATGTATAAGGGGTGGGATCAGACTGTGTTCCTCTGTGGGGACTGGCACCTTTGAGCCCATTCCCTGCAGAGGAACACCTCACCAGTCTTGACTTTGGGCTAAATAAATCGGACTTGCCTGGAGTGGATGTGCCATGCTGAGCTGACCCACCTTGGGACTTCTTGCCTTTCTGGGGGAGGGGATGGAAGGATGGGAGGGTCAAAGCTGAAGGCTGACTGGGAGGGATTCAGAGGAGGGAAGAGAAGGGGAACAGGGGGATACATGGATAAAAAAGACTTTTTATAAAAAAAATTAATAAATTGAAGAAAAAAAGAATAAAATAAAATATAAGATAAAACATAAGTTTTAATCAAAAGAACAGTTGAAAAGCACGTGTCTGTGGCCACACTGGAAACAGTGGCACTCTTCTCCCAAACCCAGTGGGTACAGTTTCAAGTTACTTTTGCAAACCCAACAGATTAGGAAGCATACATACCTATGAGCAAATTCTAAACTCAGTTTCAACTCAGTCATTAATTGAAGTTCTACAGTTTGCCTTTCAAAGTATCTCTACACTTCCATTGATCCTTTTTTCTTCAATTATTTTCCAAAAAATTTTGATTAACAGATATTAGCTTATCATACACTGAGTTGTGAGGTTAAATAATGTTATTTCGTTTCTAAAGTTATCTGTGATCAAATCAAGGTAAATGAAGTTTCCATATCCTGATTTGTCATGGTTAGTGTTAATTGTCAACTTGACATGATCAGTTCAGTGATGGGCCTCTGGTCATGTGTTGGAGAATGTATTGTATTAATTGAGGTGGGATGAGCTGTCTGTCTACTATGGGAAGCACCATTCTCCATCTGGGTTTATAGACTGTCTAAATCAAAAAAGTTGAGCTGCGTAGTAGCATGCACTTATCTCTTCCTGCTTCTTGAATATAGATGTGATGTGAGAAGATGCTTAAAAAGCTTGCTAGCTTGAACTTGCTGTGCACAATGTCCTGTACCCTTAAACCTTGAGCTGGAATAAACCTTCATTGAAATGTGAAGACTTCATTGAAAAGTGGAGACTTCATTGAAAAGTGTCTGTTCACATTTCTTGCCCATTTTCTTTTTTGGTTGTATTCTAAACTTTCAGGTATTGACCTTAAACATTGTAGACATTTCCCTTCTGTCAGATAAGTTTTTGATTACTTTTGTTCATTGGTATATTGCCCCTTTACCTTGTTGCTTGTTTCCTTGCTGAGCAGATATTTCTGTTGGATTTAAACCCATCTATTTTGGTTTCTAGTATTTAGGGGTCTTATGCAGAACTTGATCCCAATATCTTGAAGTATTTGTACTATGTTTTCTTCCTGTAGTTCATATGTCTAAATTTAAATCTTTGATGTTTTTATATTGAAACTATCTTATAGACTGAAATATAAGGCTCACTTCCATTTTCTGCGTATGTGTGTGTTTGTGCAGTGTTATTAGTAGGCTAAATGAAGTAGCTGTCCTTTCCTATCTACATTTGCTTCCCCCATCAAAAATAAGTTGGTTGTAGACTCATAGTTCTATTTATGGATCCTTCATGTTCTATTGACTTATGTGTTGATTTTTTTGTGCAAACTCCATGTTGTTTGATTACTAGTATGGTAGGATAATCTGAAGTCAGGTAGTATGATGGCTTCAGATTTGTAATTTATTGCTCAAGAATGCTCTAGCTCTTCTTTTATCCCCTTCCATATCCATTTTAGAAGCTTTTTTTACCTAGCCCAATCTCTACCTGTGGAGCTATTGGCAGATGATAGTTGCTGAAGGAAGAGGTAAAATGAAGCAATTTTCATGATGGATGTGGCTTCTGTAAGACTGTCCATGCTTCTGTGGATAGACTTACACCTATGTGGTGACTAGACCATTTCTGTGGCCTGTGTCCTATCTAAGTTTGGCTGAGAAGCGTTAAGTGTTGTGGGAAATGGATGTTCATGCAAACAAGCATTATACCAGCCTTGAAAGTAATCATTCATTCATGTATGCACATTAGCCTCAGTACTCCTCTTTGCTGATACTTAAAAATTAATTGGGTATAATTCAATGATTTGTTATTCAATCCTGGGCCTTTCTTAAATGGGGAAATTTTTATTACTGATTCTCTTTCCTATTGGTTTACTTTGTGATTTATGTAATTCAGTTATAGAAAGAAATAAATATTGCAAAAGGTATTCACTTCCCAATTTTTTTATTTGTGTAATTGTTCATAATATTCTTTAATGATGTTTTGTATTTTTTTGGCACTGGTTGTAAAGAATGAGAATTTTTTCTTACTTTTTAGTGCCTTTTTTTTTGCGCTAACTAAAAGTTTGTATGCATGTCATTTATTAAAAACCCTTCATTGTCTTGATCTTTTGTATTGATTTTTAGTCTCTTTATTTTTTCTACTATAATCTTAGTCATTTACAACTTTATTCTTTTATGGTTTGATGCGCCTTTTTTTCCCCTAGTTCTTTGAGATGCATTGTTAATTTATTTATTTAAAATATTTCTATTATTTGAAATAATTTTGTATTTTTGATGTACATCTTTTATGCTCTCTTCATAATAAACTTCTCTCTTCCTATCACTGCCTTTGTACTTGCTTGAAAGCTTTGATGTAATGGATTTCAACCTTAAAACTCTCCTATTTATTTGTTCAAATCTCCATAATTTTATTTTAAATTTTTATGTTATATTTTATATTATTTATATTTTAAATTATTGTTTTATCAATTAAATGTGTTCTTTGGTCACTTCATAAATTCATGTAATACATCCTGGTAATCATGATTCCTCTCATCTCCCTCTCACCATTATTAATCCTTCATCCTCGCGAGTGTCTTTTTCACATACCAGTGTTTTTGTTTGGTTTGAGACTCACTGATGTTTAATCAGGGCCTTTTGAGTGATCATGGATATGGACTATTCAGTGAAGCCTGGTGGACCCTCAGAGTCATCAGTAGACAATAGTTCAACAGAGAGAGGTAAGAACACATGAGACCTTTCCCCATCGATGACTGGCTGTTGACAGGTCCAGCTTTGTGTAGGTCCAGTGAAGGTTACCATTCTCTGCTCTGAACTCATGACTGCAAAATTGCAGTAACATTCCTTGAAAAGTGAAACTTCTCTAACTAATGTTGAAAGTAGCATTTGTCTTTAGATATAAACATAGATTATTAGAAGGTAGTCTGAACTCATGACAGTTCATCTAAAGAACAGATATAAGTTCCTTTGTATTGTCCATGACTTCCCTAGTCACAATTTTTTGGTTATTTATTTTTAGTGGTCATAAAAATACATAATATGAGTTTGATTCTTTTAAATCTAGCTAGACATTATTTGTGTCCCAAAATATAATCTATTTTGGATAATGTTCCATTTGTTAATAAAGTGAACCTGTAATCTAAGGTGTTTGCTGAAATATTCTGTCCTTAGTTTGCTCTATACTATAACTATCTCTTATGTCTTTGATTATATTATTATGATATGTTTGAGTAATCTTTCCATTAATGAATGTGAAGATTTGAAGTTACCTGATTATTATTATTATGTCATCATAACCATCATTATCACCAACATCATTATTATATCTGGTTCTATTTCTTCATTTGGCACTAATCTAACAATACTTTCTAATTATGTCAAATTGAATGCTTTGACATGCACATATCATATGAACTGATCCCTTGCTCATTATATGGTGACCTTCCTTGCCTGTTTAGTTTTTAGATTTAAGTCTATTATGTATGATATAAATAATTTCTGCTTTCTCTTGGTTTTATTTGTATGACATATCCTTTAACATCTATTATATTTTGGACTGCAGATGTCTGTAGAGGTCAGCCTAGGGCAGGGGAAGCTCATCAGTGGGGCCATGTGCTGAGTGTTGTCACTCACTGGCCCCTGGGAAGGTATGAGACTAGGGCCTCCTGCAACCCCAACTGTGTTCTTCTTGAGTGGGGAGGTGAGTTCCCAGAGAGCAGGGACCCACGTTGGGCGCAATCTTACACTGAGGTTTCCAGACCCCTGCCACCAGAGGTCCAAGCCCACAGACCTGCCGTCCCAGAGTGTCTAACTGCCCACCACTGCTTAGGCCCCCCAAAATGACTCAGATGCTTATATTAACTTCATGCTGTTTGACCTGTGGCTCAGGTACATTGCTACCTAGCTCTTTCATCTTAACCTATTTCCATTAATCTGTCCTGCCACGTGGCCTGTGCCTCACCTGTGTTCCTTACATGTTTCTTCTTTGGGTGTCTGGCTCTGGGTCTGACTCTGCCCTCCTCCTACCTATGCTGATTTCCCTGTCTACTTTTTCTGTGGTACCTGTCATGGGCCAAAACAGTCCTTTATTTAGAGATTGATATTCAAAACATACAGAAAGACATTTCCACATAAATTGTCATCACTTTTGATGGAAGTTTCTTGTAGGCAGTATGCATTGAACTTTGTGCTTTTTTTCATTCTCTCACTCTACATCTTTTAATTGGAAGATGTAATCTGTTCACATTCCATTAGTATTGACAAATTTGAACTTGATTCTGTCGTTTAGAATAATTCCTTTGTATTGACATTCTTAGGTTATTTATTCATATGTGTGTGCTTTTGAGTTTTATTAGATTAATATTGTTTGATACTTTGCTACTTCTGCTTTGAGTGTCTGCTATTCTAATGGATTTTGTGCTGTTATGATGAAAATTATTGTTCTTTTGTTTATGGATATTGAACTCTGCTGTTACTCTAATATGGGTTAATTTATATATCAGTTGATAATTTTCTTAAAGAATTTAGAATTCTCTTTATTTTATAGATTTGAGACTTTGACTAAGATATACTGTAGTTTGGACAGTTACTGCTCATGCCTATTTAGTGTCCTGTGGCCATTTGGAGCTTATATATTCAGATATTTCTCAATTTTGGAGTTGTTTCCAGCCATTACCTCAAAGAATGATTTTCTACGCTTGTCATCTGTTCCTCCTCTTCATGTTCCCCATATATTAAAGTATTTGTTTACTTAACCATATGTTCGAGTTCTTCAGGGCTATCATCATTCATTTTTTTCTATTTTTCTTCTTTCTTGCCCCTTTTTGAGATTTCAAAAGACTTCTCTACAAGTATCCTGTTTTTTTCCTACCTTGTCACTAAGACATTCCACTGTGCTTTTTATTTGACTTATTGTATCCTTCACTTCCAAAATTTCTGAAATTTGGATATTTTCTTCAATCTTTGCTATATTTTTCATTTGTGGTATATTGTTTTCTCATTTTTTTTCAAATATCTCAAGTCAGTCTTTGTATTCTTATAGTCATTCTTTCAAATTCTTTATCATGAATTACCATAGTATCATTTTCTCTGAGCTACTGAGACTCAGTGACTGTATCTTTGGGGGAGTATTGTGTTTCCTTATATTTTCTTTTAATTTTTTTTTTTTTTTTTTAGCATACCTTGAGATTTATACAACCGTTGAGGGATACGGTATGGACCTTTAGTCCTGGTTGGATTCTTCCTCTTGAGTTATTTGGTACAGGGAATTTGGAGGTGGAAACCAAAGCACTCATTCTCATTTCTTAGTGGTAACTCATATCTGTGGATGACTGCAGAGCAAAGTGATCGTGAAACCACAAATTCTGTCTCTAACCCAGTCACAGTGGTAGTGCACGCCATAAACTAGATGCCCAGCAGCAACAGAGAGGCAGGACTCCAGCACCTTTCCTGTCCTGGTCTCTCAGCATGCTATGTGCCACAAATCACGCCTTTGTAGATTTCTCAGTTCTTCAGAATCGTACATGTGTTGTCTTTGAGGATAATCTGTTCATTTCCTTTAGTGCAAGGTATTGGATAAGCTTAAGTTCAAAGGCCGTAAGTGAATGCCCAGACCATCTTGGTTGGATGAGGATGATCCAGTCTCTTTTTACAGTGTGATGGAATACCTATCTGATCCTAAGGATTGTGAAATGCAGAGGTTACAGACATTGATATGGTGAGATTTCAGAAATATCTTCCTTCTTGTGATAACATTAGTTACAGCAGACTAAGGTCTATGGGTCTGTGGACTTCCTAAAAGAGATGTGTACCTTCCTTAAGACAAAATTGTTTTAGACACTCATGTTGCTCTTCTAACTGGGCTCTGTATTTAGAACAACTGTGTATTTTCCAGTAGCTAAAATTTTTGGTAATGTTTTCTGAGATTCTCTTGTTTATCTTTTCCCCTACAAATGTGGAGTCTCCTTCTCAGATGAAGAGCTGGTAAGTGGTTTCCCAGGAATCTAATCCCTCTTTATATTTATTCTTCCAAGTAACTGAAACACTTGGGTTCGAGCCTCTTTTATGCTAAATTCTAGCATGTATTTATGATCACTCTCCCCAAAATTTAGCTATATACTTATGGTTTCTTTCTTTCTTTCTGGAAGACTAGACCTCTGTTGAATCTCTATTTTGTCTTCTTAGATTGTCCTCCAGTGCTGTTTGACAGATGTAGGGTTGCTCCCAAAGCCTGTTTGTATCTAATTATTTAGCACTCATCCACTTCTTTATTCATCTATCTGTTCCTCCAGAGATGTCTTGAAACTCTTGGCCACATAGAGCAGATATTACACAGGATGTGTGAAACTATTCTCTCTCCAAAGATGAAGTGTTATCACACATCTTATAATCTTAATGAAAAGACTGGCAGGTAAATTATAATCAAATTTAGTGAAATGAAAACAGCAGCCAGACTGGGTTCGTTGCAGGGAGCTACAAAGGAGTGTTAGAGCTTTGTTTAAAGGCTTCATGGAAACTGCTTGATGTGGGTTTTGACAGATGAAGATAAGCTTTTGCCAGGTGGCTAAACATGTGAAACAATTGTCATGCTAATTTTGTCTGGGAAATGCATTATATTTATATTTAACAGAAGACACTGGCTTAATATGTAATGATACCCATACAAACTCAATTTAACAAGCTATACTTTTATTTATTTATTTATTTTTGTATCTCAGAATAATACATATTACATTGGTTCTTTCCTGACTCTACATCTCACAGTTACTGAATGCAGTTTTACTCATTTGCACATTACAAAGCATTTTGTTTAAAGAACTACTACACTCTTTGTTATTCATCTAGCTAATGACTTATTCTTTGAATATTAATAGTAAACGCAAACATTGTTCATACATTGAAAGAGTAGTTGAATCTCACTCCAGGGAATCAGGTAGTTCATGTACAATTCCTTGCATTAATCATATTAATGATACAGGAACTCTTCTGAAAGCATTGATATATATTAGGTACTACTAAAAGACTAAACAGAATCATGCGTATAAGTTGCTCAGTGTTTGATACATGAATTATTTATAGTTAATCATTAGTTTTATCTAGTGATAATTTCATATACACCCATTAAAAGAGTATTAGAGTATGTGAGTATGTTATGGTAAGGTATCCTTCTTCCTGAAGTGCTAAATAATTCTTAAAAAATTAAATCTTAATTGGCAGGACAGATAATTTGAAAAAAATACTAGATCATGTTCATGCTGACAAAAATCTGTACTGTCTAAACTTTGTGCCATTGAGTGAACTCCAGTGAATTGCTGCTATGAGGGATTATGAGACGCAGTTGATAGTGTGGTGAAATGTCTCTTGGGTACCATGGAGGGTAAGGTGGAAAGATTCTGATCCTGAGGTTCCTATAAATTTATAAATAGTTAAATTCTCAGGCTATAGACACCTGAGCTTTGGGCAGTGGTAGAATTCTTATACAGTGTGAGTTTATTGAAAAATATGTTTCGTAGAAATCTCTAAATATTTATACCTTTTTTATTCAGTTAAGAACAACTATTCATTTTTCTAGATATTGAAAGCCAAGTAAAATGCATCTGGGGTTGACTATCTTCACTAATAATTATCCTATTAATTTAGCTGTAAACTATGACATCAAATCATGAAGAGATTAAAGAACCAAAGTCAAATGGGAGATAAATTAGAGGCCATCTCAAAGTAGGACTGTGCCTGGTAAATCTGTCTCTGGTTGTATACAAAGTCTATATTCTGAGTATTGACTTCTGCATTCCGCAGTTTGTTGATATACTTAATTGAATTATTGGTGCCTAGGAGCAGCAAGGATAGTAGTTGCTTCCTGTTAATTCTTTAGGGATTTCATTATGTGTGTGTGATATAAAAGCTCCAGGGTTGATCTCTCAGTTGTTGTCTGTGCAAGATTTCCTTTGCTATTAGGGACACATAATGAGGACACAGATGCTTTAAATGACCTTTTAGGTTCATCAGAGAGGTACAACTTTACTCAGGTAAGAATTATTTCAGTCTTTAAAAATACTAAAAATTTTATTTTGCATCTTAGTTAAGTGGTAACAAGCCAAATATCCTTCTCATATTTATTTTCATTGATACAACATAGTATAAAAACTTGGCTATATAACCAATAACTAAAAATACAGCGGTTCCACTTGATCTCTTACACTGTGTGTTTCAGAAAAAACTATAGAACCAAACACTGAATCATTCTGTGATAATTTTAAGATTTTGTTATCTACCACATTAATCAGTATATTCTAGGAGAATAGCTGTCTGTTTTAAATTAGTCTAGGCTGGAGTCCTGGATCTCTTTCTAATCCCACCGACTTGAGGAGAGGATGAGACAAAGTGTATGATGTTACAGACTCTGTCTGGGTATCTATTTGAATCACCAGGTAATAAACTCTCTCCTGATTAGAAAGTCATCCTGTGCAGATATCTGGCCATCTCCAGACCTCCGGTTATATAGATGAAAAACACAAAGGTGTTGTGAAGGAAACTGTATTGATAAAAGAAGTCAAAATTGTCAGAACTGGCACATACTGAATATCCAGTAAATGTCAGTAGTTGTCACAGTTTCTTATTACTTACACTCCTAGGTTATATGCAGCTCATAATTTTCTCATATCTCTGACTAGGAGCATAGGTCATATGTTGATTAAAGAGGGATATGTGTGGGTTTAGTGTCTATATGGAGGAATTCTTTTCAGGGGGAACATGGCTTTCACACAGTGGCTTCCCTGGTGATCAACACAAAACACACAAATCCTCATGGTAGGTGGGCCTGATCCTACAGGAACATCTTATATTTACATTCCACTCCTTATTCATCATATTCTCAAACTGATATTGTGTTGCCTCAGCTTCTGATCTCAGCTTAATGCCCATGCCACTGACTTTATGAGGCTCCTGTAGGGAACTCCAGCTGGCACAGACCTCTCTGAGTTATATTTTCATGAAACTGGCTTGATCCTCTGTCTGTTCAGTGTCAATGATGTTCTGCTTTTCCTTGGATTCTGAGTCTCAGGACAGGGATCAGGCTTGTACATCTTAGTATACCTTTGCAAAGTAATAGAAACGTGGTGGAGACTTAGAATAGAGCTGGTGGAAAATGTTTAATGATTACGAATACAAAGGGATTCATGAATACATATGCAATGAAAGCAGGTGTGGATTTAATAGTTTGTTATGCCAAGAGCAAAGTTTATTCTTAAATTTCCCTAGTTTGTAAAAATGTAAACCCATTTGTCAATTCTACCATAACTTGATTAAAAATATATTTTTATATCTGTTATCTATCTATCTTCTGTTGATTTTTCACTTTCAAGATACCAACCTTCAACTCATTTTATTTTCTACACTTAAAAAAAAACATAAAAGCAAAACAAAACAAAAAAACAAACAAACAAAACAAAAACCCTCAACATGCTACAATTACAATTTGGTTTCTCTTCAGCTAATGCTGGGTCCTGCCCTTGACCTTATAATTCTGTCTAGAGTCCCCTGTCTCCACTTCTCCACCTTGCCTGAAACATCTTATTCTCTTTACATTCCTCACAAAAGCATACGTACTCATTTGACCTTTGTTCATATTTCAATTTCCATCACTACCATAAAATGCTCTTTTACTTTTTATTATTTTCCTGAATTTTATATTTCCCTAGAAGACTCAGATATTTGATTTATTTTTATAGATATTATACTGACAGAGAAAAGAAATTCCTAAAAAATGCAAGCAAAGCAAATTTTGCTGAAGTTTTTCTTTTATTTACAAGACAAATCATAACAAGTATAAATATTAAATATTATTTATTTATGTACCTCATCTTAGAAAATACCTGACACCAAAATGTTTTTTTAATGTTAAAAAGTTTAAAATATTTAAGCCCAAAATAATGAAGATGGTAAAAGTAACAAATTCTAAAGGTATGCATTTTTAACATCCCAATAGGGATGTGACTATAGTTTATTTATAGAATGCTTGCCTAGATTGCATAAGACTCAAGACTTGAGTCTCATCTCAGTAGTATAAAACAGACGTGTAATAACAAAGCAACTTCTATGGCATTTGATAGTGGATATAAAAGAAACGAATCATAATGTAAGCAATGAAAACATTTCTACATTTTAGACTACGTTGTGAAAGATGGTAAATAGCAAAGGATACATCAGGACTATCAAACCTTGCAAATGTAAAGAATGTCTACAGGCTGACAGGACAAATAAACATAGTGGAAGGGAAATGTATACATACTTAAATAATGAGAAATAATAACTAAAAGTCAGAACCAATAATACCTCTCCCCAAAGATCAGAATGCTTAGATAAGGAATAATGAGAATAATGTGTTGGAATGGTTTGGCAAGACGTGTTAAGATGACCCACAGTGTCTATCAACACCATTCCCTCCAACGACAAGTTAAGATGTGTATAGTAGGCAGAGGAAGATATGCTTAATAACACGGTTATCACTGTTTCTTTGTTTTTCTTCTTCCTCTTTTGAAAGTAAAGTAAAAGTTTCTCTTTTTTCTTTCTTTTTAAAAAAATGTATTTTATGTACATTGGTATTTTGTCTGCATATATGTCTGTGTGAGGGTTTTGAATCCCTTGGAACTGGAGTTACAGTTTGTGATCTGCCATGTGGGTGTGGGGAATTGAATTCAAGTCCTCTGAGCAATCTCTCCATCTCCCCTGTTTTTTTCATTTTCTTTTTTTTAGAGCAGTGATGTTCAACCTATGGTTCATGACCCCTTTAGTTCATATCAGGTAGCTGGCATACCAAATATGTACATAACAGAAGCAAAATTTCAGTTATTGAAATAGCAATGAAATAATTTTATGGTTGGGGTCATCACAACATGAGGAATTGTATTAAAGAATCACAGCATTAAGAAGATTAAGAACCCCTGCTCTAGAGAATGTATTATATATCTGTGATGCAAAAGATTTTAAAATGCAAAACATCGTTTTTCATCTATCTGTTACCCATCATTAACTTGTTACATATACAGCTAGTGCTGTTACGACATGTTCCTTTATGTTTCCGGCTGAAAATAGAAGTTGTTTTCATCTGCTGTTATGTAGAATTATGAAACTTGTGTATGTACCTAGGGACATTTTGAATAGAACTCCAAAGAAGGAAAGGGTGTTGAATTATTGACTTGGGTTCAACGGTGAATGTTCTCTCGATTTCTGTTGCGGTACCATTTCCATAGACTCATAGAGCTTCAATTTCTTCATTATCTACAAAGCTTGTAACACCTTTTAGTTAGTGAGGGTTAAATTAAGTAAGCTGTGTGGAGGACACTGGCAAAATTCCTGATGCTCAATAAATGGTTGTCATTCTGTGAAATTAAACCATTACAGACAGTAGTCAGTTTGCTTCAAATTTAGCATTTAGTAAGTGGATATAAGACTGGATATGTGTCTCCTAACGTATCCTGTGGCATGTTGCACATTGTGAATTGTGGGTGACCCTGGTTTGAGGTCGGGAGTCAGAGTTGCCTCTATCCTCGGGGTCTTGCTATTTCCCCTAGATGGGAGTTGGGGAGAAGAGTGCAGAAAGCAACAATATAACCTTGGCAGACAAATTGAAACAAGCAAGTCCAATTTTTTTTACAGAAGGGAAAACCTTAAATACTCTTCCCAGACCCTCCACTCAGCCAGGGGAAAGGGCTTTGATTTGCTGTTATCTGTGGCTGTGAGCGGTGGTCTCTGGCTGGTTTAAGAATGTTATATCTGGACTCTGCCCACATCTAGGCTCTAGGCTTATACCCAGGTTGGCTCATGGGGCAGTGCTTAGCAGCACATGTCTTATGGTGTCTTATGGTACTAGTTATCACCAGTTTGCGCTGGCTGAGGCCAGGCTCGTCTCTAGGCTCTTAGAAGACCATACATTCTACAGTGAATTGATGTTCTTTGTATGTGCTGGCTGCTTGAAGCTAATCTCATTGCATACAGAAGGTATTCTACATTTCCAAAGGCCCAACTGCTGTCAGATTTTCTGGAGACCTTGCTTCCACTGCATGTGAATGTTTGATTGACCTTACATATTAAAAACTCTAGCTTTGGCCCAGGGAAGGACTAATAATAAGTCTTATTTTTGTGCTAATAGTTCTGCAGACAGAAAGAGAAAAGAAACTAGCTCTGGTGGGGGGGGGGTATAAAAAACCGTAAAAAAAAAAAAAATCATGGCCTGCTTGCCAAATATGTCTTCACATGTGTTCTCAAGAGAGAAACAGTCTTTGAAGCTACACAATATTTTTCTCTCTTTTAAAATTGGATCTGACACTTACTCTCTATCATATTATCTTCTCTGAGTTATCCTCAAATGCTCAGAGTCTCTATGGTTTGTTTACATCTTCAACACAGATTCCTCAACGCTTTTCTTTATCCATCTGTGTCTTTCTTAAATCTGTACATTAATGCTGAGAGATTTGCTAACAACTGGGTCACAAATTATTCTGGGCTCTGTGAGGGTTTATGTGTGTATGTATGTCTGCATTTCCTCCACCCTTCTGTCACTTGCCTCCATCTGTCTGGAACCTCTTTGATGCCTGTCCTATAGACGAGATCATGCAAACTGGTCACTTTTACTTAGAACAGTATTTTCATGATTTATATAAACTTTGTTTTTATGTTTTGGGGACTAGATAGTCTGCTCCCCATGGAAATGACACCATTTCACACATCGTGCCTGCAACCTCTGAAGGCTTCAGTTCCTATCATTGCCCACCCTTGTTATTTTCTATTTGTATAAGAATTATAGTCATCCCAGTGAGTATGGAGTACTATTTATCTGTAGTCTTGACATTTTCCTAATGAACAATTTTTTTTAACAATATTTTTATTTACTTCTTTGGAAACATGTTTATTCAATATTTTTGTCCATTTTTAGAACCCTCATGCAAAAATGCAAATTTAGATAATTAAAAATATGTCCTAAATATAGCAGATCTTTATAAATTTTTGATAGGTGTTGTCCTTATCAAGAATGCATTTTTACAAGTACATTCCCTTGTTCTGTGGATTGCCTTTACATTTCTTTTAAAGTTTTTTATTATTGAAAATGAAAAATATACATTATTCTGATGACAGTTTCCCCTCCCTTATCTCTGTCCAGTTCTTCTCCATCTATCCAGCCACCCAATTTTACACCTTCTTTTTCTCTTTCTTCAGAAAATTAAGCAGTAAAACGACAAAATGTAATAAAAACAAAACAAACAAGAAAAGGCATAAGAAATACTTACATACACACTTTTAAAAATTTTATTTTATTTTCATTACAAAATGCCATCTCCATCAATGTATCCCCCTCTTCCCCTCCCATCCCCCTCCCAATCCCTCCCAGCCCTCAGCCTAGCCCCTCCCCATCCCCCCATACCTTCCCCCAAAAGGGCAAGAAGTCCCAAGATGGGCCAGCCCAGGGCAGCACATCCACTCCAGGCACATCCCATTCACTCACCCCAAAGTCAATTCTGGGCTGGGGATTTCTCTATATGGGAATGAGCTCCAAGGTGCCAGCCCATGAGCAAGAACACAGTCTGATCCTACCCCTTATGGCTCCACACAGTCATGGCAATCAAAAGCTGCTCACCCCCAAGGGCCCAGCTCCCCATCCCGATGGATCTCCAGTGGCAATTTCCCATTCAGTGAGCCCCCCTAGAGCTCCAGCCAGCCATCACCATGAGAACCTTCCTCATAATCCCTATTCCCCTTCCTCATAATCCCTATTCCCCTACTCACACAGACTCTCCTCTCCTGCTCTCAGCTGGATCACACACATACACACTGCTTAATGGTCCAGATTTTATGTGGGTTTCATCAAAATTTTTTGTTGTTTATCCTTCTGATGTCATGTGTAAGTAACTATTTCTTAAACCAGGTAAGTAGATGACTTTGTGCTTGCTTCTATGTGCTGACATATTTTATATTTAATAAATCAGTCTAGAATATCAGAAAACAGAACCATCTCTCCAGATTTTTGTTTTATTTTGCTTTTTGAGTCAAGGTTTTCTGTGTAACAGTCCTGGATGTCCTGGAACTCACTCTGTAGACCAGTCTGGCCTCAAACTCACAGAGATCCTCCTGCCTCTGTCTCCCAAGTGCCGGGACTAATGGCATGTGCCTGGTTCTTATTTATTAACTATAAAATGTCACTACACTTCTATAAAAATATTAATGATTTCACTTAAGATTCAGATATCTTATTAATTTAGGTGGATGTTGATATGTGGTGTGATGTAGAGATCCAGTCTTATTCATTTCATTGCTGGTGCATACCTGTTGCAGCACAATTTGTTGAAAGAAAATCAGTTATGTTGAAAGTCATTTTATGAGTGATACTTTATATCTGGGTGCTTTATTTCCTTTCCTTTCTTTATTTGCTTAAATCTATAATTTCTCGCTATGAGAATTAAAAGCTTTTCAGACTCATTTACTTCTGAGAGAAGACTGGGGATGGAGGGAGCTACTCCTTGGGGTATTTGACCACTGGAGGAAGGTTTTGGAGGATGAGTAGTGTCTTAGTAAGGAAAGGGTTGAACTTTTCCCCAGCCCTTCATGTTTCTTCACGGTGCTTATAACTGGTCAAGGTTAACTAGCAACTCAGTGGTAAGAGAGCTTGAACACACAGTTTGTATAAAGATGAATTGCTGGAGACTCATTAAGACACAAAAAGTTAGAAACAGGAAGTAAAGGACTAATGGAAGCATTCAAAACTAGTGGGTTTACTATACCTAAAACGTGCCACAATGTACCCCATCTCTTTCTTCTTATTATAAGCAAAAAGCTCCATGACTTTGGTTACACCAGAAGGAAAAACTATGTCTGCAATTCCTAGTCCAAGAATTTCTGAAGGATTTGGAGACAGCCAAAAGCATTAGTCAGTGGGTTTCTCTTCCCTTTTCCCTAGTGTAGCCTGTCTCCAGCAAGGCCCTGTTCCAGCTGTGTGGTGCCCCTCCCAAGGGCCTCATGGAGGCTGTGGGTGGCAGTTCCTCCAGTGCTGGTGGCAGCCAGAGTTCCTGCCAAGGCTGAATGAAGCCACTTCAAAGGACACCACCACCACCACCACTGATAAATGGATTCAGAGACTTGCTTCAGCTCAGGCTAGTTCTCTGATCTGCTTCACAGACTGTCTGTGAGGGCACAGGCTTCCTCTGCTTAGGTTTGGATGATTGGGAACTCTAAGCCAGGCAGTTATTTGTTAATCACAAATACACTCATCCCACAGGACTAAAAATGTTAGAGAGAGGGGCTAGGAAGTCAGTAGATTGCTTTGCCAGCAATAAGACCTCAGTTGGATCTCTGGAATCCGAGTAAAAAGGTATAGTTTTGTATTTCTAATCCCAGTGCTCCGGAAGTAGAAGCAAGATGATCCCTGGAGTAAGCTGGTTAGCTACCCAGCCCAATTGGTGAGTTCTATGCCAATGAGAGAGCCTGTTTGAAAAAAAAAGAAGACAGAAAGTGCCTGACAAATGACAAATGAGATTATAGTTGGTTTTTGGCTGCTACAATCACATATATATTCACACACACACACACACACACACACACACACACACACACACGCACACACACACACACACACACGCACACACGCACACACACACACACACATGGGCACACACACCTCATATACATGCAAATATACAAAATACACCTTTTCTTAAAAAGGAGAAATACTAAACAGATATGAGGGTTTCATTTGTATAGATTATAAATGGGTTTTTCTTCATGGTGTGTTCCTGTGATCAAAACACTTTTTAGGTCACCTGTGGGACAGAAGATAATAATAATCTCAGAATGTGTTGAGAATAGACTGGCTCAGTTCTTCCACAGTTTTCAGATATGTCCAGCCATTCCACAACTCCTATCCCTCTGGAAAATGAATAGTTTATCTTTCAAAAGTAAATGAGTATTTTGTGTTTGTAATGTAGTGAGGGGACACCAAAATGGGACTTCCTGGTCTAGACTGTGGTGTTCACTGAACTTGTCAGGAAATTTCCTCCTCTTTGAGCCAAAGGAACCATATTTGTTTTGATAACTGAGTGGATGCACACAGCACTGTGATGTAGTGTGGAAAGAACCCTGGCACACAGTAGAGGGAATAAGCAGAGCCTTGCTTCTAGGAGGAAGCACACTGGGCATATGGAGCTCTATCATCCTTAAGGACTTGCTTCTGAAGTCTCCTAATTTGTGGACTTATTTGTGTGTGTGTGTGTGTGTGTGTGTGTGTGTGTGTGTGTGTGTGTGTGTGTGTGTGTGTGTGTGTTTCCAGGTCGTAGATGGAAACCTGAGATAACACTAAGATTTTCAAATGAAGATCCAAACTCCAAATACATTAAGTACTCAGCTACAGAAAGGAAATGATACCCATATATTTTCTTTGAGAATTAGAGATACTGTTAGAAAGTACTTTGCTTATTATGAGTACTCCAGAAATTTGTGATCTCCCAGTCTTCATCTCCATAGTTGTTCAGATATTCGTGTTCTTCTGATGAAACCTAAGACTTTACAGTTCTGGGGGTGGGGGAGAGGGGATGTTTTCTGATGATTTTGATTAGCTGGAACCTCCTCTAATGAATGGTTAACACCAACTTTGACTATCAAGGGCAGTATAGAAACATGCTCATCTTTTTAACAGGGTCTGAGTAATGGAGACAGCCACACTTTAGGTGTTTTAAAAATACCCTTGAAGAGAAATGTAAACAAATTTCAACTGGGGAAGTGAAATGGCAGCCATGAAGGGAGGAAATGAGATGACATATAGCTTTTCTGCAACTCTAATAAAGTTCCCATCTCTAGATAGAAAACAAAGAGGCAGCACAGAATACTGGGTAAGAACATCCAACTTAAGGTTCTGCCTGTCAAGGTTTGTACCTTGACCTCCCATTTCATTAATATGACCTTGGACACTTTTATCTCTATATGAAAACTTTCTCTTGAAAAATAATGAGACTTATTTCTTGGATTATAAAGGATTGTTATGTCATTTTGTGTTTTAATGTCTTCAAAGTGCTTAGAATAGTACCAAAGATAAACTGCATGGAAAATACTATGTAAAATAAATGGCCCTATGTTTAAAATTCTATGTAAAAGTGCAGAATGCAGAAGCTCAGTTAATGTTCATGCATGTATGAGTAACTTTCTTTATTCTTTTACATTTTTTATTGAAATGTTTTTTAACATACCAACCAAGGTTTCCCTTCCCTCTTCTCCCACTCATCCCCCCCAGACTCCTCCCACCTCACTTCACCATCCATTTCTTAAAGAAGGTAAGGCATTGAGAGTCAACAAAGTCTGGGACATTACTTTGAGGCCAAACCAAGCCCTTCCTGCCTGTATAAAGACACAGCAAAGTGTCCTTCTATAGGGAATGAGCTCCAAAAAGCCAGTTCATACTCTAGGGATAAATCCTGGTCCCACTACTAGAGGACCCTACCACTGCTCAAGCCACACAACTGTCATCTACATTTAGAGGGCCTAGTTTGGTCTTATGCAGGTTCCCCAGCTTTCAATTTAGAGCCAATGAGCTCCCAGTATCTTAGATCAGCTGATTCTGTGGGTTTCCCCATAATTATCTGACCCCTTTGGTCATATAATCCATTCTGCCTCTCTTTGACTGGACTTTAGGACCTCACCTAACTTGATGAAGGTTCTATGATGACAATTAGGGTTGTCATTAATTTGATTAAAGGGGAAGGTGAGTTCAGGAACCCTCTCCACTATTGCTTGGAGTCTTAGCTGTGGTCATCCTTGTGGATTCCTTGGAGTTTCCCTAGCACCAGGTTCCTCTCTAGGAGTAACTTTCTAAGATGAATCATTAGAAATGAAATCAGATGTTTCTCGATAGCACTTTATCCCATAGGAAATTTCACAACTTTGTTTCAATGCTCTTGAATTCTACAACTAGCATGTCATTTACTGTGACCTTTGAAATGATCTGTTTTGTAATAAGGACCAGAATTGTGGCATTGAGGCTTCAGTTTATTTCTGTGTCATGTAAAGAGAAGTCTTAAGGTGAGTACCTTAGGATGGGATGCTGGTCTCCCTGGGGATAAAATCCAAGACTCCTCCCCCTTAAACTGTGTGTTTTCCCACATGGCTTCTGGGACTCCAGCCATCATCTTTTAGTTGGAAGCCAGAACAAATATTTAAAAGAAAAGTAAAAGAAAAAGCACATATTAATTCATTTTAAGGAATTTCAACAGACATTGCATAGAACAAGGTACCTCCTATCCGGCCATAATTTAATCTCAGCATCTTATGTCTCTTCTAAAAAGATATGAAATGATCTTTTCTCCCATGCCCATACAGGATTAATCTACTTGTAACTACTTACAAACAAGCTCAGATTCATGTGCAATCTGACATATAAGGTCTACTTTTATTGACTTGCAGAATGCCAATTTTAATATATATTATTTTAAATTAAAATACAATTACATCATTTCTCTCCTCTTTCCTCCCTTCTAACCTTTTATATATATATATATATATATATATATATATATATATATATATATTCATGAATAAATATAAACGTAATCTACTGAGTCTGTTCAGTGGAGTTTTTATGTATGTGATCTTAGGGATGAAATAAAAAGAATAAAATTCCACATGGCTTCCCAAGCATCTCAGTGTTGTTTTTCCTTCTCTTTTCTTTCTCTTTCCTCCTCCCTGGTTAAGACCCACCCATTTCCCCCATTTTTCTCTTCATATTATGTTCATTGTGCTATTTCTCTCCCTGGTATCTTCGCCCCTGTAGCCTTTTTATAATCATATCTGAGGATTTAGAGTCAGAAATCACAGATGAGAGAGAATATAAAGAATTTGTCTTTCTGGGTCTGTGTTATCTCTCTCTTGAAATATTTTCTAGTTCCGTCTATTTACTGAAACGTTCGTGATTTCAGTTTTATTTTTTTATAGATGAATAGAATTTTATTATGTATATGTCCTACCTTTTCATAATTCATTTGTCAGTTGAAGGACATTCAGGTTGTTCCAGTTCTAGCTGTTGTGAGTAGAGCTGCAATGAACTTGGCTAAGCAAATGTGTGTGGAGTATGATGTTGAGTCTTTTAGGCATATGCCAAGGAGAGATTTAGCTGGCATGGATTGATTTGTAGCTTTTGGAGAATTCTCCCCATTGATTTCAAGAGTGTCACCAATTTGTGATCCTAACAGTGAATGACGTTTCTCTTTCCTGCGTGTTCCCCAGCATTTGCTGTTGACTGTTTTATTCATATTTGTCATTCTGGGTGGGTTTAAATAAAGCTCAAAGTCATTTGGATTTGTAATTTTATAATTGCCAAGGATGATGAATATTTTTCAAGTATTTCCTAGCCATTTTTTATTTCGTCTTTTTGAGACTTCTCTGTTTAGACACATAGCTGACTTTAACTGCATATTTTTGTTTTATTTTATGATTTCTTTACATATTTTGCTTATTAACCCTTTATCAGACATGTAGTTGCCATAGAGCCACCCATTCTCTGGCCTTTTTCTTTACTCAATTAGATATACAAATCTTTTTAGTTTTATGAGATTCCACTTGTCATCGACTAATGGAATCTTGTTCAGAATGTCCTTTCCTACATGTATATCTTTTAAGGTACTGACATGTTTACGCCTAAAGTTTTCAGTATTTCAGGTTTTACGCTGAGGTCTTTGATTCATACAGAGTTAATTTTTGCGCAAATTGATAGGTATCTGTCTAAATTTCTTGTTATACATGTAGACATACAGTTCTTCCAACACCATTGGTTGAAGAAGCTGTCTTTTCTCTGTGTATGTTTTTGGGATCCTTGTCAAATGTCAGATGGCTACAGTTATGTTTACTCATGTTTGAGATTTTTATCTTGTAAAAACCAGCATGATGTTGGAAATTAAAACAAAACAGAACAGAACACTAGTGTTTCTGTAAAACAGGGATGCTGGCTATTACCCTGGGACTAAGATCCAAGCAGAAGAGATCAGTCAGGTTTCTACGTGATGTTACGGCACCGCCCCAAATAATAGAGAGCCGAAGTTCTCTCTCTCTCTCTCTCTCTCTCTCTCTCTCTCTCTCTCTCTCTCTCTCTCTCCTCTGCTTCTCTTTCTTCTCTCTTCTCATTAGGTCCGTCTCTATCTCTCCTTCTCTTTATTTCTTTTTTGTTTCTCTGTCTCTATCTCTTTCTCTTTTACACACACACACACACAACAACAACAACAACAATAATTGTGATGTAATCCTTCACATAAATTATTGAAACATTGTATCGAGCTCTAGCCACTTCTGATCAGCTATGAGAAACTCACACATGGAGCGGAAAGTCAGAATTCTGGGGCCCCATAATAAGGCTGGCCATCATTCAGAGGGGGCTGTGTGTCAGGTGCTTCTGCAACAGAACCTTGGTTTGCATCCAGACAACTGCTACCGTCTATTATTGTCAGTGAGCTAATTAAGGCTTAAGAGATTATAGAAGGCAAACAGCATAGTTTTATTTAAGTAATGATTTACATGTTCTTGTGGATCATTCATTTATTCAGATTGGCACAGTGAGACAGTAACTGAGTTATGAGGCTTCTGCTATGGTCAAATAAGTAACCTTTATTTTTATCTATTTTTGAAACTAATAGTCCTTTGTTCTCCAGACAGGTGAATCTGCTTCCTTCCCCATCACACTCTAATGACTTCCAAATTCCTGTTTTTTCTTAGACACTTTCTGGTTTGTCAGTGACATTCTTGAAAGCTAGCACTAAGCCATGGATCTGATTCATGAATGTACTTTATCTGGCAAACCTACCCCAGAGCTCATGCCTCAGTTGATAAGACTTTGACTATACTTGGTTGCAAAAACAAGGAAAACAATTGTAATTTAAAATAAAATTTGTATTCTTAGCACCTAATGCCAAGTCTAGCATAAAATGAGTATTGAGTGCTTGAAAGAGCTGGGTGATAGGGTTGGGAGATGATTATATTTAGTGGAATGCAAAAGCTACACATCAGAAGGGCTGCCAATGCAGAATTTAGATGAGAACTGCTTCTCCTGTTGGGGATGACTGTTTAGTCCTTACGGTAAATGGTGAATCATGAAAAACTTTCTAAATATCAGAATGTATGCTAAGTGCATGACTTGTGATATCTATTATTTATCCAATGTACTGATGTAAATTATTTAGAAATTATTTTTTTCCATGAAGCACTAAAAGAAAATGAGGTTTGGAGAAACTGACAAGTTACCTTAGGGACAGTCAGAATATGTAACATCAAGAATTAAATGTATGACTATAAGGACAGAATTGAGCAGTAAAATGACAGTTTTGAATCATTCACAATTTATTCAAGAGCTTGGTTCTCATATCTAAAAGAAATGTTTGAGTTAATGAAATGACAATGTGCGAAAAACAAAGTTAAACATTGATGGTTACATGTATGTGTTTATATGTATATACCCCCATATATATGTATATGTATATATGTATGTATTTTATTACAAGTTATGTTATATGCTCGTATATGTCTGATGCATTTTAATGTAAGACTGTTTTATTCCTGGACATTACAGAGAATGAAATTGTATGGAATATTTGTCAATAAAAAACAGCCCAAAATCAGCACTCGTTTCATAAACTGTTTTACTTTATTTAGCCTTATCTTTCCTCTCAGGCTATGTGTAGCTAGTGCCTCTGTGGAGAGGCAGTATAAAATGCAGTCTTATTGGCCATTTTTACCAGCCTCCCCCTCAGACAAGACATGTTGGTAGTTTGAAATTTGCCAGGCAGGAAGATTTATAGCATGAAAATCAGAACAAGCTTTGAATGCCATCTTGGCATACCTTTTTATTGCATTAATTTATGAAAGTGTTAAAAATTTATAATGCAGATTAAAGCATGCTACTAGCTATGAGTAACACGAGAAAAGGAGTAAATATTTTTTTCTCTACATAAAAAGTCCCGTTCACCTAAGAAGCTGCTCACTTTCAACCATGGATGGAAGATAGTCTAATATACCTTTGTTGTTTATCATAAACTTCTATCAGTACTATAAAGGCAAATGCTGACTGAAACTGTAGGTGAGCTGTGATTTTAAAAGTTTACTAGTAATCTCTGGGTTTATTCAGTGAGAACTGGGTGGCTCTAGGGAATTTACCATATCAATAATGTATCTCTTGCTATTTGCTAACTTCTGTTGCTTATCTTTTTCAGTGATAAGGATAAATATCCATGTTCAACTATGACTGTGAGGGAGAGATAGGGAAGAAAAAGGGAATGGAAGACGAACAAAATCCAATTATGTATGAAAATACTACATTGTCTGCTAATTAAAATTCATTATCAAATAAGAGAAAAATGAAGATAAGCATTGCGAAATTTTCCTACACATTTGTAATGCTTTATTTCTGAGTTGGTTCCTTAACATGGAGCAGCACACCTGTCTCTGCACAGGTTTTCCCTACTTGATCATATCACCATTTCTAAGAGATTTTTACTAGATTCCAGCAAATTTCTACTGCACTAGGTTTCTATATTGAACATGTCCTATTCAATAACAGGCATGCCTCTTAGGAGTGATATGGAGTCATCAATCCAAACATAAACTATTTTACCTACAATCTGACCTGCCTACAAGATGTGCTGGGGTAATGTTGAAACAGAACTTCTTGGAGTAGACCAGCGACTGCTCCAACTTAAGGCCATGCCACAAGAAGGAGCCCATGCTGTCGTGGCCTAAGTGGCCAGAAATCAGAGACAGGATAGCTCATAGAGCCAGGATAAAACCAAACACAACTGGCAAAATGAATTAATAAATAAATATTTTAAAAATGAGGTCTATGAAATTATTTCTAATAGTATTTCGTTATGCTTATAGATTGGTGCCTCGCTCAAGTGTCATGAGAGGGCCATTATACAACAGTTGATGGGAAAAGATGCAGAGACCCACAGTCCAACACTATGCAGAACCAGGAGATTCCTGCAGAAGAGGAGAAAGAAATATTGTTGGAACTAGAAGGGTCAAAGACATCACCAGAACAAGACCCACAGAATCAATTAAGCAGGACTCATAGGGACTTTCAGAGACTGAAGTGATAAACATAGACCCTGTATGTGTCTGAGCTAGGTCCTCTGCATAAACCTTATGACTTCGTAGCTTGCTGTTATCGAGACAGTGGGAGTGTCTCTGACTCTTTTGCTGTGCTTGGGACACTTTTTCTCCTAATGGGCTGCCTAGCCCAGCTTGATATGAGGGTTTATGTCTAGTATTATTGTAGCTTGTTCGGCCATGTTCAGTGGCTCAGTGGCTATCCCTGGGGGTCCTTTTTTTTTTTTTTTTTTTTTTTTTTTTTTTTTTTTTTTTTTTTTTTTTTTTTTTAAGGGAAACGGGGATCTGGGGAAGAGGTGAGGATCTGGAAAAAAGTGTAGGGAAACTGATCAGGATATAATGTATGAAAGAAGAATAAAAGAAAAAAAAGCATTGTAGTTGTGTAAAAAAAAGATAAGTTCCTGATATTAACAAGTGTTGGACATACTAAAATGTTAATCTGCTTGTTCTAATCCCTTTATAATACACAATGCCAAAAATTAGAATATCCTGTAGTTTAGATCCTGAATGTCCCCAAAGGCACATGCACTGAAGCCCTGGTCCCTAATTCAGCACATTAACAGCAGGCAGAAAAAGATTTTGAAGGTAGAGAGTAACAAAAGGTATATAATTTAGGGTGTGGTCCTTCTTCCTCTGTTTCTCGGCTGCAGTGTCTTTATCTACATGTCCCACTTTCCTAATGTCTTATGTGAGGCCCCAAAGCATCAGGCAACCAATTATAGACTGAAATCTCTAAAACTGTGAACCAAAATAAGCTTTTTTCTTTTAAAATTCACTATCCTGTGTAATTTGTCATAGTATGGAAAAGTTGTCTAGAACAGAGCACAATTAATACATTATTCTTCAGTGTATGTGAATGCTATCTCACTGTTGAGTGTTTGGGTCTGATATGAGAGTTTTTGTCTCTTAGGTTAGGTCAGTTGACTGTGTCTTTTCAGCCCTCAAAACTTCTTAGAAATCATTACTTTCCTTATCTGAAGGAATGTTAAAACCATCCAGTTAAACTCAATTAGGTCTCTCTTTTTAGTTCCCCATGTTCTAGAACTGTGTAGAGCATTTAAGAAAACCTTAATTAAAGTTCCTTAGAATTTTGTGTTTCTACTCTGTCTTATCCATTATACAAGAGCTGTTTTCTTCCTCATTTGGCACAATCCTCAAATCACTATTGTAGAATATTAGATGAAGATGTGTTACATTAGTTTATGCTGTGAAGCATTTGTTTCATGATGCAGAGATGTGTTATATTCTTTTATGTTGTATGTGTTTAACTTTGAAGCTGTGTTACTTTGCCTGTCTAAAACATCTGATTGGTCTAATAAAGAGCTGAATGGCCAATAGACAGGCAGGAGAAAGGGTGGCCGGGGCTGGCAAGTAGAGAAGATAAATAGGAGGAGAAATCTGGGAAGAGGGACACAAGAAAAAGAAAAAATGAGAAGACACCAGGAAACAGCCACCCAGCTACATAGCAATTCGTGGAGTAACAGATGAAGAAATAGAAAAAGGTAAAAGTCCAGAGACATAAGGTAGACAGGATAATTTAAGTTAAGAAAAACTGGCTAGAAATAAACCACACTAAGGCTGGGTATTTATAATTAAGAAAAAGTGTCCATGTGATTATTTGGGACCAGGGTGGTAGGCCCGCAAAGAGTAAACAGTAAGGGCAAAATAAAACAACCCCCCTGAAAAACAACCCCTCCAATCAAATAAACACAACAAAAGTAGTACATACATTTTATTAATCTGAAATTAAACTTGAGCCTTAAAGAAAAGTGAAGCAAAGGGAATTTGAATACATATATAGAAAAGCTACTTTTGATTGAATTTGAACTCTGCTTTAGAATTGCACTGTATACTTTGTATGCAGCTTTTGTTCCATTAAATCCCATTTGGTAAGAGAAGTGGAGCCTAGGGGGTTAGAAAAGCATGCCTATGCTGGTTCCCTATCGGGGACAAAATATCAATCTAAAGCCCTTGTTGAACATAGCATTATTTTGTTGTTGTTGTTTTTATAAATATACAGCTACTTCTAAATAGGAAGCTTTCATTAAAAAAGAAAGTTTCACAGTGATTTTAAGAGTAAATAATTATAGTGACACATACCAAGGAAGAGAATTTTCTAAGAAATATGTGCCTATTGTCTTGAGTTTTCTTGACTAGTCAGCTGAATGACATTGTAAATGGGAACTAAATATTGAAAAAAAAAAAAAAAAAGCCCAGAGCTATCCTTGGCTCAGCCCTTAGTCCTGTGTGACCCATGTAAGCTTCATACATCCAATTCTTAAAAAGAGTCATCTCTACATTCTGTGTTCTTTAACCCACGGAGTCTTCTTCTTGGACATGAGGACTCGGTCATGCTTCTGTCTTTCATTGTCCGTGTTCTCAACAATGTCATTCTTGTCCTCTGGCTCAACACTCGATCTCTCTAGAGAACCATGACACTATTATTATCCCTTAAAACCCTCACAATAGCTGCGGTGGTTCAGAAAGGGACAAAGAAGTAATAACTAAAAGGCCATTTTCTTCATTTCTTTCAAATAATTGTCTATAAAGTTTTGTTAGTCCCTCTGACCATATGGTAGAGATATATTGCTAATACTCAGATTAATTAGAGCCTCCCATTAGTTCACAAAGACTTGAAGATATTCTAGGCTTAAAATCATTCACTAAAATGAACAATCTCTTTACAATAACTTCTTTTTTATAGCCTCCTGTGATATTTCCTTAGAATAATACTAGCTTTTAACATCTCACACAGTGTTGCGTGTTAGCCAGTTATTATCTAAAGAATCCAGAATAGCTGAAACTTTAAAAAGTGTTATCTTAGGCAAAAAAGAAATAAAATTCCAAACTGATGAAATGATGTTATACATATACCTAAATACAATCTCTGAGTCTCTCTGTCTCTCATTTTCTGTCTGTCTCTTCATTCAGTGATGGAATAACATGCCATAAACTTGATCAAATTAATCACCTGAAAATTAACCACACATACCTTACCTAGAATATACTGGGAACCTATGTAAATCAGTGTTTTGTCAATCTCTTATTCCTGTGAGTCCTGGTGGTAGTTTTCAGAAGAAAATAATTAAGAAGCCAATAAGCATTTTCAAGAAACTAAAAATCAGCCTTTGATTAGGCAGTCATTATTAATGATGAATACAGAATCATTCTGAGTGATATTGAGAAAGAACACACCTACACATATTTACATATAAAGCTTGTTTGAAAGTCAGCTGGAGACAGTCTTGGCTAGCCTGTAACCTGCTATAGACTAAGGTGGCTTTGAACTTGTGATAGTTCTCCCGAGTGCTGGGGTTTATAGTACATGTCACCATGACCAGAACTAACACCATTTAAAAAAAAAAAAATTAGCGTTTATTTTCTGAGAATTTCATATGTAAATACTGTATTTTTGTCATTTTTCCCCTCAGTCTCCTCCATCCAACTCCTCTGTCCCACCCATTCCTTCTCACATTTATGGCTTTCCTTTTACTTTGTACTTATTATTGGTAATATATACAACACACATGTGCTACACAGTGTTTCATCTAGGGATATTTCAACACTGATGAACCAACTGGTATAGCCATTTTTCAGGGCTTGTTCAGAAATCATATTGTAGAGATTTCTTGAGTGCTGCTATCTGTAGAATATGTCATATCTGATATTCTCATCCTCCAACTTTTGCAACCTCTCTGCCCCTTATTCTGAGATGTTTTTGAGCCTTAGGTGTAGAGGCTGTGTTGTAGATATATCAACGGAGGCTGGGAACTCAACTGTCATTTTTTCTCTGAATTTTGAGCAGCTATGGCTTTCTGTAATGGTTCAAAAATGAGTTTCTTTGGTAACAGATGAGAGCTATATTTATCTGTGAGTATAAGGGTATTTAGAATGCAGTAACCAAAACCATTTTTAAACACATTTTTGAAAACCACAAATGAAAATAGACAAAGAAAGTGGTGGAAGCAGTCACAGCTTGTTCATTCTTTATGCATTGTAAAGGCCTAACTCAAAGTTAATATATTTTAACATGTGAACCAGGACTTTGCACCACACAATTGTCAATATAAGCTGTCTTTTGAGACATCTTGCACTTTTCCTGGAAAGCAAGCTGGAGTGGGAGATGAGCAAAAGCTCTTGCCATAGTTTCAAACACCTCTATAGAGGTGAAGACAACAAGAGTGATGAAGGACCAGGCACGAGAGAGATGAATTTTCTCTATAGTGGAATCTCATGGAAGATCGCAATGAGAGGAGGTGGTAGATGTGACCCCAAAGTTTCCAGGCCATAGATTAAATGACCTTTCACTTTAATTCCCCCCTTTTGTTGTCATTGTCATGAACTACTTCCACCCATCTATAGCACTTTTAACCTTCTCTCCATAGGTCCATCAGCCATTCTTGTTAATAGTATAGTAGTCTTTACCAGTGAAAAGTCACCCTGAGTCAGCAGATTCAATCCTGGTTTCATGTTCTTTTGCAAGAATATTGCAATACAGCATTGCATGGAAGTCCTGAATTTTGTGTCTGGTTTTTGCTTCCCCAATCTCAATTTCTGCCACTTTTAGGTTTGGAAGAGTTCTGATTTTTCTCGGCTCTTCAAATTTCCACAACAGGACATGTAGAAAAAAATAATCTCATATGATTCCTCTTGAAATAGAAATTGAGAGGCGCTGGCTTTAGATTATGTTGATATCAGAATGCCATTCTCCTTTGGCAAGTAAAGCCAAAGTGGGCTGCGTTCATTCATTCATAATTTTTTCCAGGGAGCCAGGCATCATGCCAAATAAGTGGTATGTAAGCTAAACATTGTCTTTGAGAATCCAGGAGAGGCAAAGTTGCCTGCTGTCACAGAAGGCACAGTCGGTACTTGCAAGAGTGACTGGAGCAAGCAAACAAAATAGGGGGATCATGCTAGAGGGTAGTGAAAGGTAGTAGGAGGATATTTAGGATTCAGTGTCTAGGAGTATGGGACTAGGTCTGTGGCTCTGCTTTCAGTAGGCCATAAGGCACCTCTCTGAAGAGAAGTTACTTAAGGTCAGAATGAAAAATGAGACATCAACTAGAACATGGATGGGAGGGTGTGTGTGACAGATGAGTACAATGTTCTATACAAAAAAAAAAAAATAAATGTAAGTCAAAAACACTCCTGTAGAAAGCCAGAGAAGAAGTTGTGAAATTGTGTTTATATACTTATAGAAAAAGGCATAAATAGACTCCTAGGGACATCACAGCAGAATTGGGAGACACTTCCCATAAAGGACATGACAGTAAGGTTCAGACCTTGTGTGCCATCATGGCTTTCCTTGATGGTAGTCAGTTCTTCTTTTGTTTGGTTAAAGAACAGTTTGCTCAGTTTATCTCATTTGCGGACATGAAGTATGAGTTAGTCACAAAATGTTATTCTTCTTTGGACTTTTTCCTTTTAAACAGGTAAATGTACTTTATAAGAATTTCAAAAAGCATCCTCCGGTGCCCTGTGCATGGTGTTTGGGGACCTTTTCTCTACAGTAGCATGTAAACTCCTGGGCTGGGATGTTGATCAGCAATAAATTACTGATCAATCAGGAGGTCCTAGGTTCACTGCGAACACTCAGGTGAACTGCTTGTATGTGTTTCCAAACTCATACTCTGATGATTCACTTGCACATTCAGTTTAAAGAGAGTTTTCTTGGCTTCTCATATTTCTTTCCTCCTCAGTGAAACTCTACTTTAAAAATAATCCAAAGGCTGGAGATGTAGCTTAGTGATAGAACAGTTGGCCACTGTGCAGTGGGGCAGATTTTCACATAATGAGTACATAAGTAATCTATACTCATTTCCCATAGCATTCTTTCTTCCAGAAATGACTCTAGTAATACTCTCACTTCTGGGTTCTCTTCCTGTTGCTCTGCAGTAAGTCTTGCCTCAAACTGAAGAAGCCCTCTACTCACTAGTGTATTGTATGGAACTTACATTTTGTGTCATAAAAGGCCATTCAGCATCTCTTTCTTTGCTGTGGACCCCCTAAATCATGTAAGAAATTTGTGGAATTTACTTTCTTTCCAGTACTTTCATTAGACTTTTGCAAAGTAGATCTGGAGATTAGCAAAGGAAAAGATAATTCTTTCTGTTGCAGAGCCCAAAAACATCGCATGTATACAGGATTTATGTAGGAACCATCTCACAGAGGCTCTTGGTACCTGAGGATATGGGAACAGATCTCAGGTAAACATGTTGCTAGTGAAAAATTTTATTCATGGGAGTGGGATTGGCAGGGATGACACAGAAAAGGTAACTCAATCATAAAAGATCCCAGACAACTACATTCTATCACTGGGTGTCCATAGATTTCAGAGAGCTGTATATTTTAGTATATTCTACTTCTCTCTAGATAATTCAATAACTTCACTGTTATGTTCAGGCTTTCTGTGCCTACTTTTTGTTCCATAATCTTTTCTTTCTCAATGTGGAGTGTAGTGCAATTATCACTTCATTCATTGCTTTTCTTTTAGACTGTGGGGAACCCTTCCTTGAAAGCCAGATGCCACAGATAAATCCACAGCTGGCCCAGTATGGGTATCGAGAACTTATCTAAGCTCCCACTGAGAAACACCTGCCTCTCTACCCACAGACCCATCCTCTGAAACACCATGGGAACCCCATCTCTGAGCATTCTCCAAGCTGTTATCTTGACATAATCATCAGGTTCAGGTTTTTTTTTTAATCTGACAGATTAAATCTTTACATGGCCAAATAGAAAGATTCCATCCTTGTAATTTTTCACCTACACAATTTCTCAGCTGCTTTCCTTTAACCTGTTGTATTTATGGCCCAACTGTAATTTAGAAGAATACTTAGAAAATGCTAGTTTCAAAGGACAGCTCTGTCAAATTGCCTCTAAGAGTAGCTTTCTGAGTGAGTGCAGTGAACTGTGGTAAAACTGATCATTTCAGTCAATTAGGTTTTAGACCAGTCATTTAAAAAAAAAAAAAAAAACTATTTTGAAAGAGAGAAAGAAAGCATTGGGAAGGTAGAATCAATCAATTATCATCTAAATGTAGATTAAGGAGGAAGAAATAAAAGAAAAATTTATTTGTGCTTTTTTAAGATACAAGTTCAGCAAAGGTCATTTGAGGGCTATTATTACAGTGTGTTTGTTCTGCACAAAATAGAAGTATCAATTTTTAAAGTATGTATAATATCTATGTAGAAAAAAAAGATTATTAGCTATCTTACAAGCCAGGAACATTCTTAGAGAGAGACATAGAGAGAAAATGCATGTCGGGACGCAGAAGCAAAAGCAACCAGCCAGATAGGAACCAAGTGAGGCGGGGTCACTACACCGAGTGCGGATCAAAGTGGATGACCTATCTGCAAAGGAATGAGAAAAGACAGCTAGCACTATCACCTGCCTGAAGTGGAGACGGAGTACACACCTGCTGTCGGGTTTTCTCCATTTTAAATTTCCATTCTTTAAAAGTGCCATTCAATGACCAACTCGACTAGTAAGCTCACTGGTAATGTTTAATGTATCATCACAGAAGAGAAGAAGCAGGAGGTCAGCTGAGAGCAACATGTGTGTCCTGCACTGAAGTCACCTGCCTGCAGAATAACTGTGCCCCTTCATGTCAAATCATAAAGTCCTCTAACCTCCACTGACCCACCTTTAAAAAGTTTCATGAGAAAATTTAAATTCTTTACTGAAAACATTGAAACTGTTAAGGAATATTTTGGGGAAAAAAAAAGTTCCAAAGGTTTAAAATGTTAAAGGTAAGGAAAATGGAGAGTCATAAATATGCATGATATTGAAGGATGGAAGTAACTGAAAGTAAATGTAATGTATTCAGGGTGTTCAAAAAGAGGTAATTCCTGCTCTCAAGGCTATCTTATTCACTGCAGAAAGAATCCACAGGGCATCATGAGAATAGAATGGAGTGTTATAGAGATGGAATGATGACCAAGGGCAGTGAGTGAAGCCCTTTAAAAAGGCTTGCTAGATATGAAACATACAGCACATGCATTGTAAGAAATATAAATATGCTGGGAGACAATTTCTATATTTACATCCAAATAGAAAAATTCTTCCTGATAGAAGAAAATAATGAATTCATCTGTTTTTTGATTTACCTAGATAAACACTGTGGTTGGGATGCAGGATGCTTAGGTAAATATCAGCAAAAAGTGACACTGGTGTAATTAGAATCCAAGTGACCTTGAGTTCATTTCAATTCTATTTCTGCTTCTGGCAGTGACCTTGTTAGGGCCTTCACTCAGCTTGGGGTATGTATAATGAAAACAGGAGGTAGCTTTCATGCAGTATCACTGAGTACTTTGCAAGCAAATGAGCAGCCTTTGCCTCCTGGAACTTAAGATTCTGGGGAAGTCAGTCTCTAGCCTATATAGTCTGTGATCATCACCTTGATAATAGGTCTAACACATCTGTCTCCACCTCGCTATAATCCTGCTTCAAGCTTGCTCTAAAATTGAAAGATACCAACTTGTACATTAAAATCCTCCTCTACCTATCCAGAAGTCTTCTGTAAGTTTGAGCTCTGATAGTCTAAGTCATCATCCTTGAAACAGGTCAGAACAAACTTAGAAATATGGCCTCACTGATTTGTGGCTATTTGATCTATTGAAGTTACCTTAATTTCCCTGGTTAATCAAAAGAGCTAAAGCAAGCAAGGTGTTTGGCACAGGTTTAACCTCATAGGTTGTGTTTAATAACATATGCTTGCTTCTTGTTTTCTCAGACACGTTGGGTAAAAGTGAAAGTTATTTTCCCAACAAAAGCTGTCATTTGCTTTCTTTTTCATCTTTTAGCTCATGCTGCTCTGTTATCCTGGAATATTCAGTTCCGTCCTGTATCTGATATTCTGTTATGCCTCCCTTCATGATCATTTAACCTAGATAGCCAAATTACAAAGGGACGTGAAAAAAATCATTAATCCTTTCTGTAGTCTGTTATTTTTTTAAAAAAGATTCCTTCCAGTTTTGAATTATTTTCAATTTGTATTTCTCCATCCTCCATTTGCAATAGCATACTTGTCTCTTGCCCTAGATCTAAACCAAAAACAATATTAATATGCAAGGCCCAGAGACTTACAATTAGGAAGACACACCTGTGTTTGAATTCCAGCATACTGAGAATGATTGAGATGATTTGGCCACATGCCATTAAGAGGAGCATTCCTTTTTGGCAGGTTGGAACCATTAGTAAAAAGGAGAATGATAGACAAAAGAAGAACTCAAGCCCTGAGTTGCTGTGTTTGCAAATCCATTCGTTTTTCTTGCTAAGCAAGCACTGAGCTTCCTGCTTCTGGTTTGGACCTGAGTGGAAGCTCCCAAATTCCAACAGGAAGGTCATACTTGTGGTCTCCCTCCCTCGCTGAAACCTTAAGCACTGGAATTTCATGTGGGTGGCGTTTTCTCCAGAGATTCCCAGCTGCAATACCAGATCAGAGGTAAGCCACTAGATGCTTATTAGATGTACGACTATTCTCTCTCTTCAGTTTTCAAAAATTCTAACATTATCTTGCCAAGTATGGCCTCAATAATTGTCAAGAGTTTCTGTGAGGCTCTGTGGGATTTTAAAATATGGAATAGCATCTCATTGCTTTGGTCAATTACATGTAAAATCAGGAAAAATAAATAGCATATATCCATTCATTTCCTCACTAATTTATTCACCAAACTTGAGTACCTTTGACAGGTCACACACTGTTTTAAAAGTGAGGCATCTCTACAAAGTGGCTCTTGTAGAGTATTAATGGTATATGACAAACTTTTGTATATGTGATCTTCATTACTTTTCACAACAGTCTGATAAGGACCAAATTACCATATTTTAGAGTTCCAAACTGGAAACTTTGAGAAGTTTTGATGCTTTCACAGGAACCATACTTAAGGCATATTAGAGTCAAGACTTCATTAATTTGCTACTGATGGCACGTCTATCACCTAGACATTTTCCAATTTGGAGCTATTAGAAACCATGCTGTCATGATCATTTCCAACCTTTTCTCTATGCCAGCAATGTTTTAATTGGTATATGCCTAGTAGAACTGCTGAGTCATAAAACATTTATATTTTGCCTCTAAACCCTTGTCAAAAGCATAAAAGTTGCCACTTTCTCCAGCAAGACATGGAATCTGAGTCACTTCTTGAAACTGAGTGAGGCCTTGTGACTTCTTCATAGAACTTGGTTCACCCATGGCAATGACATGTCTGCAATGCTAAGCCACACTGGTCATGCTATGTAGTTAGATTTTAATATAATTTTATATTCCTTAAATTCTAATAAACTCATTATGTAGTAGAAACTGTATGGGACAATGAAGGTCTAGACTAATAGATTTGGTCCAGTTGCTTCTATGTGATCTCAGAAGTGAGATAGTTGAAATGAGGTCATTCTGTGCTGATTTCGTGGGTTAGAGCCACCATACTGTTAGAGATCACTACATAGAAGGGGAAGACTGCCCACAGGTACTAATAAGTCATGTAGCCAGCAGTGTGAGTGAACCATCTTGAAAGCAGGCTTTCTTGGGCTAGCTGTTCTAGGTGATGCTGCAGGAATTCAAACACACTTTCTGAGCACACCTTTTGCCCCTCATGATTGCAGATGCATAAGTGAAATAAATATCTTGATCTTAAGTTGTATATCTAGATATATTCTGCCTTTACAGATGTTCTTTTCCTGTTTATTTCATTTCCAAACATTAACACCAAATCCACCACCACACCTGAAAAGCAGGTGAATCCATATTCATACAGGGAGGACGAGGAAAAGATATCAGTGTTCTTTTTCTTGTTTAACCAGTGGTATAATGATAGATTTCTAAACGGGAAATTATTTTATTCACCCAGAATATCTTTGACACATACTTAAATTAGAGGAAAATGGTCTCGTCTCAGGGGACACATAGTATCTAGAGCTGAAAATAACATAAAATATGAAGATTGAGTTTGGGTGGCAATATTGACCATGGATTGTCAAATATATAATCTACCATATACTTATTTTATTAACTCTGTGATTAACTATAGGATTGGATACAGGGGTGGTCATATGGCCCATTAGATAATATGCTTATTGCACTTTGAGTATGTGATCTAACCCAATGTATTCATGAAAAATCCAGGTGGAGTGGTACTTATTTCTAACCTACCATTAGAGTAGCTAGACTAATGGATTCCAAATTCAGTAAGAGACCCTATCTTGAAATGTATGGTGGAGAGCCACAGAGGAAGACACTTGACACTGACTGTAGCCTCCACATATACAGATGCACATATAAAATCATGCTTTATAAAAATTAAAAATATTGGCTACAATTTTTTTTAAATTTCTCTCATAACCTCAATTACTTTCAATAATATAATTCTTGGAGCTAGATTTGAAATATCCCAGGAACTTTGATTGTGCTAATAGTTTGCTAACTGGGATAGAAACAGTATAAAGGAAGCAGTCACAAAGTACATTCAAAATATCTTTTCCTCGGGTGTCAAACAGAAGAGGAGCAAATGGTCTCTGATATGTCTAGTTGGTTCTTAGGTACTTCTGAAGTTCTCCCCTGTGAGTTTTATGGGGGGGGAACTGCATCTAGAAAATCAGCTTTTCTCTTGCCTAAACATGCCATTTTAAATTCATTGCTTCCTTCTTTTTTTGGTGATGAATCATAATATCTTTCGATGCTAAGATCTGTGGTTCATGTACATAAAGGATATTGACTGGTGCTGACTGAGAAGAGTGGGATGGACTAGAGGTATTTGAACAGGACACATCAAGAAATCACATTGTTTTGTATATTTCTCTACAGTTTTCCAGACTTATACTGGAAATGTCTAAGAAAGACAACATTTGTATAACTTACCTGAACAGAACCTGTTTTCTAAATTGCTGAAGTAGTATAGCTTCGTAAAAAAATATATTATATAATATTATATTATGTCATTCTGGTCAGCCAAATCTGTAGTAAGAACCAAATTTTTATAAAAATCCTATATACATATATAAAAAACAATACATATTGTATAGTTACATAACACACATGTGTGTGCCTATGTGTATGCGTGTATGAGTGTTTGTATTCATATATGTTCAAATTCGTTAAGCCCTACAAAGTCCCAAATGATCTATCTTCTTTCTCATTCTGGGCTAAGCCACTCCTTGGCTTCTTTGTTCCAATCAAGTCTCTCATTTATTTCATGATGAAAAAATTTCATCTCCCAAAGCATAGTCTGTTCACGTGCTGTTTCTTGGGCTGGGATGTTCTTCAACTGCTCATCATGTAGCTGATTCTTTGAGCCTGAGATCAGAAACTCCAATACTCTTTTTATATTCTTTTTTAAAAAATTATTACTTCCTTCAGTAATTGCATAGGTTCTTCATTCACTTATTTTTTGTTTATTGTCACTCCTCCACTAAGGAAGTAAACACATATAATTTATTCATGCTGCATTGCAGCATGTAACACAGAGACTAACAGGTGAGATAAAATGATGCAAGAATTATAATTGTGAGTTAATATAAGATATATAATACATGCAAAAAACTGTTGCAAACTGCATTTATCTGTGGGTTTAAGAGACGTATTGGGTTGTTACAGAAGTTATGTTGGAAATTTCCCACAGAGTGCCTGGTTTATAATCAGATCTTAGTAGATATCAGTTGTCATTTTCTTAATGCTATTATGTTATTAAAGTGTCCCCACTGTATTGTGATGTGGAAATGTCTTTGTGTATGCTGTGAATATCAATCTTTAAATAAAGGAGATGTTTTGGCCCATGACAGGCACCAGAGGAAAAGTAAGAGGGGAAATCACAACATAGGTAAGAGAAGCAGGATGGAGTGAAGGACCAAGCCAACTGCCCAAGAAGCATGTAAGGAACACAGGTGAGCCATGGGCCACATGGCAGACAGATTAATAGAAATGGGTTGAGTTAAGATGTCAGAGCAAGCTAGCAATGTACCTGAGCCATAGGCCAAACAGCATAAATTTAATATAAGCGTCTGAATCATTTTGGGGGACTAAGCAGCAGTGGGCAGCTAAGGGATCCGGTGTGGCGGGTCTGTGGGTCTGAACCTCTGGCTGCCTGGGGTCAGGAAACCTGTCTGCTACAGTATTGTTCTTTTCAAGTTAGAATTTACTGTATTTTCCTAGGTTTACTGTGTATTCAATAACCTGTTAAGAAAACCATGAGTAAATGAGACTAGCAAGTCCTGGTGAAAATCTAATGAGGCTGTGGACCAGTTAGTTATATACTCATTACTTCAATGATCCAACAAAACAGCAATTCAAGAAAGTCAGTGTTTTTTAGCTGTGGGTACACCATCTCCCCCCATTTTATTATTTTTTAATAAAACACATCTTTTTTATCCATGTATCCCCTTGCTCCCCCTCCCTTCCCTCCTCCTAAGGCCTCCCAGTCAGCCTTCAGCCTCCTCCTTCCCCATCCCCTCCCCCCAAAAGGCAAGAAGTCTCAAGGTGGGTCAGCTGAGTATGGCACATCCTACTCTAGGCAAGTCCAATTTCCTCATCCACAAATCTAAACTAGGTTAGGTGTTACTCTGCAGGGAATGGGCTCCAAGATGCCAGTCCATGCACAGGAAAACAGGAGAGGAGAGTCTGTATGAGTCTGTGTGCACCATCTTATTGCCTGGAGACAATGTATTTATTGTGCTCCAGGTTGGAGTTTTGAAAATAAATAAAGAAAAATTTTAAGCTATTTTTGGTTATTCAAGATTATGCAAGTTGGAAATAGCTAAGAACATAGAGAAGGGGACCACTGCTCTACTAAGTTTTGAGAAAATTCTGTACAGTATATTGATTCACATTTGTCTCCCCATCTGTGAGGTAGCCATGTTGGACACTGGTGGTACAATTCTGTTACAATTTTTTTTCTCTTTTATTCCATAGACAAAAGTCCTAATATTTTTTTGGAGTAGCTGTGAAATTTGGTTTAATTTTAAAGCTGGTAAGAAATTCACTTATCTAGCATAAAATATGCCCTCAAAGCACATATTTTTTAAAAAAGAAATATAACATAGCTCTTAAGAAAATGAATATGAGTATTTAATAACAATGAAAGGAATCCTAACCATAAAATTTTATAAATGAAAGGGAACATAAAGATGGTGCCTATTGATATTACTGCCCCAGCTCAATCGTCTTCTGTCAGACTAACAGCAAGCCTGAGACTATTTTGTCTTTGACTCTGTGTTTGTACCTTGTAGCTTCATTTAAATATTTATAGGATGTGGGACCCTGAATCTGTCTTGATACATTCTATGCTTTATGTGTGAATGCATTTTTATCTTTGTTTTGAAATTCCTTTAGTAAGCAAAGCAGACATATTTCTCCATTGTCCCCATTTTGCTCTTCTATAGTCTGTTCATTTGGAGACTGGATCATTCATTGTCTTCGAGTCTCTCTGTCTTGTATCTATAGCTTTTACTTTCTATATATCTTTAAACAATGCTCTGTATTCCTGATTAATAATGTTATACATGACTCATGTGGCTGACAAAATCATTAACTTTAGCCTGTAATACATACACACATTCTGTTCATACAGTGAGACTTTGGGCCATGTTGCTTACCTTCAATGTGTTCAGACCTGAGTTAGACATAATATATCCAATATCTAATGCTTTTAAAATGGGAAAGTAGTGTCATTAGCCATGCTTTCACTTCCAAAGGAAAAAAATCAAACAACAAATTCAAAGTACCCAAAGAAAGAAAATGCTTGTCAAAAAGGAAAACTATCAGTTTTTGAAATGAAAAACATCAAAATCCACAGATAAAAAGAATGTATCACTGATATATAAAAACTAAGAAAACATGGCAGTAGTCAAGAAGTATCTTGTGAGATTTTATAATCTCAAGGGTATTGAAAATAAATGATTTCTTATATAGAAATTTGTAGATGAGTTGGGAGGATATAAGTCAGGGTGATCTGGGACATTTCTAGAAAACCATGGGACTTAGAAGGACACAGATTTTGATTCAAGAACTTAACATTAAACAAACATGTTATTGTGTATATAAGAGTCCTTTTTAATGGGTGGAAAGAAACGCTCTTACAACTTTTAATTCAGGAAGTATTATGTACCAGGAATATATCTTCTGGATCAGCCAGGTTTACCTAGTAAAACTCTGTCTCAAAAAATAAAATATAAAACAAAACTGTATGTAATCCTAATTAGCTATTGCCTATCTTGATGTCTCAAATTCCTCTATTTAGACCCATTCTGCTACATTACGGTTGAGAGAACCTGTCTCCAAGCTTTTCTCATGTGTGTTTGCTTCAATTCCCCAGCCCTGCCCACTGGGTTAAATCCCACAGGTAGCAAACAGCAAGTCGGATGCCTTCTTACAGTCTCCATTAAGAGGCAGAATGCTTGGCTCAACCTAAGTTGTCAATGAATTAAAATTAACAGCATATTATGTGAATTATTCCCAACATGACAACTGATGAAATATATTTTTGAGAATTATGAGAAAGAGCAAAACTAAAAAAAAACCTAACAAAACAAAAACACCAATTATTTTTCCTTTGAAAAAGTATCTTGCATCACCTCTAGCTTGCTATCAACACAAAAATGCTGCAAATGAAAAGAATAAATAAATATAACAGATGGGGCAAACAGTATATGGAATAACACACTTCAAATTTATCCAAATAAATATAAAGCTTGGCTATCAACTCAGTAGTCCTTAAAATGCACAAAGCAGTTAGAAACACAAAGCAGGGGCTGGATATAGCTGGACCATTAAGAACACTTGCTGTTCTTCCAAAGAACCTGGATTCAATTCCCCAGGACCCAGATGTTGCTCACAACATTTGTAACTCCAGTTGTACTGCATTTCTTACTGTCTTCTGCTCCCGTGGGCACTAGGCATGCACATGGTACACAGAGAAAATACATACATACATACACACATACATACACACATACATACATACATACATACATACACATACATACACACACATACATACATACACACATACATACATACACACATACATACACACACATACTTACACACACATACATACATACACACACATACATACACACACATACATACATACGATTTAAAATTAAACAGAAACACTTAAGTACCTTGTCTAAAGTAACCAAAAAATAATACTGATTTATTTCAGAAACCAAGTATATGAAATGCTGTTTAATTTGACGAAAGCCTAAAAATGAATGCTTCCAAAGTATTACAGCAATCATAGAAAAGTATTTTTACAATATTTAACAAAGGAAGTAAAATAAGATGAAGATACTGATAGATTTGATTTGTGAGTTTGTAGACAAAACTTCTAAAATAGTTTAGGAAACAATTCATTAGCATCCTGGAAGATTTAGAGGCAACATTCAGGTGTGAATCATTCAAGTAATTTAATGTATAAATGCATTTTTCATGTAAAGTAGAGGTAAAGGGAGAAAACATTACTTCCATATCCTAATAAGGACTTAAAAAAATTCAACGTCATGCTTGAACGTAAATTTTACGTTAACTGACAAATGTATCAGAATGCATCTAATAATGAAACACAAAATATTCCAAGTAATTTGAAGACAAAAATGATTATATTTGCTATTAACCAATATACCGTTTGAGTTTCTTTCTGATAAATTGAGGCAGGATACATTTATAAGCCTAAGAAGTCTAAGAGGGAAGGAAAATTGTCAATCATTTACACATATTTGTAGAAATTTTAAAAAGGAAAACCCCAAGAGAAACTTTAGAAACATTTATTTTGACTCCAATATTTTCACATACACACACACACACACACACACACACACACACACACACACACACACACACACACACCCCAAAAAACAAATACTTGTTACATTCAGGAGGAAAAGGGCAGCAATAAAGAAAGCCAGTAAGAAATACGGGCCTAGAAAGAGCAGTAAGTAGAAATGTACTTTGTGTATACATATGAAAATGTTTTTAAAAGTCTCCCAAAGTTTACTTTTATTTTTGCTGATAAGCAGCTCCTGGGCAGAGTGAAATACCTCATATTTTCTGTAAAAACTTTGGAAGACACATAGCCATGTACTAATAAGAAACTGTTACAGTGTATTGCCACCCCCAACCATAGTGGGGGAATCTTTGTAAAGGGACACTTAGAGAATCATCTCACTATGGAAAAAATACTTTAAATACTTAAGATGCACAAGATACTGTTGGAATTAATGAAAATTCATTCTCCATTCAGTTAAGTTAATGCAAGCCTATAAAGATGTTAATTTATACCACACTGATTTATAAATCAAGTGTACATCCAATAAAATTACCTCTTTTTTATGAAGCTAGGGCTGCTGAATTTATAGTTCAAATAAAGACCATTCTCTAAAAAAATTAAAATAAAGATAAGGGAGCAGGCTACATTATTGCCTATTATTATATAACTTTTAAAAGTAATAGCACTTTGCATTGGTGCCTGAATAGTAATTTCAAAGGAAAGGAGAAGAGCATTGAATAAAACTCAAATAAAATTCGTATTCAGATTATGATAATGTTAGCATTCTAAGTCAGTGTGTTAGCACAGAATATTGAATAAACGCTGCTGCAACAACCCATCAGCAAAAGAACCAATTATTATTAACGAGGAAACTGGATCCAGATGGATTAAGCTTAAATATTAAAATGAAAATAGATTTCTGTATTATAATCTTCAAGCTATGTTCTTTCTAAAAAAGATAAATCATAGCAAATTATTCCAATGCTGATAAATATAGCCTCATAAAATTACAAAATTTCCTTTTATTAAGAGATATAAAATCAGCTCATATAGACCGTTAGAAAAATATTGGCAACATATATAATAGACAAAGCATTAAAATCTTTAATGAATTAAACTGTCTTTTAGGTAAATTTTATAAATAAAATTTGAGAGTGCAACTTTGGGCCAGTAAGATGGTTTAGTTGGTGAAGGCACTTGTGGCCAAGCCTGATGACCTGAGTTTAATTCCTGGGCGCTATGTAGTGAGTGGAAGGAGGGAACTAACTCTCACAGATGCCACACATATGCCAAGGCAGGCACACACACATTATGCATGCAAATGCAAACACACACACAGAGAGAAACACACAGAGCTTAGTCTAAATCAGACAAATAACGCTCTCAAGAAACTGAGAAAATATAAATGCCATTTGGTCATAAATTTGTTTAATGCCCTTAAAACCTGATGAAATTAATAGATCAAAGTATTTTTACCTTATTCAGTGGAAGTGAAGAAGCGTGTTTTAGCACTGACCAGTGACGCAGCAGTCCTCATTTTTACAGTGTTAGTGGACAGATGGGTTCATAAGTGATAAAGTGATACCTACCAAGATACTAAACACACAGTTTCCTACAATGTCCACCATATACCATTTCATTTTTTTTTCTAGAAGAAAACAAGCATTTATAGAAAGAGTTATTATACTGTAGATTTTTTGGTGATGTGGTGGTAATAACAAAAGTTTCAAAGTATATGAATAAAAATCTGTGTGTTTATTATATACATTTATATGCATCCATAATGGGAAATTATATACATCCATAATGGGAAGAGCTTAACAGACAAGGCATTTGTAACAATTTCACTTTTGGAGAAAAAAAGAAAGTTGCACTGTAATTTACTTCCTTGGGTTCATTAAGAAAAGACGTATAAATTACAGCATTCATTTTATTTTTTAAAAAACTTTCTTTCTATTTATTCTTTGTGTCTTTTATATCATGCATCTCAGTCCCACTTATTTCCTCTCTCTGTGTATCCACCCTCTGCCCCTTTAGCCCCATAACCCTCAATAAAGTTTCAGAGAAAAAAGGAACAAAAAAAAAAAATGGAAAAAGTTTCATCATGGTAGCTGTAGTGTGATGATGTATCGAGTCACACAATAAACCTTTTTGTCCATATGTCTTTACTTGCAAGTGGTCATTGCAAAGAGACATTGGTCTAGTTTAAGGCTTCTAGTTACTGTGACACTATTGATGCTGGGCCCTCATTGAAAGTCCTTTTGGTTATCCTGCTGTTTCCTGTGTCGTAAATATCCTGCAGCTTTGGCTCTGCAGGACAGTTCCCTTCATGTGCTCCAGTAGAACACAGATGGTAGGCAAACATGAAACCCTGGTTCTAAGTCTCAGAAGTTTCAGGTTGGTCAGCCCAGCAGCTCTCACTTATCCTTACTAGCAGGGTGAGCTCTCCAATATTGCTTTGGCAAGGCTTACCCTTTGCAGAGGTGTGCAAAGGGTCGAGAGCAGTTTTCCTGCTTTCATGTCCCAGGATTAGATCTCCTACACCTACTCCTTCAGTGCCAGCTCTGTGGTATTGCCCAGACATGGAACAGGAACCACTCTCCTGAGTGCTGTAGCAGATGAGGGCAGGGCTCTTTCCTGCTCTTATGGCCTCTGGGACAGCTCTCCCACTTGCCACAGGCATTGATGGGTGGTGGTGGTGATAGTGGCTGTGGTGAGGTGGAGATCTCTCTCACCTGGCCATGTTACCACATACCATATGGGTAATAGAGACAGTTCTCCCATCCTCAACTTTGGGGATTGCTCACCCACACCTCCTCCAACAGTGTTGGCTCTCTTGTGTTGCCTAGGCAGGTGCAGGGCCTGCTTTCCCAAGTGTTGCAACTGGTGGCAAGCGTGGGTAGCTCTCCAGTCCTTATGGGCCAACTCTCCTACCTGCCCCAGGCATTTCTGGGTGGAGGGGAGTGGGTCCATTTTCTAAGTCATTCTTTCTTTCAGCTCTGACATAACATAGTCGTGCCCTCCTTCCCGTCATCTCTGGGGTATATTTAATTTCCTTCAAGTTTCCTCTGAAGTCTGACTTGTTGTGCACTAATCCCTCTAACTTTCTTTCATAGATAATTTTTCCTTCTCCTGATTATGGCAATTTTGGGGGGTATAGCAGTCTGAGTTGTCAACTATGCTTTTTCAGAGCATGGAGAAAATAATTCCAAATGCATACACAAGACCTATACAAGAACAAGTCAGCCTAAATTCCATCATGGATAGAAAAGGGCCTCACGAAGTCCCACTTCTAGGTGAAGAACCATTGGTAATTTAGAGTTGCTGGTAGAAAAAGTTACTTTTATTCAGGATATGGCCTCCCACTTCACTGCCTATATTCCAGTGGATGGTCCTTGTACATACTGAAAGCCTTGAGTGGACTCCATGGGTTGAAGGGAAGAGTTGGGAGAGAAAAGTAGTAGGAGGGGATTAGGAGAGATAGGGGCTGTGTTTGAGTAACACACATTGTTTTCCTGTTTGAATTTCTCAAAAATAAGTTAAGGAAAAACATGTTTGTTAATGTAACAGTACATGAAACCATTTTATCTATACCTTTTTATTTAACTATCAATAAATTTCCTTTTATATACCCTCTGCTTCCCTTCTCTCACTATCCATTACCCTCCCTATCCTAGACCCACCACTCCTAAGAGGGAATAAGGTCTCCCTTGAGTAGTCAACACAGACCAACATACCAAGCTGAGGCAGAACCATCCTCCCTGTGTCAAGGTTAAGCAAGGCATCCCACCATAGGGAGTGGGCTCTAAAAAGCCAGTTCATGTAACCAGGGTAATATCTGGTCCCATAGCCAGTGGAGCCACTAACAGCTTGATCAATGCAACTGTCATCCTCATTCAGAAGGCCTAGTTCAGTCCCATAGTGGCCCTCCAGCTTTCAGTCCAGAGTCCATAACCTCCCATTAGCTCGGGTCAGCTCTCCCTGTGAATGTCTCCATCATGCTCTTGACACTCTCTTGCTCCTCTAGTTGCTCCTCCCTCTCTTCAACTGATGCCCAGAAGTTTGGCCAAGTGCTGGACTGTGGGTGTCTGCATTTGCTTTCATCAGCCATTGGATATAGGCTCTATGATGACAATTAGGAACATCGCCAATCTGACTTACAGGGGAAGGATAGTTCAGGCACCGTCTCTAGCATTGCTAGTAGTCTTATCTGGGACCTCCTTATGGGTTTCTGTGGATTTCTCTAGCACCAGTTTTCTCCCTAAACCCCTAAAGGCTCACCCTGGAAATGGTTGAGATCTCTTGGGTAAACTGGGAGAAGAATGTAGAGGGTGGGAACATAAGGGTTTGAGAGGGCCAAAACCTTTTTAATAGACGTAAAACCCTGGAAATTATGATAGTTCTGGAAATGGGGCATGAATAAAACAGAATTGTTACTATCACTCTGTAATCATTTTTACAGCTTGAAATATTTACCAAGTAGTTAAAAAACCTAGCTAGTGAAAATTACCTCTTCAAAAACATCTTCCCAGTTAGACTGGCAAACTGTCAGAAATTCTCTCCATGAATCAGCCTTTGGGGAGATGCCCGTCTCTGATTCAAAGGCAATGTTAGAAAAAAGCCTGTGAAATCCCAGCATGGGCATCTGTAGATGGGCTTCACACAGGCATGCCCTGTTTCTACTTGCTTGTGTCAGAACTTACTAGGTCTTTAAGAAGCAGCCTCCATACAGAGTGTTCTCTGTGTTCTCCTGTGTTAGGCTTATCCTTCCTACTTTAAAGATGCTTTGCTTCAGGTCTGGTATGATCTCTTTCATTGGCCCTCACAGAATATTTAGTTACATTCTTTTGCAATAACTGTATTTTAATTGAATTACTAGACTTACTTTTTGTAAAATAACTAACTATAAAAGAGAATTATCCTTTTATCATTGACACAAAACTGATCTTGTGGCAGACAGTATATTAAAGTCTTTTACTGTGTGTTGTTGATGATGTTTGTGTGGGTGTTTGGCTTCCTGCAATTGAACTCAGTTCATCAGACTTGGAAATGAATAACTTTAACCACTGAACAATCTCACCAGCCTTGAATTTCAATTTTATCATTATGGGTAGGATATAAGAAACATATCCAGACATGAAATAGGAACAACTCACCTGAGTGCTGCAGCAGATGAGGGCTAGTTTTCCTGCTCTTTTGACCTCTGAGACAGCTCTCCCACCTGCATTAGTATGCTGGATCTAATAATGGAGTGTGCCTGTATCCAGGATTAAAGTTATCAGATGCAGTAATTAGTCCAAATACATGTAAATTCTAAGCACATATAAAATTCTAAGGCCATAGTGGATACCTGTCACCTGTCTTCTAGACACAACTAGTATTTTTTTAGATCCTAAGAGTGAAAAAAAGGAATATTCTTCTTATTCTCCCCTGTCCTGATATGAATAGGATTCATGTGGAATCCAGAGAGTGATAGATCCACTGTATGATGCTGGCATGTGGATCAGCTGGGTTGTAGCACACAGAAGGGGAAGCAGGGACTGGATTTGCAGAAGTGAGTAGAAGTGTGAGCAGAAACCATCACTAGTCGTAAGAAAGAGCTACTGTACGTGGCCTCATTTTGAAGCTTAGAAAATGGAGACAGTTTTTAACTCACTCATTACAAGTGGTAATCCATGGAAATTCATGAAGCTGAGAGTTGAAGCCTGCCCATCTAAGCCTAAAAGTGTAAAACACATTTTCTGTTCTGTTCTGTTCTATAATAGTAAATCGTATAGTATATAAAAAAAATGTTAAGCATTCTTTTTCTTAGTTGCTTATTCATTAAGTTAGTATGTTTACCATATGTGAGGGTGCCCCTGGAGGCCATAAAAGAAAGTTGGATCTGCTGGATTGCTGGAGTTACAGACAGGTATAAATTGCTTGGCATGTGTGGTGAGAACCAAAGTTACATACTCTGAAAATACAGCAAATTCTTGTATCTGCTGAACTGTATCTGCTGAGCTATCTCTGAAGTCCTGAAACACTCTTTTCTTGGCATATATTTCTGGCAAATAGGTAGGGGTTTCAAAGAGATAATTTTATACATGTATGTCCTATACTTTAATCACAATCACTCTTGCATTTCTTCCAATTATTCCCATTGATTTCCTCAGACAATCTCAGTTCTACTTTCATCTTTTATATACATACAGAAATTGGTATTTTATATAAAATCTAAGATCCATAAATGAGAGAGAACACATCTTATGTAAAACATTTCTGAAAGGACATAGTTCTCTGGACAGTCAACCAGTCACTACATTTAAAAGAACTTACCTGAAGGTCACATGTTTGTCCACCCAACACACGTTTACTTAGTGACTGCCTAGTTCGACTCAGATTAAAATGGGATGACTAATATAACTGCTTTTCTAGAACCAAAGCTAGAGCTTGGAATTGAGCACGAGACAGTTCCCAGTAAAATTAATATGTAACTAAATTCTTATAACATGCGATACACAAGTAAGTAAAATAGGATAAAATAGAAAATCCCAAACTATAGCCTGTGAATCAAGTCGAGTGTGCTGCTCGGCTCCGAATGACCTGTCAGCTAAGACTAGTTTTTCACATTTAGTCAACTGTTAGATTAATGCCAAGAGTAGAAACAACTCCTGTTTTGAGTTGTGTGTAAATTCTAGAGAGTTCGGAGTCTGAATGTGTTGTCAAATCATGTGAATCTGTCTGATTGTTTTCAACAATGGTAGTGTGTTTGGTGGTTACAACAGGGACTGCATTACCTGCGTAGATTGAAGTACTATCTGACCCCTTGCAGAAAACCATGTTGATTCCTGGTAGAGAAAGTGACCCCTGGGGCTGTGAACTATTTCAAATTGGATAATCAAGAAAAAAAAATTAAGTTAACATGCGAATCACAACATGGGACTTTATTCAATGTTAATTTGGTTTGTCCTGCAAGTTTATAAGAACTTCTTACCCTCCATTTGCCTTTTTCCACTGCTCTCTGAAGGGGAAATAAAATGGCCCCTTTCAGCCACCATCCACCTATATGCCAAGTTTCCAAAATATAGAGATTTTGGCACAACAGGAATGTTTCCAATAGTTATATATATGAAAACAAGGAGAGAGAAGTCACTGCCCCAGCACCACAGGAGAGCATATTTAGCCAAAGATTACACTATGTTATTTTGACTTTAGACCATTGCATAGATTCATCAGAACCCTTCAAAGGAAACTACATCCTCTGCCAAAAGCCCACTGACTCATGAAAACACTATAATAAAGATTTGAAGCTTTACTTTTAGAAAGGCTGTTGTAAATTCTCTTGAGGAGGAACATTCTACATACCGCATTTCTCCACCCAAAAAAGCTCTGCAAATTCTCCCATGGTTTAGATGGAGTCTGGATTAGTAGGTCATCTGTGGGATGTGGGTCTACAAGACCTTTCTTCTCTGCTTTCTATCATCTAACTTACTCTAACTAAAGGCATTTCTTCCTGTTAAGTCAGAAAAATGAGAAATGGGTTACTTATGAGATGCTGCCATTTTTCCATAGGAACTTCAGTTCAGGATTTTTGTTTGGTTTTGATTGGATTTTGGTAGGGTGGTATAGGTGTGTGTGTGTGTGTGTGTGTGTGTGTGTGTGTGTGTGTGTGTGTGTGTGTGTGTGTGTGTGTGTGTATGTGTGTGTGCACATGATCACACACATGTGCATATGTGCACACATGATTCTAATTCAGGTTTTTGTTGATACTGTGAAAAGTAATCTATCCCATTGCAATTATGGGAAGTATAAGCACTTTATACTTCATTATTTTCCTTTCTTGTGTTTCTTTTCCCATTGCTATTTCTCTTTTTTCCCATAAGTATGTGTGGGGATTCAATAAAAGTTTCAGAAGTTTTGGAGATATCAGAGGGAATCTACCCACAGTCTATGTGGGGAGTTAAAAGAAGCTCCAGAAGTTCCAGAGCTCTAAACACAGTCAGTCTAGGAGAATCAGAGAGTGGTGATTCAAACTTTAATCCCAGCACAGGGAGTATCCTTGGAGTAGTGACCTTCGCCCTTAATCCCAACTGAGCCGAGGTCACTTCAGATTATAGAAGGAATTCCAGGCTCCCAAGCAGGCACTGGTGGGGCCATGCCTTAATTTACCGAAAAGGTACTTAAGACAGGATAGAAACACAGAGGGAAGCCATTCCAAGGGAAGTGAGGCTGAGGAAGCTGGAAGACAACTGAGTAAGATCTGACTATGGTGTTTATTCCCTCTCTTTTCTCCAACTCCTTCAGAGATCTATCCCTGAGTCTCATTCATTTGTGCGACAATTGGCGCCCAATGTGGGGCACATATCCCAAGTAAAACAGAGTGCAAGATGGCTTGAATGTATAGGACCAGAAGGTCAGAGAGGAATACTAAAGCCATATGTGGCTGATATTGCTATAAATTTATGGAGAAGAGATTTACTGCAACAATTTACTGTCCTTTTTCTACTTCATGTTGTATTATCTTTTATTTTATTTTTCGTTACCCTTTCTTGTTTTATCTCTACCTCCCTTTAGATTTCCTTTATACCCACTTTATGCTTCTTAATTCTCTTTCTATACACAACATATACACGTAAACACACACATATCTGTATATATATATAATCACGCATATACACGTGTATATTCTAACTATGGAAGAAAACATACCCATATTTATGTTCATTTGGTTTATTTCACTTAACAGTTCCATCCATTTTCCTACAAATATTGTAATTTTACTCTTAGAGCTATATAAAATCTTCATTTTCTTTACCCATCCATTATCTAATGATCCTCATGTCTCTGCTATTTTGAATTGTAAATAAATAGCATGTATATATAAGTATCTCTTTGTAATGCTGATCTAGAATATTTCTTTACATACACACACAATCAGGAGTCTCAATTATTTTTTAAATAAGGTGATAGTAAATAGAAACTTGGCATTATTTTATAAACAAAGAGAAACTAGATTCTAATGGGTAATTATCATTATTGTTAGGTACTAATAGGTAATTGTTATTACTAACAAGACATTGTTATCACGACGCTTTGAGAGGCAGAAAAATTGAGGCTTGTTAAGAGTAAACACTTTTCAGAAAATCATCAACCCAAATAAATGTATGGCTAAAATATAAATCCACATCTCTTAGCATAATGAAAAATTTATGTATCATTTGCCTTAGTAATATCTCTACTGTATAATATAGATCAAAATATAGTTACACAGCATAGGTTTTTAAGAATATGTCATTGCACAATATTTGTAATAAATTGAAAAGACCTTAAGACATTTTTATTGTGAGACTACCAATATTAATATGATAAATTGTGATTTTTTTTCACAGAGTAGAAAACAATGCAGAAGTTAGCGTAAGTAAAAAGAGATACATGTAGTTGGTGGATGTATTTCAAAAGAGTATTCAGTCAAATAAAAGCAAAGACAAACTGAAGAGTGATGTAGACTATCTGAGACAATGTTAACATGATTTAAAATATAAAAATGAGTTCAGATACAGGAGCACGGTTTAAAATTATGCTGGGAATGAGAAATATAAAATTGAGGAAAATTCTTGCTTTTTGGTAAGAAGGGGAAGGAACAATGGAGAAACTATTTTTAAGGTTCAAATACATCTTCTCAAAAGCACTATAATATTGGCTGTACATACATTATTGTATTACTTCAGTAAACTATAACATATATAAACTATATTACCACTGAAGTGCTTTTCAAAGTAAACTTTAGAATAGCATTAGATTTTTTTTTAATAAAATGCTATCTCAATGAAGGATACTCCAACAATTTTTCAACTTTTACAAAACTGTTGATTTACCAGCCAAGCTTTGTCTAAAATTAATAGATATACAGTGATGTTTTTCCACTGAAACTCTGAAATCCCGTTTCCTAGGCCCAAAAGATGTACATTTTCAGAAAGTACTGAATTCATATTGTAAAGATAAATTGTGTTTAGAAGCACTATGAAATGAGTGGTTTTAGAAACATGATCTGGATGACTACATCTCATACCATTCCCAGAAATTTTTTGCTTCATTTTCTACACCATACACCCTCCCTATAGAACATTTTAAAATGTCTTCCCTCTGCTCTTTGAAATCTTTTTCTGCATGGAAAGGCTTGGGGCTACTTGAAAGAATATGGATGGAGAACTTTGTGAGTCTATGACACTTTGTGCCAGATGGCGAAAAACATCCTCAAAGACTAATGTAGTCACCTCAAGGGGAAATGAGAGACAATTTGAAGGAGTCCTCACTTACTAGAGATGAGTCAAAAACATTCATGATTTCAATGTATTGAAAACCAGTTTTATCACTAACTTTCAAGTGGCACTGAAAAACCAAACAAACACACTTAGAATGAAATTCGTTCACCAGTGACCACTGGTCAGTCTATTTAAACACAAACATTTTACTCTGAAAATTGACAAGTAACGATAAAGATTCACACGAACAAACCAATAAAAACAGGAAGCAAATGCCTTTCCGGTTCCATTATTTTCTTGGCTATTCCGGGTGTAGTTTCAAAATCGCTGATGTAGGCAAATCCTGTGGATGTCATTTTCAAAATTTTGATGTAAGTCCAGTCACTGGGGACTCCATTAATGCTGGAGAGGAGAGCTGAGGATGGTCTTAATGCCCGTTCTTTTTCCAGAGTTACCCTCCGACCCATGAGTAACTTTGCTCTTATGAAATCCAACTTTGAATCATTTGTAATTCACAGGTTAGGAGAGCCTAAACCTCTTCACTTTCATGTGTGTAGGCTTTAGGTAACTCTTATGCAATTTTTTAAACTATTGACAATGCGACTTTTTATAAAGGAATTCCTTGCCATCTGAGTTCGTTAAACAAAATATACTGTATTATCTCTCCCTCCTCTCCATTATGCACTGAGAATTAAGAATGAAATTCCTTCCATGTGGAACATGACCAGTACAACAGAATGTGGGCTTACTGCTAATACTTGTTAACATATCCCATACAACTGTTAGACTAAAGAGTAAGGTCACCAAAAGGAAGTGCTGTGCATAACTTCATAAGTACGGGAATCTGGTGCCACTGAGTGATCACTGTGCAATTTTAAACATGGCAAGTAAAAAGGATGAAGAAAGTCATCATTGAGATGTGTTGTACATATTGCAAGAAGATGGAAACCTGATGTTTGGAGTGGGATTTTGTTTTTCTTCATGCCAGGCAATTAGTGCCAGAGACTTAAGGCTGTGTAAGAGATGCTAAGAATGCAGCTCTTCTCAGTAGTTCTTGAAAATAATTTGGCAAGCTCTTAAATGAGTACTCTATTGACTTCTTGAAAAAACTACTGCATTTTATTAGCAGTAGTTTATGGATGCATGGACGGAAAACAAGAACAATGTGTGATAGGACTAAGTGTGGGGTTATTGTATAATCCCACCATGGAAATCTTCCATTCACCTTTTGGAAGGTGGCTCATTCTTTACAATGCTTTTCAAAGTAGTAAAAGGAATAAATGATAATGTTCGGTTCTGTATCTTATGTTACATCCCAAAATGCTTAACCTTCTTTGGATCTTTGGAAAAAAGTAAAAGTTGTGAATAAATATCTCCCATAAAGAATAGCTATTAAATTTATTGTTCACATTACAGTATAAATAAAGTTTACTGGAAAGGGAGCACTTAAAATAAATTCTGAATTATAGTAGATTATGTTCATATTATCTTTTATATAAGCTTTGTAAAGCTTTGCAGTATTTAAATTACTATTTGATTCTGTATAAGCACTAAGTGGTTTTCTAAAATAACCAATCTGCTTCTTGTGGTTAGAAATGAGAAAAAATAGACCTAAGGAGTACACAGCAATGTCTGAGAAAGAGGAGAATGGAGTCTGTCTTCCTTCCTTCATCCTTCCTTCCTTCCTTCCTTCCTTCCTTCCTTCCTTCATCCTTCCTTCCTTTTCCTTCCTTCCTTCCTTTCCCTTCCTTCCTTCCTTCCTTCCTTCCTTCCCTCCTCCCTCCCTCCCTCCCTCCCTCCCTCCCTCCCTCCCTCCCTCCTTTCTTTCTTTCTTTCTTTCTTTCTTTCTTTCTTTCTTTCTTTCTTTCTTTCTTTCTTTCTTTCTTTCTTTCTTCCTTTCTTCCTTTCTTAACCAAAGAATTAAAGGTGAAGGCTTCATGGAACAACTATAAAAATAAATGTTCCACATAAGTAACAGTTTTTAAAATTAAATGTGTAGGATGAACCAGTATTGTGTAAGATGTATGATGCTGTATTGAGACAGACATCGTTTTGGATCTCATTAAGTTTATGGTCTGGTGAGGTAGGAAGGTAGTGAGTCAATGAATTATATGGGAACTCTATGAATTACTGTTTTTGGACATGATGTGAATTATCTTTCATTTCTGATGAAGGAAAAACAATGGCTTTTGCCTGAATCTAGGATGGTGAGAGGAACAGTGTTCTCTTTAAAGCAAAGAGCAGAGGTAGACATGGGATGGAAGAAACTTCAAGAGTTTATGGATAATGAGAGCACTTATGTAGATTTCTGGAAGTGAATGTGGCTTGTGTCTCCAGAACACAGTGGAAATTTGTAAGAAAAATGTAAAGGAGGATGGCAAGAAAGCCAGCATCTGAGCATCAGTGATTTCTAGGCCATGATGAATTCTTTGTATCTTGGAGGTGATGAGGGAGGAGAAACCATATTCAGAACATATTATATGAAAAAATATTTCAATACAAACAAATAACATTAGACATTAGAGATTGGCAATATGTGACCATGAACATAATAATGTTATGGGGGTAACTAGATTCTTCATACCCATCTAATTTCATATTCTTTTTTCTCTTTCTTTAGAAAAACAAACATGAATATTTATGTGACTTTTATAAAATTCAATTCCTGAAGAATTTTGTGAACAGATATAATTCATTATATTTGCTTTCACTGTATCATTGTCTCCTTCTCTCTTCTAACTTAGGAACTTCCTTTCTTCCCTAGAAACCTTTCTTCCATTCTTTTTTTTTTTCCTGTGATTCACTGAGTTTAGTATCAGACTGTTTATAGGACCATGGGTTTCTATTCAACTAAAAACCATGACTCTTCTTTTTCTAGAACATATTAGTAGCTGATTGTTCAGCAGAAGAGGGTATTTTAAACTGAATAACTTGATCATAACATGCCAGTTTAGACTATCATTTTGGATATTACGAATTGAAAGAAGGGATATATTGTTAATGTTCTTAAAGCCTTGTTGAGAAAACTTCTGCAAATATCCGCAGGCAGTTGAATCTTAGAGTATATATTGATAAAATCACAAAATGAAGCAAAAATAGTTCTGAAGGCAACCCAACTCTTTAAACCTGTGACCTGAATAGCCCTGACATTCTTACTTTGAGCTGGTGCCCTGACAAATTTGATTTTCTTTAAGTGACAGCAATAACTCCTCCACATGCTTTTAAGCTAATTTGCTTTTTGGAAACCATGTCTTAACACTATGAATACCAAACATAGTTATAAATTTAAAGGAGGAAACAAATTATCATTCATGTAGACCATGTGATTGTCTCTGTAGAAATTCAAAAAATTTCTTTAAGATGTAAGAAATAAAAAGACTCAGAATCTAAGAGAGGAAGCTATGAACAAATAAATCTTGAAATCATTAAGATTTTTTTCCTGTGTACCAGCAATAACCAGGTAGCAAACAGAGGAAAGCAGTTTATAATAGCAAAAATACATCTGTCATGTGTTGAATGGCTCCCTCCAACCCAGTTATTTCTACTTAGAAACTGAGTGAATGTGATCATTTTGAAGGAAAAAGATGTTATGTGAGGTAGATTTTGAGATGATTGGTTGGCTAGATTCTAAATTCAAAGATAAACCTTTGAGATAGAAAAGGAGATACACAAGAGAAGGAGGCAGCATGCCCCCCCCCAGGTTTCTTATTTCATGGGGAAAATAACAGCCACAGTAACTGAGAGTCCCCCTGCCTCCACCCAGGAAACAAGTGGCTAAGCCACCTGTAGGGGCCCCTACAAGCATACTGAGCCATCAGTGGCCTTGCTGTCTAAAGCTTCTTGAGACCTCTTCCCAGCATTTTGGGCTGAGATTCTTCCGTGTTCCAGACTCATAGGTGATGCAAAATAAACGTTGCCAGTCAGACACTTAGTGTGGCTGCACTTCCAATGCTTTGATGCACCATGCTACATACTTCATTCTCCTGTTTGCCTCTTTTCTTTTTTTAATTCTTTCTAACTCCCTTTTCCCCCCAGATTTTTCTCATCATCCTTACTTTAGTCCTTTTAATTTTTTTCTATGTTAATCCTCTTTTTTAGAACCTCTTTTCTCCATGCTACAAAGTTATATTGAGTGCCTGCTTCACATTGGATACCAGAGAGCTTTGGAAACTCACCGAGCACAGTCCAATTGCCAAGAAGGACTTAGTTCTTTGTTAGTATGAACAGAAAAACATCACCCAGTGGTGTTTTAGAAATTGTATGATAATAAGGAAGTAGAAGGGTAGAGGGCAAAGAACTTGTTCTTTGAGAAGACAAGGGAAGCTTTATCAGGGACTGAAGGAAAATTGGATATAATAAGGATTTGAGAGTGGTTTGCAACCTTTTGTTAAAAAAAAAAAATCACAAGGCTGAGGGAGTGAGGGTCCATCTCAGGAGATAAGTTTGTTTTTGCCATTCAAATGAATTATTAACATGGAGATAAGAAGATAATATAGATTATATACCACTTAAACTATTTCTGAATGGTGAATACAAATATAGTGTAAAAAGAAACTTAGTGTTAAGGTACTCACAGAAATTTTTCTGAGTCTTTGTTTCTCCATCAATCAAACAGAGTGAGTCTTGCATGGTAAAGTAAGGAGATAAAGTAGGAAAATAACTTCTAGGATATCTGTCACATGCTGGGTACACAGAGTTGTCCTTTCTTCAGATCACAATCACTTCTGAACCTTTTAGGGGTCAGAATTTCTCTGTTCACCACCAGTCACACTGTGCCAAAAATATCTATGTGCTCTGAGAGATAATGATAAAACATTGAGACTATTACATTCCCTGATATGTGTTGAAATAAGTGTTTGCTCCTTAATGGCTATAGTTGGATAATTAGGCAGAGAAGCTCTTTAATTTGACTCAGGGGAGAAGATGGCCAATGGACATAAGGGAAATAATGGCTGTTCTGAGAAATCCTGAAACCACAGGTTATGCAGAGCTTCTATGGCTGAGGAGCTTCCCTGGATTCTATAGCATTTTTGTGAGTCCAGGATGCTCATATTGAAAGCATTTCCTCTGGATAGTGATGTCCCTGAGGGAAGTGAGTTCCAGGTCAGCAAATCCCTTTATTGGTGTTCACTGAAGTTGATTTGAATTCCATTATGACTGTCTAGCCCTTTGAATTTCTCAGAGGGGCAAATGTTAGCATCTATTAGGTTTTTTATATGAGAAACCTAGCTGTGAAGAATGTATGCACATGTCGCATCTTTACCCTCCTCTTTCCAACTGTTTGCATCTGGGTTTTCCAGATCTGTCTTTTCTATATACTCCCTGCTTGAGATTTTAGTTCTTTGGCTAGCAGACATTTGGTTTTATTGGAAAGACATATAAAATGCCAAGCATTTCTTAATTCATTCTGATAAAGTTTTACCTAAATTGTGTTAACTTATCTCTTATAGTAGGTGGGCCTTTGGGGATTCTTAGCTGAGGATCACATACAAAAATCTTGGAATGATATTTATCATCCTGTTGGTTAACAGGCTTGATTCAGTGGGGTGGATGGCTGACAAAGAATTGTGCATGGGAAATGGGGTCATAGCCCTGCAACACTATGGCAAAGAATTCAAATCAGGGGCTCATAGTCATTCAGGGAGGGAAGCAATATTAAAGATAGTTATGTATAATCCCTTTATTGTAGACATAAGAAAACAGACACAGAGGGAACTGAACAACCGTGTTTAAAGACTTACCTATAAGGTAGCAAAGAGGATGCAATTCTACTTTGCAGTGTCTAGATTATTCCATAATTTGCTTTTGTAGAAATAATTTATTTGTCAAGAGTCAATGACTTGTCTCAGTGGGTACAGGAGCTTGCTACAAGCCTGGTATTGTAGGCGGCGTTTATCCACAGGGACACCAATACCAGATAGATATTTATTAGAATATAAACCAACACTCACGGTACAGGCAACAGATTACCGTAGCACCTGAACAGGGACCGAAGTCTGCAGACGGACGGACGATGGGGTCCTTCCTCCAGCAGCCAGGAACCAGGAAGAGAGCCTCCCAGCGTCCCAGCAGCCCCTTATCAATGGGTTTGGCCACACCCCCTCCAGGAGCCTGGGATTCTGGATAAGCTTCCTTGGACCCCATCAGCTGACACCTGAATCCCACAACATCTCCCCCCCTTTTTCTAACTAAGAAGGTTCTAAACTAAGACTATGTACAGTAGGAATTATTATGAGGTAGTATCTAGGAGAGGTTAAAGTACAATTGCTAATCAAAGCCTAACTTATATAAGGTACATCTAATAGTTCTAGAATATTGGTAGATAGTAGGGTGTATAGATTATTTTAAAGGGTTAATCTGGGAAAGTGAGAATCTAACACCCGAGTGTTCTTATCTAAGGGATACTAGGGTGAAAACCTTAAACATCTATTCTTCAACCTCTTCAAGACCTGAGAAGGAAGGTGAATCTGTCTGAAAGACAGAAGTACATGGAAGCAGCTACTTCCAAAATTTGGGAGAGGACAGCAACACAGCTACCTGGACAATCACCTCTGGATTTGTGTACCGTTAGAGCATCTATCGGATTGGCTATAGGCCTATGGTATCTGACAGATCTTTTCACAAGCAGAACAATTTTGAAGGGACTGTCTTATCCTGTCTAGACAGGTTTCGTCAGTCTCCATCTATCAACTTGTTCATCCAGCTTGACATCATGTGTGTACTGTCAGCAATCAAGGTAAGGACAGTTCCTTACTCAACCGGCCATTTTTTGCCAAAAGGACCAACTCCAATGGAGTATCCTTGATGCTCAACACCATCTCGTGAAGGGAGCAGTGACACCAGGAGTCGTCGTGTCTCTCGTGGCCAAATTTTAAATGTTAAATGCCATATTCTCTGGGTCTATGAAACGGTTGAAGATTCTTGTCCATCTATGATATTCTAACCTGTATCTGAAATGACTGGGATATGGTACCTTAAATAGTGTTGACTGCAGATCTTATCGTCTTAAGGAATAAACCCTGTACTAAAAATTAGAATACCTATATAAGGGATGTACAATCTCTGAACAATGACCCTTAGTAGAACTATCGAGCATTAGCCAGGGGTATTTTACCAGGTAAAGTGTCCACAGCATTTTAGACATGTAAATACATATATATCATCTAAACAGAGGTATATAAAACATCTTGTGCATATATCATAACTAGTGCAATCATACATTATATCTAGTATAGTTAAATGAAGGTAGTAATTACATAGTATACATGACAATGATGTGCAAATATTTTAAACAAAGGTAGGAGCATACATAAAATATAGCAATTTCAGATTCAGCTTTACATAATAGTTACAGATTCAGATTTATATCGAAGTACAAGTTGCTTTGGTTACATAAAACAATCTCAGATTAAACTTTGTACCAATGTACAAATTATCACAATTAAACATATAAAATGATTTTGCATTAGTATCAATATACAGATATCTATGACAGTGCAAATTGTCTTTAGCTTAGCCCATACATTCAGCTAAAATGAAGTATAGGTAGGTAGAACAGTCTACCTTTATCTATCCTATCTATTCCCCTTCTCTTCTACAAAAAAAAGATCTCTGATGCTATATTATAGTTTTGTCTTTTACCCAGTTTTACCCACAACCTTTGGAGCATAAGACTTATTGGGAAAGGGGGCGTAGTCGTTTATAAGGTTGCTTCCTGCTGACTTAAGGGCGATGGCATCTCTTTGGGATCCTGTAAAAGCTAAAACAATGGTTAGTTCCTAATGGACTGACCACATACATCTATAACCAATTTTAGGATAGTGGTTAACTCCATCTGGAAACTTAATTAGCAGTGTGATCTGAAGGATAATCATAAGGAGCTATCTTGCAGCTGTTTTTGAATAATCTATTTCTTGAAGGCAATTATTGGTTGGTGCGCACCAGGTTCTTGATTTTTCTATTTTTGTCTCTGCTGTCTGTCTATCTGTCTCTTATTTTCTCTCTCTCATACTCTTTCTTTTATTTTTGTTTTTCTAGCAGGAGTTGTTCCGGTGGAGGCCCCATCTCGGTTCCAGATTCTTTGTAGATAGCTGATAGGAGGGAATGTTATTTACAGTGGAAAACTTAAGCATTGTCGATATTCAAAAGATATTTATATCTTTCATGACTTTAGGAGACTGGAAGCAGACAGAATGAGATGTTTGAGAGGTATAGAAACAGGGAGGAACAAGGTTTAAGATGAAGTCACAGTAATATTGGTCCCTAAATATTATGCCTTCTGTCTCACACCAGGTGGCTTTTATGATGTGAGACAGAATTTTTCATATTTGTTTACCAATATGCTTGGGTTTAGAGAGGGAGAAAGCCACAAGTTCCCAATCCAAACCCAGCCTCATTAATAGTCAAATCAGGACCTTTTTTTTTTTTTTTTTTTGAGATGTAGATGCAAGATGTAAAGCAGTAAAAATTGATAAATTACCCAGTAGTGCACGTGTGTATCAGTTGGTCTCGTAGTCCGTCTTGTACATTCTTTAATCATCAGTCTGTCTTTTATTGCAGGTGAGTAATTATTCAATGTTTAGACAATGCCGTAAAAATAGTTGTATCCATTTTCCTGTAAAGACAAAACTGAGAGACCCTGCCCCAGGTTTGTTAAGTGTGTTTTCCTTACCACGCATCCGTTTGTCATGTCAGGGATGAGCAGTCACTTTTCTTGTTCAGGAAGAGACTCCTTTTCGAAGCGGGCTTTTATTAGTTTTGTTGGTACCCATATCTTTTTTGTCCCTGTTGAAACAAGAGCAAAACCCCTACCCCATCGAAGCACATACCCTGGCTTCCATTCGGAAGTCAACACATCTTTGAAGTAAATGGGTTGATTTAACTCAGAAGATTTTTCAAACAGCCTGGATGCGCTGGATGAGAGGCTTCTGAAGCAGCCCCGACCCGCCTGCCCGCGGGTCCGCCGGGACGTTGGGCGCCAGATGTAGGCGGCGTTTATCCACAGGGACACCAATACCAGATAGATATTTATTAGAATATAAACCAACACTCACGGTACAGGCAACAGATTACCGTAGCACCTGAACAGGGACCGAAGTCTGCAGACGGACGGACGATGGGGTCCTTCCTCCAGCAGCCAGGAACCAGGAAGAGAGCCTCCCAGCGTCCCAGCAGCCCCTTATCAATGGGTTTGGCCACACCCCCTCCAGGAGCCTGGGATTCTGGATAAGCTTCCTTGGACCCCATCAGCTGACACCTGAATCCCACAACATGGTATTCTGAGTTTGATCCCAAAGACCACATTAAGAAGGATGAGCTATTGAGAATTGTCCTTTGACTTGCACATATGTGCTGTTGTTCTTGCACACACATGCACACACACACACACACAACACACACACACATTCACACACACACATCAAAAAAGAAATAGATTTTCAGTGAGGCAAGTATGAGTTTGGAATCCAAATTTCATTCCCTTCTGCTAACCTTGTTGATGTGACCTTGTTGACAAGCTGTTGCATAGATTATAAATAATTTATGTAAAACACCTCACACTTTATAGACCTTCAATAAAAATGAGTTCAACCATCGACCAAAGGAACAATGTCAATGGAAGAACTCTGTAAGCTATGCAATACAAAGCTGATGAGAGAGGAAAGCTAATCTATTTTGTTAATTGATTAGTAGTTATATCTGGAAGCTTTGTAAATGCTTACAGGAGCTGTGTGCATGTATGCACATGTGTTGATAGTACTTTTCAAGACGACAAGAGGTTGATGCTTGACTATCTTTTTACTTATCAGTTTAAATTTTGTGTTTAGATGTTTTGCTCATGTGTGTGTGTGTGTGTGTGTGTGTGTGTGTGTGTGTGTGTGTGTGTGTGTGTGTGTGTGTGTGCACCCTGTGCATGCATTGCCTATAGAAGAGCATATCAGATCACCTGGAACTACAGTTATAGATTATTATGAGAGTTCAATGTGGGTCTTCTGAAAGAGCAGCCAGTTCTCGTAATCACTGAGCCATTTCTTCACCTCTTCAGCTCTGATAGTATTGTACTTTTTATTTAAAAAAACTATTGAGGGGCTATTGAAATGACTGAATGGGTAATGACAATTGCTTCTATATCTGATAACCTTAGCTTAACTCCCAGAATTCACATTCTGGAAGGAGAGAACCAACTCCTCCACGTTATCCACTGACTTACACACAGACAAACACACAAACACACACACACACACACACACACACACACACACACACACACACACACACACACGAGAGGGGGGGGGGTAAGCAAGTAAATAATCATACATAAAGCATTTAAATTAGATTGACTTCTTTTCAGAAGCAGGATACTGACACTTTTTTGAAAGAGGAAATCAGACTACAGCCACAAGTCTTGGGGAAGGGTTACTATTTAGGATCTCAGAATACTGTGCAATTCCCTCTACAACCAACCTACTATTCTACCACTATAGAGAGCTGGGGAGCACTGTTCCTGTTGCTCTGTAACCTCTACAAATGAGACTCAACCTTTAGATAAGGCCTCCTTGTTTAGGAAGAATTTACTGCTTATAGGTTTTGGTTTTCAACATTATCTCATCTGGTATAGAAGGGGAAGATGATGTTTTCTTCATTTTTACAAGCAAGAAAATGCACCACTGGGCATCATCATCCTCTGAAAAGTTTGCTGAACATCCAGCTACTCATCAGTATTGAGTATTGCACTGTCATGAGTAAGCCTAAATATTTGGTGAGGTATCCGTGATCTAAATCTTACCTCCCTCTTGCCCATATAACTCAGATCTCTATCTTTCCTTCTACAGAGCAACTGCAATGACTTTTTAAAATTACTAAAGCTGTGATAGTGTGGGGATTAAAAGAATTAATACTAATATATATGTTAAAATGTGTATGAACACAATCTGCAGGCATTGGTATTACACTAAGTATTATCTTTTACTATTGTTTATATTGTCTTCTATAGCATCTTTTTGACTAGTCCCTCCATATATATATATATATATATATATATATATGTCTTATGCACCCTTATACAGACTCTTATGCAGCCTTATGTGCTTCTATCTCTCCCTAAACTGTTCTCATTTTATACTCTGTGCTTGAATGTGTTTACAATGTTCATCACTGGAATATTAGTGTTTCTGTATACTCTCAGTCACCCTCTCTGGATTCTACTAAAGTAGCTATGCTGGTCATATGTCTAATTCAACTCCTTAGCTTTGGGACTCATTCCATGGATCCCATGAAATACACAATAGAATTTCTGCTTTACATTAGAAATTGTTCTTCCAATAATTCAGTTGCAAAAGTGAGCAAGAAAAGATAAATTCTTTCTTCTTCTTCTTCTTCTTCTTCTTCTTCTTCTTCTTCTTCTTCTTCTTCTTCTTCTTCTTCTTCTTCTTCTTCTCTTTCAGCACCTTATACCTCTCTAGTACAAGACTTTGACATACCGGACACTCACTTCATCATTCTGGTTTTGAAGCCCTAAATTCCCTTTCTGTCAGAGCAACCCTCAAGATTCAGGAGCACCCTCGCATCAGACATTTTGTTCTCAAGCAGATAGGAGTCATAAGTTAGATATCATGATGTTTTCAGGTAAGAGGAAGCAAATGCCTTCATTTTCCTCTCCATGGAAAGGCAGAAAGTTCACAAGGTCTTGTGAACTTGCCTTCACTTTTGTCTTTACTGTGAGGAAGGATATGCTGGAAGACCTGCTCACAGAGCCCCACATCTTACTCCACTCACTGCCTAGGTTACTTAACCTCTCTAGAAGGAGATTGATTAGCCATGAAGCCAGCTTCTACCTGAGCTCCCAGATTTGGGTTCAGTCATGGTATTTGGGGACTAACTTGAGACAACGAAACTGATTTAGAACATATGTGGATTTCTCAGGAAATCCTCTGTAGAAGTCATCAATAATAATAATTAAGAAGCTCTCTGCTTTCAGACTGACATAAATATGATTACATGAATGAGTTCAGCTTTAAACACGAATGTGTTTCCTGTTGTAGATCCCAAAACAATCTGTAAGCTATCCATCTCATTATTTCTTGTAAAAGATGTCAGGAATAATAAAATGCTTCAAATATATTTGCAAAACATTTGGACTTCAGGACATACAAAGAGTAAAGGCATATTTACACATATTTCTGTGCCTAAAATCAATCAAGGGAAGTCAGAAATGGCCAAAGGATCAAAAACATTAAAGGAAACATTAACCTGGAGTCCAAACACTGAGCACTTCCAGATCAACTCTGAAGAATGTTTCCAAATAGACTGTCATTTGAATCAAATGGGAGAGGAGAGAAGTGTCTTGCTAAACTATTTTAAAAAAGAAAAGAAAAACTCATGACAAAAATCACCAGTACTTAGTTTGTCTCTAGAAAGTAGTAGAGGAAGACATAAAAGTTGTAATAACATTGATAAGAGAAATAATGGTAAGGATTGGAAAGAAACAAGTGTTATTATTTGAAAATGAAATGATAACTATGCTTAGAAAAGAAAAATGCCAATTATTTTACAATGTAAGAACAGATAACTAAAAAACTTATGAATTAAAAGTAATTTAGAAAAAAGACATTCTTTTAAGCTCTCAACAATTAAAAAGCTTTTTGTATTAAGATATGAATTTAATAATCTATGATCTCAATATGAACATAGAAGCATATCAATTGATTTTTTTCTATGGAATGTGTTGGCAAAATGAGAATGGATGTCAAAATGCAGCTCAAAGAGAACGGAAATAAACCAAGCCTATTGCATATTTGGATATGCTCCAGGATCATAATGAAACTTTGTTCTCATCCACACACAGAGAAACAGCTGCTCAATTGCATGCCGCTGCAAGCCAATAAGAAGCTTACTTCTGTGTGGGAAAATAATATATGTTCAGGAAAGCATTTCAGACTGGTGGGTAAAATAATCTTTTAATAAAGAACGTTTAGACAACTAATGAACCACTTGGTTTAAAAGATTATGCCGTATGTGTAGTTAGTTTTGGTGCTACTGAAACCAACATTTGAGAGAAAAGATTCAAAGAAGAGGTGACTTTGCCTCATTTTTTCAGAGATCACTTACCCAAGGTTACTGGCTCCATTGTTTCTGGGCCTGTACTAAAGTAGTCAGAAAGGTGGGTGGAGCCAAGAAACTCACTCATGCCAGCCAGAAAACAGAGGGAAATACAGAAAGGAGACAGGGCAATAGATATTTTCCTAAGGACACAGTCCCTGTTACCTTCTTCCTCCAGATAGGCTTTGAGTAAAGTTCTCTAAAAAGTTCCACTGACAGAGGACCAAGCCTTAAACAGGGGAACCTCTGGGAGACATCTCTTTTCTACCCTTAACATTCCTTCTCCTAGATCACATATACACTCGTATAATTTTTTATAAAATATTGTTTTGAGTTAAAATATGTAGACCTTAGACTACCATTAGAAAATAGGGCTGGTCTTCTATAAGAAAAGATATTCCACAAACTTTCATAGAAAAAAATATTTTGTATGCTGTTGAGAATTGATCTTAAGGCCTTCCACATGCTATTCAATAATTTTTCCAATCAGATAATAATTATAAAAGATTTGTTTTGTAACTGAGATGTAATAGATGTCAAAAGAAGATCAGAAAACTAGAGACAACTATTTAGACATTCATAAGGATAAAATGTTAATTTATACATATGCATATTAATGTGCTTTAAATTTTTTATATATTAAATGTCTCAGACTTAGTGGGGTGTCTCTAAACTGAAGGATAAGACTGTAAATGACAGGAATGGGCAGATCAAATCTCAAAATAACTGCAAACGACTGATGTAATAATGAGCATAAAGGGGTGGTAGCTCCCTCTTAAGCTTTGCTGACCGTCACTTTTCACAAATCCACAAAAGTAAAAAATGGTGTTGCATTAGGTCCATGGGTCCCAACCTTCCTAATGCTATGACCTTTTATTTAGTACAACTCCTCATGTTGTGGTGACATACAACCATAAAATTATTTTCATTCCTACTTCATAACTGTAATTTTGCTACTGTTATGAATCATAATGTAAATATCTGATATATGATGTCAGTGAAAATTTTGATATACTATAGGGGCCATGACTCAGAGTCTGAGAGCTACTGCACTAAGTAGTGTTCTTGTATGTATTGTTTGGGAATGGAAACTGACACAGTCACTTCAGAAGAGAGTTTTGCATTGTCCTTAAGACTGAATGTGTTCTTTGTAAGAAACTAGTTCTATTAAATCTATATGAGTCCAACACCACAGACAAAAATTTGGATATTGCCACTGTTCATAGATGAGTTATAGGGATACTATTTTAATTAAATAAGCTCAATAAAAGCAAAAAAAAAAAACCCCAAGAGTTTATGACAACAAAAGGTAGATGTTCAACGTTCAAGGACTTTTCATTCAAATTGCAATTTATGAACATGGCACTGTTCTTCAATAACATATTTTTAGATTTATTGATTTGGTTATTTTTATGTGTACCATAGACCATAGGTGCCTAGTGTCCTTAGATTTTAGAAAAGGACATCACTTCCCCTGGAAATAGACTTACAATGGTTGTCAGCAGCCATTTGAGTGCTCAGACTTAAGCCTAAGTCCTCTGCATGAGCTACAAGTGCTCTTAGCCACTGAGCCAACTCTCTAACTCTTCAATAACCATTAATATTGGGCATGTAAGATATTCAAAGATGGTGAAAATGCAGTGTTGGGTGTTATTAATCAAGACAGAGGAGGTTTATGTAAATTTCACACATGTAACATTGGCGTGATGGCAATCACAAAGACCTTTAAAAAATGAAATTTTATCTAGGGAGGAATGTAAGGCACTTGTCAAACATTTCTGTAGTTGGCCTTTTTTTTTTTTTTATCTTTCTTTCTCTTAACTCTTTGCCCTTTGGAGGCCTGCCCCCAAGTTCTCAAATAATCACACAGAGACTTGTTCTTTCTTATGAATGCCCAGCCTTAGCTTGGCTTGTTTCTATCCGGCTTGTATTAAGTTACTTATCCCATCTATCTTTTGTTTTGAAGCTCTAAATCTTTATGCTGTATACCTTTTATTACTTCTTACTTCATGGATTTCTGTGTGACTGGGTGGCTGGCCCTGAATTCCTCCCTTTCTCCATTTCTCACCCCGCTCTCTTCTCAGATTTATCCTCCCATTTATTCTCTTTTATCCAGCCCTACCTATCATTTCTCCTGCCTCACTATTGGTCATTCAGTTCCTTATTAGATCCATCAGGTGACTTAGATTGCCATAGTAATACAACTTCACAGAGTTAAACAAATGCATCGTAAAAGAACGCAACACATCTTTGCATCAGTAAACAAATGTTCCACCGCATAAACAAACGTAGTGTATTTTAACCAATATTCCACAACATATGTCTTAATTTTTTTTCTATAAAAAGTACTAAGAAACTCAGTAAATTGCATTATACATCTAAAAATATGATTTATCAATGAAAAATAATAAACTAGATTTTAATGTACTTAATTTGTTATCAAATAAATTTCAAAATTCATTTTGAGAACAAGTTAATAAGAGCATAAAGGATTTTAGAAACTCCAAATATTTAATGACTTCCACAAAATGGGTACATTTAACTATTTGATATCATAAATGATGAAGATATAGAAGTCTGGTATATTAAGAACTAAAATATTAAAATTATTACACATGTATACTCAGAAGACCCCATAATACATTTATAAATGTAGGAAAAATTACCCAAAGTGTTTCCAATGGTAATAAGAAAATTTAAACAGATCAAGTTTAATATTTTGAAAATATCATTAAAGATACACATAATAGCAAGTATCAAAGAGCTAATTAATTTCACCTATGATTGTTAGCTTATTTCTATTTTAAACTCTTTAATTTTGGTAAAAGGACAAAGTACTTATATATAATTTATATTTTATTAATTAAAAATAACAAATTGTAACAAAATGATTAAGAAAAAAATATATATATAATTATATATATATTATACACACACATCTGGATGAATGAACAATGTGTTTTAAAATAGGATCCTTGTGAGGGAATATGGATCTGGGTACAAAAATGGAAAACTTTGCTTTTCTTTGACATCATCTTTGATATACGTTCACTTACATCAGTCTTGGTGAGCTAAAATGATGATGCCCACCACAGAAGAATCCAGACTTGATTTTTTTAAACTTCATCCTTGTATGTGTTCCCACAGTCCTTCCTTTGTAATTTCTTCCATCATCAGAGGCAACATTAATTCTTTCTCCGAATGCATAATACTGTTACACTTTTATTTCCTTTTACTTATAAAGAACTTAACACTTTCATTAGGGCTACTCTTATAATTAAGCAGGAACCCTCTATTTCAGAATTGGACACTTATTAACTTTAATTCTGTGCACAACTCTCTAAGGAGGGTTTGTATTGAGAAATCATTTAAAAAAAAAAACCTAAGGAGATCACAAAATCTTTAAAAACTGTTATATGGCTTCTGTGTGTTCTCTACCCACTATTCTTTCCTCTGGTAAATCACTGTTTTTATTTCACTTCTGTGAAGCTTTCACACTGAAACTAGCTGTCTATACCAGTCTAATCTATTGGGAACACATTTTTTTTCTGATATTTTTTCTACTCAGTACTTCAGGAATTAGCATTTGCTTATCTAAAATATGAAAGATGAAAATCTCTGCTTCATCTTGTTTTTAAGCACCACATGATAATTAGCTTAATTTTTGGTTTCATCTTGCTATTCTTGTCACATAGCAAGACCATTTGAGACAAGTTGTCTTCATCTTCATGGGCCTAGTGAGGATAAAGGGAACATAGTCAAAGGGGTAACTACATTTTAATATAGCCCTCATTTATAAATTAAAGTTCAGGAAGTAGAAAACAACAAGGGATCTGGCCATTCCTCAAGGTTAACACTAGCCAGAGACCTTCATAATGTTGAAGGAAGATAAAGACAGGATGGGTTCTTCTGGTAGAAAAAAAAAATTGACCAAAAGAAATAAACTATGACCACAAGGCTGAGGGATACGTGAAATGTTCTCTCTAGGGTCTCCTGATTTGAATGCAACTCTCAGCCATTCTAACTGGAGCATGTGAGAAGGAAATTGTCCTCCATGGATGAACAATCTGGTTAAAAGAGCAGGATGTAGAGTGTGTCATGGAGGTATAAGAAGAAGTACAATATGTCAGTAGTGACTATTTGCCCTCGTTGCTCACCTGTGTCTCGATGAGATGATTAAGACGAATACTTCTAAAATTGCTAATGCATGACAAGTGCCAAGAACTGAGCTAAACATTATGAAGATCCATATAGTTGTCATCTGCTTTGTTCACTGTGCCGTCTTGCATTGCGTGTATTCTGACTCTCTTTTCTTCAGCTTTAAACTATCTTGACATTTGATCAGTGGAGATACCAAGCCCTGGAGAGCCCCTAAAGAGTCTTTGCAGCTTGTTGTTTTATGAGTACATCACAATCTTTTGCCCATTTGAACCACAATTGTACTCCATCATTCTGCTATAGAAATTTCCAATATCCACCTTTCCCAAATCAAATGATGTTTGCTATTTACTTCCCTTATGCCAGTTAGAAATGATCTGGTGAAACTTTTTAATATTCAATCAAACATTATCCAGATGGTATTCTACATCAGAAGTTTTACACAGCCACATAATTGTGAAAATATCTAAGCTCTTAGAGCACAATATAGGTTGTAAAGTGAACAAAGATTAGAGGACTGGAGGCCAGAAATGTGTATCCAGCTACCTATTGAAACACAGCCAGTCAGCATGTGGTTGTAAACTGGAATTATTCTTTTGATTCTGATGACTCCAATGAAATGGAACTAGAGCAGGGTTCAAAGACTATAGTTTAATATTAATTATATTTGTCTCTGGTACTGTTCTGTGTATATTCGTATTTTTAACGTTGTTACAGAAAAACACTATAGACAAATTGCAAAAGTTCTGGGGTTTAAATTTGAGAAGAGTTTGAACTTAAATTGTTTAATGCCTAGGTGAGTCTCTGTGTTTCTGCCAATGTGCACATGTCTTTCACCACTGCTGAACACCATAGAAAATTTCAAAGTCCACAAATCACCTTTTGGTTAACCATCAATAGCATTCAGAAAGATCCATCGATGTGCTTATAAAATATTGAGATGTAAGTAGCACTTCATTCATTTTGAATTATTAAAAATTCACAACTAAACCCACACATTACATTAATTTTTATAAAGATAAAAAATGTAATTTGATGAAAAATAATATATATATAAAATATTTTTCATTAATTTTTTAGACTTTCACTTATGAACACAGTAAATTTTAATCATATTAATCTACTGCTGTCTTCTGAAACTCTTCTTGAAGCCACTTCCAACCTTCCTCTATCCTCTAAGTATTCCCCTTTTGTAAAAATGAAAATATTGAGTCCATTCCTGATGCTCAGACACGTATGGGTTTGAGTCTACCCAAGAAGACGAGGTTAACAACTAGCCCCTAAATACTAACTTTATACTAATAGAATGGAGTATCTCTGAGAAATTATTAGAGAAGTGTCTTTGTGTTATGGACAGTTCTTAACACAAAAACATACAACTGGCTAAAGAGAACAGAGCAAGGGCTAATGAGGTCTCAGCCATAAATGGGACATATGTCTCAAACCCCTCTTCAAAAGGCTCAGAGAACACCATATAAGAATGTGAAAAAAAATATGGTAAGGTCAGGGTGGACTGGACAAATCAGAGTCTTCTGTACATGGGAGAACTGTTATAGTCATAAACTCACAGCACTTGTGGTTACCAGGACAAGATGAAGCCATTCAAAATTCTAGCATGAATGGAGAAGAGCCCATGAGTCCTCACTGACCTCTATTGAACAGTTATTGATGAATACTACTAGAGTGAAAATATATCTTTAAGTTGAACATTTATATTTGTATATAAAATTCTCCATCTATCATGGCTCACAAAGATAAGTTTGAAAAGTATTATATATATATATATATGTATGTATGTATGTATGTATCCTAAAACTGTAAATTTTAGACAAAAAGTTAAAGCAAGTGATACACGAAGAATCTATAAATCTGACTTAATAAAAATAATTTTTGAAATTTATACATTTGTTGAAATTGTATCACAAAATAATAATAAGATAATTCAGCAATACCACGAGTTATGGAATATGGAGCTCTGGAAACCTTCATGCATTATTTATCTAAATCAAAAGTAGTAATACCACTGTCAAAAATGTCTTGCAGAATTATTTAAGATAAAGTTTTTTAAATACTATGCAATGTTTAGCAAACCTGCTGATATGTATACGCTCTTGTGAAGTAAAATCATGAATCCATGTTTTATGACTTTATTCTTGATCATTGAATTTGAATGCAACTTATAATAGACAACCTCTAAGGAATAAATGCCAAAATGGGATATATGTGATTATATTTAAATAGTGAAATACTACCCAATGCAATATATGTGTATGATACACATACACTTATAGATGTACATATATGTCAATTATGATTCTCAAATGCAGTATTCAGAAGACTTTCTTACTTTATGCTTTCATACTTACTTGGTCAAAGCAGAATTATAGGCGCAAAATTAGTTAATGTTTGCGAGAGGGTTGAGGATACCAGCAAGAAGGCCTGAGGAAAGGTGTGAGGGCAGTGGAGCTCTTCTGCATCTCATTGGCAGTGAGGTTTGTGTGTCTATGTATATTTATTTGAATTTTGTGGAACTAGGCTGTGTCCCAAAACATGCTTTTTATCCTAGAGTCACAAAACTAAGACAAAAAGATTTAGTCAAGGCATGGGCTTGAAGTGACACCCCACTTCCAATCCCCAGATATATAAATAACAAATAAAATACAACTGTAAAAACCAGAGGTTTTCAGCATGTGACTTATGTCTTCACAAGAGGCAAAATGTATGCATTTGGATCAGCTGTGGGTTTTTGTAATGGTCTGTGTTGCAAAGAAAAGTTTCTTTGCTAAAGGGAAGGAAAGTACTGATTTTTTTTTTTTTTCCTGTGAGTATCAGGACAAATACTTGGAGTGTAGTTAGGAGTTATTCTGGTTTAGCAAAGTGGTGGTTGTAGTTATTCCTCCAAGATTCATGTCTTTATTAACCCTGGGAGTTGGCTAGGTTTCCGTCTTGTCTCAGCAGGTCTTAAGCCCATTTAGAGAGCTGCTGGTTACCAACAGTACATACATGCAGCAACTGTGTCCTCGGTTATATAGAGCCTTGCTGGCTGTTGTGGTGGTGGATCAGTACTATAGATTAGTAGAATTGTTGACTTCTTCCATCAGTGACCAATCAAAATACAGAGTTGTGGAGCTGGGGTCCCAACTGGCTTATGTACAACACCACAGCTATACCTAGCTCAGAGATCCTTATGGAAGAGGAGTCAGAAAGATAGTAAGAGTTAGGGAGTTTCCTGTGAGATTGTGTCTCCTAGATTTGTCAGAAGCTATACCCATAAAGTCTCACCAACATGGTTGTCTAAATGTGACCTGAACATAGATGATACCAACAGGTATCCTAATATATATGAGAGAAATATTATGGAGTCAAGCTTGAACAAGAAATCTACAGGCAACTAGGAAATGCTGAGAACTGGAGAAAAACTGATAGTATAATTGGTTATCCAATTCTACACGTTCAGCCCTGGAGACATATACATGCAAATAGCATTACACAGATAGAGCAGACATATTTATATATTTAGTTACACACACACCACTACCACCATCAAGAAAAACAACAATTAAAGAAAAGGAGGCCATGAATTTCAAAGGGCAAGGAAGAATCTGATCAAAAAGAGAAGGAAAAGTGATGTAATTACAATATCAAAAAATCATTAATAAATTCTTGAAAAAGTCAAAAAGTAGGAAAAGGAAGCCTCCTAATGCAATGTGTTTTCTTCTTTCCTTCCTTCCTTTTTTCTTCCCACAACTATACACACAGAGCTAGAGTCATTCATGAACATAACTTCACATGCTGCTACATAGAACCAATGATCCTCATGACCACTCAATTGCTAACAGAAAACATCAGTTACAATTTAAGTAAACCAGGGTGCACTCTTAAATGTTTTGATGGACATGTTTTTATGTTTTTATATTTATTTTGAGAATCCTGTACTTCATGTGTACCGAAGCAAAAAGTTAAAGATGGAAAACAAGAATTCAAATAAAACTTGGGCTCTGCTTTGTCTAATCCCTTTCAAAAGGGAGATTCTCTTTATTTTGATTTTTCAATTAAAATTGGGAATACAGCTTGAGTCACCCAGCTTACTTTTGAGTTATTCTTTCTCAATTGAACATTGCTGCCTGTCCACATTGTCACTTGATATCACTGTACCTTGGCTAATTTTCTTCCAGATATCCAACATATGTGTCTTCTCATAGTCCTTTTTGAACTTAAATTTTTAATTTTTACAAGTTTTGAAAGAATTAGGTTTTGATATGGTATTTTCCACATGAGACTTGTTTTTCTTCTTTCTCTTCTGTTCATTTCTAGCCCATCTCTTTCCCCCTACTGCCCTCAGCATCCATTGCCTCCACTGCATTTCCATGTCTCATGTGACCTTTTGCTCACAACTTGCCTTGTCTTTTGCACTTGACAGTCATCCTCATAATTTTAGCAGCAAGTACCTGGACTACAGAAGTAAAATACAGAAGTAAAGTGTATCCTTAAAATTACATTGGTATCTGCCAAACCATATGTGGATGCTCCTGATTTCATTACCTGTCATCAAGTATGCCCAATTATTTGGATTCTCTTTTTCTGTTAGACAGATCACATATTCCTTGTGAGTAACCCAGACCTTTAAAAAATGGAAAAGGTGTTGAATATGAAGATAGCATATATTATAATTTGTTCATCAGTAGCAATACAGAACACTAAAGGACCCATAAGTGGGACATTTCACTAACCACATACCACTTAATATTTAAGCCTCTTTTTTTTACTATAAGTATTGTGGTACATAATAGATGGTATTGATAAATTAATTATTTAATGCTCTGAGTGTAGTGATTTGGTGACTAACCACTTTATTGGTTTTCTATTTATTAATAGAATGATTTTAATGTTGTGGTTATAATAAATGTTATTAATATTCAACCCAAAAAAAATGGACTTTGCCATTTACTAGCCAGGTGAGTATGGGAATCTAATAATCTTTCTGAGTTTGTTATCTCCTCTACCCAAAAAGGGATAACTAAAATAGTCAGAAAGCTTTATTTTTTATTGTTTGTTTTTTATTTATTCTTATTTTTGCTGGCAATGTCATCATGGGAGGAGACTGGCATGGTTTGTAGTTCTAGTAGGTCTCATTAGATATTTATGGGCAAGTTGTTGGGCCCACTCAAGAATGTGAATTATTCACTCAGGATTTCTTTTCTGAATGGGATAATACTGTGTGATCCTTCTACAGGAAGCTAGGGTGGTGTTCAAGCGCTCATTTCCCAAGTAAGAGATATGTTGGCAATGTGCCCAGACAATGGATGTCAGTACAAGATCATGTTGAAGCATCTATCTCTTTAATTAGGAAATGGGGCCTGTCTATTTTTCTCTGCAAAATCCTGGGACTACTATGAAAGACCCTGGGGGCTCTTTAATCTCTTAAAGATACTAAACTGAAGCCTTGCATAGATGTTCAATTGAAACCTGAGGTGAAGGATAAAGTACATTTAAAATTTGAAAGCTCTCCGTGTGGGACTGGACAAAGCTCTTAAACATTTTATGGACCCCTAGGCATCTAGCTACTTAAAACAACTGTGGCTCCCTGAGAGCCAGGCACAGCAGTGAGTTGTGAAAACACAGCTTGATGGAATCATTTTGCACATAGTTCGCAATGGCCTCATGTCTTTTCCTGTGATGTTCTTCATATATTTTACTTGACATTTATAAAACTTCACCTGAAATCCCCAAGTGAGGTATCCAAGGCCAGATAGCCACTCCCATGTGACCTTGCTCATGACCATATACAAGACTGTAGAGTTTAACAAAGAAAAATCTAGTCAGTGGCTAGTAAACTGATTCCTTTGCCCTCATTTGTTAATTAAGTTAATTTGTTTACGACTAGATTTTCTGCTATTAATAGATGAGATAAATTAAGTTCAGAAAAGTTAACTGACCTCTCAGAAAGCACTTTCTGACAAAGTTGCATTACTGTTTGAATTCAAAGCTAAGGCTCAAGCTACACAGTAATTCACCATCGGGGTGTGTCAGAAATACCTTTTACTTCCAAGTTGAATTATTTTATTGTAGTTTATGATGGTTTCTAAGAATAGCATGAAGCTCGTAAGAGAAAATACAGGCATAACATGGCAGCCAGACTTTGGCATACTGCACTTCTAAATAATAAGCATGACACACCATGCTCCTTAAGTCAGACACTGAATTCTGAAGCAGCAACAGTAGGCAGTAGCTGGCCTGTATATGAGTCTGCACTCCCCACGTCTCCTTCAATGTGCTTCCTCTGCATTGGTGGTATGAACAATCACTGTTCAGTCCAAGGTAAGTTGATAGGCTTCAATTATAATATATTACCGTGTGTGTGTGTGTGTGTGTGTGTGTGTGTGTGTGTGTGTGTGTGTGTTGTACACATAAAATAAAGCAGATGTTGTTCCCTGAATGGTTTTCTGGAGTGGTTTATCTCTGAATCCTTTACCAACCATGCTGTCTTGTAGGGAGATTTCCAGATAACAACTAAACTTTGTAATCTTCATTAAGGTGGTTTACTCCCAAGGGTAGTCATAAGAAGAGGTTGCTATCAGACTTTCACAGCTCCTCCTTTGCCAAATTTCTTCCTTTAATTGCCTCGATCAGTAACATTTTCCTATCCATAAATACTTCTAGAGGTTGTAAGACCCAGATAAGGTCATGGTACCTTTTTATTCAACCTTTTGTATAATCACAGAAGTTTAAAGTACTAGATTATGAGACTTTGGAAACTATTAAAATGGTAACTTGTCAAAAGAAAGATAAATAGATGTAGGTGATTTATAGAGGCAGGAGAATTAATACTCACCCAAAAAGAGAGATGTTTTTCATCAGTAAGGCAGTCTGTTGAGTATCTATAAAATCTGAGAGAGAGAGAGAGAGAGAGAGAGAGAGAGAGAGAGAGAGAGAGAGAGAGAGAGAGAAGAGAGAGAGAGAAAGAGAGAGAGAGAAAGAGAGAGAGAGAGAGAGGTAATGGGTGGTGTGCTCTGCTGCAACTGGGAAAATTCCATCTGACTTTCACTGCCTGTGTCTCAACTTTGAGTTTAGAAAGATAGAAGCCTCAAGTTTATCTATCACTTATTTAGTTCTGTTTTGGGGGCATTTTGTGGAGGTGAGGAATACAGTAATCAGTGTGTGTCAGTATGTTGAGGTTACTGTCTTTAAAGGATTTCTGCTCATAATTACCTTGATGTGATAATCACTTTAGAGTGTAAATGTGCATATAAACAAATAGCAAAGCATGGATTTGTACAATTTTAATTTTTCTATATGCAAAAATAATTTTGAAAAGATATTTCTGGCCAGTTAAAGTTGTTACCAGTTTGTATAGGGTTAACTAGTTACAAACAAGATTTATATAAATCTTTACCTAGGCCACATAATTAGCAAATTTTCTTCCAGAATGTGGACTCAAGCACCTCTTTCAACCCATTATCATTTTTATCACACCATGCTGTCTATTAGACATTCTCTAAAGCTTTTCTGAAGAGTTAATGGGTTTGGAGCTAAGAAATGTAGAGGCCGAATCAAGAGGAGACAGAGGGAAGTGAGGTCATCTAGGGTATTGAAGATGAACATTATTGGCCCTGAAACCTAGTGGAACAGGAAGACCTGGGAATATGTTAGGAAAGCAATTGATATTGAAGGTAAATATTATGTAGAGTTTTTTTTTCTGTACACAAGTATAATTTTCAGTAGTACATTTTAATACATTTTCCAATTTTTTTTCAGTAATATGGATATGCTTCTATTAAAAAGCCTGAAATTTTATATGGCCTAATCAAAAAAAAAAAAAAAAAAGAATAAGAAGAAGCTTCAACAGCTAGGTTATAAACCTTTCAGTGCTACCAAGATGCAAACAGGAAAAATGGAAGAAATTGATGGGAGTTAGGGAGACAATCTAATTAATTCTCTTTGTGTTTGTCATGCACACATTTCCCAAAAGAATCATTTGGCTCCTCAAAGAAAAGAGATCAGGAAGGATGTTCACACTCAGAGACCAGCCAGTTCTGTGATTACCTCTCCTCATACTATAAGGAAAAAATTGCCCTAGCACCTCACTGAAAATTCATTGTTACTCTTCCAGGTGAAACTGACATGCCATTGCCGGAAGAGCATTGACAGGTTGGCACAGATTCTGGAGAGCTTATACATTCACAAGGTAGTGGCTGAGTAAGTTGTTCAGTATCTGTATCCAAAGGCTAGAAGCAGTCCAAAGACTATGGGGAGTGATAATGTAGCACTGTATTTTATACTTGAATTATTTGATCTCTTAATCTTTTCAGTGACATGAGAAAACAGTATCAGAGACCTTAAAGGGATCTTAGTGTCTACATGTTTTGTATAACTTACTTCTTATACACTGAGACAGGATATGGAATAGAAACAATTATGTCCTCAGTTATTCGGAAGTCAGTGATAGACTTGGAACCAGAGGATTTCCTCACTTATGCTCTAACAAATTACAATTTTGCTCCATGCATAGGATCAAGACTGACAGTACTTTATACTTTATTCTATTTTTTCAAAACAGGGTTTCTCTGTGTAACAGCTCTGGTTATCCCAGAGCTCACTCTGTAGGCCTCAAACTCACAGAGCTTCACCTACCTCTGTCTCTTGAGTGATGAAACTATAGCTGTGTGCCACCACAACTCAGCTACTTTTTATTTTATATTAAAATTTACCATAGAGTATAGTGTTATAGAATATTATTTTAGGATTAGTTAGTTTTGTTTGTGCTGAGTAACATTTCTTTACTGATGCAAAGCTGTGTTACATTCTTTTATGTTGCATTTGTATAATTCTGTTACTTTGCTAATCTAAAACACCTGGAGGTCTAATAAAGAACTGAATGGACAATATCGAGGTTGGTGAAAGGATAGGTGGGGTGGCCAGCAGAGAGAACAGAGAGGAGAAATCTGAGAGGGAAAGAGCAAAGACCATGAGAACAAGAAGGGAAGGATGCTAAAGACCAGCCACCCAGTCAATCATGGAGTAAGAGCAAAAGTAAGATATACAGAAACCCAGAGGCAAAAAGGTAGATGGGATAAATTAAGTTAAGAAAAGCTGGCTAGTAACAAGCCAAGCTAAGGCCCTGCAATTATAATTAAAAATAAGCCTCCATGTATGATTTGTTTGGGAGTTGGGTGACAGACCCACTAAAGAGAACAGAACAAAAACAAGCAAAACTGTACAGTGAACACTGCTGGATAGATCAAATGATAGAAATATCAACATTAACATGTTTTCAAGTCAAAAGGATAGGTCAGAGATTATCCCTTTTCATGGTTGTATAAATGTCTGTGAAGTATATGTAGCATGTGCAAAGTTACATAGTCAAAGGAAAGGCTCTGTCTTGTAGCTAGGGAACAGTGTATTTGTCTTAAAGTAAGTGTTGAGTCATGGAAAATGATTCCCTTCATTGCAAACCAAATGCTTACATGTGCTGTGTTTATTTTCTTCATAGTTGTTAGGAGAGAAAACAAAAAGTAATGACAAAAGATTTCCACGAAGATCTTAAGAGGTAACAGCCCTTTCATGTCTCTGGATATATCCAGAAAAAAAGTTTCCCTTCATCATTATGGCTCATCAGCACATGGAACTTAAGGTGTATTCTAGTCTGCAGAAGGCATAGCAAAAACATCATAGATGAAACGACATAGGAGATTTGTGTACAGTAAACATGGGTTACCCAGGATACATGTGAAGATATACAAAAGGAACAAAGCATTGTCTATAAAATTCATTCCACAATAACTGACATTTAAACTATATTTGTATATGGTATCAAAGTAAGTGTTCCTTGTACTTTTTGAATATAGGTGCTTGCATTGGCAGAGAGCTTCAGACCTGGCACTAGAGTTACAGGCAGTGGTGAGCTGTCTTATGTGGGTGTTGGGGATAAAAACCAAGTCTTCTGCAATAAGAATAATGTCCCTTAAGTGCTGAGCCATCTCTCTAGACTCTCTCTAGACTCTCTCTAGACACTATTAATAATTGTAGTTGAAGAGAGCCAGACCCAATATAGAAAAGAACATTCCTGGTGGCTCTGTGGTAACACATGTCTTTAGTCAGGAATAGTGCTCATCCACCTGGCTGGGAAAGCTTCTATATAATTTGATTTTATAGATAAACAGAAATGTGGTCCTAAGACATCAATGGTATTCAAGATTTGCCATGTGACATAATTGGGTAATGAGACAAAGAGAAATAAGAGGAGGATTAATTCAGATTCAAAGCAAACTTGATGGAAATCCTGAAAAGATAAGTCTCAAAGAGAAAAAGTTATAGTCAGAGACTAAAATTTGAATATTTTATCTGTGGAGGAATTTAAGAAGTGCAGGGACTCTTGTTCTTTTCAATATAAACTGTTCCTGTGATTGAACTTATGTGAAGCCCAAGGGAAGCAGGGAAGGGAAGACAAATTAAGATACTGGATATATTAGCAACATAGATACTGAAGGTGCTTTGCATGATGCTAGATGTGAAAATTGAGATAAAACTTCCCTGCCATCCACAATATAAGAAACCTTATAGAAAGAAAAAAATACACATGATCATCTCATGAGAGGCTAAAAAAAATCCTTTGAAAAAAATCAAACACCCCTTTATGATTAAGTTATTGGAGAGATCATGCATACAAGGAATATACCTAAACATAATAAAGCCAATATACAGGAAGCCAATAGCCAACATCAAACTAAATGGAGAGAAAATCAAAGTAATCTCACTAAAAATTAGAAACAAGACAAGGCTTCCCATTTTCTCCTTATTTATACAATATAGTACTTGAAGTTTTAGCTAGAGCAATAAGTAAACAAAAGGAGATCAAGGGTATACAATTTGAAATGGAAGTAGTCAAACTTTTGCTATTTTCAGATGCTATGATAGTATACATAAAAATTCTACCAGGAAACTCCAAAGCTGATAAACACTTTTAGCAATGTGGTAAGATACAAGATTAACTCAAAAAATCAATAGCTTCCTATACACTAATAATAAATAGACTGGAAAAGAAATCATGGAAACATTGCTTTTTACAATAGCTACAAATAACATCAAATATTTTGGGGTAATTCTAACCAAACAAGTGAAAGATCTGTATGACAATGACATGTAAGTCACTGAAGAAAGAAATTGAAAAAAAAAAAATATCAGAAAATGGAAAGATCTCCCATGTTCTTGAATAGGTAGGGTCAACACAGTAAAAATAAGAATTTTAACAAAAGCAATCTACAGATTCAGTACAGTCCCTACCAAAATCTCAATGAAATTATTCATAGACCTCAAAAGAATAATACTTAACTACTTAACTTCATATGGAAAATAAAAAACTCAGAATTGCTAAAAAAAATCCTCTTCAGTAAAGAAATTCTAGAGGCATCAACATCCCTGGCTTCAACTTCTACTATAGAGCTACAGTAATTTAAAAAAAAAAAAAAGTCTTGGTATTGACATAAAAACAGACATGCATCAGTACAATCAAATTGAAGATCTTGACATTAATCCACACACCTCTGAACACCTGGTCTTTGACAAAGAAGTCAAAAATATGTAATGGAAAAAAAAAAAACATCTTCAACAAATGGTGCTGGGCATAACTGGATGGTAACATGTAGAAGAATACAAATAGATCCATATCTATCACTTTGCACAAAACTCAAATCCAACTGGACCAAAGACCTCAATATAAATCCAGTTACACTTATCCCAATAGAAAAAATAGTGGGAAATAGCCTTAAATGCATTGGCACAGGAGACCACTTCCTAAATATAACATCAATAGCATAGACACTGAAAGCAACAATTAATAAAAACAACCCCTGAAACCGAGAAGCTTTTGTAAGGCAAAGGACATGGTCAATAAGACAAAATAATAGCCTACAGAATGGGAAAAGATCTTTGCCAACCTTTCCTCCAAACAAGGTCTGCTATCTAAGACATATAAAGAACTCAAGAAACTAGTAGTCATCAAAACCTCAAATATTCTAATTTAAAAATGGGGTACAGAACTAAACAGAGAATTTTCAACAGAAGAATCTCAAATGGCCAAAAGACACTTAAAGAATTGATCAACGTATGTTGCAGTGGGGGTTTCTTGGTCCCAGGCTGCCAGAGGCCCAGACCCACAGACCTGCTGTGCCAGACCCGTAGCTGCCCGCCTCTGCTGCTCAGGCCCCCAGAAATGACTCAGACATTTATATTAACTTTATGCTGTTTGGCCTATGGCTTAGGCACATTGTTAGCTAGCTCTTACATCTTAAATCAACCCATTTCTATTAATCTGTCTGCCACGTGGCCCATGGCTCACCTGTGTTCCTTACATGTTGCTCTTTGGACGGCTTGCTTGATCTGCCTGACTCCGCCCTGCTTCTCCTACCTATGCTCTGATTTCTCCTCCTACTTCTTCTATGGTGCCTGTCATGGCCCAAAACAGCTCCTTTATTTAAAGATTGAGATTCACAGCATACAGAAAGGCATTCCAACATCAAACGTACTTAAACATCAAGGAAATGAAAATTGAAACAACTCTGAGATACCATCTTACCCCTCTCAGAATGGTTAAGAGCAAAAATTTAGATGACAGTATATGTTGGAAGGGATTTGGAGTAAGGGGAACACTCCTCTGTTTCTCGTAGAAATGTAAACTTGTACAGCTACTTTGGAAATCAGTGAGGTGGTTTCTCAGAAAACTGGGAATCAAACTACCTCATGATTTAACAATACCACTTTTGGAAATATTCCTAAATGATGCAACTTCATACCACAAGGACATTTTCTCAACTAAGTTCCTTGCAGTATTATTTGTAATAATCAGAACCTGGAAAAAAACGAGATGCCCCTCAACCAAAGAATGGAATTTAAAAAAAAAAAAAAAAAAGGTACAGTTGTAGAGTGGAGTACTACTAAGCAGATAAAAAAAAAACATCCTGAAATTCACAGAAAAATGGATGGAACTGGAAAAAAAATCCTGAGTCCTCACACAGATCCAGAAAGACAAATATGGTATGTAAACTCACATGGGGAGATTTTAGATGTAAAACAAAGGATAACCAGGCTACAATTTCACAATCCATGAGCAGCTAGATAACAAGTAGGAACATAAGAGAGACATTCACGGATCCCCCTGGAAAAGGAAAATAAATAATATCTCCTGGGTAAGTTGGGAGCCTGGGGAGATGGGTAAGGGGAGGTGGGAGAGAACATGAGGGAATGGGATGGTTGAGTTGTGGGAGGGTCAGAAAGAGAAAACAATGAAATAGATATTTTGATAGAGGTAGCCAATTCAAGGTTAGAGAGAAACTTGGTGCTAGGAAAATACCTAAGAACCCTCAAACATATCCCCAAATAAGACTCCAACCAATAGTGGAGAGGGTGCCTAAACTTGTCTTCCCTATAATCAAATTGATAATCACCTCAATTGTCATTATTGAATCTTCATCCATCAACTAATAGAAACAGATGCAGGAGATACACAGTTAAGCACTGGGTCGAGCTCCCAGTCCAGTCAAAGATAGTAAGAAAAGATTGTATGAGCAAAGGAGGCAAGATCATTATAAGGAAACCTACAGAGACAGCTGACATGAGCTACTGGGACCTCACTAACTCTGGACTGACAGTTGAAGAACCTGCATGGACTGAACTAGGCCCTCTGAATGTGGATGAGAAATGGTGTGGACAGTTTCTAAGGCCTCTGACAGTGGGACCAACATTTATTCCTAGTGTATTAATTGGCTTCTTGAAGCCTGTTACCTGTAGTGGGATACTTTGTTCAGCCTTGATACTGGGGGAGGGGCTTGTATTGTATAGAGTGTATTATATCACCCTAGGAATCTTTACCCTCTTTAAGGAATGGATGGCAGATGGGGTACGAGGAAGTTGGGGGATGACTGGGGCAGAGGGGATGGAGGAGAAACACTGGTATGTAAAAAAATTTTAAAAATAAAAAGTACTTTCTTTATCATGATAGTAGGCTGTGCTAAAACACATAGAACTTAACACAGAACAGTAGAAGCTTGCTAGACTTAGGTAAGGCCGACAGGACTAGCCAGAAACTGAAGCAGATTTCTGTTTTCTTACTCTACCAGAGCAAAAGGATTTAAACCAAATATATTGAGAATCAGCACACAGCTGACCTTGTTAGAGAATGTATAGCTTATAAGGAGGTCTGGAGCATAATACCAAATACCAATGTAAACCTTAACTCATAAGAGAAATTGCTATATTTCAGAAGTCACCAACTCTCAGGAGTTTTTGATGCAAAATGATGTAGGATCATGAATACTGTACCCGGTTGCAGCAAGCTGGGATAGTGACATCAGCTCATCAACCGCCCTCCTATTTATTTATTTTTTTTTAATTCAAGGTTCTCTGGAGAACTGAGCTTTTGCAGTTATGGAGGTTAAAAGGCTCCACTTCTACTCTGAATAAGTTGGAGAGCCATAAGAAGGAAAAATTGGCACTCTATAGGATCTTGGGTAGGTTTTTTTTAAATCAAATCATGAGAAGATTTATTTTCTTAGGTTCAGTACATGATAAAAATAAGAAGGATGTCAACAGATACTTTAGATTTGAAAGTTTAGGATGTGGAGAAAATGAGAGAGGGTTACACATGTGGCTAAATTTTTGAACATCTGGATCAAGATCCTAATGAACTTTAAGTACATGAAGGCTGCATGAACTAAAGTATAGGATCAGGTTCCTAATAGAAAACCATCTTCCACTTTGGCTCAGAATATTGAACACAGTGGCTAATGACGAGTGTTATAAGATGTCATAGAAATAAAAGCCTCAAGATACTACAGGAGAAGTGGTTAAGGTTTTGTAGGAGAGTCGGGAGACATTCATTTGAAATGTTACTCTCTTCATTTTCCTGATCATGTGACTCAGTGGCCTGGCATGGTGATTCTTCATTTGGTATATTACACATCTTCCAAACTGTATCGATTACACAAATGTAATTGTAATATTTATCTTTCTTCCAGACTTTTAGCTTCAAGAGATCAAGGTAGGATTTTTTATTCATCATGATTCAAGTACAGTAGATGTCAAAGAAATCTGCCTGTCTCTGAGTAAATAAGATTTATATAAGACTGTGGGTAGATCTCTCTTCTCTGATATTTTAGACTGGTTTTATTAAATATATGACATGTTATCACACCAGACCAGTTCAACTGTAAGCTTCTGGGATTTTTCCCATCTGCCCCCTATCCCTTTGTATCAATTCTGGAATTGCATGTGCTCATGCTCCATGTTTAGCTATTACATGGGTTCTTGGAATCTGAACACAGGTACTCACATGAATACACTAAGTGTTAATTACCTCCTGAGAAATCTTCTCAGATTACATTTTATAAGGTCAAAATCACTTCTGTTTAGTCAATAAAGACTGAAAGGTGATAATCGTAACTTAGTCTTCTGATTTATTGGTTATGCTGAAGTAACCTTGATGAATTTGGAGGAGTCTTTACTGCTGAGGTACTATTCATATTAATTGGAATAGCCAAGAATACAGAAGAGGCTGGGCTTGTCGTGCATCAAATAAGGGCACAGTTTAGTCACCTATGATTGGTGCATTATCTGAGTGATGAGCACACAAATTTCTTTATTTGTCTTCCATATATCCTTGCTCTACTTGCTAAAACAATAGGCTGGTTAATAGGCTCTCATTTTTTTTCTACACCAGCCATGTAAAGAATATAATTAAAAAAAAAAAAACCAAACACACTGTGTTTTATTTATTATGGACAGAGTTGTTCAAATCTGCTATCAGGTACTGACTTAATGATGTCAGACAGAGGCAGAGTGTTGAAAAGGACACACATAAAGCTCATTTTAAGGTCCATTTATTATCTGGAGTTTTGGAGTCTTTCCTTGTTTGCAAATTTGCTTTCCCCTCTAAAAGTCTCCATCCTTGAGACGTGCTTGAAATGAAAGCCAGTTCTTGCTAGACTTGCAAAATCACAGCCCAGGCAGCAGGGCCCCTGGGAGAGGCCATCTCATCCATCAGAGCTGCTGGCTTTTGAAAGCGAGAGGCCTGTGAATAGTCAAGATGATGAATCCCAGGGGCAGGCAGCATCCAGGTGATGCCAGTGCAGCCTGTGGCAACTGTTGGCATCAGTGATACAGGGATCCATGAGAGATCAGCTTTTCCTGCCTCTGAAACCATGTATAGTTTGTGTCTGCTTCCTTAGGCACATCACAGCATCCAATTTTTAGCAGAAGGGAAGTTGAAGAGATGTAGCCAGCTGAGAAAATCAGTATATTAATAAGCAAGTTTGTGCCTTAATAAAAGGGAAATTCAGTATCAGAAAGAGATTTGTGCTTATTTCTGATCTCCCTTCTGTCTATGACCCAGCTCAACTTACCTGTTCAAACAGATCAATTTATTGAATTCATCCCATATGACAGGCACTGGGCTTGTGGTTAGGGAAAAACCATGAGCACAGCAGACATGGCTTTTGGCTATCAAGGTTTGAAAGAACAGATAAAACATTATAATGCTGTGTGATGAGTGCTAGGAGATCCCTGAAGTGGGTAGCCAAAGAAATACAACTAGGTAAATATAACTTGCCTGCCTACTAGCTGTTGGCTGTAGATTTACTTCTGATCTCTATTACTTTCTCAGAAATCCCATAACTGTTAACTAAAACAAAAAAGCAAACAAGTAAACAAAGAAAAAACAAATAAAAACATTTTTCCTTAATTTACAGAGGTTTGAAGTCTCCAGTCCAGATGGTAACAGGAGAGTGGTTCCTGTGAGAAAGTTCAGGGTGGGGGAAACTTTCTTTAGTGTCAACTCACTGATCTGGAGCAGGTCTGTCCATGTCTTTACCTGGCCTCCTCCGATTATGTTTCTGTTTGTATTCTTTCCTTTTCTAATAAAGATAACAATGTATCTGAGGTCCATCCTCTCCCATTATGACTTAAAGATAACTTGGTAACTTCTGCAAAGACAATACATCCAAATAGGTCACATTTTGAGTTCTCCTGAGTTAAAGACTTGACAATATTCTCCAGACGGTGAATTTAAATCTACTATATACCCTAATTTTTAAAAAATTATTTGTGTGTTGTGGTTTGTCTTTTTTTCAGCCATGTTTAACTTTTCAGACAGTTTATTTGGCTTGGTGCTCTACTCTCTTTAAATATCATGAACTTGTTTCTTCGTTATTACTGTAGAGACTGTGCTTTGAGTAAAAGATTGTGTTTTTCTTTAAATGGTGTTTATGCCTCATATGATGCTAATGGCCTGGACTCTTATACCTCTGACCCTGAGTACAGACACTAACTAGGCTAAGGGAAACTGGACAAGTACCACTGGACTTAATACAGAGCATTGAGAATTTCCCTTATGTTAAAAGCCTTTTGGAAGGGCTCTGGCTTCAGTCCCCTAGCCATCCTTATAATATCCCTAAAGAAGAATAATATATGCCTTCTGAATTTATGTCACAACATCTGAATCATTACTTAGTGATTGTTCTTCCCCTTTTGGTGAAAATGGCAGTCCATTAATTTAAAAAAAAATCTCCATGCATTACCATGGTAACATAAACGGAAAAGTGTATTTTCCCAGTATATCAAAGAGCAACCGGTGAGAACATTGTTTTGTAGAATGAATTTTGATGCTGGTACTGTCTAAACTTTTCTCTAAGATTCTAGTAAATATCCAAGAGCTAGCAATCCTATTTTCAGATCCCTTCTCAGAATCTGTCCCATTTATCCATAAACTAAGAACTAAAGTCGCTTATATTTTCTGAAAGAAATGCAGCGTTATCCAGCTTAGGCTGGAATTAGCTGTAAGAGATAACACCAAAGTAGAGTTTTTTCTTGACTCCATTTATATTTCTGTCCTCTCTCCTTGGCTCTTCTATTTCCTTCCCATTCTCCATGTTTATTTTTTTCCTCTGTTAAAGTAGATATACTCTGAAGCCATGACATAAAAGTTACCTTCATATTGTGTGTGAGAGAGAGAGAGAGAGAGAGAGATGGGGAGGGGAGAGGAGAGGAGAGAGCAAGCAAGTATATATCTGTGTTCATGTGTGCTGGTCAATATGCATGCAAGTGTATTCATATTTATGTAGAGTCCAGATGTCTACCTTGGTTGTTTTCCTCTAGCTCTGTCTTAGTCTTGAGACAGGTTATCTTACTAATCTAGGACACACTGAGGGGGCTAGCTTGGCTGGGCAGGCAGTCTCAGACAATGGCCTATTTCTGCTTCCTCAGCACTGTGATTATAGTGTTTATCGTTATACATGGCTGTTTTCCACATGGATTCTGGGTGTTTAAAGTAAGATCTTCAGTCTTCTGGCTTCCCTGGCAAGCACATAATCAACTGAGGAATCTCCCGAGCCTTAGGAACTTGTATATACATCCAATCTTCTCTGTTGAACAGGTCGTCCTCTGATAAGAACATACCACCAGTTATTGAAAAAAATATGCATTTTTTATCTCATTATCCCGTGATGAAAATGTGTTATGACATTAAGAGATTGATTTGCAGGCTTCAATGTTTTTTTTTTTTCTTTACCTCACATTACCACCTTCCCTTTGGCAAGTTGTTACTTCTTGTTGAAAAGAAAATGGTCCTTTTAAAGACCTCTCTGGACTTAGTAGTATTGTATGAATTTAATGGATAACCACTTAGGAAACTTGCTAGCACTCATTTCTCTTTCCACGGTTCTGCATTAAGAAAGACAAAAAAGTAAAAAAAATGTATTTGATTTATGTGATTTTCCTCAAGTTGAGCACAGAAAACTGCCATTCTTGAAGTATCATCATCAGAAACAAGCATTCCTGACAGCCGTTTGCTGTCTAGGCCACATGTCATGCCAGTCTATGTATTGGTGACATCTATGTGACAATTCACATTGTCATAATATGGGATCCACCTACAAAAGGGCAGAGGACACAGATGGACCAGCAAGACAGTTGTTCTAAATTCTTATTGCATTTGGAATCACTCAGGGGAGGTATGGTGACATATTATATATTTAGCAAGAAAATGTCTGGAATAGCAGAGGATGGAATCACCCACGGCCAAGCCATGAAGAGCAGGGAGTGGTAACCCATGCCTTTAATTCAATCATAACAGAGACAGAGATACATCTGGATCTCTGTAAATTTAAGACTTAAAAGCCAGGCCGTGGCACACACCCTTAATCCAAATATTGGGGGACAGAGGCAGGAGAATCTCTGTGAGTTCAAGGCTAACCTGGTCTACAAAGAAAGCTCCAGCACAGCCAGGACTGCTATTCAGAAAACCCTGTTCGGGGGCAGGTGTTGGACAATGGTTCTATCTTCTGATATTTCAGATGTTTTATTAAGTAAAAATAAAAAATGTTATTACAAGGCAGGGCTTCCACGGGATGCCTGTCAGAGCCACACACAGATTCTGACTTGATTGATCTTGTGTAAGACTAGGAATAAACTTTAGGTTAAAACTCTGCACGTGATTCTCAGTCAGGAAACACTGGTATATAATGAGAGTGAGACCCTGTATTATAGGGAGATTATATTATTCCATTATAAATAATTGTCCCCACCTATAAGTTTAATAAAAAGCACTGATTGGCCAAAGACAGACAGGAAGTGTTGGCGGGCTACGAGACTAAGAAAACTCTAGGAACGGTAGAACAGAGCAGAATGCCAGAAAGAAGCCAGAAGAAACAGAGGACAACCATGCTGCTCTGAGAAAAGGTACCGAGCCACATGGCTGAACAGGATAAGAGTCATGGGTTAGATTAAGGGTAAAGAGTTAACAAGTTATATGCCTGGGCCTTAGGCTGACCAGCCTAAAATTAATGTAAACATCTGTGTGTCTCTGCGGGTCTGTGGGTCTGTGGGCCTAAACCTTGAGGCTAGGCCCGAAAGTCCGGGCCAGAAACCCAGTACTACACTATAAACAGGACTCTGGCTCTTAAATAAAGTATAAAAAAACTAATTCTATGTCTGGGCTAATATATTGTGTAAACATCTCAAAGTCAGGCAGTGAAGGGCCTATACTGTGAGGCTAAAGAAAGGCTACACCTCTATCATGTCACTCATCTCCTCCATCTTCCCAATCATCCAACTGTTGCTTGGAGAATAGTTGTTATGGAAATGCAATCCTTTAGGGAAAAAGGATAAAGAACAGCAGAAATGCCCCTATCTTAGTAGCTATTGTTCCACAAATCTGACATCATTAGTTCAAGTATAAATCTTCACATTCAGATGTGAAGTCCACTCTGAGCAAGGCTCCTTGCCTTTGATTATTTGATTTGGTCCTCTCACCCAGGACGCCATCTTTCTACTTCTTCAGGATAAAGCAGAATTATTGAATGCCTATTATGACCGTCTTCAAATTAGTGAGAGGATTGTAGGCAATTATTCTAGGGATCAGAATGTCTGAACTGTCAGTGGAACCAACCAGGAATGATGTGGGAATGTCTTTCTGTATACTATGAATATCAATCTTTAAATAAAGGAACTCTTTTGACCCTTGGCGAACACTGTAGCCAGAGACAGCATAGGTAGGAGAAGCAGGGTAGAGGCAGAAAGAGTTCAAGCCAGATGCTCAAAGAAGCAACATGTAAGGAATACAGAGGAGTCACAGGCCACGTGGCAGACAGATTAATAAAAATGGGCTGTGTTAAGATTAGAGAACTAGTTAGTAATGTGCCTAAGGCGTAGGCCAAACAGCATGAAATTAATATAAGTGTTCGTCATTTTGGGGGGTCCTAAGCATCAGTGGGAAAGCAGGCACTCTGGGACAGCAGGTTTGTGTGCTTGGACCTCTGGCCAAACTGGGCTGGAACCCTTAATGTAACACAGGAGTGTTCACCAAGTTAATCTGGAAATGACATGTAAGGTCTGAGTTTTGATTCAAGCAACCCATTGTAAGATCTGTTAGGGTCTCGAAGGATAGAGAACACTGGATTTTTATAGCATTTATTCAAGCATTTGTTTAATGTGGGATGGGTCAGAAAGACAAAAATGGGATAAAAATAAATGAGTGTCATTTATTTGGTGATGTTTTCTCTTATTTTGCAAGTGTAAGGGGCACCATACTTGATGGAAAAACTGTGTAGTCAATGAGATATGTCTTTTTCTAGTGAAAGTCTGCTCTTTTTTTATAACTATGTTGTTCTATGACTGTAACACGATAATAATCAATAGTTGATAAGAAATGCTTGAAAGCCACATTTGGAATACATGAGAGATAAGCTACAGGGGAACCTTGTCTCTTTGTTGAGAGACACTTCAACATGTTGCATAAACTCTGTAAAGATGAGATAAAATTTACACTGTGGCTCTGGACTTTTTACACATATCTCTTTTGTAAAAGTAGAACAATCATGCCATTTCAAGTTTTTTGTGATATTTACTAAGAACATGAATTACAAACAGCACTGTATTGCATGAACTCTAATTAGTATATAATGAAAACCAAGAGCCAGATATTGGGGAAAAGCTGGAGTATCAGAAATAAACCACAGCCAGCCCGCCAACTCCTCAGGGCTGTCTCCAGGATCCTCCAACTGAATGCCTCTGAGTCATCAGATGAAAGGAAGGGAAAGTGTCTGGGAAAGCTGAAAAAAACTTCTTTTGCTCAGCACCAACTCTCTTAACTTCCTCTTTCCACATTCCTAAAGCTAGGATTAAAGGTGTGACCTCCCCTCCCTGACCTGGCTTGCTTCTGTGGTTAACTCAGATATTCCAGATTAATTTTATTAAATACATATCACCATGGCACTGCCCTATGCACACAGTGACACTCAAAAGTGGTAGACACGTAGTATTCTGGCTCTCAGTTTCATTTACTGAGCACTAAGCAGGTTTTTGTCCTAGAAACAATCACTGCAACCTCGGTTGTCACTGTGCCTCCCTCCAGCTGCTCATGGGGCAGTATGTGTCTAGTTTCCAACTATGCCATTTGTAGGTAGACTTTCAGCAGCATCCTTTCTCCTTATTGTGAGCATGTGGTGATATTCTGAGTCTTGGAGAAGAAACCTAGACCTCTCTATGTGTTTATTTTTGCGTCATTGGGGATCAAGTCCAGGGTTTTGTGTTTGGTAAACACTTTGTCTACCATGGAGCTCTATCTATAACCTTAGAACGCCAGTGTTTATCACAGTAACACAGTATCCATGTACCCTCTTTCAGCCCCATTCCCACATGACAACTAGCTTGAATAGTGAGTGATTGTGTTTAAATTAGTCATCTTAAAGGGGTGTGTGTGTGTGTGTGTGTGTGTGTGTGTCGCACACACACACACACGCACACACACACACGCACACACACACGCGCACACACGCACACACACACGCACACACACACACACACGCACACACACACGCGCACACACGCACACATACACACACACGCACACACACACACACACACACACACATACACACACACGTTGGCTAGTTATTATCTACTTGACATAGGCTGGAATCGTTTTAGAAAAAAAGAATCTCAATTGAGAAAATACCTCTACCAGATTGGCTCGCAGGCCAGCCTGTAGTGCATTTTTTAATTTGATAGTTGATGTAAGAGGGCTCACTAGGTGGTGCTACCTCTGGGCTGGTGCCCCTGAATGCTTAAAAAAAAAAAAAAAAAAAAAAAAAAAAAAAACCAGAATAATCAAGTCACAGGGAGCAAGCCTCTGCATCAGTTCCTGCTTCTAGGTTCCTTGCTTTGAGCTCTTGTCCTGGCTTCTTGCTATGATGGACTATTGCCTGGGGTGTGAACAAAATAAATGCTTTCGTCCCTAATTGGCTGTTGACCATGGTGCTTTATGACAGCAAGGGAAAGCAAACTAAGGCAACACATCAAAGAACCTGACACACCCTTTCTACAGTGTCCTATATGAGGATGCTGTGGAAGAGTAATAGCATTTGAGTAATTTTTATACATTTTTACTAATAGCTATTTGCTTTTGGAGTCTTACATTTATGCAAAATAATAAACAATTGAAGGAAATGTAACGCTGAGCCTAGTTTAAAGGTGCAAAAAATAAATGTCTGAGCAGTAACTAGACGTATTGCTATTGTCTGTGAAACCTCTGGTTAAAGGTGCAAAGTGTGGGAAAGGTGTAGAGAAGCACCACATGATGTCTGTGTCAGGGAGAACTAGCTGCTTGGTGTTTGATGCTTTTCTTTTCTGTTAAGGGCTTGGACTTTAGTGCTATTCACAGCTTTGTTTAATATCTTCATCACCAGACACACACACACACACACACACACACAGACACACACACACACACACACACACACAGACACACACACACACAGACACACACACACAGACACACACACGAACACACATGCACACACATACGCACACAGGCACACACACTAACATGTAATCACAGACGTGGGTTTGTTCCATTGCTTCTTAGGAATAGATTGAGCACAGTTCAGACCTTCACTGCCGCAGGGGCCACATAAACTCTTGACTTCTTCCTTCTCTGGAAAAGGGGGTTGGGTTCTGGGATCCTCTTATTGTTTTCTTGACTAGGTGTAAATGCATCTCAGGACTACAAGCCAATGCCTGATACAGGTTGCAAAGGTGTTCAACATAGGAGAGAAATGGCACAGCAGCTTACTCAGGTGAAAATAAGGTCACAGATGTACACTGCAAGAGTCTTTCTCTCTTGACTTTCCGTCACTAACCACTTCTTCCCTCCTTTGAATTGATATGCATGTAGCGCTTGTTATGAATACATAGATATTCTTGTCAGAATTTCCTCTTGTTGCAGAAACCTGCTACAAACCATTTTTCTACGAAATTCTTGCTTTCTGGCTCTCCAGAGCATCATCAAACTGGCTTCAGCGTTATGCTCAAATGATAGCCTTTGATGAGCTTCTGATAATGTTTTATTTACGCCCATCCTTTACTAAATACATGAGACATTTTCAAAGTATTTTCCAGAAAAGCAGTATGCATGTGTGTGTTTTCCATCATCTCTGAAGTTGAATACACATGATTTGACTTTTGATTTCAACATATTAGCATTGTTGCCTTTGAAATTATGTGTTCCAGAAAGTTATAATAATGAAAATAGATTTGGTTTCCAATGAACAGGTGGAATACTACTTTTGGCTTGAGGACCAAGTAAGAGAGGATCATTTAAAACATCAGTTACATCTCAGGCACAGACCTAACTGCTAGTGGGTACAAACAGAAATGTCTTTGCTTCGGATGTTTTCTTTCTTCCATGGAGACTGACAGTTGCCAGTGTTTCCCAGCCTTTGCTTGCAAATTCCTATCACTTAATCACTACTGTTGAAACCCAGGTTGCAGGATGGGAATGATGTAGGTGTTTGAGGCAGAAAAACACAAGTTTGAGCACTATCATGGGAAAAATATAAGTTCTGGGACAGACTGAGTTATACAGGGAAGACTGTCTCAGAAGTCCAAGGGTGTTGGTATAGTTTCGTAGCAGAGTGCCTGTCACAAGGTTTTTGATCCCATATATAGAAAACAAAACACAAAAACAAAATACACACACACACAACAACAACAACAACAACTAAATCCCAGGAAGCAAGCTAACAAACAGCAGATGAAAAACATATATATTCTGGAGCCTGTCCCCAGAAATTCTGATTTCCTATGACTAGGGCAAGGCCTAAGCATTTGCATTTCCTGCAATACCTATAGTTGCTATGTGAACAATGGCTACCACCAATTGAAAAGGTAAATACAGAATATATTGCTAGGTAATGGTCACTGTTATAAAGCAGAGTGAAGGATGGAAGGGAAACAGAAAGGTACAAGGTGGTAGATACAGCTATTTTAGGTTGAAGTTCCAGGAGAATCCTACTACTTGGCAGAGAACTGAATGAAGTGAGAAGCCTCCATCGGCCATTACATGAGGGTAACTGGTTATGTAGAAGTCTTGGCAGGCAGCACCTGGCCTGACTGCCAGTCCTTCACCCTCTGTACTTTTAGGGTACCACATGTCTCTCTCACTTCATTTAACCTAGTGTCTGAGTGGTTTCGCTTGGTGTTTCAATACTTTGTGGTAGAAATAGAGCCATGTTCATATTATAAATTCTACAATTCTAGTACTGGTAGATGGCTCATTAAATGAACCATATTGTATTTGAAGCACTTGATAGTAATACATTCAAGATCCCTCAGAGAAGCCACACATATATGTCTTCTTGATCCCATTTGGTAGACAAAGAAGCAGAAGTACAGAGTTTAAATAATTTTGCATTTGTTCACACTGATAAGTGTTTGCATAATCAGGGCCACAAATTGTGCATAGATGGAGGGATGGATGGATGGATGGATGGATGGATGGATGGATGGATGGGATATTGAGATTCATCCCTACAGTGTAATCAAGTGGCTTCTGTAATTTCAAAGAGGATTCATAACACAATTAGAACTTCCAGGTGAGTGGATTTCAATAAAAAATTGTACATGGCATGGTAGAGGGGCTGGCATGAAAGAAGTCAGTGAGCCAGTCTATTAGGATTATCAGCTCACAGCAGAGCTGTTTGCCTGTCCAGGTTCCAGGGTCCACCATATGAAAGCTGTCCATACTATTAGAGGCTGGAGGGCAAGAGAAAACAGATCCAAGAGCCCTCTCCCCTCACGAGAGGCTGACAAGCTGTGCTTTAATCTAATGAATACATTCAGGAAATGGGTTGAGAGCAATGGATTATTTAATTGTTCTGTTCAAAGGGTAAGAAAGCAGGCTATTAGTTTGAGGTCTTGACTCCAAGGTTGACTTCAGGTTGTTATCAGGAGGAAGGTTCAGGAACAAGAGTGGCTGATTGATTCTTTCCCGCTGTTACCCTCATTAATTTACAAAGGTTCATTGTTGTGGTGCTAATTCACAGAGTCTGGAATGAAATGTGAAACAGATTTGAACTGATAAGAATTGTTTAGTATCTGCTGTTCAGTAGAATTCCTTCCTAAAGGTTCCCTCCTAAAGGTTTTCAGGTACATGAATTTCTAGGCTGATTATAATGAACTCTTTTTCCACATGACAAAAATTATGTCTAATGATTAAACAGCAAGCAGGAAGGAGATGCTTGACATTTGACATTTCATTTCCAGTCCGGCATAAACTTGGCTGCCTCCATACCTTCTCCATGGCCTCACTAAGGAAGGTCAGGTTAAATTTCCCTTCTGGAAATCAGGGAAAATCATATGCAAATCTGAATATCATACTCCAACCAAACTTCATCCACAAATATGTGATAATTTGTGTGTACATATGAGTGTACTTGTGTGTGCTGTGCATGTTTGTGTATGTGTGTGTGTTTGTGTGTGTGTGTGTGTGTGTGTGTGTGTGTGTGTGTGTGTGTAGAAGCGGAAGTTGACATTCTCTTCCTTGATTACTGCCTATTTTATTTGATTATTATTATTTTTTTTTTTTGTGATGGGGTCTTTCACTGAACTAGACTGCTCTGTGATGTCAACAAATAGTTTTTGGTTCCTCTTTTTTCTTTGGATATTTGCCAGATTTCTTTGCTACTTTTGGCTTGTCATCACTTTTATGAATTTTCTCTGTCTCCCATGGGCAAAGTACTCAACAACTAATTGTGATATCTTGGCTCCTCCATTAATGCCTAACATATTTTATCATAATTGCTTAACTAAGTGCATGCTTTAGTGTAATTATACATCTATCCTTGAATTGTGATAGATGGATTGTGAGCTTCTGAGGGCAGGTGAGTAAATTACATCTTAAGGAATCTAAACCAAATTGCGACTAAAATTGAATTTATGAGTAAAAAGAGGGAAATAATGGCTGGTTAGCCTAGCACATGAGATTATGATGATCAAGAAACTTATCAAACCTATCTGAGCTAGATCTGAGCTGAAGAGCACCTCTCCTATGAAGGTGCCACACAAGCTTCCAAAGGAGGGACCAACCAGCATTTCTACTCAAGTATGACGTCTATGAACGACATTAATGACCATCATGAAAACCTGAGGGTGCAGTAGTGGCACACATATTTTGGTAGCAACCAAAAGCTCTACAGTTTGACTTAATACCCACTACACAAGAGGGAAATCATTCGTGGTCTGACAACCTAGTCAACCACCCAAAGTCAGTAATGTCACAGATCTTAGAGGAAAACCTACAACCAACACTTTACTAAACCAGCATTCCCCCAACTACTATATTATAAATATTTTTCTTTATACACACAGATAGATATAGTTCTCACCCCTCACCAAGGAAACTTCTCTTTGCAGCTGATGGAAATCGTTACAGAAAACCACAACCAATTAAAATTCAGAGTTGTGGAGCCCTGTCTCAACTGATACATCTATATTACCACTCCTGCTACATAAAGCTCAGGGATTATTGTGGAAGAGCAGGGGGAAAGATTGTAAGAGCCTGAGAATCAGGGATTTGTTGTGACCCTGTGTCACACCCATAAAGTCTTATCTACAAGGTTGCCTAAAGGCTAACACCAATAGACATGCTGATGTGGATGGGGGAAGACTCAGGTGCCTCAGTCCTAGACAAAGTATTACAGACATCTAAGAAATGCTGAGAGCAGAAGAAGTAGTCTTCTCCAAGGAGAAGCACACCAGCTGGTTATCCAATACCAAATAGTCAGCTATGAAAATGTATACATACAAACAACATTATGCAGACTAAACAGGAAATATATACTATCTAAATGCATCTATATTTAATTAATATACTGTATATTATAAATATATGTGCTTATTAATATCATTTATAATATAGGATAAATATTATATTTGGAGATTTAAATATTTTTCTTTCTGTAATTGCAATCATTGATTGATTCTAAACGGATCCTACATGTAATATCTCTTTTCGACAGAGGTAGTTACTTATAGTCATTCATTCATGCAACTGGCAAATGCTAGGCACTGGAGACAGAGAGGAAAGAAAGAGGGGAAGATCTGTAGCTACTATTGTGGTTTGAATGTCAAATGCCCTTCATAGGTTCATATATATTTGAGCACTTGCTGCACATTTGGTGGCACTATTTGTGAACTGTGCAACAGTTAGCAGATAGACACTTACTTCAGGAAGTGTATCACTTGGGGTGGTGCTTGAGTTCAGATGCAATATGGCAGCCAGCTCTCTGTTCTTACCATGCCCTTTCCACCCATAGCCATGCCTCCCGACGATGACCAATTGTATCTCTTTAGAACTGAATGTAAGTCTAAATATGTCTCTGTTAAGTTGCTTTTGTCAAAGTGTTTAAACACAGCAAAAAAAAAAAAAAATGTGAGACAGCCCTCTTGAACTGAAGAGAAGCAAAATTATAAAGGAAATAAGAGCGAGTCTATATATAGTGCATGATCTGGTTAGGTCTTGCACACTTTGTCCCCTGTGTCACTTCACTGTCCTGAGCACTGAACATTGGCGTCTCCTGTCACTTTATCCTTTTTTTTTCAACATGATACTTTGATCTTTGCTGGGTTGAATCTTGCAAATGAGCATGTATGTAATAGTCTTGGGCAGTTTGTCGTGGCCTATGGAACTCAGGAATCTGTGTTGTGAAGCTTCCTGGATCTGCTAAGAAAAATACAAGTGAACAATCATCAGATTTATCCGGGGGCTTCCACTTGAGTGCCTCAGAACATCTGTAGGCCTATAGCCTTTCTTCTTTCTTTACTATTCAGTCACGGAACAGCCTGGGAAGAGAATAGATGTATTTACGTAAAACAACAGAACTTTGATAAACTGTTACCATATCCTGCAAAAAGCAGCTGGAATATAAATTTTCTCCCTAGTCTCTGGTTTCTTATGGGAGAGAGATGCTTTGTTCCTGTAATCATGAAGAACTGCTTTGGATTTCTGCAGTCAAAACTGTTCAATCCAGTACCTCAGTCGACTTAACTGTTCTTGGGGCCTCTGGCTGTGACCAGTGGTTTCTGGTGATGGTTTTCATGAAAGGCAGCCTGACATTCATTGCTTCAGTTTGGCCTCTGATTCCTGTTGCTTCTATCTGGAGGTTAGGAAAGAAGGAGGTGGAGAGGGATGAAGGGTCAAATCTGTTACTTTTTATAGCGGTGGAGTGAAAATAATTTCCTGTGAAAGCTGAGGACATTCCTTCAT